>OY987193.1:25342585-26606072 GCA_963920755.1 Cartodere bifasciata
GTTGCAAATTAAAGGAGGCTTTTTGTGGGGCTACCACACCAACCCTAAACTCTTATTGGTGTGCATTTTGTGTATTTAGCTTCCTCAATAGATGTTCTAACACTTACAAAAAATCAGGCTGTTACATATTTTTGTAAGGTAAAAAATTAACTTTCTTGGCCAAAGCTAACACTCATTAAAATATCTTTGAAGATTATCAATAAACTGTTTTATTATAAACGCTTTAATTCTTACATATCTTAAATAATATAAAATCTATTTTCTTTAAAAACAAAACATGTCAGGACGTTTATCCTTTTTGTCTACGATACAATCCCAATACAAAAAATAATTTAATCCAAACGGACAACTTGTGACACTAACCATACTTATATTAAAAATTTAAAATTAAATTAAACATATTGAACGGAATACACAAATCTAACCATGAGTCTGGTCATCCTCTACGAAATCCCGAGCCTCCTCACGACTAACACACTCAACGTGACTGACTTTATTCCTAAATTTAACCCCGTAAAACTTATTCGCATGTTCCAACAACTCAGGCCTAAAGGTAGTCGTGATAAACTGTGCCTCACTCGAAAGCTCGTGAATCATATCCGCTACAGCTTTTCTGTGCTGCGCATCTAAAGCTTGATCTATCTCATCGAACAGATAAAACGGCGCAGGGTCGCATTTCTGAATCGCAAATATCAACCCAAGAGCAACTAAGGATTTCTGCCCACCGGAAAGCTGGTTCATTTCTTTCATTTCGGAGTCGGATTCGGTGAAAGATATCTTAATACCAACGCCGATGAAATTGTCCGAGTTGTTGTCCTCAGCGGTCATGTCGTGGCCTTCCTCGTTGTCTTTGGTCTTAAGGAAGAGTTTAGCACGGCCAGCCGGTACTAGTTTCTGGAATACTTGGGAGAAGTATTTGGATACTTGTTTGAATGTGAATTGGATTGCTTCGAGTTTGCGTTGTTCCAGCATGGAGATTAGTTCTTTGATTTTTTCGCCACTGAAAGAGATATTTTGTGTTTAGAGTAGGGTTTTACATACACAAATTTACAACTTTTTTTTAAATTTTTTTTTTCTCGCAGCTAAATTTGATTAAATGTTAGAATGATTTCAAAATGTTGTTCTTTCACCTCGAATAATGAGACAGACAGACAATATTATAGCAAAATGCGTAAAATTTCAAAATATGTTAAAAATTTGCGCAAAAAGCTAGTTTTAAAGTTTTGCGGATAATTTTTTTACATATCTTGTAATAATTCAAGGTTTTGTGCTAATTTATGAAGAATATTAAGAATAATCATGTTATTTGTGAAAAGTGTTTGCAGTTTTCTAAATGAAAGTTGTTACATTCCCAAGTGGCAAAAAGGGAACATTCCAAAAAATGTGTATCTTGCCGTATTTAAAAGCAGCAATGTTCTATCGTAAACAATCTAGAGTTTTCTAAAATAATAGAAAAATTTAAACTTCAGAATAAAAATGCCGATAGAGCAAAAATGAAAAAAGTAAGTTTTTACCAAAATTATATTAAACTTTAAAATAAAAAATAATTTGGAAAAAGTTCTTAAAACAATTAATTTTTGGAGCATACTCGAAGATATTTTGCATTGCTACTAAAACTATAATGTTAGCTAGGCCCTACAAGTTTTTTGTAATATCGAGAAAAAAAATCATATGAAATAAAAATTCTAATAAACAAAGTTTTTTTGCGCATTTTTCTTTAGTCTGTATAAAAAAAAAATATATCTACCCAATATCTAATTCTTCTTTCCTCTTTTGAAGCTTCTCTTTCTGGTCTGAGAAACTCATAAATTGATCCAAAGCCTTCTTGTTAACATGACTGAATTTTTTCAGTTGATTGTTTGTTTTTTCCAGTTCTTTAAAAAGCTAAAAGTACAAAAATTGCTTTATCCAAAAACAAACAAAAATAAAATGGCAAACTTACAGCTCTGGAGGACATCTTAACGTAATGCTGGTACAAATCGTCCGCTGGCAAAGAACCCAGTTGCTGTATTTTATCTTTCGAGTCTTGGATTTTCTTTTCCAAGAGATTGACTTTTGTAGCGAATTTTTCCAAGTGTTTGGAGTCCTCGTCAATTCTGTCTTGGGCGTCTTTTTCTTTCTTTTTCCAGGATTCAAGCTCGCTTTGTTCGTTTTTAAGCTGCAAAAGATACAATAATAACAAAATTCTATCTACAGGCTGTCCAAAAATTGGCGCATAAACGCGACGGTACGTTATTTGAGCAAGTTTAGGGATCCCTAGAGAAATGTTTAAAAAAATCCATGTCATATTCTCTTGGAGTGCAAAACGTTCAACGCTTATACCATGAAGATAACAGCACATTAACGTGAATATGGTTTAATACAAAGCTACAGTCTATCTTAAACCATTTCATCATTTGTTTATTTTTTAAATAGTTGAGTTACATTTTTATAATCAATTTAATTTCATAAAATTTTCATGAAATGAAGCTGACAACAATGTTATTGAAATCTAATGCAGAAGTGTATGATCAAGACTCATAGATGGAATTTTTAGATGTATTTTCCTAGACTGTGTTGCCACTTTAATGCAACTTTGTTAGCATTTTCCTCAATAATTATGTATAACAAATGGACTTTTTTAAACAATTTTCCAAAAATCCCTAGGCCTGCTTCAATAACTTGCTTTCACAAGACACTGGAATACTGTCAATTTTTTTTTACTAAATTTCAATTTGGTATTAATTTCTTGATTTCTGGGAATTTTGTGTCTATTTTGTGACTATAAATATGGAGAAGCAATGAATCAACCATCATGAATATAATTAAATTATGGCAAAATTAAGGTCATTTACCAAAAGAAATTTGACAGCGTCACAGTGTCTTGTAATACCAAGTGTACCATCGCGTTTATGCGCCAATTTTTGGACCCCCTGTAAAACTAAGGCAAAAAAACTTACAGTTTTTGAAATATTCTTAATTTTATTCTCAATGCTGTTCAAGTCCTTGTTAACACGCTCGATTTTCTTATCAATTTCCTCTTGCTCGCTTTTGCAATTAATCAACTGGCGTTTTCTGTCCTCAAGCGATATTTCTTGCAAAGCATGTAGAACTTCGTCACGCCTTCTGATCAAATTATTCGTCAAAAGATTTTCTAACTTATTCTTTTCAGCTTCGAGTTTCATTCGAGTACTAAACGCTTCCTTGTTTTCCTTCTGAAGGCGTTGGATATCATCGTTGAGAGAATCAACCTCAGCCTGATCGGCGACAGAAAGTTGCGACAATAGTTCTTGGTGAAGTTCTGATTCCAGACCTTCTTTAGTCGACTGCATGGCCTCCAAGTTTGACTTACATTGGGCTAAAGAGCGCTCTTTGGGTCCTTTGAAACGGTCGATGTTGGAAAGCTCTTCCTTCATAAGGCGTACTTCACCACGCACCTTGTCAAAAATACCCTTGGCTTTGCTGTTCTTAGTCTCGGTTTTTTGCATCTCAGTTACGATGGTCGCGATTTGCCCTTCGGTTTTGGTTAATTCCCCGCGTATGTTTTTTAACTCATCCTCACACTGCTTTATTTGTTGCATGGTCTCAGTGCGGATCTTTTGCGTTTCTAAACGTGAGCGTGAGGTGTTGCAATAACCTCCTGTGAGGACACCTTTAGATGAGGCTTGGTCACCTTCGAGAGTGACGCAATCCAAGTTTGCTGTACGGGACAGCTTGGAAGCGACTTCAAGGTTACGGCAAATGAGGATTTTGCCGAATAGGTAACGCATTGCTCGGTCGAACTTGGGGTCGTAGTTTAGTTTGGAGACCATGGCTATGGCATCCTACAAAAGAAAAAGTACATTTTATATAAAATCACGCCATCATAGTGGCTATTATTTGAGTGGTTTCATATTTGGTAAGTACTGTGCTTACTCATGGTAAGGACGACATTTTTTTTGTCTTTGACAGGAAAATTGAATTTTTGGATTTTGAGATCTTGGAAGATTAATAATTTTAAGTTAACAATGGGCACATTTTTTCATGAAAAAATTAAGAGTTGCATATTTGTAGTCCATCAGATGCAAATGTTTTATGCGTAAATAAATTATCTTATCACCTTTAGCATTAGTATCTCAAACTATGAAAATTGAACAAATTTAGGTTCAAAAAAAGTTATGTGGGTGTGAGTAAATTTCTTTAAATACTTTAAAATATATATGGGCAATCGGAAACTTCCCCGTTTGGGAATATTTCCGGGACTTTAAAAAGAGGACGGATAGATTCGGGATGATTTGAAAACAATAATATGAGCATGTTAAACTTTTGGTGGCATTTTTATGTTTCATTTTTGCATTATATATATATATATTTTCGAATGTTTCCGTTAGGAAACTTTCGGGAAAACTTTCGATATATTTCAAGATAATTAATAAAATATTATCTTGCATTCTTGGAAGTTTTAAATAAGTCGTAGTTTTTAGTTGACAATGGACATTTTTTTATAAAAAAAATTGGGACCAGCATATTTGTACGCCTCTATCAGGCTATGGAAAATCAAAATCTCCAAATATAGCTTTAAAAAAACTACGAGGGAAGTGGTATAATTAAATTTTACTTTTGATATTTTAAAATTTTTATTTGGTAATGAAGTAGCAAGAATAATTTTGCTTGTGATTATTTTCGTTTCAATATACCAATGCTTTTACTAAGTTACATTTTAAACTAAATCGAATCACAATTTTATTTGCCTTTAGAAACATTTTAAGATAGAAATAATAAAAATCAATGTAGCTTTTTTTAGACCTAAATTTGGTCATTTGTCATAATTTGAGGTGCTTGCTATTAGAGAAGGAGTGCAAATATGCTTTCTAATTTCTGATTTATTTAAAAAAAGAAAGAAGTTATCGTTGGTAAGCACTAAATTAAACCAAAAAAGGATTTAAATCATGCAGCAACTCGGAAACCGAATTTTCGGCTATATAATATGGAATAAACCAAAACAACGAATAAGCAACACTTTATTATGATTAGGGCATAACTTACCGAATCATTAGGGTACCGAGTCTCCCTCGGATTCAACCGATTCAAGGGCATAAAGGTCACCTCCCCTGGAAGCTTCTGCCTATTCATTTCCTTAAGAATCTGCGTACCAATAGCATCAGTATCAATGATATGATGGAACAGTCTGTTTCCGGCCGTAACTTCAACCGCAGTGAAAATGCTCTGCTCGCAGTCAAAGTTCTCGATCACTGGTCCATGATAACTCTTCGCTATTTTACCTTCTTCACCTCCACGGCTGGTGAAAGTGTCTAAAACTTTACGAACACTGTCTCTGCCGTTTAAGACGGGCTTACCGACCATGGAACGTAGTTGTTGGTCTGCTTTTGCGAGCTCTTCTTTGAGCGAAGAGAGGTTTTGTTGAACGTTGTTTTCTTTACGCCAAAGTTCGCTATAATACAAATTAATGTTGTTTTTACGAACTATTTTATAAAATAATTGACTTAAAAATAATAGACTGGCTTATTTACAATTTGGAACGATTCAACAACAAGTCACATTCTAACCTACACAGACGGAAACTAGTACAAATGTACCGGTTATGGCCACATAAAATTGTGGTTTTAGATAACATCAAGTGATGTTTCCATATTAAACGTAAAACTAGAGATGTGCAATCGATTACTTCCCTGTTTGGAAATATTCCCGGGAATTTAAAAAGAGGACGGAAAGATTCGGGGAGATTTGAAATCAATAATAACAGTTTTTTTTTTAATTTTGTTTTTCTAGCATTTTGGGAATATTCCCGAATGTTTCCGTTTGGGAATTTTCGGAAAAATTTCTAAATGGAAACTTTCGATATATTTCTAGCTATTTAATAACATTTTGGTTTTAATCTGTTCATTTTTACATGGGATTATTGCCGGCAATATTCCTATTGAGAATATTCCCATGTTTCTTCCCAAAGATTAAAATTTTGGGAATTTGCCTACCTAAACTAAAAATTTTAAAAAGTGGGTTATTTCATATTTGTATATTTAAATGAATCCAAATTTTCAAAAATTCGCGACAATCGTTAAACTGGCCATAATCGGCGCATTTCCTCTACATATTAGCAAGTGTTATTTTACTATGATTTCATTGATCAGGCGTTACAATAATCGATATAGATTTATATGCTTTACTGCAAACTTGAATTGAAACGCAAATTTTCGCCGTCTTCTTAGCAATTAAAATAATTTGTATATAAGTTTAATAAAAATAGGGTAAAATGTTTTAAATTAAAAAAAAATATGTTTTTGTCATGATAATGCTCCATTATAAACATTTTCATTACCCCAGGAAGGAACGCCTAGCGCCTGTGATATGTTTTAGACTGACTGCAATTTTCTAGACTATAAAAATAATGCACTATTTTTGTAATTAATGAAAAAAATGCTTTCTCTATTATTTTAAGTCAGCGAATAAAAACTAATTCTTACTTTCTGGTGGTCTGGTAAGTATCCTTGGTCTTTTTGAGCTCGTAGTATTGTTTATTGTGCTCGTCGATTGAGTTTTTCTGACGCTCGGACTCTTTTTCTTGCTCCTCTATTTTACGAGTTAGTTCTATAGTCTTATTCGCGTCTCTTTTCAAATCGGCTTCCAATTTGTCTCGATGTTCTCTTTTATCTTTTAGCTGCTTATTTAAAGACCTAAAAAAGTAATGAATAATGTAGGGAATATGTTTAATGTGGCGTGTCTTACTTTAGTTCATTTTGGATCCATCTATCTCGATCTTCTTTTGAGGTGAACTGGCTACCACGTCCTTGTTTCGCGTATAGTTCTTTACGTTTTTGTTCCTTTAGCGTAAGTTCTCTAGTGCATTCTTCTTCCTTCTTTTTCATTTCTTCGTACTGAGGTTTTACTTTCTCTAGCTCGGCTTCTTTCTCTTTAATCGATGTGTTCAGTCTGCTCAACTCGTTTTCTGCTCTTTCTTTTGATTTGTTGTCACCTAGAACCTCGTCACTCAAGTCCTTAACTGTTAGATCAAGCTTGGCCTTCTCCTTTATAAGGTGTTGATGGTCGTTGTTTAAGATATCACGTTCCTCTTTTAAGGAGGAGAGTTCTTTTTTGATTTCCTTGTTCTTCTTTGAAAGAGACTTGATATTATCTTGTGCCTTTTTCAAGTTGCTCGTCAACGATTTTTGTTCCGTGCCAGATTCGTTACGTTGTTTTTCCAAGTCGTTCTTTTTCTTCTGGTTTTCCTTCAACTCAACGTCGTGAATAATGTATTCTAAAGCACGCCGTATTTTATCGTGGTGTTGATACTGTTTCAGTTCTTCCTTTTCTTCTTCCAAGGTGCTCAGTCGCTCCTCAATAGTACGCAAAAACTCCTCAATTTTCTCAATCTTGCCCTCGGTTTCGGTCAAAATAGCCTGCGATTGATCGTGCCGCTCGTCGTAAACACGCGTACCGGCAACTTCCCGCAACAGCTTTAGTCGTTGCCCATCCGGAGCTGTGGCCATTTGGTTAATTTTACCCTGTTTTACAATGTAGTACGGATTGGAATTTGAGAAACCGGCAGATTCCAGAAGGTTCATGACTTCGCTCCTTGGCACCACCTTTTTGTTTAGGAAGTACTGATCCTTTTTGGCCCCAATAACGCGCCGCAAATAGATAAAGTCCTGCTCTATCGGAACTCTGGCATCTGTGTTATCGAATATAATTTCGACGTATGCCGAAATGCTTCTGGGGCCTGTACCTTCATGAAGAAGGGCTTGGCGTTCTTCAGGGCGTAAATGCGAGTATTCATCGCTTAGTACGAACTGGATTGCTAAAAGAATTTGTGATGTCAACTAAAGCCGCTTGTTGTGTACAATAACATACCGTAGAAGAAGTTACTTTTTCCTGATCCATTACGACCAACTACTACATTGTGGCATTTATCGAAAGGCTCTACCACTGTCTGGTCTCGGTAACTCTTGAAACCTTGTATGATCACCTAAAAGTTAAATTTTAAAGCCGTGATCAAAAAAGAATAATTTTCAAGCAATTTACCTGCTTAATATGCATTTTTATAGAAATGTAGGTTTACGTTGCCACCAAACACAAATGTTCACAATGGAATACTTGCTCAAACACAATAAAGTTTCTCTAAACAGTGGAAAAAGAAGCTTTTTTTTAATTTTTAGCAAAAGCAAACAAATAGTAGTCGTCCATTTTTGGCGCAACTTTGTTTTCCATCGACAAATAAAACCAAATCTATGGATCAACAGTGTTGCCAACCAAAGGATTGAAAATCGTCTTTCTTCCGTGTATGATTTATGACCATCCAGTGGCGTACAGTAATATTTTTTGCCGTTAACTTTTTTTTATTAATACCGTTAAAAAATAAAAATGCTTGAGATTTTTCATTTTTCTAATAAAAATGCGCTTATTTTGAGCAATTGACAATAGAATAGAAGAGTTAATTTGTAGAAGTTCCAGTATATTTTTAGTAATAAGAATATTTGGTTATAGATCTTTCCCGCCGTAGGCCACAATCGCGGTCGCTATACTTGGGAAACTAAATAACCACCAGCATCACAATGATTTGTGTCAATCTGACGTTTCCCAGTATAACGACCGCGAGGGTGGTCAACGGCGGGAAAGGTGAATAGTAGTAATGTAAAAAAGAAAAGGTAAAATCACAAGAAAATGTAGGAAAAAAAATCTTTATTAAAATACGTAAATAAATGGACATAACATTTTTAACAAAAATTAATCTATGTACGTTCATTAAAATTATTTCTGTAAATTAAGAGACTTTATTGTTCAATAAAATTATAATACATTAAAACGGGTGAAAAAATCAGTATATTTTGTAGGGAATTTATAAAAATTATAAATTATTAAAATCACCAACAAACTCTACAACGCTTTTGTAATTCAACATATTATCCTTTAACTGTTTAAGTTTTAAAATGTTATCTTTGTGGATCTTTGATTGGGTGTATTTGTACCTCACACCAGCCTTTTGAGCTACAGCTTTATCTAAAATATAGTGCAGCCAAAGAACATTGGAGTAAGGTTCAAAATGCTCCCACATATTGCCATTCTGTTTTTGCATGAGACGGTAGATGTCGAACTGGTAATCTCCCTTTGAGCTGAACAAATCGTTGTCGTTGGACAAGTCGTTGTAAATTACTACCCCATCATGCTCAATGCGGGACAGTGTGAAGTCAATTATTGCTATTTCAACCCCATGAGTGGGAACTTCAATTTCGCGGCCATCGATTCTGAAGATTACTGTTTTGTACTTGTCGCATGGGGAGATAAGGACGTTACCCCAGTGCAAATCACGGTGTTCGAATTGTAGCTCGGATTCTGCAACTGCCAATGCGCAAGCAAGCTAAAAATAACAAAATAAGTATTAAATATAAGTCCCAACGTAAAAAAAATTAAAGTTGTTTTACCATTAGCTTTTTTAAAGGGGTTACATATGGGTGTCCGCTAGTTTTTTTATTTAGATGACAAAGGACATTTGGTAGAAGAAATATTTTAAAAGAATATAAAGTTTCAGAAATACTGCCCTTTAAGTAAGGTAGACTAAAAATGCTTAAGGGGCTGTATTATACCCTTTTAAAATATTTCTTCCATCAAATGTCTTCGTATTTAACCCTCTGTTTGCCATATTAAAATAGCAAATGTACCCTGTTTACAAGGTTTTTAAAAAATGGCGCATAAACGCATTTGTACGTTCTTGGGGCATTCTCAGGGATCCCTAGCAAATTGTCAAAAAAAAATCCATCTGATATTCACTTTTATTGCTGACTAAAGCGATACCGTTAGCGAGTGGCCAAACTAATTTTTGTGATGTCACAAAACTGGATCTTCTATAAAACTAGAATGGGTAGAAATCGAAACGGGTAGAAGTCGAAAAGCGTAAAAATTACTCTTCGCAAATAAGTAACTCGAGTAGAATTCGGATTCGGTAGAAGTGTAATTTTATATTTTTTAAATCAAAGCTAAATCAACATTTTATATAATTGCTACACATTCTATACTACACTCTTCGCAAGAAAACTATTATGAGATAATAGTTTTTTTTTTAATAAAACTTTTTTTTTTATTCTGCGAAGAGTGCAAACTATTAACAGAAAACACGAAAAATTTAGTTAACGAAGAAGATAAACGTCAGTTCTGACGTTTAACATATTTAAGGTTATTTGTTCTGACAGCTGCTTTTGTTTCTTAGTTTAAAATATTTTTGGCATGGCCTACTTGAATGACGCGTGACACAATTCGGACTTAGAAGTTTTTTGCTACTGAAATAGTTTATTTTTTTGTTTTTTTTTAACACTAGTTAACACAAATAATGAATCAACATTTATAATAGAAAATTAAATTTTCTTTAATTTTGTAAAAAATATTTTTTCTGTAGATTGAATAATAACGGAGATAGAGGGTTTTTTAAACTGAGGGGTAATTGGGGGGTCGGACAAAAAAAACTTAAGAATACTTTTTTGTAAAGAATTAAATTTCCTATGTTTTATGTCGAATAATTTTTTTTGTAAATTTAATAATAGTTGAGCTACGATTTTTTTTTCATTTGGGGGGTACAAAAGGGGGCTTTGTAGTTATCAGATTCTTGCCAAAAACAATAGGGTTCTTCCTCTTATAGAGGTTGATTTTTCCTGAAAAATTGAGTTTGATATCCCTTTTGGTTTTTGAGATAGCGTGACCACAAGAAACGTGACCGACAGACAGACAGACAGACAGACAGACAGACAGACAGACAGACAGACAGACAGACAGACAGACAGACGGACAAAAAATGAAAATCTTAAAAAGTCATAAAACGCACGAATCTGCAAAAATTTTTGCTCTACGACGAAAATTGACGATTTTAGGATTTTCTGATCGATTGCAATATACTCTTCGGACCTAGTCTTGCGAAGAGTATAATAAATACTATAAAAATAAACATGAGAGTGCGCCGGCCTAATAAAATAAAGTAGGCCTTGCTACGAATCACTTTTTGTCTGCCAAAAAATGTGACATTTCTCTTGTTGGAATTGTAAATATTCATCGAAAAAAATGCGAACAAAGTTGCATAAGTTCGGCAATACATCTTAAAAACTCATCTAGATTCTTGAGCATACATTTTTGCATTAGATCATATTAGAGTGCCTCGATGTCATTTTGACAGATATTGTCGCCTTATAGAGTGACGACATGCATCATTCTTTCTCTGTCATACAGATAACGTCATTAATTGTGATTGTAAGTTGTAATTGTTGTCACTTTGGCTATAACGTTGATGACGTTATCTGTATGACAGAGAAAGAATGATGCATGTCGTCACTCTGGCGACAATATCTGTCAAAATGACATCGAGGCACTCTAGATCATATGACATTGTTGTCAGCTTCATTTCATACATTTTTTGTAAACTTAAATTGATTATAAAAATGTAATTTGATCATTTAAAATATAAACAAATGATAAAATAATTTAAGATAGATTGTGCCTTTGTATTTAGCCATTTCTTTGGTTAATATGTGCTGTTATCTTCAAGATATAAACCTCGATATAAACGTTTAAAGTTTTGCAATTTGGGGCTTCATATCTACAAGGGTATTTTTTTAACAATTTTCGGGGACTACCTAGACATACGCCAACAAAACAACGTATGTACCATCGCGTTAATGTGCCATTTTTTGGACACCCAGTTTAAGCCAAGACTCTAGTCAATAATTTTTGTTTTCTAGTGTTCAACATTTTATATGGGACCAAATTAAATTAAAAACAGGGCTCTACTTACTTGTTTGAATAATTGAAGCATCTGCAATGAATTAACAAATTGATAAGACTCCAAATCTCGTCCCCCATTGGCCAACTCCAGCACAATATAACATTGATCATCGTTAAAAATCTCAGGTGAATCATTTTCAGAGCGCTTATTTTCATCGTACAAGTCCCACAGTTCCAGAAGACGTTCAGGATACTTTCCTTTAACGCATCGGACCTTTTTTACCTCTGCAAAACAAGTAGTGTTATTCTTCTTTGTGTTTCTAAGATTGCTGAGCTCCATTGATATGATGATTTCAGAGATGATTTCTTCATATTTCTTTTGGTGCTCATCGTTAACGATTAGGTCTCCTTCGATCGGAATAACTTTCATCACAGTAGTACCTCCATGGGGATCGCGAAAAAGAAACACTTCGCCGTAGACTCCTTCCCCTATTTTTTGACAATTTTGGAGTATACTGCAATAAGAAAAAATGTTTAAGCGCGTTAAAAAAACCTAAATTACAAATAAAACAGTACATTTCCTTTAAGAAATGAACTTAACATAAAAGAGCATGGTACGGGATTCTTTAAAATGGAAACAACAAAGGTCGCAAGTATACCTATTGCAATTTTAATAATATTATTGATTACCCCAATCTAAAATAGTTATTTTTACTGTTTGGCAAAATGTTTTGCGGATTTGCGTTTTTCATCGAATTTTATTTTATTTGCGTCACCGTCACGTTTTTGCAGATTTGTGCTTTTCATCGAATTTTAGTTTGTCTGCGTCATGTTTCTTGTAAACACGCGAGTTACAAATACTGAAGCTTTAATAAAGTTTAAAAATTTATTGCCGCAATAAGCGAAAGAGCCATATTAATGCCAAAATCGAAAAATTACGGATATAGGGGTTTTTTTGTGCGGGGGGGTTATTGGGGGGTTCGACAAAATCACTTTTTTGTAAAATTGAGTTTAATTTCCGTGTTTTATGAATAATTTTTTTTCGTATATTTTATAATACTCGAACTACGATATTTCTTTATTTGGGGGGCATAAAAGGGGGCTTTGTAGTGATCGGATTCTTGTCAAGAACAATAGGGTTCTTCCTTTCATAGAGGAAGATTTATTCTTAAAAATGGAGTTTGATATCACTTTTGGTTTTTGAGATAGCGTGCCTACAAGAAACCTGACATACAGACGGATTTTTTCAAAGTTGTTCAAAATTCGATAAAAAACACGAATCTGCAAGAATTTTTGCTTTACGATGAAAATTTACAATTATGGGTTTTTCTGATCGATTGCAATAAACTCTTCGGGCAAAGTCTTGCGAAGGGTATAATAATAAAGAAGCCAAGCTCTTTGAACCCTATTTTTAGTTTTTTGAATAAATTATTTAAATTTAAAATATTTTATTATTAGCATATTTGATCTCATTTCTTTGAATTTTGTTTTTTTTTATAAAATTTATTTACAAGTAAACATATTACCTATCAACAATAACTATTAGCAATGATTGTTTTTAACAAGACTTTTAATTTAAATATACGAGCAAATATCTTTCTTATAAAAATATTTAAATAAATAAATATTAATTATATCAGAAAAATAAAATAGGAATAAAAAATACTACATCAAATTAAATTATTCCCATGAAGGTCAGTCTAAATTTAACATATCTACCCAATATAAAGAATATATTTTTATTTCTTTCACTAAATTTCTAAAATAAAAAAATACTGGATTCTTCCATAAAGTATTTTTCTTTGTTAAGTTTTAATATCCGTTTTTTACATCATTTCTCAGTAATACAAAGCGATACAAAGAAAAAGAAGATTATATAAAAATGAGTAATAGAAGGTCGTATTCCTAAGATCGACACGTGTCGTCAAATTTTAATGATAGTGACTCAGGTACAAAATGAGGAAATAAAGAAAACGCACAACAATGGTGAATAATTATTCTTCGAAAACAAAGCTCAATGAAAAGTTATATTAGAAAGTAAAATTTACCTAAAAGCCCATTAATTTCTAAAGTAAACAATATTGTCATTATCTTAACGAAATTATGACCCAGATGGTCGTAGAAGGTTTTCTCTCGGGTTTCCTTGAACAAAATAATAAAGAATATGTTGTAAATATTTGTTAAGTCAGCTACCCGTGTAATTATCCCGAAAACAACAAAATTTTTATCTATCGTCATTTTATTTTTCCATGAAACTATGCAAACTTATCACTGAGTAAATATCTCGGTGGTAAATATATTTATTATATTTAGTCTTCTTAAAACAAGTTGTTTGTTTATTCATTATCTGTTTATTTTATTCAAAAAAGAGAGTAACAAATACAAATGTATTTTTTATTTTTGAAATTTGCTTAGATTTTACAGAAAACCAATTTGTTTGTAATTGCACAATCGTTAAATAATTTTTATTTAAATTGCTGTGCTCTTATTTCCAAAAGCATGTCAAAACTTTTACATTTACTTAAATTACAAGTTTATTGCTGGTTTACCGAAAAACTATATAATTTATGTAGTACAGATATTGAACGACATGGCGACATACTTTTTAAATAATTATACTTCTCAGCAGAGGTAATGATAGAAAATCTATTTTAAAGTATTTTCTATCATTATATTTTTTATTAGGTAAATTTTCCGTTATTTTTTAGTTTTCACAGGTCATAATGACGTTGGTTTTAAATAAATATTTGGTTATTTGAAAATAGGGTTACGCTCTTGGGGCATTATCAGGGAACCCAAGAAAATTTACAAAAAAATCCATCTGTTATATTCATCGAGAAAATACTGGTGGAGCGCCAATTCTGGGACATACTGTTATTATTATTACTCCCTAAAGGGCCTAATTAAAATGAAGCTCTCCTAGAAGGACTAATCGAGTTCGTATTAATTTGAGTATTAAGTATTAATGGAAATAAAGGACCAAGGTCATTAACGTAAAGACGTAAGAATAAAACAAATTCGTTTAAAAATTTAAAAGTCCAGGTGGACTTTAGACAGTTTAAACACAACTTTTTGTGTTGGTTTTCCCCTCGCAAAAACTATCATTGGCAGGAAGCCCCGATGTGCATATGACCTTCACACCTTAATGTGCGTCATTTATAATTTTATAAATTTTAATTATGGGCTCTAGCAAAATTAATTTATCATTTATCAGAGCCTTCATCCGATAAAATAGATGCTTGAATAGATGCAAGCGATTACTACAAAATTCAAAATGGCTTACCTCGGCGTGTAGCATTTTTCGAACGGGATAGGCTCCGTTTGTCCACATCTTCTCAAGACAATATCTTTTGCAGTAACAATAGGTAAAATCTGGTCAAGGGGCTGCTTTTGGTTTCTGATGAGAACATTTAGCGATAGGTTTCTAAGGTTGTTTTCCAAGAGGGTATCATTAATGCCTTGCTGCTGATGCTTTTGTACGACATAACCTGGTAATGAATCATACGGCGGTGTATTTATGCACATGCAATACGATTTAGAGGAGAAGCAATTCATACAACTTCGGTGAAAGTGAAAGTTCGTTAATTACGTGGATTTGAAGCACTTTTATACGCAAACTTCCAAATTTATTTTACAGCAATTAAAACTGAAAAATTTCGACACTTTCTTGACGCGAGTTTTGACAAACTGAACAATTTAGAAAAATAAACAAAAATAAAAATACAACAAACTGGTGGTTTTTGGTGACGGCACAGGTAGATTTATGGAAAATATCGGTAATTACGCACTTGTCTGAGCTGCTTCCGATTTCTGCAGCAATTTCAACCCGTTGCCTTGTCTTGATGACCCAAGCCAAGCCTGAATGCGGTACGCGCAGGCGCATTGCCGTAAATGTTGCGTGACGAGCGCATGATTCACCGTTAGTAACGGAATTTGAACCGACTATTATTATGAAATTTTGTAGAACTGCATTGTGATCATATTTTAAAGGATTTACAAAAGAGTAAAAGACGCATTGCAGTTCATCCCAATAAATTACAATTTACACCTGTACAAAATAACAAAAAATAGCAAAATAAAACATCTGCCTTTACTAAAATTTTAAAAGATCTAGAAAACTGTAAAAAAAATGCAACCAAATCCGCTAAGTTTAGGGCGTTTACGATTTCATTTATTTGAAAAATTTAGTTATGGGTGTAAAGTAAATGGAATTCCTTGAGTAAATAAGTAATTAAAAAAATACTACTGTTTTATTATAGAAACGGTTAATAGCTATTTGGTATTTCTGTTTTAAAAATATGTACTTATGTATTAAACTTAAAAAAAACACGATTATTATACTCCTCGCAGACAAAGTCGAAAACGAGGAGTGTACATACATATTGTATTGTTTTGAAAATTCTAAAATCGTCAAAAATAGTCATAGAGCAAAACTTCTTGTAGACTCGTGCGTTTCATCGAATTTTTAACAACTTTAAAAAAATCTGTCCGTGTTTGTCACGTTTTTTGTAGACACTCTAACTTAAGAACCAAAAGTCCAATCAAGTTCAAAATTTCAGGAAAAATCGTTCTTATTAAAAACTAGATCGCTATTGTTTTTGAAAGAAATCGGGTAATAATAAGGGGGATACGGCGCCCCTTATGTAAGAAAAAAATCATATTTCAGTTATTATAAAATTTGTTTTTTGGTTCTTTTAATTCTTTTAAAATGTACATGAACATTTTTTCGGTTAGATTTTTGTTCTACTTCTTTATAATTTTTCATTTATTTCTACGTTTTGACAAAACATTTCCATACAGGGTGTCTCAGAATTGGCGCAACATCTGTATAGTACGTTTTTGGGGCATGCCTAGGGATCTCCGGAAAATTGTCAAAAAAAAATCCATCTCAGAGATAAAAAAAGATGGATTTTTATTAACAATTTTTCAAGGATCCCTAGGCATGACCCAACAGCGTACCATACAGATGGTGCGCCAATTCTGGGACACCCTGTGTATATTGTACTAATTATTGCAGTAATTTTTGTTTATCTAATTTAAAAATAGGATGACCGGATAACCCACTAAATGCTATTGGAATCTTTTTTACTTACTTTTTAATTAGTTTTCATAAAAGTTTTATTTGTTTAACCCAAATTTAAAGAAATAGACTAATAAAATTGGAAATTCCCACGAATACCTTAATCAATACCAATGTTAATAGTCGCATATTTTTTCTATAATGTATTACATTTTTGTAGTGAACTGTGATTGAAGGAAACTCTTTTGAAATTTAGAAACTGAAAATCAATCTATTTTTACTTTTAACAACGACAAATTTCACTTTCACCGAATAAAAAAAGTATTAAAAATTTGTAACAACTTACTGGCATTTGATGTGGCAGCATAATTTTCCAAAATAGACAGCCTCGTTGAATTTTTCTTTGAACGAACTATTGTCTTCGGTGTGGCCGGAACTATTCGTATGGAAAACCGTGGCGTATGGTCATACAAAGTATCTTCTTTTTCACTTATACATTCTGCAACTTTCCAAAGTAAAAAAAGCCCAATACAACAAAAAAATTCAACCTACCCATAAGCGGCGAAACCGGCCTTTTGAAATTACTACCCCCATAAATACTTGAATTCCTCTTAATATTAATAAGCGATCTCCGATAGCATTTACCAGGCGTAGGGAAGAAATCTTTAGCATTTTTCTTCTCCTCAATGCAACATTTTGGACTACTTTTTAAAGAAACCAGAACTTTATCTACAACAGTCTTAATAGGAACTTGCTTTTTAGGTTTATGCAAACGCATCAAAGGTGGCGCTATTGAAGGGGGCGGGGCGTTCTCCTTGAGGGAGGAGTCAATTACATCTTCGTCCGGCGAGAAGCGACTTTCACTCAAAGAAACCACTGATTCTATAAGAATTTTGTCCAGGCAAGAATCATTACTTTTAGGAGGTGAGGTAGCAGGAAGTGGGACGTTAGTTTTTTTGCCCCGAGGGGTGTGGCGTCTTCTGAAATTAATAGTGGGCGGGGCTAAAAATTGGGCTTCGTTCCAGGTTTTTTCTAAAACTGAAGATTCTAAAATGTTCTCCTCGTTTATGTCGCTTTCATCCGAACTTATTACAAGCACAATGTCATCTTCACTTCCTGTTTCCTTCGGCATTTGAAAACTGGTTGATTTGTTGATGCTTTTTAGCGGAGATTCTAAAAAGCTTCGTAAAATTTTATTCTTGGAAGAATTAATAATTGGGCTACACTTGTCTAGTAAATTAATATCATCAGTCTTTTTTCCCATTTCTAAGTTGTCGTTAGATCGTTCATTATTTAAGTTTTCTAAACTTTGGTTTGGAGTTTTTTGCATCGATTTTTCTTTACTTTTTTTTGTTTTAACGCGGTCGTTTGAACGCTTTTTCGAATTTACATTTAAAAACATGTCATTTTGAGATAATCGTACCACGATTTCTTTATCGTAAACCTTTATACTATCATTTACACATGAGCTATTATTGGCCGTAATATTTTTTCGTTGCCTAAAATTATATCTAAAACTACTTGACGAATTGGAATCAGTCTCATTTTCGCTAAGTGTAGTACTACTGATATTAGATTTGTGTACTTTATCATCAAAATTAGTCTTCTTCAAGGCAGTTTCGGTTATTTCCTTAAGCTTACGGTGGCAGTTAACAGAATAGTCGATATCTTTCCATGTAAATCCACTTTGTAATTGACTAGGCGATAAGGGAGATAATAATACCTTGGGATTAATGTCTAACTTTGGGTCTTTACAATGTGTTAACACTACGATTGGGTTAACATACAGTTTATAATCACGTTTTTGCTGTTGTCGCGGAGGAGCTTGCTTTCTACTTGCTTTTAATTTGGCTTTGGCCTTTAAAAGAGGAATTTTTGTTTTATTTCGCTTGTGAACAATAGGTTTTGACACTGGCTTCTTCGGGGTGTTAAAGCTCTCAACTGATGGTTTTGAGCGTTCCCAATTACTGATTTCGTTGAATGTTTTTAGTAGTAAATCCTCCTTTTCTATTGGGGTTGATACAAACGACATATAATTATTCGATCCAACTACGAGTTCTTTTTTTCTAGTGTTTAAATAAGGCGTGCTGCTAACCAGCTGTTTAGGCTTAGGGGTGCTGCTTAGCAATAAATTACTTCCAAAAGTGGTTCCTATAGGCTCTAAAGACGAGACCATTGATGTGTTTAATGCCCTAACTTCTCGAACTTGGGGTATTTCTGATATGTCAGCTTCGTCGATGCGGGGAAGATTAATATAACTTAAAGCTAGTTCTGGAGCGAATTTGTCCGATGTCCTGTTTCCTTTATCCACCTCTACGACAAGGCTTACGTTAATTAATGACTGGCTTTTTGTAGTATTTTCTTGTATCACTGGATCAACGGATTTTTCTACCGATTCTACACTGGTCGTTGGATCGCTAATTTCCTTTAAAATTAACTTATTTTTCCTTCTGTGTCTCGTGATAATTGGCGAATATGTACTATTGTCTTTTGTGATGGATTTGTTTTTTGATAACTCACTATCCGAATTAAATACACTAGTTGAAAGGGGATCATATTCTAGTCTAATACTATTGTATACTTTTCCTTTAAGCAAATTATCAAAAGTATTATTTGCAGTGTTATTTGAGCTATTGTTTCCAGTATGAATTGAATTATTGTTTGTGCTATTCTGATAACGTTGAACTATATTTCTGGCTAGGAGTTTATCAAACACCTCCGTTGAATGTGATTTATTTAATCGAGTTGTGTTAAATTTTCCATATGTTCTTATCTTTTTAAATGGTGCCATTTTTATTTCGCTTTTAGGATTTTTGTAAAATAAGCCGCCTTTTCACTTTCTTTTAAAACTATCACAAAGTTAAAACGTTTTGGAATTAAAAATCTAAAATTCTTATTTTGACTGGCTTGACATGTTGTGTTGTTGATTTAAATTTTACTAGGGACTTTTATTTTTAACGACCGTAAAGAGTAATGTTACTAGAAAGTTGTGCCAACTCCAACGCTCATTTGCTCGAATATGAATTATGCCCGGTGGGTGCGTGTTGACTGTTGACGTGATTTGCATTTAGGTTATGTTGTGACAAGAAAAATGAATTTTCTTCAAAAATCGCGAATAAAAAATGTTTCAATTAGGAAAATACAAAATACGTATAAGAAATTTTTTGGTCTAAGTAGTGGTAAGCAGTGTAAGCCCTTGTGTTCTAGTTCAATCTCTAAAAACGTTGTTTTTTAGCATTAAACCATGGAGAATTTGAATGGAAAGATCCAACATCGGAGGAAGAAGTGTGAGTTTACACTGGAAATAAAAGATCTTTCAGGGGATTATTAATGAATTTAATTTCAGAGTTAACATAGTTTTTATCACAAAGGATGGCAACAAAATTCCAATTAAGGGTAAAGTAGGAGACAACGTTTTATATCTCGCACACCGTTATCAAATACCAATGGAAGGGGCTTGCGAAGCGTCTCTAGCTTGCACAACATGCCACTTGTACATACAAAGTAAACACAAAGATATTCTTCCTGAAGCCGACGAAAAGGAAGAGGATCTTTTAGATATGGCTCCTTTTCTGAAGGAAAACTCGAGACTAGGGTGCCAAATAATACTAAAAAAGGAACTAGACGGGTTAGTGGTCGAACTACCAAAAGCAACTAGGAATTTCTACGTTGATGGACACACACCAAAGCCTCACTAGTCATACTAAATACAGTTGAGTAGATACTTTTATTTTATATTAATATAAATAATTAAATTTGTACATATAAATAGATTAAATTTAAAGACGATTACTTTCGAATCATTTGCACAAGCTTATGGACTTGGTCCACAAACACAGGCATCACTGCAGAAACTGATGAATCAATCAAGTTCTGAATATATTGCACGGCCTCTTCCTCATTTAACTCGAGCCGAAGTTTGTCTTGCACTTTACGAACCGCTTTGTCAGGCTCTAGAGCGATATCAGGAATACTAGCGTCAACCATAAGCGAAAATAAGTTTAGCATTAAATTGGCGTGACGCCTTAAATGTAAGAAAGCGGTGTAACATTCCTTACGGAATTCTTGGTAGTGCTCAGACGTAACCCCACCCATGGCTTCGACCATTTCTTTGCTGAGACGCATCGGAGGAGGTAAAGGTTTCGGATCACGGCCCAAAATGTACCCGAAATCGATGTGGAATAGCTTCCCGCATGGGGTTAGGAGCAGATTATCCAGATGACGATCGCCTACACCCAAAAGATACGTTATTACGCAATACCCTGCGCAGGATCGCACGTAAGTGTCCATGATATCAGGCGATATGCCATACGGACAATTTTCTTGCGGGTGATACTTTTTAAAGTAGTTTTGTATGCTACCATCTTGTGCCAAAGCTTCGGCTATAGTTATCGATTCGATGAACTGCACAAATCCGTGCTTCGTGCTAGTGGCAAGCACTTTGTATGGGGTTAGTTTAAGGTCTAAGTTTTCTTTGCGTAAAAGCTTATCCATAAGTGAGATCATTTGCAAGATGAGTTGGTCCTGTCGCAAATCATCGCCGTTTTTAAAGATCGCTACGTATTGTTTATCATCAGTCGTAGTGAAGTAAAGTTTGGAAGGCATTAAAGCTGAATTAAATAGGTTTGCGTGCTGCGGCACAATTCCTTTAACCACAATATTGGGATCCAAGGGGAATGGAATAGGATCAAAGCTTAAGAAGTTAAACTTAAATACGTCCGTGTCCAGCAGAAGCTGTTTGAGTTTTTCGGTTTTCTTCTTGCGGTCGCCACGTTCTCTAGACACTATTTTAACAAGTTTTACTAGTTTATCAATGAAGTTAACTTGCTTAGCTATTGTCTTGCGCATTTGTTGCATCTCGGGGTTGCCTTTGGACAGGCTGCGTAGGAATGTTTTCATTACTGTTAAGTAAATTTCGCGGCGTGTTATATTTTGCTGAATGTTTGAATCTTGGTCCTCGCATTCTATTAGTAAATACCAATAGAAGTAATTGGCTAAAGTGAAATTTTTTGATGCTCTCCTGATAAGGAACGACGCCAAATCTTGCACGTCCTCGTCAGCGTTGATAACATTTGTTAGCGTGTCTGTATTCCCGGAATCAATGTATATGTTTGATTTCATTAGATTTTCCGCCACTGTGTCAGCTTCGTCTTTTAATGGCGTTGAAATTCGGTCGATATCAAGTCCTTGTAAATGATCCAAACTAGTCGATGCTTGAAGCGTGTCTTCGTCATCCTTTTTCAAGAAACTGTTGTCGCGTTCGTCTGGTATTTCATTATTCTGCGCCACTTTTGCGTAGGCTTCTTTTATAATGTAAAACGTTTCGTATTTAAGCGCTTGGACTAACTGCAGCAAGTACATTATTATGTCTTCGTCTGGCGCCTTTTGTAACCTTCCGACGGCATAGACTCTAACAGCTGGATGTGTGAAATTAGAGCTTAATAACTCGAGAGCATCTTCTACGTCCATAGGCGCCCATATCTCCATCATGTACAATGCCTGTTGCACTTCGTTAACTTGTGTCCAGTTAACGCATTTTAGGAACTTGGCTAGGGCCTTTTTCTGGTTGCTTAGGTAGAACCGGAATTTCCAAACGTGGTCTTGCTCGTCGTTCGAAAGGGGTTTAGTTGGAGGGTAGGAAACTATCGTGTTTAATTTGTCGCGCACTGTTGCGTTTGGTTTAGCGTCTTTGTCACAGTGGCCACTTCGTAAAGACCGAGCCAGTTTGTGGTGCTTGCTTTCCTCGAGGTTGTCTTTTAGGATTTCTTGGTCTGGGACCTAAAACAAAAAACGATTTTGGTGCTTTAGAATAGACTATACTTGCACTTTTATACTTACAGTAACTGCATCTGCTTGAGCTCTAAATGTATAAATATCTTCTCCATTCTGTTCAAAATAAACGATGGAATGCGGAATCCCATCTACTGTTAGAACCGGAAATTCAATCATCAAATACAAATAGTCCGAAGATCGCTTCTCGTTCTCATTTATTAATTCCAACTCTCTAAACGTTAATCGGTCCAGCCAATCAACTTTAGTTATATGTCCATTCTTGTGTTTCTTCGCTAACTTACAAAGCCTCTGCATTTGCTCTTTTCCATTGTCTTTAATTTTACCTGGAGTGCTCGAAGGTAAATTTCCATCCGCTTTTCTATCAGGCCACAAACGTAAGTCCAATATACCCTGTCTAAACAAACCATGTTTCGTAAATATTGAAATGGTTGTTCCTCCAATGGGTACCAAGTTATTAAGTCCTATGCACTCGTATAGGGTCATTGCCAGAACTGCAGTTCTAGGTAAGTCGTTGTACTGTATTGGTAGGACAATCCATTCATTCCAGTTCCAACGAGTCGTGAATGCTTTGTAGGATGTTGATATTGGCACAGTGAGTGCGACGTCCTGGTCAAATACCTCGCATTGCACCATAAGATCCGAACATCTGTCTTTATACATCCCTGAAAACTTTAGCATTGGGTCTGCTAACAGTTTATCAAACTCGGGTTTTTGCCTTTTGCCTTCTAGTGTTCCTATTTTGATCTGGATTCGATCGGAAAGTGTTGAACTGTATACGTAGTAAAACTTATCGTTTATGGCGTCCATTGTTGTGTTTCTGCCTAAAAACTACATGAAAATAGGCATAAATTGCAACTGCAGCTAAAACAATAACTTACAACTCTACGAGCAACAGAATAAAGTTGTTTTTAATTGCAAAAAGATGTAAATATTTTTTTCAACAGCTGATGGTTTTTCATACTGCGCTTACACGCTTCCATTTATTTTTCGGGTAATTTGACCTACTGTCAAATTTCAGTTCTGACAACTGTGAAAAATTGTTGACATTTTAAACTAGTGGGGCCCCATTTTAGTCATTTTCGCGTGTATTGGGGCTTAGAACGAAGATAAAAGATGATTATCAGTAAATTGAGGCCTGCTTCAGGTCTCTTCGCCAAGAGCCTTGGAGAACTAGGTACATATTGGCTTAAATTAGAGAAACATTGGTTATGTAATTTGGTAAATATTTTAAAATGTTTTGTTGTAGTCGCAAAGCGTAATATGTCTGGGGGACATGATAGAACCTTCCCCTTGAGACCTTCAACATGGCAATGGACCAAGTTCAAGGATTTAGCTCATTTTTATATTATGATTGGGGCTATACCCGCTGGGCTGGTTGTTTTGTATTCTAATGTGTTTATTGGTCCTGCTACTCTATCTGAAATTCCTAAGGATTATGAACCCAAGTACTGGGAATACTACAAGGTAATAACAAATCTGGCTTTGCATAAAATTGTGCTAATATTATTATTTTTTGTAGCATCCCATTACAAGGTTTATTGCGAGATACATGATGCACAATCCTCAGCAAGAATACGAGAAATACTTGTCTCACATTTTTATGGAGGATGAAAAGCGTCGTCTAAGGTAACAACAATTATTATTCTCTTTCATAAAAAAAAAGTTTAAAATTTAAATTCTTTTGTAGGGCTATTGAAAAAAAAATAAAAGACATGATGGCAGTTCGAAACGACTACCAAGCTTACTATTATCGACCAGTTATGGCCAAATATCACAGGAGAGATCGTGAAGCCTCTGATTACTTGGATAGTATTCGGGGAGATTAAGTTAATTTTTATTAATAGTGTATTTTAGGTGGATTTATTTACAAAAATAAAATGTATATAAACAATTTAGTTTTTTTTCTGAACATCATTTACCCGAGAATTTACCGTAAGAATAAAAAAAATCATTTATTAATTTGTTAATAATGATGACCCACCAAGATGTCAGCTTTAAACGCGAATTGCTTCAGAAAGTAACAATATCAAGGGGTATGGACGGTATAGTTAATGGAAAAATAATAAATGAAATAAAAAACATGTTACTTTACAATGGTACTTAGAAGATCTCTTGATTTGGTTGTTTAAAATTTACTTCTTGGAGGTTCGGCAACATTACCATATAAAATGTAATTTTTGGAGTTTTACAATGAATTATACTTGAAATATCGAATTTAAGACATTATAGCACATTTTTATACCAAGGGTTTCCCAAGAAAGCCTTTTATTTTCATAAAATAGTGTTAATAAAAATTCTACTTCACAAACAGTTCTTCTTATTTGGATCTGTGACGTAGCACTTGACGAGAGGTCCTATTAATAATTTTGTTGGGAATCATTAGGAAATAAAAGATCAATATTGTTTTATAATAAATTTTTTATTTGTCACTTAAATAAAACAATGTTATAACTTACATAAAGTAAGTTCTTGGTTTTCGTACAGAGAAACGATTCATTGACCTATGTTGAATACGTTTGGGCAATGGGAATTTAATTGTTGAATCGTGGAATTGTTTCACTTGAGGTCTTCTGGTATCAGCAGCCTTTACTACTTCCACTTTAATGATCTGAAAGGAAATTAAAAATTATTAAAAAACATTTGAATTCGTAAAAAGGTAAATAAGCTAGTTTGCAAAAATAAATGTGTGACTTAATTTTGCATGCGCGGCCATTTAAATAGAATTTAGAAAGAAAGGTTGTTGTAAGTTGCGTAAGAAATATTAAGTTGCACATTTCTCAGGCCCTTTACAAATAAAGAGCGTGCAACAAAAGAAAACATCGTCGTGATTCTTTAAGCGTAATATTTAATATTTCTTTACTTATTCCAATAAGATGACATTGCTATGTTTTTTTTTAAAATCAGAAGTGAGATTGGTTTTTTTCGAACAAGTAAATTGATAAATGCAGAAATGAGCCACAACACTGCCAAAAGTAAGTAGTAAATTTAAATCTGGTGTAATCTATATAATTTTCTGCGTAAGATAAGCGATTTGGTTACAGGGTTCTCTGTCTTTGAAAATCACACTTTAAAAGCGATTGGCTCATCATAAAGTTATGTTATCTATTTTCTTGTACGAAGAAAATGATCCCATTTATGATGTTCATTTAAAAAAAAGGTACAAATTTGATTTTGTTGTAATAAGAAAAGTAATATTAGGTAGGTAATTCTCAAAATCATGACAACGATAATGAATTTCTACGGTACCTACTACCTCCTATTTTATTATAATTAAATTTTTATAATGTAAAAAATTTTTGTAACAGGTAACTTAGAAGATTATAAACTGGCCACACATTACAGAAGTTAAGCCAAAGTAGTAAGTTTATTATTTATTCTCTGTAAAATAATGTATTCCCACTTTAACGACAAAAAGACCATCTAACTATGTAAATCAATTAAGGGGACTTGAAAATAGGTAAAAATGTGCAATGCAATCGATCCTAATTAAAAACCTCAGAAATTTTAATTTTTGGGGGCCAATATTGTAGAAATGGGTTATCCTACGACCACAATAATTTTGTCAGGCCAGCTGTATGCAAAATGTTATTGCTCTAATTACTATGAACGATTTTAATTAAAACTTAAGCACTTTTTTTGAATTGGTAAATTTAGGGAATCGGTAAATATCTTACTTGAATAGCATGAGCACGGGCACGATGACGGGCCCCCATGTCCCTGTAGCACTGTGTAACAGCCTTGGACACACTCAAGTCACGGTATTCCCTGTACATGTTGTGTGTTCCTGAACGAGAGTCATAACGCAACCAGATACCAAAGTTCTTAATTTTGTTAGGGGTCTTTTCAGAGATAAGTTTTACTGATACAATTTCACCAGTAGTTTTCTTGAACTTCCTCAACTGTCTCAAGAAGTACCAGAACCGCGATTTCGCCACAATCTGGTCAGGAGCGAATATTTTCATCCTGTACAAAGGAGTAGTGGGCTCCTTTTCTGTTGGGAGCTTACGCCCAATGACTTCATATTCCTTCAACTAAAACAGAAATTATAACCCATTAGTAAACACGTGTGGCTGTCAACATGCATCACTAAAAAAATTGTGATTTACGCAAAAGGAACAAACATGCACTGGATAAATCAATGAAACACTAATTAACCGCGACTTTTTGATACGGAATAATAATTAAAATATTAATTAAAACAATTATTTTTGTAAAAATTAGAAACCAACCTCTCCTTTAGCTTTCATGGCGGCGGTTTTTGATGGAAGAAAAAGGAAGCGGAAATGTCAATTTTCTTGATGTTGGCAATATTGACTGAACTAAAATCATACTGCGCATTTGGTAGAATCTTCAAAGTTTTTAAATTCCAATAATTTTTTAGATCCGTGACGCTAGCGACGCCACTTCAATTTTTTTGAAAAAAAACTATGCCATCATTTAGTGCTATATTTGTTCTAATTTGTTCCGTAAAATTTTTAATTTGTTCCGCCCTCTTTGACCCCCAAAAACGCAATTTTAAAATGGCGTCGCCAGCGTCACAAAAAAACGCCACTTTGTTCAAATTGAATGATTTATGTTTTAAATGATAGATTTTAATTTGTTCTATTTGTTCTGCTATTTGTGCTAATTTGTTCTGGCCCTTAAGTCAGAAAAAAAGCCCCCCAAAGATTGACGCTATCCAACGCCACTTGAACATTTTCTGGTTTTTATGGTATCATTTTATTGATAAATATAAGCCTAAATTTGTTCCATAAAAATTTTCAATTTTCTAACAGTCTACAACCCCCAAAAAAATTAAAAAAGATTATCAAATTTCTCAAAACTTAGGTGAAAGCATGAACTACTATTTGCCAAGTAGGCTAGATGCATACAAGATTTCAAAACTCAGCTGTTTGTCAGTGGCGCATCTAGGGGTTGATGATTCCTTAGAATAAAATGCTAAAATACATGTCTCAGCCTCTTTGTCTGCCTTTTAATCCTTACAAAAGGTCAGCTAATTTTTATTATGAATCTGACTTTAGTGTTTAAAAGTGTTTGGCATAGAATGTTTAAAATTTATTCTAAGGAACCTTCAACCCCTAGATAAGCCACTGACAAACAGCTGAGTTTCGACATCCTGTATGCATCTAGCCTACTTGGCAAATAGTAGTTTATACTTTCACCGATATTTGCTCAAAATTGATGATCTTTTTAAATTTTTTTGGGGGTCGTAGAATGTTAGAAAATTAAAATTTTTAACGGAACAAATTTACTCGGATATTTATTTATTTAAAAATACCAAAAAAACAAAAATAGGTGCAAGTGGCGTTGGGGAGTGCCAACCTTTGGAGGGCTTTTTTTTTGACTTGGGGGCCAGAACAAATTAGCACAAATAACAGAACAAATAGAACAAATTAAAATCTATCATTTAAAACATAAATCACTCAATTTTAACAAAGTGGCGTTTTTTTGTGACGCTGGCGACGCCATTTCAAAATTGCGTTTTTGGGGGTCAAGGGGGGCAGAACAAATTAAAATTTTTACGGAACAAATTAGAACAAATATAGCACTAAACAATGGTATAGTTTTTTTTCAAAAAAATTGAAGTGGCGTCGCTAGCGTCACGGAGCTTAATTTTTTTGGATTTTGAAGTGTTTTTATAAGAAACCTTGTTTATTTTAATTAGTTTATTAATTTAATAATTAATTTGCACTTCTTTAACTAATAAATTGAATAAAAACTAAAGAAACTGATTTTGTTTAATTCGTATCATAATCGTATGGATTTTGCGCACATCGTCATTACGTTTTGGCGCCAAGTTTAAAATTTAAACATTTCTTTTATTTTATTGCTAAAAAAAATAAAGTTTACAGGTTAAAGATTTATTTGAAAATTTCAAACAAATAACACAAAATATTAAATCTTTTAATAGTCTTAAGTACAAATTGTTTGCAATTCTCAAAATGATTGTTATGCAAAAAACTTCGGCAAAAACTCATTTTTAAAACAGCATACAATTCTTTTACATTTATATTATTTTACTGGCTGAATAAAAATAAAAAGACTAAAAAACAGCCTACACTATATTACATACAACTAAGTAAAAATTGTTACAAAAAAGTACAGCTAGAAAATAGTTCAAAATTTGGCTTAGAAAAAATCAGTACAATATTTTTGGTTGAAGTCTGAATAGTGAATACACTAAATATTCACAACCATTACAGATGGTTCTAAAAAATCGCCGAGTTCAAAAATTGGCACCACTCAAATATCTTTTCTTCGCAAAAATTGTAAAGGACACAAAAAACAAATAAAAATAAGCGACAAAAAATAAAAAATTATAAAAAAGAGAGACAACGAGAATGTTTGAGTATTATTAGTCTTTTAATGGAAATGCGCAAATATGCACATTATTTAAGAGCTAACATCAAGTATTTTGAAACACACAAGTGGCAATAAAATGTCAAAAAGTACGCTGTGCTATTCGAGACAATTTTGTAAAAAAAAAACAATTAAAAAAGAACCAGCATTGGTATTTTTGCTTGAGGTGATGTTTTTGTAGATGGGAAATAACCTCCGTTTAAATAGAAATTGGGTGCATGTTTTTCAACACCATTATGCGAAAACCAGAACCATAATTAATGAAGTGCATCCAAATTAAATTTAAATAGAGTTTATTTTTCTTTTTGTGCAAATTCGGGAACACACTTAACATCTTTACTAAAACTAGTCTTAGAAACATTAAATATTTGGGTGTTTAAACGGAATTGTAAATGAAATAATATAAATAAAAAACTAAAGTAGAGGTAACTACATGAGATTAATATTGTGATGCAAACCACATTTAATTCTTAAACTTTAAGCTACTTAAATGACTCGTCATAATTTTTAATTTTCTTATTTCACGTGATGTTAACATTTTTTATAAATATCTTTCAAAAAATATATTTAATAATAATAATTGTACTTTAATGGTTATTTTGATTAAGATTAAATTCCTTTGGTTTTAGCTTCTTGCTATTAAAAATTATGACTTTATTATATAGTTCTTATTTACAGCGTTACTTTAGGTAACGTTTTATGTTTTATTAAAACAAGATAAGTAAAAATATTCCAAATAAAGAAATGGGTACTTATTTTACTGACATATAAACGTTTAGCTCATTTTTTATAATTTGAGCCTATAACATGAACATTCTACACCTCTTAAGTCTTAATTAAAGTTTATAGAGAGCTATATTACATTTGATATAAATCAGTTATTAAAATATATTTCTTATTTCATTAATTTGTGTAGGTATAAAAAAATTTCTATAAATAGTTGACTTTAAAGCAATTTAGTTTCTTTTAAGATAACTTATGAATAGGGGTTTATTTTTAGAAAATGCCAACTAAATTTTGTTGAAAAATGTATACTATATTTTAATAACTACTGATTTATTGTTATTTTTAGGACTAATTTTATTATGGCACAGATAGAAAGAGCTGCATTAAATAGGCTGATTTTTACAAAAAATTAAAAAAATAAACAAAATAGTGTTCTTTTTGTTTAGAAATGTTTTAAAAAAGTACATAAGATTTAAATAAGCCCTTTTTAAAATAAAGCACTGTTTTGGATTTTCCTTTTTAAACCTATTTTTAAAATTATATACAAGACACATAATAAATGTAAAACAAAATACAGGATTTGCAAAATTTTTGGACCATCGAACAAAAATTGGATGGGGTTTCTATGGATATGTGTCATACCACCCGTATTTCAAAATTTCTACTGAAGAAAGTTATTCTTTTATACGTTTATTAAATATTACGCAATATATAAAAAAAAACAACAAGTAGCCTCTATAAAACATGCAATGTATCAGCTGAATGGTTGGTATAACAACTAAGTGTTTCACATTATCAATTTTTTGATAACTCTATAACGAAGTTCATAATGTTGTAGAAACCTTTTAGTTGGTACATTAAATGTTTTAAAACGACTGCTTGTTGTTTTTTGGTATATTAGCTTTATATTTGTTAAAAATATGAAAATAATGACGTTATGACAGTTTTTATTTTGAACGACAGGTGATATGACACATATCCATGAAAAACCCAACCAATTTTTGCTCTAGTATGGTCCATTTACTGGGGGATTTATTTGCAGATCAGCCTATTTATTTTTGAAGAGTATGGTTTATAGTATTATACACTAACTTTTATTTTACCAAAGAATATCATATAAAAGTCGAGTGCATCAATAAATATTTAAATGTAACGGATAAAATAAAATATGCATGTAACCTAGGGGTCTACATTGTTAACTCTTTTAACTGCGACTTTAATAAAAAGATGAAACCTAACTTTACTAAAAGTAAAAAAACAACAAATAAGAAATATATGTATGTTTTAACACTATGTAATATGATATTCTTTGGTAAAATTATTCACATAAACAGCACATGGGTTTAAAAAAATCCACACAAAAATACCCTTATTTAAAAAGCACCTCACTTTCACCTTACCCCATCTTAACCTTAACTTAAGCCTTGTACCTATTCGCCCTGGAAATACCGCATATCAACAAAGCTGCGCACGCTAATGATCCAACTTCCAATCCAAGACAAACCAATACCGCGATAAGTGCGCAGATCCAATGCTCTTTAACCTTATCCATGATCAATGTGTAGCACCCCTTATCGTAGATGAAGTTGTAATCTATGGCGTTGGCCTTGGATTTTTGGATAAAAGTGGCTTCTTTGCAGACATCGGCGGAAATTCCTTCACGGCAGCAACTCTCTGGGATTCTGTAAGAACCTGGATCTGTTGAAACGGACATGACGACTTGTTTGCTGCCGGACCAGTCGGAGGGTTTTTCTGCGCCACAGCATTGAAGCTAAAAGAAAGAAAAACATTTTTAAGACTAAAATTGCGTGGACCGAGAGCAAATTTTTTTTCTTTTTGAAGTTTACGTTTTGCATTTGCATTTTTAATTAATTAAATATTTAACCATCTATTGTTTATAAACATACATCTAATGCCAATTTTAAATAGTTCTGGAGGAGACTTTTTTAAAGAAAGACATGATGCGATGTTTAGAATGGGGCAAATGGAAATGCTTATTTTGGAAAACGTTTACATGGGAACATGACAAAGAACATGTTCTTTGTCATGCATGGGAACATTGCTGGCAATATTCCTATTGGGAATATTTTGGAAATATTCTTAAAAGTTATCGGTTGAAAATTGCCGGCAATATTCCCATGTTTCTTCCCATAGGTTAAAATTTTGGGAATTGGCTCATCTCTAGAAAAATTGCTTGTTTTCAATTACTAAATTTTTTTATAAAAATTAATAACCCGTTGAGGCAAATGAAAACAGCTTAGATTTTGAAATGCAAACCAAAATTTCATTTAATTAAAGCACAAAATAAACAAAAAAACTAATTTAAAATACTGTAATAAAATATTATGAATAAAACCAAAATAATATGTTTTCGATGAAAAAAAATATGTTGCTTCAAAATCAAAATTGTCAAAAGCGTTTCTAATTACCCCAACTTACCCCACATAATGATTATTGATGTGTTGAAATTGGTTCAACAATGACTCAACAGCTCGTGGGAGTAAAAAGAGCGTGTATCTTATGATTCTTTTAAGAAATGCCTTTTTTTAATAAAAAAAAAGTCTGATTCATATTTTGTATTTTGTAAAGGTAAGCCTTTATGGAATAAACTTATTTGCTCAACCATTAAAAAGACGTCATTCAAAAACCCAGAGATAACGATTTTAATATTATATGAATATAACTGTGTGTGCAAAATAAAGTTATATAAAAATGTTCTTCATTGTATTCAAAAGGTGCTTCCTTAAAAACTAAAATGCATAGATATGTTTTACATTGTGCAAGTAATTCTTATCTATTGCAAGTTTAGTCAACAATTCTTGAACTTTTGATAATGCAATGTTGATAACGAATATAACAGGAATTTTATCAAAACATTATAAAAGGGCTGACCAACTTAACAGAGATTAAAGTTACCTATACATAAATGCAACCCGTCATAAACAATACAATAATACTATTTTATACATTAACATTGCATAATAATAAAAAAATCAATCCTACCTTCTTTTGGAATGTATCAAAAATCATTTGCCGATCTTTGTTTTCATAATACTCCTGTTCAACGGTATATTTCACAGAATTACGGATTTGTTCTTCCAGGGATTCTCTGTTGATGTAACCCCACAATCCAGCTGCTATTTCCGCGATCCAAAGAATCAAAAGAATGCATAGGAACTGTAATAGAAAATTAAAGTTTAAAAATAGAATTATTTTATTATCATTGGTAAAATAACAATAGTATTTTACACAATTAGGTCGGGAACACCTACCCATTTGAATTGTGTAATGTTCATTATGCATAATAATTTAAACAAAAAAAGTAAAATAATAAAAATGCCTACATCCTAACCCACGTCTTTTAATAAATATTTAATTTTTAGGAGAACTGTGACAAAAAATTAGTAACAGCTTTATTTTTATGCATGATCTATTTCCAATTCCTTATTATCTTAAAGTGTTATTGTTGTACCATAACATCTAAATACTTAAATTATTAGCTTTCTTAAAGTCCGATAGTAAAAAAATGCAATCATAAAAATTTTAAAATACATACCGTCCAAAGTAATCGTCGACTTTCCATCAATGATCCAAAGATGCCAAGGAAAGCTACCAAGACCAGGAGGATCGAAGCAACCAAAACTATGGCAACAGAAATGATGTAATCTGAACTTTCCTGGGGATTGACGACATAGGTTGGATCCACCAAAATCCATACCGAAGCAATGGTTCCAATTATTCCAATAAACTAAACAAAAATAAGAAAACCATAACTTATAGGATTAGTTGGGGTAATTGTTAACAGGGGCAAGTGACAAGACCCCCATTGAATTAAACATTTGTAGTAGTAATGCCAGTTTTGTTAGATCGGGAGATAAGCTTTTCATAGAAAGACATGATGCAATGTGTTCTTTTACCTTCATTCAATTTTACTTTGGTACAAATGGAAACGCTTATTTTGTTGAAATTAAAACATTGGTTTCTATTGAATCTTTATTAAACATTTTTTAGTTTTTACGACAGTTTATTTAAAATATTCTGCATTCCGATGGGTACACGTTAAAATTTTGTATCATACAAAAATAAAAAAATCTAGTTTATGAATTTATTCGGGTACAATTTATATTTAAACGCATTAAATTGGCTGTCCAATGTTTTTTTGCCCCATTTATATTTACATTTAAAGAATAGCAAAAAAGTTGCTTGTTTTCAATTACCCCAATTTTTTGTTGATTTAAATTTTTTTTTATTTAGTGGTTAAAAAAAAGATTAAAGATTATTTTCAGCATTTTTTTGTTCTATAAACCTACATGATAATTAAAACAAAAGTTTTCAATTAAAATAAACCGTTCTTTATAATTACAAAGAAAGCTACATTAAACAAGGTAGATTATATTTTTGTTAACGTTAAACAAAAAACTTTAACAAGTTGGAATAAATCGGTTTTTTAACACCCTGTTAGAGGGGTAGCTAAACCCCAAATACTTTTTTTTTCATTTTTAATTGTATTTTGTGTAGAAAGTTTTTTTTGTATTGCGATTTTATGTGGTGAAATGGTGTATTTGTACAAAATAAATTATAATTATGAGTATTAATGACTGGAACAATGCCGGCTTCCTTATTACATAATTTTTATTAATAAATTCTAACATAACGAAAGTACCTAGAGCAGGAATAGCGCTATAAAATAAATTTTATGAAGCTGATGTGCTATTTTATAAATTTAAACATTCAGTATTCAGTAATAGATACTTAAAGAAATAAAAATATACGCTTAAAACTAAAAACAGATGTTGTTTAATGCAGCAATAATTAGTTCTAATTAAAATCATTACCGAAATTAAAACTTTTCATTTAAATATTGATGATCCTTATCAACTTGGCTTTGCTTAATTTGAATACAAAATGGCTTCTTAAAAAAGTTAAATACAAACTTACCCCGAAGATGATATTACAAAAGACAAGGAAGAACTTCACAATGCCATAACAACAGCCGAGCCCCATTTTGATTAAATTCATACAAGAACTTTATAATCAAATCTTATTTATTGTTTACAGACCAATAAATCGTTCTGCAATGAATTAAAAGCTCTTTTATTTTTAAACTCACGACTGGACGAAAATCATACTGCACCGCACACGTGTTCAAAAATCAATCATCGTCCACCAATCCCAGTGCAGTAAACAAATAGAACGCATTAGATTTTAGTTTTTTTGAATATTTATGAGCAGGTACTTTTAATTATTCAAATTAAAGTTGTTTTTCTTTAATTAGGAGCAAAAAAGAAGTATTTTCTAGGCTGTTTATTTAGTTTTTTTATATTATATCGTTTGTCACAAGCCTGAAGCGTATCAAGCTTTAAGGACATTTTTCATACCAGATATAGAACAGAAATAATTTTCAAAAAATTAGTCTGTTTAATAAAAACAATATGTTGCAATGTTGTTTAATAATTATTATTTATATAATTTATCTTTTAAAAACTATTTAATTCCGCTAAATGACACTAAATATGTTTTAAAATTTTTAGTTTTAAAGATACGCCACTGCTTTTCAATATTCTGTTTATGTTGGGCACTAATCATACTGTTCATTAGCTAGAAATCGCTTCAGCGCAGACGTAGCTGACAAATGCTGAAAAAAGGAACTTGGTGGAAGGCTAGCGTCAAAATAAAGCAGAAAAGAGAGTACTAAAAATCTACGAAATATTCTAATGTGGCCGATATCCATTTTTAATGAACAATTTGATAAAATTTATGGAAAAACGACGCAAAAAGTATTTGTTAATAATCCAAGTGTGGTGCTTCTAAACTGTCACGACATAAAGATTTGAAATTCGAATCAAGTTGTTTGTTTTGGTTGACTAGCTCTTGGTATTCTTGTGGAGAGGAAAATATCACGCCGATAGTAGGGATGGAGCTAGGAATTGAAAGTCTGTCTTCATCCAGGTCAAAGAATGGACGACTTATTACAGAATTAGTTAAAATGGGTAAAAAACCCTCTTTGGAAGCTCCTCTGAGTGATGTAAGTCCATTGGCATGTTACTTGATTCTTTTTATGTAAACAACGTTGCTTTAGGTACTCGAGGAATTCCTGCAGAAGCTGAGGGAATCTGATGACTATATGCTGCAGGGTATTGTTTGCACTAATTTCGCAGAAGCAGCGTTGTTTTTGCAAAGTTCTGCAGAGGTTTATTGCAAGAAAGTCGACTTGTTGTGGGACGCCATACTCAATTACCAGCAGAGAATACAGCAGTGTGTCAAATCCAAGTAAGCTACGCGAAATTCAATTATTAAATTACACACCTTTGTGTAGATAAGCTAACCTATGCGCTAAACGTGAATGATTTCATAAACATTACATTATGTAAACCATACATAACTAACACTATCAGTAAACAAACAAACTTAAGGCTAATTTATACATTTCTTAAAACAGAGAGAACGACGAGGAGCTGCAGGCGGAAGCTCTTATACTAGAGGAGCGTCGAAACAAGTACAAACGTCGCCGTAAAGAAAATGACGCTCAGAAAAACCAAAAAGAAACCGGCCTTGTTGGCGATACTCTGCTAAACGAACTAGTATCCGAGGACTTTATGATTCCGACTGACAACATTCTTATGGACAAGTGGTTTAACTCCCCGAAATTAACATACCACCCGAAAAAACCTTCAGAAATTAATGAACTCATGGAGACTATTGACTGCCTCCAACACGACATCTTCGACGAAAACGATGAGCTTGTAGTGTCTTATAATAAACTCTATAGCTCAACTACGATAGAGAAAATGTTTCTTATTCTGCGGCACTTCAATATTCCCCAAAGTAACGACATGTTCTCGATATACTCCGACTATTATTTACTAGGGAAATACATGACAGAAAAAGGGATGAATAGCAAAGATTTAAAGGGATCTAACGAAGAGTACAAACTCTTTTTGCAAAGGCACAGAGACAAGTTGGTGAGCGCGCAGCATAAGGAGCAAGCCCAAAGAAGATCCAGGCTACAGAACTTCAACTCCAAATTGAGTAATGAAGACATTAACAGGATTTTTGTGCATCCGTCCTTTGTGCGTCTGGAACGTCTATCAGTTGATACGTTAGGATCCACCAAAAAGAAACTTCACTTCGAGGAAAACACTGCGCTAGAAAAGTCATTCGATCGCGACTCTGCCTTTGGCGACGTTGAATCCGGGGTGGGGGACTTGGATAGTTCGTTTGAGGAAATGGATTTGATAAACCATAGCGGAAGTGACCCGGAAAACACCGAGCGCAGCAAAGATTTGGCGCAATCTTTGGACGAAAATCACACACCTCCAACTGTTGAAAATACACCGATTGAGCCAAATAAAGATCCATCAGATGTGCAAACTGTAAGCGACACTGTACAACCCGAGGTTCAACAAGAAAATGTACCGCAAGACTTAAATATTACCGCTCCAGAAGTCCTTCCATCTCCCCGCCCAAGAACGAAGAGACAGAAAGACTTGGACGCTAAAAAAGAGCAAAAACGAAAGCTACAACACGAAAACAAATTGGATCAACGAATGAATAAAAGACTAAGAACCAGTAAACAGATTTTGGTACCAAGATGCTACAAAATGGGGCCTAACTGGGATTTGAATAGTGAGCCCGCTGGTAGTTTTGATTATGAAGATCCGGATTCAATCATTGTTACAAAGGTTGTTTATGAGAAAGAAGAAATTGCTACCGTAAGTCTTGAAATAAGGTAGTTTAGTGGTTATGCCTTCCAAGCCATGTTTGGTACATTGCCTATTCCATATACAGTGTGTATCCATTTTTAAGAAAAAACAGGTCGATTTAGATTTGAAGGGGGACATCTAAAACATATAAAATAATTATTTACAACACCTATCTTGCGATACCTCATTTCAAAATGAAAACAATAAGCTATACAATTACGTCAAAAAAATCAAAATCGGTTTAACCCTTACTGAAATAATAAAGAAACCCTATTTCGGCGATAACTTTTAAACGATTAGGGATAAATACCTAAAACAAAATTTAAATAATACTATAAAAAAAATTGTAACTCTCTGGCGTAAAGAAATTTTTTTTGCCTTAACTTGAGAGCAAATTAATTTTTTTAGGCAACTTTATTATTACCAAGTATCAAAAAAAAAAATACTCACACCCACATTTTTTTGGCCCTAAATTTGGTTCCATAATTTTGAGGTACTAGTAGAGACTCAGCTCCTAATTTTTTAACAAAACGAAGTTTGCATCAGATTTTCACTTCCAAGATCTAAAAATCCAAACATTCAATTTTTCTGTTAAAGACGTGGGATATTATGGATTTTCTTTTATCTTTACCATGGGTAACCACTGTATTTGCCAAACATGAAACCAAGCAAATAATTGCCGTCAAGATATGGTGTTTTTACACATATAGATATCACATAATCATATTTTGTCTGTCCACTGATTTAACCCATTTCATGTTTAGGTTCCTTTAAAGAAGGTTGCAAAGAAATTGAAAACGAAAAAGGATGTTGAGGAAGACAAGGAGAACCATGAAAACATTAAAGAAAGTAAGTAAAAAACTGGGTCTTAAAAATAAAAATTATCCTCGAATTTATCATATTTTGCATAGAAACAAGATGTTTTTATTTCCTAAATTTAAACCGTTAAATTTTCAGCTAAAACAACAGAAACGCCAGAAAACGATTCGGCACTAGACTTCACAATCGACTCCGACGACATAAACCCCTCTGACGACTCCTCAGAACTAAACAACAATGCCGGTCCGTCCACTCCAAGGTCAAACAAGGTCATAAGTCCCCTGTGTACAAGCACACCCTCGTGTTCACAAGACAGCGGAATCGAGTCATCCTCATCCATCTTTGATGATGCTACACCCAGCACGAGCTTTAGTGAAGACTTTAACCAGCCGGGAACAAGTATGACGAATGATGATTACTTGTCAACGTACCACCAGATGGAGTCTTCGCTCGCCGGAAACGTCATGGAATGGCGCAGGTTTATTACGGTCAAGCTGAGGAACTTGCAGAATAAGTCTGATTTTGATATTCATGAGTATGGGGGAAGGATTTTGGATACTGGTTCGATCGGTAAATATTTTAAATTTTTAATGATGTATGAAAAAAATAAAAAATTATATTAAAATAATACTACTAACATCAGTAATTGAATCACAAATCAGTTAATTTGTGATTTCCATTTTACTCTGATTTGCTGTACTTCATCAATGTTTATAGAATTACGAAGTATTCTATAAACATTGGTACTTCATTTGGAAAAAATTGCAAATCAGTTTTTTGATGTTGATGCTCTTAATACTTCTTTCTTGTATGCTTGTTTCTTGATGCAAAAGATAATTTTTTTTTATGTGTTAGAACATCTATTTATGAAGCTAAATCCACAAAATGCACACTAATAATTGTTTAGGGTAAATGTGAAAGCTCCCCTAAAGACCCCCTTTAATTTTCAACCTTAAATCACGATGAATCTGCACCAAATTTTACAAATAGGTGCTAAATAAGATTTTAAAACGGTTTCTACAAAAATTAATCCTTAAAAAAAAATTTGTTTGCCCCCTAAATGACCCCCGAAGAATAATATTCAATCATATTGAATTTGCACCAAACAGATACAAAATATAGTGATAAACAACCTGAATACTGAAAAAAAAAAATTCTTTATCCCATTTGGGAAAGTATAGACATTTTAAAAAAAAAAAAATTTAAGTATAAGTTTTTTATTGCCTTATTTTGCATCTAATTGTAAAGTTGTTTCTATGTGTAAATTCAACATTTCGGGGGCAAAGGAAGTTTTTTAGAGGAATATCTTTTCAAAAATCATTTTTAAATCTTATTTACCACTTTTGTAAAATTTGGTACTGATGTGACGTGAACAAATGTTGCAAATTAGAGGATGATTTTTGGGGGCTTCCACGGCAACTCTAAACACTTATTAGTGTGCATTTAGCTTCCTGAATAAATGTTCTAACACATAAAAAATCTGGCTGTTGTAAATTTTGATTTGCTATGTTTTTTTACTAACTATCTTGGTCTAATATTGCTTTTTTCTCAGGTGACACAATAAAATTCGGCAAAATGATGCAAGGCAAAGCCTCGTCGGAAGTTGCCCGTTATTTCATATCTGCCCTGCAACTTGCCAACACTGGCAACATAGGTATTGAAGGAGCGCAAAAAGGCAAGCTATCAAATGACACCTTCCAAATTAAGATGCTCAAAAAAGAACGCTATCATGAGCAACTTGGTGAGTATCAAGCACCGTCCGAGGAAACTTACTCTGAAAGACTTTCAAAAGCTAAATGTGCCGTTAAACGAAAGTCGAACAGTGCACCAGAGGGAAATTGTAGCCAAAAACTTTCTTGTAAAGGTAATGAAAAACATTAAACGTTTTGTGAGAAGTTTTTAGTGCAAAAAACAAATGTACAAAGTATTTACATAACATTTTTTGTATAAAGATAAGGTTATTGTAAGAATGGTTTATATTTCTGTTTAGATCTTATATAATAGTTTCACTCTTTTATTGCTCTGCAATTGCTGTTTAGGCCACAAATAATTAAAAATTTGTTTATTTTTTTTTTTTATGTTCTCAGTATTATTTAAATTACCAAAGTTTGCATTTTCAAATTTTAAATAGCTTGCGAATTATTTTGCACAAACTTTTTATACAAGTCTAATTTTAACATACTGTAATACAATCGGCAATTACCTATATTTTAAAATTAAACTGCAGGTTTATAAAGGTAATTTTCGATTGTTGGCAGTTCACTAGATAGTTTTGTTGCATTAGAAATAGTTGGTATTAATTTAAGTTCTAAAATTTTCCGTAAAAGGTTAAAATATGGCAGTTTTTTGAATGGCGTACCTGATAACATTATTGTGAATGTGCATAGGTACTTACCAAATAGATTTGTTTTTATTAGTATTAAGTTAAAATTTTGATTACTTAACGCTTTTTACTGATTTTTTCAAGGTTTTTTATTAACAAATAAATTTTGTTTTTTCTATATAAAGTTTAAAAATTCTGCAATAGTTTTTGTAAATAAAACAAAATTTTCGTACTGTGATCAATGCTAGTTTAATGTAGACTAAGGAAAAATATATTATACTTTATTTATAATTTCTAAACTGTGCACATTTGTTTTTCCTTTAATAAAAAAAATTGGTTTACTTATTCTTTTATTTAAAACTCTAATCTCCCAGGATTTCCATAAAACTTCTCGCTATCAAAGAATGCATTTTTTTAACACCAGTGAGTCTTTAGTTACCTTGTCTATGCCAGTGAGGACTGGGAAGGTCACCTACGCCACTGAACCTGTATGTTTTTTGCCCAAATTACAATCCTCAGTTGATTTGGCAACACTGCGCAGTCCTCAAAAATAATATAAACATAACCTATAAAATGTAAACGCCCACAGTTCTTTTCGATAAGTGCTTTTTAAACAAAGTACAATCTTTTTATCAATATGTAATAACAATTATAAGAAAAACCACAATTAACTTATTTTGTGCCATGTAGTTTAGAACTTAAGAACCCTTAAAAATGACAATATTGTCGAAAACCGTGACGAACAAAATTTTTGCTGTAGCTCAAAAGAATGTTTACAAATTCTTCTTTACGGGAGTGTTTGTTATTTTGATATTCACCACAGTAGCAGCTCTGCTTTACCATTATGTTAGTTTTTCTCAAGACGCGTCTTATAACTATAGAAAAATTGATTTGAACAATGTTTACGATTTACCCGAAGTCGTTGTAAAAAATGTTCCGGTGCAAGCAAAAAAAGCAAATTGTTCGCATTGGGACTGCTTTAATGTTTACAAATGCGGCCACACAGGCCATGACAGGATATCTGTGTATGTCTACCCCTTGGAGAAATACTTGGATATCAACGGAGTTGTTATTAATAAAGGAATCTCGAAGGAGTACCACGAAATTTTGAAGACTGTAGTTAATTCCAAATATTACACTAGAAATCCTTTGGAAGCTTGTATTTTTATCCCTTCCATAGACACGCTTAGCATGGATAAAGTGAAGAGCAACTTAACGTTTCTTGCTTTGGCTAACCTACCCTTGTAAGTTTATGAATATGTGTTTTACTATTCCTTTAATATTGTGTTTTTTGTAGCTGGAGCAATGGAGAAAATCACATCTTTTTTAACATGTTTAGTACTGTAAATATTGACAATTTTAGTATAGGAAATTCTATTCTGGCCGCTGCAGGGTTCGACACTTATAATTTTAGAACTCGATTTGATCTTTCACTACCCTTGTTTAGTCCAGTTTCTCATTTAGGGCGAGTGGATAGCACTAAAAACAAACGGTAGGTTTAATACTTACAAAGTTTAAAAGCTTTAAAAACTACTATTTATGTTTCAGGGGCTTCTTTGTAGTTTCATCCCAGTTAAGCATAGATCCATATTATTTGGACGAATTGCAAAAATTATCGAATAAACATAATAATTTATTACTGTTGGATTCTTGCCAGAACCATAATTATTCCAAAAGATGTGAAATTAATTCTGGGAAATTATTCAAATACCCTCAAGTTTTACAGAAAGCTACTTTTTGTTTAGTGTTTAGGTAAATAGATTTTATCATTTTAAACAATTTCCACATTATAAATTGCCTTATACATGGTGTTACCAAATAACTAGGAGAAAATCAGGGGGTAATTCCTGAACCCATTTTAAGAAAAAAAGTTTATATAAACATGTGTCCGAAAATCCTTTGTTTCTGAGATACAGGGTGTGAAAGTTTCTCAAAAAAATTTTTAATCTTAAGATTACTAAAAATCTAAACCAGATATTTATTTGAAATAATAATAAAAAAAAGAAATTAATTAACTCTTCATTGTTAACTATGTTTTATTTTCATTAACATAAAAAAGCCAAACTTAAAAAAGAAATTTTGTTGCCTTTGGGCAATGAATTTTTTTCTCGAAAACGGTTAGTTTTAAGAAAAAAGAACAAGACACTAATTTTAAAGATCATATTCTAGGGTTTCTTATTATTTTATGAAAATACCAAAAAAGTAACACACAAAAAAGTTGGGGGTGAACAACCCCCATGGTACCCCCAAATGTGCCCCTTCCAATTATAATTTTTATTTTTTTTCTACCGCACTTTATGCCTAATGATAAGAAAATTACCCGTGCTAAGTTTTAAAGAAATATTTTAGTTTAGTTTAGTTTCTTGGTAATCTTAAAAAAAAAGTTTTTTTTTAGAAACTTTGGCACCCTGTATCTCAGAAAAGAAGGATTTTCGGACACATGTTTATATGAACTTTTTTACTTAAAATGTGTCCAGGAATTACCCCCTGAATTTTTTCCTAGTTATTTGGTAACACCCTGTATAATCTTAAACCTAAATAATTACATTTTGTAGGGGTGAAAGGATGGCTCAATTTGTCGTCCTAGAGGCTTTAGCTGCGAATTGCATTCCTGTTTTTGTGATAGATGGATCGATTTTGCCATTTAGTTCTGTGATAGATTGGAAACGAGCAGCTATTTTTATTATGGAGGATTACATAAGTACCATTGTGACTGAGCTGCAAAAAATATCAGAAAAACGTATTTCTGAAATGAGAGAAAATGTTATGTTTTTGTATAATACGTACTTTGCTGATATTAATAAAATTACCCTTACTGCATTAGACATTATGCAAGATAGAGTGTACCCCCACATGGCTAAAGATTATGATGATTGGAACTTGCCAATAAGTCAGGTATTTTCATTTTTTTTAGTTCGAAACGTAGGTTATTTTTTTTGTTTTTAGAGAAAACTGAATCCGTTATTCTTGCCATTAACTGCTTCAAAATCGCAGGGTTTTACCGCAGTTATTTTAACATATGACCGAATTCAAAGTTTATTCACTCTGATTGAAAGGCTTTCAAAAGTTCCAAGCCTTATGAAGATTATTGTAGTTTGGAATAATCAAAGAAAATCACCACCTCCAGGTAAAAAATTTTAAATGAAAAAAAAAAAGTTCATATTAAGATTCTGTTTGATTTTGCATCCTTACTGAGTTACAGCACACTGAAAATCCCCATAAAAATCTGTTTTTTCGCTGTATTTTCGAAACGGATAAATTTTTCAAAAAAAAGTTTTGATTTATTTAAGGCTATAGATTTAAATTGATCAAGTGGGATGATCTGTGCACTCAATAGTTCGTAAAAGTCATCTCCCTGAATGTCAGTTATTTTCGAAATTTTAACAAAATATGTAAAAGTACGGACTAATACATCAATAATTATGACTACCAATATTTAGGGTAATGTTTGTGATACATGAAAGTGGTAATGAGTGCAAGAAATAGTAAAAATATGTCAAAATAGTACTTTTGGTGATTTTCCTTCTACATTGAAATCTTTGAACAAGCACATCTATATTAGGGAAAAACGTAAGTTTCAATTTTAATCATTTACAAGCTTAAAAAAATTATGTTAAATTAACGTATCATGATTTGGCATTAAAATGTATCCGTAGTCGAAAAAAAAAAGAAAACAAATATAGTATAATGATTTTTGAAGGTAGATTTTCGACACAAAGAAATAACCGATTTAAATGACCATAATACGCTTGTAGCCCAATTTTTGTAGTTTTCAAAACTATATTTAGTTTTAATATACGATGGGGCCCTCATGTAGATGTGCTGTTTAGTAGAATTGGCGGGAGCTCAACGGAGATGACTTATACGAGCTTCTAGGAGCACAGATTAGATGATCTGTGAATTTGAAACCCTAGTCTTAAGTACGAAAATAAATGTTTACGTTTGTAAAACTTTGAAAAATGTATTCATAGGGGGGCTCTGTGGGGCGGTTAGTCAAGTCAAAATCGGACATTGTTAATATAATTTTTTTTTCTTATTTTAGTTAAAATAATCTGTAAATGTAAATTTTTATTTCATATTTTAATTTTGCTTGTAGTTGCCGATTTTCCCAAAATTAACAAGCCATGCAAAATAATAAGGACCAAAGCAAACAAATTGTCCAATCGATTTTTCCCGTATAAAGCCATTGAAACTGAGGCCATTTTGCATATTGATGACGATATTGTAATGTTAACAGCTGATGAACTGGAGTTTGCTTATGAGGTTTGGAGAGAATTTCCTGATAGAATTGTGGGTAAGTTTTATGACTCACTTTTTGGCAGTTTTTGGGAGAGTGCATTTAAAATTGGTTTTATGGAATGGATGTTTTTATATTTTCGGAAATATGGGCATATCCTGCAGGTTATCTTTAAATTAGAACAATCTTTGCAAAAAAAATTAATAAACTTCAACTATATAGGGTGTCCAAAAAATGGCGCATAAACGCGGTACGTTGTTGGGGCATGTCTAGGGAGCCCCAGAAAATTGTTAAATAAAATCTATCTCATGTACCCTCGGAGATATGTTGCCCCAAAGTGCGAAACTTTAAACGCTTATATTTTAAATATAACAGCACATCTGCACATATTAACAAATAATACAAAGCTACAGCTAGTTTATCTTAAACCATTCCACCATTTGTTTATTTTTTAAATGGTCGAATTACTTTTTATAATCAATTTAATTTTGCAAAACTTTCATGAAATGAAGCTGACAACAACGGCAATAAAATCTAATGCAAAAGTGTATGATCAAGACTCATAGATGGGATTTTTAGATGTATTTTCCTGGACTGTGTTGCAGAATTTATGCAACTTTGTTTGCATTTTTCTCGATGAATATAACAGATGGATTTTTCTGGACACTCTGACCGATCATCTGTGGTTAATAAAAAATCAATTTAAATTTTATGTGCACGATAACGACCGCAAAGGTGGTCGTCGCTGGGGAAAGGTCTGTTAACTTTTATCGCTTTCGTTGTAAAATAAAATATTCGTTTCCACCTTCTCGGAAACTGAATAAAAAAGACTTTGCTTTCTGATAAATAGTAATAGCACGGTAAATCGCAAGTGTAATTATCTAATGTATACTTTGCGAGAAAATATTTTATAATTACGTATTACGTGCTCATGCATGTTCACCAAAGGTTTGTGCTTAGAAATTTTCTTTAAAATATTAGTGCCGTCTTCTTTTAGTAGCATTATTTTTATCGTAATTCGTAATATTATAAAACTTCTCTCGGAACCAAATAAAATCAAAATTCACAGTAACATCGACGTTTCTAAAACTTTATTTTTCTTTATTAAGACGAGCACTAAAAGATACAAAAAAGGGGTCTTAGAATAGTAGAAATGACTTATTATGTCTGGGAATAAAATCATAAAAAGTTACATCAATTTTAAAGTTTAATAAAATAACTTTGATCATTACCAAATACGAAGAATAATATTATAACAAAAACTTTAGAGATACAAAAGTAAAAACGAAAAAACACCCTGATTAGATAAAATTTGGAGCACGTGAAAAAAATTCGTAAAAAAAACTTCATAAAAAACATTGGATCACGATAGATCTACATAAAATTTTACCAATATATGCTCAATAAGATTGCAAAAAGACTTTTAAACAAATTTGTTAGATGTTAAATGACCCCCGAAGAGTAATATTCAATTATGTTGGATTTACATCAAACATTGCAAATAGATGCAAAATAAGGTTCTAAAAAACTTATACTTAATACTTTTACTACGTTTATACTCTTCTAAGGGCATCAAATGGGATAAAGAGATTTAAAAAAAAAGTATGAATAAAAAAAATAAAAATATCTTTATTGAGTCAAACTCAAAAGGCCATTGACCGAGGTCGAAAAAAAAGTATTTGGTATAAGTTGTTCAAAACCTTATGTTGCATCTGTTTGGTGTGAATCCAACATGATTAAATATTATTCTTCGAGGGCTATTTAATGGAAAAGAAATTCCTGTAGAGAAATAATTTTTCCAGACATTTTTAAAATCCTATTTAGCACCTTTTTGTAAAATGTTGTGCTTTGTGATCTAATAATGAATGATGAGTTGGCAATCCAAATTTAGTATGTTAAAACGAAATGGCGGGCTTGATCAGGTACAAAAAAGACCAGTTTTTAAATTGTCGACCTTTCGATATATTATATTATCTTCTTCAAGGACTCTTGAACAAAAATGTGATCTAATGTTGTAAATTAAAGGGGACTTTTTGGGGGGCTACCTCGCCAACCCTAAACTCTTATTGGTGTGCATTATTTGATTAGCTTCCTGAATATATGGTTTAACACGGTTTAACACATATAAAAAATTTGGTTGTTATATATTTTTTGTAAGGTAAAAAATTATTAGGCTTAAGTTTAATAAAAGAAATCGATTAAGCAAATAATATCTTTGTATGTAATGAAACAAGCCCATTGTAGTATTATTTCTAGTTTTTAATTGACAATCAGTAGGACCACCTTTTCACTTTTTAATCAGTCCGTATTTTACAATAGCCCTTTTTTGTGTTGATGACTTTATTTAGATAACATCTGCAGTGATTATTATTTTAAGGTTTTCCTTCTCGGACCCATATTTGGAGCAACGTCACCAACAGCTGGAAGTACGAATCCGAATGGACAAATGAAATTTCAATGGTGTTGACGGGAGCCGCTTTCTTACATAAATACTGGAGTTATCTCTACACGTATAAAATGGATGATGGAATCAGAAATTGGGTTGATGAAAATATGAATTGTGAGGACATTGCGATGAATTTTCTGATTGCAAATGTTACCAATCAACCTCCTATTAAAGTTAGTATGTCTTTAATTAAAATTAAAATAATTAATTTATTGACCAAGATAGTTATTAAAAAAAAAACAACAATTTTTTAGAAAAATATACAACTAGATTTTTATGTGTTAGAAAACCCACAAAATGCACACAATAAGTGTTTAGGGTTACCGTGGAAGCCCTCCAAACTGCCCCTTTCGGATTTTTTTTAGAAAAAAAAATATGAGGTATAAGTTTTTAAGAACCTTATTTTGCATTTGTTTACTAAGTTTGGGGTTAATCCAACATGATTAAATATTTCTCTTCGGTGACCAATTTAGGGGGCAAAGCCATTTTTTTAAAGGAATAATTTTTGTAGAAACCCCTTTAAAATCTTATTTAGCACCTTTTTATAAAATTTGGTGCAGATCCGTCGTGATCTAATGTTGCAAATTAAAGGGGGTGTTTTGGGGGGCTAGCACGGTATTGGTCTGCATTTTGTGAATTTAGCTTCCTAAATAGATGTGCTAACACATAAACAAAAATAAATGTCGCTGTTGTAAATTTTTTTCAAGGTAAACATCTATCTACAGGTGTCCAAAAAATGGCGTATAAACGCGATGGTACGCTCTTAGGACATTCTCAGGAATCCCAAGAAAATTGTCAAAAAAAAATCCAACTATTATATTCATCGAGAAAAATGCGAACAAAGTTGCATAAATTCGGCAACACAGTCTAGGAAAATACTTCTAAAAATCCCATCCATGAGTCTTGTTCATACACTTTTGCAATAGATTTTACTGACATTGTTGTCAGCTTCATTTCATGAAAACTATGTAAAATTAAATTGATTACAAAAATGTAATTCGACCATTTAATAAATAATCAAATGGTGAAATGGTTTAAGATAGACTGTAGCTTTTTATTTATCCATTTTTTTGTTAATATGTGCTGTTATATTCAAGATATAAAGTTTTGCACTTTGGGGCAAGATATTTCCGAGGGTATATGAGATTTATTTTAACAATTTTCTGGGGCTTCCATCGCGTTTATGCGCCATATTTTGGACACCCTGTATTTTAACCTAACTGTCTTATAACAATTAATAACTGACACAAATGTCAGCTTTACTTTGCCAAAGGTTAACCTCAAGGTTAACATTTTTTTTTTGTCTTTGTTTTAGGTAACACCACGCAAAAAATTCAAATGTCCAGAATGTATCAACAACGAGATGTTATCGGCTGATATGGGTCATATGGTGGAGCGGTCACAATGTGTAGACAGGTTTGCTAAAATTTTTGGTAGAATGCCTCTTCAAAGTGTTGAATTTAGGGCGGATCCTGTTCTGTTTAAAGATCCATTCCCAGAGAAACTTAAGCGTTTTAATGACATTGGTAGTCTGTAAACAATAAGAAATATTTACAGTTATTAAACAGGCTTCTAAATAAGAAATTATTTGACGTAGTACATATGTTAGTAACTAATTTAAAAAAAAGGCAATATTTTTTAATTTTATCACGTAATAAAACGGTATAAAACGATCATTTTTCTAGCTTTAACTTGAACTTAAAATAGGCAAACATTTTAAATAGGTTAAATATGTATGTACCTATGCTAAATCTTGCCAGAAAGCTGTAACAATTTAAACAAAGAAATATTACCAAGTTGCAAATCTGCTGTAGAGTTTACAAAAATATAATTGCCGCTTTTCTGTATAGTATAGAAGCTAGCAACATGAAAATCCACGTCATCAACGTTGTCCTGATTTTTGAAGAATTTCTTCGTACAAGAAAATTGATATCTGCACATACGTGCCATAACCTGAACTTTATGATGAACCAATCGTTTTTAAAATGTGCTTTTCAAGGACACAGAACCCTGCAACCAAAATACGTTTATATTACGCAGAAAAGTCTGTAGTTTACACTAGTTAAATTAGTTACTTCATAAAGTTCTGGCAGTGTTATGGCTCATATGTGCATCTATCAATTAACTGGTACGAAAAAAATGCTAACACTTTTGTATTTAGAAAACGCTTAATTGGAAAATAAATAAAATAAACAATATCTTTATTGAGTAAAATTTAAAAGACCATCGAGGTCCTTAAATCAAAGTTTATTGGATAAATGAAATATGTTGTAATGCTTAAAAAATCATGACAACGTTTGATGACGTGTTTTTTTTTGTTGTCAGCTCTTTATCTAATAGGATTAGACATTTAATAAGACATTAAAAAAACATTTTTTTTTACTTTTATAAATATATGTTATTCAAGACTGGTAGGCCAAAAATCCGTTAACTATTTACTAGTATTTAGTAGAAAAGAATTGAAATAAAGACTTATTTTGCAGATAAACAATACAGTAGGTAGCTATCGTTTCCAATTAAATTCTTTTTTATGCATTTTCTACTAGAAATCGGTAAAATAACTAAGTAATAGCAAATACCACATATGGGAATGTTAGCGACTTACGCTTTCTTGGAAAGAATAGTTCAAAATAATGTTTTTTACGAAACCAGTATCGGTCGGTTGGCAACTATCTACCATATTGCCATCATTAGAAATAATCTCATTGTAATTGTATTCCTTAGACTTAATTTAAATGTTTCTGTGTCATTGAATCAACAAAAAAGTGATTTTTTTAATTGTAAATCGTAATTCCGTAAACATAATTTAATTTTGTATGTAAATATTTTATTTATATTTATTTTTAAATACAAAAAATATCAAACTAAATATTTTATTAATTATTATGCTCTTACAAGTCATAACTGAGAAGATTGCAAGGTTTTTTTTAATATCTTTAATAGCTTTTTTCTTAGTTATGAACAGCTTGGTTTGGTACATATCGAGTGAGCAAAAAAAACGGCCCATAAGTAGGCCGTGGGCATTGTCAAAATATTGTTGATTGACAGATTTTACATTGTTCACAACCTACTTATGGGCCGTTTTTATTTGCTCACCCGATACAAAAATGTTACTACCTTCGAATGGTTGTAATTAAATGTTTATTGGTTTACTGGTTTGCAGAAAAAACAATATCCACATTTTTTATACGTTATGTAGCTAATAACTATGATTATCAAGCATGGTTGTTATTTTAAAAGAAATTGATAATTTCCTTTATATTAAATTGCTTTTTAGTTTTTATTGCTTTTATTGAATAGGGTCGTAAACTAGGTACGAAAAATGTAAAAATTGTTATTTTATTCTTTAGTTCGAAGTTTAACCTTTGCATTTGAAACAAAAATTACCTCAAAACCGCGCTTTCAGTTTTTTTTAGTTGCTTACGAACGCTTTATTTCAGAAGATTTGTGGTGTTGCGAATTAATTATTGGATATTCTAAATCGGCATACTTTAGAGTAATTCTTTCTTCATAGTATTTGAGGTATGTTACAGTTTTTCATTTGATTTTAAAGCATTTTGTAAAGCCTTCATGTGGCCCAATTTTATCAACAACTTTAAGCTACACAATAAATAATTTCAGTGTTAAACTGTCGTAGAGAATTACCATTATTACTTGCTAGTTCATGCTAAACAGTTTTTTTTTGTTTAAGTTATAGCCCAAATTCGTTAATTAAGCGATTCATAGAATGGGTAATTTGCAGTCTTTCCAATCGTGGTCCATTCTTAATGGGGAATGTCGCGATGCATAGAAACTGTGATTATGTAATGTTGGTTGCCTAAAATCAACAAAAAACAGCACTTTCTGGTCATTGCTCAGTAGGTTTATAAGAGTTGATTTTTATTAAATATTGTGCGCATCTCCAACATAAATAAACAAAGCACAATACATATTCTAAAGGTCCATCAATAAACATTTTATTACAGAATTTTGTCCATTTAAAATGCAAAAAATAGTGCTTCTAAATTGCCAACATTCTGTATTTAAACGCTTATTAATGGACCTTTAGAATATGTCAACTTGTGCTTTGTTTATTTATGTTGCTGGTAAGCACAATTTTTAATTAAAATTAACTATTATAAACCCACTGAGCAATGACCAGATAGTGGTGTTTTTTATTGATTTTAGGCAACCAACATTACATACTATGCTTGGCGATATTCCCCTTTAAAGGGAACTTTTGCATATATGGACTTTTTGCCTAGACTTAGAGCTTTTAAAACATCCTGAAGAGCTTTTGCGTACCTCAAGGCAAACTGGATGGAATCTTCAAGCCATTATGTACTTTTCAGTAGTGCTAATCTAAGCAGGGGCCAAATAAAGAAGTAGAGTAAAATTGCACAGATCCAGTTATGTTTTGGTATGATACGCGAGACCATAATAAGTTAGTGGTTATAATAGGTCATAGTAAAGCGTAAACTAACAAATATAGCAACAGATGTTGGGTCGTATTTATAACTATCTAGTTTTTCAGAATCTACAATCGATATGTGGGTAAAAAATCGATCAGATCGGTTTGTGAGTCATATAACAGGTTGCAATAATTATTTATGCGACAAATAAAAGTAAACAATAGTAGTGAGTACTGGCTAAGGTACCTACACGCATCGGAGAGCGAGTCCTTTGACCGCTGAACATTGTTTTGCGGCCGGCCGATTCCCGCGAAAAAAGTTGTCCCAACCACCCGGTCGCAGCTACTTGCTTGGATTATCTGTCGCTTACGATGTAGCTGAAAAACTACTTTATCTTGCACATTACAAACAACTAATTGGATATTTTAAGGATTTTTTTTCGTTCGCAAATAAATACGCCTTACGTGTTTGCAATGTTGAATAAGACAAGTTGCTGGCAGAGAAAACTTTTAGCGCTGGAATGTCCTCAGCTATGTGTACCGACTTGGCATTGACATACCTAACTATCCTGACCACGGCAGACTACTGCTACATGGTCCTATCGAACTTTTGCCCGATCGAATACTAATTTACATCAAAAAACTGTGCGCCGCCATAAGTCCGCCGCCCGTGTTGTAGTACTCCACTTCTCAAACCTAATTACTTGGAAAACCAATCCGGAATATTGGCTGCTTTTTTTTAATAATACTTTGATCATCGGAATAGGTCGTTGCAACCCACAACATGCAGCGCTTTCGGAATCACAAAAAGAAAAATATAATTTTTAATGCCTGAAGAAGAGTACGTAAAATTTATAATGCGTATAAAAGGAATATTTCCCAAAATATTTCATATTTAAAAAGACAATATAACCATAAACATTGGTTCGAGATAACCCTAGTCTAATAATTCAAAAAAGTGCAAGTAATGTTATTCTTGGGATGCCCATGAACAATGTTCATATACTGATAAAGCACCTGCTTCATACTAGAGGAGGAACCATGGGTAACAATCCAGTTTTATTACAAGGTACAATAAATTGCCAATATTACAGAGATTTCTGGGTCGATATCCAATTTAATGCATTAAAAGTCAAATATGTATTTCATAAAAGTCGCCCATAAAATTAGTGTTTGGACAGTCCTCTACAATATGTTAAATAGTTTCTGGAGATCCACCACATTTACATAATGGACTAGGTAGTGCATTCTACTTATACAGAGTGCCCCAGAATTGGTGCACTACATGTATGGTACGTTGTTGGGGCATGCCTAGAGATCCTCAGAAAATTGTTAAAAAAAATCCTCATATTCCCTCGGAGATATGAGGCCCCAAAGTGCGAAACATTAGACGCTTATAACTTGAAAATAACAGCACATATTAACGAAAGAAATGGCTAAACACAAAGGAACAATCTATCTAAAATTATTTTATCATTTGTTTATCTTTTAAATGGTGTAATAACATTTTAATAATCTTAAATTTAAAATTTAATTTTATAAAAATTTTATGATATAAGGCTGACAACCATGTCAATGTGATCTAATGCAAAAATGTATGCTCAAGAGTCTAAATGAGTTTTTAAAATGTATTTTACAAACTGCGTTGCCGAACTTATACAATTTTGTTCGCATTTTTCTCGATGAATATAACAGATGGATGTTTTTTGATAATTTTCTAGGGATCCCTGAGAATTCCCCAAGAGCGTACCATCGCGTTTATGCGCTATTTTTTTTACGTTTTAAGACGATTAACAATTCAAATCTTCCACGGCTGATCAAAACCCGGAACCGGCGGAACCTCTTGAGAAAAGAGGTCGTGTACGAATTCCCCTTGCCATAAGGGCTTCCCTGATTTTAACCGGTTGGGGGGCACCTCTGCAAATCTATACCGATGATACCGATATACGGGCTATAATTATTCAGCTGCTTAAATTTAGTTTACAGGTACGCAGTTTTAAAAGGTTATAACATAATTGACAAAACTCTTGCTCCTTCTCGTAAAATCACAAAATGCCAAAACATAAATCTCGACTATAATTTTTATTAAATATTTACGGAAAATTCACACAAATATGTGTAGAGAAACTCTATGAAATGGACAAGCTAGTATATCACAACCTACCAGTTTTAGCACTCCAGCAGCTAAGTGTCCAAGAGACAGCACTTGCTAAGCCGCGGTAATTAACAAACAGCGCTAGAACAGGGGATCAGTTGGTGCCCCCTGCTGATATTGGCCGTAGGTCGGGTCGCCGGAATGTTATCTGTTGATTCCTCGTGCCGACCTTTACTCACTCCTGGTACTAATGTTAGTTGATGTATTGACCTGTGGATGTCTGCATAAAATAATCGTTCACTAATGGGTCGTATTCGTACAAAAATTGGTTGGGACTACCAAGGATATATGTCATACCACCCGTCTTTCAAGATGCTAACTGACATTACTTCTTTATTTTATACTTTTATCAAATATAACGCTAATATACCAAAAAACAACAAACTGCTAAAACTCAATGTACCAGGGTTTGTATAACATATAGCGAGTGTTTTACATCTTTAATTCCTTATAATTAGGTAAAAAGGAAATATTAACTCATTTACAAAAGGACTTCCGTGGATGTGTAAATTAATTCGCATTTTTTTGAATGCACGGACTATAAATTAGAAGCTTCTTTGTAAATGAGTCATTTTTACCCAATTATGAAGAATTTAAGATGTACAACACTTCGTACAAGTTTGCAGTTTTCTAAAAGAAAGTCATTCCGAAGTGGCAAAAGGGAAACCATGAAAGAAATGTGTAAGTGTATCTCTGTGGTACTTAAAAGCAATAATGTAGGCTATAGTACAGTCAATCCGTATTTGGACATCGACGAATTTCTGATGTAACTGGATGTCCAAAGAGTAAAACCCCAAATTGGCGTATCTCTACCTATTGCAGAAACGGAGTTATGGCCCCCAAAGGGCCCCTTTCAATTCATCACGGTGAAAATGCATCAAATTTTGCAAATAGATGTCAACTTCACCCCCTAAATAGCCAAATCAGGTTGGCTCGTACACCAAATTTTGAAAATAGATGCAAAATAAGATGCCAAAAAATATTTCTTTGTAACTTAAAAAAAAAATGTATGACTCTTAAATAAATTAAAATATTAAGATAAAATTTTTAGCACCTTATTTTGTATCTATTAGCAAAAGTTGATGGTAGGTAATCCAACGTGATTGGATATTACTCCTTAGCGGTTTTTTTAGGTGGTGAAGGAATTTTTTCCGGGAATTTCTTTTTACGAAAATCATTTTATAACCCTATTTGAAATCTGGTTACAAAATTTGGTGCAGTTCCACCGTGTTCTTACATAACGAATAAAAAGGGGTCTTTTGGGGGCTTATAACCCCGTTTCCAAGACAGATAGATAGATTAACTTGGTACCGCTATAAAATTTGCAAGGCTAAAACCCCGGCTAAAACACAATTTTGTGAACATTACTATTTTTTTAACAACTAAAATAGCCCGTTTTGCATTAGAATGGCTGATTATTTTATGTATCTGCGGTACTGAAAGTACGGTAATCGGGCGGCGGTGCTTTACTGCAATCGAGAACATGGTTTCCTGCCTCTTAAGATGGACATTAGTACATGTCCTAGCTTACAGTCATTATCGCAGGATTTACATTTTATAGCTAAGTACCTACCCGCATCATTGCTGGGAAGTTGGTACCTAAGTAGATTTTCTGCCGCCGCGTTTACTGTTTAATGTCTATTAGTTCTATTAATTATTTTGGACTTGATCATTTTGTCATTACACTCTTTCACAAGAAAAATGCATGATCCGCAATTTAGTATTCCGCGTCTACGTATAGGTACTAGGTACTTAAATGAGGTGCAATGTACCTTTATTTCATTTCGACTTACAAGTGTTCAAAGATCCATGTATCCTTTTGAATAGAAGAACATAATTTACAAAAACCAAAAATAAATAGGAATCAAAAACGGTACTACTACCCTAAAAGTTAGTCTGGTAGTCTGGTATTATTCGTTTTTAAAATCGTTGCAGTACCGAGTAATTTTTGATATACCATTCTCGTGTGCAAAGTTTGCTTTTCAAATCTTGTTGCACAAAATACATACTATGATAATATTTTTCTCCGTTTAATAATATTTAAATTACCTGATAAACAGCGCTTAAGCTGGGGAAAAAAAGGCTAAAGAAAAATGCACAAAAAAAATTTTTAGCGGAAATTTCCGAGAAAAATTCATTTCATTATGGTTTTTTTAACGAAATTACAGGAAATTTGTGGGGGCGAGCCTAGCAAACATTAATAGAAATTATTTCTTTTTTTTGATCGTTTTACAAAGTTCTGAAATGTTTACCAACATTATTGTACGTAAAAATAAACATTTCTTGCAGGGTTTTCTTTTTTGCCACTTCGCAATGTAAAGACTTTTCAGAAGAATTCAAATACTTTTCACAGAATTATTTTTCAAAAATTAAAACTGATTATTTGCGCGGATTTAGAACTTTGCCATGCTGCCATGCAATTGGGTGCAGATGAAGAAATGAACTTAAATGATTTCAAGTCGTAATAATACATTTAAATTTACGACCAATAACTATTCCCATATAATAATTATTTATGAATCATTTTTTTGGAGTTGTAGCTCTGAATATTAACACATATTTAAGGGTATTTAGCATTCATAAGAAGGAGTTTTATGCTGTCATTCTTTGGCACGGTTCTGCTAATCACTGCAACGCTCTTAGACTGAAAATTTTAGTTAATAAACACATCGATAAAGACTATGACACAGTTCCCAGAAATAATGTGCTGCATATAAAACATAAACACTTCCGTTTTAAAGCAGCTTTAAATTCTTGTCGCTCAATTTTGAGGAAATGGACTTCAACTACAAATTAGTTTTTTTAATTTTAATGATACCTGTGTTTTGCTTTTTTGAATCTTACGCAATTAAATTTATAAACAAATTGGACGTTAAAATAATTATTATATTCCTTGCAGACAAAGTGGAAGTGTATGTTGAATTTGCTCGGACTATCTTTAAAATGGTTAATATTCAACCAAGAGCAAACATTTTTGTATATCGTTTGTTTCATGACTTTTTAAGACTTATTTTTTGTCCGTCAGTCCGTCTTTCTGCAACGAAATTTTTTATCCCGATAACTGAAGAACGGTTTATTGAATTAACATGAGATTTGATACAAAAATTAATTTCCCTTAGGAAAAGACCCTAGGGTATAGTTGTTCAGTTCAGAAGTGTTTTTTCTCATAAAATAAACATAGAATTTATCCTCGTGCTAAACATTACTTATGTGTCCAACAAAAATAGAGATTCCACCCAAACACTCAACAGGTATTCCACGAAGGGTAATTGCCCCCCGCATATGTGGAATTCCATGTAAAACTTCATATATTTTACACTAGGTCCAACAAATAAACATGTGTTATGTACTTACAAACTTCTAAGCGTTCTTCGCGTTCCTAAAATCCAATTTATAAAGATCACCTAGGCGCAAATCTCAACTTAAGGTGGTAAATATGTTATTCCTGCATACAGACATCTAGCGCTACATGAATCTTAAATACCACGCAGAAATAGCAAATAAATATGCGCCGGGCATCAAACATAGTAAATCACTACCTTTTTTAAATGTGTGCCTCATTTTATGCCTTTGTGCAACATATGTTCAAAATAGAGAAGCTTACAAACAAACCTAAAATTAATTAAAAACTTAATGCAGTACACTCTTTTGCCAATTCAATACAATTTCTTGGACAACTTTGCCTAATTTATAGTTAAATTAAATTACCGCCACTTAAAGCTACTTAACTCCACTTAACTTTTACGCGACCAAATTAATGCATTTTAGAGACTTGCCTACTTTTTCTTAATTAAAACAGTAAACGCCATCTATCGATAAATGTTAGAATCGTATTATTTACCGACATACTTATGTGTCTATTCTTCGGTTTTCTTTGTAATTTCAAAAATTTGGTCTCGTAGTCGATAGATGGCTTTAGTGAAGATGCCTTCTTTAGCCTGAATTAGCTGAAATTTGTCGAAATTAAGAATATAAGTGAACCTAAAGTTAAGTTAATTCGATCTGTAAATACTATTTCATCTTTCGAATAATTCATTTAGGGTATAGTACGAATGGCTTGGTTTTTAACCATGGTTATCGGTCAACTTTGTCTGTCATAAGTTTGTGTATTTCTTTCTCTCTTTAACCGGTATAAAGGTTTCCATTCGGACCATGCCCTTAATTTTGCACGTTAATTCTAACTGAAGTAAAGTTAATTTATCTATAAATCAAGCTTTATTGTGTCCGTCCGTTTGCTTGTAATAAAAAGATTTCTACGATAACTTAAGAACGGCTTATCAGATGAAGGATAAACACAATTTGGTTTTCTGTAAAATATGTGTTCCTTCTACACTGAGTACTTAATGTAAAAAAAGATCCATTAGTGAAATACATATTTTCTTAACCCCACACCTGATACTCATTGTAGCAATAATCCAAAAAAATCCTTAAAATAATTAAAGTTTAACAGACTGGTCCGTTTTTTTAATATGTGTGAGTGTCCTAACTTATACGGGGGCCAATAACTTCTAATTAAGCCACTGGTTTTTCGAATATAACATTTATTTAAAACATTTGGTATCGCAAATAATAAAATTAAATTTTTAAGAGTTGCTAGTCTAAGATAAAGCCTGACCAAAGAATATAAGTTACGGTGTTTTTTTTTGATACCATTTCTAAATTTTGTGCTAACAAATTATTAAGCAGCCAGCTAGTATGAACTTATTTTAGGTACATAAAAAAATTCAATAATGTAAGTACACTATATAAAAAGATGGTTTAAAATTCCACAGATAATTAAAGGTATTGATTTTAGGTAGTGGTCCTTCGCAATAAAAAAGAAAAGAACTTGAAAAAGATGAGTTAACACTTTTAGCTTTAACGTGCCGTGTAATTAGGTGCCGAAATATGTTATCAGAATTTGTACCTATTTACCATACGATAACGAGAAGACAAGAAGAAAGGATAACGGTGTCGATTTTGACACCATCCACTTAGTAACATTATTAATTTATATTTAACTTTTTTTGAAGAGGCGCGAGGAGTGACCGATAATTGGGCGGAATAATTTTCACCCGGATTATGATCAAGCGCAATTTATTCCAACTTATAACATTAATACCAGTTAACTTTTTTTGTAATTGTTTAAGGCGAATAATAGACTTTTGTGTCCGCGTTTAGTTTGCTTTTTTTAATATGGCAAATTGCTGAAAAAATATCCAAGACATTCGATAAAATCACTTTTATGAAAAAGTGCCCCCTTTTGAAAATATATGCTTTTAAGCGGGTAGACTAAAAAGATGTTAATCGTAAATATTAACCAAATGATTTGACTAACCATCGTGAAATTTGTACTATCAATAAAGGTAATAAAAACGATCATTTGAAACCCACTTTGAAATTTGGGGCCACTTTTAAAGTGGGTTAAACACTGGTAGTGTTGATAAAAACTGCATGTAATTTCTTTACCTTTAAGAATTTTGTAATTTTGTTTATTTTTTGAACACCCCAATTCAAGTAAAAACTTTTTTTATACTTAAAATTTCTGAGAAACTGTACCTTTTTGGAATAAACTTCCAAAACGGTACAGTTTAAAAAATTAAACAAAATTACAAAAATATTAAAGGTAAATAATTTACATGGAGGTTTTATTAATCCTACCAGTGTTAAACCAAAAATGGGTTTAAAATGTCCCTTTTTATTACCTTTAATGATTGTAGAAATTTCAGGATAGTTGGACAAAACATTTGGTAAATATTTACGATTAAGTGTTTTTATTCAACATGCCATTATTTCCGAAGGGGAACACTTCTTCAAAAAACTGTTTTAACCGAATATCTTGGTTTTTTCCTAGTTATTTGCCATATCAAATAAAGCAAACTAAACGCGAAGACCCTGTATGTAATAGTCAGCAGTAGATTTATTAGTAGTCTAAAAAAGTACCTATTTATTTCAAATTTTCTTACAATGATCAAGTTAGTCCAATTTCCTAAAATAACTCGCTAGGTCTAGATCTAAATACTGCTGTAACTAATATAAACTAAAAGGAAATGTTCCAAAAACAGAAAGCATGTGTAATTCCAAATATATCTACTAGGTATACGTCTAGTTTAACACTTTACTATTTTAGTCGCAAGTAAAAATAAACTTTATTAAATAAAAGCACTGTTTTGCTTTACATATTCTTTACAGATTTATAAGACGTTTAATATCGCATAACTTTAAGTTTTTAACTTTTATTTCTAATTAATTTAAGCTCTAAATTGGGTCAGCAAATTCTTTTGGCAATGGTGTTATTTCTTGTTTTCTTATTTGGATGAAATAATTTTATAATACCCCTATAAAGTGCTACATATTACCCAAAAAAAGTTGTTGTTTTAGTTCCTTATTTGGCATGGCTTGCTTTTCCGTTTTAAGTAAACTTTCCCCCTTAATATAAAATACTTACCACCAAAGTAGCAATCCTTTTAATAACTAAGTATTGTTTTTTTGTTTTGTAAGAAATGAAATAATTTTAATGACATCATCGAGATAATTAATAATAAGTAATAAATTTTTGCACGTGCACCGGGCAAGCAGGACTAGCAGGAGAAATTAGTCCACGCCCTTTCAGTGAACAATCGTTTTTTATTTGTCCAAGTCAAGAAACAACAAATACTTAGTTTTAATTGATTCCAAAATGGAGGTATGCTCTCCCGATAAGGAAGTAATTATTGTTCATATTTTAAAATTAAATTGTATAATCCTTTATAACCAATAAAACATGATATGATATTATACAGGGTGTTTTTGATAGGTACAACGCTTTTTTTTAGCAGGCTTGTTAACATCTGTAAAAAACTAACGCTTACAAGATTAGCAATGGCTTTTATTTTTAAGAAATGTAAACATATACTATACTTTTATTAGAATTCATTTTGATTTATAAAAGACACCAAATTATAAGTTTTGACAACTAAAATAAATAGAAATAATGTTATCTGTCAATTTCTGCGAGCGACGCTAACTTCGGCCCGTGGGTAAAGAGCTTGTTGCAACTTGACCCCGTGGATAAAATGCAATTACGCACGGCTAAAGATTGTTTCAGGCTCAACTAAGTTCTGCGATAATTGTCATTTTAATGTCGAAAAAGTTAAAGCAGAAAAAAGTTTCTTAAAAGTTTGAACTTTTTTTGGTACCTTGTTTTAAAAATTAGCAGTTAAATAAAATTCACTTAAAAATGTGTTTGTGATTACTTATACTTTAATTAATCTAAAGGGAGTGACAATTTTTTTTTATGAAAATAATTTCTTTATTAAAAGTTCCTTTTTTCCGCTCTTTTTTTTTAAATTTAAAATTCTGAACGACGGGTAAGTATGACGGATTACCATGGTTTCCCTAGCCAATTTTTGTTTGTCTATTTTTTTTTAGTTAATGCTAAAACGACTTATGAAAACGCACTGTATACGGTATATTATAAAACTTTTAATTACTAGAATAATCATCAGTTCCAGTTTTTTAATAAATACTACGTTTGGTTTGTGATATGCAGTCGACAAGAGTTTTTACCAAAATTGTAATAAATAATTATCATTATTTTAACAAGATGTTTTCATGGTTCATCACCTGCTCACTGAGGATTGATGCGGATTTAGTGGACCAAATAATTGTGCTTGCTCGCTAATTAAAATTTAACGTGAAACTCAACCACCAACTGCATGTCTAAAATTTTACGCTAAATTAATGTTTTTTAGTTGTAGAATCATTTATTTGTATTAATATTTGTGACATTTTAAACTACTTTTGTTGTACGACTTTCAAATATAGATCTGCTCAGTAACCTTTCAATTTTATGATAAACGGTTTTTTTATGTTTGCCAAAAGAGAATGCTGTCAATAAAAGAAAGGTCTATTATTAAGAGAGAAGAAATGTCAGTGATTTTCTATTTTTTTTAATGACCACTAAAAACTAGCAAAAATATGATTAGGGGAGATCACTTACAGTGGCCACCTTCCAACAGTTAAGTGGTCATTATTCAATAACTTTTATTTAAAACTAAAGATAGGGTGTCAAAAAAATGGCACATAAACGCAATGGTACGCTCTTGGGGCACTCTCAGGGATTCCTAGAAAATTAAAAAAAAAATCCATCTGTTATATTCATCGAGAAAAATGCGAACAAAGTTGCATAAATTCGGCACACAGTCAGGAAAATGCATCTAAAAATGCCACCTATGAGTCTTGATCATACACTTTTGCATTAGATTTTATTGACCTTGTTGTCAGCTTCATTTCATGAAAATTTTGTAAAATTAAATTGATTATAAAAATAAAATTCGACTATTTAAAAAATAACCAAATGGTGGAATGTTTTAAGATAGACTATAGCTTTGTATTTAATCATTATTTTCGTTAATATGTGCTGTTATATTGTTACGAGTAACATTTTTAGTTAATTTGCAAAAGTACATTTGAGTACGACTTGGCAACAGTTTTGCTATCTAACCTAGGTACTAGCGTTTCCTAGAGTTATAGTAAAAATGCTGACAAGATTTTAACGTAGCTTCTTTAATTATGATCTGCAAAAGGAGTCTTCCCTGGCGATTAAGAGTGGTAACACCTCTAGCTTGGGGGGCTCAATGTGGGGCCCTTCTAGTTAGTTAAGAAATGTAAGTAAACCTTTTAATTAACTCTGTTGTTCAATGCCGAAAATAAATTGTATTAACTTCATTTTAATCTTATTCTTTATTTTTTTGAAATCATAAAAGTATCCTAAAGTCACCGAAAAACACATCGTGACAATATTCAAGATATAAGCATCTAAAATTTCGCACTTTGGGGCAACATATCTTCGAGGGTATGTGAGATTTTTTTCAACAATTTTCTGGGGCTCCCTAGACATGCCTCAACAACGTACAATCGCGTTCATGCGCCATTTTTTGGACACCCTGTATACGTAATAATTTAATTGCAAAACTCGGGTCTTCTTTTTCTGTTCCTACTAATGGTTGGTAGTTGCCGAAGGAGATACTTTTTCTGCTGGACAGGTCGCGGTAATATTGCAGTTTAACTAATAAAAGGCACATAAATAAGGGGGAATTTTACTAATAGCATGTTTAAGGATAATAAACATTCCTTCAAACTCAAAAGATGCAGATACATTATTAAAAATGTGTACGCAAACACTAACTCAATGTGGCTGTCAAGCTACATAATGTAGAATGTGTCTTCTCGGCAATGATAAAATAGAACATGCCCGTAACTGACTGGCTGCTAGATCCTCTCTCTTCGGACATTGGTGTTTATGGCTAGCTATACAGGGTGCGTCCATTTAACGAAAAAGATAAGGTCATGTAAATACGAGGTTACATATTATTCAAGAAAATGCATGCCAGATGCAAAAAGTTCACGGTATTTGCAGGAGTCCGGAAAGCAATAAGTCTTTAAAAAAGGCAGGCAGTTAATTTTTAAGTACTTAAGTACCTAATAAACAAATATACAAAATATCGTGGCATGCTGCTTCACATTTTGCTCTTTTTGCTCTTTTAAAAGTTTGTTTAAACCCTACTTAAATTAACTTAACGCCACTTAAATTAAAGCGAACTTTTACATAATCAAATTAGTGCATTTAAAGATTCATTAATTTAACTAATTCAAGCATGCGCTATGAGCGGGGGTATATTATCTATGATGAGCGGGTTTCTTCTTTTTGACCTACATCAATGTGACATAAAGAGTTTTGTTCGAGAAGTCCACTTAACCGTCGCTCGAGTGATTCTCCCTATCCTAATAGTATTGCCATTACATATCTTACCTAAAGTAAGTTTGTTAAACTTGCGTAAGGCCCAAGCATCCTGAATTAACATGAAATTAGTCAAATTAACAGAAACAGGCTTCAACGCTTCTCATAAGTGAAGTAAATTTAATCTACAGGTTGTCCAAAAATTGGAGCAATAACGCAACGGCACGTCATTGGGGCATGCTTAGGGATCCCTAGAAATTAAAAAAAAAATCGATCTCATATACTCTCGGAGATATGAGGTCTAAAAGTAGACAACTTCGAACGCTCATACCTTGAAGGTAACAGCACATATTAACAAAATAAATGGTTTAATACAAAGCTATCGTCTATCTAATGGTATTTTAAATGGTCGAATTACATTTTTATAATCAATTTAATTTTACAAAATTTTCAACAAATGAAGCTGATAACAATGGCAATAAAATTTAATACAAAAGTGTATGATCAAGACTCATAGTTTAAATTTTTAGAGGTATTTTCCTAGACTGTGGTGTCGAATTTATGCAACTTTGTTCTCATTTTCCTCAATGAAAATAAAAGATGGATTTTATTAAACAATTTTCCAGAAACCCCTAGGCATGCCCAAACAACGTACCATCGCGTTTATGAGCCAATTTTTGAATGGCCTGTATATGAAATTACAACTTTCGTGCATGGAATTATTTATTGAATTTTTTGTTAATTCGCGATACGCTAATTCTGAATGGTGTTAATTTATAAAAGTCGTAGGTATTGCAGTTCTCTATCAAATTTAAGCTGAGCAGTTCTCTTTTACTTTCATCAGGTACGAGATTTAAATGCTTATAATGTGATAACTGACTTAACTTTTGGAAACTCCCTGTATATTTGCGTTAGCTGTAGATACATTGATGCAAACCAGAAACACTAAAGATCATTGGTGGTAGCCGTGCAAAAATGCAGAGCGTTAGAATCTAGCTTTAACCAAGTTAACATTCAGAGAACGCGCTTTTCCTTTTTGGAAAAGCTATACCGGAAGGTGATGACCATATTGGAAACCGTGTGCGACATGCAGACGTCCACCAACACTGCTAATATCCTGTTTGAAGATGATGTTATCATTTCTATATTTATCGAGGCCATTTATAAGGTGTTATATACCATTAATTTCATTTCGATTCGTTAAGATTAAAATTAAAGATACTTTTTTTTGGAAATCAATTATATACAATGATTAATTCGCCGCTTTGCAATATAAATAAGATACGCAAAAATTAAAATTGTTGTCTGTTTACAAACGCAATTCGTGCGTAGGACTAAAATTTCACCTGTTGATTGGTGTTTTAAATTAAGGTTGTCGCTCGATTCAAACAATCTAAAACGAACATAACCTCAAAATCTGCCAAAATCCAGCATTTCCATGGTTTGTTTACATTTCTAGTTCTTAAAAAGTGATTCTAATAATTGGGTAATTCTCAAAACTGTGTTGTTTGCGAATTAAATATTGGGTATTGTAAATCGGCATACTTTAAGGAATTCCTTCTTAATAGTATTTGAGGTATGTTACAGTTTTTGATTGGATTTTAAAGTACTTTGTTAAGCCTTCATTTTATTAACAATTTTAAGCTACAAAATAAATAATGTTAGTGTCAAACTTCTCGTAGAGAATTACCATTACTATTCGCTACTATTGCTAAACAATTTTTTGTCAAAATTGCAGCCTAAATTCGTTAATAACGCGATTTAGAAAATGGGTGATTTGCACTTTAAACTGGACAACCAAAAAAACATCTTTTTAGTCGTGGCCCATAAAAGAATCAGGAAATAATCAAAAATCAAATAAAATTCAAGAACAAGCACAAATAGAAACTTAACATTAATTTCATTGTCATTTTACAAGTAGCAAACAACAAAAGCATTTAGATGATTCGGATCGATAACATAAATAAAAACTAATGCATCCAGTAGCACTATTACTACACCGTTTAATTTATGATAATTGGAACAAAACGCGGAAATTTACTCGCCTCTAGCTTTACCTTTAGTGTTTACCTACCTTTAAGCTTTAGAGTCTTATTCCTTGGTATCTTTTCCAATGTCGCACAGGTGTTAGTCAATTGTTTATGTGAATTTCATTGAGCGAATTTCTAAATAGACACAATAAAATGTCCCTATTAAAGACAATAAATACAAGGTAAGAAGGTTGAAATAGTTTTAAAAGATTTTCGCATTCCATGTCGATAATTAAACAAAAGTTAAATTTATACCGCCAAGGAAACTTAATCCTGAGAAAAATATCACATTGTAGGAATTATTTTTAAAATAAAAAAAATATATTTTCCAAGTTTTTTATTTAAATTATTTTATTCTAAGTTATCAAAAAGAGTCTTAGTACTTGATGCCATTTTTTAAAATAAAAAAGCACAATGTACAGTCTTTATAAGTTTATCCATTACATTTGAAGGCACTTTGATTTCTATAATATAAATTACTAATATCGAATTTTAAATTAGATAGAACACCCTGATATTAGAATTCCCATTATGATTCAATTTATTTATGTTTTTGGTAACTTTGTGGAGATATATTTCAATCACACAATTTAATAATATTTAATTCAGAAAATTATTATTTAACAAATGTATTATTTTAGTTGGTCATATTATGGGATGATACAACCTGTATAATTTTTTAATATAACAGGTTGTTAATCTAATTTAAAATTAGCATTTTAATACATTTAATTCTACGAAAGCATTAACAACACAATTTTTTATATAAGCTTAATAAATGGGTGGTAAAAAACACCACTTAACAAAAAACAAAATAAATATTTAGCTTTTCGTGACTTCACAAAAGTTAGTTTGTCTAATCGTCAGCGTCTCTATAGTTAGCAATAAAAGTGAATGGGACATTATAAATAAAAACTAAAAAGTTTCATTTTTAGATAAAGAATTGTTAATAGTACATTATTAACCAAGGTAGAGAAGAGGGTCATTATTGACCTAGCGCAAAGATTGTGTCCCGAGCCGCGCAGCGGCAAGGGACACAATTGCGCGTAGTCAATAATGACCTTCTCTACCGTGGTTTATATACTATTTTTTTCACTACTAGCATTTGCTTGAAAAATTTTAATTTAAAAATATGTTCAATTTTTATCAAAACCCTGTATAAGATTTTTACAAAAAATTAATCGAAGTTTCCATGGAAATGACAATAAGGTTACATCAATCAAAACAATAAAAAGTTCTTCAAATGGGTGTTTTTTCCAAAATAACTCATAATTTGCACGTAAATGGCGTAAATGATTTAAATAATATGATGGTCACTGATAAGGAATTTGTAAATATAATGATAATGATAGAACACTGACACCAGCTACAGAAAAAAGTGCGACATGTTTACAACTGTACAATTTTTTTTTCGTTAAAATATTTGTGCAATAAAATGTTTTGAAGTATTTTAAAGTAGTTATGTTTTCAAAATAAATAGTCTTCGTAAAAAACTCACAAAAACTGCTGTAAGCACCGTTCTATTTATGATAAAACCTTGACATATGTTTTGACATTTCATTATTGTACAGTGTACATAGACATGGAAATTATTATTGACCAAGGGAGAGAAATGTGATTTCTCTGGTAGAAGATCGGTCGATAATTGCCTTTTCTATCGGTAGTAGTGAAAAAAATACATTATTGGCTATTTCTTACAGTTAGGAAGTGTTTATTACTTGTTAATCTAGGAAAACATTTGAAGATTTTTTATACTGTTATATAGTGTTCTAAACATAGAGTTTTATAAGGAACGTTCTTTAGCACGCGCCCAAGTTTGAAGCCGCGGAGCGGCGAGTATTCCAATAGACAAGTTCTAAAAATGCGAGTTTATGATACTATTTTTTATATTTGCTTCATTTCATTTATTAAAAAGCAATTTTAATTTCAATTAAAAAATTTACTTAAAATTTTATTTTTGTTGGATTGGCAACATTGGCATTTTGAAGTAAAATATAAATTTAGGTTAGACATATTGAATAATGACATTTGCAAACTTTACTCACTTAATACTATATAATATATACGAGTTTTTAAGACTTGGGTTTCAATTTTATAGATCTTCTAATCTGTGCTCCTAGAAACTCATATAAGTCATCTCCGTTGAGCTCCCGACAATTCTACCAAGTAGCACATCTACATGAGGGCCCCATCGTATATTTAAACTAAAAGTAGTTTTGGAAACTAGAAAAATAGGGCTACAAACGTATTATGGTTTCGTTTAAAGGTTTATTTCTTTGTGTCAAAAATCTGGCTTTAAAAAAAAAAAATATTAAAATGGTTTTTGAAGTCGAGTTTTTGGACACAAAGAAAAATGCGATTTATATGAAACCATAATACGTTTGTAGCCCTATTTTTCTAGTTTTCAAAACTACATTTAGTTTTTATATACGATAGTGCCCTCATGTAGATGTGCTACTTAGAAGAATTGTCGGGAGCTCAACGGAGATGACTTGTATGAGCTTCTAGGAGCACAGATTAGAAGATCTATGAAATTGAAACCCAAGTCTTAAGAAAATGTAACCGTTGATATCGTTTCTTCAATTTTTCTAGTTATTCCTCTACAAAAAAACTATGTCCCCCGATAGTTTATAATAGTAAAATAAATAAAAAGTACTTAGTAAGGGAAGAATTCATCATTTTGCACCTGGAAAACCAACCTAATAAAATAAAATTTTGGGTTTAATAATGAAGCAATTCAGCAACTTTAAAAAACCAAATTTCGAGTTTCATAATGTTTACATTATAGAATGCAAATATAAAAAAACGAAGAAATTAATGACTAGTTGTTACAACACTAAAACACAAATAAAATAAAACAAATGTTTTATTAGGGTATTAAGCGGTATTAAGTGTTTAAAAGAAGTAAGAATACATTTTTATGTGTATAATAATAGAAATAAAGGTAAAAAAACTCTTTGGTTAGCTACTTGAATTTTTGTTAAAGTAATTTTTTTAGTAAAAGGCGACAGACATTTTGGACTTATCCTCAACGTTTTTTAAATTTTAACTTACGGTTTCTTTTTAGATTTAAATCAGCGCTTTCTAAATAAATAAATATGACTAGAAAGTGATTAAGACATTTAATTAATAAAAAAAGAATTTTTTTTTAAACATATGGTGTAGGTATTGCTCACATTTCTTCAAAAAAAAATGTTAGATTCCCTATTTTAAGTCAGCATCCTAAGAACGGAGCAAGCAAGTGCATTTTTGAAAATTAAATGTTGGTCCCCGTTTTGGACCTTTTTTGGCAACACTAAAACGCGCACAGTACCAATGGGATTAAAACATAACTTTGGACCGAATTAAACACAAACTATTTTCTTTAAACAATGCTGTCATTTTCTTTTGGACAAATCAAGTTCCCCACCCGCATTTGTTTGATGTCCATTACTCGTAACCATGGAAATGGGTATAAGAAACTGAGGGTGTCCCGAATTCGGATCACCCTGCGTCAGTCCTATTAACATTCCCCCATTCGAGGGGGTGGCGTACATCATACCTTGCGAGGTTTGGTACACTAGAGGACTCAAAATAGAAGTTGAAGAGGCAGTGGATGTCGATTTTGTTGATGATGAAGATGTCGTGGAGTCTCTATGGGTTGAGTTGGAGGTATTTGGCGAATGCTCTGATTTTATTGTTATGGAAGATTTAGGAGGGTCAGGGGGAATTATAATTTGGAGGGAGTCATTATCGTCGGGGGCTTCGCCGTCACTGCTATCCATACTGGAGTCCGCGCCGGACATATTTTCATCCTGAAACAATAAAATCATTGTTTAAAAAATGTTGTATGAAAAAATCTTAAGGCAAAAATGAACCCCAGAGGGTGGCTGCTCTTTAAATAAAAGACTTCTGTTAAAGAAAGGAGATAGCAGTCTTACTGAGTTGTTAGATTCATTAATTTAACTAATTCCTTAAAACATGCAACTGAACGTGTCCTTATTTTTGACGTATACCAATTCACATTGGTATTCACCCTTTCCGTTCGTACCGAAGTCGCCGGTCGACGCATCTCAGATACGTCCAAATACGTCAGAAATAAATAAGTCAATCTGACGGCTTCTGAGATGTGTCGACCGGCGACTTCGGTACGAACGAAAAGGGCGAATACGTCAAAAATAAGGACACGTTCTTGTTCGAGAAGTCCATCTTAGCGTCGCTCGAGTTCACACTGAGGGACTTTGCTTTATATCAATTGACAATTCCAACAAGAGAAATGTCACATTTTTTGGCAGACAAAAAGTGATTCGTAGCAAGGCATACTTTATTTTATCACGCCGGCACACTCTCATGTTTATTTTTTAAAATCCTGGAGGCCTTATTTTCTAGAAGATCCAGTTTTGTTTTGTGACGCCACAAAAATTATTTTTGCTACTCGCTAACGGTATCGCTTTAGTCAGCAATAAAAGGGAATAGCATTGCCACCCTTCTCAAAGTGAATTTGACTGAAGCCTTAGCATCTCCACTTAACACAAAATTAGTCAAATTAACAGAAATAGACATTCTTAAATAAAATAAATTTGATTCATAAATAAGATTTAAATTGTCATCATTTTATTCCGTGTTATCATTTTACCTTGCTCTATGTTAAGTTTGATTTATAAATGAATTAACTTAACTTAAAAGCGCCATTCCAACTTTTTAAATTTTGTCCGGACATCTGTAATACAGACACAAGTTTGGTGTAATAGAATAAAGCTTAGATTGTTCATAACGGTTTAAACATAATGTTATTCCAAAAAAGGCTTAAACTTAAATGAAATTATTATTGGTTAATTTCTCAGTTAATTTGTTGCTCAAGAATGTTTTAATAGTGTAAAATTGCAGCAATAAACGTAAATGAATAGAAATATGTAGACACAAGATACAAATCCCAGAAGTTGGACACGACAATGTTATATTCTAAGGTAGATAACAATTAATTGTGGTAATTAGTAGTCTCTACACAAGTAAAGTTTAGATTTACGCGTGTGCCGACGTTGAATTCAATACCAAATTTGACAAAGACGAGTTTTACAATTCCTAAGGAAAATCGCAGACAGCGTGGCTTTGCCTGCCTATTATAGTGTTATGGCACAACTATCGACTTGCCAACACCAAATGGGGAAGAGCATTTGAAAAACCATAAGATATCATGAAAATTTCAAGCCGCAACTCTTCTTTCTTTAGGTACTTCTTAAGATATTCTTAGATTTGTAGGTAGGCATCTATTTTTTGTGTCAACTTCTCAACGTATCTACTTTAGCATATTTCAAATAAATGCCTATCGCCATTGCGAACAAAAGATGATCGAGTATTGAGGTACTGAATTAATTATAACTTCAGCAAAAACATGTTTAGCTCGATTATGAAAACCATTCGCTACATTTTATTCCACTAATTAAAAGTTATTTGCTAAATACTCAACTTGCTTTCAAATCTAATTTTTACGGTTGATTTAAAAGAATATTTTCTCAATATTACGATTCATTAAATCAATCTTGCTATGAAGAGAAAACAAATTATTGCATGGTTCCAATTTAATTGGCAATTTAAAGAATCTTCATTGCGTCCTCATTAGGAAACATTGTCACATAAATGAGACTTTTTAAAAATACAATTCTACAAAATCATTTACAGGTGTAACTGTGTTAGTCGCATTTGGTACGGTACGAAATTCTATATTCCAGACTTTTTTGTTAATTTTGGTCACTGACTTAAAAATAATAGATCGGCTTATTAACATTTTACAACCATTTAACAACAAGAAACAGTCTAACCTACACAGACGGAAACTAGAAGAAATGTACCGGTTATGTTGTTTCCAAAAATTAATTACCAATAATTTTGCAACAACAATTGTGTCACAATGTCAATGTATTCAGTAGGTATCTGATTAATAAAACAAATTGTGATTCGCTCTTAACAGCAATTTAATTTAATAACACAACAATTTATCGATATTATCAAATCATCCGCATTACATATGAAATACAATTTTCATACATAAAATTCCTCGGTAAATTAGAACGTTGTCAAAAGCCACAAAAACAACTCTTGTGCCAATCAAATTGAAATTGCTTCACAATTTAAAATAAAAAAAATAATTGTCATAAGTAGCTCACAAGCGCACACTTTGATAAGTTTAAGAGCATAGGCGGCCATGCCAATGTTTGCACTAAAAGCATTTTCAAAATTTTAGAAAAAACCAAGAATTGATCCGTGATTCCTGCACGTTCTGTTTAGCTATTAAAGACATAAAAACGTACTTATGAAACTGGGTTCGTATATCATATTAAAGACAAGATGAAGTATTTTTACCAACCTTGAAGCGTTCTTGTTTCTTATTACTTATCTAAATGATAAGAACACATGTTTTAAAGGACTCGATGCACTTTCTATACAATTATTGGTTTGTCCTTTTAAGTGTACTAAATTTAAAATATATAAAAAATTAATGAAAAAGTAAAATTGAAAAATTTTCGCCAAAAAAAAATTTTTGGTGCACATTTTCTTTTATAAATCCAAAGAATTAGCGCATAAACCCGATGGTACGTTGATGGGCAATGCCTTGGAATTCCTGGAAAATTGTTAAATCTGTTATATTCATTGACGAAAATGCGAACAAAGTTGCATAAATTCGGCAACACAGTCTAGGAAAAAACTTCTAAAAATCCCATCTATAAGTCCTGATCATACACTTTTGCATTAAATTTTATTGACATTGTTGTCAGCTTCATTTCAGAAAAATGTTACAAAATTAAATTGATTATAAAAATGTAATTTGACCATTTAAAAGATTAACAAATGGTGAAATGGTTTAAGATAGACTGTAGCTTTGTATCAAACCATTTTTTTCGTTAATATGTGCTGTTATCTTCAAGGTATGAGCGTTCGAAGTTTTGCACTTTGGGACCTCATATCTTCAAGGGTATATGAGATGGACTTTTTTTTAACATTTTGCTAGGGATCCCTAATGACATGCCCCAATAAAGTACCGTCGATTTTTTGCGCCAATTTTTGTACATCCACAAAATCCACATGCTTAAAAAAGAGTTTTGGATTGGCGTGGTAGCCTCTTAAAAAGCACAAGATTAGATCACAATGGATTTAGAGCAAGTTTTACAAATAGGTGCTAAATAAGATTTTAAAATGATTTTTGGAAAAATTATTTCTTCCCCTAAATGGCGCTCGAAGAGTATTATTTTATAATGTAAGATTTACACCAAACTTTGTAAACAGATGCAAACTAAGGTTTTTACCAAATATCTTGGCCTAATGCATTTTTGAAATATTTTGTATAGCTACACAAATGGACCGAACTTATTAATTCTCCTTCTGATTTAATTCAACAAAAACTTACTACCATGATCGTTTATATTAATTATTGTCGTGGCGCTCCAAAAATTTCTAAGAAACCAACTGAATTTATAAAGACTACAGAAATTAAGTTGTCATTGTTGCTTAATTGCCTATTCAAAGCACAATATTTACAAAAAAAAAACCAAAAACGTATAAAAATTACGCGGTTGGGTAGCTACCACACATATTCAGATATTTCACGCATGATTGCAGACTAAGTCGTGTGATGGGACCAGCTGTCTTCTTATAACCGTATACATTATGAAGACATACAATCTTCAATAATCCATGTAGAAACACGTGCCACTCTGTCAATAAGATTTATTATGGCAATATGTATATCATTCGAATGCATTTTTACACGAAAGTATAACTTGATAATCTTGAGGCATTTTTTCCCGGCGTTCAATTAAAAACTTGATAGAGAATGGTTATTATTAGTGTTGGTAAATATGAAAGAGTTCGATAACTTTTCACAGAAGTAAAATAAAAATATAGCAAGTATTTCTATGGTCATAAATCTTTTAAAATTTGATAGAAAGTCACGTTTATAAATGTAATGTGTTTTTTTTTTTAATTTTTTGTTGAAAAGTATAAATTATTTTGATCCAAAGGAAAAGCTGTTAGGTAATATTACACAAATATTTCTTAAAAGAAAGTCGGATATTAGAAAATAAAAATGAATTATGAGTGTTATGAAAGTTTTCAAAAAATGCGTATATTTCTAAAATTAATCCCCAATAAAAAATTATCGTTTACTTTAAAATTTACATACAAGAAACAAGTATTAAGAGCATCAACATCAAAAAACTAATTTGCATTTTAAAATTTTCCAAATCAAATACAATAAATCAAAGTAAAATGGAAAAAACAAGCTTCCAGATTCGCAACAGGGTTTTTCGGAAAATAGGGAAATCCCTCTCAATATTTTTAAAGAATTTGTCCGTCTCTATAAAATTACCAAGAATTTATGAAATGGAATTTGTTCATCTCTATTATTTTGTAAAAAAAAACAAAATTTTGCAACAGAAACCAAAAGTAATCATAGATTAAAAACTAAAGCATTTCGAATGTATAATTCAGCAAAACTATTTGGTTTTGACACATCATAGGCACTTAAAGAGGTAATAAATAATATAAATAACAGGCATAAAGTTAACTATACCTAGTAACTCTAGGATAATAGACAATAAAATAATATGGTATTCTACTAACGCATAAGAGTGTAAATTAAGGAAACTTTAGATATAAATAAAAATATCTATTCATAAATCATATTTAAAATTTGTTAAGTCATATCAAGATAGAAAAATCTAATAAGGTAATTACATTTTAATGGCTAGAGGGCAGATTTATATAAAATTAGGTATGAAATAAATTTTTTAAATGTATTTTTGATTTGGATAGAAAATAGGTAAATCTTCTGGTAAACATATCTTAGCTAGTTTAAAGCATTCCAAAATAAAAGCTCTTAAAATCTTTTGTAAGAGATAATTACCAAATAAAATATTTGATACGAACAAAAAACAAGTGAGATTTAGAAACCAATAGTTTATTGTAAATACAATTTTTAAATGAAATAGTCGCAGTTTGTAAAAAATGTGCAAACAAACACCGCATTTATTTAATCGAACCTAATAAAGATTAACACTAAAAATGGGAAGAGTATCCCTTCTACAATGATTTATTATCGTTACAACTAATGAGGTACGCGTTTTAATTGCACACCAATCGGGTATTCCAACAGCATTTTCAGAATTATAATTTTACTTAAAGCATAAAAAAATGGCGAACGCGCTACCTGAATATTAACAATAAAAAATATTTTTAATTGATTGAACAGTGATCAAATAAATATTTTTCTCACGACACAAAAAGTTGCTGCTCCAATTATAACTCAAGACTGTATTCGTTTTTTGAATTTTAAACACGCGTTGAAGAGGTCAAATCTTAATCTTACTCATAGGCCGACATAAAAATTGTAGGTGCTGTCGCGTACCTAAATAAATCTAAATTCAAATCTGATGCTAACAAAATAACACTTTGATGCGTGGAGATACAAAGAGAGATTTTGTCAAAGCGCATATGGTCACCGTTCTTGGCATTCTTCAACATTTATCGCGAATTTACGAAAGTGTAAGGCAATTCTTGTCACTTATGTTGATTTAGAGAAAAATATGAGTGGTGTAAAGGGTTAAATAGTGATTTTAAAAGGTTTTCTAGCCACATATGGTCGTGAACAAGAGGGCCTGTCGAGCTTTAGGTCAACAGCCGCTGTGATCAAAGCACCGGCGCCAAAACACTTGACAGTCGTGGTGATCCCATTTAGCAGTCTCATCGCTTTTCAGGTTAGATACCTGATGGCCCGCTGATGAAATTACAGGGTGAATTAAGTTAATCATTCCGCTATAAAATATAAATTCAGGGTGTGAAATGAAAAATAAGTATGTCGTGACGATAATTTAGAGATATACATAGGGTCAGATGGGTTAATTGTAAGCAGGCGTAAATAAAAAAACTTCTATAAAAACTATTGGGGGTCTTGCACTTACACATTTCTGTGTCGTCAATTATCTATTCACCCTTTCCGTTCGTACCAAAGTCGCCGGTCGACGCATCTCAGATACGTCCAAATACGTTTGTAGCCTTATTTTTATAGTTTTTAAAACTACATTTAGTTTTAATATACGATGGGGCCCTCATGTAGATGTGCTATTTAGTAGAATTAATGGGAGTTCAACGGAGAAGTCTTATACAAGCTTCAAAAAGCGATTGGACCATCACAAAGTTCTAACAGGGTTGTGCACGTATTTGCAAATATCAATTTTCTTGCACGAAGAATACGATCCCACTTATGATATTTTTAACATAAAAAAGGCTAACTGTTTGACCTGCCATTTTGTTAAACTAAGAAAAGTAATCTTAAGCATTATGTAATTCTATAGGATCCTTTAAGATAATTCACCTTGTATCATTCAGGTAATTGATGAGACTACGGAATACGGCTACCGAAATTATGCCAACACTAGTTAATAAGTTTAACATTGGAATCGTTAATAAAATGCCGTCGACAACTGACAATAAGTAAATGTTTATTTAAAATTTATTGGTTCTTTTTGCTCGTGAAATGGACACTTTTCTTGAACAAGCCTTTAATGTTGTCTTTATTTCGGACCTGAAAATGTTGTTTTGGTGCTCTTAAAAATTTAAAACCGTCAAGTATACGCTTAACAAAGTTTCAGTATTTTATAATGTGTGTGCTTTTTATATTTAATAATTAAAAAAAGTATCGTTGCACGGTTATTAAAAAATAATCAAAATGCACTTAGATTTAAATACCTAGGTCTTGTGTTAGAAAAATAAACATTCATGTTTTCTATTAGGCTATTATTAATCTTTTAAAAATTTAAATTGTGTACAAGGTACATCTATTTAAAAAAACAAACAGCCAAAATGAACATATGTGAGCTACAAAGGAGTTGATCATTTATTTTCTTTTATAATATAAATTTTAAGAAGACATTAGCTTTTGTGTTTCTAAAGATATGGGTATTAAAATATAAAACCATTTTTGTTAAGTACCTGTACCTCAATTCATAAAGAAAATAATTATCATCATGAATTGCACACTTAAAATAAAGAAAAATGTATTTTTTCTAAATACATTTTTTTTATGCAGTACTAACAAAGCTAATAGGTGTGCCTAGGAATCCCCAGAAATTGTTAAAAAAAATATCATATACCCTCGGAGATATGATCGAGGCGAAACACAAGTCTATGAGCGTTTAAATACAGAATTTTGGAAATTTAAAATGCAAAAAAGTATTAAATATATTATACAGGGTGTCCCAGAATTGGCGCACCACCTGTATGGTACGTTGTTGGGGCATGCCCAGGGATCCTCAGAAAATTGTCAAAAAAAATCCATCTCATACACCCTCGAAGATGAGGCCCCAAAGTGCAAAACTTTAAACGCATATACCTTAAAAACAACAGCACGTATTAACGAAAAATATGGTTTAATACGAAGCTGCAGTCTATCTTAAACCATTTCAACAATTTTTCTTCTTTTAAATGGTCAAATAAGATTTTCATAATCAATTTAATTTTACAAAATTTTCTTGAAATAAGCTGACAACAATGTCAATAAAATTTTATGCAAAAGTGTATAATCAAGACTCATAGATGGGATTTTTAGATTTATTTTCCTAGACTATGTAGTATTTTCCTAGTCGGTGTTGCCGAATTTAAGCAACTTTGTTCGCATTTTCCTCAATGAATATAACGGATTTTTTTTAACAATTTTCCTGGAATCCCCAGGCAGGCCCTAACAGCGTACCATACAGGTGGTGCGCCAATTCTGGGACACCCTGTATATTATACTTATTGATGGACCTTTAGAATATGTCAACTTGTGCTTTGTTTATTTATATTGCTGGCAAGCACAATTTTAAATTAAAATTAACTCTTATTAACCCACTGAGCAATGACCAGAAAGTGCTGTTTTTTGTTGTCTTAAGCATCCAACATTACATAACCACAGTTTCTATGATTCGCGACATTTCCCTTTAATTAATAAATAGCAACTGTTTTGCAAATCCCTACTCTTAGTTAAAAACGTTTCTGTTGATGGAAATATCTAAGATTTACTTTTCTCACACAAGAAATTACATTATCATTGTTTATTATCATCTTAAAATTTTAGTACTTCAATGCACATTTTTTGTACATAAGTTAATTAACAAAACACCCAGGTTTATTAACTTTAATTTCTCTGATATTATTGCCTTCAATTTGTTATTCGTTTACATTATCGATTCTATCATAATGTTATTCTCAAACAGCAGTAATATTTCTTAATTTTAAGACTTATTATGTATTTGTCCAATGGCTATTTAAAAGAATTTTTTTTTAATAGAAACAATCTAAAAGAAGGACTCATGGTTAATTTATCCAGGGTGTCCAAAAAATGGCCCATAAACGCGATGGTACGCTCTTGGGGCATTCTCAGGGATCCCTAGAAAATTGCAAAAAAATACATCTGTTATATTCATCGAGAAAAATGCGAACAAAGTTGCATAAATTCGGCAACACGGCCTAGGAGTATACATCTAAAATTTCCATCTATGAGTCTAAAATCCCATCTATGAGTCTTGATCATACACTTTTGCATTAGATTTTATTGACGTTGTTGCCAGCTTCATTTTATGAAAATTTTGTAGAATTAAGTTGATTATAAAAGTGTAATTCGACCATTTAAAAATTAAACAAATGGCGGAATGGTTTAAGTTAGCTGGTATTAAACTTTAAAGCTTTGTATTAAACCATTGTTTTCGTTAATATGTGCTGTTATAATCAAGATATAAGCAAAGTTTTGCACTTTGGGGCAACATATCTCCGAGGATATATGAGATAGATTTCTTAACACTTTTCTGGGGCTCCCTAGACATGCCCCAACAACGTACCATCGCGTTTATACGCCATTTTTTGGATACCCTTACATGCTGAGATGAATTTTTCCGAGAATTTTTCATTTGAAATAAATACGAAAAATGTTATCTGTCATTTTCTGCGAACGCTAGATATTTTTAATTCTAATACAAAAACATAATCATCATAAAAGAAAATATAATTGTTTTTTCATTTGTTTCTTTGTTTTATTAATGCCACCTAGGATTTTCAAGAAATAATTTGTTAATAAATTATGTATGGGCATGCATAGGGATCCTCAGAATTGACTTCTTCAATTAGACAAACGTCGCTTTGGAATAATGGGCGTGTTTCACGAGTAACAAATTTTAATTTTTTGGTTATAAATAAAAAGTAGACTTGGGCATGGGATTTTACTAAAAATTTCGATGTTTTGTTAGTGACTAGTAGCTGACAACAACGTCAATAAAATCTAATGCAAAAGTGTATGATCAAGACTCATAGATGGGATTTTTAGATGTATCTTCCTAGACTGAGTTGCCGAATTTATATAACTTTGTTCGCATTTTTCTCGATGAATATAACAGATGGATTTTTTTTTTACAATTTTCTAGGAATCCCTGACAATGCTTCAAGAGCGTACCATCGCGTTTATGCGCCATTTTTTGGACACCCTGTATACGCACCATCAGGATACCATACGGCTGGTGCGCCAAATTTGGGACAGCCTGTATTTTCGAACAAAATAACCTAACCTGGAGTTAAAAAACTGTTGTATATATTTTCTGCACCATACAATGATGCAGAAACGTAAAATGTGTCATGCAATCTTATTAAACATGAACAATATTTTATTAAAATGAAACTTCAGCATTACTTATGTTAAGTATGTGCTGCATTCAAAAGCAAACCAGCAAAAATATGACTTATCTTTAAAACAATGGTTAAAACCGACACTGATCCTTATCAAATGATATTTTAATAAATTTGCATAGTTAACGTGATGGTATTTCTATAGAAAATTTGTCACAATAAAATAAGAACTTGATTATATTATTTTAATGTTTACTTTACTGCAATTCCTTCCTGAATCTTAAATAACGAAGCTTATCATAGATATACTTAATCTTTTAGAAAACAAATTTACGATAAACATTTGCAGTTATGCGTCAAAGTGAAATTTTTCGGTTGGACAACTTTATTCGATTGCTCGGGAATTCCAATGACATACCAAGCGTCGTTCTAGATGCTTACTTTTATCAAATATAACGCTAATATATCAAAAAGAAAACAAACAGCAACAGCTTTAAAACAGTCAATTAATGTATCACCTAAAAGATTTGTAGAACACTTACATTGTCAATTTTAGATAATTAGGTAAAAAAAGGCAAAATGGCTTAACTTCCTAGGATGTGTAAAATAATCCGCATTTTGTTTTTGGCACGGACTTTTCATTCAAATTTAACATCAATATTTCTGTGTTGGGAAGGCAAAAGGGGATAAGTATAGAAATGTCATTTGTACATGTCATTCTAAAAATGGTTTTCTCACAAATATTAAACAATATTAATGCAGTAATGAGAAGCTACATAAAAAAAAAGATTCCACAGTACGTATATGGCTGATCCAATTTGTAAATATCTAAATGTTTCTATTAAAATTCGGTGTCCGAAAAACACATTTTTATATTTGCGTTCTATAATATGCACATTATGAAACCCGAAATTTGGTTTTCTAAAGTTTCTGAATTGCTTCATTATTAAACCCAAAATTTTATTTTATTGGTTGGTTTTCCTGATGCAAAAAGATGAATTCTTTTCTTGCAAGGTACTTTTTATTTACAAATTTTACTATTATAATTAATCGGGGGACATAGTTTTTTTGTAGGGGGAATAACTAGAAGAATTGGAGAAACGATATCAATGGTTATATTTTCTCAAAAACGCCTATTCATTCAGTATTAAATGAGTAAAGTTTACAAATGTCATTATTCAATATGTCTAACTTTAATTTATATTGTACTTCAAAATGTCAATGTTATGCTATAAGGTTGGTCATAAAAACAAAATTTTATCTTAAGTTTTTAATTTAAATTAAAAATGCTTTTTTATGAATTAAATGAAGCAAATATAAAAAATAGTATAAAAAACTCGTTTTATAAGGCGTTTTTTATCACTTGTCCATTGGAAAACTCGCCGCTGCGCGGCTCTTTTTCCAAACCTGGACGCGTGCTAAAAAACGTTCCTTATAAAACTCAATGTTTTAATATACTATTTTTTAAATGTCAAATATACTTATCCCCTTCTGCCTCCCCAACACAGATTTATAATTTAGCCAAATTCAAATGTACAAGAATCTTTGTAGGTATTATCTTTTCGGATGTGACTGTATGAACTGTTTAATAAAAACATGGTTTAAAATTACTCCTACTAATCAGAGGAGTATCTTTTGAAAGACAAAACAAAATTAGCTGAGTCGAGTTTGACAGTCCTATTTTTCAGTTCATTTCTGCTTGAAAAGAGCAAAACATTATTTTGTTACCGGGTTTTTTAATGTGTATCTTCATCAGCAAGCAATTTTGACGTGGTTGATTTAATTTAAAAATGAACTAAAACTAAAGTAATAAAACCGATGTAAAGTGAGAAGGTGACACCTGTTGTACCGCAATTAATAATATTTTAATCATCTGCACGTAGTAACCTATTATTGAAGGTGTGAAATAACCAAGCCTGAATATAATTAAAGGGGAAAAATACTTTTTTCAATTCCCAGCCTAAAAACGATTAAAAAACCAATAACTATGTAAATGCAAACTGCTAAAATAATATGGATACTCGCAAGAAAAATGTCGTAAAATCGTTTTAGAGCCATCAGTAGAGTAATTTCAACGTTACTGAAAAATTATGTTGTATTTAACCACCTTGATGCAATCTGGTTTGGCCGCTAAGAAGATTGTAATAAAGCTAAACATTTTATTTAACAAGTTTTTGGTTGAATCGAGTTTAATTAAGAATTTTAAATTCATTTTAAAATTAAGCATTTTTTAACTGTAGACCAAGATAGATGATATTTGACCTTGCAAAAAATATATAGCAGCCATATTTTTTTTATGTGTTGAAACATCTATTTAGGGAAGCTAAATCTACAAAATGCACACAAAAAGCCACCTTTCATTTTTAACATTAGATCACGATGAATCTGCACCACATTTTACAAATAAGTGCTAAATAAGATTTAAAAAATATTTCTAAAAAATTATTTCTTTAGAAAATTTCTTCTCACCCTACATTGCTCCCGAAGAGTATCTTACTGTTCGGGAGGGCCATTTGGGGGCCGAAGAAATTTTTCTAGAGGAAGGGTTTTAAAATGTTATTTGCCCTTGTTTGTAAAATTTGGCGCAGATCCATCGTGATCTAATGTTGCAACCTAAAGGGGGCTTTTTTGGCCTTTGGGGCTTCCACGGCAACCCTAAACACTTATTGGTGGGCATTTTGTGGGTTTAGCCTCCTAAATAGATGTTCCAACACATATACAAAATCTGGCTGTTGTGTTTTTTATGTAAAATTTACTATGTTTCTTTACTATCTTTTGGCCTATAAGATAAGTATCTTGGCCTTTTGGTAAAAAAGGAGGTAAGAAATGTTTTTTCTTCTGGAAAAACTGAGAGAGGCTCTAGAAAAGTCTAAAACACTAAAACACAATTTTCAAAAACTCGCGGAAGATGATTTATGTTTTACGACCAAAGTAATCACTAATCGGATATAGCAAAATCTGTAAAACCGTGAGAGAGGCGACCAAGAACACAATTTATTTATTATAAAAGGGTCTATGTCACGTTATTGTATGGCCTCGGCGCAAAGAAGTCCCAACAAGAGCTCAATTATGTTCAATAAATAGGCGATAGCATCTCGAATGTTAAAATCTGAGTATTAGCCTTTGCTGGGTATATCATGGGTATCTGGATCTAGTGATGGTAATCTTGGTAGGCGCTCTACGATCGTCCGTCGGCGAGCAGCCTCTTTCTTTGCAGCTTGGTCCCATAGTTAAGAAATGGCGGCCTATTCCACAATTACGCGAACAATAGCTATTATATTGTTGTTATCGAGCAAGTTCACTTGGCAAAAATATTGACTTATTATATGCAAGAGTCGTAGCTTTACCAACATCTGTGCTTGGTTTTTACTTTTAGTCCATCCTACGTGCCTTAAATATGTTTTTTCTACTTCCACCTTTAAAATGACACATATCGCACGACCTGATTAAGCCTAAAACAATCATTTAGCTGTATCTTGGAAGCCGTGAGAAAAATGGCACTTTATCCACAGGGTGAAGTTGCAACAAGCTCTTTACCCACAGGCCGAAGTTAGCGTTACTCGCAGAAATGACAGATGACATTTTTTGTATTTATTTTAGTTGTCAAAAACGTATAATTTGGTGTATTGATGAAAACAAGGCCTTCTACGATAAGAAGCTTGCGTTCTGCTATAAGGCCTGCCACTAACTGGTGTTTTAATTGAGGTTCGTGATTCCGCCGGGCGCCACTAAACGTACCCATGACATTCTTGATTTTGAGAATGTTAACCAGATCGACCGACAACTTATGTCAAAAACGTCAATTTATAATATTTGGGGGCTGCAAAATATTTGAATTTACCGCGAGAATTGTGAACATCCGCAGCGTAAGCGTAGCGGTTCTCCGTGATACATGTCACTTGCAAGGCGCCGCTCGCCGGGCAGGCACCCACACACCGCCAGAAGTGAACGTGTATTTTTTTGGTTTTAATTGTTAAAAACCATTAAAATCAAGAAAAAAACCCTGGACATCAGCATGAAAGTAATTAGATAATTAATAGAAGATAAGGTAAGTCCTAAAAGTAATGTATAAAAAGTAAAAACTATAAAGGCCGCAATTTTAAATACCAAAATACCCAAGTAATTATGTTTAAACAAGTACAAAATAAAGAAGCATCTTTTAACAATTTTGTTTGTGTGCGATACAATAACTTAATTTGTATAGTTGGAATAAAAAAACAATATTTTTTTTCAGATTGTATCAGTGGAAGTATTGAAACCTTGAGTAAAACTAAACGGTTTAACAAATAACAACCCAACAAATTGGAAATAATGATGGCTTTCAGGATGACAAAATGCAATAAATGCATGTATTTTATAGAAGTTATTTTATCATTTCCTGTGCCTGGAAAAAAGTTGTCCCAAAAAAGCACTAAAAAGGAAAGGAATAGAACTATTTTACCATATTTATCAAGTAAGTAAATGCACCTACTTAAGGAATAATCTATAAAAATTTACAAATAACTGCACATTCGCAACACGTGCATGTACCTTATGTAAGCTAGATTAATTTCTTTAAGCGTAAAAATCCTTTTATTTTGGTTTTAGTTTCATAAAGTCCTGCGTCTGCAATTAGAAGGCAAATTTTTCTACCACTCTTAGATCTAATATGCGCTCTCTTTATGCGACACCGACACGACACATTTTGAGAAAACAAGCCGAACAACCACAAACAGTGCGTTCCATCAAAATGTAAGTTTATAAAAATTGTATTTTTTTTTATTAGTATAACTCCCAAATTCTAGGTAATCCACCTTAAATTCTTAATATACAATAGCCTAACGTGATTCCAAATGGTATGGGGATTGGAAAGACTCCTTTCCTTGGCCAATTTAAAGAAGAAAAGTTAATGCCAACCAACCAACTGAACAAATATAGAAAATACCCATCTTTTTCACATATTAGAATTGTTATTTTAGTTTTAAGAGTTATTGTTATTTTTTTTTTTGATTAGTTTTTAAGTATGTTTCATTATGTTTAAACACCCTATCCACACAAAAATAACCCCCACATAAAATAAAAAAATTATTTTATGTGGGGGTGCGTTTCTCCAGACCCTAAGGTCCATTATTTCCTGCTTATCATATAATGTTTATACTACTAAATAAACGTTTTTGACTTGAATAAATTAAATTGAACCCTTTTTTGAAAATCTTCCCCTTTTGTAACTGTTACAGACTAACTACATTTTTATAGCTAATTTGTTGACTGAATGCTGAATTTTTGAATCGTTGAAAATGATAGATAAACGAGTTGTAAAATTTTTGGTGGATAGAGGCGTTAGAGCGCCCAAAAGACCCCCTTTAATTTGTAACAGATCACCATGAATCTGCACCAAACTGTCATGTAAGATTTTAAAAAGATTTTTGCCAAATTTTCGTCAAACCACTAAATGGCCCCCCAAAAGCAATATTTAATAATTTTGGATTTACAACACACTTTCTAAATAGATGCAAAATAAGGATTTAGATAACTTTTTAATATTTTTTTTCAAAAAATTTATTTGCTCTCTTAAAGGTTTTGTTTTCCTATTAAATAATTTATTATTATTTATATTTACGCAATAATTTCTACCCATTAAATAATGAATAAGTGTTTAATCTAGAAATAGCTTTATTTAAAAATACATTCAATTAACATTAATCATATTTACAATTAAATTAAAATTTAACCATGTAAGCTTTAATTTGGTTGCTACACTTAAAAGTTGGAGGCAAGCTCTCAAACATTTTACTTGAAGCAAATTTTCAATAAGAAATTAAAAAAAATACATACACAAACGATTAAATATAAATGTAATGAGTCTTGCCAAAAGAATACAGGTTATTTTGCTATAATCAAGAATAATCAATTCAATATTCAATCATTTAAAAAACTTTTAAATTAGTGGCGTCAAAGTAGCATGAAAAACCTTAAAATCTCTAACTTTGGGGAAACTCAATGAATTGACTTTTGTAAAACAGAATTAAATTTAAATCACCAATAAAAACTAGGGTTGTGCTTTTGACCAAAAAGTTTTTGACGGGTCAAAATTTTTGGTATTAATACGGTCAAATGAGGTATTATTCCTAAAAAATTTGTATTTAATAAAAAATCAAAAATCTTTGGAAAAAAATAAAAGAAATACTTAATGTTACTATTCTTTTCATTCTATTTTAGTATTTTCTATTGCTACTTGTATAGTTCCGAAAAAAACATGAAATCACCTATTATTATACTGTTCGACAAAGTCGAAGAGTATTATAAATTTCATCAGCCCAATCCTAAAATCGTTATTTTTCGTCGTAGAGCAAAAAATCTGTCCGTTCGTTCGTCTGTATCTCACACTTTTTTTATGGGCACAATATCTTAAAAACGAAAGGTCAAATCAAGTTCAAATTCTTGGTAAAAATCATTTTTCATAAAAGGAAGAACCCTATTGGTTTTTGAAAATATCGAATAATAAAAAAGAGTGCACCGGAGCCCCCCAACTGTTATTAAATTTAAATTTCGGCTACTATAAAAATTACAGGGACTTTTCTTTTAAAGAATGAAAGGTAACATTTTTCTTAACAAAAAAGTATTCTTGTGGTTTTTTGTCTGGATAGATTTTTTTTATTAATTTATACTAAATATGCAATTTTCAATTTTAAAATTTTGGAAAAAAAAATCCAAAAAGTCCCTTTTTTTTAATTCAGAATATGACCACCTTTAAAATGGGGGGATCAAAATACCGTATTAATACCTGGTCAAAATCTCGGTCAAATACCACTGGCACATCTCTAATAAAAACTAAAATGGCGCCGCTAGTAAGTCCCTACTGAATTTTGTATACTCTTTGCCAACTATATCTCGCTTTTTATTAAATCTACAGAAAAAAATCATTCTTATAAAAATTAAAGAGAATAAAATTTTGTAATAAAAAAAAATATTAATAAGAATGGTTTTTTCTGTAGATTTAATAATAAGCGAGGTACAGTTTGCGAAGGGTATAAAAAATTCAGGAAGGACTAGCGGCGCAATTTTAGTGTTTATTAGTAATTTAAATTTATTTCTAAATGTTTTGCAAAAAAAAAGTCAATCCATTGAGTTTCCTTAAAGTTAGATACCTATTAAAAAAACAAAACGGTATTATAAAATGTGATAAATTAATGGCTATTCATTACATCCATGATGGTAAAGTTTCTTAGTTAAAGACCAATGAAAATTATTTGTGACACCATTAGCCAATCACTACTCTGAGTTTTGCAAGAGCCTTCTTTCTTTATATTTCACTATGCGCGGTGCTATTTTAAAACCATCTGAAAAAATATGTATTAGCTTAGAAACATATACATACAAAAATATGTTAGTAAATTTATTAGAATAAATGTGTGTATGTCATTACCAAAATACTTGTTTGAAATGCAAAAGGTCCAAAATGAGAATTCGCTGGTTTGCTTGGTACCGTAAAACTTTGTCTGCAGCAGTATGAAGTTCACCAAAAATTTGAACCAATATCCTTGGTATGTCTCGTTTTTCTTCTTAAACTTTGTTCACGTTTTTTTAGAAATCTGAAATAATAAATTTACCTTTACAAATTCTTTAAAGATTTCAAAAAAAATAAACCAGATAGCCCACCCTGCATCTTACGCCGGCTCTAGTCACCCCGTTTTACAATACGTACTTCTCAGGAGAAAAACGTGCATATACACCGTTAATAAAACGAACATCTTATATGTTTATTTAAACCTGATCGCAAACAGCACGTCTGGGTGATGGTTTTTAACCAACAAAACCTTTACATTCAACTAATAGTGGATCATTTAAGAAGCAAGTGCGTTGTTAGTTTTTTTAATAAAAGTAATTGAATATCATTATAAAAGTTTTGAAAAGTGCTCAAAGAAAGTGGATACTCGCCCGTTAGGTCTTTTGTACACAGTTAGTTAGCGAGCAAAAGTTGATGGCCATGAAACCGTGCTAAGTTCTTTAATGATTTATCATTTTTTGATAAAACTTACCTATAATATGTAACTTCGGATTGATGTAATACAGTTAAATAAAGGAGCTTCTTAAATCAAATCTTAACGTAAACCAATTATTGATCCGCCATCGCATCCACATAAACTTTAATCACTTAAAATTATATTTTCCAGTCGCATTTTTAAATAATTAAGCCATTTTCCAAAAACCATACTCCTAAAAGAATGTTTAATAAAAAAGTTGTTTTGGTTGTTATTTTCTATCTAAAATGCCGTTGTGGGCAACTGCATTTTAGATGAATATTATTAACGTTTTGTTTAATGTTTTTATTTGTACTTACCCCAACTATAATTATTACTTCAGTTGTATTAAAACCATTTTTCTTTATAGATTTTATAAATAAATGCACAAAAGCGTATTTTTTGAACTGACATATGAAATAATCTGACATTTCGTATTGACGGTTGATAACAATGTTATCCCGCGAGGGAGCGCCACTAAACGTACTTTTTTGGAATCAGGTCAAATCCGGTAGTGGCAGGCCTTATAGCAGAACGCAAGCTTCTTATCGTAGAAGGCCTTGGATGAAAATAAATTCTAATCAAAGTTACATTGAAAAATTAAGTATATGTTTACATTTCTAAAAAATTAAACCCCTTTTCAAATGTTGTTAGTGTTAGTTTTCAGTTGAAGCTAAAACCATGAGTTGTTTTGGGAATATTTTTATAATTTTTGACAGTATTAGCAGCAGAGTTATAATTTTGATTTAACATAACCGTTTATTGCATATTACAACATGTATATTTATTTCTACTTCTGAAATGTTTTTTCTAACCAAACTTTTCTTCAAGACGAAATTTGTTTCTTCTAAAAAGTCTGATATTGTTTGATTTTGGAGTCGTAAAAAAAGTATGGTTTGTAACACGTTTTATAAACGTCTTTATTCAAACGTAAACGTTTATAAAACCCTCGCTTACGCACGTGTTTTAACAAATTCGTAAATAAAGACTCGTTCATAAAACTTGATACGAAAACTACTATTTTTTTGCCATTTTGGTACCCGAAATTTGATTGACCGCATCAATCACAATTAAATTAAATAACATTCTTTTTTAGACAAGGGAAGACAATTTTAAAACCCTCGGGCTCGGAAAATCATTGTAAAACTTCACACATCAAAAATTTAATTAGCGAAGACATGGTAACGCTAATATAATTTCTTAAGGGCCAAATTTACTTTTTTGTTATGCCATAAAAGCCAAAATAATACTCTTTACAGTGCTCAAAGCCTTCGTTATTTCGAATGTTAATAAAAATAAACATTCATCAGAAACATGCTTAAAGCCTTCCATCACAAAGTTGCTTCGCTGATGGTCATTCCTATTTCCCAATTCTTCAAAACAGTACTGCAAAAACTAAATTCCATTCCAAGGGAACGAAGCATCATTCCTATCATCGTCGAAAACAATAGCACGTGCCAGTCGGCTGGCGGGCTGATTCCATTTTTTTGCCCTATGGCGGGCGTGGTACTTGGTTCGTGTTACAGCAGAAATGAACGTTGACTGCACTTCAACGTAAGGGTACTCTCTTCATTTTATGACTGATTTGTTTTATATTGTCTTAACATTTAGCATATTATTTCTTTGCAAACAAGGTGCCAAAAAGTATAGTGAATTTGGTTGGACATTTTTTTAAATCTTTAATATCCAGTGAAGCAAACATTTTTTTAGATTTGTTCGTTTTATGAATTCATAGGTACTTTTCTTTGTCCGTCCAATATTTTTTAGTCAATCGGGTGAAAGCTGAATTTTTGTAAAGTCAGCAGCAACGTGATAGCCCCCCAAACGGCCCACTGTAATTTGGAATCACAATGGATCTGAATAAACTTTAACAAATAGGTGCCGGATAAGGTTGTAGAAAGATTCTTGTAAAGTAAGTTTTTCTGTAAACATTTTTCCTTTAAAAACAATTGATTCACCCCCTAAATTGCCCCCGAAGAGTAATATTTAATCATCATGTAGGATTTACATCAAATTTTGCAAATAAATGCAAATTAAGGTTCTAACAAACCAATTCTTTTACTTCCTTTACTTTTTTTCTAAAAAAATTCCTTAATACCATTTAAAAAGAACCCCTACAGAAATATTTTTTTGAGTAGTGGTAAGAAAAAGGTTATCCAGAACCTTATTTTGTATCTATTTGCAAAGTTTGGTATAAATTTAACATGATTGAATATTACTCTTGTTCACTTGTTGTTCCCATCACTACTCTTCGGAAGCCACTTAGGTGGTAGACAAATTTTTTCCAAAGGAAAATTATTTTAAGAATCTTTTTATAACCTTATTTGCCACATATGTGTAAAATTTGCTGCAAATCCATCGTGATGTAATATTACGAATTGAAGGGGACCTTTGAGGGGCTTTTATGCCGTCCCCCACCAAAAGTTTGCCGTCAGAATATGGTTTTTACGATTCGTATGTTTATCCGTCATTCGACAAAAATTCAGCTTTAGCAAGATCAGCCGAAAAGATGTCGTCCTCGGGATATGAAGAACGATTTATACAAAATTAAAGAAGATAAAATCCCCTGCAGAAAAGTATTTCATAATTTTTTTTCGCCTTTCAGAAATCCTCCAGGTTAAAAAAAATCGTATCTTTTTTGTTATTCAATCTACATAACAAAAAAAAATATTTTGTTTGTTTCATAGGACCAGATATTTGCGCGAGCTTTTAAAATTTAATCAAATGTCGAAACCATTACAGTCAAATATTAATGATGATCCAACTGGCATTAAACAAGCAGTACCTAAGTACTCTACATTTTTCGGTTATAAAGTGGACGTTGCGTGGTAGATTCCGCTTCTGATGGGCTAAAGCCCAGTAGTTCCTCGGCATGGAGATCAACACAATACACGACCCATATATGGGATGACTACCATGTACGGCCAGCCAGCAGTACCATGGAGGTAGGTACCCACTCATATCGGCTCCCATCGAACACCACCGATTGTGACTCATGAGCTCGCAAGTCGCCAGTACGTCCCCAGAAAGTGTGCCTTGACGATGTCCAAGCGCAAGTAAAGTCCTGATGCGTTTTGCGGCGGCAACTGTTAATTTTGGGTGAGTTTTTACAAGTTTTCTTAAATTATTACCATTTTTTTTAATTAGAATTAACATGGTTGAGGTGTTTATTTAGAAATATTATCGATTTTATGCCGATTTTTTGATGTTTTTGTAACAGGTGCACAAAACACCTGTTACAAAAATTGTTCACAACTTTAATATTTTCAAAATTTTTGGTCTAATTCTTGTTTAATGTCATTTTGTTTGTCTGAAACAAGGCTGTAGATTTTTTTTTAAATAAATTTTATGAATATTTCGGTCATTTAAAAAATAAATAGGATAACTTGGTAGATTGTATTACGAATTTGTACAGGACAAATGCGATTTATTTCTAAATAAACATTTACAGCAACAAAATCATAAAATAGCAAGTGCTTATCATAATCCATATGTTTTTTTTATGGGTATCAAAAATTGTTTTTTTAATGACAAAGAAACTATTTTAAAAATATAAAACACAATTAATTACGGGCTAAAAACATTATGATGCTCACTTGAAAAAAGTACAGACGATTTTTTTAATTTGAAGACAACATTCTTTAACTACTGTAACGTGTCTCTTACTTAAATTGGTAAATTTTCTTTTTTTATTTAAGATGCATTTTTCAGTGCATTTTAAAATTAAATAATAAACATATTTACCATCTTTTGTGTCGGTGCGACTATTAGTTTTATGTAAATAAATGTTATTTTATTGAAAATAAAAATTAACAATAGGACCATCGACCGAAGTCCTTCCGCCAGGTGAGCCAGGAAGTTTTACGTTAAATCAATCAAAAAAGTTACTTTCTTAAAAAACCTTAATAAAAAAATTCTGCGAATCGTGCTAGAGCATACCTGTTAGACAAACTTGAAAATTTTAGCTAATATTTGATAATTTTTGGGGGGATTTTCAATATACCGGATAAGTGTGACGTCAATGTAGCTAAAACACCCAATCGGTTTCATGGCTTTGACAACTTTAAATTCTTAGATTTATTTTTGATCTATGTCTTTACGTTAATTTTACTTTTATTTACAGGGTTTATTTTGGAAATAGTCTAACAAATATATTTTGTGCATTAAAAATAGGTACTCTGAAAATTTTGCATTTGAACTTGTTGCCTAAGATACCGAATTAATTCATTTTGGTTGTAACTTAGACGAAAATTAATTTATGCGGTCTCCATGCAAAATTTATGACCCTCCTTAACATCCCGACAATACGCCGTATGTCGTCACTGAAGCCAACAAAGACAAAATCGCATCGTAATTTCCATGGCTTTAATATTTTGACAATTACTTTAACAATTACTTTTTGACACGAATTTGTAAAAACTTCAAAACCATGGAAACTAAGATGAAATTTTGTCTTTGTTGGCTTCAGTGACGACACACTAATATGGCGTATTACGTCTTGACTCGTAGTCATCAAAATCATGGAAACTAGCTTCACTAATACGGCGAATATAATGCAAAGATTCTTTCCAAACCACACTTTATTAAAAAATCGGAATATCTGTTTCGACAGCAATGTCATCTTTCGAACAGAAAAAAGCGTTCCTGGCGAAATACGTATTTAAATTTTTAAATAAAGTATGATTTGGGAACAATCTTTGTTTCAAACTTTACAGGTTTTTTTAATATCACAGAATAGAAAAGTGGGCTTTTTTAGAAAATTTTGTTTTTGGTATTTGTAAGAAACTTGACGCATTTTTAGGGATACTAATTTACATTTATATGGTTGCCGATCACCCCTTCAAAGAATGCCTTATGATAATAATTATAGCTGTTTTGTTTCTAACTAAAATTTACAAAACCAAAAGAAACTGCAAGTTGAATTATCCCCCCCAAAAATTGCACGTGTGTTTTAAAATATTTTCCGACGGATTTGAATGTGACGCATTTTTACATACAAAACCATATAATGAGATCGGTTTCAAGAGAAATTTAAACAAAAACATACACTTAACGTCTAAAATCGCATCTTATGTGATTCATTTCGCGATTGAAGAGCTCTCACGAGCATCGACCTGCGGCTCTTTACGTGACCCATCTGGCCATAAAACTACCAAGTCCCGGTCCACCCGTAAAACCATCAATTTTGAAAACCCTTTATTTTAGTTCCTAGCGCTTAAAACTCCTAGTAGAGAGATTCTAGGGGTTTGGGCGAGCCCCCTAACCCCAGAAGGGGGCGAAATGTGAACAGGTGCAAGAAGTTGGCCTCCCCACTTCGCGCGGCAAGTCGGTCAGCACCAACATTGATGTTGAAATCACGAGCGGACTGATTCAAAGGTATCGCTTGTCATTTTATGTTTATGATAATGACCACTCGGGTATTCGATTGTTTTTGCAAAGGGGACGCGATTGCCCTTTCGGAATTTTTTACTTGAACGTTGAAATAAATGGTTTTTTAAATTGTTTAAAAACTTTGAAATAGTTGCGAATTAAGCATCATAATGTTTTTTTTTTAATTTTTTTTGTCTATTTTTAATAAATATTTAGATGGGGAGGTTTTGGGGCAAAAATAATGTTTTTTACAGTTTACATAACAAAAAATAAATTAGTTAATTTATATTTTAAGAAACACGCTAAAGGTATTAAAATAAAACACAACAAATACATTGTTTTTTTAATCCAAAAAATAACCTAATTTGCCTTATTTTAAGTTTTATTACATCTGCTTTGTAAGTAAAAAAATTATAACTTTAAAATAAATTTATTTGTTTTATTGTTTCAGTCACGGACGTTTCTAGAAGGATCAACATAGAAAATGCCGCAGGATTAAAACTTTAGAATTAAAATTTTTATTTATGATTATTAAGAAAAATGTAAATTTATTTAGATATTTTATTTCTACGATGTAAAACTTTTTTAATAAGATGAGAACTCCGTGAAATTTTACCCCCATCCTTGGATGTGCCATATTAGAATTAGGGTGGCTTAAAATTTGAAACATACCCAAGTATTAAATAATTTTTTTTGTCTGCTTTTTTAAACTTTTTTTGGAAAATAATCTTAATATCTCAAGAGCATCAATTTATTTTTAAAAAAATCAAAGCAAATTAAATAATCTAGTAAAATTTCCTAAGAGAAGGTTTTATTAAAAAATGTACAATCAATCTTTTTTTGGAAAAATTTGTTGCACGAAGGAGATTTGTTAAGTGAAAAGTATTTTCCGAAAAAAGAGATCTTAGATAAAAAAAAAGGAATAAAAATATTTTTTTTTTGCTTTTGTATGCAACACGTTCTTTGAAAAAAAAAATTCTAGATAATTATTAAGGGTGGATTTTTTTTTTTAATTTTTTTCGTTTTAAATTTCCAAAATTATCTAAAAAAAGCTCTTTTAATTGATTGAGAAAATTTGGAACATAATCCATAAAAAATTATGTTTGACACTTAGGTATGTTTCAAAAAGAAGTTTTTTTTCTCGTTACGTAGTTGTAAGTGAAATTCATATCAATGCTATTAAATAAATATGAAATAAAAAAACTGTAATTGGTTGAATTTATGTTTTTTTTAATAAATGATAAAACACTTATTTATTTTTATTTTCGTCTGAATGTTTTTTGCAAACAAGTAATAAGTTTCTTAATTAAATTGAATCAATTCCGGTTTAACTAATGACAAATCGTCGTTAATTAATTTTATACTAATTTATATATATCTTCGCCAGATCAAAACTTATCCAAGCATGCGATCTTTGATCTACCTATGTTAATTTAATAAAATTACAGAATTTCTTCATTTAATTTGCTTTTATGAGATTATTAAAGTAATTATTATGAATAAATCACAAAGCTAAGTACATATTTCTTGAACTTGCATTGCTTGCTTGATTAAATAGGTGGCTTTGAATTTATTGATATGTCTTCTAATCTACATAATAGTCCAGCGAACAAGTAAAATCATTGTTTATCCAAAAATCTACCTTTTGAGTTCGCGTCAATTCTACTAAATAGCACATTTACATGAGGACCCCATCGTATATTAAAACTAAATGTAGTGTTGAAAACTAAAAAAATAGGGCTACAAACGTATTATGGTTTCATTTAAATCGGTTATTTCTTTGTGTCAAAAATCTGACTTCAAAAAACAAAAATATTATCATGATTTTGAAGTTACATTTTCGACACAAATAAATATGCGATTTATATGAAACCATGATAAGTTTGTAGCCTTATTTTTCTAGTTTTCAAAAATATATTTAATTTTAATATACGATAGGATCCTCATGTAGATGTGCTATTTAGTAGAGTTGACAGGAGCCCAACGGAGATGACTTATACGAACTTCTAGTAGCACAAATCTTCGAATGTTTGAATTTAAATCTTTAGCCTTAAGTAAAGTGCCAAAGGTAAGTATACATTTTTTTCATAATCAAAAAGCTTTTTATATTGATAATTTTGAAAAAAAAATTATTGAACTGAAGGCAAGTTTAAGTTACAAGTTAATGATTTATGGCGAACAATTAAATATTGCAATTGAAAGCTGGACAAATGTAGGATATGGTATCCATAACTAATAATAGAAACTTCTGTCTAGTTTATGAGTAAGATATCAATTAACATGAACTATTGTCGCTATCGGCGCCGTGAGAACTGATTGACATTTTATGAAAATGTAATTATTGATAAAATTGCATCTATAGACAGAATTGATAGAAATTTCACTTTGATGCCAACTTCGGGGTTAACAGATTAATCATGAGAACGACGGCAAATTAAGTTATTTAATGGGCATTTAAATAAAAATTAGGAAACATACTCTACATTAAAAACATGTTTATTATCACATTTACGGACAGATTCGATTCGGTGTATCACTGGCATTACATACAGTCACATAAGATACAAAAAACAAAAATAATACAAATTTTTCGCATTTAATCTAGTTGGCTTTGCATGATTATTGCGATTGAAACAAATGCCAATAAGCTACCATTATGGCAAACAATGACTACATGACATTTTTGTGTTTGTTGCAACAATTAATGAAGTAATTGTCACAACATTCTAAACGACATGTAGAGAGAAAGTTTGCAATATAAAAACACTGTAAATTAACAATATAAAAAAAACTAAAATAAAATAAATAACAACCATAAATATCGTTCTAAAACATGCTTTCAATAACTAATATATTACATTTTTGTGTTTCACACAATTTTTCATTACATGAATTGCCGTCAAAAAATCCAGACCATACCACTTAAGAGATTTCCTTAATATAAACAGAGGGTCAAAAAATGCAAAAAGTTATTAAGACTGTAGATTTAAATTCACAGATTCGAACATCTGTGCTCCTAGAAGCTAGTATAAGTCATCTCCGTTGAGTTCCCGTCAATTCTACTAAATAGCACATATACATGAGGGCCCCATCGTAGATTAAAACATAATGTAGTTTTGAAAACTAGAAAAATAGGGCTACAAATGTATTCTGGTTTCATTTAAATCGGTTATTTGTTGTATTGTAAATCTGACTTCAAAAATCATCATAATATTTTTGTTTTTTGTTAGATTTTCGACACAAAGAAATAACCGATTTTAATGAAACGATAATGCGTTTGTAGCCCTATTTTTCTAGTTTTCAAAACTACATTTAGTTTTAATGTACGAGGGGGCTCCCATGTAGATGTGCTATTTAGTAGAATTAAAGGGAGCTTAACGGAGATGACTTAAACGAGCTTTTAGGAGCACAGGTCTTCAAATCTGTGAATTTGAATCTCTAGCCTTAAGCAATTCTCTAATCATTCTAATAAATTAAAAATTTGATTTATAACGACATCAAAATTGATCTCATATGTTTAATGCCATGTAATCAGGAGCGTTAATAATTAATCTTATTATTTAATGGAATTTAAATAAAATTTAAAGAAAAAATCACAATAAGTGGTGCGATCTTTAAAACCAAATTAATACCTGATAAATAATCCGCATAATTTTTATTATTTCAGTGTTTTTTTTTAGGTGATTTAGCTTTCAATTTTTTGTTGGCAAAAATAAAAATATTTACATCACAATTTTTCATAAAATATGCAGTACATTAAAGAATTATGTAACAATCTTAAATTAATTTTATTGAAGCCGCTTCGCACAAATCTGAATTGTACTAGGGACTAGAAGAGAAGGGGGCAACGCCTCTTAAAAAACGGGGATCTTCTAGCAAAAATAACAATAAATAAATCAGAAACATAAGATAAAGCAAAAATAAGTCACCCCAAAGTGTGTTCACTAAAAAGGATAGATTTGTTCGAAATGGCAACAATTAAACAAATACATAAGGATATAATTATTTGTATGCACCCTTGGGGGCATAATAATTTGTTATTAAAATTAACTAAAAATACTTTACATTTTGAAACTTTGTTCAAGTTTCGACAAAGTTCCAATATAGCTATGTACAAACTGCTTTAAAAACGTTTAGAACCGTAAAAATATCGGAAAATATGGCTTTTGTTGTTAACGTGTAATTTTCTCACGATAAGGCACTTTGAATTAGTTTAAAGTTGGTTTATTTCAATTGGGAATTGCTGTTTATACGACCGATCAATATTTAATGATTTGAAAATTTCAAAAAAGAAATCAAATTAGAAATTGATGGGGGTCACTGAACTAAAAATGCATTACACCAACACAAAATGTTACACGACTCCTACATTGCTCTTTTACCTGACCAATAAGATTTTTTAAATGTCTTTAGAAATCTGGTGGGTTCAAATAGTTTTGTTAACATTTGAAGCAAACAAGTTAACTTTAATTTTAATAAAATGTGAAAAACGGTGAAGGTCCTTAGGAAACATGGATTGGAAAACCATTTGAGAAATCACTTTTGTCAAATAATTTATACGCAAGCTTTTTTTTAAGTTGGGGCGATTCGATTTTATCTCTGGTTGAGAATCAAAAGAGATTTTTAAAGAAACCGTGCGTCGGTAATTCTTGTAGCATAAGTCATCTCTCTCTTCAGTTGCTATTTGCTGTTTTAAATTATTCATTAAAACGAAGTACCCGCTTTACAAAATACTTAAATCGCCCGCACTCAAGAAAGTAAAAATACTGCTAAGGATACTTTATACTTGCTTAATTATGATTATAAATATTAATAAAAGCAATGACTCCATGGTTTTTATGCAAAACTTGAGACTCCTACATGATCCGTAGGAAGATGTAGGTTACAAAACTTATAAAAAGTCATAGCTCATTCAAATTCTCCATACCTTTTAAGGAGTTTAACACAATCCTGAAATTTAATCAACCAAGTAATAAGCCGGCTGATTTTGATCTGTTATTTCTTGCCATATTTTTTTTATGTTGGAGTGTTTATTAGAATTTCTTGGACTACCGTCTTACACATAACATTCTTTACTTATTTAAAATAAAAAGTAAATTTAAGTGGCGATGTTCAAATATCTCAACGAAGAAAAAAAATTGTTTCTTACAAAGCTTACACGTTAATCGCTGTAAACTTGGAAATTTTTTTAAAAGGTTGATTTAAAGTACACTTAAATTAGCTAGACTTTTTACTTTTAATTATTTAGAAGTTTGTGTTTTCTTTTAAAAGTTAAAATAAATAGAAAAAGGAAAAAGTTCACCAAAATATCTTTTTTACTGCAGACTTTTTTTGCAACTGTCCGGCTAATTTGAATATGCTCTAAATATGCCTTAGGAATTAAAACAAAGAATTAAAAACAACAGACAAAAACACAGGCAAAAAACACGCCCACACACGTCGACTTTGTTTTGTTTTGAATATAGAAATTAAGCATAAAAAGTTGTATAATGGTGCCCCAAGTCTTACAATAATATCTTACTAATGCAAAAACGTGATAATTATTATTCCGAATAAGAACGTGTTGAGTGTATAAATCTAAAAATTAGCTGGCCAGTTATATTTCCCCAGTTGCACCACTTCCGCATCCGCAAAAACAGCCGGAATGACAATAAGGTTGTGATTTTTTTAAATGCCGGAAAAGCACGATTTGGTGGATTGGCACAATACGACTTTAGATTTTTATATCAGGATTTGTTATACTACTAGGTACATTGTTAATTTCTTAGAAAAATTAATTACCCCCAGCTTATCAAGACCTACTGGTCTAATTATCGTCATTATTTGCTTATAAAATCAAAATTTGTCTATTTAATTTCCACTGATTTAAAAATAATGGACTGGCTTGCTTTAGTATAAGAATGCACTATTTTTGTAATTAATGAATGAGGGAGTCCAAAAAATGGCGCATAAACGCGATGGTACGCTCTTGGGCTATTCTAAGGGATTCCTAGAAAATTGTCAAAAAAAATCCATCTGTTATATTTATCGAGAAAAATGCGAAGAAAGTTGCATAAATTCGGCAACACAGTCTAGGAAAATACCTACTAAGAAAATACATCTAAAAATCCCATCTATGAGTCTTGATCATACACTTTTGCATTTGATTTTATTGTCGTTTTTATCAGCATTTCATGGAAATTTTATAAAATTAAATTGATTATAAAAATGTAATTCGACGATTCAAAAAATAACCAAATGGTGAAATGGTTTAAGATAGACTGTAGCTTTGTATTTAACCATTTTTTTCGTTAATATGCGCTGTAATATTCAAGTTATAAGAGTTTAAAGTTTCGCACTTTGGGGCAACAGAAATCTATATACCCCAAGGGTATATGAGATAGATTTTTTTTAACAATTTTCTGGTGCCTCAACAACGTTCTATCGCGTTTATGCGCCATTTTTTTGACACCCTGTAATATTTTAGTCAGTGGCAAATTTAATAAAATTTTGCGTATTATATGTGGCCCCCTGTGGGCGTCGTAAATGGATTCATTTATTAAGCAAAGTATGGTCTAAAGTCACGAGAAGAAAAGAAACGGCCCAAACCATGAAGAAATCAACACCGAACCTAATTTAATATAAAATATGGGTGCCTATCAACAAATTAATGTTCAGATCACAGATGGCTTAAATTAAACCGGTATAAAAACTCCGCAAAATACTTCCGCGTAAATTTCTGAATTTGAAATCAAGTGTGTGCTATTTGCAGCAATGCAGGAATGCCTTTTTGCCCTGTAAAAAACAAAAGAACAACAGCTGTGTCCAAATATGTTCTGTGGGAACCAAAATTCATCTTGCAAAGTCGTATAGGTGAGATGCGTGAGGTCCGCCGCAAGAAAGATGAATTATTCAAGTAAGTCGGTCATCGTTGAGTTTGAAATAAGGTGCAAGTTCTTGCCATAAAGTGTTTCGCGTCTCGCTTCTGCTTTTAAAATTATAAATTTGCCAAATTAACTTTAAACCCACATATTTTTTAGATGTCCATTAAGTACAGATACAGAGTGTACAGAAAAGAAATAGTAAAATGTTAATATACAGGATGTCCAGGAATTATCTCTGAGAAAAATACGGTTAGAATTCGATAAATTCGACAACTCTGTTAAGGAAGGAGCATTTTAAAACCAATCTATGATTCTTGATCATACCTTTTTGCATCAGATTTTTTTACATTGTTGTCAGTTTCATTTCATGAAAATGTTGTAAAATTAAATTGATTATAAAAATGTTATTTGATCATTTGAGAGATAAACAAATAGTAGAGGGGCTAAGATGACTGTGCCTTTGTATTAAGCCTTATTTTTGGTAAATATGTGCCGTTGTTTTCAAGATATATGCGTTTAAAGTTTCGCACTTGGGGGCCTCATATCTTTTGAGTGTATATGAGATGGATTATTTGACAATTTTCTAGGGATTCCTGTTACAGTTTTTCAAAAGATTGGCACATAGGCGCTATGGTATCTTGTTGGGAAATTCTCAGGGATTCATAAAAAAAATTGAAAAAAGTCCATCTGTTATATTTATGGACGAAAATGGAAACAAAGTTGCATAAATTTGGCATATTACTAATTCTGAAAATTCATCTTAAAATTTCATCCAAATTCTTGATCATACATAAATGTAGTTTGACCATTTAAAAGATAAACAAATGGTAACATAATTTTAAATAGATTGTGCCTTTATATTTTTGCTAACATGTGCTGTAATTTTCAAGCTGTAGTTGCTTAAAGTTTCGCACTTTGGGTCCTCATATCTCCAAGGATATATAAGATTTTTTTTAACAATTTTCTGAGGATCCCTTGGCATGCCTTAACAACGTACTATCGCGTTTATGCGCCAATTTTTGAACATCCTGTATAATAAAAAATAATAAGTTAATCGGACTAGGCTATTTCTAACAGTTGGATTTTTACGGACTGTGACTGGAAATCGAACAAAACCAAACAAACAGCTTTGTTAGAACATTTAATTCAATGTTTACATGGACGCTTAGCACCAAATGTTCCTCAAATACAACCTAAAATTCCCACGCAATTAAAAAACGTTGTATAAAACTGTTCTAAACATTTTACGATGGTACGATTCCATTTAATTTTTGGTTATTCAAATAACAACATCCTAATTGATTTAGGATTGTTATCAACAAGTTGGCATATGTTGCGCCTTTTGTTGATAATTTAGTAAACAATTGAAGAGTATTAGAAGCTTACTTTATCCCAAGCTTTGTCCGTTATTTATATCGTCGAAGAAATATAGTAGTTATTAAAACTAATGAGAAATCGTACGGCATTCAAAAAAGTTGCGAAGGTGGAATGTTTACAATTTTTTTGTTTACGCCTTTTTAAAAACTGAGAATTGCTTTTCGCGAGTAACAAGTACCCAAGGCGTAGTTTTGATGTGATAATATATTGAGTTTGCACCAAGTAAATTGTTAATCTTCAGAAACAAAATAAACCTTTTTGTTTATCTATCAGTCTTTTGCATTATATTAAATTACTTGTCTTTAAGGCACAATGTAATCGAATCCCTAAGAATTTAAATAAAGCCATTTATTGATACTTTACTGCATCATAGACCACTAAATAAAAACATAAATATCCGTGAAGGTGCAGCGTAAAATTGGCAACTAATCACTCGGTACATCTCGAGTACACTATCCTTGGAATGCATCTTTAGATTAAGATTTAAATTGTTTACATTAATTTTCACACTTATTCGCTTGTGTGTTTTGTATTAAAGAAACCTATTGATTCGAAAATTTTATGGACTGGAGTTTTTAAATCATGTTTAATAACAATCAATTACCTATGCTTCTAATTAACATGTACAACGAATTTGAATTTGACTTTCTGGTACAAAAATGTTGTTTTATTGCTTTTCCTTGATCAACCTGGGGGGCCAATAATTCTAATTATCAATGAATGTACCTAGTTTCTGTGCTTAATTAATAATAATTTGCGATTAATAAACAAAAATAAAACGCAGCGACCTACCTCCGTCAAATAAATTACACGCAAAAACTGCCTATACACTGTAACGTTTTAATCGACTCTTTAAATCATATAAATTTATGTATTGGTAATACTAAATAGTAAAATAAATAGTACTACGATCGATGTTTGAAATAGCGGTTTATAGTATTAAAGCCATTTATTTTCCCTTCCTTATCCGAATATGAAATGTAGGTACAGTCGGTGTCGATGGATTCAATTTATTATACTAATTATGACTAATGTCTCCCAATGTGGGAGAAACTTTCAACTTACGGCAAACCTTAACAAAGGCATAACATAAATCTTGTTAGAACTGATTTTGGTTGGACATTCATAGAAACTACAATGGCAAACTAATAATTTTGCATTTAAATAGTAAGAAAAAACAACTATCTATATTGTCTGCTTCCTAAAAAGCTAAACATGAGGAAAAGTGCCTCCAATGAAGCTTCAACCAAACTTAGTCCGAACAAGACCTAAAGGTAACACTTCGAGCGCAAGCGCACGTGATTTACCGTAAGTAGCCGAACGAATCATCCCCACTTTACCGCTGAGAATGCGAGTGCGCAAGGTGAGAATGGTGCTGGGGATGGCCGTAGCCTTGGTGGGGTGGCGGTAGCGGACTAGGGCACGCTTGCGAGTACCCCCCGTGTTGGGGGGACCCTCCTAAACCTAAGTGCGACTGCTCTAAATGCGAATAATGACCTTGCGAAGCAAGTGCATGCGCGTGTGTGTGCGTGTGTGGGGAGCCATACACCATTTGTCTTACTTTGGAGTCCTCGTCACTAATGTTGTAGGTGAGTTCCGTTTCTTCGAAGCCAGTGGCCGACATGCGTTGGTCGCCACTGCCAGCTCCCGCTGGGGGATCTGGTGAGTTAAGGCAGGTTTGGATGAGTGCTTTACCAGCCTCGCTGGTGATCATTGGTTGTAGTTTTCTTGTAGCGAAGGTGTATACGTGACCGGTTTCGGATGCGACTAGCAGCATTACTTGCGTGCCTGTCAGCGTCGAAAGCTCGTATGCCTGAAATAAAAGACTTATGTTAGAAACATATTTCGAGTACACGATTCACTGATCTTTGGAAATATCACAAACTATAAACTTCGAAACTACAACAACATTGTATTTTAAATTGGAGACTAGTAACTTTAAGTTTAAAGGAAAGTGAGCAACATTAATCGAATAAAAAAAAGATACTTTTCGGAAGGATTTAAATAGAAACGCGGAACCATATTTACAAATAAATGTGTCACTATACCTGTACCAGTTTTCCGTTTATTAACATCGAATCCTACAAGAAAATGTATTTCACACGTTCTTCAACATCCATTTCTCATAAATAGAAATAAACGTAAAGAAAGTCACTTAAACTTACATCCTAATTATCCTTAGTACTATTAATTTATATCGTAATTTCTTAATTGGCTGTTATTTATTATTAGTTTTGAAGCGTTTACATAAAAACATCTAACGGTTCGCGGGATATTTTACTATTGTTTGTAGAATGGTAGAACTATTTTGCAGCATCGTTAAACTAGTAGGTACCATTTTTTTGGTTGAAAATTTGTTGTAGGGTCAGTTAATTATAAACAGAGGTTAGTTAATAAAAACACCCTCATGAAATTTAAAATTTGGGTTCTTATGGAAACTTATGGGTCGTTAATTATCTAAGTAAGTAGGTGTAAAAGGCATTGGTTTGCAAAAATGTAGCCAAATTTCTTTTTTAAAAGTTTACGTTTTGTACGAGGGGCAATTCAATGAAAGAATTAGTGTACATTTTTTCAAGAATTTGTTAAGAATTTGTAGAATTTGTTAAGAATTTGCTGAGAATTTGTGAAGAATTTGTTAAGAATATTTAGAATTTGTTAAGAATTTGTAGAATTTGTTAAAAATTTGTAGAATTTGCTTAGAATTTGTTAAGAATTAGTGTACACAATTTGCCCATCTGATTTGCCCCTCGGTTTTGTATATTCTAAATTAATTAAATATTTGGACATTTTGTGTTTTGTTAATTGAGGAGGTTACCTTTTCATAGAAAGACATGATGCAATGTTTTATTTTACCCCAATTGTTTTTGTGGGAAAAATAAAAACGTTTTTTTTTGGTTTATTAAAAATTAAAACAGCCACATTATTGGGCACCTATTTAAAAACATCCTGTGTTTAAAAACCATGCTACACAATAAGCGTAGTTAAAAGCACCGAGTTAACGATTTATGTAAATCTCTGTAATGCAAGACTATTAAATTTTGTAATATTGTATGAAAACAAGTCGTATAATGGTAATTTGTCTATTCAAATGATATATTGTGACAAAAGGTTGTAACACTGTAAAATATCGATTGTAAACACCAACTTATTGATTACTTCCACACAATCAATCTACCGCGATAGAATATATTGTAACAATTTATGAACTAAATAAAAATGTTAAGAAAACCATCAAAGGATTAAATATCTAGGGAATTGGTATGTTTTATTACTGTTTCATACACAAATATTTTCCCAAATGTTGAAGCGTTTTCATAAATGTAATAAATTATACCTACTTAGAGGGCTTTTTGGGTCCATTCAGAGTTTCAGTGTTAAAATACCTATGCCTTCTCTATAAGGACTTTTCTTGTAAACGGAAATGATTCAATTCAATCAAGGTCAGTTTAAGACAGGAAAATGGTTTTTCTTATTCCGCTTTGGTAATTTCATTAACGGACTACTTTTGGCACATTCAAGGTGCCAGCAATTTATTAACATTTATTCTTATTGCATAGTTTAAAATATACAACATAGAACATGATTATCTCTAATTCATTACAAATAAAAAAACAAAGGGACTATTGTGTAAACTATTTAAGACCTTAATGTATAGTCCGTGCAGGTATAGTCTTAAAACATTTATCGCTGTTTCAACTAAATTAGGCAAAAATAGTAAGGAGGTACCACATCAAAAATTATATTAAAAATTCATCTTAGCCACTTAACATTTTCAAGATTCTTAAGAGAAGAATAATTAGATGGTTTGTTCTTTTAGATAAAGTTAAGTACAATAGGTCTCTCGTTATTACAATAAGATTGTCTAATAATCTCACATTTCATCATCTTATAATTTAATAGATAACAAAGTCGACATCGGTACCTCTTATAGCGAGTCTCATATTCTTGCTGTACACCTTCATCATATTCATATGTAACATAATATTAGGTACTAACTAAAAAGTGATTAGGGATGACTAAGCCAAAATGAATCAAGATTTTCTCTAACATTTTACCAACTTTCTTAATGAAATAGTGTCTGACTCAGACCTCTATTTAGGCAGTTGAATTTATAGTTTCAATTGTGATCAACTTTGTTTTTTTTTCAATTTGCTAACAACCCTTTTCGAAATTCGTTACTTTACTCAATCATAATAGAGAGCGAACAACAAACAATATATTAAATGTAAGATCTTATAACATTCATTTCTAATATCGAACAGAGGCTTATACATATTTCGTCGACAATTGTAATGATTTATTTGCTGTTATCGAAAAATTATGGTTAAAAATTTGCAACAGTCGACCTGTTGGACCATCTTCGATTTTTCGCATGACTTTTCTTACAGACAAAAGTCATAAAGACAGCCATGTGGACCTAAAATGTAGATTGATGCTCTTTCCTATCTTCTTAAGAGCCTTAGTTTTAGTTGAGGAGAATTGGGTTTTAAACATATTTAAGTACTATCATTTTTCACAGTGAATTATAGTGATTAAAGTTTAGCTTCTTCTTTATATTGTGCTTTGTTTGATGGCACGACGCCGAAATGTAATTGCTTCATAGTATAGCATTTATGAAGGTGATTATGAAAGCACATTGCAACCAATTTAAGTGGAGGAAGATACCGTTTTTAATTTGATGTTTTATTTCATTTCGAAGAGAATAAAAACATTAGATTTGTCAAGCACGTGTCCAAGTTTTTTTTACCCTAAAGTTTTTACGCTAGACAGGATGGTATTTTCAGCTATACTGCTGAAAATAGTTTTCTTAAATTCCATGAGATTGAGAAGGTCCAATGGTAATTTTCCCATAGACATAGAATTCAGGTGAATTATCTCAACACCGGCACTTCATTTCTTTGTGTATGCTTTACTATTGTTTGTGTTAAAAGTGTAAACAAGCTGTAACTTCTCATAGTAAATCATCAAATATTTACGTATGTTCTTTAATTTTTGATATAATACCTATGGGAACTTGTTGATGGACTTGTTAAGTCGATAGTGCCGTTAATTTTAAGATAACATTTTTTTGTGAATCGTTTTTCAAATTACTTCTTGAGTTTTTATGCTTTACCATCGTCAAGCTGCAGTTTTAGCCATAATGTCAATAAAATAAAATTATTAAATTTAATTAATACAACTTATTACTCGGTGAGTTATGGCAGATGGTTATCCCATCAAATAATGGCATTAATAGTTTAATGCCCGGATTCACCGCTCATTCTTTCTATAAAAAAACAGTCACTTAGATTTAAAGGAACAGAACAGTTAAAAGTTGCAGTGCGACCGGCCATAAGAAAACGAAAATTAAATGAATTGTTTACAAAGAAAAGTAAAAAAATTATACTCAGTTGCGTGAGGTGAGGTACCATTTTTCCTAGGACTATTAAAGACTCGATTAAAAATGGATAATCATAAAGCACAAGTCTCGATGTCGATAAAAAACTAAATGTGACTTATGAACACCTTAAGTAATCTTATCAAGTTATTCACTGTATGTATCATTTCCGTTAGATAATCTGAAATCAAGACGAGTCTAACGTTTCTTCAATAGTTTATGAGTTTTGCGAGACAAGTGCAAGAAATCTGATGCATGCTGAGATGGATAAGCATCAAAGATCGATACGATTAAATTTTATGTCAACGATAATAATTACTTTGTTAATGAAAAAAAAAATACTTTGAAATAAATGAAGAAGGTTACCTTATCACTGAAGTAATATTTCCATTGTGGTAAGTTAACTCTTTTCAATCAGTTAAAATATAAATGATCATAAACCAAATTTAAGTCAAAATAGGTATAAGAATTATTGTGCTTGTGCTTGTGTGCTTAATATAAACCTTCAATAATAAAAAAAGTTGTTTATGATTTAAAAAAAGGCAAATTACCTATGTTCTGTTTGGGATGTTCATATACTGATAAAGCATTTGTCTCTGCTACACTATCCAGTTTTTTAACGGATACATAGGGTACAATAAATTGTCAAAATATAGAGGTTTGATATCCAATTAAATGCATTACAAGTCAAATCATGTGTTTCATAAAAACCGCCTTCACTTATATAACTAATCATTGCAACGTCCGTAACACGTTCTAATACGATTAACAGTACCACAAATTTTCCTCGGCTTATCAAAACTTGGAACCTCTTAAGCGACATGTTCAATTAATTCCTTATTGGCCACAACAAGATTTTGCCAATTAAGTTTTCACACATGGGATACTAAAAAGGAGTCTTATTGGCATAAAAGCTTCCTCGATTTTAACCGATTGGTTAAAATAGGTTCATAGGAAAATAGTCATATTCAAAATGTATTTTGTCCCACTTTTTTAACCGTAACAAGTTTAGATACGACATATGGAAGGACAACATAACAGTTTCTTTAAGAGTTACTCTAGGACGATTTTATAAACTGTCCAACCAAAAGTACCCTTTGACACTTGTCTATAAAAAGAAGAGTACCAATAACTGAGTGTATTAATACAACTTTTAATGCATATAACCACGAGTCCTCAGTATTAAAAACAGGAATGCAAACATAGGATAAAAGTTTCGTAATTAAAATTCTTTTAAAAGCGGATAATATTAATTGCATACACTGTAAAACCTACATACTCGAGAAGCTACGGAGGCTAAACTTTATTACTGACGACTGCTGTGAACTTTGAGTTAATGTGCAGTAATTTTGATGGTATTGATTGATATCCATTAATATGTATAATTGGTCTGGAGCAAACCCCTATGCTTATTTAAGTATAAATATATGCATATTTATGCACTCTTCAAGAACTACGTCTGAATACTATATGCATTTGATTTAATCAGCACAAATTTAAAATAATAAATAGCAAAATCTTCACTTCTAGGTTATTAAATAATTGTAAACACTTTTGGGAAATGTACTACAGAAGTACAGCAACTAATTTGCGAAGAGTAAGTCATTTTCTTTTAAACTTTTTAAGTATTAAGTAAACATGCCGTAAATTATAATAGCTGTAGAATTTAGTATTTCGCTTGCAGCTTTGTGAGTGTTATTTTTATCAAAATTAGTTAAACTTTTACTAATTTTATCCATTTTTAGTATTTATGCGCGAGCGCGAGTCAAATATAATATTCCAAATATAGAATGTAATTAAAACACACATGCTTAAGAAAAAAATTTCAAATAAAAAAAATGCGTTAAAGCTAGCTTTTTCCTTTTTTTGGTAAGGTGAAGTCATGAAATTTTTATTAACAGTCCCCTAGACCGTTAATCGATGATTTAAATTGTCTTAAAGCATTTTTCTTTTCGTGTGAAAATTATGCAATTGATGAACCAGAAATTCTAAACGAGGCATTAACATTTTAATCCCTAGTCATTAATTTAACTATTTTATGATTTACAAACTGTCGCGAACAGGGACTTTAATAAATACTAGTTTTCTAATCGGACTGGTCGTCCGTCCGTCTGTCGCAAAAAACCATCTAAAGAAGAAAAAAGTTCTAATGAAGTACCTGTAGGATGTTTTATATCCAGTCATTTTAATTAAAGTAACACGCTTTAATACGAATGATAAAAAATTTTAAATTTTGATTAAAAAAAACAAATTACCGCAGAGATAAATATTATGTTATTCGTTAAACATACTAATTTCAATTTAAAAAACATCGTCTAGGTACCCAAATTCAAGGATGATCACCCACTTGTGTGGGTGTACTTATAGCTTGTTTTTGTCTAAGATTTTATTTCCTTATAATAAAACTCAAAATTTGGCACCAGCACCAACACACTTCTATTATGCATTACAATTTGGCATGGAATTTAGATTTATTTAGACCAGTAGAAAATAGTTACGCATAAAAGTATATTTAAGATAGATCATAAATATTTAACCTAATTTTGAACATCATTATAAAATACGGAAAATACCGAGAAAAGTACATAATATTATTATGGTGTTCTGTTTTTAATTTGCTTATTTAAAGTTTAATATAAACCTAATATTAAACGCTTTATTACTAGCATAATTACCTACCAACTTATTACTCTAATTATTACCAAACAATGACAATATTATAAATGGCCGTATACATGTTGTCCTAATAAGTCAAAATTTCGGCGGTGGTGGTTCTAAATAATAGGCATGCGAAGTGAAATTTAGAAATTCGTGTGGATTAATTACTGGTTTGATTACATTACCAAATATGTCGCACTTCTTACGATTAACAATTAGGCTTGTCAAAATTTACCGCTGATGCTCACTTAAACTCAAATTTCTAATTGGTAAAAAATGAATAATAATTTGGTCACGAGTATGCGCTATGACACTTTTTTTAGTTCTATTTATTTACATGTATATTTTGAAACTAACTTCAGAATACTTTTTTGCAAAAATTTAAAAAATGGACAAAACGCATTTATTTTATTTAAATTAAAAATGATCTAACGTATTTACATAATGAACGTGTGATAGTGACCGAGAAAGCGACCTACCTCATAACATTGAATTTATAGCACACTTTGTTAGAAAGATAACAATAAAGTTGATAAGCAATGTTCTTGAAATGTTTATAAATTACCTTATCATTTTTTGATTCATTCTTTAAATTTGTACCTAGACGAGTACCTAAGTTCCTAATTTAAAACACCACCTACAGAATAAATTAAGGCCAAATGGTGGTTTTAAATGCGACTAAATTGCAATGAAAAAAGTTTCTAATAGAAAAGCACCTAATGGTCATCTATCGGCTTTTCATTAGAACATTTTTCTGTTGTTTTTTTCTTATCTAAGTCTTGTTAGCAAGTCCTGATGCATCAAGATTCGTGAATGTAAAATAACTGAGCTCATTATGCCTAATTGGACATCTGTGATTAAAAACCGCTGGCTCATTTCAACTAAATTGATCTCGACATAAATTATCGAATATCTGCTTCCAAGACAAGTAAAACCATGTTATTAAGTGTTAATAAAATCATAAATTCGTCCGGGTAAATTTTCGGCTCCAGGGGTTATGAAACCTCTTGCAAGAAAAAGCGATCCGATGGTGTAATTATCAAAAAGATATCTCGCATAAGAACTGTCAGATGCAACATATGTTTGTAATTTGAATAGGGTTCGCCGCACGAGTGTCTTAACAATGTAACAGTACTACTACAATGCCTGAGCTCATAATTATCTGGGATCACGTGTGTCTTTCTTTGCAGATTACGGCGCCGCGACGGAAGATATGGAAATTTAATTTTGGGAAATGGATGTGTTGTAGTGTCTGTCAGGACATTTGCGTAAAATTTCACGAAAAAAATGCGTACTTTTAGTTATAATTAGGCTTTAGTGTGCAGATGCATATCGTATGTTATTTTTTAGAGGATGGTCGAGACAGACGGGAGCTGCGTGCGCACCTTCTGGCCTCACGTGCGTGCGTCAACTATACGCGAGTGCACTTCAAAGCCAGAGAGGTTATCTCATCATCACAACTCACCTTCTTCATGATCCCTGTCTTCCTCTTGGAGAAAGTGGTATATCTCCGCAATTTATTCTCAATGTACTCCATCTTGATCTTCACTCGGCCCTTGGTCTTTTTGCCGTTACTCGGGGGCGATTTCTTGGACTGCATAGAACTGTAAGTGTCCTCTGAGATGTCGTTGACACCGCAGGCTTCTAGCCCCATACCTTGGGATGTCATGCCTCGGTCATCATAGCAAACATCTGAGCCCTTGATTCCACGGCCCCCGCATGCACTAGACACCATCGTATGCCGCGGCGATAGCTGCTGCAGGCTTGTCGACGGCCGACCTAAGCTGGGGTTCCCGTATATTTCTGGGGGTGTCTCACCACTTAGCAGGTTCATAGAGTATCCTAAATTAAATCGGGAGTCCCTCCCGCCCGGTGGTTCCATTTCGCACCACAGTTTGACAAACTAAATAACAACAAACTCCGCGATACACTTTGTGTACACACCAGTACACAATCACAGCTGAGAGCACAATACAGCGACTGCGGCCGGAATAACTGCGCCGCCCAGCGCGCCCATGCGGCCAATGCTTATACTACAGGTTTGCGCAGCCGCCGGGTAATCACATACGTTCTATTCTTCTCTCTTGTTTTACCACACTTGCTTTTATTTCTCAAAGTGACCAACGTGTATCGTCAAGTAATATGACCTAAGACGAGTGTTTTATTTTGGAATACAGAAATACGTTCAAATAAACCTAATATTGTTGAAAGAGGCCTAAAAATGAGCTATTTTCGTGGCGCTTCGGACTTGGCAAGCATTAGCGCCCCCCCGCAATCCACCAAAACATGACGATCACGGTGTAAAATCACCTAGTGGGATGTAAACATTGTCACTTAGGACAGCCCAATGCCTTATTTAGAAGAACCCGATACCATATATGGAAAAGTGTTCCATAAAAGGAAAACAGATCCCTCCTTCTGAGGTATCGGCACACGCTGTCAAAGTTTGTCAGCAGGATTGTTCGCCACCGGAATTCCTGTAGTGAAATGTAACCCTGTAGAATGATTCCTGAAACACATGCAGATGACACCAGTGACACCTTTAGCATGGCACGTTGCAGGAACAGCGTCCGAGGGCCCAGCTTGTCGCAGGAAGGTCCGCTAGGCACGAGCGCGGAAGTTTTGCTAATAGGCGCTCGCACATTTTAATTATTATTATTACCGAATGCGTCATGCTAGCCTGGGCGGGCGGATTAACTGTAAACTGAAATGGTACTTTTATGGAAGTAATCCAATGGAATAGCATTTCTTATTGGATGTTATGTAAGTATTAACATGTAGGTAGGTTCCTTGGTAGATATACCTACATATTGGTGAGTAAACAAACATTTATGTATCTTACCACCAATATTAAGGTAAGTACATTATTAACAATTAACATAGGTAGAAAGGTTAAATTGTAAAGTATGTGCATAAAACGACAAACATTATTTTTTTTTAGAAAACTGCATAAATAAGTAGAACCACTTTGCAAAAATCTCCATTTCATGAACTCATGAACATGAACTCGAAGTTTTTTTATTGTGTCGATAGCTAGCATTGTTTAGATATGCTGAATTCATAAACTTTTTTGAAAGAATCATTTGAAGTGAGATCTTTAAAGCAATTCATTGGTTCATTTAAATTTTTTTAAATTAACCAAAGTCCCTTTAATTTTTGGTCTATTTATTCTATTTTAAGGGTGCATAGTGTGTGCAGCTGTTGTGCAAAGAAAGAATATTCTGCCGGCATAAAAGAGAAATTCCGTGTCGTTTTATTTTCTGTAGTCGAACCTGCCGGCATTTTTTTTTTGCGATCAAAACCCAAAATACGGGGTGTCCAAAAATTGGCGAAACACCTGTAGAGTACGTTGTTTTAGCATACCCAGGGAATCCCAGAAAATGTTGAAATAAAATATATCTTGTACTTTTGGAGATATGAGGTCTCTAAGTGCGAAACTTTAAACGCAAACCTTAAAAACAAAACACATATTACCGAAAAATGGCCGAATACAAAAACAAAGTTTATTTTAAACTATTATATCGGTTGTTTATTATCTTTTAAATGGTAAAATTACATTTTCATAATTAATTTAATTTTACAGAATTTTTATGAAATGAAGCTGACAACAATGTCAATAAGATTTAATGCCAAAAGGTATGATCAAGAATCATGATAGGTAAAATGCCCTTTTCTTAAAAGAGTTGCCAAATTTATCAAACTTTAACCGTATTTACCCCAGAGATATATTTTACAATTTACTTTAATTTTTTAAGCATCGCAAGGCATGCCTCAACAGCATGCAGATGGTGCGCCAATTTTGGTCCAATTCCGCGTGATTTAAAAAAAATGATTTCAACCTAACTTTAAAGACCCGTCAAAATATACCAATAGATAAGTTTTATTTTTTTTTAGGGAGATTTCGTTATTTATCTGTCTTCTAGGAGGAACCTCCCTATTTTTAAAAGATTTGACCTAAACAAAGCCTTAATGCACCTTAAATTAAAGTTGCTGAATTCAACATTGCAATTTTAGTTAGAAACCCAAATTAAAAGTTGATGCAAAATAAATGGTTAGTTCCGTCATGTTTAATTTTATGTTAGTGTTCCCAACACTCGCAAATACTGCGAAACCCCTGAACTGCCTTAGGCTGGTTACTTCCAATATCCAATTAATATAATGTACTACCTAAAGATAAAGCCCATGTAATTTCATCTCATAAATTAATGCAAGCAAATAAATATCCACGAAAGAAAATGCATCCCATAAAGTACCTCGGAAGTATAGTACCTTCCTAAGTAGAGCCGCCCGCCGCCGCTTTGGTCTCTTTAGTAGCAAAGCATGTCGATGTAACCGCGCGCGGACAAAACACAAAGACGCACTTCTGCTATCTATCTACGGCACCCACGCGGACCTGCTTCGCAATCTATTAATTATGCAATTTGCATATTAACAGACTGCAACAGCGCCAACCACATGATGAGGGAAAGGCACCTACCTCGACCGTGAAAGGATAAACGGCTTGCCTTCCTTATGTTCTTACCAAGTTTGGCAGGATCTCATTTGTGAAGTGGTGCTCCTCACTTTTGTCGTGTGTTTGTACTTAACTTCCTTATAAATAAAGTTATCACCTACTTACAACCTAACTGATATTTTAGACCATACGTTTTTCTGTATACCTACCTGGGTGTAATGTATACCTGGGTAGTAAACCAAGGAATTTTACATTGTAAACATTTTTTTCTTAAAACGTTAAAAAAACATCACTTTAGTGACGTATACATATGGCGAACATAAAGTAGCACTTTTCTGAACTGTATCATAGAGTTATTATTTTTACTGCCGGCGACAATAAAAGTAACTTTTACTGATGCTAAGAAATTTTTTTTTTCTTAAAACGTTAAATAAACATCACTTTAATGACGTTTATTTTAAAATAAATAAAAGTCAACCAAAATAAGTAAATTAAATTTATTATAAAACCATTGTATTTAGAAGTTTTAGGAAAAAGTATCGTTTACTACACAGAGTTTTAGTGTGGCTTTGTGTGTCTCGGCAGAATTGTCTGCCTCGCTTCGCTCACTAGACAATCTTTCTACCTCGTCACACAAACATCACTTTAACTCTTAGTACTAAAATCTACTATTATTATTGATTATTTTTTTCTGTGAAGTTGGTGAAATTCTTTTTGATTAAGACTTGCGTATCAAATTTATAATTAAATTCAATAATTTCATAAAATTTTCATGAAATGAAGCTGACAACAAAGTCAAAAAAATCTGATGCAAATAGGTACGAATCATAAATGGGTTTTAGCAGAGTTGCCAAATTTATTAAACTTTAACCTATTTTCCTTAGAGATAAGATAAGTTGGATTATTTTTAACAATTTTCTCAGGTTTTCTTGGCACGCCCCAAGAGCGTACCACACAGGTGATGAGCAAATTCTGGGTCACCTGTATTTTTTTCTTGTGCGATTTATTTATTTTTTGTTATGTTTTGTATTTATACATGCTTTTCGAAATGTTTAAATAGACGCAATTATTATTATTATTTATTGAAGAAAATGCGAACAAAGTTCGCATACATCAACAAAGAAAATACATCTAAAAATCCCATCTAAGAGTCTTGATCATACACTTTTGCATTAGATTTTATTGACATTATCAAAAATTTTGTAAAATTAAATTGATTATAGAAACGTTATTCGACCATTTAAAATATAAACAAATGGTGAAATGGTTTAAGATAGGCTGTGGCGTTGTAGTTATGTGCTGATATCTTCAAGGTATGAGCGATTGAAGTTTTGCACTATGGGACCTCATATCTCCCGTCATCTATCTGTCATCTAAAAATTTGCAAAACATCATGTTTAACAAGAGGTATCGATTAAGCAAATTATTTCTTTTCATAAAACACCCACCTTATCTGGTTGACGTCTTCTGTTCAGCGTTGATACGATTTGCCCCCTGTAGGTCTTTCATTAGACCATAATTTTAAAATGCGTATAATTGAAAAATCACCCATTACGCACAAAGAATGTTTCTACTCGCGAGATTTATAGCCACATTCCGCATTGGATATTACATAAAAGGGGCCTCTTTGAAAAGCAAATAAAGTTATTAATTTGAAATTTAAACCGCTAAAGATCAATAAAAAGATATATTTGGCATGGCTCGCATAATTCGATTGGCAAAACTGATGAAAACCAACGTAAACGTTGGTAATTTCTTTCCCTATTGTATTGTATTAAAGTTGTAATAAACATGAAGACGAAGTGAAGACAAACATGTTCCCAAAGTAGAAAAACTTGGCGAGATTTATTCTGCGTTTCTACATTCCCACAAGAATGCCCTTGCTAGTCTGCTTGTCTATGCACAACGCATCTCTCGTAGAATCCTCTTTATTTGCAATAATAGGCTACTGCAGGTGAACTCTCTCACAATATCGTCCTGCAGAGCCATGCAGTCTACCGCGAGAAAGCCTGCCATGTCCTGATATGGTGCTAAGGCCCTCAGCTATGCTATTCTAGTGTTCATCTTACAACTAAAATGATCATATATATATATTTTTTAATTCTAATAAACAAATACCAAACATATACTCTTAATTTTGTGATGTTTAGTAAAAAATGGCGAATGCGCCGGGATAGATCTGAAAATCTGTGGATAAAATTTGCAGGAGTTATTTTAAGAGATAAAAGGTCAAGTAATGGGTGCAAAGTTGTTTATTTTAATGCCCTTTAAGCTCCCGCAAGCAGAGCTTAAATATCTCTAACCGTTTTTAGGTCACTTTTAAAAAACTAAAAAAGTGCATTTTGGTTATTTGGCTGTAAGGTTTTTGTTGTGTTTAGAAATAGTTATTTAACGAGCTTGTTAATAAGTGAGTTTATTAATCGCCACTTAACATACGAACTAGTTGCAATGTTTTTTCGCACATCGTAGATCATTATTAAATAAATTATAAAATAAAACAGTTATTTCACCAACTAACAGAAACAATGCGTCGGCCATTTAAGTTTATTAAAGTTGAAGAAAAAGAAGAAGAGCTGTCACCAAACTTTTATTAATTGTGAATAGAAAAAGAATGTTATTTCCTTAAAATGTGGTAAAATTTAATTTCTTTTGGTTTTAGTTGCTTGAGTCGTAATGTAGAAACATAGATAGTAATTTTAAACATAGAAGAGCGTTACTATGGGCTCGTCGTATCCATGCATTAAATAAAATAATAACTTAATTGTATAAAAGAATATAAGAATTCTATTACAAGAAAATTAGGTTTAGGTAATACAAATTGATTTAAATAAATGAAATATGTTCATAACAGTAAATAATTAAAAATATTAGTTTAATTATTAATAGGGGTCTTTAATCAACGATTTGGAGTGCGTTACGTTAAGAAATGTCTTTAATAAACGATGTGCGAAAAATATTATTAAAACTTTGACATTATCCGAGCACATTTTTGCCTTCAATCAGATCCTGATTAAAAATAATTCCTGCAACGTTTTATTTCCTAAAAATTGGCATCATGCGCTTTTTTCTTGTGGGAGATCAATTAAATTTCTAACATTTTATTTTTAAGGAATGGTAATGAAACATTTTTTTTGGAAAAAAGTGGGCTCTTATTTTATTTTCACTTGTTTGCTGAACAATACCTACCTGTTGTTAATAGATCAAGTGACATCAATTGTCATCCCATTATTACGTTCAAGCCAACGAACATTATTTGCTATTTTATATGTTCCAGGTAACCATCATCGACAACTGATATTATTCAAAATGTACTCAAAGGCTTCAGGTTTTACTTGCCTTTAGATAAATCAATTCAAGTATCTTCAACACAATACAACGCGCAAAGTTTACTCCCATCATCAGTCTATTTCATTTTATTTATAAGAGTTCACAGTAATTATACGGACTTCTTCAGTTTACCACCCAGGATACATATGTGGTACCTTTTAGTTCATTTTTATTCCTATAAAAAAATTCTATTGCCCCTTTAATGATCCTCGAAGAGTAATATTTATTTATGTTGGATTTACTCCAAACTTAATAAACATCAGATGCAAAATAAGGTGCTAAAAAACTTATATTTTATCCTTCTTTCCAAAAAAATTTCTTTATTCCATGTAGGCGGGGGGACCTTAGAAAGAAACAGAAATTTCTTCAAATAAAAAAGTATTATGTTAAAGTTTTTTAGAGCCTTGTTTTGCATCTATTTGCAAAGTGTAGTGTTAATCCAACATGATTAAATATTACTCTTCGGGCGCCATTTAGGAGGCGGAGGAATTTTTTTAGAGGAATAATTTATCCAAAAATCATTTAATAATCTTATTTAACACCTATTTGTAAAATTTGACGCAGATCCATCGTGATCTTATGTTGCAAATTAAAGGGGGCTTTTTAAGGGGCTTCCACGTCAACCCTAAACTCTTATTAGTGTGCATTTTGTGGATTTAGCTTCCTCAATAGATGTTTCAACACTGTTGTATATTTTTTGTAAGTATTGTTGTTTTATTACTATCTTGGACTATTATTACTTACTTTAGAACTGGTGGTACCTTTCTGTTTTAAAATACCGACTGTATTCAAGCTGTCAAAGTATGCACATTAAAATGTATGTAGTTAAAAGGGCGATTTATAGAACGTTACTTTCACTTTACTTCGGCGTAATTTCACTTCCGCGTAACTTAACAAATTTGCTTGTTTAATAGATTGTAAAGTTACGTGAAATTGGGGATAGTTATGCGCATGTATCTGAACTTCTGACTATTAACACCTGCGTGGTGATTACGGAATATCGCTTCGTACAAAACCTAATGGTCTTCTTATGTAGGTTTCGTACGATGCGATATTCCGTAATCACCACGCTGGGCGGTAATTACGGAATATCGCTTCGTACGAAACCTACATAAGAAGACCTAACAGGTTTCGTACGAAGCGATATTCCGTAATCACCACCCTTGACAATAAGGGTGAATATCTCATTTTTGCAAATTTTGCGCATGATCTGCCAAGCCCGGCTTTCGAATTAGTACGAGTTACAGCTAAATGAATTAGCAAAGTAGCGCTAAAGTGAAGTATAAATTTGCTAATACATTTCCATGTATTTTATTTTATTTTCTGTAAAGTTACGTCGAAGTAAAGCGGAAGTAAAGTGAAAGTAACGTTCTATACATGGCCCAAGAACAAATGTTTCCAAAATTTAGTAAACCATCTTTGGGACAAAGATACCCCACGTAAAGTGCAAATCAGCACTTGAACCCGAACAATCTACAGTATTAATTTTTTTATCTTTTTGTCTTTGAACATGGCTGGCTCTTTAGTAAGTTCATTGGTATAATGGTAAGTATATTATTCAATGAGGTCGCTAGGTAGTGGGTATTGTTATCTTCAAACAAGTTAAAATATATTTAAATCACAAAAGTGCCGACGGAATACATTAAATTGTAGCGAACTACTTCAATTGTTACGCAAAATTTAAAATCAATTGCAAGAAAGGGTTAAGAAAACAATTGGATTTAATCACTTATTTTAAGATCGGTGAAAGCCACACAAGTTGTATAATAGTCTAAAATAGTAAAAAAAAGACCTTAAAAGTGATGGTACGTATTTGGGACATGTCTAGGGATTCCTGGAAAATTGTTAAAAAATCCATTTGTTATACCTATTCATTTAGGAAAATGCGAACAAAATTACCTAAATTCGGCAACACAGTCTAGGAAAATATATCTAAAAATCTTATCTATGAGTCATGATCATACACTTTTGCATTATATTTTATTGACATTGTTGTCAGCTTTAGTTTATAAAAATTTTGTAAAATTTAATTGATTATAAAAATCTAATTCGACCATCTAAAAAATAAACAAATAGTGAAATGGTTTAAGATGGACTGTAGCTCTGTATTAAACCATTTTTTCGTTAATATATGCTGTTATCTTCAATGTATAAGAGTTCGAAATTGTGCACTTTGGGACCTTATATTTCCAAGGGTATATTAGATGGATTTTTTTTAACATTTTTCTAGGGATCCCTAAACAAACCACAATAACGTACTGTCGCGTTTATGCGCCAATTTTTGGTCAATCTGTAGGTATATTATTATTTGGATAAAATTTTAAAATTAATTCTTGGAACTAATTGGTGAAAGGTGTGGGTCGCAAAAAGCAAAATTTTAAACTAGAATAAAATAATGATTTCAATTGCCAACTTAATAATTCATGCCGATTATTTTAGTCAAAAATGTTAATTCCATACATTTTCTTGTTAGTTCTTTGAAGTTATTTCTTATTTATGAGTTAATTTGTATAAAATATTGGAGGTATATTCACGTTGTTAATACAAATTGGTCTGAAACTCATCGTCTTTAATGTAAATTCTTATATTGTGTATGTTCTATAATAGATGACTATTTTAAGATAAAGATTTTTAATAGAAATCATTAAAATAAGTTAGAGCAGTAGAAGCTAATACATCAGTGATATTTTTTATAATGTTCCCCTTTTAAACGATTAAATGTATTTTTTTTTAATTTACAATTGGCTTCAATAACGTATACTAGTTACTTTAAATAAACTGCTGTTCAAAAGTTAGGGATATCGAGGTTTTCCAACTTTTGAAATATTTTAGAAAGAAAATTTTTCTTTTGTGATAACAAATGAAAAAAAAACAAAGCTCTTGGTATGGTTTTTTTTAAGTTTTTCAGGAATTTGATAAATTTTTGGACTTTAGCAAAATTGCGAATATCTTAAATTTTATCATCGGCCGAAAAATCTTTCAAATCATTTGTAAAAGTAGGAGTTCTGTCTTGTTTTAAAAAAGATTGAAACCCCTAACGTTTGGTTAATAGGGTCATTTTCTTAAATTTCAGTGAAAGTGTTGGATCCCGTTTAAATAACCGCCAATTTGAAACAGGGACTTTTGCTGAGGAGTCAGAAAGTATAGACCTCAAACTTTATTAGCAAAAGAAGAAAGATATCCTACGTATTAGTGCAACGCAAGCTTGAAGGTACGAGAGGACCCTTGCGCGATCAGTGTTTTAAAGCCACTGCATTCATTTTAACGGTATGAAAACATTTTTGCAATGTCAATTAGGGATTTAGGCTACTTTTAAGAGGAGTTTCGTTAACCCTTGACCTCAAACGGCAATGATTAGAGTGGTCAAGGGAACGAGAATATGGACAAGAAAAATGTAATTCTGTCTTGCTTATAGACGAATCCAGATTCGGCAGATTTTCTGGTACATCCACAATACCAAACCCGTACACGGTAACTATCAGAAAATTAACCAAATCTGGATTCGTCTATAAGCAGTACAGAATTACATTTTTCCTGTCCATATTCTCGTTCCCTTGACCAGTCTAATCATTGCCGTTTAAGGTCAAGGGTTAACGAAACTCCTCTTAAAAGTAGCCTAAATCCCTAATTGACATTGCAAAAATGTTTTCATACCGTTAAAATGAATGCAGTGGCTTTAAAACACTGATCGCGCAAGGGTCCTCTCGTACCTTCAAGCTTGCGTTGCACTAATACGTAGGATATCTTTCTTCTTTTGCTAATAAAGTTTGAGGTCTATACATTCTGACTCCTCAGCAAAAGTTCCTGTTTCAAATTGGCGGTTATTTAAACGGGATCCAACACTTTCAATGAAAAGAAAATGACCCTATTAACCAAACGTTAGGGGTATCAATCATTCCGAGTACCTAATTGGCAGCTAGACATTCTTAAAGATAAAACAAGACAGAACTCCTACTTTTACAAATGATTTGAAAGATTTTTCGGCCGATGATAAAATTCAAGATATTCGCAATTTTGCTAAAGTCCAAAAATTTATCAAATTCCTGGCAAAGTTAAAAAAAAACCATACCAAGAGCTTTGTTTTTTTTTATTTGTTATCTCAAAAGAAAAATTTTCTTTCTAAAATATTCCAAAAGTTGGAAAACCTCGATATTCCTAACTTTTGTACAACAGTTTATAAAATACCTTGTGGTCAAAATTTAAAGGACCTTATTGGCGGTACTTAAATTTTTTTCAAACTCAACGTAGCCTTTCTAAAAGCAATGGTATACCTAGCTTACTAGTAGGTAATTTATTATTGAAAATTTAAATAAAACACAAATTCCACAGCAATGTTGTTACCTAGAGAGAGTCAATAGAAAATAAAAACGAAAATAAATATAGAGACAAACGCCCGGTAAATTTAAATGGCGCAAAACTGAAAGACTAATATAAAAGCCATAGTAAAATAATTTCCAATTACCGACGGCTCTGCTATGTTCTCTCAAGAACACAAATAATGTAGCGCACAAAGCTGCAAGATAAAGGGGACATAAAACTGCTAAAAGCTATCTTTGCTGAAGTGCAAAAAGCTCTTTTATAAGTACAGGCTGCTCCTCAGGGCCTACTCTTAAATTATCCTCTTGGTGAATGATGTAAGCTTTTTTGAGTATTTTATTATACTTACAGGCATCGCTAGAATGCAACCTGTTAAATAGAAAAATAATTTTTTCTAAAATATAACTTACCTGAACTAAAAGGTAGAAATTAAATTCCAAAATTGTCCTTGAAAATTATTTTATACTGGGAACTTAATAATTGGAAAAATATTTACCTCTTTGACTATTTAATGACAAAACAGATGTTCATTTTTTCACGTCCAAGGCAGATTTTTATATACTGGTGAAGCATTTACTACGCTGCCAATAAAAACCCATTGAAAAAAGCTGAAGAAAACCGGTGTTTCTCAAAGTTTAATGGCACAATAAAACAACTACAAAGTTACAGCTGCTTTAGTGTTGATATCAAATTTTTCTGGACTTCATGAATCTCCAGAAACTATTAAACATTTTGTAGAGGACGGTTCAGACACCAATTTTAACGGCGGTTTTTTTTAATTTATAATCTGATTACTAATGCATTAAATTGGATATCAACCCTAAAACCTCTGTAATTTTGGCAATTTATTGTACCTTATTGTAGGTAATAAAACTGGATTGTGACCCTAGTATGCTGATGTTATTATTCCCGTGTTTTTTCTCTGGTCTTGAAGCAGATACTTATCAGTATATGAACATTGTCCATGGGCATCCCAAAAAGAACATTACTTGCACTTTTTTGACTTACCAACAATTTTTTTTTCAGTATTGATTGAATGTTCATATTTTGTTACATACAAATAATTATACCTACTTTGACTTGTCTTACGAATGTAAATTGATACCTTGCTCTAAAACTCACTAAGAAATACAAAACTAAAGAGAATTAAAGTCTAACGTATGTGATATAGCTTTTAGAAAGGATTACACAAAACTTTTTAGCCAATAAATCCATTTGTGTTTTCTTGTTAGTTAAAGTTCAATAATTATCGACTGTTCAGCAATTGATTTACAGAGTCTATTGTATAAGAAGCCAGGCCGTCTAGATGTTTAGCTAGCTTTTCCAGAAAAGGGCATTTTCGTTCACATCGCTGAGATCAGGCCATCTAATGCTACAATTATCTTCAGATGTCCTTCCTTGACTAGAGTTCCTTGCTTTACCTTGCTTGGTCATTTATTGTTTTATATAGAGCTGTTATACCCAGTCATTTATTTTTATTAATAGAATTGACTTTATGTTTCATTATGTAAACTAAAATATGTCACTTATTTTGTAATACTTTTCAGCGAACTTTGAAAGACGTATTTATCTTTGCCAGGTGTCTCTCAAGTTTCAATTTCCACTAACGAGATGTACTTTGTTTAATTTTTACTATTTTAGGTATAATAGGTATACATTGTAGGAACTGAATGATGAATAAGCATTTTAGAGGTTTACTATTTTAAAAGAAAGCCTATAGGTACCCATTCTTAGTTACAATAATAAAATTTAATTTTAACATAGAAATATTACATAAAATCTCTTTAAATTTACAGGTTCAATATTTTTGTCCAACCAAGCAGGATTATTTTCCTTAATAATTAGTATGGAACAACGGAGTTTTTAGCCTTTAACCAAATAGTTTATACGTACTAAACAATAGACCCGAAAGAGACTATTATTTAGGTATTTTTCCTTAAATTTATGTAGTAATAACACATTGCCAAAAGGGACAGCAGGGTTTTAATTCGTTTAAACAAAGTTTAGCTATAGTAAATAAGAAGAATTCAAAGCTTTGACATAACATTTTTTTAGCACTATCAATAGAATTGTACCTATTCACCTTTCCCGCTGTTGACCACCCTTGCGGTCGTTATACTTGGGAAACGTCAGATATGCGTCATATTGACACAAATCATTGTGATGCTGGTGGTCATTTAGTTTCCGAAGTATAACGACCGCGATTGTAGCCTACGGCGGGAAAGATCTATGGGATATTTTTCAAGATTTAGGCTTAAAATTATTGAGCATGTTTCCTTACAAATTTAAAAATTTAATCACGAATACTAATTTTACACGTTTTTTATTATTACACATTTTTTGGTAATTTTTAGCAAAAATATTTAAAATTATCATGTAATTTTTTTACGCGAAATTAGAAAATGTTTGGCAACAAAATGACCCTAGATTATCTACTATCTAGGTAATTTTGCTATTTCTGTTTTACTGTGTAGATTATTAATAATTTGGAATTAAATTTTTATCTAAATTGGAACCCTCATGTTATGATTATTTTCGTTCGTTAATGATTAATTGGACTGACATCAATGATAGCGCAATATTGTTATTTTTTTAAATGCATACAGTTTTTAATCATATACGACTACCAACATAAAAACTTTTTTTATAATTTATTGTCATTAGGAACTAATTACAATGAGGGTGACCTAATGTAGTAAACAAATTATACTTAGGGAGACATACGTTAATAATTTAATTTGCAGATTGGTGGACACAATTTTAAGTTTATTTTTTAAACATATTCAGGAGGAATATCTCGAAAATAGTTTGATTATAGATAATCTAAAGTTTTGTAGGTTATTAAAAAACCACGTTGATTATACGCCCTCTTAATAGTCAATGGTCTAGGAAACTTTTTGATTTTAGTTTTGCTTATAATTAACTTTTTAATTAATTTAGAATTAAAACACTCTTATAAACCATGCAACTTGCCATACATTGTAGTGTGGTGGTTCTCGCTGGTTCATCTTGGTTCCAATTCAAGTAAATCGTACCACGATGGTACTTGGTACCTTAGACATATACAACACTGTTCTTTATAAAGTGTTGGGAGTTGCCAATATATCTTTAGCAAAGAAAATACGAAAATAAATTTTTTAAAAGAGTAAAAAATGAAAGAATTATGGCCTAAAAATATGATCTTTTTTGGTTTAAAAGTGGTATATATTTTTAAATCATTCAAAGGAGTGATGCAAAAGATGTTAATTTAAAAAAAAAAACTACAATTTTTAACAATAAAAGCCTGGTTGATTTTGAACTAGCGAATAATATTTTACAGTTATTGTACTTTACCCAGGGTATCTATGTTCACATAAGAAACAACTGTTTTTCAATAAAAAATAGACAAAATGCAATTTTTTATTACCAATATACCCGCATAAAACTCACACTAATTAAACCTATCTCCTTGATGTTATTATAGGTATGTGAATGTAAACAAAAAAGGCGCGCATGTTAAAAAAGGTATTTTGTAAATAATATAATATAATGGAACATGTTTCAGTTAAAATGAAATAGACAACCCTTCCGCGCCGACTAAATGCGTTTTATTTGGATTTACCTACATTACTTAGGAAAATAGTTATCTACCTGCACGTGTGTGTGTGAGTCTATATTTCCATGTAGTGAAATAAGTGCTGTTTGTCTAATGGAAAATTAAATATACATTTGAGTTAAATTACCTACCTTACCGGAAAAATATATTAAACAATAATTAACTGTAAGTGTTACCCGTCGCATTCGCCAAATAATTATGGTAGTAAAATTAAAACTTAAAAATGCAAACAAATGTAAAATTCTAAAAATTTATAATGAAGCTACAACAAAAATGTACTTTTGTTCTTGTGTTGTAGAAGGGTTTTTTAATTACAATTTATCGCTCTATTGCATCACTTTATTTCTTGTCTTGATCGATAAAATCAGTCGTTCTTTTTAATTAAGTTTTTCTTGGAAAAAAGAATTGATTGTAATTTTTGGTAATATTAAAAATTGTGTTTTTAACATTTTAATTATTTAACATCGAGTTTGATGAATAAATTTATTTAGACACGACACGAGAATTTTTTAAAGAAAGAGTGCTAAAAGGGAACTAGTTTATTTTTATTAAATTTTTTTTGTTTGCTCTGTTTTGAAAACGGATTTTAGGTATTAATTTTAAATCCAAAAAGTCATTAACTATTCTTAACTTCAAAATGCATGTACATTTTTTATGGAAGTGGAACTCATGTACCCAAATAGTCTACACAGATTCCCCTAAAACTAGCTCCTATTTTTCCAAAAAAAATTCCATTTCTCTAAAAATACATTAAATTTCCAAAAAAATTGCACTTTTCTAAAAATGAAAAAAACTTGGACATTTTCCTAACCATTTTAAACAATAGAAATTTGGATCTTTAAACTATGAACAACCTGTACATATATTGTTTACCTTACATGTGATTTTGAATGTACGTTATTGATTTTATTATAGGTAAAGTTCATAGTTTTGAAAAATAAATAATAAATCACCGCTTCAATTAGGGAAATATCTCGGACAATGTACACAGTGTCCCTGGGTAAATTTTTTAAAAAAGTGTTTGTAGTATTTATTTTGTAGGAAAAATTTCCTACAAATACATTTATTATTTTTAGAAAATGGGTTGTAGTGCGGCAAAAAATGTAAAGGTAGAATCATTTGAAACAACTACCACTAGTACAACAGACGATGTTCGTAAAATATCAATTCCCAAAAGTGTGTCTGATTTGCCTATGATCGAGGGAACGGATCCTCCAACAGAGTTTTTGGATGCTGCTAATATTAACAATTTTCAAAAAGCACGTAAGAATAAAAACTTTAAAGTATTTGGTAGAATTTAAACTATTTTAAATAATGCTTTTTAAGCGAATGGAATGTCTTTCGAAATTTTTTTGGAAGACAACTATGACGACAATGAGGAAGCGACAAAAAAGCTTCCACCGAAACGATTTCAGAAACTAGCAGAATCATCGGATAATATTATGACCCTGGGTAAATTACAGGAAAAGTTAGAGGAAGCGGAAATAAGAAGGCAGCAGGTAAGATTATACTTACAATACAGGGTGACCAAAAAATGGCGCATAAACGCGATGGTACGTTGTTGGGACATGTCTAGGGAGCCCCAAAAAATTGTTAAAAAAAATCTATCTTATATACCCTCGGAGATATGTTGTCCCAAAGTGCAAAACTTTATATTTTGAATATAACAGCACATATTAACAAAAAAAAAATGGTTTAATACATAGCTACAGTTTATCTTAAACCATTCCACCATTTGTTTAAATGGTCGAATTACATTTTTATAACCAATTTAATTTTAAAAAAATTTCATGAAATGAAGCAGACAACAACGTCAATAAAATCTAATGCAAAAGTGTATGATCAAGACTCATAGATGGGATTTTTAGATGTATTTTCCTAGACTGTGTTGCTGAATTTATGCAACAGATGGATTTTTTTGACAATTTTTATGGGATCCCTAAGAATGCCCCAAGAGTGTACCATGGCGTTTATGCGCTATACTACATCCTGTAGATAAAAATATGTACGTTTTTTTTAACGCACGTTCTCATTTAATCTGGACTCATATTAATGGATATAATGTTTATAGATTTTGATGCAAAGAATGCAGTCTGCGAACTACAGAAAGCACATGAAAAAGCAAAATAGTTCCAATTTTCTTGAATACGATCCCGACATTTTGGAACCAACTGAAAATATAAAAACTAAGTAATGCTTCAAAATAAATTCTTCCTTTTTTCAAACGTCCTTACGCTCAAAGTTTTTTTTTATATTATTTTGACTTGTTTTATGGTTCTTCTATATATTTATATATTTCTTTTTTACTTTTTGAAGGACAATAGACCATATAGAAACATAATTTTCGAAGTAACCGTCAATCTTAAAAATCGGTTCGAATATGGCCTATTTATTTTGGTTTCGTGTTCGACAGACTGACCTTTCTCGATATTCATAAAATGTTAAGTAGATTGGTAAATAAGTTACAACCCAAAATTATAAATGACATATAATTATATTTTGGTATCAGAAAAGGTTAAGTAAAAGTCATAGAATAGAAGACTAGGATTCCTAATAATATATTTTTGCGAGCGTTTTTGGAGTATTTTGTATTCATACTTAATATTTAGGAGTAGCTCTCCTGAAACGCTCGTTTATCTTAAGTCTAACACTTAATATTTATTAAAAACATCAATCAATCTGCAGTTGTCTACTAGTTATTTATTTTAGCTTTTTTAACATTACTGAGTTAATACATATTAATTATTAACATTATATTTAATTATTATAATACCCGTATCTCTTTCAGTGATTTAGTGGGAAATTTAATAAAATTTCTTTATTATATTTGTATATAAAACAACATTTTATTTATTAACATCATTTACAAACCACTATATTTCAGCGGGAATGGAAAAATGTACGTTTAAAATATTTTATCAAAGTTGCGTCGACTTAATGTGTTTTTAAATTGTACCTCTAATGTGCGTACAAAGTTACGGTAAATACAGGGTGAAACAAACAAAAAATAGTTCAATTTTTTATGTTTATCTAAACCGAAGTTAAAATGCTATTTGAGCATTCAAATAATAAAATAGTTTTAGACAGACTGTGCCTTTTTTTTTAATATTATGTGCTGTTGTTTTCAAGGAATGAGCGTTTAAAATTTTGCACTTTGGGGGCATAATATCTCCCAGTATAAATGTGATTTTTTTTAATAATTTTCCTCGTAATTTTCTTGGGATAATAAAAACTTTTTTTTTTGATTTACTAATTGATACATTATGGGTTAAAAAAGATAAATAATTAGATAAAAATAAAAAATGCATACAAAGTTTGCTTGTTTCCCCACTGTAGGTTTATTATTTAGGTAATAATTAATATTACAGATAATTTAAATCACAAAAGTTTAGTACATTATAATTAAAAATGCAGACTATGGCAATTATTTGCAATTTTTGTACCAAACTTAATTTTGTTATTTTTAAGAAGATTTTTTTTAAGAATAAAAATTAATTTAAACAATAATTTGTTTTTATTCCATGTAGCCAAAAAAAGCTTATTGACGCTATCTGCATTTCCAAACGTAATAAATAACTTTGCAACGCCCCTCTTCTTCAAAATAACACAAAGATTTTACTTAATTTTAAAACAAGCCTAAATACCTAATGAGCTTAAATATAAAAACAATTAACAACAAATACCAGAAAAATATCACGTAAACAATCTTTGGCTTGGGTACAAGTAGTAAAGGACCGCGTTAGGGTGATTAATCAATGTCATTTTTTAATTAATGGGGTAATAAAAAGTGATTAATTACACGCAGGTGTGCAAGCACGTGCAAAGCACTTGCAGGTTCTGACATGTTTTTGCATGTTTTGAAATCTGAATTTACATGTTATTTTCACCGGCTTTTGTTTGTCCTTAATTTGTCCAGGTACCCAAAGGGTACCCTTTTTTAGGCATGCTGAGTTTTAAAGTTCGGGTGCTTTCTAAAGATATTTTTTTGTCCTTAATTTGTCTACCGACAATTTTTTAATTAATGGGGTAATAAAAAGTGATTAATTACACGCAGGTGTGCAAGCACGTGCAAAGCACTTGCAGGTTCTGACATGTTTTTGCATGTTTTGAAATCTGAATTTACATGTTATTTTCACCGGCTTTTGTTTGTCCTTAATTTGTCCAGGTACCCAAAGGGTACCCTTTTTTAGGCATGCTGAGTTTTAAAGTTCGGGTGCTTTCTAAAGATATTTTTTTGTCCTTAATTTGTCTACCGACAGCTTGGTATTTATTGGTTATAGGTTGTTAAATCTTGTAAAATTTTTATTTTTTAGGCATGCTGAGTTTTAAAGTTCGGGTGCTTTCTAAAGATATTTTTTTGTCCTTAATTTGTCTACCGACAGCTTGGTATTTATTGGTTATAGGTTGTTAAATCTTGTAAAATTTTTACTGAGGTACCTATTTTAAGGCACAAACCCAGCATGTTTTAAAATGTTTCTGAATTTACATGTTATTTTCATCGGTTTTTGTTTGTCCTTAATTTGTCCAGGTACCCAAAGGGTACCCTTTTTTAGGCATGCTGAGTTTTAAAGTTCGGCTGCTTTCTAAAGATATTTTTTGTCCTTAATTTGTCTACCGACAAACATCCACCTTTAGGGCTGAGTTTATGATGCAATGGTGAAAGCTTGGCATTTATTGGTTATAGGTTGTTAAATCTTGTAAAATTTTTACTGAGGTACCTGTTTTAAGGTACAAACCTGAACAAGAAAATGGAATTTGTATTATTTTACCTTCATAAGAAATAGTTTAGAAAACTTGGCATTTATTGCTTAGAAGCATTTAAATATCCCTAAAATTACAGTATAATTTTTATCGTATGCTATATCGAAGTTTCCAAACACAGCAGGCTTTTTGTATTATTTCACAAGCATTTAAATATCCTATTACAGAGGCTTACTGCAGCTTAACGTAGTTACGAATATTAATTAGTCACAAATTGTATTTTCTCAGAAACTTATTAAGTACTTATTAAATTTGTTTACTATTAACTCATTACGGAAAATTGTTGACCTAGCATTGAGGTTCAATTTCTATCCTGAATACAGAGTGGTACGTGAAGTGGTACGTGAAAGGTCACATCTCCCAGATTCAGCAACATTTTAGAACAATATTTTGTGAAAATAAAAAGGCTTTCGTAGGGAACTACTAATAAAAAAAATGTGATTTTGTGAAAATAAAAAGGCTTTCGAAGGGAACCCTTAATATAAAAATGTGATATAATGTTAAATTCGATATTCAAGTTTAGTTCATTGTAAAACTCTTTAATATACAGTTTATTGTGTTAATGTTGTTTGCCCTTCAAGATGTGAATTTTAAATGCAAATTGCTTGAGAAAGCAATTATATCAAGAGATCTGGTAAGTAGCACTTGTAAAATTAGCAATTTTTCTTGTCACAAATTGAATTTTCATAGAAACAGAAAAATATTTCACAAAAAAAACATTTTTGTAGAATAATATTGTTACATAAAATTGATTTTACATTTACCATAAAAAGTCTTCAATGGTATACAAATAATATCTTAGTGGGACAAGGAAGTAAAAGCCAAAGATTATTTAATTTTTTATTAAATAATAATAATAGTAAATAAATTACATACAATCTTAGTCACCGCCGACGGGCCACCTCTCATATTTGATAAGAATTATTAAAGTTTCATTTTCGACTTTGAAAAAAGGTCTTGCCCAATACTTGAATCCGTTACCCATAACGAACGTGCCCCCCAATTCAGTCAAATCGCCTGTAGCTCTTACACCATAAGGGACGTCGTGCTTCACCCTTATGGTATACATCGCTGGATCCACATCAGTGCGCAGCTCCATTAGCGCCCACTCCAGCGCCTGCCGCCTCACATCTTGATGATTTTCGATTATTTGGGTGTTCATAACTGAAAAACAAAAACATATTCATAATTAAATGCATAAAATAAACGTTTGATTGAATTAATAAAAAATTAAGGAAACAATCAAAGAAAAAACACATGCACAAATTTAAACGATTCATTAAAGGATTAAAACAAGTAAACATAAAAAGAATTAGAATCACATCAAAAATTCGTTAAAATATGGGTAACTGAAGGTACAAAATAAAAATTTGATTAAATAATTAAAACATGTAAACATAGAAAAGGAATTACAAAATCGTAACTTACTTGGTTTCAACGTTAACTTCTTTTAAATATAATAAAAGATGTCTTCACTCCACAAGTTGTAGATAAGAAAGATAAATCAAATTTTGGAAATACCTATTTTAAGGAACTGGCCCAACCTTAGGAAAATATTTACTTACTTTTTAAAACATCCCCATTATAAATCTACCAATCTCATTGGTTGTTTAAATTTCTTCATGAATTCTAAAAGTAATATAGGAGGAGCTATGATAAGATTTCATACACATTGGGTTAAGAGCAAATTACTTTTCAACCCTGAATTATCCCTACTTAGGCCACAGGTACTTTATTGCTTATTTCTATTTTTATTGCATTTAGTTGTTTACTAGACGTCCGTACTGCCCCATATTCTATCGAAACATCGATTCTCAAAAATGTCTAATTTTAAACAAGAAGTTGAAAAGTTTTCCACACGTGATATTTTAAAAATGTTTAAGTTCGGTTATTATAGTGATGAAGCCTTACTTGTGATTGAAGACATATTAATAAATAGGCATATTTATCGAGGCGAGCCTATGTGTTTTGATTTTGCTGACTTTATGGCTCTTTTAAATCATAATGCTCTTATAAATCAAGCCGCTGTTTTAAACAGTCACCAACCATTAATACAGCCAACACCTTCCGAAAATACGGTAAGAAAATTTTAATATTTATATTTTGAACGCATTGTGTAGATTGATCTTAGATCAAAAAATAAAGCAAAATAACATTCCAAACGAAAAACAAAATGTCTCTTGATAAAAATTAATTTGAGAAAATAATGTTCTGGTGTTTAATAAAGAGGTATTTACATGACTAATTAATTTTTTACTATTTAGATTACCAAAGATACTAGTCAAAAGCCAAAGACGTCGCAACTTCAGCATACGACGTCAAATGATTCAGGCTGTTCTCACTGGTTACCCATAAATACGGTAAGAAAAATTGCAATATTTATATATTTTTGAACGCATTGTGTAGATTTATCATAGATCAAAAAATAAAGCAAAATAACATTTCAAACAAAAATCAAAATGTCTCTTGATATAAATCAATTCGAGAAAATAATCACTAATTAATTTTTTACTATTTAGATTACCAAAGATACTAGTCAAAAGCCAAAGACGTCGCAACTACAGCAAACGACGTCAAAGAACGCAAAACCTGACTGTTTACAAAGGATTTCTATTCAGAATACTCAAGCAGGATCTGGGTTTAAACACTTAGAAATACTTTCGGAGGGTAAAAGAAACATCAAGAAGTTTAATTTGGAGGGCACTACATTAAAATTAAAATTTATACCCAGCGAAACAGATGAAAATCCTTTTTTAAGAGTAGAGGTAAGATTTTTCTATAATAACTTAAAAACCTATTTTCGCAAAAGAACTATTAATTTCTCTACTAATATAAAAAAAAAAAGATATTGTAAGCGATGTCATTTAATGGAGCTTAATAAACTTAAACAATATCATTTTTACAGAACGGCATTAAAGAAATTCTTGATTACACACTACGAGATGGGAATCAGGAAGATTATGTAGGCATCACAGTTCGAAACTCTAACTATCCTGATAGACCAGCTGGAATGAGCTTTAGAAAACTATCACAATATAACAAAGATGTTGTTATGGATATGCTGTCAAAAATTTTTCAGAGTAATGCTGACTTCTTTTCAAATGACACCATCATGTTTCAAATTGATAGAGTGTCTTTACCATCAGGAGCAGGGAAACCTACAAGAAAAATGCACGGTATGTCTCATGAAGATTTTTGTATTAACAAAAGAAGTATTATTGAAACTCCTTTTATTGACAACAACCAGTGTTTTTCAGTAGCTTTAATAATAGCTCAAATCCGTGTTAAGTTTGAAATGAATCTAATAACTAAGCGTCAGTATGAATCGCTCATAACTGATATAAATTATTTAAAACAAGAATCAATTAAATTTTGTGAATCGGTTAATGTCCAATTAACTTCCGGAGCCACTTTTGATCACATACAAATATTCCAAAATTATTTGGACGATTATACTATAGTTGTATGGAATAATCGTTTTGAAACGTCTGTTTATTACGAGGGTCCAAGAGAGCCTCATAGAAAAACACTTAATTTATTTTTAGAAAATAATCACTATAATGTCATTATAAGCTTAACAGGATTTTTTAGTGTCAAATATTTTTGTGAATTTTGTAAAAAAAAATACAACAACAAGAGTAGGCATACTAAATGTATAAACTTATGTCCTTGCTGCAAAACAAAAGGTCCGTGCATATCTGTTCATAATTCATTAGAAATACACTGTGATAAATGTAATCGTTTTTTTCGTGGCCCTGAATGCCTTAAAAATCATATAATAAATAAAACATGTGAAAATTTTAAAGTATGCCTCAAGTGTCATACACTGATTGTGAAATCAAAAATACCACATATATGTGGAGATGCATACTGTCAAGTTTGTCAGAAAAAATTACCTACTCGTCATAACTGTTTTATTGCTGTTAATAAAAAAATAGTAAAAAAAAACGATTCATTTATATTTTTATTTTATGATTTTGAAACAAACCAGGAAACAAAGATTGATGATAAAAGTTATATTCATTACGTTAATCTTTGTGTTGTGCAAACTGTGTGTCATTTATGCATTAATAATATGAACATTGAGGAAGAATGCAAATTTTGTGGAATAAGGCAACATGTTTTTTTTAATAATCCAGTTGATGAATTACTTAATTACATTTCATCCTTAAATAAGAAGCAGTGTAAAATCTATTCACTAGCGCATAACAGTAAAGGGTTTGATGGACAATTTATTTTAAGAAAAATCATTTTAAATAGTGCAGCCTGGAACCCCCAAATAATTACAGTCGGTACCAAATTACTCGCTATCACATGTGGAAATGTAAAATTCATTGACAGTCTAAATTTTATCCCTATGGCTCTATCGGAAATGCCCGAAACTTTTGGATTTGACGGTATGAAAGGGTTTTTTCCCCATTTTTTTAATACACGCGATAACGAGAATTACACTGGTAAAATCCCGTCAGAAAAATATTTTGGCTGTGACGAAATGTCTGAAGCCAAATATAATGAATTCCAAAAATGGTATACAGAATGTAAAAATGCAAATTATGTTTTCAATTTTAAGGATGAAATTTTAAAATATTGTATAAATGATGTAAATATCTTAAGAATTTCTTGTATACATTTCTGGAATTTGTTTCTTTGTGAAAATAACGTTGATCCCTTTCGCGAAAGCATCACAATTGCAAGCGCTGTAAATCTTGTGTTTAGAAGAAAGTTTATGCGTGCTGAAAGTATAGGTGTTCCACCACAAAGAGGTTACCGTAAAGCTGATAAACAATCAAAAGTAGCTCTGCAGTGGTTAATGTGGTTGGAGCACAAATATGGTATTAACATTAAACACGCAGGCAACGATAGGGAAGAAAATCTTCCAGAAAAATTTTTAGTAGACGGTTATGTAGCAGCAACGAAAACTGTGTATAGCTTTTTAGGTTGTTATTTTCACGGGTGTATTAGATGTTTTCCAAATCAAACAGCAACTTTTTTGGGGGATAAGAATACTAGCATGTGTCAACTACGTGAACGAACATTTGCTCGAGCTCGAAGACTTCGTTTGAACGGTTATAAACTAGTTCAGATTTGGGAATGTCAGTTTAAACAGCAAATTAAAGAAAATGCTGAATTAAAAGCGTTTTTATCATCAAAAGTTGTAATTGACATTTTAAAAGATGAACCACTTAACCTTAGGGATAGTTTTTTTGGTGGACGCACAAATGCAATTAAGCTTTATTACAAAGCAGATATTCAAAATAACGAAGTTTTAAACTATTTTGATGTAACAAGCATGTATCCCTATGTTAATAAATACTGTGAACAAATTATAGGTCATCCAGTAATTTATATAGGGGCAGAAAATTGCGAAAATCTTGACCTTACAAACATTCACGGTTTTATTAAATGCACAGTCGTACCACCACAAAAGCTTTACCATCCTGTTTTGCCGTGTAGAATGCATGAAAAGCTAATGTTTGTATTATGTTACACTTGTGCGTTATTATTAAATCAAAATGAATGTGATCATACGGATGAACAAAGGGCATTTACAGGTACTTATGCCATAATTGAAATACGGAAAGCTATAGAGAAGGGGTATAAAATCATAAAAAAATTTGAAATTTATGAGTATCAGACCGAAAAATACGATTCTGATAATAAGACCGGTGGCCTTTTTACAGGCTATGTGAATTCGTTTTTAAAAATAAAACAAGAAGCGTCGGGGTATCCAATGTGGTGTATAACTGATGAAGATAAAGATATGTACATTCAAAATTATTATGAAAAAGAGGGTGTTCAACTTGAAAAATCTAAAATTAAAAAAAATAAAGGTCTGCGATTTTTGGCTAAGCTTTGTTTAAATTCATTTTGGGGTAAATTCGGCCAAAGAGAAAATCTTAATCGAACATCTATTATACACGATGCATTAGATTTTCATAAAATTCTTACGAATCCATCCGTCTGTGTACATTCTATTGATTATATAAATCAAGAAACAATTTTATTGCACTGGGATCACCCCGACCCATTAGCATTACCCAATAAGTCCGTAAGCGTGGCTATTGCTTCTTACACGACTGCGCATGCGAGACTTCTTCTTTATAGCTTTTTAGAAAAATTAGATAAAAAAGTTGTGTATTTTGATACGGATAGCGTTGTTTGGATTCATACAGAAGGTGATTGGGTGCCACACACTGGTGATTTTCTTGGTGAAATGACCAATGAAATAACCGACAAATTCGGCAAAAACTGTATAATGACAGAAATGGTTACAGGCGGGCCAAAAAATTATGCTTTTAAAGTTCTTAATACTTGTACCAATGAAACCCATACTGTTTGTAAAGTAAAAGGTATTTCACTAAATTATAAAAATTCCAAAATAATAAATCTTGAATCGATGAAAGATATGATTTTAAATGAGAACATGTCGCCTATAACTATTCATACCGAAAGAAAAATAGTTCGTTCTAAAAACTTTGTTGTAATGTCTAGAGCAGAAGATAAAAAATATTCTTTTAATTATAACAAACGTAAAAGAATTGAAACTTCGTTTGACACTGTCCCCTATGGCTATGTAAATATGTGAACAGAAATGCACGGTAATAAAAGTTTAAAAAATGTAATTGGTGATTGGTGTATTACAGGCTGTGCAAACTAGTTTTTTATTTTTATTTACGATTTTTGTTAAAGTTGATGTTTATTGTTATTACTTTTAAGCTGTTATACTTACAAATAAAAAATTAATTATAATTATGTTGTTTTACTAAGCATACTTTACCCTCACAAAAAAAAAAAATAAAAAACAGAGAGAGAGAGAGAGAGAGAGAAAGAGAGAGAGAGAGAGGAGAGAGAAGGGGGGTGGTGGACACCCCTTTGCTGAAATAGAGGTGTGTCTCTCGGTTTTATATTTATAAACGACGCTTACCTTTTTCAGACCAAAAATAAAACGCTAGTGGTGACTTCATTGGTAAATTCATAAAATACGTCAAAATGTCAGTAAGTTCAACATCCGGTACCGCCTCACATTTGCAAAAAGTTGTTCTTAGCAAAGACGAACTTGAAGAACAAATCGAAAGTTTAGTAAACCAAAAATTTTTTATTTTGGAAGACTTAAGAAGACATAGGGCAAGAACTGAGGAATTGGAAATAGCTACGTCGGACTTCGATAGTGCCATTAGAAATCTGCAATTGGAATGGGATGCGTTAAATGAAGAAATTCCTATTTGCGATTCTACACAGGATGCTAGAGGTGTACCATTGTCAAAGTTTATGTGGTGTGATCAATTATGGAATGATCCGAGTGTAGAAGTTGAAAATAAAGAAGGAAATGAAAGTGACAGTGATAGTAGCTGTTACAGTGGCTACAGTGCCGAGACAGTCCTCCTTTAAATTTACATTTTATTGTATGTATGTGCTTTTTTAATTAAGATGAACTTTTTTGTGATACATATTCTTTCATGTAATTAAAAAAAGGTGTTCTTAAAATAATCGATATGTAAGTTTTGATATAGTTATTCATAATAATAATAAAAAACATATTAAACAAACTGGTTTTTATTCATTAACAATTAATACAAAAAATTTCACAAACAATAATTCTTGCATTTTTGAACTACAAAATTACTAAATTTATTTAAATCTATCATTTTATTTTTCTTAAACAAAATTAAAAACATTTTTTTTACAATTTTGTCATTGTCAACAGAATTCTTAGAAAACATTGATTGAAATTCCTTAAGACTATAATTATTATACATAAATAATAGAAATAATAAACAATATTGACCACAAATATCCGAAAAAAAGTTTTGAAGTACCAAATCATTGTACTTCCATTGTTTAGTAAACTTATTTAAATAATTTAATAGTGCTGTTGGTGGTAATCTGCCAAAAGAATCGAAAAAAAATCCATTTTTATTAGTGTCAATGTAAATCGAGTACCAATGCGTACCAGATTGATTTTGGTTGTCACTGTTTACAACAAAAAACGATGGTTGTTTTACTTTTTTTTTTGGAAGCATGTCACAGGCAAACACACCCACAGTTACTGACGTCATATTCTCCATAAGGTGATGGTAAATTTCGCTCGTGTTCATTTTTTATAGCGGCTGCAATTGTTCTAACGTTAGCTAATGCACATTCAGATGTTTCACATTCGGTATGGGCCATACAAGATTTAAACAATAACGGTGATGAGCTACATACATTTGATTCCAACCAATTAAGTTTTTCAGGGTCACACTGTGTAATTTTAAGAAAAATATGTTTTCTTACAGCACTTTTTAGGTATATTTTATCAAACTTTAGACATATTTTCTGTAATATTACATTTAAATCAGTGAATGACACGTAACCGGTCAAAAAATCAATACCATGCTCGTTTTTTGTAATCCAATTATTTATTTTGAGACAAGTACTGTTAAGTTGTTCTATAGGTACATGCGGTTTAAATATAAAATGTTCTAAAAAACTTTCATCCGTTGTTATATAGGCTAACTCTTTGATAATAAAATCTTCTGATGCGTCAACAAAACCAACAAAATCCAGAATACACGCCATAATTTTTTAATTTCAAAGAATGTCATTGATTGTAAAAACGTATTGTTTTTATAGTTGTTCTTATTTTTCCCCCCTCCACAACTTTTTTATTAACTACTAAAATCAGCAACAACATTTCTATTTTTATCAATTTCTATTATATTTGAAAATTCGGCCATAATAATACAATTAACTGTTTCGCTAAGCGCTTCTGAAAATCCACACTCCAATCTAAATGCACCATTTTTAATAAGATTAAAATGATTATAAGTCCAGGCGGACGAATCAGCGGTAAGATCAAATACGTACAAACAATTTCCTTCTGGATAATCTACGCGAGATATGTCATTTCCTTCGTTGGAAAAATTGATACCCGATCCTCTGAATAGTGTGTGATAAGCACGTATGTAATTTTTGTTTTTCGATATATAATCCGGTTGCAGGGGTTTTGATGGAATTTGCATACCATCAACATGTAATGATAAGTAATTTAACTTAAAATGATCAAATTTAAATGGATTGCATTTATAATTTCCATTAAAAGCCTTATTAGTTACAAAACCAATAGTAATTCTGTTACATAGTTGGCCTAAAATAATGTTATCTAATGATTTTTGAAGTATTCCAGAAGGAATGGTAATTACTTTCATATCAACCCTATTTACAGGATACTTAACCGTTGCCAATTCTAATCCTTTAGCATGGGCTAGCAAAACACTTGGATTTATTTTTACCTTTCGTACAACAATAGAGGCGTCCAAGATTTGAACTTTACCTTGAAGATTGTCAGCAGACATTAAGGAAAACGCATCGCGGCTTTTAATTAGTTTTATTCTAATGTCAACGCCATTTAAAAGAAACTTGTCTTGATTAAAAATATCGCAGTGTAATCTACCAATCATATCTATATGACGGCTTTCTTTAGCCATTTGTTTTCTCTCTACAAACCCTGAATTACTTTCATCTGTAGAGTCAAAATAACTAGCGGCATCCTTGAACCATAAGCAACTTGTTAAATGTGTGTTTTTTGCATCTTGTGAATATGTCAAGAGATTTTCTAAATAACTGCGAAACGGATAAGTATTATTGGGCGGTGTAATTAATTTTTGATTTAAATAAACTTCAACTTGGGAAAACATAGAATGCATAAAATTGTTTACAGGTGCAATAACATCTGTAGCAGTTAAATCGCTGCCATCAGATTTGCATATTTTAGCTTTAATTTCTAACAATGTTGACGCCAGGTCCACGTATTCATCGGCGCTAGCAGGTATAAAAAACTCCAGGGGCGAATCATCAGACAATGAGGCTAGGGGCTTATAATAAATATCGGAACCACTCTCAATAGACGTCTGAGTGGGTGGTACAGCAAATAGGTCTAGTTCTGATTTTAGACATTCACATGATTTGTTATGTAAGAAAGACATTGTTATTTAGTGAATATATCAGCAAACTTCACTTTATTACAATTCACTTTTTTATTGGTGCTGTTAAACCTTCGAATCTTTTTATGTTTATGTGAAGTATTTGCGATATTTTTTCTTTTTATACCTCTTCCCACCATTGATTTTAATTTATTCACAGCTTTTGTTTTCAAATTATTTGTAGCTTCTTTAGTACGCGCTTGAAAAGCCTCCTTAGCATTTTTATTTTCAACCAGATCAGTTAAAAAACTTGCGCTGCTTTCTAATGCTTGTCTACCTATTGTTTTAGCACCACTTTTTATAAGAGGAAACGCAACTCGAAATATATTTTTTAAAAATGAAGCAAAGCCTCTACCATGCTGCTGATCGTGGCCTTTGAATATGTGTCCAATGCCTGTACCAGCTTGTTCAATATAATAATTTGAATAAGGACAATTATTGGCATGTAGCATTTTTTTTTACTCGTCTAAAATGCAGTTTAATACTCAAAGTACCATAAACAAATGAAATGCTATCACCTGTAGTCCCTCTTATATTCATTTCGATATTTTCAAAATGTCGCTTTAAAACAGGTACATAATGTATTGTGTTAAAGTTATAATGTTTTACCGATCCAAATATGTAACTTGAGTTATCTATACACATATTCCGAATAACTTTTGCTGAACAGTCACCAATGTATTGCATTTCAATAATGTCGCAATAAATGAAAAATTGAGCTGGTAAACCTAACAATAAACTAGGTTTGTTTTCACTTTTAATGAATATAATATCTTGAACTTTTCTATGATATTCACTTGAATTAGACTTTAAAATTTGTGGATCGAATCCCAAAGTAACACTTAATCTATCAGAAAACCATACTTTTATGGAGTTATCCGGTACAAACATAATTAATTTATCAGACCCTCTAGGGTCTTTTTTTAAAAAAACATCGAATTGACGTAATTCTTTATTTATAAGATTAACCACTTTTGAAATTTTACTATATCTTCCTGGTTGTATTGATTTTTTAATAACATTTGATTTAGATTCAGGTAATTGTATTAAACTTACATTGTCGTCATTTTTTGTAATATCAGTTTCGTCATAAATTTCAGATAATTTTTCAATAATAAAGTTGTCCCCTAATTTATCCATGGTAGTAATAAAGTTGTCCGGTAATTTATCCATGGAAGTTGACGGTTTTGTAGCAATGCTTTCAGTATTTTGCAAAATGTAAATTCCATTGTGTCCATTATTTACGTTGTAAAACGTGTGAGGCACTATAATTTCTGAAATACCTACTTCCCAAGCGCCATCCAGCATTATGTTTTTAGGTAATTGTGTTGTAAATGCGTTGGTACTATTTGAGGGATAATAGTTCATAGAACTGTTTGATAACAAAGTCATAAAGAAATTATCTTTAGTTTCATTCATTTTTATAAAAAATGTTGTAAGATACTCTCTACCTGATGTTTCGAACTCTATTGACTAAATTACTGATGCTAAATTGGTATTTATAATTGTTAAGATTCTTAGATACTTTGTAAAGAGGTTTTATCTATCCACTCATTAAATTTATCAGGATACCCTATCCATGATACAAACAATTGTTTTTTACCTTTATGCGTACGCGTTTTTAAAACTTCATCTATTTTAAATGTATTATTTAAGGAATAATACACTTTTTGAATTTCTTGCCTATAAAATATTCCTTCGATTGCTTCATTTTTTAAATCGCATAATCGATAGGTAGTTGGTACACTTTTTGTTACTTTAATTATTTTGAATATTTCATGAGTCCACCCATAAATGTAACCTTTTTGAAAGATATTTTTTTCTCTGGATATACGAACGTAGTCACCCACCTTAAGTAACGATTTATTACGATTTGGAAGTGATTTTTTTAAGTGTGTATTTTTATATACAGTTAAAATATTATCATCATTGACATTATCAGGACTCATTTTAATAGTGGAATGATATGATGAATTATAACTTTTAACAAAATTATTCAATTCATCTATGTATCGTGTCGTGTTTTTATAAGTGAAATATTTAAAAATTTTGGTTTTAAATGTTTTAATGAATCTTTCAACAATAGACGCCTTAACTAAGGGGTTTTTTGAAGTATAATGATTAACATTATATTTCTTAAATAGTTGCTGGACATTGTTTGCTAAAAATTCCTTACCACAGTCAGTATGAATGTTAATCGGAATAATTTGTTCAAAAATTTCTGTCAAAGCTATACACATTTCATTGGCTGTTTTAGATTTAAGGGGTTTTACCCAAGCGTATTTACTAAAAACATCGATAACTGCTAGAATGTATTTAAAATTATTGTTTTCGCTACTTATGGATTGTAAATCAATTAAATCCATTTCCCAGAGGTCATTCTTGTTATTTACATAATACTTTCGGTGTAAGAATTTTTTTATAACTGGTTTATGTAAAGTGTAACTATTTTGTTTTTCTAACCAAGATTGTATTTTTTCTCTGGGAATTTTTCCTTTTAGGTAACCGTATAATTTCTCTGTTGTTGAAAAAGACACAGGATTTCTGGTATTATAATATATATTTTTTAATACTTTTAAAGACATAATAAAACAAATATTTAACTATATTTTAACTACGAAAATTTGTCCAAGGAATATGGGGTCGTTTTGTGACATCCAGATTGTCAACATCCAATGACGGTGTTGCCTCAATTGAAGTATTTGACAAATGTGCTCTTTTAGATATTCTTATTTTCTTGTTTTTCAAGATCGGCGTTGATTGAATATTTACTGATGACATACATTCTGAGTCATCTGACTCTTCCGTAAAAAGTGAGTTATTTACAAGTTTATTAATATATGCTTTTCTCTTGAAATTACCAATCAGCTCTTGTGGTACATTTATTTTTTGGATAATGGATGCTAATTTTTGCCACCCTGTAGGTTCAGAGTTTTTACGAGTCCTTAAAGCATCATTTAATAAATCTATTATATTGCTATTGGGTACCTGAATGCCATCCATTGTAACTATACCTTTCGAATCCCAAGTCACTAACTCAGAACTGTCTAATGCTGTTAATAAAAGTCGCCCTTTTTCCTTGAATGTTTTGGGTACGTGGTCAATAATTTCACTAATGGATTTTTTATTATCTTCTTTTATTATCTCGGATTCCTTAAGCTGCTCAGTAAAAATTGAAGGTAAAGTTATTTCCACAGGTTCACGCAACTTTCCTCTAAAATGCATGTACTTTTGCAATATTTGTCGATATTCTAACCATTTTCTATCATCGGCCAATTTTTTATTTAAAATTTCAATCATTTCTGCATCTAAATTTGATAATGTATTGGGCTGAACATCGTTAACTTGATTTATCTTATGAAAAACGTCAGGTTCAATTAGTACCATTTTTTTCACATTATCCATTTTTAATTTATTAGCTTAATAAATTTCCAAAAAGGGATATTAAAGGACCAAGCAATAAAGGTATAATACTACCTCCTTTTTGTATCAATACTTTTTTCTTACTGTCAATACTTTCACCCTTTTTAATTAACCTTCTTAATATTTTTTTATGCGTGAACAATTTATTCTTCTGCGCAGAATTCAGATTAATATTTCCATTTAACGTATTTAAAGCACATTCACAGAGACAATTTATTAATTTGGCATCGCTGCATTTTAATAACGCAACTCTCTGTTTAGGTTTTGCTTTATGTAGAAATTTTAATGCATGCGAATGATTCACAAGGGATTTTGGTTCCATGATTCGTTGTTTAAATAAAATATTCTGAATTATATTTCAAACCTTTTTTCGGCAGGTAACAATAATGCGGGGATTCGTTAGGTAATATATTTGTCCTTACTCTAGCTAAATCACATGTGTCTTGTTTCAAGTCTATAAGAATATAACCATGTGGTCTCGATGTACCATCTATATATGATTCGATTAGAAATTTACTATTTTTAGGGTATATTTGTCGTGCTAGATGACCTATCTGTGATGCATCTCTTGGATTTTTAAAATACACAATGTAATGGCTATTTAATGATAGATCACGTGCATTCTTGCTTTTATGATATAAGTTTTGAGTTATGTAAAATACACTTAAATTTCTATGATGACTTCCTTTTGAAAAAATATCTATTAGGGCGTCTGATTGAGTCATAAAATCATCAATAACAATAAAAGTTGGGTCGCCATTAAATTCAGATAACTCTGGTAATCCCTTTTTAAAAATAACTTCGGGAATTTCTCTTTTGATTTTATCATACAGCGGCTGCCATTCATCATAATACCACATAAGTTTTTTAAATTTATTGTTACATAACTCGTCAATGTTTTTTAGGAAGTTGTATGAAAAATAAGATTTGCCTGACCCACTGGGTCCACAAAGGATTGCAATAAAATTTGTCTTAAACCTTAAATCCATCGTTCTAGGAATAGTGAATCTTTTTTACAACCTCTTTTTGCAGCGGTTGATCTAATACTGATTAATTTAACTCCATCCGAAATTTATTTATAGATTCATAAAAAATTATGTTTTATTTTACTAATGTAAAAATATACCATAAAAAATCATACAGTTTCAAGTTTTTTATTAAATTAAAATATAGAATACAGTAACTCATTTCACAAAAATATGTCAATGATACGAATGAAACATAATATCAATTCAATAATTTTAAATAGCTAAAATAAATTTTTAATTCAGTTTATATTATTTTTGTAAAAACCTAATATTATGTTTTTGGATAAAACAATACCATTTGTATGCTTCATCCAAAGCACCAGGGTCCAGCATTAGAATTTCAGGCAGGTCATCTTCCATGCCATCGGAAGGACTGCTGTCTGGGGTCCTTTCCATTGTTTCAGGCGTACTGACACACGCTGAACTGGTTGGCTGATCCATACTAGGTGGTGGAATTTCATTCTGGTCTGTTTCAATTACACTATTAGGTGCAACCACATTATGTACACCATCGTCACACAAATTAGCGTCCCTTGCTGGCACAATTAAAATATTTTGCAATATGTTAACTCGTGTTTGTCTCTGATCGGTTATGTTCAAGAAGCATTCATCGTCACTGCTTATGGAAATTACACTTTCGTCCTCCGATTCATCGTCTTCTATAGCCATAAATGTTGGATTAATAACATTTAAATCACACACTTCTTCGGCAGGTAACAACCACAAGGTAGGGAAAGACATTTTAGATGATATTTTTGTTTTGGTACAACACTTTTAGGAAGAATGATTTTTAACCCTAGTATTTTTAAATATATATCGAGCAAAATTACGCCCTTAAATTTACTATTGGACGACTTTTTTTTAAACAATGGTAATGTTCCCTTTCTTTCTTTTTTTTATCTATATTGAGGTAACCTTTAAAACTAGAGCAAAATTGAATCCTTTAGTTTACGCCCCATATTTAAAACTACCTTTACATTGGGGGTGGAGTTTCACTCTACCACCCTTCCACCTTAAAATAAAAGCACAGAGTAGGATAACAAAAATTAAAAAAGACAGCAATTATGTATAAAAATTTATTATTATTATTTTTATGAATATAACATGTTTTAGAGTAATGTATAATTAATTAATGTACTTATTGGTATCCTCTATTATAATCAACTTATTAGCAATCTCATACTTAATACTGTAGTTAAGTTTAAAAAAAATTTCATATAACAAGTCCCAACAATTAAAATGCGTATTAATTATTTTTAAAATAAAAAGATCCATATCTTTTGGCTTTTGATCAAACGCCTCATTGGCTGTTAAACTAGTAAACATATCTATTGTAAATCTTTCATTCGCAATAACATTTTGCTTAATTGTTAGTTCATCGAAAATTGTTTCTAAACATTCCTCCATATGTAATAACATGTTTACAGCATATTCACCTAAATATAATTGAGGAATCTTGTTTAACTTAAATATAAACATTTTTTTTTCTGGAATTAAATGCACTGTATATTTTCGTAATCCACAAAAGTATTCTTCTTCTGATGTAGGTTTTCGGCAAATTTGCGGTGCTGCAGCTAGTCTGTCCTTTAATGCTTTTATCAGTTCACCAAAACTTGCTTGAGAAAAGCTAATATGACAGGTCGAAGCTGATTTAAGTACATGTAAAACTGGTTCAAAACATTGTTCTGGATCCAAACCAACGACTGCTAGTTTTCCTCCAGACGGTGTTAAAGGAAATGATTTTTCATAGAGGACACGAGAAGATTCATAACTTTTCATTTTTAAAAGTGTTTCTTTCGCTTTTGGTGCTGTGTATGCTTGTAAGCTCCTGAAGTCCTGAAAAACAGCTTTTTGAAAGCCTTTTTCTTTGGGCGACGGCGACGCCGGCGATTCACTCTTTTCCTGCCATGTTGGTTTTGGACTTTTTGATGCGGACACTGGCGCATAATTAGGTTTAATTTTTTTAGCCACTTGCTCGTAAGAAAGTTCACTTTCGACTGGGTTCATTTTTTAAAATTGTTTTATTCACGATTGATACTAACTTCTAACCATGTATGCGTGACCTAATATAGCAATATGCACCCCTTCTTTTTTATCTCCCCCCACACAAAATTGTCTGTGACGTATGTTAAACGCAGAAACATATGCGTGTGTGATTTAATAACATGTAAATTCAGAAACATTTCAAACCGGAAAAAACATGTTGGAACCTGCAAGTGTTTCGCACGTACCCTTTTTCTTTAGGTAAAGTAACAATAAACTCCAATTTGCTTGTTTAGGTTTGTGTCTTAAAATAGGTACCTCAGTAAAAATTTTACCAAATTTAACACTCTATAAGCAATAAATACCAAGCTTTCTAAACTATTTCTTATGAAGGTAAAATAATACAAAATCCGTTTTCTTGTTTGGGTTTGTGCCTTAAAATAGGTACCTCAGTAAAAATTTTACAAGATTTAACAACCTATAACCAATAAATACCAAGCTTTCTAAACTATTTCCTATGAAGGTAAAATAATACAAAAAAGCATACTGTGTTTGGAAACTTCGTTTGACACTTACGCCCCTACGGCTATGTAAATAAAAGGTATCTGCCGATAAACAAAATAATACTGTAATTTTAAAAGTTTTCTCCCAAGCCACCATGAACTCAGCCCTAAAGGTGGATGTTTGTCGGTAGACAAATTAAGGACAAAAAAATATCTTTAGAAAGCACCCGAACTTTAAAACTCAGCATGCCTAAAAAAGGGTACCCTTTGGGTACCTGGACAAATTAAGGACAAACAAAAGCCGGTGAAAATAACATGTAAATTCAGATTTCAAAACATGCAAAAACATGTCAGAACCTGCAAGTGCTTTGCACGTGCTTGCACACCTGCGTGTAATTAATCACTTTTTATTACCCCATTAATTAAAAAATGACATTGATTAATCACCCTAACGCGGTCCTTTACTACTGGTACATACACAATTTTGGGTGCAGCGAAAAATAGTTTAATTTTATTAAACCACCATTTTGCCCTTGCGCATCACTGGCTTAAAAATTAGCACAAAATCAAATTTCCTCAATGAAATATTTGTTATTCATTTTATGAATTAATATAATTCCATATTATTTTCATGCATTTTAACACAAAGACTAAAATTACGTTGTCTTTCAGAAAATCAAAGAATTTGCTAGATCGTTATCGACGTAATTATACGGGGGTTTAACATTTACTTGAATCCTATTTTTTGCAAAAAAATTAAATTTTTTTTTGTTTATATCTTAGGTAATCGTGAATTTTCTGTTGAAAAAATGGATACAAGTCACAATGTAATTACCCCCGTAGAATAAATAGGTGCCCTATACTTTTTATAGATTTTTAAAACCTATGAGTATGAATAGTTAGAATAATTACGCTCCATCAGAAAATTGCAACTAAATTATTTATGTATAAACATTAAAAATTAAGCTATTAAATAAATCTTTTATTTCCTGAAAGAATATATTGGCACATTAAATTAGGTAGGTTTGAAAATCCTGGCTGGAGCTAAACAGGGTGTGAAAAAATGTCACTAGATGAGCTTGACTAAAATGGTCATTTCATACAAAATTTCTTCATTTGTTTAACATACCTGGTACAAAAAGTTTACCCATTTTAGTAATTTTAGTGCAACAAAAGAAATTGTTATTTCCCTTTTTACTATGTGACATTTTTCTTGGGCCCTATACAAAGTAAATCAAGAAAAAGTTATACTATTCATGTTGTTGCTTTCTTTCAGGCATTCAAAAACAAATATTTAATTATATTTTTTTAAATAATTAATTATTAGTACAGTCAATCCGTATTTGGACATCGACAAAATTGTGTAGGGCCGCCATTATAATATGTTATAACTCTGTGGTAAATAGGCAAAAAGTATAAGAATAAAACTGTCATTTGTACATGTCACTATAAAAATGATTTTCTTGCAAATATTAAACAATATTAATGCAATAGTGAGAAGCTAGCTGAAAAACTAGGTTTCAAAGTACGTATATGGCTGATCCAAATTGTAAATATCTAAATGTTTCCATTAAAATTCGGTGTCCGAAAAACACATTTTTTTAAATGTCAAAAATACTTATCCCGTTTTGCCTCCCTACCACAGAACTGAGAGATTTTACATTTTGGACCTACCAAAATGTAAAATCTCAAAAAATGATAACATATTATAATTGGCGGATCACCCGGAATTTTGTCGATGTCCCCTTATTAGGACATGTTGACTGTACTATATATATTTTTCTTGATTTTCCATGCAGTGTACTTATTTTGCTATATTACTGAAATTCCACATTGATGATATAGATTGTCAAAGTACATTTTTGTTTATTAAATGTTTTTTATATTACAATATACGCGTATATACCGAGTATAATCGAATATTTAGCACAAAAACAATTAATTGCTTATGTTTACATGGATGACTAGACGTTAAGCATGTTTTTTTATGACTATCTTACAAGAAAATCGGAATCTGTTAACGTGGGCGAAAAATGTTGGAATTTCTTACACATAAAAAATTATTTACAAAAAATATTGATTTAAAACAAAATTTTGAATTTGGGTTCTAAACAAGCATAAGTACAAAATCTAATTCATTGAAATTTAAAATTATCGTTGCATTAGTAAATTGGCACCTTGTCTTTGATGTACAAAATTATTGTTATTTTTTGCATTATTGCTTAAACAATCGTTTCAAGTAACAGCGTCAAACTGCCAATAAGAATGCTCAAAAACACTATTAAAACAAATTTATTTCTAAAAGTTGGATTTATCTGAAAAATACCTCTTCTCGTTTTGTAGAGTTTTTTTCTAGTAATAGCTAGATGAATTTTTATTAGATTATGGTTTAGGTTAAGAAATATGCACATCAAGAATATAGGTGTAAGTTTCTTATATTACTATTTTGATTGCAATAAAAAATGTAAGTAAAATTTTCTTTGTTTGGTATTGATAAAATTCACTACTTAACAAAGTTTCAAAAATTTTTGGAAGTAAAAACAACAAACAAATGTTTTTTATACTTTAAAGGTCTTAAAAGATACTTAACGCCACTTAACTCCATTTAAATTAACGTTACCAAATAAATGCATTTATGGATTCCTTAATTTCACTAATCCAAAGTAGTAAACGCGATCTATCGGTAAATCTTAGAATCTCATTATTTTACTTGTTTTCCATTATTAAAAGAAGAAAGAAAAATGTAGGTTTTCTTTCTAATTTTAAATTTGTCTAGTAGTCGATAGATGGCTCCATTAAAAAACGGTTGCAGATGCCTACTTTAGCCGAAATTCGTTAAATTAACAAATATCACCTATAAGTGAACGTTAAGTAACGTGAATTTGATCTATAAATGACATTCAAAATGTCTTATTATTCATTTAATTTCTTTTAATTTACGATAAGTTAATTGGAAGTGGTGTTAAGTTTATTCAACTGTAAATTAACATTAATAATTGTTTTAAAATATTACAAATTTTTTGTCATCAAAGGCGACCAAAAATAAAAACATTGTTTATTGTTTTTATTCACCAATTAAATCAAAAATGCATTTATAAAATTGTGTTTATATGTTTTAATACACAGGATGTCGAGTAATTAGACAAAAAAACTAAAATTGTTCCTTAAAATTAAAATAAGAAAAATTTAGGAAATTCATAATTTTAGATTGTAGGTCTACTTATGGGACACATGTCTGTATTTGTAAGAAATTCTGGACCTGCCAGTGTTTCCTCTATTGTTGTTCTATGAGAAGTGGAAGACAGCAGATGTTTTGCTCTTCAATTAATCAATGGTTTAATATTTAGGATGAGATTGGTCTTACCACGAACAAATATGGAACTAAATCTAACACACAGCCTCTATGTAAATATAAATAGTTATTTGTTATTACTAATACTACTAATCATGTCTTTTTTTATCAATTTTCTGCATTGTTTCATCAGTCCATTTTATTCCATTTTTTCTGCGCGATCTTTTAGAACACGGTTTGAGCGATACATTTATTACTATTTTAGAAATATAAAAACATTTAGTTATAGTGTTATTTCGGTTTATTTAGCTGAGGGTCCTTCAGGTTACGGTGGGAAAAAACACAAAAAATAAGTGAATTTGGAAGGGCATAATTTTTGTATAAAATAATATTATAAACAATTTAGATGCCACGTTTTTTTCTACAACATTCTTTTTTCAGTATTTTTGCCAAATTCTATGTTATGTTATTTTTAATCAAATTTTTGACTGCAGTTTCCACGTCTAAAAACCAAATTATTCATTTGCTTTAAAGTTTTATTTCTAATATTTTTCTATAAATTTTCAGTCTGTTTTTCAATAGATTTTATCTAATTTCGACTATTTATAGAAAGTACCAAAATATTTTATAACATTCGATATGTAAATATTTTTTTTACAATAATTTCTTTGTTTGAAATAAAACCTTATATAACTTTTTTGCATTTTTTCCCATCACAATTAATACCTTTTATAAAAAGAAGCGACCCTTTATAATTTATACAACCTTGTTTGAAAGACATGAAAAACTTTCAATATTTATTTGCACTCCCGTTCACTTTCCTTAGCTAGTTGTAAAAACCACGATTCATAGCTGCGCGATTCCTATTATGCCATTTACACTGCAAAATCCTAAGGTATGTTCGCCTAAAACTGGCATTACACAAAGCGTAACACAAGGGGTTAATCGTGGAGTTAATGTAACACAAATAGTAGAAAAAGTCCCATAGTTGGGCAGGGATCAATGTGCTCGAAGTTAAGGGTTTCAGAAGCACTAAGATGTTGTACGGAGTCCAGGTTATGATAAAAGTTGATAAGATTGCAGACAGAGTTTTTGCTGCTTTTCTGTCGGCTTTCTTTTCTTGAGTTTTCTTCTTCTTTTTACCTTGGTTTTTAGTTGCGTTTACTAGGAGCGTTTTTCCTGCTAGTTGCTTCGGGATTATTTTTGCATTCAGTGGGATCCGAATGTCGGGCATCATTGATGGTCTCCGGTTGAGAGACAAATGGTTGGATTGCAACTAAAATAAAAATAGGTATTAATCATAATAGTTGGTAAATAAACAAATAAACTCTCACAAAAAAAATAACAGCCAGATTTATTATTTGTGTTAGAACATCTATTCAGAAAGCTAAATCCCCAAAATGCACACCAATAAATGTAAGGGGTTGGCCCCCCCAAAAACCCCCTTTAATTTGCAACATTAGATCACGATGGATCTGGACCTACAAATAGGTGCATAATAATTTTAAAAATATTTCTGTAAAAATTATTTATCTCAAAGAGGTCCTTCGCTCCCTAAATGGCCCCCGAAGAGTAATATTTAATCATGTTAAAGTTACATAATTTTTAGCAAATTGATGCAAACCAAGACTCTAAAAAACTAAAACTTACATTTTGTTTTTAAAACAATGTTTAAAATGGAATAAAGAAATGTTTTTAGAAAAAAAGTTTAAAGTATAATTATTTTAGAACCTTATTTTGAATCTGTTTACCACGTTTGGTGTCAATCCAATATGATTAAATGTTACTCTTGATGGGCCATTTAGTGGGCGAAGCAATTATTTTAGACAAATAATTTCGCAGAAACTTTCTTAAAATCTTATTAAACACCTATTTGCAGAATTTGGTGCAGATCCATCGTGATCTAATGTTGCAAATTTTGGGGGACTTTCACGCCAATTCTAAACATTTATTAGTCTGCATTTTGTGGATTTAGCTTCCTGAATACAATATCTATTAATAACACATAAAAAGAATCTAGCTTTTATACAGGGTCTCATAAATAAACCGACAAACTAAAATGACCGATTCTTTGGATCAAAAAAAGAAAAAAAATTCTTATAACATATGTCCAGTTTGACTTTTTTGGACTTTAAACAGCCCCCCAAGAAGCCCCCAATAAAAACTTTTTTTATAATTTTACAAACGCAGAAATTATTTTCGTACTTAAATAAATCCAAAAAGTTCTAAACAATTTTTTGAAAAATGTTGGGGGGCAGGGGGTTGTAACTCAGTAAGAAGGCAAAATCAAATACATGTTAATATGAACTTTTTTCCTATTTTAAGAAAGAAGAATCTATCATTTTGGTTTGTTGGATTTCCAATAAATAGGGTGAACAAAAAACTTACACCAATACCGGAAAATTCGTCATGCCTAGCAGCAGTTCCTCTCGGCACATCCTCCGGTATCATCTTAATAGAAGGTCCTTCAGTGTGTACAGTCCCAGCCTCTCCTTGGTCGGCTGGAAGTCTAATAAGAATAGTGTAGACGCTATCTGTTGAGACTGAGCGTCCTGCCAACAGGCGGTTTCCTGCTGGCAAGCTCCGGGAGTCCCTTGGAGCTAAACGATGAGTTGGGGTCATGTTGGCCTGTGTGAGCACGTGGTCGCGTTGTGTTGAAAGACTTGTTGTGTATGGATCCCTTCAAATAAAAATTCATATTTAACTAGTCAGAATAGACAAAGAATTGCAAATAATTATAGAAATTAAGTTTTAAAAATTGATGAATCATTTTAGCAAGTATAATAGATCGTCAATACGTTCGCAAAGGTACGGAACCCTTCTCGCTCAAAAAAAATTACAAAAGTTCTGGCAACCTAAAATAATGCTTGACTATTTAATTTTTTAAACTCTTGTTAAATTTGCAACCATACAGAAAATCCTAAAATTTCCGCATTTTCTGTAAGGTAGCGTAGTTGGAACAATCTCCAGAAAATTGTTAAAAAATAAATTTCATAAATTTTACACCTGGAGATCTGAAGCAAAGTGCTACACTTTAACTTTTGGTAAATTTGACCTTAATTTATTTTGCCCTAATTCAATCATATTCAGGATGGTTGTTTCGGTGCTTTTTCATATTTTACGGATATAGTCACAAAATTTCCAAAAATCAAGAAATTAATACCAAATTCAATAAAAGAAATTTAACAGTGTCCCAGTGTCTTGTGAAGCCAAAATCATTTATTTATCTTTTAAATGGTCAAATAACATTTTTATAATCAATTTGATTCTACAAAAATTTGTTGAAATGAAGCTGACAAAATAGTCAACAAAAATTGAGGCAAAAACGTATGATCAAAAATCGTAGATGGGTTTTTTTAAATGCATTTTTCTTAACAGAGTTGTAAAACGAGCTTCGGGCTCGTTTGACAACTCTAGTTGAAAAAAAATTCGTAAAAAAGCTGGAAAATTTTTGTTATTTGGGTAGAATATTAAATTTAAAAAAATCCAGGAATTTAATTTAAAAGCCAAGAAGCCAAGCCCCGCATTTATTGAATCGATTATAGTTCAATTTCATACATACGGAGCATCACATCGACAAATTTCTGTTGGTAATAACTACCTTTCTATGTATACAAAATAGGACGAATAAAATTCGCGAAATTATTATTCACATCCCGAATAATTGTGTAACGCAAATAAAAGTAAAAAAATATTTATTCAAGAGTAATATCGAGAGTAATATCTTTTGACGTACCGATAATAACTTTAAAATTCTTGGGAACATTAGCAATTTGAATCCTTTGAAAAGGTTGCAGCAGTTAAAATTACTATTCATATTTCACAGATAAAATGATTAGCTCTTGTTCCAATTTTGATCGAATGCATATTAAAGTTAAATAGGTTTATCTCGATTTAAACAACTCAAGTTATGTCAAAACCTATAGAAGTTAATCTTCGCAAATGTATTTCCGTTAAAACTTGCATGAACATTTTTTTTATTTCGTTATTCGTAAAAACACACTGAATTACAATAAAAATTACCTATGTCATCCTATAAAAAATGAAGCATAGCTTATTAAAGCTTGCATAATGTATAATGTATAGACCAAGAAATTATTAAGTCGTTTTTTTGGTCAAAATAAATGATTGTAGATTCTGATTTACTTTGATCGATTACACAATACTTCTGTACTTGTACTTTGTTCTTGCAAAGAGTATATTAAGTTTCAAAAGTGCCCTTCAGGTAAAGTAGTTGGAGAGTTCAGAAGCCGGAGCCTAGCCGGAATCAACTGGAATCTGTACGGCGCATGCATGCGGCGATGTGATGTTCGTTTGAACTCCCGGAATTTTACATTTAGCAAGCACTTTACTCCAGCAAGCTTCATAAATTTTATTCGGGAACGGAGAAAGCAGACGCTCAAAATAAAGAAAAGAGCACGTTACATTCGAAAAGAAATGGATGTTTTTATAGCCCTTTTGGCTGTTTGAATTATTTAACCCTTTTTATTATTCTCCTCTAGAAAATCGTAAAACACTACTAGAACAATTTAATCCTTTTTGATCTTTTTAGGTCATAACATTGGGCAACCCGGCGCATTCGCCATATTATTTAAATGCTAAAAGTGAAATGGCTTTATTATACAGGATGTCGCCTATTTTGATATGGCAAATATCTGGGAAAAACCAAGACATTCGGTAAAAACAGTTTTTTAAAAAAATGCCCCTCTTTAGAAATATTGGCTTTAGCAGGTAGACATTTACGATTGCGTCTTTTTAGTCTACCTGCTTAAAGGCCATTATTTCCAAAAGGGTGCACTTCTTCAAGAAACTGTTCTTACCGAATGTCTTGGTTTTTTTCTAGCTATTTGACGTATTAAAAATAGCAAACTAAACGCGAACACACTGTAGATCTGTTTTAAAATAAATATTATGCCTTAGAAATCAAGCGCAATAAATTAAAAAATGCGCAGATACAAATTTAATTTAAGTTCCAAAGACGAGCGCTATTTGAATTATTAATAAACTCGTTGGCTTACAATACACAATTGAGTAAATTCTAGGTGGTGCACAATGCACAATATTGAATTCTGTATTTCTGCTAGTGCAGTTATATCCTTGATAAAAGCTTCATATCACCCAGAAATGTTGACAATACTGTCACGCTTTGCAAGTTCCGGGAATTGTTCTTAGTTTCATAGGTAGAAAGCTTGTTTACTGGTATGATATGCGCCTATTCATAACAGTCCATAGGGTACAAAAGAGTCTTGACAATCGACCAAAGAAAAATAGGCAACATGGAAAATTCTACCATCAAATAAATATTTTAAATAAAATATAATTTTTGTTATTTTTTTACATTAAAAGTAACTTTTTCTATTAAATAGTGAGGTGTATACTTTTTCTAACACTCTATAAACTATCATGATTTAGAAATCAGAATTTACTTAACAACCAGCTAATTTTCTTATTTATCGACGAATCTCTGAGGTCTAAGGGCCATATTCTACCTATAATGCACAATTTTCCCGGAAACTTTTAAACTTTTCGAGAACTTTGTCGGGCTCATTTTTAATAAATTACCAGCCTTTTCCATTTAAAAGCATTTTTAGTGCATGATAACTAAACTTTAAAAGTTTCATCAAGTTTCAATTTCTAGAAACAATCTTTCACAAATTGGAATCTCGGAAATTTAGAATTAATTGCAACTAAGGTTTGAAGCCTTAAGGAAAATCACGTTTTTTGGGTCATCTATTATTTCCAAATAGTATCAAAAACAATTACAAAGTTCAGGCTATGTAGCCCATAAAGAATTAAGTGCATACGACAAGGACACAAGCGCCCAATTATTTATTTAATTACTTTGAAACGCCAGTTAAAATAGTTTCCTGTAAATGGGCAGAGTAGGTCACATTAGAGTTTGCTGTAATGGAAGAGTCAAGAGTGTGAAAACACCTAAAGGACGCTAATATCTTTTTGCTCACTTTTTTGTATTAGCCAGTCCGCATACCGACAAATTTTATGAAAATCATTAACGATAACTTAGAGTATGAAATTTGGCATACATTTTGCCGACCACATTTAAAAAATATTTGACAAAAATAGTTATTGTATTGTGACCCATTTTTAAAATAATGAGGCTTTAATAATTAAAAATTAGTTTTATAACTGTCTACTAGGCTCTTTGCAATTTTGATAGGCAGCCAGCTCCTTTTTATTAGTTCTTTTCATTTATAAAGATTTTTTTTTTATTTTGTATTATGGTTACTTAAAAAAGAGTCCTTACAAATATTGAGCAAAAGTAGTGCGTTCTAAGGGATTATTTCATTTACATGTCAAACTAGAAGTTTATGCCAAAATTTGAAGCACATTACTGCGAATTATACTGGAAAGTGAAAATCATCCGTTGGCTACAACCTGAGTCAAGAAAATATTCTGTTGGCAAGCCCTGACAGCGAAATAAAATACCTGGATAGACGTCAAAGTTAAGATTTTTTGTTAAATTTGTCAAAAATTGTTCTTTCGGTTAATCATATTCAATGTTTAAATTAAATTAAATTAATATTATTTTGTTAAGTAAATATATATATATATTCGTATGATATTATAAATACATGTCAAAAATAGGTACAAATGAACATTATAAAATGGAAGATGTTTAATTTCCAAAAGGTATAAGTGATGTTCATTTTTTCACGTCCATGGCCGATTTTTATTATTCTGGTAAAGCATTTACTTCGCGGCCGAGAAAAACCATGGAAAGAACTCAGGCATACCAGTGTTGTCAAAATTGTGGTGGTACAATAAATCCCAGCGAAAAAGTTACAGCTGTTTTAGGGTTGATATCCAATTCAAAGTTTCTGGAGTTATTTGGTGTATTTCTTGAAAACCACCCTCAAATTTAGTGTTTGGACATTCTTCTACAATATGTTTAATCGTTTCTGGCAATGCACCACATTCACAAAGCGGGCTAGGTAATGTTAAGTAAATGGTATTTATAAATGAAATAATCGTGTCGAATAGCCATCGTGCTCTTAATAAATTTTCGATTTATTAAAATCTCGTGCCTGTTGAATACGCAATGACCCTTAAAAATAAGGGTGCTTTCTTTTAATTATTCACCTGGTTCATTTATAATCGAAAATTCATAGAGCACTTGTACTATTACTTCTGAGAATACAATTTTTTTTTCTTGCATCCTTATTATTTTTACCTAGTACATGAATTAATTTCGTTTTGTTTAATTACTCACTACTTTTGCTCAATATTTGTGAGGTCTTTTTTCTAACTTACCAAGATACAAAATCGAGGGGCAAATCGATGGGTAAAATTGTGTACACTAATTCACAAATTCTAGAATTTGTTGACAAATTCTTAACAAATTCTACAAATTCTTGACAAATTCTTGACAAATTCTTAAAAAATTTTTCTATTGAATTGAAGTACAAAATAAAAAAAAATCTTCATAAATAAGAAGAACCAGTGAATATAGTAGCCTGGCTGCCTATACAAATTTTGCAAAAAACCTAGTCAAGGGTGTTTTTTTTTTCACCATTGGGACCCTCCTCCTCCATCCATTCGGCTCGGTATCAGCCCTCCAGTCTGGTAGGCGGCCCTACTGGGTCCGCTTAATACCTCACCAGACTTATACGAGGTGGCAGCATCGAAGCCGTTGGCTTATTGTATTACTTTCCAGGGTCCGTACTGCACTTCCCAATCATACGCGCATGCACTCGCTCATTCATTCTCACTACTTGGATATGCGACGGCAGTTCTCAGACTACCTGCGGTCACCCATCCAAGTAGTGACCGGGCCCTCGTTGCTTGACTTCAGTACCTCTATAATAGACACTGAAGCAGCCATAGCCCGGCTTCAAGTCAAAGTGTTAAAATTATTTCTTTTTTTCAAACTCAAAAGTCGTTTGGCAATAATAAAAAAAGCAAAAATTTTTAAAAGCCACCAATTTCTTCGTGATGGCGCTATGTCATTTTATCTGACAATATTATTGTAAACTACATCGAAGATTCTACCTTGTAAAATCTGGTAGTCTGGTAGTATAATTAAAAATCTTTCGAATTTTAATGCTTATGGATAGTGTTCTGTCTTTACCATATCTACAAACTCTAGATAGATTAACATACCTGATAACATTAAGCGAGGTGCATCTCGAAACAGAACTCTGCAACGGCGTCTCAAGAGACATAGGCGTTATGCATCCTTGGCCCTGTTCGCTAGGACTCTCCTCTTCTGTGTCGCTATCCTCACGGCCTGAATGCCACCAGGCCACACACCACGCCCGTATTCTCCATACTCCCGACAGCAAGCCTCGTCTCTGTTGGAAAATTGCATTATTACACAGATGTCTTGATGCTCGTACACTCGTACAGGTTGTCTTACTTTTCAAACATGTTAAATAAAAGATATGAGTTAATGAGTGAAATATTTGTCTAATATTTAAAAGAATAGGACCTGCTGTTAAAAAATAGTACATAAATTATAATAAAATAGTGAATGCGCCGGGCGAGCCATATAGCCTATAATTCTGCTGTATAAAAATAGTACATAAATAATTTCTTCACTTATTTTTCTATGTATCTTACCCAACAACATACTGAAATTTTAAAACTTTGCGTCTATGGTAAATATTTCAAAATGGAGAATCAATATAGGGGTACACATTAAAGTCTATTTTCGGGGAGTACGATGTCTAAACAACTAAATAATGGTAAATTTAACATAAAAATAATAATAATTTAATCTACAATATTAAGGCTTAAAAATCTGACGTCAAAAAACAAAAATATTGCAATGTTTTTTGAAGTCAGATTTTTGACGAAAAACAAATAACCGATTTGTATGAAACCATAATACGATTGTAGTTATATTTTCTAGTATTCAAAACTACATTTAGTTTAAATATACGATCGGGCCCTCATGAAGATGTGCTATTTATTAGAATTGACTGCAGCTCAACGGAGATGAATTATACGAGCTTCTAGGAGCACAGATTAAAAGACCTGTGGTCTAGTATCCGATAGATGACTCTAGTGAAAAAGATAACAGATGCCTACTTTGAAAATGACACAGGCATGGCCGAGCGGTCTAAGCCGTTGACGGTGAAAATCGCAAGGTAGCCTGAGTGGTTTCAATTCCCACTACCTCCAATATAGTTTGGCTAGGCTTTGGAGGAGGTTGTTGGTTGTATGTGTCCGTGCTTATATGTATATTCCCAATTAGGCAGAAAATGTCAGAAACGGGAGCACTACTGTGTGCGTCAAACTTTTTTTTTTAAATGAAGCGTATTCGTACAAAAATTGGTTGGAATAACCTAGGAGATCTGTCATACCACCCACAAACTGTCGGTTCAAAACATTCTACGTACCAGCTAAAAGGTTTGTATAACATTAACGGAGTGTTATACAACTTCAATTCTTCATAATTAGGTAAAATAGGGCATAATGACTCATTTACAATCGTACTTTTAATGCAAAATCCGTGCATCCAAAAAAATCCGTATTAATTTAAAAATTCACGGAAATCCTTTTGTAAATGAGTCATAATTTTCTTTTTTACCTAATTATAAAAAATTAAAGATGTGAAGCACTTTCTAAATGTTATACAAACCTTTTAGATACATAGAATTTTTTTAACCGGCAGTTTGTTGTTTTTTGGTAGATAAGCTTTATATTTGATAAAAATATAAAATTCAGAAGTAATGCATCTCAACCGACGTGTGGTAAGACAGATCTCTTAGGTTACCCCAACCAATTTTTGTACGAATAAGCTCCATTAAGAAATATAACCTATAAGTGAAGTTAATTTGATCTATAAATAAGATGTCAACTTTCGTATAATTCATTTCATTTTGTGATAGTTCGCGATACGTTAATTCTTAGTGGCGGTAAGTAAATTCAACTATAAATCATTCTTTAGACTAAATTGCTCACCCGGCGCATTCACCATTTTGTTATTCAAAATCATGTGTTTTTAAAAATAATCAGAAATATGTTATTATGGTTACCGAAAAACTTGAAGTCAATTTTTTTATAAGAACATTTAATAAAGTTGTAACCGAGGTTGTATAAGACATTTTTTTTTTATTTTGACCAGACAAAAGAGTAATTTTCCATACAAATTTTTAATTGCCAATTTTGTTTTTCATTTTGAATTATCGATGTATTACCTACCCAATCGAGCTACCTTATAAACCCAGTTTACAAATACTGATAAATAATATTCATTAAAATTAATGCAGTCCATTTTACGCGTTTATGACTTTCAATTATTGCATTACATTTCAGTCGGAAAAGCATCATCCAGTTTAGTTTGGTTATCGACCTCTTCACAATAAAATGTAGGGCACATATCACGCAGAGCCAGCAGCCTGTGGGAGCTGAAACCTTTCCCAACTAACTCTGATGTATTTCCTGTACTTTTAGTTAGAGATTGTAAATCATGAAAGATTAGAGACTCGAACATTACAAATAGAAAAACTAAAACCTCGGATTCTGTTTCGTTTGACGTTAGCCAAAGAGAACGCACATATATTTACGGTCAATACTGTTGATGTTTTCTTTATTAAAAACCCATCAAATGAAAAAAATGTTTTGGGTATTATTTGGTGACCGATCTCTTTTATATTTCTATCCCTTCGTTATAAACTGATAAAATACACTTATTTTGTGAGTATTTTGACACGATGACATGTTCACAATAGATGCTGAGGAAATTGGGAAAAGGAAATATGTTTTTCACCTCATTATTAGACAGCTTACATCAGATTCTGTGCAAATATAAATCTATTTTCACATTTATATATTGTAAAGAATTTCTGGAACATTTCTATTCCAATAATTCTAAATATGTTGAATTAAATAAAGTTTCCACATGCTAATATTTACGTTAAGTAATGAAGTAATAATTTAATATATACAAGCATTTTGCAAAAATTATTTCTTTACAAAAATTTCTTCGCCATAATTCGGATTAATGCATACATATTTAGCTATGGTATGAGTTGAAAAATCTGACCCCAGTCCAATTTAGAAGGTGGTTCAATTTATGAAACCTTACCCTATGTGGTAACAGTTAAAGCGTGATTTATAGAACGTTACTTTCACTTTACTCCGGCGTTACTTTACTTCGTCTCGATTTGGTATGACTTAATACGACTTACAGCTAAATAAATCAGCAAAGTAGCGTTAAAGTGAAGAATAAATTTGCCAATACATTCCCATGTATTTTATTTAATTTTCGGTTAGGTTACGCCAAAGTAAAGCGGAAGTAAAGTGAAAGTTACGTTCTATAAATAACCCTTAATGCTTACTGAATTTGATTTTGATGACCTCTTAATTATCTAAAATAATTGTTACGTTATGACATATTGGATATTATTATCGCCCCAATTTGTAACTGGAAATACGTGATAATGATTGCCAAATTGAATATTAGTTGTAATATATTGTGGCAAAACATCATGATTAAAGTTTTTGAGAACAACTGTATGTATCAAATTCATAAAACTAAGAGCTAATTTCTGAGTTTATCTCAGTTAACGCAATAAACATTAATCAAAGGCCACGCTTTTAGTGTATAATACCTTCTAGTCTCTACAAAACAATTAAACTGCAGGCTTTTATTATCCTTATACGCCATACATTTACTTCCATCCTGGTTTTGCAATAACGCAAAATATGTTATTTTTATAGCTATTGCATATAGTTTCAGTATTGACTTATATCAGTTGAAATAACAGGTCTATAAATGTGTATTATAGATACAGTTTATGACCTTCATTTTACACTATAACGCCACTAATGGAGTCATTTTTCTTTACGAGAGTTTTTAGTTTAAGGAGCCAATAAATTGGCGCTGTAATGCCGAAAGATATAGCTATTTAGTAGGGATTTTTACTCCTGTATCTTTGGGGAAATTACTTTCTGAAGGAGTATTTTTATATGCACTTTATCTTTTATTTATGTTTTTATTCATTATGGACATATTTTATCATAATGCATTTTTCCGATAAACTAAACAGTAAATTAGTATAATGGTGACACTATAAAGTTCGTTTTATAGTTTTTAACAAAAATGTTTAAAGATGGTTTTGTTGGGGATAAGAAAGAATAATGGTATATTTTGTTGCCAAAAGAAAACTTAAAGTTAAAAAGAGCCCTAAACCAGCCTTTATTTTCATGCTTTAATATATTTATACTTGTAAAAGTTTGAAAACCACCTTAATTTTTTATGCCACCCTTAAAAAGTATCTGAAAGCCTTGTGAGAGTGTATAGATGCCCCAACGTAATATTGAGATAATACCAATAAATTTCTAGAGTGGGTAGCCATAAAATTTCAATGGAAAACGGATATTACTCAGATTTTCAGGCAAGTCTCCTTTTATTCATAGCCTCTTCAATACTTTTAACGAAAAAAAAATAAGTGCACCAAGGGCATAAAATACAGCAACAGACTTATTGGCCGATGCGATAGGCATTTTTTTTAGAATGTTCTTTTTACTCTTTCTAAGCAACAAAAATTGGATCTGGACTGCTTTTATAACTATTGCCCTCGAACTTGTTTTGAACACATTCAGCAAATAAATATTCCTGAAATATAGTTTTCTTTTTATTGAAAAAGTTTGTGCTACGAGTGATACGTGACATAAGCCACTTTTATTTCTTTTTAAATCTTGAAATTAGATTACTTTAGGATTCTTGCGTCTTGACCAGAAAACACATGTTTGAAAAAGCATTTTTCACACTTGTTGGAAACATACCCACCTTTTTTTAAAGTACCAAATTAGTAATTATCGTTTCAAGTTTTATAAACGAGTCTTTATTCATGAGTTTGTCAAAACACGAGCGCAAGTGAGGGTTTTTATTAATTTTTAATAAATGTTTATACATATACTTAATTTTTTACTGTTACTTTAATTATAATTCATTTTTATTAAAAGAATACACCAAATTATACGTTTTTGGCAGCTAAAATAAATACAAAAATTATCATCTGTCATTTTTTGCAAGCAACGCTAATTTCAGCCTGTGGGTAAAGAGCTTGTTGCAACTTCATTTCGTGGATAAAGTGCCATTTTACCCACGGTTTGCAAGATATAGCTAAAGGATTGTTTTTATGACTTACCGATGGTTTTCGACGAGAATGATCCGCATACACAGAACTTTTCATATAGACGGAATCGTTGTCCGCCCCAGTAGATGATTCTGACCGTGGTCGCCTCCATTCCTCCAAATCCACAGTTGAACATGCGTTATTTGCTTCATCACTACGCACAAATAAACTATTTAACCATTAAGGTGGGTTTGCAAAAACAATCATGGATAAATACTTTTTTATTTAGAAATAAACGAAGTTACTAAGTTTTTAAATATCCTCTAAACTTGGAAAAAGAGTTCCAAAGTTGGAATTTTTGGGGATACATGTATAATTTATCAAAAAGATTGTTAACGGGGAATGTCGCGAAGCATAGAAACTGTTGTTATGTTGTGTTAGTTGCCCAAAATCAACCAAAAGCAACACTTTTTGATTATTGCTTTTTTTTTTAAATGCAAAAAAATATTGCTTCTAAATTGCCAAAATTCTGTATTTAAACGCTGATTGATAGACCTTTAGAAAACTTGTGCTTTGTTTATTTATGTTGCTGGTAAGCACAATTTTGAATTAAAATTAACTCTTATAGACCCCCTGAGCAATATCCAAAAAGTGCTGTTTTTTGTTAATTATAGGCAACCAACATTACATAACCACATTTTCCATTCTTCGCGAATTCCCCTTTTAGAATTAACGGGTTAATAATTAAAATTGCCAATTGGTAGATACACGATAGTCTATTTTATATTTGACCTTTTAACTGCACAAAAATAATAGTTGTTTAATTACAAAGTGGGCGGCTGAATGATTGCAATAGTTAAATAAATAATAACAGATAAATATTTTTAATTGTCATCACTTAATAAAACGTTCAAATAACTAAACAAAAGGCATCAACGTGTCTATGTAAATTATTTCAACCGAGTTAATTCCATGAAATTGAAAAATTTTCACATGCAAATAAATGCAAAACAGTCAACTTTTTGTGCTTTTGTTTTAAACTCTGACATGACAATGTAGCTTTAACGTATACGTATGTATATTCAAGAAATTGTTCACTTTGTTTCAAATGTACCAAAATTTCAGTGTTGCATATGTGTTTAATGCATAAAATAATTTAATTTAGACTGAAAGTGTAAACGTGTAATTAATAGAGGAATTCATAATTAATGCTTTGCACAACATTTTAGTGCATACTATTTAAATTTTGAGTCAAATGTCCTTTGTAGGGAATATTTGTATATTACCATATCCAAAATGTTTTCATTATTTTACTTTGAACTAAATCTGAACAAAAACTGTGTACATTTAAGCTGAAAATAATTATTATATAGTTTGATATTTTCTACGAATAAACGTAGTCAAATAAAAAAAAATATGTCTAGCCCATCCTTAAAAATAATGTAATATTGACAGAACAAATAAACGCTGTAAATGTATAACCGTGTAGGCTTTCTGTCAACAAAATTAAACTAACCCAATTTCAGTTTGATTAATTCCAAAACTTTTTGCTCTAAAGAGATTGTTGAACCAACATGAAGTGAAAAATAAATTAAGTACTTATTAATTCAAAATCTCATCATCAGAGTAAACCGGGTTGAAATTAAGTTTTGAATAGGAAATATATGAAAATCGGCTAACTTTTGTTAAACTACGCCGCGCCGTAGTTAGTTAGATTTTGTTTCTTGTGCTACTGTTCTAAAATTGAAATAGATTATTAAATAGCTTCTTAAACGAAATCCAAACTTAGGTAGTGTTTGTGACATTTTTTTAATAAAGACGTGAAAAATTAATTAATAACATTCTTACCTGGAATTACTTCTTTTACTACTATCTTTTTTGCCTGCCTGTAAATTAGGCAAGTCCTTCTGTCGCTTCTCAGTTTCCCTCCAAATCCGCCAATACAAAAAGCACATCACTGAAACTGGTACATAAAAGGCAGCTATGGCCGTGCCAAAAGTAATGTAATGATTGGTCTCGATGAATTGAATATAGCACTCATCTGGGGGTACTGTTCGCTTACCCTCAAGGTATGGCCAACTGTAGATCCAGGGTGGCCATAAAATAAGGCTTATTCCCCATGCACCCCTGTAAAAAAAGATATTGTTTTTATTAGACCATATTCGAAAAAAAATTGGCTAAGGCTAGGATTTCAAAGATCTGTGCTATATAGGTCATCTTTGTTGGGCTCCCGTCAATTTTACTAAATAGCACATCTACAAAAAGACCCTATCGTATATTAAACCTAAATGTAGTTTTAAAAAATAGATAAATAGGGTTACAAAGATATTATGGTTTCAGTTAAATAGGTTATTACTTTGAGTCGAAAATCTGACTTCAAAAAACAAAAATATTATAATGATTTTTGAAGTCAGATTTTCGACACAAAGAAATAACTAATTTTAATAAAACCATAATAAGTTTGTAGCCCTAGCTTTCTAAACCAGATTTACCTAGTTTTAATGTACGATGAGGCCCAAATATAGATGTGTAATTTATTAGATTGACGGGAGCTCAACGGAGATGACTTATACGAGCTTCTAGGAGCGCAGATCTTCGAAACTGTGAATTTAAATCTCAAGGATGCTTATTTACAAATATACTTTTCCCTAGATGTGTAAAATAATCTGCATTTTGTTTTACGCAAGAACTTGCATTAAAAGATCTTTTGTAAATGAGTCATTATGCACTTTTTTATCTATAATTATCCAAAATTGGCAATGTAAACCACTCCGTAAATGTTAAACAAACCTTTTAGCTGGTACATTGAATGTTTAAAAGCGGTAGGTTGTTTTTTTTTTTAAATTAGCCTCTTTTTTAACAAAATTATGAAAGTGACAACGTTAGGATATAGCTAGCATTATAAACGACGGTTGGTATGATAAATGTAATCGGAAATTCCAACCAATTTTAGTTTGAATATGGTCCATTCATTCTATTCTATAGTTGGTAACGGAATCATACGTTAAGATAAAATGGAGAATATTTATAGATATGTTGGTTACCTCACTGTCGAAACGAAAGCAAATCCTAGCGGCTTTTATCTGTTTTGTAAAGAAAACATGGATATCTATATTTAGTTCCATACATGTCTTTTGACACCTACAGCTACGTCTCGAGTGAGACTATTTAAAATTCATATACATAAAAAGAAAATATTGTTACACATTTTTGCACTTTACAAGATTTAGGTACGCACTACCTGTATGTGTATGATAAATCGTTAAATAAACTTATCTAATATACTCTAGGAGTGCAGATCGTCCATTAAGGGAACATCCTCTATTGCAAAAACAGATAATTTAACTTGATGAATTAACAGTTAATTGTAGAGTTGAGTCGGGAAATTGGCTGTTAAACATTTAAGAGAGAATGTAATTAAAGTTTCCCGGCGCATTCGCCATATTCGAACAACGCAGCAGACAATTGTTTCAATTTGCTCTAATTCTTTTAATAAAGGAATAAATGCAGGATCAAGAAAGAATGCGTAATAGAATCCTAATTAAAACCAATAAATTTATTGTCGGAATTATACTGCGTGGCATAGTGATGCGACAAAAGTATTTCAAAGCTTCATTTAATTAAAATTTATTTACTCATTAAAATGTTAATAACTTCCAGTATAATTTGCAACACTCTAATGAAACATTCCCAGGGTATTATGATGGCTTTAATTGCTAAGAAAATTAAGAAAGCTGCAAATTGGACACACACAATTTAGGACTATGTTAAAAAACTCAATTGTCTGCAAGACAAAAGTATATTTAATAATTTTGTTTTTTAATATTTTTCGTTAGATTCGTTTACGTTTACTTATAATAAAATTCGCAGTAATTTCTGGAACAAATTTTGCAGCAATTTTCTGAAACCTTTTAAGTTATATTAAGTATAGTTGGAATTGGAACACGTGTCGCCTATAGAAAATACATAATGTTGAATGGTTCATAATTATTTCTTGGAGAATGCTTAATTTATCTTATAATTAAATTTAAAAGGTTGAATAGTTTCCTTCTTCATTAAAACAATTATTGCCGTCTGCGCTATCAAATATCGCTGGGTCTTTTATTAAAATTAAATTACGCTTTTGTCCTTTTATTTCCTTAGTGTTTTCTTTTATTTTAAAACAGGGTCTAAGTCCATTAACTTTACAGTCGTAATTTACTAAAACACTTAGCAGTCGCGTTTATACTTTAATAAATGCAACAATTACATTATCAAATTTTATTGCAAAAGTGTAAAATCCAAATTACTCGTTTATTCATTCACATTTAAAAAAGCCAGAGTAGGCGAGCCTTAGGGTGATAGATTTTATCCCGTATATTGTCATTAATGTCACTTGTGTTTGCTGTTTATGTAAGAAAAGTAAAAAAAAATAAGAAATGCATTTAAAAACATGTTCAGGGCATCTGAATCAAAAACAATGGTTTCAACATACAGGGTGTCCAAAAAATGGCGCATAAACGCTATGGTACGCTTTTGGGGCATTCTCATGGGTCCCTAGAAAATTGTCAAAAAAAATCCATCTGTTATATTCATCGAGAAAAATGCGAACAAAGTTGCATAAATTCGGCAACACAGTCTAGGAAAATACATCTAAAAATCCATTCTATAAGTCTAAAAATCCCATTTATGAGTCTTGATCATACACTTTTGCACTAGATTTTATTGACGTTGTTGTCAGCTTCATTTCATGAAAATTTTGTAAAATTAAATTGATTATAAAAATGTAATTCGACCATTTAATAAATAAACAAATGGTTGAATGGTTTAAGATATACTGTAGCTTTGTATTAAACCATATGTTTCGTTAATATGTGCTGTTATATTCAAGATATAAGCATTTAAAGTTTCGCACTATGGGGCAACATTTCTACGAGGGTATATGAGATAGATTTTTTTTACCAATTTTCTGGGGCTCCCTTGACATGCCCCAACAACGTACCATCGCGTTTATGCGCCATTTTTTGGACACCCTGTATACAGAGTTATTTTTTTTTTATTAAATTACTTTATAATGCACTAATCATTAAACTATTTAAAAGTTTACACAAAACAAGAATTATTTATGTAAGTACTCACTGTTAAGAATTTCTTTTAGGTATCATAGGATAAATTAGCACTTTTACAAAAATGTCTACAATTTTCTTTATCAATTCTCACATCTCAAGCAAAACTTGTTTCTTTTTTTTTAATTTTTGAACCTGTTTTATGTAACTGTCGCATTACTTTTGGCATTTTTCAATTTTTATGACATAGTGGCGTCAGACTAGCATGAAAAACCTTAAAATCTCTAACTTTGGGGAAACTCAATGGATTGACTTCATTTTTTTTGTAAAACGTTCAGAATTAAATATAAATCACTAATAAAAACTAAAATGGCGCCGCTAGTCCTTTCTAAATTTTTTATACTCTTCGCAAACTATATCTCGCTTATTATTAAAGGGGGATTGCACAAATCTCCCTCTATTGATTTATTTTTGAAATAAACAAAAAAATCTCAAACAAATCATAAAAGATGGCACCACAGTTTACTAAAAAAATGAAACTTCTGTCAACTTTTTATTTTTTGGGTTATGACTTTGTCAAAAGACGTCAAAATATATAGGTCATATACAGGTTTGTACACAAAAATTGGTCATGTATTAAATTTTTCTTTTTTGTATAAAAACTACAAGGTATAAGTCAAAAACGAAAACAGCTTTTTTTAAAGGAATTTATTACCTATTTTTCATAAAATTAAGTATCTTACCTATTTGTTGAGTATCGAAACCAAATATTTTTTAAAAAAACTAACATTTTTAAAATACCTAAAATTGCAAAAAATTACTCGATTCAAAATTAAAATTAAATTTAATTTTGGTTCTTCTGTCGATGCAAATTAAATAATCCAAAACATGTTGTTGGTAATTTTTCTACAGAAAATAACGTTGGTCAACCATTTTATTTCTATTTCGGGAAACCGGGATATCACTGTAAAGTAAAGATGGATAAGGGGTTATTCCAATGACGCAATTTCATTTCTATCTCCAAGTTTATGGGCGACTTACTGTGAAACCCAGGACGTACAGGGTGTCCCACGTAAGATGACCCAACCCCTTATCTCAGGAACTAAAAATGCTAGCAAATTTTTTTTTTCGCAGAATTGTTTGTAATGAACCAAATTTTTATTTTTAGTAATGTTTCACTATACAGGGTGTTCCATTTACTCGGAACACACATCCACTTCCTTATTTTAAATGGAACACCCTATATTTTTAAATTCTCCTAAAAATAAGAATTACTTTGTTAAAAGTTCGAAATCTCCAACTTTTTTAGTTTTTGCAAAAAAAAATGTTTTCTGAAATGTTTTCCAGATGCAGCAGTTTTTTGAAAAATGTATTGCGCTTTTCATGGCGAATATTTTTGTATAAAATTTAAACAACGTATAACTAAGATGCTTAAAAAACATATTTATCTAAAATTTGACCAAAAATCGTAAGCGGAAGTGAAAAATCCGCCATTGAATATCGATACATTAAAATCGTTTTATTTCTGAAAAATTAAATACAAAGCTATATTTAGTTTTATTTCATTAAATTTACTTTTTAATATCCTTTCATTTGATACCCCACTTCCCTATACTTATCTACAACCCTTTTGGAGATATTCAATAAGGGTAGTTTTACGAATAGTTTTTACCCCAATTACAAAAAATATATCACTTACATGTCCCCTTTTAAAAGATAATCGACTTGTCTTAGCCTTTTTTTAGTTAAATTTAAATTAAACATAATTGGGGTAAAAACGGTTCCTAAAAACACCCCTATCGAGTATCTCCAAAAGGGTTGGAGATAGGTATAGGGAAGTGGGGTATCAAATGAAAGGTAATTAAAAAATAAATTTAATGGGACAAAAAAAATTATAGCTTTGCATTTAATTTTTTAGAAATAAAACGGTTTTAATGTATCGATATTCAATGGCGGATTTTTCACTTCCGCTTTCGATTTTTGGTCAAATTTTAGATGAATATGTTTTCTAAGCATCTTAGTTATACGTTGTTTAAATTTCATGCAAAAATATCCGCCATGAAACGCGCAATAAATTTTTTAAAAAACTGCTGCTTCTGGAAAACATTTCAGAAAACATTTTTTTTTGCAAAAACTAAAAAAGTTGGAGATTTCGGACCTTTAACAAAGTAATTCTTATTTTTAGGAGAATTTAAAAATATAAAAAAATATAGGGTGTTCCATTTAAAATAAGGAAGTGGATGTGTGTTCCGAGTAAATGGAACACCCTGTATAGTGAAACATTACTAAAAATAAAAATTTGGTTCGTTACAAACAATCCTGCGAATAAAAAAATTTGCTAGTATTTTTAGTTCCTGAGATAAGGGGTTGGGTCATCTTACGTGGGACACCCTGTACCAGCATTCTTTGGGGCCCGCCCGCGAGATTCCCATTTTTTCTGTCATTTGGTGGCCACAACCGATTGGGGGCACTTCCGCGCAGCGGGCCTTGCTGGTAGCGCTGAGGTACGGCGTCGCTGGTGAAACCGACTTTGGCTTCTGCCTTCGTCTTGTGATCGGGTTTATCCGCTCTGCTCAGTCTGCTCGGTGCGCAACCACTACTTCGACTAGTAGAGAGGAAGCATTAAGCAATGGCCGACTGTGGTGTCTAGTCAAGTTTGTATTTTTAAAATAGAATAATATAAATCTGAAATATAATGCCAAAAATATTTTAGCTGCATTTGTTCGCGTATTTGTCTTTATTTTTTGATGATAAGATTCTTTACAAACGGGTGAAATGTGTGGAAAGGGAACAAACGAAATGAAATTAAAATTGATCTGGACTCGCCAGTTTAATAAAATTACAAACGTTTTTTTCTGCTTGCAAACCAGTAGGCATCTGTATTTGGTATTTAAAAAATGTCTTTAAAAAGTGGCTCTCCAGTGTAGTGTTAATCAATGAATTTGTAGAATGTAGGATTAAAGTGTGAGGTTATGTTTACGGACAATATTTTTTCTTTTGCTGCATCTTTTTTGAAAGATATTTGTATTTACAAAAATGAGCATTTTTAGAAACTTTAAGAAAATGATTGTGAAATTGCAGTAAGGACCTTCCTATGTCCCTATGTTTTAACATTTCTAATTTGGTTATAGGACACCTTGAGTGTTGGTTGTATTTAAAGTTGAAAGTAACTTACTTTTTAGGCCTTTTCCGTTTTTTCTCATTCCACCAATATTGCAACTTCTTATTTTTTGTATTTTTCTTTCGAGAATGGTACACTGGCCGGGATTTGTTCTTTTCTATTTTAATTTTTAATGAGGTTTTAGATTAATTATACCTTTACTTACCTTGTACAAAATAGGATTAACCGAGGGATTAACTAAACAAACACCAATAATAACTTATAAAAAGATTTCGGAGTTTCTATCAAAAAATTCTTTACGAATATTTTAAAGCTGACGTTTGCCCATTTTTATTAATATCGGTAATGCAGGACTCGATAATTTTTTAGTTTTTAAATTTTTTTGACATTTTTAAGCATTGCAAATTCGTTTCATGGACATTGAGTTTATTTGAATTATAAACATCTATCATGCAGTAAATAATTATTCTACATTAAATGAAGAACAATATGAGTGATTTTGGGTTCGTAAATCAATCTAAAAAGTGCTGAATAAAATAATTAAAAAAGAGCTACAAATGGTCAAAAAAAAGTGTTTTTTAATTTACTAAATTTGGTATTTTAGTGCATTGTAATACATATTTTAAACCACTCATATTGTTTATTGATCTTTTCTCTTGCGGGTAAGTACCTTTTTTAATCTGAAATCTTTCTTATATTGCCAATGTCCATAAAACAGAAAGGGTTGTTTTTGTTGAAATTTAGGCAACCAACATTACCGCGCAATCTCCCGTTAAGTCCACAGAAAAAATCATTCTTATAAAAATTAAAGAGAATAAAATGTTGTAATAAAAAAAATATTTCCCGCCCCCCTCCGAGCTCTGCCCCCTTATAACCCCCCAAATTTTAAGTTATTTTTTTATGCTTATTTTTTAAGGAACAATCATCACATCAACATTCATTATTTACCAAATAAAAAAAAAATGTTGATATAAATGTTTAATAATAAGCGAGATACAAATTTTTCCAAGTTGGGGGGGCATAGTGGGGGAGCATTTATTTTTTAATTTAGTAAATAATGAACGTTTTTTCTGTTTCTTAAAAAATATGCATGAAAAAAAGAAATATTTAAAATTTGGGGGACTATAAGGGGGCGGAGCTCGGGGGGTGGGGTCAATATTTTTTTTATTACAAAACTTTATTCTCTTTAATTTTCATAAGAATGATTTTTTCTGTAGATTTAATAATAAGCAAGTTACAGTTTGCGAAGAGTATAAAAAATTCAGGAAGTACTAGCGGCGCCATTTTAGTTTTTATTAGTGATTTAATTTATTTCTGAATGTTTTGCAAAAAAAATGAAGTCAATCCATTGAGTTTCCCCAAAGTTAGAGGTGAAATGCTAGTTTGACGCGACTAACAGTAAATTTAAAAAAATGTAATGCCAACTTTGAGGAAAATTCAACTTTTCAAAGAAAAAGATTGTAGTTTTCATAGGTGACTTTGGTATTTTTAAATTGTGAATGGATAGTATGTTATTTTTAACTTACCCAATCATCATGGCAGCTCTGGTGGTGGTCCTCTTTGCCCTATACGTCAAAGGTCGCGTGACCGAAAAATATCTATCAAAGCTTATAATAAGAAGATTCAGCACCGATGCATTACTTGCAAGATAGTCGAGAGCTAACCAAGTATCGCATATAAAGGGACCCAGCGGCCAGTACCCCATTAAGGTGGAAATGGTGAACAGGGGCATCGATATGAGACCGATGGCAAAATCGGCAATGGCAAGGGAGAATAGGAAGTAGTTGCTTATGGTTTGGAGTTGCTTGTCGATTTTGAAGGAGATCATCACCATTATGTTGCCCACCACGGTGATCACTGAGAGGATACCCGCTGAAACAAAAAAAATTTTTTCGTTAAAAATTATCTATTTCTATTTCTCGCTTATAATTTCTAACCTAAAGGTACAAAAATAGTTTTATTAGGTACGTAATAAAAAAAAGAAACAAAAAGTAAGGGGCAAATTGTGTACAATAATTTCTAACAATTTCTTAACAAATTCTTAGCAAATTCTCAACAAATTCTACAAATTCTTAACAAATTTTACAAATTTCTTAACAAATTCTATAAATTCTTAAAAAATGCTTAGCAAATTCAACAAATTCTCAACATATTTTACAAATTCTTAAAAAAATGTACACTAATTCTTTCATTGAATTGCCCCTCGTAAGTAATACAATAATAAAAATTAAATAAAATTAGGTAGGTAACTTTTCTTTAGTTTTTGTTTTATTCAAAATCTCATGTTGTCTAGTGAACTTAAAAGAAGTCTTTTATTAAGTTTAAAAGTTTTTTTTTTATAAAGAAATAAATGACTTTTTACAAAAATATATCCACAAAGTAGACTTCTATAGAAGAATTATAAATTAATTAATAGGTACAATCTTACATTTTTTTATTAGACAATAATTAAAACTGTGTTGGACTAATACCAAGATTAATACATTTTTAAATCCAATAACATTTTATATTTTTCCGGAAATTAGAAGCTTTATACTTGTCAACAAGAATGAGCGATTAAAACAAAAAATATACCACCAAATTTATTATATAACTTGAGTTAATAATGATAAACCACCCAATATCTAGATTGCCATTTACAAAAAGGTAACAATTTAAGTTTTATTCGAATAATAACATAATGAAGTTAAAAAAGTTATTATACTCCTCGCAGACAAAGTCGAAAACGAGGAGTATATTTTGATTGTTTTAAAAATTCTAAAATCGTCAAAAAACATCCTAGAGCAAAAATTCTTGCAGATTCGTCCGTCCGTCACGGTTTTTCTAATCACGATAACTTAAGAACGAAAATCACAAGCATGTTCAAATTTTCAGGATGGGAAGCCCCTCAACCGGAAAAAAATTCATTTTTCAATTATTATAAAATATGCAGAAGTCTCATTTTGTAATAATAAAGCTCTAAAAATTCTTCACAAAAAATAATTCAAAATATTTTTTCTCTGACCCCACATTAGTTCCTCAATTAAAAAAAAAAGCCGTTATTTTTGATTTTACAAAAAAAAGTTAAAGTTATACAGGGTGTCCCAGAATTGGCGCACCACCTGTATGGTACGTTGTTGGGGCATGTCCAGGGATCCCCAGAAAATTGTCAAAAAAAATCCATCTCATACACCCTCGAAAATATGATTCCCCAAAGTGCAAAACTTTAAACGCATATACCTTAAAAACAACAGCACGTATTAACAAAAAATATGGTTTAATGCAAAGCTGCAGTCTATATTAAACCATTTCACAAATTTTTCATTTTTTAAATGGTCAAATAACATTTTTATAATAAATTTAATATTACAAAATTTTCTTGAAATAAGCTGACAACAATGTCAATAAAAATCTTGTGCAAAAGTGTATAATCAAGACTCATGGATGGGATTTTTAGATTTATTTTCCTAGACTATGTAGTATTATCCTAGACTGTGTTGCCGAATTTAAGCAACTTTGTTCGCATTTTCCTCAATGAATATAATAGATGGATTTTTTTAACAATTTTCCAGGAATCCCCAGGCATGCACTAAAAGCACCATACAGGTGGTGCGCCAATTCTGGGACACCCTGTATAAAGAAAAGGAAATTAAATTCTTTATTAGAAAATTTAAATTTATTATATGTACAGTTAAAAACTTACCGATGGTTCCAATGAGGACGACCTGGGTGATGGAATAGTTGGAAGTATTCTGAACGTCAGCATAAGACGCATTCTCCGTCGTAAATGACGAGTTCATGTTGTCACGAAGACTTGCAGGCTGGACGCCGCATCTTGCTTCGTCCTTTCTGTAAACAAAAAAATAAGATTTATAAGAAATCGTATTTTGTTCCCCAAGAAGCATATATGTGAGGCTTGGAATTCATTTAAAGCAAGGAGGGTCCTTATAAATTAAGATTAAATTAGCTAGAAATAAGGATCGTGATAATCACCCTTAATCTGATAATATGATATTATAGTAGTTGACAAAAGGGAAATTATTCATTAAAAAAATTTCTTTCAGACTTCCGGTTTAATAATATTTTAATTTGAATCCAATCTTTCAAATTCAAAAAAACGTAGGTACGCTTTTCGATAAATGGCAGTCTTAATTACATTTCAGACATTTATTATTACGCCGCTGCACCCAGCAAAATGTACAAAAAATAATTTGCCATTGGAACAAGAACATTCAAAACACGCAAATACCAAAATTTATGCCTTTACGATAACCAATAACTTTCAGAAAATATAACAACCACTCCTTTAATAACTGCACATTTATAATGCGCGTCTATACCCTGTCAAGGTGCAGCTTTCTATTTTATTTCTTTGGTACCTTCTAGTGCGCGTAATTTAAAACGATGGTTCTGTCGTAAATTTCTTCGCACTCGCAGTAAATGTAAATTTAAGCTTTTAGAATTAGGGTGGTACAACTGAATAAAGATTCAACGCAAAAGATACGTAAGCGTAACTACATTTTATTATCAATTTTAATATAAAATGGCGAATGCGCCGGATTAGCTTTAATGTAATTGATAAATTTTTATAAACTCATTCTTTTTGTATACTTTATCTGTACTATAAACTTCTAACATTTGCTAAAATGGCTATATTTTTGGCGAAAGCTATGTTTTTATGGGTATGTATGCTATGGAAGGACTACTAGTTACACTTTCTAAGATTTTGCTATGAACTCAAACAAAAATTAATTATTTTTTATTTTTATAAGTCAGCAATAAACTAAATTCAATTTATTTTACTCTCTACTTTTATGATGCATTACAATGCTTTGACAGTAATAGTTAAAATGTAATGTTATTTGCTTTATATTTCCTTTAAACATCTATAAAGGAAATAAAGAAGTTTCCTAAAAATAGTACTTCTCCTTCTAGACATAACAACTATGCTTTTAAGGAAATAAAAATTGAGAAACTATTTTTCTTCATTGTAGTTAAACAATAAGACCTACATCAAATTATTTATGTCCAATAAGACAACGCCTTCACAAAATTTATCGGTTTGATAGGACTTTACGTTTGTTAAAAATTTTAGTTTTATGTCCTTTACAGTGTCTCATAAAACTTACATTGAAGTTCAAAAGTTAACCCTAAACTAAACCCAAAAATATGGCTACAAACAGATTATGGTTTCATTTAAAGCGGCTATTTCATTCTGTCGGGAATTTTACTTCAAAAAGTCAAGTATTCGACACAAAAAGAGAACCGACCAAAATACGTTTGCAGCCCAATTTTTTTAGTTATCAAAACTACATTTGGATTTACTATACGATGAGGCTTTCATATAGATGTTCTATTTAGTAGAATTGTAGGGAGCTCAACAAAGATGACTTCTATGAACTTCTAGCACAGATTAGAAGATCTGTGAATTTAAATCTCTAGCCTTAAATTAAAGAAAAATATAAAACAGAATCTGAAATCTGAAACTTACATTTTAGATTTTTATTTCTTTTAAAATTAATTCTTTATATTTTTACCTTGATTTAGCATAAATCTTTTTTAAATTTTCATTTTTCTTATTAGTAAAACAAGTAAACAAAATTTGCATAAACCTTTTATCCAAATTATATTAAAAATACAATTTTTATTGAAACCGTTTACACGTACGTGATATTTTAAAATGTGGCAAAATATCACTTGTTTTAAATAAAAATAACAAATTGAACTTTATCCGATCTGTTAAAATTTTTATTTTAAAACGGAATTGTAAAAAAAACTTGTGTGATTTGAACCAGTTGTTTCCGATTTGTGGTATAAACATTAAATACACGAGTTTTATTGTAATGTTTAAATTTAACTCAGTATCATAAATATGCTTAACAAAAATTATGGTATTTTATCTGTTCCTAGATAAAAGATTTATTTTTAAGTTAGTGCTAAGAATAGATTCCCAAAGTGATCTAAAACAAGAATATTGCTTTTTATTGATATAAATCAGCAGAAACAAAAAATAGCTTGGTATTTTATCTAAAATGTACAAAATGTAAGGAATGACATAAATGTTAAAAAACGAGAACATTTTATCTGTTCAATGTTAACATCAGCTCTTTATAACAACCGAGTAATCAAATTGATATCAAAAAGTGGCAGTCTAGTCGATATTTGATGCTATTTTATGAGTATAGCCATCTATAGCAAGCTTGAGTTCAATTTCCTTTTCGATATTTCCAGCTTTTCCTCTTCCTAATTGTTTTTACAAAAAAAAGCATCGACATGATTTATTTCTGTTGCAACACTGGTCGCTTTATTTTAACAGATATTCATGAAAAATTACTCTAGAAAAGCTTCTTTATTAAGGCTAGACAAGAACAAACTGACTAGATATAATTTAAATTCAAACAAATTAGTATCCATAACTCTTAATTTAACTTTGACTTTGTTTAAAATATTTTTTAAAATGTTTTTGTAATATTTTCTATTTAAAATAATATTAAAAAAATTGAAAATAAGAAGCAATTTGTAAGCCGAATAAAATATAAAATTGCAAAGAAATTGCATGCACATGAATTCCATAAAGGACCATTATAAAATGCGTTATATGCCTGTATTGTCCTGATAATTGGAAAAACCAATATTGGTAGAATGCCGTTCGCTTGATAAAAGAGTGGTGCTGTAAATTGACTGGTCAGGCGTTCGAAAAGGGGATGAAAAGTGATGGAACTTTATCGTATGTTGTGTGAAACACGCTATAATAATATAAGAGTGTCAGTTTTGAGAGCTTACACGCATTAAATAAGGTTTTTATTAAATTAGAGTATAAACACAGCAGAATATGGTGAATGCGCCGGGTTAGTGAGATACATTAACAGCGCGCTTGCTAATTCGGCGCATCCGCCATATTCTTATGCAGATATGACGCGAAAAATAAAAAAAATATTTACTGAAATAGAGCCCGTCAAGAGCTACATCACAGATCAACATTAAAAATCTGTCTGTGAAATTAGAATTTCAATTCTGTCAGATTAACCACTTTTTGAAAACAATAAAAAACCCTTGATATAAAAATGTGCTATAATGTCTTAAATTTTATATTTCCAGTTTAGTTCATTGTAAAACTTTAAAAATTACATTTTATTTGTTAATGTTGTGAGACACCAAGATGTAAACTTTAAACGCAAACTGCTTAAGAAAGCAGTCATATTAAGAGGTCTCGAAGAACCACTGCAAAATTAATATGTTTTTCTATTACCTAGAACATACCCCTTGATATTATTGCTTTATTTTTAAATACTAACATTAAATTAAACCTAAAATATCGTAAATAAGGAACATTTTTAAACCAATGGTACCTAAAAAAGTCTTTTATTTTTATTTAAATAATGTTTTAAAAGTGTAAACATAGAATAAGAAAAAATTTATCTTTTTCTTTTGCCCGTAATGTGGGTTGTCTAAAAAAGTTTCACAGACAGTATTTTAATGCATTTCTGTAAACTGTGACGCAGGACTTGACCGGGTCTATTGAGCAGAAATTCGTAACTGACAAAAAACCGGGTGTTTTTACTGTTACTGTCATTTTCTGCAAAACCATTAGAGCAATTAAAATATTGTATTTACCAGTCGCAAGCACAGTACTTAAATGGTCAGTCAGAAATATTCATGGAAATCAAATTGCACATAGCTAAGCTATGTGTAAATAACACCCTGTATATAAATATTGAAAAGCACATCATGTTCTTTTGGTTAGTAACATTGTATAGAGCTTTATTTCTATGTAATAATAAGAAGAATTATTCTCAAAATAGATCGCGAACAATTCTCAGTCACACAGAGATATCACCTTATTGTCTTCTATGTCCCACAAAGACAAAAGCTGGATGGAAGTTCTATTTACCTAGCAACATCTAGTGTGTCATGACTCATGAATACGGTGGAAAACGCTTTTGCGGTTAAGTTTGTGAACAATGGGCAGGCAATATAGGTGAGAAGAGGTAAGTATAGGTACGTGAAGGTACACCTTTAGTTTTATGAAATTGTTTTTATATTTGCGTTCTAAAATAAGCACATTATGAAACCCAAAATTTGGTTTTCTAAGGTTGCTAAATTGCTTCATTATTAAACCCAAAATTTTATTTTATTAGATGCAAAAAGATGAATTCTTTCCTTGCAAGGTACTTTTTATTTACGAATTTTGCTATTATAAACTATCGGGGGCCATAGTTTCATTGTAGAGAGAATAACTAGAAGAATTGGAGAAACGATATTAGCGGTTACATTTTCTCAAAAACGCCTATACATTCAGTATTAAGTAAGTAAAGTTTACAAATGTCCTTATTCAATATGTCTGGCTTCAATTAACTTTTTACTTCAAAATGGCAATGTGGCCAATCCAATAAAAAATAAAATTTTAAGTTGAGTTTTGAAAAATTAAAAATGCTTTTTAATAAATTAAATGAAGCAAATATAAGAAATAGTATAAAAAACTCTATTTCTTAAAACGTCAAAAAAAAAATGTGGCAAACATAAAGTAGCACTTTTCTGAACTGTATTTTTACTGCCGGCGACAGTAAAAGTAACTTTTCATAACGCCACAAATTTTTTTTTTCTTAAAACGTCAAATAAACATCATTTTAATGACGTTTATTTTATAAAATAAATAAAAGTCAACTAGAATAAGTATATTAAATTTATTTTAAAACCCATGTATTTAGAAATTAAAAAATTAAGTTTCGTTTACTACACAGAGTTAAAGTGGCTTTGTGTACCTCGGCAGAATTGTCTGTCTCATTTTGCTTACCAGACAATCTTTCTGCCTCGTCATAAAGCATCACTTTAACTCTTTGTACTAAAATCTACTATTTATATGGCGTTTTTTAGCACTTGTCCATTAAAAAACTCGTCGCATTAGCTGATACATGAGCCCACGTTAAATATAAAAACAAAATTATACAACTTCACAAACACTTAAGAGTCTTGAGAGCATTTTGAGCATTTGACAGTCCTTACTTAAAGTTGGTAGTACTGAGGACTTCTGTTAAGATGTCCTTTTAGTCCTTGTTAGAAATCCTTGTAATTTACTTACTGAGAGAAGCCAAGTACATATTAAAAATAAATTACGCTTTTATAATTATTTTAATTTTTGCATAAACATTAATTGATCAATTGTATTTGTCACATAAAGAAAAAATGTTTGTCAAGAACTTAGTCTGCGCTAGCTAATATTAAATTTGATTTTGTTTACAAACGAATGGCAAGACCCAGATTTTGCCGATCACAAAATCCACTCTTATATCTCTTGTACAATTTGTCAAATAATTTATAAGCTGTAATATCATGAAATTTAAAAAAAGGATCTGTTTATGACTTTTTATGACCATCCATACCATAGCGTTTATTAGTACATCTTGGAGACTTTCATAGCTTTCATCTAATTTAAAAATCATAAAAAGTTACGACTTGCAATAAAAATTTCAAGAAACTTATTAATCCAATTGCAAAAATTAAAAAAGCTTTTGTAAATGTTTACAGTTCTTATGAGATTACTTTTTCTTTTATACAGTGTGAAACAACTTAGATAATCTAATTTTAAACGGTCAGCGCGGAGGAGTGGGTACAATGACGGAGTTTTTCTCGTAGATTTACTTTGTAAATGCAATCCATCAAGACAAGGGTAAGATTACTTGATGATTTTAGTGTTAATTTCTTAAGAACTTAATCCTCAGAAAAGTGCAGGAACAAATATTAAATCAATCATGCGGTATTTACAATTTTTGAAAGTTGACATGAAAATCGTTCTTCGAGATGCACAAAAAATATTTGAACGAATAATCGAACGATCAACAAGAGTTTTATTGCAAATTAATAAACTTTATTTGATTTGGGCGACAAGACCTAGTTAACTCATAGGAAATTTCCACTACATACAGAGTGACGCATTAAATAAATAAAAATTTACCTTAAGGTAATGGTAAATCGAAAAATAAAACCCTTCAAATTTTTTTTTTTAAACATGGCTCCATCCGAGGCTCCATCCTAATTACCAAAGTTAGATCAATATACATTTTTTCATTTCGTTCATATGAGATTGATTTATTTTTATATTACATTTATAATTAAATGTTTATATACCTAGTGGCTATTATTTGAAAATGACATTAAATAAATGTTGCTGTTAAAATTTATGGTTTTTGTTTAATATTACCGCTTAATAATACCTTTACAATTTTAAATGTAAAACAATGTCAAAACCAAATGTTTTTGTTTTAAATAAATTGCCAATGCTTAAAAATAATAGTCCCATTGAACAACTGAATGAGTTAATTTATAGCCCGTAATTTATTGTACAAAAATAGTCATTAGGGATTAATAAAATTGGTGTAAGGAGAGCCACATTTCAATCTTTATGACAATAACCGCCAAATTAATCATACGCTAAAGGATTTTAATTTGAAGAGAATCAATTTTGGTGTATTTTATTAATATTCCTTTTTTTTGTAGGTAGATGCTAACCCAGCGCATCCGCCAAAATAAAGATTTTATGGCGAATGCGCCGTGTCAGCATTTTGAAATACAACGTTAATTCTTTATTAAAATAAATTTTGCTTTTAACCTAATTTGCAGAATATAGAGATATAACAGGTTGCAACAAAAAAAAATGCAATGGCAAAATGTATTAATTAAAAATTAATTAAAATGAAAACTATAAATTAATGCCACTTGCACTAAAGCAGAATGTCATAAGTTGCAAGATGCATAAAGAGATTGATAGGGTTACAAGAGTTATTGCGATTTCCGTAAGATAATTGCGTGCTTGCAAAAAGACAAAAGCTTTTAACTTTTACCAAGTTACCAAGTTTTATACAACTGATTTCTAGTAGACTTGATACCTAAAATGATATTCTTCAAGTATTCAAGCTTTTTTTGATATGGTATCAAAAAAAGCAAACTATACGCGGACACCCTGTATAACAAAATAAAATAAAGTTAGGGATATTAAACACGTTTATTGACTTCACCACAATTTAATCAACGCATATAAGAATCATATTTTTATAGTTCTAGGTTATGCGTTCCATATACACGTGCCCATAAAAAGAAAATATATCGTTTTTAGGCAATAATAGTATAATAGTGAGGTCAAATAACAAGTTAAGTTAGGTTTCATGTTGTACCGAAAAGTAGGCCATCAGGATCAGTAAATCTTATTGGAAAATTATGAGCAATTAGCAGGATTGTCGGCTCTTTCATGTCCGCCTGTAGATTTAGTCCTTGATTTTGCCTATTTAGTGCGCGTCTACAATTATTCTGATGCTTATCGTGGCGAACTAAACGGTAGATGGCATTAAAATGGATAATGTCCTTTTTGGCATTATGTTCACGAACATACATATAACATAAGTACCCTTTATGGGTTTATGATAAAACTGTACTATGTTCTCCATGAATTTTAGCAAAATCAGTATACCATTCATTCATACCCATTACTATACTCTTCGCAGAAAAAGTCAGAGATTATTATAAATTCGATCAGACCATTTATTATACTGTTTTGGTTTTTTAAAAGAATCCTTTTTTGTTAGAAATAAATGCAAACAGAAAAGTGTTTCAATGAAGGCAACTTTGGCCTAGATAAAATAAAATTACGAAAACGCTATAGTGTTTGAAAAACATTATCTTAAAACATTAAAGGGGAATGTCGCGAAGCATAGGAACTGTGGTTATGTATTTATGTAATGTTAGTTGTATAAAATTTACAAAAAACAGCACTTTCTGGTCATTGTTCAGTCGGTTTATAACAGTTAATTTTAATTTTAATTAAGAATTGTTTTTACCAGAAACATAACTAAACAAAGCACAAGTTCAAATATTGCAAAGGTCCATCGATAAGCCTTTAAATACAGAATTTTGGCACTATATTAGAAGCACTATTTCTTGCATTTTAAATTGCCAAAAATCCTTTTTTAAACGCTTATTGATGGACCTTTAGAATATTTCAACTTGTGGATTGTTTATTTATGTTGCGGGTAAGCACAATTTTTAACTATTTACTCTTTACTCTTATAAACCCACTGAGCAATGACCAGAAAGTGTTGTTTATTGTTAATTTTAGGCAACCAACATTACATAACCACATTTTCTATGCTTCGCGACATTCCCTTTTAAATATAAAATCTTATAGGCCAATTTACGTTACCCAAAATTTTACTTAAAAAACATTATTTAAAAGGAGTTGTTTTAAAGTAACATGCTCATTCATTTAAATTGTATTGGGTAGCGGTTGCCTTCATTTTAGGTTTATAAATTACAATGTTTTACGTCTTTTATAATCTAAAAGAGAACTATAGGTACAATAATTAAGCTCCTTGTTGTAAATTTTACACAAGTTTTAATCTCTACAAACTACAAAGGCCCAAAATACTAGCAGAACAGAAACTTTAGGTAAAAATACAATATCTTTTGTTTAAGGAGGCTTAATTAAGAATCAACAAAGCAACTTTACCTCAACATAAATTGCTGTGCTGTTGCACAGATTTTCAGCTTAAAGATAAAGAAAGTGAACTATTGTTGTTAACTCGGTTGTTAATTGCTCAGATTTTGTGAAGAATACTTGTGAGAAGAGGAGTTACATAAAAAGAAAACGCTTATAAATACTTGACGATATCCTGGGGAATTTTAAATAATTAACCAAAGATTTTCCGACATGTTTGTAAAACCAATTTGAACAACTTGAATGTCTTTTTTCATATGCATTTTTTTGCCCTGGGACGATAATTATAAGATCAAAGAAAGAACTTTAAAAATGGTTTAATTTCTTTTATGTAAATAAGTTCAGAGATTTACCTAGTGTAAATTTTTTTTCTTATTGATTTTTAAAAACAAGGTTTTTCTTCTTACATATTGAATTTATACAGAGTGTCTTAAAATTGGCGCATCACCTGTATGGTACGCTGTTGGGTCATACCTAGGGAATTCTAGGAAAATTGTCAAAAATAATCCATATTTTCTTTTCTCCGAGAAAAATATGGTTAAGGTTCGATAAATTTAACAACTCTGTTAAGGAAAGTGTATTTCAAAACCCATCTATAATTTTTTATTGTACTTTTTGCATCAGATTTTTTTAACATTGTAATCAGCTTAATTTTATAAAATTAAACTGATTATAAAAATGTTATTCGACCATTCAAAAGATAAACAAAAACAGTTTTGGATATATTGTGTCTTTGTATTAAGCCATTTTTTTCGTTATTATCGGCTGTGTTTTTCAAAGTATGGGTGTTTAAAGTTTCGCACTTTGGGGCCTCATATTTGGTACAGAATTTTTATAACAATTTTCTGGGGATACCTAGGCATGCTCCAAAAACGTACCATACAGATAATGCTTTAATTTTGAAACATCCCGTACATGTAAAAAAAATTATAGCGAGTTTACTTGAAAACGGGGAAAGATTGTACACATACAAACTGTTTTTTTAATTTTGCCCTTAAAAATTGACCATTTAGGTTTGTCGGTCTATTATTGGGACACGCTGTAAACACCCTGCCTTAAATTAAAAAAATGTCTGCATTTTATGCATTACTAATTAAAAATTGATAGATATATATGTCCCTACTCAAAATAATATCTGCATTTAAAATATAAAATTTGTCATGTAATTTTAAAATTAAAAATAATTATTTTTGAAAAAATAAATTTAAAATGGGTTTTGTTAGACCAAAAAATTGTCTAGTTCAGTAAAAAGAAATTATGTCATAGCCTATCTAACGTATGATCTAAGCTAAGAGCAAAAACTTTAATTAAACCAAGATTAGATCCAAACGCTTATGTAAGATAAACTTAAATTAAAAGATTACACACATTCACTTTATAGCCTCAAAGAACTTTTCCCATGGCAAAACTTATTGGAAAATAAACATTACCAAAAGCAACACTGGACTGGCACAAATTAGAATGCAATTAGAGCATGTCACATTATAACCCAGTTCGCAGCATCCCCAAGAATAACCCTAACCGCACGCGACTAAAAAGTCAAAAGCATGCAAGTGAAAAGACCGGCCGAACAGCAACGGTAAAACTTACCTCAGCGGTTACATCGTGCTGAGCCATGATCAGGACACTGCATCACAAAACTGCACTGTCGACTCCTGGGGCTTTTGCAGCTGCTAGGTGCAGCTGGCTCCATAGGCGTGGACTGTCCGGGTTGGCGCCTTCCAGCTTTACTACTCTCCCACCAAAGCACACACACCCTAGTCGCGCATGGCGCTCATTGATTTTAGCGGGAGGAACGAAAGGACCACTGTTCCTGTATATGCATGATCCCTAGGATCGGTCGCACGACTGTTTTGCTCCTGTTCGTTCGTCTCGTGGAGATGCCTTTACTCAGACTGTTGTTGAGTGATGCTTTTTTCGCGTGTCGTTACGTTGCGAGGGTTTTAAACTCAAGCGCGTAACGAGCGCAGTTAGGATAGAGATATCTTGCATCCTTTTTAACACCAGCCTTTATTTTTGTTGAGTAATGCATGTCGTTACGTTGCAAGGGTTTTTAAAGTTGGTGCGTACCGAACAGACAAAATGTTCAGGTAGAAAGAGATTATTTAACTCGGTTGACGTCAAAATTAAAAAAAGCCATGATTAAAAATTTTGAGAGCAATGTAGTGAGGCAAAAAAAAATTTTTTCTTTAAAACGGAAACTCCGCGATTTGTACCGTAATTGCTCTGATGTATTAGCTCTATTTAGAAATATATAACGCTACTTAAGTTCACTAAAATTAATGCAACTTACCGTGACCAAATTATTGTATTTAGAGATTCACTTAATTTAAAAGCATGCATAAGGTAAACGCATCATTGATATTTCTTCTTTAGACATTATTATTGTATAAATTTTGCAGATTTGTTTATTCTTAATTTAGCTTATTCTTTCTCTTAAAAAAAAATGATAAAGTTAGGTTAGGTCGATAACTGGCGCTGGGGAAAAACGGTGACAGCGCCACAAAATTAGCCGAATTAACAGATATAATAATATTCACAGTTAATTTGATCTATAAATGAGATTTTAACTTTCATATAATTCTTTTAATTTTGTATTTAAGGAACTATTAATCAGCTTTTGGAATTAACGAATTGCAAATAAACAAAAAAATGAATTATGCAAACGTAGAAATCTTAATTATGGAACAAAATGTACTGCACTTAAAAAAAGCATCGAAGTTTATTTTTATTATTCTGACAAATTTCGTGTCAAGATGCTCTGACCTCAGAGTAAAATCACTCGGAGTGCACTCTAGAGTGGACTCAAACAGGACTCTTAATTTCACATTGGTATACGTCAAAGAGAAGAAACGCGCTCATAGAGCATGCTTTGAATTAGTTAAATTAATCTCTAAATGCACTAATTTGGTCACGTTATGTTTGCTTTAATCTAAGTATCTCTTAACAGACCTTTATACTTAAAAAGATCCATTTAGCTCTTATTCTGATAGTAGTCAGGCTACCCAAAGAAATCTTACTACTGTACAACACATATAATACTACTAGTCGTGGACATGGAATTTAAAACGATTCTTTATCAGCCACCTTTGATATTTTGATATTTTGAATTTTACTCTATTCCTTTTTTAAATAATTTTGTTTTAGGATAACAATAAGGCTCTAATCTTCGTAAAACATCAGAGAAATGTTTCTTGTTAATGTCCACTTCCCATAAAACTTGAGATGTTTAAGCCACTATTTTGACCATATTTACAATGCAATAATTGATCGTTTTAAATTCCATGTCCACGATAGTACATAGTAATATTTTTTTTATGTCAATGAACTTACAAATTTATTGATTTAATAGTTTTTTAATATTAATTTACATAACTGCCTTTTAGACATTGTTAAATTCCAATTATCTATTGGAAAAACATGAATTAAATGTCCGCCCGGCGCATTCGCCATATTCTACAAACCTATTTAAAAAGTTGTTGAATTCTATTGCGAGCCTTATTGATGAGTTCCATCTATCTGGTGATTATGCGCGAAAACATTCACCTGATTTTGACAACCAACTTAATTTTAACTTTTTACATTAGAAAAACACAATTATCACAAGTTAAACACCTCAAAACAAATTTTTTAATATGTTTTAAACCATTTAAACAGAAAACATACACTAATAACACATTTTCAAATTCGATCAGCTGATGAACTGAGTCGCACAATGAACTACTCATCAGCTGATCGAATTAAAAAATGTGTTATAAGTGTATGTTTTCTGTTTAAATGGTTTAAAACATATTAAAAAATTTGCTTTGAGGTGTTTAACTTGTGATAATTGTGCTTTTCTAATGTAAAAAGTTAAAATTAAGTTGGTTGTCAAAATCAGGTGAATGTTTTCGCGCATAATCACCAGATAGATGGAACTCATCAATTGCTTGCATTGTTAAATAATCATGTACTTATATTACTTATTGCGTATTAATTTACATTCATCAATGCTTATTTTTGTCATAAACTGAGACATCAAATTTTTACAGAGATTTTTTTTCCGAATTAATGAAAAGTAACAAAAATGTATACAACCTAAAACAAAGTCTGAAAACTTTTACGAGAAAAAATCTCATATCAGTTTCAAAGTTGCACACAAGTTTCCGACTGTGTAACTCAGTAATTAAATTATTATCCAAATAAACTAACTAGAAGCATGTTCATAGGGGTGTAAATGGCAATTCAGTTTAGTTTATGTGACCCGGAACTTCCACATATGACAGTTACAATCGCAGAAACACGCATTTGGATTGTGAGTTACGCTTGTAGTTGTTTTTGCCCATTTAGTACAGATGCTTAAAAAAGTCAACTGCAGATCCATATAGGGCACAGGCTGGATAAAAATATGAAATATTGGCTACAACTACGGAAATGTATATACCTCTAAAAATTTACCCTTTTTAGCATAAAATAACATACCCAAAACATTTGGAAAAGCATGGGTTTTTTTATAGATTTTTTAAAAATATCGGTAAAAAAATTAGACATACCTAATTGTATTTCACCAATGCTTAAAACTAATCTTTGGACATGCTAAGTCAACCTATGTATTTAGGCTGGAGATTTAAATTCACAGATTTAAAGATCTGTGTTCCTAGAAGCTCGTAAAAATCTTCTCCGTTGAGCTCCCGTCAATTCTACTAAATAGCACATCAACATGAGGGCCCCAACGTTTATTAAAACTAAATTTAGTTTTGAAAACTATAAAAATAGGGCTACAAACGTATTATGGTTCTATTTAAATCGGTTATTTCTTTGTGACAAAAATCTGACTTTAAAAAACAAAAAATATAAATCAGATTTTAAAAACCGATTTAAATGAAACCATAATACGTTTGTAGCCCTGTTTCTCTAGTATTTAAAACTACATTTAGTTTTAATATAGGATGAGGCCCTCATGTTGATTTGCTATTTAGTAAAATTGATGGGAGTTCAACGGAGATGACTTATACGAGTTATTAGGAGCAGAGATCTTTGAAACTGTGAATTTAAATCTTTAGCCTTAAGAATACGTACTAACGTATTAGTAAAGCTCTAGAAAAATGTCTGTTTCTAATGCTATTACTATGTGATAGTTGCAAATACCTGTTTTTTTTTTCAGAGCCTTGGTATTAATTAAAAAATAATACAAAGTGTGTTTTCTATTTTTACAAATTCATCGCATCAGGATTCAAAACTTTAAAACTGGTTAATTTGTAATGTCTTGATGGACAGCTATATTTGGTCGATAGTGAATCGTTACTTTATAGGAATAAATACGCAAAAAATTAAAAATTAAACATTAAACACAGATATTGCATGACTTTAATCGTTAGTTTAAGATTTTAAAAATGGTATTTTAATATGCATTTCTTTGGCAGTAGTGTAACCACATTTAGTCCATTCATAAGCATAAATACAAACATCATCATTGGCTTCAACTTAAAAAAAATATAAACATAATTAATTTACATGCAAAAAATGTAATAAAAAAGTAAATAAAATTTGATTTAAACAAAATGTCCTATTTGTCTCATGCTCTTATACGGTAAAATAAAAGAAATATACATGGCCATTTTAAAATAAAAAATTGCTTACCTTTGGATGTGCATGAGTTAAGAATTTGAATTGTTTTTTCATATAAATCAGGACTTTCATTTTTAAGAGGAGCTATCATTTGGATTGCTACATTTTGGTCAAAAGCACCAGCGTCATTAAACTAAAAAAAAATTGGAATTTTCAGCGTTTTACTTTTTATCAAAAATGTTTAATATTAAGCGAGATATTAAGTTAAAAGTTTCATTGTTTAACTTTTTCAATTAATTTGCAAATTGTGTGTAGGTGGGTGTTACTTACCAAGTTAAATCTCTTCTGGACACAATGAAGTAAGCATTTTGCTCCATGTGAAATATTAGGCTTGTTCAGCATAACATTTGTTACGTCAGCTAAAACCAAATCACATATTTAAAACATACACGTAATCAATTTTACAATTTACGTACTATTTTTAAGGTAATATTACATCAAAACGGACTGAGAAATGAGAATACTTACTAAAAGATGTATTTGTTTCAACCATGCATTCTTTTCCAAAACTTATAGCTTTTCCCATTAGTTCTTTCTTCAACTTTTGCGCCTCCGATCCCAGAACTAGAGTTGTTGAATCAGGATTCTAATTATAAAAATATTTTTAATTGTTAATACCATAATTTTAAATGACTTACTGATACATCGTTGTCCGCTGGGAGTGCATTACCAACACAACAAACATTAAAGAAAATTGCAATAATCCCGATCGCAAAAAAAGTATTCATTATAAAAGACGACATTACTTCTTAGATAATAATAAAAATGTATGTTCGTATTATAACTGGCTAAATTTATATATGCCTTCTTTGATCTATTATTGGTTTACAAATTGCATAGATTATGCAAATGATTTAAAAAATATTCGTTAGGCATGTAAAATAATAATTATTAAAAAAGCATTAATGTGCAGCGGACGTAATATTTTAAATTTAATTAAATTATAACTACTGGGCGTTTCGGAAAAAAAGTTCAAAATTTGTAAAGAAATTTTATACTCAATGGGTTAAAAACAATATTAATGTTACCTATAATTTTTAAATTAAAAAGTCGTTAAAAGTTTTTTTTGCCAAATCGAAATCACGAATAAAATTTGAAATTATGAAAATTACATTTTAATTTTTTGTCGACGATTTATTAGGAAAAACTCTTGAAAAATTATAATCTGTGTTTTTTAATTAAATATTTTAAAAACGATAAATTTTTGGCATTTTATTTTGTTTGTTGTTTGTTTAAAAAAATTGGCACATAAACGAAATAGTACATTGTTTGGGCATTTTAGGTCCAAAAAAAAATGTTTAAAAAATCCAACTGTTATATTAATTGAGGAAAATGCAAACAAAGTTGCATAAGTTCGGCATCACTGATTGTAAAAATATATCTTAAAAACTCATAATAGATTTATGATCATACTTATTTGCATTATTTTATTAAAATTGTTGTCAGCTTTATTTAATAGAATTTTTGTAAAATTAAATTAATTATAAAAATGTAATTGGACTATATGGTAAACAAATTTAAAATAAATTGTGCCTTTGTATTAAGCCTTTTTTCGGTAATACGTGCTGTTATCATCAAGTTATAAACGATTGAAGTTTCGCACTATGGGGTACCATATCTCCAAGAATATACAATATTTTTTTTAACAATTTTCTGGGAGTCTCAACAATGTACCATTGCGTTTATGCGCCAATTTTTTAACACTCTGCATAAATATTAAATGGTAAGTATGTAGCGTTTTGTAAAAGCAGGTAAATACAAATTTTATAAATTTTTAAAATTGTACCAAAGTTTAGAGGTTAGGTATGGATTTTCCGGTAGGCGCCACAAATGACGTCACATTCCAGAAATGCCACCCTTGTATAGTGAAACACCCCTGCTGCGTGGAATCCAGCTGAAACCTAGTTTCCTTACAATCAATAGCGGCCAACATACGGTTCGCAATTTTATCTTACAAAAATGTAACTTTTTACTTAATAAAACATGCAAATTAGTATTTACCCTTATTGATATTTAATAAAAAACCAAAAGACATAGACAGGGTAAGTTATAAGTAAAGGACTGTAAAATTTTAGTACAAGAAATTTATAACTGCTAGATTACACACAAGCAATTTAGAAATATAGTTCATGAAAATGAATATTACGAAATTATTTCGTATAAAATCCAAGGTATAATTGCAATTTTTTTTTAGATGTTGGAAGGAGCAGTGGCAAGACTTCTTAACCAAGTTTTAGGAAAATATGTGGTAGATTTGGATTTAGAAAACCTAAACGTTGGTATATTTTCTGGAAAAGTACAACTAACTGATTTAAAGTTAAATCCTGAGGCTTTGGTAAGTAATACATCAAAACAATTATTTAAAATTTTTTTCCCATAGGTATTAGCAGATATTCTTTTTGTAATAAATTTTTAACTTACGGCAATGATTTGTCTATTTTTATTTTCTATTTTTACTGGTACACAACTTACTTAAATTTGGTTTTGGATACAAACATAATATTTAAAAATAATTGTACCCTTACAAAATTAACAAAAAAAACTTACCAGCAAACAAATTATAAAGCAAGCATATAGATACCTCATTTTAATAATTTTAACTGTTATTTTACAAAACCTTTAAAAATAAATACTTATAAGTACTAAATTATAAACCTGATAAGAGCTATGTACGTATCTACCATAAATAGGTAAATTTTCGTGATATCGACTAGAAATAGCATAAATGCAGCTAAAGCAACTGCTTTTACATCCAGGATAGCAATATTGAGCTTTATTGTGGGTACTTTTATTTTATGTCCCATAATTAAACTAATTTACAGAAACGGTTAATTCGAATAATAAAAATTTAACTAAACAATAAGGCCTCATTTTAAAGTTGCGTCCCTTTAACACCCCAATTAGTACGCAGTCAATCCGTATTTGCACATCGACAAAATTCCGTGTAGGGTCGCCTTTTTTATGTAATGTATCAGGATGTCCAAAGAGTAAAACCCCAAATTATCGAATCTACCTATTGCAGAAACGGAGTTAAGGCCCCCCAAAGGACCCCCTTTAATTCATCACGGTGGAACTGAACCAAATTTTGCAAATAGCTGTCAAATAAGGTTTTAAAAAGATTTTTATGAAAAAAAAATCTCTAAAAAAATTCCTTCACCCCCATAATTGCTTCCAAAGAGTAATAACCAATCACGTTGGATTTACACCAAATTTTGCAGATATCGAGTGAGCAAATAAAAACGGCCCATAAGTAGGCCATGGGGATTGTCAAAATATTGTTAACTGACAGATTTTACATTGTTCATAGCCTACTTAGGGGCCGTTTTTATTTGCTCACCCGATAGATGTAAAATGAGTTGCTAAAAAATATTTATTATTAATTTTTTTTTGAAAAAAAAATTCAATGCCCCCCTTAAAAGCCTCCTTCGTTTATGGGGCGAAGGAATTATTTTTTGAAAAAAAGTTATAAGGAAATATTTTTAATTATTATGCATCTATCTGCAAAATTTGGTGTAAATCCAACGGGATTGGTTATTACTCTTTGTGGGCTATTTAGGGGATACAGGAATTTTTTTAGAGATTTTTTTTTAAGAAAATCCTTTTAAAATCTTTTTTGACATATATTTGCAAAATTTGGTGCAGTTCCACTGTGGTGAGTTAAAGGGGGCCCTTAGGGGGGCCATAATTCCGTTTTTGCAATGGGTAGATATACGCCAATTTGGGGTTTTACTCTTTGGATCTCCAGTTATAACATATTATAAGGCAGCCCTACCCGGAAATTTGTCGATGTCCCCTCATTATTTAGGACAGATTGACTGTACTAAATTTTGTGTATTTAGTTTGAACTTGATCTACCAATTCAAGTCAAAGTAGGCACTATCGGAAAAATAGAACTACAAATTCCTTGGTCATCACTATGGAACTCTCCAACGATTATTAATATCGAAGACGTCCACATAATAGCAACCCCAATTATAAGCAACAAGCAACCGTTTGATAGCGCCGTTAACAAGCGGTTAATAAGAGCTAAAAAACGTAAAGTTTTGTCCGATTTGGATACAGAAGGAAACTTCATTGGAGGACCGGATTTCTTTTCTGAAGCTCTTGTTGCAAGCGTCATTAATAATTTACAAATTTCGATTTCGAATGTGCACATTCGATATGAGGATTCAGTTAGTAATTTTGGAAAGAACATTGCTGCTGGAATGTGTATTGGAAATATTACGGCTGAGAGTACTAACAGGTAAGAAAAACTTTAAAAAGGGCTTCATGTTAAATTAAAAAAGGGACAAAAGATTAATAGAATTAAAAAAAAAGAACAAAAAATGGAGTTAAACATTACAATTTCCAATGATTCCCTTCCTGAAAATTGGCCTATCGGTAAGTCCATTTTGCGGATTAACATAAATTCCTAAACCAAAGAAATAAGAACCACTCGTTTCCCGTAATATCTGACCAAGTGTTTATCTACACTTTGCATAAGGTACAGTTTAGAAGAGAATTGCAAACTAAATTTTCATTTGCAGTAAATGGAAGCCCTCAAAAGATAATAATTCCGACACTTCGTTTTACTTAGTTAAAATAGAAGCAGTCTCTACTTACTGGAACTGCGACACTGAATATAAAGAATGGGATATGCCGTCGCAATACTATCCCTGGAGAAATGCGATGTCAGCCAGTTTACAAAATTTTAGCATGAACGAGGAACAATTTGATTTTCGTACGTATTATACTTTTGACGAACCTTTCAAGGTATTTGTATAGACCATGCAAGAGTTTTTTTTCCTATTACCTGGTAGTTTACACAAATAATGTACGTGAACCTAATAAAGCAATTTAATATTAGTTAAATCCGGTCAAAAGTTAATAAAATTTCTGAAAATCAGCTCATAATTAAAGAGGAAATTTGCGAATCATAAAAACAAGGTTATGTAATGTAGGTTGCCTAAAATAAAAAAAAAATAGCACTTTCTGGTCATTTTTCAGTAAGTTTATAAGAGCTAATTTTAATTAAAAACTGTGCTTCCCAGCAACATAAATAAACAAGTTCAATATTCTAAAGGTCCATCAATAAGCGTTTAAATACAGAATTGCCAAAATTTAGAAGCACTATCTCTTTGCATTTTAAATTGCCAAAATTCTGTATTTAAACGCTTATTGATAGACCTTTAGAATATGTCAACTTGTGTTTTGTTTATTTATGTTGCTGTTAAGCACAATTTTTAATTAAAATTAACTCTTATAGACCCATTGAGCAATGACCCAAGAACACTTAATAAAAAGAAGCGCCATTGTATAAACAGAGATGGAAACACGGACTCTTAAATTTAAGTTGCATAGTGGTGGGGGAATCATATGATTTGAGGTTATGTTGTTATTGTTCGATATTGGAGGTTTTATTAAAAAATAAATAAAACAACGTGTTTCAAAATATTATTTATTATACACTTTTAACAACATTTTTTAAAATTAATTGTAATATTACATTTCAACTTATTTGTCTTTAAAAACCTCAATGCAAAAACATTTCATTCTTCAGACATTTTGTAGGTTTACAAAACATTTCCCATTTTAATTATTCCATTTTGGTATCAGGACACTGGAACTGGCATACGAACAATGCCATGCCATTTATTTAAAACGTATTTTTGCATCATTTACAATACGACGCCACCCATCTTTTGTCCTCTTTGTCATGATGAAATGTTAGTAATCCAATTGTTTATATGATTCACATGTTAATAACGTAACATATTGTAAGTTATTATTGTTGGTAATAAAAAACCTCACTTCTATTAAGTATAAACACGATAGACCATTGTTTTTTATATATTTTTAAGCTACACAAACACTGCACTGCCCGCCATTTAACAACCACAACACAACAAAATTAATTACGGTTGACCGTTGACGGCAGCCAAACTGACCAATCAAAAGGCAGCTTAGTTAGACATCTCTTAGCATATTTCTGAACCAACGACAAATGCAGTCAACATATACTCTGTGTATGTATGGTTCCGTAACTTGTTAAAGTTGTACAACGTCGCGCACGCTCGTTAAGTGTTCTTGGGCCGCGCGCCATCATAGACCTATACAAAATTAAAGTTGCATGAAGTCTATTGCAAGTTGTCAACTCTCGCCGGGAGCTTGCGCCGGTTTGGCAATGACCAGACATTTTTTGTTGATTTTAGGCAACGAACATTACATAACCTATGCTTCGCTACATTCTCCGTTAAAAAGTCTCTATTCCTTTCGCTGTTTTATGTTTTTGTTTGTTTTCATCGAATTCATTCCTATGTTTTAAATACCTCTGATGGTCATAATAATTGTTGAATTTTTTAGTGCTAAAGCCAATGACCGCCAAAATGAAAATAACGATGAAAAAAACAAAAAACCAAGTCGACAAACTTCTAAGCGAACTAGTAATACATGATTGCAATATTCATATATCGAAAACCCAATACGAATCAATCTTAACCGTTATCGATGCCCTAAACCGAATGCTGATAAAGAAAAATTTTGTATCTATCCTTCCAAACGTTGAAGTAAAGGAAAACTCTAAAATATGGTGGAAATATGCTTATAGTGCAGTTTTGGAACAAAGAGTCCGTCCTTATACTTGGCAAAGGATAAAAAAGACTAGGACTTTTTATAGAAATTATTTAGATACTTATAAGCAAATTATACTCAATCCAAATGATACTGAATTAAAATTAGATTTGCAGCAACATGAGGATAATTTGGACATTGTAAATATTGTTATTGCAAGACAACAGGCCAGGCTTTTGGTAAGTATGCTGAATTTAATTATTAATATAAAAAAAAAACATAATATAAATATAATTTTTGTACGAATACGAAAATTTAATATATTATGGGTGTCCCAAAATTCGCGCACCGTCTGTATGGCTGTTGGAACATGCCAAGGGATTTTTAAAAATTTTTTAAAAAAATCCATCTTTTCTTATTCCTGAGAAAAATATCGTTTAAGTTTAAGAAATTTGGCAAATCTGTTAAGAAATGGGAATTTTAAAACCCACCAATGATTTTTCATCATACTTTTTTGCATAGGATTTTCATTGTTGTCAGCTTTATTTCATGAAAATTTTGTAAAATTAAATGTAAAAATGATATTTGATCATTTAAAAGATTAACAAATAGCAAAATAGTTTTAGGTAGATTGTGCCATTGTAGATATTTGGCTATTTTTTTTGTGCAGATGTTTTCAATGTGATTATGCGTTTAATCTTCAAGGGAGAACATTTTTTGATCCCCAACAACGTATTAAAATTAAATAAAATTAAAATATTTAGTCGGTATTTTATTTTCCTTTTAGTTAAAATCTAGAAGCATTGGTGAAAAAAGTTTTTGGTCTATGCTACCATCTCCAGAAAAGTTACTGTTATGTGAAAAAATTGGTTACTCGGAAAAGTTTAAGGAAATAGGTAAGTTGTTAAAAAAAAAATGCATTTTAATGTTCGCAAATGTGTATTTATTTATTAGCTATTGTAAAGTCTCTATAAAAAAATGTGCTTTAAAAATAAGTGTCCATTGTCTGTTAGCCATTGTGTTCAAGTTTAGTAAATTTGATCCTTTTCCTTAATTATGAAACATCCATTCGTCGAGCCCCAGCTGAAATCAAAATATTCAAATTTTACTTTTAGCAAAATTTGTAAAATTTGATAGGTACATACATCTTTTATTTTCTTGTGGGCACAAAGAGCCAAATCTGTACCATAGTTGCATTTGTCAGCATCGGAAGGAACTATAAAACATTATTAAGTAGACAATTAAACAAAAAGAAATTATTAGTTATTTTCAGAAAGATTGGATAATTTAAAAAATATAAATTTTTAAACAAACAAACTTTACCTGAACTGGCACATTCTTTTGTAATTGTTGCAAAATGATCAAACAAATCTGCATCGTCAGCTTTAATGGGTGCCATAAGTTTCAGGGTGTTTTCCACATCCATAGAACCATCGTCCTTTACCTAAAAAAATATATTTGACCTTGTCTTTACATAAACGGGAATAGTGAACAAAGTAATTTTTGTTAGGGCTATTTTGTGTACTCTGTTAATATTATACATGACCTTCTTTTAAGCTGATAAGCTAAATAATAAAAAAAACATTTAGGACTGAAGGACAAAATTAATTAAAAAAACTTATTTACATTATAAACGAATAACTAGTCGCAAGTAAACAAAAATCTGGGATCTTCAAATAATTAACATGACGCATTGTAAGCGAGATTGCAAGCCATATAAATGTAAAAATAAGCAATTAAACTTACCACTCCAAATTTATTTTGCACACAAAAAATCAAACATTTGCCTTCGTGTCTTGAGGGATACCTGTGGTCCATTATTTCCTCCATATCGTCTTAAAACGTTAAAAATAATTAACACCAAAATGCAGCCAAATGTATAGTACAGTCAATTCACATTTGGACATCGACAAAATTTCGGGTAGAGCCGCCATTGGCGTATCTCTACCTGTCTTGGAAAGGGGTTTATGGGCCTCCAAAGGCCCCCTTCAATTTGTTATATAAGAGCACTAGATGTCAATTAAGGTTTTAAAATGATTTTCTTAAAAAAAAAATCCTCTTAAAAAATTCCTTAACCCCATAAATAGCCCCCAATTTTAGGTTTTACATTTTGGACCTCCAGTTATAACATATTATATTATATTATATTATGGTGGCGGCCCTATCCGAAATTTTGTCGATGTCCCCTCATTATTTAGGACAGTCAAATTAAAATAGAACATGTTGTATTTGTCTACACTGTCCTTTAGTCACTGCCTTTTTTTTGTCTATGTCAATGCCCTTAATAATAAGTTTTTTATTAATTATTATTCAAACAAATTACCTGTATTAGCTCCTACTTCTGATAAACAGTCCTTTCCAAATCCTGTAACTTTGGCAAAAACTGCTTCCTTGAGTCCAGGGCTTATCTATTTTTAAAATTCGTCATATTGTATTCAAAGTAAAAAAAAAGTTACTAAAAACTTACCCCTGCATTAACAGCCACTAAACCACAAGCAATTAAAACAAAAACCTTATTCAACATCATTGTTTTAATGATAAGAAGTTTTCAGAGCTTAACTTAAACTAAGCAACAACAAAATGTATCTTAATTTATATGAAATAAAAAAATATGTGTTCCAATGAGATTATAAAATTTTGCAAATTATCCTCCAAGAGAATTTTTTTAATTATGGGTATCTCTTGTTTAATTTAAAAATAAATATAGAAGACTACTGCATTTGATTAATAGTTGACGAATCTTATTATTAAATTCACATTATTTTATTGCAATGAAGCCATTAGGTACTTTAAAGATTTATTTCGATAATGATCACCTGAATTTTCGACCATTTTGCCTAATGAAGGTCACAATTGGTATTATACTTATTTTGCGTAAAAATTAACAACATAGTCTATATTTTTACTTTTATTTTAAAGCTGCATAAATAAAAATTCTTGTCGTATTATTAAAGCACGGTTCAGTGGATCTTTTAAAGATTTCACTCAACGACATTTCCTTACGTCCTAAATAATGCACATTTTCCTTTACAGATCGAAAGTACCTATTCCAAATAGGAAACATCAATGTTTCACTGTTGAACGATTCCAAAGAAATCCTAGTATTAACTTTAACTCAAGCTGGATTGACATTAAAACCCAACAACAAAGACGCTTCTTTTAACGTTTCATTTAAAGTAGAAGGATTTATTGTCGAAGGAGCGACTAATGAAGATACTTTAGTGCCCATTATTTCCTCTGAGCATTTGTGTAACAGCCCTGCTTATTTCTTTAAAGCTGAATTTGAGAAAATGCCCATTGGCTCCAAATCATCCCACAAGTTAAATGTTGCATTGGACTCTGTAGAATGCGTTTATCACAAGGTATCTATTTAAAAGCAAACAAGAATATATAGCCCAATTATTCTAATTAAAATTTGTAGGTTCCTTAGAAAAAAATCCCAACCAAGATCTGTTTATGCAAGATTGTAGGCACTACCCTCAGGAATATAAAAGTGAAAAATTCCCACAAAATTTCCGTGACGTTTAGCCCCCATCTTGCATAGAAGTGAGGAGTTAGTTTTTGTTAATACCTCAACTATTTTTTAGGAACATTATTTTAATAAGAATGCAATAAATCACCAATATTAACGATTCTATGGCTCTTTGAAAATCACCTTATTTCATCATAATCGTCTATCTTAGTAAGAGTCCTGAAGCATAGATTGCAGCGTTCTCTGTAGGACCAAATTAGCACATTTTCAAAGTGCTATAAAATCGTTAATAGTGGTGATACATAATTTTTTTAAAAATGATTGTATTCTTATTAAATACTGTTCCTAAAAATTTTTAAAACTTTTTTCAAAAGTGCCAAATCGTTTAGGTATTAACAAAAGACTAACTCCTCACTTCTATGCAAGATGGGGGCTAAACGTCACGGAAATTTTGTGGGAATTTTTCACTTTTATGTTCCTGGGGGTAGTGGCCACAAACCTGCATAAGCAGATCTTGGTTGGGATTTTTTTCTGGGGGCATTATTAGAATGATTGGGCTAATAAAATATTATACGTCTGCGAGAATACTGTCACAAGTACGATTGTACGAGGGTTGTCTCGTAAATTTGGACCTCAATTAGAAAACCATTACAACCGATGAGGGTGTTTTTGAATCTGCAGTAAAATGCGAGCAAACGCGGCAACAATCGGTCACTTTTATTCCCAAATCTTTTGGCAATATTTTTTTTCTCGATTATAATTTTCGAAAGCGTTTTGTATTTTTAATACAAGGACTCAGACAACTCTCGGAAAATACTAAGTTTGAATGTTGATTCAAAGTATATGATACTCTTGTAGCATCCTCATCAAAACTTTATTCTTCATTTAACTCATAAATTCGTTTCAGGAATCGTTGAATGAAATAGAAAAGTTTTTTGAAACCACCTACTTTTCAAAAACAACTTTAGAAAATCATTTACCTGTAGTCATCAGTGAAATGGAAAAATATGTTAATAGAAAATTACTAGAGACATGGGAACTCAACCTGAACCTAAAGATTCCATTTTTTGTTATACCAGATACTGGTAGTATTTTAAGGTACATAAAAAAAGTCATACTAGTATGACTTTTTTTATTTTGGGTTTCTAGCTAGAGACCCAGAAAAAAAAAATTGCCGAGAACATTTAAAGCATAAATACTGTTATTTTTAGGGCAGATAACATTCTAGTTCTCGACTTCGGAAGGTACTTCGTTACCACTGAAATTTGCGAACACACTGAAATAGAAGAACATGCCAAACAGATGGAGCTTGAGGAACAATTATACTCCAAACTCCACATTGAATGTTCAGATATTCAAGTACTATTCTGTGATAGCAGTGATAACTGGAGGGACGCTCGAAAAGAAAATGATACTGACCTTCATATTTTACCTAGAACCTCCTTCACATCTATTTACGCTTATTGTGTCAATAATCTTCAGACAATACCTAGTTTCAAGTTTAATATTAATATTCAATGCTTGAAAATTAACGCATCTGAAAGACAAGTTGGACTGTTTTTAAAGTATTTTAATAGAATTCCTTCGATTAATGTTAAGGATAATCATTTTATAAGTGATGATCCTGTATTTTTACATGATTTTGTGGAATATAACGCTAGCTTTAAATACTTACTGGAAGTACAAAGCAAAGTTTCTATTGATGATGGTTTTGGAAAGACCAAACGAGGCAAATTTGAGAAAATAGGAAAGAAACTCCTTAATGGTGAAAGGTAAAAGGACCAAAGCATAATATTTAGTTTCGCTAGTTTTTTTTTTATAAATTTCGTTTATGCTTAAGAACTTCTAATTTCAGACAGCACTTAAATGACAAAACTCAACGAAAAAATATGAACGAAGCCTACGCCCGAATTGTTGATCTCCCTGGTCTTGAAGACAATATTTCTCCCACTAATAACATTAGAATAATGTACCGCTTCGTTATTAACGAGGTAAAACTTCTAAATCTTTTTTATTTCCACCAAAACGTCCTTTCTTTTACAGCTTTTAGTGGTGTATTCCAAATCAAGCGACAGTACTGATCGTCAGTACCTCAACCTAAGAGTTGGAGTTCTTGCAATAGACATGGCTTTAATGACTTACGGCCCTGCGTACCAATTAACAGTTAACAGTATTTTGTTAACAGATAAAATGCACAATACTTCTAGTGGACAATATTTGGATTTGGTTTATAGTCCGTTGCCAAGTACCACTGATGTTGTTACAGTTTTGTATCGAAAAGTTAGTACAAACAAAACCTGAAGTTAAAAAATACTAAAATAAATCTTTTAGGTGAGCGCATCCTGCCCTGATTTTTGGACGCACTTTCACGGAGTTGAAACTTCTTTGGTGACTGATTTTGGTACCATTTATGTGCTTCTACATCAAGAAGCAATACATACGTTTATAAAATATTCAAAATACATGAAAACCAAGTAAGGATTATTAAAATTAATATGTGTTCCTACATTTGATAATTTTTTTTAGACTTAAAGCACAAGTACCCCAAAACTTAATGGACCTGAGTTATACCTATTTTAACAGTATTAGAAATAAGCTTAACAAAAAATCTGAAACTCCGGTACCTCCTGGTTCAGTAAAGTTTTCCCATTCGGCTAGACTGATGGACTTAGATATTCGTGTCTGCGATTCCGATTTTGATATTGTTAACATCCAACTTTCTGGACTTGAAGTTGACTTTTTGTTTAGAGCTAACGAAAGATTTGTATTTCGATCGTTTCTCAGTAATATTGAGGTGGAACATTTATCCGAAGTTACACTCTACTCCAAGGTACTGATTATACAATGTTTATTGATTTCTTTGCAAAAACATAAATTGTTCCAGGTTTTTTCAACAGACAAGGACAAGGTGTTTGAAGTAAAGTACGTAAGACACGCATCGGTTTTAAAAAACGACATATCGCCAAATAAGGAAGATAATCTTTCGAATGGTTGTTTTAAATTTCAACTTGGACAAATCCATATTACGTTTTTGTACAAACTGTTCGTGCAGTTACAGGTAACTTCCACAACATTGGCGCAAAAGAAATGACGTCTATATTTAATTTTTAGAGATTCATTATCAACCTGGAGGCACTTCCAACAATTTTAAAATGTTATTCTTATTTAAAACAAGTGGCCAACACTGCCACCAATACATTAAAATCGAACCCAAGAATCAACCTAGTAATAAACATGTGTGGACCAATTTTTTTGTTTCCTCAAAAATCATCTTCCCCCAATGTTATTATCATAGACACAGGTTAGGTTAATTATGCAAAAGACACGTCAATTATGAACTAATCTAACCCAATTGCAGGTAGTTTTCATGTAGAAAACCTATTCAAAGAAAACCCAACCGAGTTTATCGAAAATATCATGATCAAGTGGCAAAAGATTACCCTTTCACGGGGTGTAATGACCATGGCACAAACTTTGGAAATGCAAGAATCCTTAATTGATCCTATTCAAATAAACATGGATATTAAACGCTCCACAAGTCTAAAAACATTCCAAAAATTATGGGACATAGACGGACTCATCGAAAATATTGAAATCAACCTTGGCCAAAAAGATCTCGCAGTAATTCTTCTAATTTACAACGATAACATAACCGAAGGCAAAATAATCGATATATTCCCTAATCCACTTAAATCTCCCGATGTTGCGGAACAAGACGAGATTGTTAAATCTTTGGAGGCGTTTTTCTGTGAACCAAAGCAAAAAAATATACTGATTAAGTTTGTAATAGAGAATGTAAAAGTGATGTTCTTTTTTGACTCTGGTGAATTGCTTAGTTCACCTATCAGAGATATGAGTCATGGATTATGTTTAATTGACATTGTGGACATTAATGCATCAATGGTTATTTATACAGATAAAACTGGCGACGGAAAAATGTCGGTTGATCAAGTTTTGGTCGAGGAAATTGGTCCTGATGCCAATTCTCTTATGAAACGGTAACCTAGCAAATGTTTTGCAGAACATTTGTATTTTTTCTATTATTGTTTTATTGTTCTAGCATTCTCTACTCCCCTATTGACGAAAATAAAAACAACAACTGCCACATCACAATAAACAAACCGCCAATATTCGATATAACCTTCCACCAAACCAAGAACGGAGACATCTCCATTGATTTTATTGTAGGAAGACTATCCTTAAACCTATCCATACCATTTTGCGAAAAACTAGCCGTGTTTATACTGGAATGTCTACCCAAAGATAATTTCGAAACCGGTTGCATTAATTTCGGTTACGAAGGAGAGACACAAGTTGCTCAGAATAATCTCTACCAAAAGAGCTTGACCATTAGCTTTCGAATCAACAAACCCGAGTTTACATTCTTGGTCCAATCCACGTCTAACAAATCACGTTACTTCATAACAAAGGCTGAAATCTTAGCTGATTACTCACGACACGGACATCGACTGAACTTCGTCCTATCTTTATCAGGTCTTCATAACTTATTTTATGATAGTAGCCAAACGCATTTGAACCCTTACGTTATTCTAAGACCATGTGACATTGAATTTAGTCATAGTTTTTCATTGGAAAAGGGCACAAAAGCGAGTATATCTATATCGTCGTTTTATATTCAAATCTGCAGCGAGGTCGTACACTCTCTTAATGATATCCTTAACGACATAGCGGAACATTTTAAACTTCCAGTGGAAGCCGAGGTGGCACGTAGGAAAAGCAGCCAAATCAGGGAAATGGAAGAAATCTGGGAACCAAAGAAAATGCGCGACTACATTGCAGTTGCGGGAACTGACTCACAAAACGAATTTAACGTGGAACTAAAAACAAATCACGAAGTATTTATAATACCAAAATTCGAAGTCGTTGTCATTTTTGAGTTGGAACAAATGCAGGTCCTACTCTTTAAGTTAACAATGGAGGTAACAGTTTACGATTGGTCAACGCTACTAAACAGCACAAGTGACATTAGCATACAGGGAAACTACTTCAGTGAACAAACGCAAAAATGGGAGCCGTTAATCGATCCTGTTATGATCGGAGAACAGGAATATAAACCGTGGGAAGTAAATCTCAAGGTTTTCCAAGATAAAGGCTTGCCAATGGTTCATGTACCCAATGGTGATAAAACTAAGATAAAGACGGGTAAGGAGAAAACAAGAAAAACTAGACATTCGTATACGACAACTGAGGATGAAGATTCGGGTGAAGATATGATGTACTTGGAGCCAAATAATAGCATCCATAGTCGGGGGAATAGAAGAGTTAAGACGAGTCTGTCTACGTTTTTGGATGATTCTGATTCAGAAAATGAGGACTGCGCTATGGAAAAACTAGCTGCCGCTATATCAGATCTTTTTACAGGTAAGGTATTTTTATTATTTTTAGTAAATAAATAAATTCAATTTTTAGGTGATTGGAATGAAAGCGAAGACAGCGATTGTGCGCATTCTAGCGAAGGAGAAGCAGACTCTGACGAAAATTACAAAAAACAAGAACAAACGCCACCACAAAACTTCAACTTCCCAAAATCGACCTACATTCTTTTAGATTCAAAAGAAACGCTAAATCTAACCATAACACCTTCCTTTCTTAAACTCCTAAACGAACTTCTAACAATATACTCCAGTAAAACATTGTCAATAACTGGCAACAGTAAATCCATAAGTTTAACCAATGATATCGGTCCTAATTCGAAAGTCGAGCTTTTTGAAAAAGGACACAATGATCAAGACGATGTTTTAATCATGGTTAAAACATACGAGAACCAAGAATCCTGCCCAAACAGTCCAACGAAGAATACAATGGAAAACAACATGGACGAAAATAATGACAAAGAAAAAATGGACGAGGAATCTTTCAAATTAGACGCTGAAATAAACTACGATCACAAAACCATCAACAGTTTACAATTTCCAGTTGAAACCACTGCCGAACTATTTGAAAAGGTCAATCACAACTATGCCAGAATCCAAGTAGCCGATTTTGCTCCAATGCAAACCAATTGTTCCAACTCGAATTGGTCCAAGATGTTAAAGCTTCGCTCCAAAGATTCAAAACAGATCTACTATTTAGGTGCTAAGCATACGGTTAACAAAAATGGCCGAAAACTTGCTGTCAGTTCTCCGCTACAGGTTGGTAAAGTAAATGAATGAAAACATAAGATTAAAACAATGTTTTTAGATAAAAAACGAAACATGTTTTCCACTGAGCGTGCTCTACCAACCTTCGGTACTACAACAACTGAATTTGGAACCAATAGGAGAGATTATAAATCCGTTTGAAACCACAATGCGAATAGCTGTTTTGGACGCATATGAGTCTTATAATGTGCCTTTATATGTGGCCTATTATTGCAAGTTGTTTATCCAACCAGCTTACGCCGAGTAAGAACGTCTCTAATATGTTATCTGTTTTACCTCATTATATTTTTTAGAGGCAACTACGTTTGTAATTCAGGAATATGGTGGAGCGATCTAACCAACGAGCTTGACACCGCACACAACTTTATTTGCACACCTAAAAGCAATTCGAACGTTGACAGCTTTTCTCTACGAGTAGTCCTGAAAAAGAACTTTGATTCCAAAACCAGTCAAGTAAAAAACATACCCAATTACGTCATTTATTTACTTCCACCTCTTGTTGTCCAAAATTACCTGCCCTTTTCGTTGGAAATAGAAAGCTTGGCAACAAAGTTAATAAAAATCGAAGCCGGCGAAAAGTGCAGCGTTTATACTTTGGATCTGACCAAAGACCAAAAGTTGCAAGTAAAAATGAAACAAAATATGAACACTTGGACCGGAGTCCTAAACCTAACGACACACTTAGACGATAAAATCGTAATCCTCTCGTCCGATTCTAATGAAAAGAGCATAGCCATAAACGCCAAACTCGAAAAAGGAGGAAGTTGTTCTCTTTACTTTTACGCCTCTTACTGGATTGTAAACAAAACGACACTTCCTCTTAAAATAAAGGCATCAGCATCAAACTCGTTACACGAAAGCACTACGGATGAGATTCTTCTTTTTACGTACAAAAGACATGGGAAGCAAACGCTTAATGTTCAAGTTTACGATTCGAACTGGTCCAATGAGTTTGGATTGGAATGTGCCGAAACTACTGGTCTTATAGTGTGCAAAGATTCCGAGCGAAAAAAGAAGTATTTGTTCTTTATGAATGCTGCTTTGTCTGAATTGTGTCCCAGACTGACGAAAATTATAACCATTTTACCTAGCTTTGTTGTGCAGAACCAGACCAACAAGTCTTTAAGGTAAAGATTTAATTTTATTTCTAAACGAGGATTAAATAAACATGGTTGATTTTAGAATAATGGAGCACAACGAAAAGACTGACTTATGGTTAGATGTTCTTCCTTTTAAAAGCGTTGTTTTTTGGCCGGAAACGTCTTCAATGCAAATGTATCTTAAGTACAGAGACAGCAAAATTATTTCACAAGCGTTTAACATTTCGACCTGCCACAAAACGGTTCTTAGAATGGATAAAGGGGTAAGATGATTTAACAGTATTTCTTTTGAACATTTTTTGTTGCATCTTATGGTACTGCTCTTGAGCGTACTGTATTTTATTTACATCGAACCGCAACTTTCACTTCACTGTTGTTTCAACTGATGCCTATTTTAGGGAGCAATAACCATAACAGTTACCGGAGGAGTATCAGATTCTTTTAAGATAATCTTTACGGAATACAAACATGGCGATGCACCTGTTCTAATAAAAAATTATTGCGCTGATTTATTCCTAAAAATACAGCAACAAGACCAAAGCCCTGTTACGTTACTTAATCCTTATAACTCCTTGATTTATACTTGGGACGATCCTTGCAGACCAAGACTACTGGTTTGGAATATTTATAATAATAAGGAAAGTGGGTATCCTGTCGATATTTTTACAGATGGGTAAGCAATAATAAAAGACCAATCAAAAATAACTATGTGGAAACGTTATTTTGCGTTTAACGTTTAATAATATTATACTTCAAATAATTTTAGATTCGGCGAAGAGAAGATTAAATTTCGAACCATAACTCCTACCACAAACCAGTCCATATCCTCAAGCGAAGAGTCCGACAGTTCGGACAGTGTTCAGCCCAACGACATACGAAAAGTCCGACGAGACAAAGTCACAATTTACTGGGCCTGTTTCAGAAACGGAGTCCAAAGAACCCTCCTGTTCACGCAAGAATTACGCATATACAATGATATCCTTACCAGCAATTTCCTGACTCCTTGTGAAATCGACGCACTTATTTCCTTAAATGGGATTGGATTATCTATATTCACAAATGATTCATCGAACAAAGAACATTTGTATGCATCTTTGGCAGACATGCCTGCTATATGGGAAGTAAACGTTGGGCACAAGTGGAAAACCTTAACCTTGGAATTAGCTTCATGGATTGAGGAGAAATACAAGCTGCAAACTAAAAAATGTCAACTTAAAGACTACATCCACATTGATTTCGAGAAAATGTTCATGCTTAAGCCATTTTTCGCAGAATTAAGACGCACTTATGTCCCAGCTATGTATGCGCATTTCCGAAAAACAAAACGGGACCAGTATTTTAATCTGAAGCTTCATTCCCTACAAATCGATAACAAGGCCACGAATACAATAGTTTTGCGGCAGTTGCCGTATTGTGAAAACACTAAAGGAAAACCGTTTTTGGATTTCGCTTTTTCTAGAATGCCGTTAAAAAATATCAGTGTTTATAAATACGTTCGTCTTACGGTTTTAAATTTTGCTGCTAATGTTGAGAATGATCTTATTTATGATTTGGGACAACTTATTTACGAAAATAAGAAGTTTTTTGGGGATAGCACAGCACCATTGGTGAATGATATGAATAAAATACATTCTTCTATAACCAAGATGAAAGTAAGTTATAATAATAATCCGCAAGAAAACACTTTCTTTTCACTGCCAAAAATTATTGCAAGATTAAAAAATTTAGTTTATTTTGGGTGCCTTATGTTAATGATTTTTTTAGGAGGACTTAAGCGAAAAGAGCATTATTGAAAATGTGTTTGTTTCTGGTTTTGGAATTCAGCTTAATATTTGCAACCGTGCGCATATTGGTGTTAACAAACGCAACATTCACTTTAGCAAAATTTTGAACCTCCTTTTCCCTATAAATATCTCCCCATACATGCCGCTGGAAGGAGTTTATCATAAGTAAGTTGCCAACATTTTAAATCGTTTAAAAGGGTAAAATGTCAATTTTTGCTGCAGAATCTCATCAGTAGAACAAATACACATTTATTGTGACTTAACTGAGGCCATCGTGGATACTGCAAATCAAATACAAATGCAGTTTTTACAACAGTATTACTCGCATGTCTTGGGTCTCCAAGTTTTAGTAAATACCTTTGCCATTCAACCCTCAACCCCTATGCCGAATTTATGCGAACCAGAAAAAATGGCAAATATTCTTCTCAACGGATCACGATGTCTTTTGGGACACATCAACATGTCGCCCACAGCTTTGGAGCAGAGTATTTTGGACTTATTCACCAATCAAAGTCATGAAAATATTCTAAGAATTGGTCGGCATGGATCTTACCACAATACCGAAGAAATAATTCCCAAATGCGTCACTGCGTCGTGTAAAAACTTTAACATTGGAGTGCCGAATGCTCTCAGTCAACTTATCGTTAAGAATCATTTAAATGGTAATTTGCTTTTACGTTTCCTTAATATAACCATATAGAAAATTAGGAGATAGTTAAAGATTTATGAATTTTTGATTGTTATCAAGTCCTACATTGAAATTTATGATCCATAAATTTTCAGGCATAAGCAACGAAGGAGAAATGTTCTTTAGAACAACAGGGAAAGCGCTACTTTCTTTAATGACAAGGCATCCTGATGAAAAATCGGACAGTGTTGAAATTGCAAGAGATGCTTTAAGAAGAGCGTCCATTCTTGGAGAACCTATCAAAATGCATTTGAGGTTGACAAGATATCGAAACAAACATTTAGTAAGTTGAGAAGATCCGAGTTAAAATCATACGTTTATACTTAGCGTAGAATATCGCGAAGCATAGAAACTGTGGTCATGTAATGTTGGTTGACAAAAATCAACAAAAAACAGCACTTTCTGGTCATTGCTCAGTGGGTTTAAGAGTTTATTTTAATTAAAAGGTGTGCTTACCGACAACATAAATAAACAAAGCACAAGTTGACATATTCTAAAAGTCCATCAATAGGCGTTTAAATACAGAATTTTGGCAATTTAAAATGCAAATAAATAGTGCTTCTAAATTGCCAAAATTCTGTATTTAAACGCTTATTAATGGAACTTTAGAATATGTCAACTTGTGCTTTGTTTATTTATGTTGCCGGTAAGCACAATTTTTAATTAAAATTAACTCTTATAAACTTACTGAGCAATGACCAGAAAGTGCTGTTTTTTATTGATTTTAGGCAACCAACATTACATAACTACGGTTTCTATTGTTCGCGACATTCCCCTTTAATGACATGCTCTACTTGAAAAATGTATTCTTTGTTTACTTTGTAGGGACTTAAACCTATGTCAGTATACGAATCTATTGGTCATCATTTATTGGAAACTATTGCTAACGGACAATTTGCCAATGATACCTATTGGGCACATTCAACAGTTGATAAAATTGGCAAATCCATTTTGGTCGTTTCTTTAGAGTAAGTTTGACATCAAATTCTGTTGTATTTTCAATAAAAAAGTAGCGACAAAATTAAAAAGGTTTTTATAAATGATTTTTTTAGACATGTAATTCGGATAAATAAATGTCGAATATGGGGACCATGGGAAATAGAATGGTCGATGGACCTAGATGACATAATATCCATGCCAAAAATGGTCTCCTCCGAATTAATATTTAATAAGAGACCTGTAAGCTATTTTGTTTTTGCTAAGACAATTTTATAACAATAACGTTTTAGGGAGAAGTGAATTCAGAAGAAACGTTAAAAATATTAGGCGATAAAGAAATGTTAATGTGGATTCATGCAAAAATTGAACAAGCTATTATTGTTAGTATGGAAGAAAAATCATGGACCCTGACTGTTGACCCCTAAATAAATGTATAGAAAGCAAATTATTTATTTATGTACCCTGTACCTGTATGCTGTTTCTATATGACTGTTGAAATAAAATTGTAAAAAAGTAAACACATTCTTTATCATATCCTATATCAACATTACGCTAACGCAAACTGTAAAGTTTATTGATTACATAATAAGCACATTGCCATCGTTATAAAAATCAATTTTGATTGATCTGAAGACTCTCGATGAAATCGATTCAAACCAATTTTAATTTAAACATGTCATGAGGATAAAATGACGACTAGACCACACCCAGTTATTACATATTCTGCTTTCAATTATGCATTCGATGTGGAATTACCAAACATATTAAATCACTTTTATACATATTTATAATAATTAAAATTCACTTTTTAACAACGCGAACGGCAGACAGTGAAAGCTGATCTTCACCCGTCACGGTGATGACTTCCTTTTGTTTGCAGTCATTTGCGTATAAGTTAATAAATTTAAATTATGTGCCATATTAAATACCTATAGATTCATTCATCCTAACTGGCTAGCTTATTGTTATGGACAAACAACAAACTTTCGTTTATTAAACGAAGCAAAAACGAAATAATAATAGTAGGTTAAAGAACTTCGGTCGATGATCAATTGATTTTTAATCAATAAAATGGCATGATCTAAGGATGCACCACCAAGACTTTTTTTAAAAAGGTGAACTGATTATCGAGAATAACAACGTGCCAAGATAGGTAGTAAAAAAACATAGCAATTTTTAGAAAAAATAATATATAATAGTAATCCGATAAAATCTTACAAAAAATCCTTGTTTTTCACAAATTTTTCTGGTAGCACAATTTTTGCGGAAAAAATGTAGTATTTGATACCTAGAAACTAATTACCATGTGCGCATGAGTGCGCCCCCCAAAGAGCCCCCTTTCATTCGTAATACTAGATCATGGTGTATCTAAACCAAATTTTGCAAATAGGCACCAAGATTGTTGAAATAGTTTTGTAAACAAATTTCTACTGAAAATATTTCTTCACCCCCTAAATGGCTCCAAAAAGTGTAATATTTATTACGTACGATTTAAACCGCAAATACATTTATAATTATGTTTTAAATGATATTTTAAAAAGAAAAATCATCCAAAAATTTTTTTTTCCCCTCTAAAAAACAGCTCCTTTTTTACGAAAATCGTTTTAGGACCTTGTTTAGTGTCTATTTGCAAAATTTGGTCTAGATCCACCATGATCCAGTATTACGAATAAAGGGGGGCTCTTTGGGGGGTTCTTTGAAGGGCTCTAGCACAAAATACTAAACTTATGCAACATTAGACGGATGGATTTGCACCAAATTTAACAAATAGGTGCTAAATAAGATTGTAAAAGAAATTTTGAAAAAATTATTTGACTAAAAAAAATTTAAATGGCCCCCGAAAGGTAAATTTTAATCATGCTGGATTTACACCAAACTTTGCAAATTTGTGCAAAATACTTAGAAGGATATATAATTTTTTTAGAAACAAAAAAGTAAGTATAAGTTTTTTAGAACCTTATTTTGCATCACTTCACAAAGTTTGGTGTAAATCCAACATAATTAAATATTACTCTTCGGGGGAGAAGGAATTTTATTAAAAGAATAATTTTTCCAAAAATCACCACACCAACCATAAACTCTTATTTTGTGCATAACACATATCCTTCGAAACCCCAAGCAATTTCTGTGCGATAATATTAATAAATCGTCTTTAAGACTAAAAAACAGCAGTTGAAAATGAGTTCATTTTGACCTTTACTGCTTCTTGAACTTTATTATGATAATATTTTTATGTCCTAGTATGTATGCCATATAAGTGCCTATAAATTCTTCACAGCAATTGTGATCTAGAAATTAATCTGCAATGATAATAACTATCGGGGCTTGGTTTTTATAATATTTAGTTTTAAGAGGTATGGTAAGTAATACATAAGGTACCTTTAGACTCAGCTAAATCAGAATGCAGTGGGGTGCGGCTCATATAAAACACAAATATTCCACTTCAAGCGCTCCAGTTACAAAATTAATAATTATAGAATGAGTTGTGATTTATAAATAAAACTAAATAAAAAATGAATAGGTGTTGTGCATTTACGTGTTTTGTGCTTGTGGTGAGTTATGCTATCAATATTAGGAAATATCTAGCGGAATGCAATTAAGGAATTTAAATTTGATGTAACAATTTCATAGCTTCAAAGCAGAGTTCAGAAATGCGGAAATTATATTTTTGCTAAGAGACTTTAACGACCAATAAGACCAGAAATGTTATTTTTTTATTTACGATGACACTTTAACTCACAACAAATAAGTAAATTAATTAGAAGCATATTATTTCCAAATCAGTACAACGGGTATTTTCGAGTTTTCAACATTGTAATTAAGAAGCAACTATAATTTCAGTTTTGGGGTTTAAGCCGAAAGAAATTACTCTTCGAATAGGCCAAGATAGATGGTTTTTTTACCTTGCAAAAAATACACAATAGTCAGATTTTTTAAATGTGCTTAGAAAATCACTTCAGGGAGCTAAATCCACAAAATGCACACTAATAAGAGTTAAGGGTTGGCGTGAAAGCCCCCTTTTATTTGCAACATTAGATCACAATGAATTTGCACCAAATTTTACAAATAGATGCTAAATAAGATTTTTAAAAGGTTCCCGCAAAAATTATTTCTATAAAAAATTTCTTCATCCCCTAAATGGCCTCCAAAGAGTAATATTCAATCATGTTGGATTCACACCAAACTTGGTAAACAGATGCAAAATAAGATTCTAAAAAACTTAAACTAAAATTTATTTAGCACCTACGTAAAATTTGGTGCATATCTATCGTAATCAAATGTTGCAAATTAATGGGGGCTTTTTGGGGGGCTTTCACGCCAACCCTCAGGCCTCAACTCTTATTAGCTGTGCATTTTGTGGAGTTAGCTTCTTAATTAGATATTCTAACACATAAAAAATCATGCTGTTGTTTTTTTTTTGTAAGAATTGCTATGTTTTTTACTATCTTGACCTTGAAGTGGATAACTTAAAACTGAACTAAAAACTTTTTATTACAAAAGTCAAAATTACATAAACCTAAAAACAGAAGTATTGTATTTTTCCAACTTTAACTGTAATTAATATTTACTATTATATTTTTACTGCGGTTTACTAAAAGGACATTTATTCTTTTATTGTCAATTTCCGCTAAAAAGCATGAAGGTTGCAAATATCTTGTGTTTATTTGTTATCTCGGATTTTAATTTAAAAACAATAAAAAAATCTCACTTATTTCAGAAATATAAACAAAACATAGCAATATCTAAAAACAAAATAGGATTAAGGAGTTTTCCTTTTTAAAGTTAGAGAATATTTTTTCAAAATAAGTCAACATCCACAAATTTACATTTGATCAAAAGTTATTATTAACAGATGTCTAATTTTACTTTATTTTGGAGTTTGATAAACAATGTTTTATTTGCAAAATATAAAATATTATAGTGTACTCTAAGGGGGCTAATATCGTATTTTTTTTTTACCTGGCGAACCACCAGAAGGTATCAATTAATTAATATTTAAACAATAGTTATTTTAAAAACAGTTTATTTTCTACCAGATGCAGTACTTTGCATGACTGCATAAAAACTTCTAAATAAAGGAAAATCTAATAAATTATAATAATTATAGAGAAATGTAACCACGGTTCATTACACTAAAACACAATTTAAATACCTTTGGCATTTAAAACTTTCATTGTTAAACAAACATGGAATTAAGTTATTTTAATATCATAAAGAAAGGCAATATTCATATTTTAGAATTAACTCAGGATAGCAATCTAGAGAGTATTAAACAGCATCTTAAATTTTAAGATACAGAAATTTCCAAAATTTTAACTGGGACATATTTGAACCCGAAGAATAACTTTTTTAATTTTTTCCGGATTTTGAAAGTTAAACAAACCGGTAAGAATCTAATGAATGAAAGTTATTTTTAAATTCTCCGATACAGGAAAAAACAATTTATAATGAGATAATGTGGTAATAATTGGCAATAAGCAACTTATAGTAAAAATGTCTTATTTTATAACGTTTAATAAGTTACACAATTACTCAATTTCTAGTTTCATAACGCACTTTTACGCGCAAATAAAAATTTTGTGAATAATTAAGAATTAATTATTCACTAATTAATGTTCAGTTTAAATTAGGCCCACCGTTCAGTGGTCCGTGTAAAATACAGACATTTAAGAAATAAACAACCAAATATTTACACAAAGAAAGTAGAGCGCGTTATAAGAAAGCGAAATTTAAATAAAGTGTATGGTACCCACTACTTAACTCGTTATGTAATGTATTATTGGATGCTGGTTTCAGTTTTTACAAGTCAAACTGGATTATTGGCAAACCGAACCACATTATTCAGACAATTTATTCCCAATATTTTAATTAGGCCATGTCAGTTGCACTTAGTTCAATGCAAGTAGTCATTTTGTTTACATCATAAATTTAAGCTATATTACTTGGGCGCAACTCGTTTTTACTTATTTAAAAATCATTTTAAAAATAAGAAATTTAAGGCAGCATAATATTCATGTATAGTACAGTCAATTTGTCTTAATTATTGGGGGGACATCGACAAAATTAGTACGGCCGCCATTATGATACGAAGAGAAGAGTTTAACCCCAAATTGGCGTATCTCTACCCTTTTTAGAAGCAGACTTAAAGTTCATTGATTCATAATATTAGACTACGATGGAATGGCACCAAATTTTTCAAAAAGATGTCAAATAAGGTTTTAACAAGATTTTCGTAAACAAAAATTGTTTCAAAAAATTTCTTTAGCCCTTTAATGGTTCCCAAAAACTAAAAATAATATACAATCACGTTGGATTTCCACCAAATCTTGCAAATAAATACAAAATAAGGTGATAAAAAAATTTTAATAATTTTTCCGTGAAAATTTTTTTTACCCTATAAACACAAACAGGAAAGAAAAGTAAAAAGAAATATTACTAAGCACCTATTTGCAAAATTTTTTGTAAATCCAACGTGATTGGTTATATCTTTTTAGGGGCTATTTAGGGGGTGAAGGAATTTTTTTAAAGGAAAAATTTTACAAAAACTTTTTAAAACCCTATTTGACATATCAAAGGGTTTTCATAACCCTCTTTTTGAAACAGATAAAGATACGACAGGGGTTTAATTTGGGGGCCTACAGTCACAATATAACAATGGCGGCCCTACCCCTAATTTTGTCGATCCCCAAATACGGATTGAATTTTAAAATAAAAAATGTTAAATAAAGCAACTATTAGAAGAAATAATATTTTCCGTTAGTAGATATTATAAAATTTATTGAACGAATAGATTTAAAAAGCGGTTAAAAAAGTATTGAGCGTTAAATTATTTTTTTTCTTTTCTATAAAGTATCCAATTTGTTTCAGATATTAGCAAATGTAAATCAATTACATTGTCAAGGACCCCCAAGACTGGCCATACCCGGAGCAATACTGCTTCAACAACCAGGACGACCAATCCCATTTAGACAACAAAGAGTGCAAAATGATGAACCACTTTACTCAGCAAGGGTGCGCAGACCTAATCCAGCGCCAATTAGACCAGTAGTGGAAGAAACTGAAGACGTACTTAGCAACAATTTGCCTACATCAACTTTTGACGAAGAAGTCTCAAAGTTGGGACTTAATGCTCTACAGTCCGGAGTACGACAGGTAAGATTTAAAATTTACGAAAAACGCTATTCAATATTGCCAAAACAATTTCTCTATTTTTTATCTGGGACTCTTCAGTTTAAGGCAAAAGTTTTAGAAGTTCTCAGCTCGAATAAGAGCCATTAAAATGTTTTTGTGGTTTGTTTTAGGCGGAAGAAGAAAGACCAAACCCCATTCAGTTCAGACCTGAAAGACCTATTCCAATCCTACGAGAAAACATCAGAGAAAACATTCCAATCCAAAGACCTGTGCAACATTTACGACAGGAAAACTTCTCGCCTACACCTCAGCCCATTCAAAGACCACAACAACAACAACAAAGACAAGACAATTATTCGCCATCACCAAGACCTATTTTCAGACAAGAAGAAGCGCCTACTCCAGTGCGACACCAAAGACCATCACCTCAACAGGTAAAATCCCCAGATAAATAGGAAGACAAGAACCAAATTAGGCGCATAGTTTTCATTGTTCGACTCTTGACTTTGGAATTCTATTTTAGGTTAGACAACAAGCTCCCCAACCAGCCCCACAACAATACAACAACAGACCATCAAGACCAACACCAATTCCAAGAAATCATGCCGCAGAGGAGGAAGAAAATAGAACAAGGAAACCTCCAGTACAAATTTTGAGGAAATACAGAACTGACAATCCTGATGGAAGTATTACGTGGGGATACGAAAACGAAGATGGTTCCTTTAAGGTAAGCTTAATTTTGCAATTAAAATTGAACAGACAAACATTATAGAAGATGTCCTGATAATACAATATTTTATTCCCTGGAGCAAAATAAGTTGAATAATTCCGACACCTATTTTTAAAAGTGCACCGTTTTGTAAATACAGCAAGGTAGACTAAAAAGCCCCAATCGTACATTATTTAAAAATGATAGTCCAAATAAAATAGATGCATTTTTAGAAATTGTTAATAAAACTGACATTTTAAACCCATTTCAAAATACATATAAAGCCCTATTTTTAATGAAATAACCATCTGTAGTTAGAATAAAAATGGCTTATAACTTTTTTGTTCTTAAAAACTTTGTAGTTTTATTTATTTCTTATAACAATTAAACTCATGTAATAACTTTCTTAGCACGCAACTTTTTGTTTAAGTACACCAATTCAGAATATTATAGCTAAAAGGCATTTAATTTACTTCCGTTTTTTGTAATACCTGATAAAAAACTTACTTTGACTAAGTATCAGTAGACAATGACGGAAAAATTAATAAAGAAAGTTAAATCTAATGCAAGGTATGGAGTACATAAAAAGTCTTTTTGGTAAAATACTATAAAGTTAAACAAAAAGTAGCGTGATAAGAAGATTCCTAAATGAGTTCATTTATTATTAGCAAATATATATCTGTTTAGTCTAATAAGTTATTTGATTATAAAAAATTGATAAAATTTCAAAATTGTTAAGAACAAAAAAATTACAAGCCATTTTTATTTATCAGATGGTTACCGAACTTAGAAGGGTAATTTGAAAATGGATTTTAAATATTAGTTTCAACAACTTATCATAAAGCGTTAATTTCATTTTGGGCGTAACAAACCATTTACACAGAATTTACTATCAGGGCTTTTAAGTGTATCTTGCTTAAAGGGCTGTATTTTCTAAACGGTGCACTTTTGAAAAAAATGTGTCGGTTATAATCAACTTCTTTTGCTCCAAAAAATATGTGGTTAATTCAGTATCACCGGATGTCTTGTAGATCAAATCAAAATATTTTGAATATTTCAATTAAACAAACATTTATGTAACAGGAAGAAACGCTTGGAATCGACTGCGTCACCAGAGGATCCTACGGTTACGTAGACCCTGACAATGTAAAACGAGAATATTCATACGAAACCGGTAACAAATGTGATCCCAATGCAGTAGAAGAAGAAGAGGAAGAACTAATTGGAGGAAGACCTCAACAACAGCAACAACAACAAGCCCAAGGCGGCAGAAAACCACAATACAGACCTGTAAATCAGCAACAACAAAATTAAAGTGAAGTGGTACAAAGAATTAGAAGTTAGATGTAATTGTTAATAAAATTTAATGTTAAGAAAAATCTAGTTTTACTTGTCTTATGCAACCAAGTGTTGTATTATTAATACTTACAGGTTTATTTAAATGACTCCTTAAAGTGTGACGCAAGCAAAACACTTTATTATAATGATGGTATTAAAAAACTGCAGAAGCTATAAACATTAAACACCCAACATTTATTGATTTAGAGTTAACAAATAGAAAGAAAAACTTAATATCACCAGAATTAGAATACGACAATGTAGAAAACCAGGACCATTCTCTTCAAATCATCTAATGTTAACTTTGTCATGCATTAATAATTCCTCTTTGTACATGTTATGACTGACAAGGTAATCTCTTACAACTTTGTATAAGATGTAATAGTTGAAAAAGAGAACAAACGCCAACGATATAATGTTGTACCAGTAAACGCTGAAGAATAGGAGATATAACTGCCAGAAAATCATGATTATATGAAGAAACATTAGATACTTTAGAGATGTAGATGGGTTTTTGAAGAGGTTCTGAAACAATAAGTTCTTGACAAATTACATATATTTTTAGTGCACAACTAACAGACTAAACAAAAGCTTTGGACAGTGGTTTAACCAAGATAGAAATTTAGAAAATGAATACCTGAAGACCTTTAAATAACTTATCAGGGAATAAAGCCTCCCTGGACCTATTCCTTCTTTCAATTTTTTTTAAGGTGATAGTAAAAAAACTGTACTTACATAAAACCTGGAACCCATCGTACTTCCAGGCTCTCCAGAATTGCATTCACCTTGTGCCCGATACAAGTCTCGTCCATGCCGTACCAAAGCTCCATATGGCCATAAAGTGTCAGGATTCCAGACATTGTTAACTAAGAGCATGTTCTTAGTTTCCAATTTATCCCAGTTTCCTAGATGTAACGCAGATCTGTGAAGGACGTCACAGTAACGAAGGGATAGGATTTGTACGCTATACGCAACGAAACAACTTAGGAAGATAAAGATTACGTGTTGCGTAGCCCAGTAAATGTCGTAGTGTAGAAAACTCTGGAAAAATAAACTTATAAGTTTTAACGATTTGGTCCAGTATGCTATAATAATTTTTATGCCAAGAATCAAGATAGATAATTTTTTACCTTGCAAAAAATATATAACAGCTAGATTTTTTTTTGTGTTAGAACATCTATTCAGGAAGCTAAATCAACAAAATGCACACAAATAAGAGTTTAAGGGTTTAAGTTTAGGGTTAGCGTGGTAGCCCCTTAAAAAGTTCCTTTAATTTGCAATGGTAGATCACGATGGATCTGCAGCAAATTTCACAAATAGGTCCTTAAAATGATTTTCAAAACATTTTTAAAAAAATTATTGCTTTTAAAAAAAGTATTTTCCCCAAACAGTCTTCAAAAAGTAATGATCAATTATGTTGGATTTACACTAAACTTTGTGAACAGTTACAAAGTAAGGTTCTTAATTCTTTTTTTTAATTCCTTTATTTCATTAGAGAAGGGGGCCCTTAGAGGAGTATAGCCAATTTTTCAAAAAAAATATTATTTATTTGCAAAGTTTTGGCTTAAATCCAACATAATTGAATATTACTCTACGGGAGTCATGAAGGGAAAAGAGAAATATTTTTACAAAAATACTTTGGCAAAAATCTTTTTAAAATTATATTTAGTTTATGCTGATCGTGTTCGGGCTTTTTGGGGGGCCACCTCGCCAACCCTAAACTCTTATTTGTGTGCACTTTGTGGATTTAGGTTTCTAAATGGTTGTTTTAACGCATATAAAAAATCTAGTGGTTACATATTTTTTTTTGTAAGAATTGCTATCTCTTTTTACTATTTTGACCTATATGGTATATAAGATTTATGTACAAGAATAGATTTCATTGCGTTTTTTTTTTATTGCAGAGCAACATTTTTTTCACCACCCTGTTTAATGTTTTTAGATAAATTTAGATATTAATGAAACAACTGCAACGTAGGTACATGTTTATTCATATAATAAAGCTTCTGTATAATAACATCATATTCAATTTAAATTCTCAGCCAAGGAAAAAACTTTGCAAAGACAAACTCAACAACAAAAACCAGCGTAGATATTCCAAGACCTCCAAGCAAAATAAAAAACACCCCTTTTATTTTCTTAAAAGTAAGACCATCTTTCTCAGTTTTAACATCATATTTAACAAAAAAGTTTTCCATAAACCCCACCTTGTGTTTCTTAAATAAATTTTTGCTCCATTTTTTTATTAAACCATACTGATTAAATTTTTCAACGTAACCGTTGTAAATTCTTGTAAACGGCGATTTTTTCCTAATAATCAAACCGATGTAAAGATGCGCCAAACAATCATTAAGAATCTTCAACTTTTGATCTAGTTCATCACCCAAAATTTCAGTTGAACTCAAGTAATTTCTGAAATTCTTGGTTTGAACGGCGTATTTTCCAGTTTTGAGTAACATCCGCCTTTTGGTTAGATTTCTTTCGTCTACGCTTAATTCGTACAAATGAACCAATCGTGATATGCCCGATTCTTTCAGATCTTGCGCTGTGCCATCACTCCCAAACCATAATATTTTGGCCTCCAGAAAATCCCGCAAGTTATTAATCGCCTTTTCACGCACGGGAAAAGCCATTAAACCTGATAAATAAGCGTTGAAATACGTTCCCTGGATTAAAACGTAAAAAAACCATAAGACAATTACCAAATTCAAATGCGACAGACGCCTAAAAGTGCTCACACCATTCATAAAAGCGGATTGCCACAAGTCGAAAAATATCAACGTTTTATCAGCTCCATACTTATGTTCGTTTAAAGATGCGTCCATTTTAGTTCGAGCGTAACCAATGGCCAAAATCGTAGTAAAGAAAAGCGTGAAAGTAGCAGCAAAATAACCGACTATTTGCTTTCTGGATAAAAACGCAAATAGGAACTTTTCGTTATGCAACTCAGGTCTATGAACCAAAAATGTAACGCAATTTATCCCATATGGTTTAGGAACATCACACATTGTTTTGTCCAAAGTTTGTAACCACATAGAGCAGGTTCCAACGTCTATGGTTCCAGAATAAGTCAAGTTAACGATTTGGCCCCAACTAGTCACCATATCGTCTTGAATTATTCTGTAGTTCATCTTAAATCCTTCCCGTCGATGAATTTCTTTCATCATTTCGTACTCGACACCGTCATAAACTCTTGATTTGTTTACGTAGGAAAATGGAGGGCAGTTAAAGGTACCAACTGTTAGTGTTTTGTTTCGTATTTCCCACAAGTTTTCATGGCTTACTAACGATATGTTGTAACTTGAATTGAACCATGTTGTGTTTTCGGATATGTCGACTGTTATTTGGAAACTTTGTATTGCTTTTTTGGTCCACATTTCTTGTACAATGTTTCGGACAGTATTGTTTTCTTCAGATCCCTGTGATAATACCAAAACCCGACTGTAGGGGTTCATACTAAGATAAAATTCTTCCAAAGTCTGTTCAGGAAGATCCACAATAAAATTATTGCAATTAAATAAATCTTCTGTTAAAACCTCGACATCTTGAACGCAAAAACTTAATTTGAACAACGTACGTAATATTAAATTGTTTAATTTGTTGTTTTCTTTGTCAAAATTATAACAAATGCATTCGCTTGTGTTTGAGACAAATAACCCTTCGATTATTTTATAAATTTCTTTGTTAATGTTTTCTTCTTGATGATGTGTAGATTTAAAAAAACATAGAAAAAGCATTAAAGCCTTGAAATAATGCATGGTTTAATGTTTATGGTCAAGAGAAATACTCTAAAAATATACACAAATGTGTATACAGAGCATCACGTAATGTTGACAAAAAATATTTAAACCAATATTTAACTTGTGCCATTAAACTTGAATTTTACTTAGTAATACTACAGGGCGTTATTTCCAGGGGTATTTTCTATTATTAATATTTTCCTAATTATGTAAATAACAGTTATTTCAAAATCACAGACAATCAAGCATATCTTGGTAATTTTGCAAATTGGTTAGGTTTATTTCTTAAGCAGCGAATTTTAAAACCCCAATAAAGTAAATGTCCCAAAAATACTTAAAACCCTTTAGCCGAAGAAATTTATTAATTTTAATTTCGTTCTTTTATTATTACTTAATTTAGTTTATTCATTTGAAAGTTTGGTACTTATTTTCTGGTTCAGAAAATGAACGCAAAAGTTAATTCTATCGCCCCTAAATCTTAAGGTTAAGGGTAATTTGTTAGAGGGTTGGGTCATCACTTAGATAATAACACAACACAAACATCAAAATAAGTATGCTTATACATGGCGTGACATTTTTTTAATAAGGGAAAACCTTTAATTTATTGTTGTTATTCTTCGCAAATATAATATTTTTGTGTTTTATTCTTCGCTACAATATTTATAGTCGCGTCAAACTAGCATTTCACCTCTAACTTTGGGGAAACTCAATCGATTGACTTCATTTTTTTTGCAAAACATTCAGAAATAAATTTAAATCACTAATAAAAACTAAAATTGCGCCGCTAGTCCTTCCTGAATTTTTTATACTCTTCGCAAACTGTAACTTGCTTATTATTAAATCTACAGAAAAAATCATTCTTATGAAAATTAAAAGAAAAAAATTTTGTAATAAAAAAAATATTAACACCCCCCCCCCGAGCCCCGCCCCCTTATAGTCCCCCAAATTTTAAATATTTTTCTTTATGTTTATTTTTTAAGAAACAGAAAAAACGTTCATTATTTACTAAATTAAAAAAAAAAGCTCCCCCACTATGCCCCCCCCCCCCAACTTGGAAAAATTTGTATCTCGCTTATGATTAAACATTTATATCAATTTTTTTTTTAATTTGGTAAATAATGAATGTTGATTTTGTTTCTTAAAAAAAAGCATAAAAAAAATTACTAAAAATTTGGGGGGTTATAAGGGGGCAGAGCTCGGAGGGGGGCGGGCAATATTTTTTTCATTACAAAATTTTATTCTCTTTAATTTTTATAACAATGATTTTTTCTGTGGTCTTAATAATAAGCGAGATATAGTTTGCGAAGAGTATAAAAAATTCAGGATGGACTAGCGGCGCCATTTTAGTTTTTATTAGTGATTTAAATTTAATTCTGAACGTTTTACAAAAAAAATAAAGTCAATCCATTGAGTTTACCCAAAGTTAGAGATTTTAAGGTTTTTCATGCTAGTTTGACGCCACTATTAGGAAAATAACAAAAAATATAAAATGTTTGGAGTGATTCAATTAATCTTTTATTGTGCGAAGGCCGAAGAGTAAATTCAGCATTTAATTTATTTGCGTTAGGTGTAATATAATTTTTATTTAAACAAGGCAAGATCCAAAGACATTGATAAAGTGTCAAGGATTATTAAAAAGTCCTTGCTTTTAGAACGAAAAATTCACGAGGTTATCTTTCTAAAAATTTAAAGAATCGATTATCTCCAAAAATCCAAAAATTACTTCTAGGGATAACATTTCTGCAAAATTTAAAAATTTCTACAATACATATGATTAGTTTTTTACCCTTAACAAACGAAAACCGTTTTTTTTTGTTTTTAATTAATGTATAAGTAGACGTATGTAAATAGTAAACATTTTTATTCTTTGAAATGCATTACTTCCCAAGTCACTTAGCCGCAGATTTGTTGATTTTTATGACGTAATCTTTTATTTACATAAGGTGTGTATATTTAAATAGATTCTCTAGTAGGGTGGTTATAAATATAAACTTAACATATAATATAAAACCATTAACATTATTAGTGCGATTGGAAACAATTTTTACTTCGCGGTAACCTACAAACAGAATAATTATTTCCATTAAAAGCTTCGTGTTCATTCTTTTTTTTTAACGTTGATTCATACTTTAATATAATTGTTTGAATAAATACCTACTGGCTACTACTTTAGTTCACATTTTAAAAGCTTTTCTGTTTTCCATTTCAAACAAGTAACTTTTTGACAAAAAATAAACAATGGTAAAACTGAGTTGCTCTACAATATTTTATTCGATATAAAAAAAAATTAAGTTTCTTTTTTTACCCTCCTATTTTACAAGTTATACATATTTTTTTGAAAAAATTACATTTTTTTCACAATGAAAAAATGCTTAGGTGTTATTTTAAATAATTAAAAAAAAAATATTAAGCTTACTTACCTGAGCAAAGCAACATGGAATAAACCCAGAATAATATGCATTAAGAATGGAGTTAAACAAAATTTGCTTCATACGATTGTTAAAATTGGCCCTTAAGTTTTCTACTTCTAATCGAATATTATTCGCATCCGAACTGCATGCATGAAGAGGTGGCAAGGTCCCATTTTTGTCACTTAATTCAAAAAATGGTGATATTTGAAAACCAAAAAGTATTAAATATACCGAGATTCTAAAATAAAAAAAATTAAACCCAAAATTAACCAATGTTAAATATTTTAAAACTTACGGATAACACAAGTAGGAAATGTTTATTATAGAGAATGAGTGACTTTGAACCAAGAAAAACGCAAAAGTTACGAGAAGCCCCAAGATTTGAACAGACAAAAATATTCTGCAAAAAAAAAACAATTTTAAAATTTTATGTTGCAGTTTACAAATTTTGCTTACCTTAGTCCTACAAATGCTATGTCCTGTATTTTCTTAGACACCAAACAATTCATTAAGTAACATCCAGCTATATAGATCAGTCTTCTACTCAAAAGCAGTAATATAAATGCTACCAAATATACGTCAATAAGATAAAAATTCTACAAAATACAACATTACTTCCAGAAAAACAATCATCAAAAGCTATTCTTACAAGAGCTTGGTTGGTATGTGAATTTGGCAACCACCAAACCGTTCGGTACAAGTGCAAAAACTGCAACCCTGTGCACAACATCGTAAACGCAAACATTAAAAGTTCAAAAAATACATCATTGTCCACTGGCGTGTTAGGAAATGGGAAATGTTTCGGCGCCGGGGGCTGTTCCAAAGCTGGAATAGTTGGTACTTTCGCACCCAAGGAAGCGTATCTACTTCCTGAATTATCCATAAATCCAGACATTATTGAAGGTACTGTATTTCTCACAGTTCTTGGAAGTCTTCTATTACTGGGCATCTTCAGCCTGACGCCTAAGAACCCAACGAAGTCGTTCGGTTTTCATTAAACTGGAGCGAGATACACATTAAATTGATAACAACCTTTCTTATCAACAAGCTATCTGTGAAAAATGTGCTTGCAAGAGCTTTTTTTAAGCAACTTTTCGATTTGGAACTTTGAGGTTAGATTTTTGTTTATAGACAGTAGTTCAAATGATCTGACGTTTCGTAGGTAACCTAACCTAGAAATTATAGTAACCCAACTGCAATCTGTGTTGTTTTAATTAAAAAATCGTTATAAAACACGTTGGTGTAGTTTATAAAACTTGAAAAATGGGTGAACGCAAAGGCACAAACAAGTACTATCCCCCAGACTACGACCCAAAAGTTGGGGGGCTGAATAAATTCGTTGGGGTACATGCATTACGTGAAAGGGGGCGTAAAGCCCATTTGGGCATCATTATTATCCGGTTTGAAATGCCCTACAATATCTGGTGTGAAGGATGCAATAACCATATTGGAATGGGGGTCCGATATAACGCAGAAAAAACAAAAGTTGGAATGTACTATACAACCCCCGTTTATGAGTTCAAGATGAAATGCCACTTGTGTGATAATCATTTTGTTATTAAAACAGATCCTGGGGTAAGTTTTTGTGTTTACAACCAAATTATCATAATAAAGAATGTCTTCATTTGTAGAATTTGGATTATATCATTCTATCGGGTGCTAGAAGGCAAGAAAATCGTTGGGACCCTTTGCAAAATGAACAGGTCGTTCCCGAAACAAAAGAAACACAAAAAAGGCTTTTTGATGATTCAATGTTTAAACTAGAGCATGGAAAAGAGGATGTTACCACTGCTGAAAGTTCAAAACCACGATTGGCAGCATTGTACAATAGAAATGAATCAGTTTGGTCAGATTCTTACACAGCAAATCAAAAACTAAGAGCAACTTTTAGAGTGAGTTAAATACCTAATTTTGCAACATTAAAATGCTCCTAAGCCTCTTTAAATTATAAAATTTTCCAATAATTTGTTTTTATCTCTTTCAGAAAACAAATAAAGATTTGCGACAATCAGAAGCAGATGACCGAGCCCTTCTAAAAAAATCAAGTTTGGACATAAAACTAGTCGCAGAAAAAGATGACGATAAACGAATGGCAGCCCTCTTAAGTATGAAATTAACATCCAAAAGTTTAGACGACAGTCTAAACCAAAAACGAAAAGAAATAATTTCTTCATCGTCCCTACCTACGAACAATTTCAACATCAAAAAAGAAATGAAAGCCGTTAAATTATTAAAAAACGGTCGTAAATTAGAGAATTTAGTTAAAAGAAAAAGTACAGGACAAATTGGACTGGCAGGCCCCTCGAGTAAAAAGCCCAAATTGTCAAGTTCTTTGGTTAGTGATTATGGGGGCTCAAGCTCAGAAACTGATTAAAACATTAAAATTTTATTGTTTTTTTGTTTAATTTGTATATAATGATGCAATCCAATGTGGCAATGTAAATAAATAGTTTTTAAAAATATATTTTTGGATTTTTTTAAATGTAAACTTTGTGATCGTCTCGCAGTTTACCAAATTTTGTACGTTACGACAATATAACCTCACCTTTATTTATACAGATGTGTAGTTCAAATGGCTCAGACATAGTTCATATGTATACAAATTTACTATTCTTCGCACCATCAAACTGCGTTTCATGAGCAAACATTAGAATTAAAAAAATAATTAAAATACCATGAGCCTCAATAAACCAGAATTAGAAGGAACTGCCCATTTATTGGATGAATTGGATAGTAAGTTTTTGTATCAAGTATGTTTAATAGTGTCTTGTGCATAATGTTTTTACAGAGGTTTTTAGGGTAAAAAAATTAAACGTTTACTATTTTTTAGAAAAATTAATGGTACTTTTGCGTGATGGAAGGACCTTAATAGGATATTTAAGAAGTGTAGACCAGTTTGCAAATCTTGTCTTGCACAGAACCATTGAAAGAATTCATGTCGGGAAAGAATATGGGGACATTCCAAGGGGAGTTTTTATAGTTCGAGGGGAAAATGTAGTCCTGTTAGGTGAAATTGTACGTAATTTATCCCCGTAACTAATACCTAAAGCCGTTTTCCTTTTATTCATGTGCATTTGTTGCCCTTTAGGATGCTGATAAAGAAGCAGAACTTTCACTAACAGAAGTCACAGTAGATGATATATTAGATGCTCAAAGAAAAGAACACGAATCCAAATTAGAGCAACAAAAACTGGTGTCGAAAGCGTTAAAAGAAAGAGGCGTACAAATGATGGCTGATTTGTCGCACGACGATATGTTTTAGCGTTTAATTTAATGTAGATATTTAATACTTGTAAGCTTTCAAGAAATCATGGTTTAAAAAACTAACTTGGTCTTTAAACGTTTAAATTATTGCTTTTTTATTTTGTTATACAATCCTTAAACTTAAATATACATTTTAAATTAGGTTTTTGTTCACTGACTTAAGAATAATAGATCAACTTATTATACTCTTCGCAGACAAAGTCGAAGAGTATATTGCATTTGGTCGGACCTTCTCTAAAATCGTTAATATTCATCCTAGAGCAAACATTTTTTTTTTTTTTGCAGATTTGTTTGTTTCATGACTTTACCGCTTGTCTGTAACGAAACTTGTTATCACGATAACTGAAGAACGGATTATTCAATTGACTTGAGATTTGGTGCAAAAATCAATCTAGTTTGAAGGAAGAAACCTAGGGTTCTTAATAAAAATCAAATAATAAATAGAGGGTAGAAAGCAACCCCAAAGTTAAAAAAAATCATATTTCGGTTAATATCAATTTTACGAAAAAAAATATTCCTAATAAAATTAAAGATTGTATTTTTCGCTATACAAAAGCATCTAGTAATTTTTTTGTATCCCCACTCGTTCACAAAAAAAATAAGTTTTAGGTTTCTTTCAATAAAATAAAAATGTAGCTTTTTAATCATCTACTACGAAGTGTAACTTTTTAAATGATCTAACATGCTCTTGTTTTAAGTCAGTGTTTTTATTTTTTTTTTCACACAATGTACAAATAATAAAAACTAAAAAACTTTATTTTAAAGTACTGTTTATTTATAAAAAGGCATAAATATTCTACTTTGATAAAGTTAACTAATAACATAAGGTATTTAATATTTACAATACAAATTCGTAAAAAATCATACTGTGCAAAAATAGTTCCTGCTCTTTGCTTATTCGACTAAAAATATCAAATAATTAAAAAGAGGTTTCAAACACAGTAGGTTGTCCATTCTCGTCAAATTGTTTAGGTTTTAGCACCAATTCCTTCTCCCCTGTTTCGTCCTCATCCATATCTTCGGGACTATTTCCGTCGAGACAGTGCAACAATGATTTGCTCATTTTATTATCACTTAAATCCGCAAACTCATTCGAATTAAAATCATCAGTTCTGCTTGAGAAGCTTAAATCTGCAGGAGAATACGTTGTCATTATACTTCGGGTGTTTAAATATTCTCTAAAAGTATTTGTGAGGGAAGATGGCGTTCCCGTTAGGTTTTGCTTCACTTCCACAGAAACATCTTTTTCTATATCACCGTCGCTTTTTGATTTACGAAATTGGGTTGCGTGGGAATCGTCTGTTTCCTGGGATTCCTCAATGAGGTTGTCCATTTCCAGTTCCATTTTTTTGGGTAGTGCGTGTATATTTGTTCCTGAGATCAGTAAAACCGGTTTGCGACTTCGGGGTGTCATCATTGTTTCCTGGAAATCGTTTTTGGTGTTACAATATCGACAAAAATAACAAAGAAAGAAAATATTACACCATCACCACCAATTTTACGAACAAAATCAAAAAAAAATCAGAAAAAAAAAGAATTCAAACCAACCACCAAGTTCAACAACAAAAAAGTGTAGAAAATTCAGAAGATACAAAAAAATAAATGTTCTTTCCCTTTGGATATTAGGCCAAGACATTTAGTAAAACAACATAGCAATTCTTGCAAAAAATATATAACAGTCGGATTTTCTATATGTGTTAGAACCAAAGAGATTAAATATTTACAATAGAGTAGGTATAAAAATTCATTGTTTGGGGCCAAGATCTTTATGTTTACCCAATGTTAGTTATATGGACTAATGAGTCAGTGGATGTAAATAAACAAACGTTTTTAATGGAACCGACCTATGCTAGCCTTTTAGATCTTGGACCCACACACTGGTAATGTTACGATTATAAACAATTCATTTTTAGTCATTCTATTTCTATGGTTTGAACATCTATTCAGAAAGCTAAATCCACAAAATGCACACAAATAAAAGTAAAGGGTTGGCGTGGTAGCCCCCCAAAAAGCCACCTTTAATTTTTAACATTAGATCACGATGGATCTGCACCAAATTTTACAAATAAATGCTAACTTTGTAAATAGATGCAATATAAGATTCTAAAACCGTTTTACGTTTCATACTGTTTTTTGAAAAAATGTCCATACCCCTAAATAGGAAAAGAGAATTTAAAAAAAAGTAGTATTTTAGATAACTAATTTAAAACCTTATTTTGTATCTACAAAGTGTGGTGAAAATTCAACATGATTGAATGTTGCTCTTAGTGACAGAAGGAATTTTTTTAGAGAAATAATTTTTCCATTTAAATCTTATTTAACACCTATTTGTAAAATTTGGTGGAGATTAATCGTTACCTAATGTTGCAAATTTATGGGAGCTTTTGGGGGGCTACCACGCCGGTCCTAGACTATTTGTGTGCATTTTGTAAATTTATCTTCCTAAATAAATGTTCTAACAAAGTACCAATTACTTTACTAACTGTATTGGCCTAAACGAGGTACTGGAAAAATTGTTTAATAAAAAATTGTAAACCCATTGTTTTTTTTAAGGTTTTCCATTTCTTATTCTGCGGCACCTCATTAATATTCTAGTTTTCTCCATATTCTACCCTTAATAATAAGATAATTGTTTACGTTGTACATCTCCCTATTTCCGCAAAACCTTCGTCACACATTAGGCCAACCTTAAGCCTATTTTTAATGCAGAATTTGGGTGCTAATAGAACAAAATACCTCTCAAACTACGCCATTAAAACCACCATGCTAAACATACCTGCATAGCTCTCGTCATTCTTTGCGTAGACCGCGTGATTGGAGACATAGACTTCCGGTCTTGCTCCTCGGGAGTAAACAGAATCTCAGGACACGCATGCATAGGCAAACATGCCGGAGTGCTGGTTAAATACATGCTACATGTACGTGCGTCTTCCGTGCTTAAATCTGGCTCCGAAATACTCCTTTTTGGTTTGGGTGACATCTCTGCCAGATTCTCCGTGCTAATCGAAGTTTGTTTTGTCTTTTTTGCGGAAGATTCGTCGCTACTTTCGGTACTCGAATCGCAGTTCGCGCAAAATAGTCTAGCTCTTGAGATTATGTTTTGGGAAGGGCTCTGTAAGTAGTTAACACATTTATAGCAGAAAGAATGCATAGACATGCAGTAGAAACATTAAACACAAAGCAGAAAGGAACATTGGGAAAAATATGAGTTATACATTCAATTAAAATCATTTTTAAATTTTAGCAACATGTAAAAAAGTAAAAAACATTACTTAATATTTAATATTACTTTTCTTAGTCCAACAAAATGGCAAATCAAATAGATATCTTCAAAAAGGTTGGCGATAGGTGTAGGGTATTGTAGGGTAGTGGGGTATCAAATGAAAGAAAATTATAAAATACATTTAATGGGCGAAAAAAAAATATAGCTTTGCATTTAATTATTTAGAAATAAAACGATTTTAATGTATCGATATTCAATGGCGGATTTTTCGGTCAAGTTTTAGATGAAAATGCTTTTTAAGCATCTTAATTATACGTTGTTTATATTTCATGCAAAAATATCAACCAAGACAAGCACGATGATTTTTTTTTTACTGCTGCAACTGGCAAAAGTTTTAGAAAAAAATTACATTTGCAAAGACTAAAAAAGTTGGAGATTTCGAACTTTTAACAAATTAACCTCATTTTTAGGAGAATTTGAAAATATAAAAATATATAGGATGTTCCATTTAAAATAATGAAGTGGATGTGTGTTCCGAGTAAATGGAACACCCAAAACATTACTACAAACAAAAATTTGGTTCATTACAATCTTGCGAAAAAAAAAATTGTTAGCATTTTTAGTTCCTGAGATAAGGGGTTACATCATCATATGTGGGACACTCTACCCAGTATAAGATTAAAAATTACAAATGTATTATTATTGAAGAATTAGTGAATAACTGTATTTATTAAACTATTTGCAAACTAAAATTGAAGGGCTCGGGGCAACAACGGTATAAGCCACATTTTTAAAATGTCGAGAAAATAACATACTGAACAGGAAACAGATATTTAGGATCTTTTAGTTTTTTAAAACTCAAATATTTTTATTGAATTTAAAGAAACTAAAAGACCCTAGATATCATTTTCCTTAAATGTTCAGTATTTTATTTTCTCGACATTTTAAAAATGTGGCTTATACCGTTGTTGCCTCGAGCCCTTCAATTAATATAGTCTTTGACACTATGTCTACAAACTGTACAAAGAGTATAAAAATAGGGATATAAATGCATTTGATTCCGCAAAGAGTCTCCCATAAAATGTTTTCTTTTATAAAAAAGAACATAAAAAATCAATCTGTGAAAAAATGAAAAAATTCTATACCTTCCTAAATTCATCGCAATAGCCACCGATTTGCTATGGACGCCATAACTTTAAAACTACGTTTTAAAGTCTAAAAAAAATTTAGAAGATCATAAAATAAAATGGGTACACAAATAGAATATTTATTAATTTTTAACAAACGCTTTTAGGCACTAAAACATTATCACAAACACACAAGACTAGGCAAATATCAGATCATATAATATCACTTAGCAACTTACATTCAACATTTCTTCACTGGACGATCTCAATTGCGCAAACCCAGCCTTTTTAGCACTTCGCATGAGCCCCCTCTGCAAAATATGCTTCTTTATTGAGTCCCCGAAACCATTCTTCGTTTTAGGGGCGCTGCTCCGTATAACTTGCAGCGGCGTCCCGTGTCCATTTTCTTTATTAAACTTATTCACCAACTTCCTCTTTTTGGAGGACTCCGGTAAACTTTGAATGTGCGCGTACAACTGCGCAAGCGCGGTTTCTGTAGGGTTCGACTCGTTTTCTTTCGCTGTCCGTTCGTGATCCACAAAAGTGTAAACGGTATTTGCGGCGTACTGGTCACTAACGGATTCGTTAAGCCTTTTATTTGGCTGGAGGATTTTACGTTTGTCGTACCGCGCACGAAAATCAACGATTAGTTTTGTTGGAATCTTGAACAAGTTGGCACAGTTTTTTATCATGAACGACACAATGCCTGAGAGGGTTTGCGAGTTAACGTGAAGTTGCTCAGGGGTTAGTTTTCGCGGACAGAGTAAATGTGGTGTGAAAATGGTTGCTAAGTTGTCGGCGCACATTCTATTGCTATCTGCGTTTTGCGTTGTTAAATGTAGTAAATCCAGAATGTCTTTGAGAAGCACTTTGTTTTCTGATGGAAGGAGGAGCAAGATCAGCTGTAAAGCTTCCAAAAGTTTGGAATCTTGTGTTGTTTTCTCGATTATGCCGCATAATTCTGAAAAATTAACAAGATTAAGAATACAGCAATTTTGAGTTAAAAAAGCAATAGCGAAATAACGTATTAAATACATTTTTTAGCTAGAAAATCATTTAAGGTAACATATTAGGTAAATTAAACTTACCAGCTATTTGACAATACGCCGGAAAATGCGCTTCAGTAAGCAAGGGTTCGGGTAATTCAGCCAAAAACCCTTTTAGCACAGATGCACAATCATGCACATTAAAATGGCTTCCATCCAGTTGCAGTGATGTCCCCAAATTCAGCAAATTTCTCAACTCCTGTTGTCTAGACAGTGATCCGGTTCTCCGGAAAATGCCCTCCACTTTGATATCTAAATAAAGAAAATATAAACGTTTAGATATAAATAAGTATTTTCTTTGTAATTCTACTAACTTTCTTCCAACTTTAGGTACTCTATTAGCTGGTACACTTGGCAAATTCCTTCTTGGGTTAAAGGTGCCCCATCCATGATCCCATGCGATTTGGATTTCTTTCCAAATGGAACCAACTTCCATTTTTTTAGTTTTATTTTTTCGGAAAAACCATCGTTCCTTTTAAAATTATGTGTTAAACGCTTTAAATATGTAAATAATAAGTACTTACTCGTCAGTGTTGAGGTCTAATACAAATGATAAATGCATCCTCACTAATATTTGAAACTGTTCAGCATTTTCCCTGCGAAATTTCTCCGCCAAGGCTTCATCACTTAATTTTACGAGACTCATGATGGTGTAGGTTAATAACTTTAAATAAAAGAAAACATAATAAATTTATAAAACACTAATCTATTGCACAGAGTAGAAAATTGGTTGCATTTTCACTAAAACTAATATTTCCATGTCGGACTCGGGACGTTGTCGTTAAAAATATTTTGAACGCCACATTTGACAGTTGATGAAATGTCACTTTTCTGTCAGAAATCTAAAGCCAAGTTTACATTTTTATTTATAATAGGATAAAGCTAGGATCACAATTTTATAGTAACGTAAAACAAAATTTATACCTGCGAAATCTAGTAATTAAAGAATTAAACTTAAAAATTTGCCCACTTATGGACGTTTTTAAAAGATTTCGTATGCTTTTAAAAGTGTTGGGAGACGAATGACGATAAAAGAAAAATAAAATTTAGGTGTTGTTAGGATCAAAATTTGTGAACTGAGCACTAAAACAAAATTAGAGAAATCGGACGTAGTCGACTAGGATCGAAATGATCGAATGTAAACAAAGATGGTGAAATTTTTAAGGATTTCATAAAATTCAAGTTTTTTTGAATTTTGTATTGTTTGAGGACGTTTGCAACTGAATGCCCTATATAACTTAATGAAAGAAGTATTTCTTGTTATTATGATTATAAAGGTAAAACACTTTTAATTCATATTTTGCCAAAAAATTGAATCTCTTTTTGCATCTGTAAAAAGAGGCTCATGTTTTGCTAATTTTAGGCATACAACTTTCTATCAATACTAGGACGTCCCGATTTTGGCGTATTTTCCCGATGAAAAATTTGCCTCCGACACCGTTTTTTCCCCCTGAGGGTATATATTCGCCTACGATTTCAATTGTCCCGACTTGCTTTTCTTGAAATCTGGCAACCCTAATCAATACCCTAAATGGTTAGCTGTAGATGAATTCTCAACAATGCGGCATCCAAGTACCGAAGAAGCACCGTTTTTAAACTTTGAGTTAGATGCAACTAGCTTTAACGGTCAGCTTCAGCTTCAAAACGGCGGCCTCAAGACTTTACCTGCAACTGTGGTTCAAAACGAACCAAAGGAGAAGGAAGAATCAATTTTAGAACTTCCCTATAAATCACAACTGTATTCCGAATACAAAGTAGAAGACTGCAATAATATTGAGAAACACTCTGAGAGCGAATCTGATGTAAAATGCATTGAACACGTTGAATGCCGCAAAAATAAGAGAAAATCATTAGTGCCCCTTAAAGCTGTCTCATCCACTAGGCAATCCAACACTCGATTGGATTGCATCGAAAGAAGTAAACCTAGTGATTTAGCAAGTTTAAAAGAAGTGTATTTGGGTGCATCGACTGATGGGGCTTTATCAGATGAGGAATTTATTTCTAACATTTACAATGAGGAGGAAATTTTGAAAGAATTAGTTGCAGGTGGTAAAATCTTACCGCTGGCCACTGATGAAGTGTTGCTCAATCAAATGAAAGTGGACGATATTTTTAAGAATTTAAATAAAGCGGGTAAGAGCCGATTTACAATTATTACCTACCTTATATTTATATTTACACAATAATACTGCTATTATTCAAGTAAAAGAACTTAACTGTTGCAAAAGTACGACTAAAAACTGTTCTGTTCGTATACGCAATGTACCCCCTCAACTTCTTAAGTCCGTCCCCACTACTTAAGACAAAGTAATTAATAATTAAGCTAATTTGTTTACCTGGAATTAAGTGTTCCTAAATCCCTAAAGGTCAAAAATAGAACCTGATTTACAAGATTTACTTATCTAGTTTGTTTTCACTTTCGAATATTTTTTTTTTTTTTTAGAATCTAGCAAAGAAAAATTTAAAGAGGCAAGCAACGAATCAATATGCAAAGGAATTAAATGCAATATGTGCAATCAGGTTTTTGCACTAAAAACGGAATTTGAAAAGCACTACAGTCAAAGTTATGGACTATATCCAGTTTACACTTGTATCTTTTGTGACAAAACTTTGGAAAAATATTCTACATTTCGATCTCATTTTTATCGACATATCAGTGAAGGGCGTTATAAGTAAGTTTAAGCTTTTAGTGGATTTTTTTTAAAAAGGTTTAGGTGTTTACCAGAAAAAAATACTTTTTTATGGGATTGATAATAATAATAATTTTTTTTTTTGAGGCCAATTTTTTCTTTTCGTGGTTTTTACTTAATTTTACCATTTAATTTTTTTGGTCCGAAGAATGAGTAAAATTTTAAATTATGCAAATAATATATTATATATAGTTTTAAAATAATAGTCAAGAACAGTTGGAAAAAGTTTGTCCATCAGGTAAATGGTGGCAAAAATTCCTTATGTAATTACAAGTAGCTATAACAATATGGTACTTAACAAATTTTCTTAGAAATGTTGATAATTCGTTTAAACGGAAACAGTAAAATGTTCTAGATTAAGTACTCTAAACCTACAAATTAAAGTTACCCATGGGCTTAAAAATGCATTTTTTAAAGAAAAAAAAATTGTGTTGTACAACCAAAGAGTATCCTACAAATATGTTTCATCAAAATTAGAAACAAAAAATATGTTTGTCACCTTTTTTAAAAAAGAAATGTTTAAAATTCAGTCAATTTGAATAGCTTTAGCAAAAAAACGAAAGCAGTTGAAAAAACTCTTATTGCCGATTTGCTTTGTATGGCTTCTAAGAAGATTCAAAACACAGTTTCAGGCAAATCTATATTTTCTATTTTCTTACTTATGCCTATGTAAAGAAGCAACCCGAATCTGGCACTTAAATATTTACAGCGCTTTTAGTTTTTTTGTCATAAGCTTTTAAACAAATACAAGTTTAAACGCGATAGGTACTCGATTTTTTTTAAATTGCTTTAATTTGCAGAATTCTTTTTTGAACAAAACATAAATGCAGATTTGTATTCTACAGAAAAAAAGTACATAGTAAGTTTTATTAAAATCAGAGACAAAAATATTTTTGACGAGCTTCTTGGAATTTTTTTAAAATTCAGCCGAATATTTTTATTGGAGATATTATTCAAGTAATTTTTTTTTATTTGTCTTAATTGTTCTAGGTGTAACTATTGCTGCAAAAACTTTAGTTTAAGAAGTGTTTTACGCGTACATATTTTATCAAAGCACATTCATGAAAAACCGTACTCATGTGAAGAATGTGATAAAAAGTTTTCTACAAAAACCGGCCTAAATATTCATATAAAGAGGCACAAACTTGAAATAAAAGAAGACTACCCTTGTATTGAATGTGGAAAGGTGTAAGTATTGTTTTTTGTTGTTTAAAATTAAAATGGAAACATATTTTACTATTTTAGCTCCGTATTTAATTTATTTATTAAAGAGTGTTTCATTTTATTTTAGGTTACATACAAGAGGGGGGCTAACTTCACACATGAATGTGCATCGGTTAGGAAGACGTTTTATGTGTGACGTGTGTGGAAAAACGTTCACCCAAAAAGTAAATATGCTACAGCATGTCAAACAACATACCGGCGAAAAGCCACATATTTGTGAGAAATGCGGTAAAACGTAAGTGTTAAGATTGAAATTTGAAACTATTGTATTTTAATTTTTAGCTTTTAGCGAGTAGTTTTAGCGTAAATTCAAGAGTATATTTTTCTTAGATTATTAGCTATTTTCGTAAATCACATTCGTTGATATAGAGGCAGTTCGCGTTTATTTTGTTTTTTTATATGACAAATAGAGGGTAAAAACAACCCTTTAAGTAAGAAAGAGATTATTTATTTCTAAAACATTTTAAGAACCAAGTACATTGACCATATTCTTTGACTAAAATGTTAATACACATAAATACAAAAAAATCGGAGTGCTGTAAAAGTGCATGGAATTTTTACGCAAAAAGTGTCTTTTATTTTACTAAACAAAACAGCATACTTTCACCGTTTTTACTGCCTTTATTTGGTTTTATTAATTGTCAAAACTTCATCTTGTTTTTTTTTTATTAACTTATTTTACATCGGTCTGTTTCTGCAACTATGGCTTAATACCGATGCTCTGAGTGAGACTACCCCCAACCGAGAAATTTTGTCGTATCCCTTCTTTTCTCAAAGATGGGTAGAGCTCTTTTACGTGCACATGTGCACACGGGACCGCATCTTTTACTTCGTCTTCCGAGCGAAGGCATCACTAGAAACATTTATCCCACCAGTAAATGTTACCAGCAGACTTTTTTCATTTTTGGATCACTCCCGGGTTCGAACCCGGGTCACTTTGGTGAGAGGCAGTGATACTTACCTCGACACCGTGCCCCTCTGGCTCATCTTGGTTTAACAAACCGGTTTTTAAATATTTTTTATTAAGCATTTCTAACCTACCCCACTTATAAGGGTGTATTTTTGCCCCCTATATTTGGCATATAAAAAATGCAAACTAAAAGCATACACCCTATATGTTTTATCTCGTGTTTTACTTTCAGATTTGTTGAAAAATCTCAATTAACAAGACACTACATCTCTCATAGTGAGCAACGTCCTTTGCAATGTACTATTTGCCAAAAAATGTACAAGACTGAGCACTGCCTTAAAATGCATCAATTGGTACATGCTAAAGCCCGGCCCTACGTTTGTACGCTATGCAATAAGAGTTTTCTTAGTTCTACGAAACTTAAACAGCACAATAACATCCACACAGGTTAGTGACTAAGTGCCAACCAATCAAAAGAGTCGGTATATTAAATAAATTATAAAAATTCTAATATTAATAAAATAATATTAGCACCAAAAATAGTAACTAAAGCACTGCAATCGTCGTTCGCTACTAGCGCCATCTATCAGCACAATTCCATTTTAAGTTATTTTTAAAAGATTCCTTCAATTTTAAACGCATTTCTTATTTTGTAGAGCTTAATTTATTTCTTTAATAGTATTCTTTTATTATTTTAATAGGTGAACGTCCGTTTAAATGTAATCACTGCGAAAGAGACTTTACCAATTATCCAAATTTACTAAAACATACACGTAGGCGTCACAAGATAAACCCAAAAAAAGATGTCGTATTAAACAAGTGCAAGGATAGTGTAGTTCGAGTAGAACCTCCTAAAGAGCATACTTTAACAGAAAGCGTGAAATCCACCAAAGAAGGAAGTTCAGAGCAACAAACTTTTACTGGACAGGACACGTTGCCGACCACTTTGCTTGATATTTCCTCCAGTATTTCGCTAAGTAGATCTGAAGAGCTGCTTTTGCAACAAGGATTGTTTAATGTACCAGATGAGAGGAATGTTTTGCCTTCCATTGATATTTTGCCAAGTAAGTTTTACGCTAGGTTTTACATTTTGACCCTAGCGAAATAACTGCTAAGATGACATAAAAATGTATTTGCCTGAAAAATTTCCAGTTCTGTTTTTCATATGATGTTTTTTAAACTTTGACATTTAGGCCAAGATAGATAGTAAAAAACATAGCAAGTTTTAAAAAAAATACACAACAGCCGGTTTTTTTTGTTAAAACATCTATTTACGAAACTAAATCCACAAAATCACACCAATAAGTGTTTAGGGTTGACGTGAAAGCCCCCCAAAAAATCCCCGTTAAGGGGCATTTTTTTTGTCTGCAATTAGATTTTGGCTCGGATTATAATTAAAAAAAATGCCTGCAACGTTTCGTTTTCCAAAAATTATCATTATGACTTTTCTTTTTGGGCTATCAATTAAATCTCTACGTAGACATTTTATTGAAAAAGAAAACACGTCCCCCATTTAACCTTGTACCTCCCGAGAATTTGCGACACGAAAGACAGTTTCATAACTAGAAAAAAGGTTTCGGTTATTTTTTTGTAGTCGTCTTCAAATTTGCTTTTGGCTCTAAAAAGTTGTTTAATTACAGGTCCCACTATCGCCCCTACGAATAATGCAACGAATTTAATAATGCCATATTTTCAAACAACTCCATCCCAAAACTCAATATTACAACAATCAGTTGTAAACACCACGCTTCAATTTTCTGATTATCTTCAGACGCAATATTTGCAACAACAAACTTTATCATGTGATTAAAAGGTCAGTAAATATGCTATTTTTTATTTATTTAGTTTTATATAACGAGTGATAAAAATATAAAAGCAAATGATTTCTAATTAGATTATTAAACTGATACGGTAAATTTCTTAAATAAAAATATTAAAAAAATTTGCTAATTGGGTTTTTAATAAAGATTTAATAACTTTTATTACAAAAGGGAGTTTATAACTCCAAAATGGGACAGTCAGTGCAAGATCCAAAAACTATTTTTTATATTTGCGTTCTATAATGAGCACATTATGAAACCCGAAATTTGGGTTTTTATGGTTGCTCAATTGCTTCATTATTAAACCCAAAATTTTATTTTATTGGTTGGATTTCAGATGCAAAATGATGAATTCTTTCCTTGCAAGGTACTTCTTATTTACAAATTTTACTGTTATAAACTATCGGGGGACATAGTTTTTTTGTAAAGGGAATAAATAGAAGAATTGGAGAAACGATAACAATTAAGTTAATTGTTTACCGTTAATTGAATTAACGGTTTCATTTTTTTAAAAACGCCTATTTATTCAGTATTAAGTGAGTACAGTTTACAAATGTCAGTATTCAATATGTCCGACCTAAATTTACTTTTTACTTCAAAATGTCAATGTTGCCAATCCAATAAAAATAAAATTTTAAATTAAGTTTTTAATTTAAATTAAAAATGCTTTTTCAAAGATTAAGCCCCGTTATTTTCATCTCTTGTTAAACTCACTTCTAGTTAAAGTTCGTGTTAAAGTCAATTTTAGCCAATCACGATAGCTAAAATCGACCTGAACAGGAACTTTTACTAAAAGTCAGTTTAACAAGAGATGAAAATAACGGGGCTAAATAAAGCAAATATAAAAAATAGTATAAAAAACTCGTTTTATATTTGGATAACTTGCCGCTGCACGTACTAAAAATCGTTCCTTATAAAACTCTATGTTTAAATAGACTATTTTTAGTACTTTTTTAGTTTAAAAAATTTACCATCTCAGTTGTTCGAATTAATTGTGGGACACACTGTATAGTGCAACCGATCTCAACATTGTAATTATCTTGCAATTTAAATACCGTAAGTGATATTTTTTGGTTGTATTGCATAAAATGATTAAAACCTAAAAAAAAATAAACAAACAAAAATCATAAAATAGTATTTTCTCTTTATTCTGTACATTATAATATGATACATTTTAAAATTAATTTTGTTTTATCACTATTCTTAACTAACAGGTAACATTACAAAATGGCTTTGGAAGTAAAATTTTGGTGAATGACTAGTGACTAGTAGGATGCATGGCTCACTTAATGGATAAGCGCTGTTGCCATTGTTGTGGTTAGGACTATGCTTGCACTTAATGTAGTTGAATAACTTCGCTCCACTATTGGGCTCACTTTTAGGAAAACAGTTCTGTGATTTGTTTTTTGGATTTCTCGATTGTTGTGTTTTAATTGCACATTCGATATTGTTCGTAATTGTTCGAATGTATGTACCTAAAACAAAAGTTAGAGTAAGAGTTGTTTAAGCTTTGTTTTTAAACCATTTAGGGGTTACAACCACTGACCGGCTTAATTGCATTTTGGGATTTGGGATTTTGGAAAAAAAGTAAAAAAAGAAATCCTATAATTAAGTCTGGGTGGCCACCTTGTATAAGAATTATGTGTAATGCAGTATTTTTTTAATTATGAAGATAGTCTATTTCAGGGTGCTAAGTTTTACCGAAAAAAAAAAAAATTAAAATATTCCAAGATAGATAGCCAATTTTGCACATAGTAAATTTTATAAAAAATACACAAAAACCAGATTTCTTATATGTGTTAGAACATCTATTTAGGAAGCTAAATCCACAAAATGCACACAAAAAATGGTTTAGGGTTGGCGTGGAAGGCCCCCAAAAAGCCCCCGTTATTTGCAACATTAGGTCACGATGAATCTGCACCAAACTTAACAAATAGGTGTTTAATAAAATTTTAAAATGATTTTTGGACAAATTCTTTCTTTAAAAAATATCTTCGCCCCATAAATGGCACCCGAAGTGTTATATTCTACAGGGTGTCCAAAAAATGGCGCATAAACGCGATGTTACGCTCTTGGGGCATTCTCAGAGATCCCTAGAAAATTGTCAAAAAAAATCCATCTGTTATATTCATCGAGAAAAATGCGAACAAAGTTGCATAAATTCGGCAACACAGTCTAGGAAAATACATGTAAAAATCCAATCTATAAGTCTAAAAATCCAATCTATAAGTCTAAAAATCCCATTTATGAGTCTTGATCATACACTTTTGCACTAGATTTTATTGACGTTGTTGTCAGCTTCATTTCATGAAAATTTTGTAAAATTAAATTGATTATAAAAATGTAATTCGACCATTTAACGACCAAATAATAAAAAAAATGAATGGTTTAAGATATACTGTAGCTTTGTATTAAACCATTTGTTTCGTTAATATGTGCTGTTATATTCAAGATATAAGCATTAAAAGTTTCGCACTTTAGGGCACATATCTGCGAGGGTATATGAGATGGATTTTTTTAACAATTTTCTGGGGCTCCCTAGACATGCCCCAACAACGTACCATTGCGTTTATGCGCCATTTTTTGGACACCCTGTATATGAGGGAATTTTTTTAGAAAAAATGTATTTAAAGCGTAAGCTGTTTAGCAACTTATTTTGTATCTGTTAACCAAATTTGGTGTAAGTCCAACATGATTGAATATTACTCTTCGGGGGTCATTTAGGAGGTGAAGGAATTTTTTAAAAGAAGTAATTTTTGCAGAAACCGTTTTAAAATCTTATTTAGCAATAATTATTCCATCGCAATCAAATGATTCAAATTAAAAGCAGCTTTTTGGGGGGCTTTCACTCTAACCCGAAAGTCTTATTTGTGTGCATTTTGTGGATTTAGCTTCCTGAATAGATGTTCTAACACAATAAATCTGGCTGTTATATTTTTAAAAGGTAAAATATTTGCCTAAAATTATTTATTTAAAAGAAAAAAAACTTATGTTTACCTGATGTTTTGAAATAGGGTTATGATTGGTAAAAACAATCCATGTCACGCCTTCGTTACATTCTGGAGTAGTTAACGAACCATCATAGGTAAAATATCCAGCAGTATCCCTTGGTAAAAGATCATCAATTGCAAAATTTATACTATGTGTTGGACTATTCAGACGTCCTTGAACTTCTTTGACCAAAGTGATTAATGGTTCAAAGTGCATGTCATCGTCTGGTGAGAGCTTTAAAAAAAATAAAAATTGATAACTAGCCTATCGAGAAGTCATTATTGATGGTATAAGATTCAGAAGTCGTCTTTCTTTCCCAAGATTAATAATATCTCATTTTAATCAGCCCGATTAAGTACGTCCAAAAGTTATAAATCGATAAAAAAGACGTAGAGGATTAAGTGTGATTTATAGTTAAATTAAATTAACTTAACGCCACTCAAAGCTACCTTACTTCACTTAACTTGACGCGATCAACTTAATACATTTATAGTATAAATTAACAGGGTAATTTAGTACACGTTAATTTAGTAAACGTCATCTATCGGTAAATGTTAAAATCGTATTATTTACCGACATTCTTCGATTATTTTTGTAATTTTAAAAATTGGGTCTAGTAGCCGATAGATGTCTCTAGTGAAGATGTCACTTTACCCTGAATTAGCTGAAATTTGCCAAAATTAAGGAATACAACTTATAAGTAAACGTAAAGTTAAGTTAATTGGATGTGTAAATACGATTTCATCTTTAGTATAATTCATTTCAGTCGCGATACATTAATTATAAGTGAAGTTACGTTTATTCATCTATAAATCAAGCTTTGAAAACAACAGTAGAAAGAGAGCTTGAGACGTCAGAAATAAAAAAGTCAATCTGATGGCTTATGAGATATGTCGACCAACAAACGAAAAATAATGAATAATACATACGCTAAATAAAACTGAAAAGACTGCTAATCTTTTGCTCAGTAAAGCATGTGTAAGGTTTTCATAAGCTTTCGCATAGGTGACCATATGCATTTCTAATGGAAATCTGAAAAAAAGTAAACATCAAATATGTATACAGTGTGTTCCATTTCAAAGTAGCCACCCCGTATAACTGGCTTAATAAATTAGGAAAAGACAGGTCAATTTAGATACGGATTCAAATAATATAATATTTACTTGTTTTTTTTAACCCACCGTCACCCAGCAACCCCAACCCACAATTTAAGAAATTGATTTAAGAATTACCCTAGAAATTTTGCTGACGACATCGACATTCGGAAAATTATTGGTTGCTGGGCATTAATCGGAAATTTAATATTATATTTCAAATAATTAGCTTTGCATTACTATTAAACTAATAGATACATTTCTATTTTTATTCGATCATTGTCTTTTAGTAAAATTACTTTGACCCAGATAAGGGATATGAAAAGAGGACGAATGAATAAAATATTTCTTTAAATAATAATTATGGTCAATTTCTTGTGCACATTTTTATAGAAAGCCTCGCAAAAAATTATTATTAAATATGCAGTATTATTCATTCCTCATAGCTTAAAAACTGTAAGATTTTAAAATGATGAAAACAGGTTGCTTTTTATTTTGAGGGAAAATAACTTTTGTTTAAGAATAAATTATGTAAAATTGCCCATTTTATCATTTTTAAATTACATAAAAAATTGTTGAAGTTAGACATTTTTTTAAAAATATAATTAAGTTTAAATACCTCATATTATCTACAATATGTTCAGATTCCCAATGAAAATGAATGTGGTCCACAATGTAAGGTTCTGTTAAAACTCCTCCTGAAATTTCTGGTGGTTCAGTATCTTGAAGCCTTATTTCTACCGAATGTCCATTATTCTTAAGAATTGCTGGAGCTTTGTTAAATTTTTTAAAAACCCAATGTGGAAATTCTTTCTTTTTTGCTTGTGATGTTTCTAATTGAATGGGAGATTGTCGTTTTCCTTCGTGACATTTCGTTGGCCATTGTTCTAAAAAAAAAGGAAATTTGTTAAGTTAAGATTGTTTTTTTTTTATTTTTAAAAAGTTAGAATGGGGTATTTAATATTTTGGATTGGTACTATTTCTCGCATATAAAACATAAGTTGATTCATAAGTCACTTCATGATCATTGTGTATTAACAGCAAGTGTGGTACCTCCAGCGCGTGGTCAGTAATTATCGACAAATCCATAAAAATCACGTCAAAGATCTAATATTTGTATAAGTTAGCGTAACCCTGATAACCGAAAGGTTATTTTTATTAACATCGTTTTACACTTTCTTTTTGAAACTTTTAAAATAAAGTACTATTTTTTAATTATGACGTTTAATATTATTTTTTGTAGCACAAGTAGATCTTTATATTTCTTATACGGTTTTCGATTTTAAAATAAGTCCTTTTATTGGTTAGAAATAAATCCAAACAGAAAAGTCTTCGAATTTAGACTATGTTATCCTGGTACTTTAAAAATGTTTTCTGCAATATAAAACAAAAAAATTAGGAAGGATGTTAATTTCTTGAGTCATCCTGTATAGCAATGCTGATTAAAGTTTTGGTTAATTGTTAAACTGTTACTAAATATTTTGAACAATTTAATCTTAATTAAAAGATGCTTATCTATTTCCTAAAATACAAATTAATGTGCGAATTGCCAAATTCTGTGGATGTTTCTTTTTGTGCAAAAATTTTGTGGCAAAAGTATGTCATGTATAATGGTAACAATAAAGATTGAACAATAACAATTAAGAAATTTAAAAAAAAATCTTTGTTAACAAGGAACATTATCTAAGAAATTTTTAACATTCTTTATTACAAAAAAAAATAAATAAAACAATGTTATAACAGAGTCTATTGTTTAAATATGCATATTTGGGTATTTCAAATTAATTGTAAAACACCCAGACATGAACGAAATTATTTGGTAAAATTACCAAAATAAAGAGTGACAAAAGGAATTTTTTGTTTAAACTTACTTTGTCAAAGATTAAATTAAAAATCCTTTGTAATTTGGTGCCCATTATTTTATATAATAAGCAAAAAATGTTGCAGTTACGATAATTTATACTTTGGCCTTTAAATCGTTTAAATTACATGATAATTAATAAATCACATCATTATAAACAAAACTAAAATTTATGTACCTATTGTTAAGGTGTAAAGCTGTTATTTAGGCGTATTAGTAGAAATAATAAAAAACCTAATACCGGAATTTGATTATGTAAGTAATACACGCCAATTTCAGCCAAAACTAATATAAATCAAAGCAAAAGAGATACTCTTCGCAGTTGTCAAAGCTTTGTTTTATTTACAATAAAAATCGTTAATTATTTTGGGTAGTTTTCTATTTTAAAAATGATTTAAAAATTTAACGAAAAATAAGCATACATATTATAGGGTAAATCCATGAAAAATCAACAAACCCATGCCGCTCGACCGTTTCAGATTTTTATTATATTTTGGGAATTAAATTAGTAATGTCTCAAAAAAAATATGTACACTTTTTTTTTCCAAAAGCTCCACAGCTTGAGGCATAATTCACGTTGACATCTTAAATAACTTTTATCTCTTGTGATTACAATCCGTAAGAAAATTTTAAAATTTGGGGTTTATTACATTTTATGCAGTCACCCAATTAATGACATGTGAACAAATTGCCCAAAATAAGTTTTTTTGTATTAATTAATCCAATGGAAAAAATTAGCAAATTTTTTCCAATTTTGGCATAGCAATATTTACTGAACCAGAGAATTTAGAAAGGCACTATTACCAAACTTTAAAGATTTAAGGCTTACTAATTAATCGGTTAAATTTTTAACTTTAAGGTTTTAACGTTTACTGAAATACAGTAGCTTAAAATTTAAAAATATTCCAAATTTGGCTATCTGTATCTCGGTTGGGGGAACTTGTAGAAAGTCAAAATTCTAGTATTAACATTATATGTCCATGCTTATTCTATACATGAAAAAAAATATTTGTGGTTTTTGTTTTAATCCACTTAGATGGTTATAAGAAAAAAGTAGATTTTAGGGTAGCGACAAGGGTGGGTATTTTAGGCACATCTACCTCAGATTTTAAAAATATCTGTGTCACTAATAAAATAGAAGCTAAATTGTTAAACTATGCTAAAAATAGCGCAACATTTCCATCAGCCTGAAGATAGATTTGAACCTGAATTAATCCCCTATATTCCACTTTTTGGGAGCCTGTAATTTATTTACTATGCAAAACCACAGCTCAAAACTTTGGATTAATGCGTCTCTAGTTCTACACCAATAAAATATTTTTTGGCAAAAATCTGCAACTTCCCCCAAAAAAGTTACGAGCTCGTAAACTTTCAAAATTTTAAAAATCGACTAGTTGCGAAAGTATATAAAATGTATAGTACAAAGTTAAAATTTTTACAGAATAAAGCAAAAAGTCCATTGTTTAATTTACCTGTTAAAAATCCGAAAATGCAACCAACCTGCCCATTTTGGAAACGATCTAAATATGCTTAATTTACGTAAAAATGACTATGTAATTTTTCGTCCCGTTTATGCTTCTAGAAGATTCAATATTTTTATTAAAGAACATGATGGGTCCACAATTACGTTTCTTTAAGTAGAACATCAATTGTTTGTGTTATGACTATTTTACATAATTTTAAAATCCGACCAAAATCAATGTTCATAAGGACCTCCATAAAAAACTTGAATGATTAAAAAAAAAATATGATTTTTTTTTTCATCTCTACACTCAGTAGAATTCAATGTGCAAAATATGGAGAAAAATCAGAAACACCGAGCGACAAAATAAATTAATATTTGTTGATATCTGGCGGAATGACCCATAGGCCATCAATAAGGCCCGACAAGTGCTACGTCACAGATCCACATTAAAGAACGGTCTGTGAAATTATAATTTTATTTCTCAGATTAAGCGCTTTTTCAAAACAATATTTTATGAAAATAAAAGGATTTCTCAGAAAACCCATGGTATAAAAATGTGCTACAATGTTTAAAGTTCGATATTTCAAGTTACATTCATTGTAAAACTCCAAAAATTTCATTTTATTTGTTAATGTTCCCGACCTCCAAGATGTGAATTTAAAACGCAAATTGCTTGAAAAAGCAACCATATCAAGAGGTCTCGTAAGTACCACTGTAAAATTAACATTTTTTTCTATTACCTGGAACAAACCATACCCCTCGATATGGTTGCTTGCTCAAGCAATTTGCTCTTAAAGCTAACATCTTGGTGACTTATCGTTATTTACAAATAAAAAATGATTTTTAAATAAAAAATTAAGGAACATTTTTAAAAAACCTTCTATTTGTATTGAAATAATGTTTAAAAAATTCACAGACAGTATTTTAATGCACTTCTGTGAACTGATGACGTAGGACTTGACCGGATCTATTTCAATATAGATTTATTGTGAAATAATATAATTAAGTGTGTTTAGTCTGGATACTAAAAAGACATAAAGACATTTTTATGGATAACCTTGACCTAAACTTTGAGTTTTCATGTTGTTATTTGTAATTCTTCTAGACTAGGTTATTTATTAAAAATTTTGCCAGTAACATTGACCTGCCCTTGAACCTTAAGGCTTAAGTATACCATTTATAATAATTTAACTAAAATTAAAAATGCCTAAATTGAGAAATGTATTGGACCATTAAGATTCTATGAACAGCTTTTTTTAATTATTTTAATACCTACTTAATTTTTGATTATTGCGGAATTTTTTTTATGTGAATATGTAAATACTTTAAAACTTTTATTTGCCTTTTTGCAAAGAGAATAAGTTCGAGTAGGTATTTACAAAGACTACTGTAACAAATATCGGATCATATTAAATAATTGACTGAATTAGTCACGGGAGATAACTAGATAATTTAATAAATTTTTGCACATGATTTAAATAAATTATTTATTCTGATTGATATTTTATTATAAAAAGTAGTCGCGGATATTAAATAAATTAATCTCTGGATTATGCATATTTTTGATCTACATATTTGGATTGTCCACCGAAACTTAAAATGGCAATGCAAATTTGTGTGCTTTTATCATTTTTAATTATTAATTAAAAGAGATTAAGAGCTATTAAAATGGACGATTTTATTTTGTAAATTTCCATTTTATTATAAGAACATTAAAAAAAATAGTGGTAGATAACAGTTGAACTTAAATCATTAAATAATAATGAAAAAATGTGACTGCTTGAATCTCACGTGTGTGGATATCGAATAAATACTTTTTGTAACAAAAGATTTTAAATAGTTGAAATAGACCATATTTTATTGGAAAAAAATTAACTGGGATTTTTTTGCATATCTGTCAATTCCACCTTTTCTTCAGGATGTGTTAAGCAGTATTTTTTGCTATTTTTTTGTTAACTTATAGATATAACAAAAGAAAAAATGGGTCGTATTCGTGCAAAAATTGGTTGGAGTAACCTAGGATATACATATGTCATACCACCCGTCGTTTAAGATGCTAACTGACATTACTTCTCTATTTTATATTTTTATCAAAAATAACGCTAGTATACCGAAAAACAACAAACTGCCGGTTTAAAACATTTAGAGTGTGTTTTAAATCTTTATTATTAAGAAAAAAATTAAAAAATGACTCATATTTAAAAGGACTTGTGAATGTTTAAAAGAATCTGCGTTCTTTTGGATGCATGGACTTTGCATAAAAAGTTTTTTTGTAAATGAGTCATTATGTCCCTTTTTACCTCATTATGAGTAACTGAATATGTACACCAGTGTAAATGTTATACAAACCTTTTAACTGGTACCTAGAATGTTTTAAACCAGCAATTTCTTATTTTTTGGTATATTAGCGATAAATTTGATAAAAATATAAAATAGAGAAGTAATGTCAGTTAGCATCTTGAACGACGGGTGGTATGACATAAATCCTAGGTAACCCCAACCAATTTTTGTACGATAACGACCTATTCCTATTTATGCTCTTCGCCAATAATAGATATTTATGATTTTATGTATCAAGGGCGGAAAGTGTTACTTTTTGGCCGCGGATGAAAGTTATTTTATTTTTTCTTCATAAATAATAGAATTTAAACAAAGCAATAATAAACCATAAATATGTTTTGTTTTATTCTATAATTTTTGTTCGTTTTGTGATTAACACTTTTATCAATTAATATTTAAACAATAAGTATAGGTACCTACTTGGTAGAAGCGTGATTTGTAAATAAAGTATGGTTTATTTAATAAGTATTTAGCATTTAAAAAAATTATAGTTTTAATTTCACCCACAAAATCTTTCGTGTAATATGATTCTTGCCAGAACAATAAGAAATAAAGTAATCACATTTTCCAATTTCCTGCATCGTACGAACATAATTGTATTTTGCGGTTTTCTCACTATGTGAGCACAATAATTAGGAAAAAGATTTATACATACAAATTGTACATTGATTTAAATTTGTTATTTTAGTAATTATTTATCAATCTTAATTTATTCAAGAATTAAAATATGCTCTTTAATAAAGTGAAAATTATAGTGTCTGTCACTCTATGCTGTTTGTAAAATAAAAAATAGGTTTTGTTATTTATTTATGGTAATATTCAATCGAAAAACAATGGATAAACCCAAACGGTAGTGAAAACGTAAACTATAAAAAATTAAAAGCCAAAAATAAGTAGGAAAAGACTATAATATAAACATTGTTCACATATTCGAAATCTAACTAACACACTCGCACAAAAATTGGTTTACAAAGAAATAGCCCAAATATTCTAATTAAAATTTGTAGGTTCCTTAGAAAAAAATCTCAACCAAGATCTGCTTATGCAGGATTGTAGGCACCACCAGAAATATAAAAGTGAAAAATTCCCACAAAATTTCCATGACGTTTAGCCCCCCCTTCTTGCATAGAAGTGAGGAGTTAGTTTTTTGTTAATACCTATTCGGCACTTTTGAAAAAAGTTTTAAACATTTGTGGGAACATTATTTTAATAAGAATACAATCATTTTTAAAAAAATAATAAATCACCAATATTAACGATTCTATAGCTCTTTGAAAATCACCTTATTTCATCATAATCGTCTATCTAAGTCATAGAGTCCTGAAGCATGGATTGCAGCGTTCTCTGTAGGACCAAATTAGCACATTTTCAAAGTGTTATAAAATCGTTCAGTCCTCACTTCTATGCAAAATGGGGGCTAAACGTCACGAAAATTTTGTGGAAATTTTTCACTTTTATGTTCCTGGGGGTAGAGTGCCTTGATTATTTTGACAGTTATTGTCGCCTTATAGAGTGACGACATGCATCATTCCTTCTCTGTCATACAGATAACGTCATTAATTGTGATTGTAAGTTGTAATTGTTGTCACTTTGGCTATAACGTTGATGACGTTATCTGTATGACAGAGAAAGAATGATGCATGTCGTCACTCTATAAGGCGACAATAACTGTCAAAATAATCAAGGCACTCTACCTGGGGGTAGTGGCTACAAACCTGCATAAGCAGATCTTGGTTGGGATTTTTTTCTGGGGGCATTATTAGAATGATTGGGCTAAAACCTTTAATGCAAAATCCGTTAATAAAACAAAATGCAAACTGTTTTACATATCGATGAAAGTTCCGTTATAAATGAGTTATTATGCACTTTTTTTAACTAATTATAAATTATAATGTATAAAATTGAAGATATAAAAGTAAAACATTTCGTAAATGTTATACAATAACCTTTAAGCTGGTACATTAAATGTTTTAAACAGGCAATATGTTGTTTTTTGGCATATTAGCGTTACATTGATAAAAGTATGAAATATTAAAGTAATGTCAGTTAGCATCATAAACGATGGGTGGTATGTCATATATCCTTGGATACCCCAACCAATTTTTGTACAAATATTGGCCATTTTAGCGTCATCAGAAGAAAATAAAACTCGTGATTCGTTTATTTTAATTAGCGATTGACGGTAAAATTGCGTAAGTACTGTAGGTACCTTTTAGACCACCAGAATTTAAGTTTACATTATTTTACTAATCGAAGTACAATTAAAAGTAGATAGGTAGGTATTATGTACATACATTGATTGTCATAAGATAACTAGATTATTTAGTTACTGATTCACAAGGTCAGTCTGATTCTGAGAATTTGTGAAAATTTTGTACACAGTAAAAAAAAATAGCGAAATTACCTAGATAATCTAGGGTCATTTTGTTGCCACAGTTTCTCTTGGTAAAATTACATTATTTTGTGTAATTTTAAATATTTTTGCTAAAAATTACCAAAAAATATATAATTATAATATCATAAGAAATGTGTAAAATTAGTATTTACTATTTGTTAGTAAAAGTTCTCAATAATTTTAAGCCTGAAGGATTCCTCAAAAGTACAACTATTCATTATTACCAAAAATATCCAAGTAAATTTAGTTTGATATTCTAGATAATTTTACATACGTTTTTTACAGTGTAGGCTGACAGTAGAAATTTTATCAATTTTAACTATCTATTGAAAATTGGACCAATATATTATTAATGACAATAATTATAGTCACAATAGGAACAATAATAGTTGATAATCGGCTAAAATTATTTAATTTTTGTTAATTTCAAGGATTATAAATTACTTATTACCTATAATAAACACAAAATAAGTAAACCACAACACTGATATAAAAAGGACAAAAGGAATTCGCAATTCTTTGTCAGTTTAAATTTTTTTTAAATCACTATAAACCCTTCATTTTAGATTCTGTTTGCGTTTGAAAAAATTATTAATAATTTATTAGAGAATTTTCTTATCAATTCACCAAGCCTAACAGTTGTTTTTGACACAAATCGCATGTTAGCAATAAATGCATTTAAAAAATCGACAAAATAGCCGAAGGTTTATTAAAATTTGAAGCATTTATTGTAGGGAAGGGTGTGCACCCCTTAGTCAACTTCTAAATAAAAGAAGAATATCTATACCTTAAAAAATTATTTTTTTTTATGTTTACTCAGGTCTGAAAAAAAATCGTTCAATGGAAAATTTAAAATTAAGTACCTACTTACTTATTCTTTAGCAGAAAATTTAATTGTCTAATTTTAAAACAAAGCAGGTAGTTAAAAATGTAACGTAATGCTACAAAATATATAAAATGTAATTAGTTTAGGTAAACGGAAAATCAAACAAATTAGCCATATCCATACCTTCAAAAATTTTTTGAGTAGGTACTTTTAAATTTTCCATTAAACGATACTTTAGCAGACCTGAATAAACATAAAAAAAAAAATAAATGTGCAAATAAAGAAATGAAGTTTTATTAATAGAAATGAAAACAAACCCAATCTAATATTAAACTTTTAAAAATAGCGACATCACACCAAAGCTAACTATACATTTCAAAGTCAGGGTCTTCTCTATTAATTCGTTTTAATTAACCATAACATTTTGATCTTGATTTTTCTTTACTACTGTTTACAAAAATTTTATAATGATTTAAAAGTCAGATTTTTGACACAATGAAATAACCGATTTAAATGAAACCCTAATACGCTTGTAGCACTATTTTTCTAGTTTTTAAAACTACATTTAGTTTTAATATACGATGGGGTCCTCATGTAGATGTGCTATTTAGTCAATTTAACGGAAGCTCAACGGATATGACTTATATACGAGCTTCTATAGGTGCACAAATCTCCGCATTTGTGAATTTGAATCTCTAGCCTTAAAGAAAAACCTATAAATAGCTATCCACGTCCATATTGACTAGATTACTTATAAAAAATTAAATACTTCATGCTAATTTGATTATTGAATTTCTTGATTGTTTATAAAAACAGAATATTCACCGTCTATCAATCAATTCTTTACCCACCTTCATGGAATAAAATATCTATTGCCTTGGTTAGAAAAAAAGAAGTTTTATTCCGGTGAAGGTCTAATTATTAAAATAAATATAATTGTAACATATGGGTCGCTATCGTGACAAAAATAAGGTCGTAGGTAAAATTATTTAAAAAATGTATACTTTTAGTATAAGATAGATAGACTCTGAGATGCTTGCAGATTATTAGCGTACATAATTTAAGAATTTCTTGCAAAATTTCATTTTTACCTGTGTAATTATAAAGAATTAAAGACGTAAAACACTCTCAAAATGTTATAGATGGTACATTGAATGTTTCAAACCGGCAGTTTGTTGTTTTTTGGTATATTAGCGATATATTTGATAAAAGTATAAAAAAGAGAAGTAATGTCAGTTAGCATTTGGAACGACGGGTGGTATGACATATATCCTAGGTAACCCCAACCAATATAGGTATTGACAATTCCAACATGAGAAATGTCACATTTTCTGGCAGACAAAAAGTGATTCGTAGCAAGGCATACTTCATTTTATCAGGCCGGCGCACTCTCATGTTTATTTTTTTGAATCCTGGAGGCCTTATTTTCTAGAAGGTCCAGTTTTGTGACGTCACAAAAATTAGTTTGGCTACTCGCTAACGGTATCGCTTTAGTCAGCAATAAAAGTGAATTTACTAAAGTCATCAAATTTATTTTTTTCTTTTTTTATTTGTATTTCTTTTTTACTTTTACCCACGAGAATAATTTCTTTGGTGGCAAAGTCAAGGTTTATTAAGAATATAAAAATAATGTTACTCGTTGAATATAAAGTACATTTTTTAGATCCTTGATGAATGTACAAGTCTTGTATTATATTATCTCATAAATAAAAATATACCTAATATTACCTCGTAATATTAGGTATATTTTTAGTTTTATTCTATTTATTATAAATGCATTATCACCCTTCATACAATATTAACTGCTTTTTATCAAAAATTTTCTATTTTTTTGGTCACAAAATAATAATAGATTGTCATAAGTAATGTACCCGAATGTAAAACTTTCTTTGTTGTTAGTTTAGTTTGTATCATTATGTATATTAAATTCACTATATCCGTATTGCAATATCCAATTTGCCAAATAAAATTTAACAAGGGGCACCATTGAACCAGTTCATAGCAACAATTAATTTAAAAATAGATTTCATGATGGCAAATTAACTACGGTTTAAATTAACACTGGGGGATTCTTAGCCTAGATCATCTACATATAACATTTTAAATGCTTGACAAATAGAACATAAACAAGCACAGTTAAAGCACTAACAATAGATGCATGCCTCAAACTTACCAAAATATTCGGACATAAAAAAAATAATAATAAAAAATTACTGGTAAAGCCGAAAACACACTTTGGGGCGCAATGAAAAACACGGGTCTTTTTTTTATAAAAAAACATTGTTAAGATTTTTTTTTCTTTTCATTGCATTTCGTTACAAGTATGTTTCCAGTTACACCTTTTACCCTAAGCCAATTAAGTATTAGTTTGGTGTTAGTTACCTTGTCATGCAATTTCCCAAATATGATGCAATTTTGGATTAACAATTTTAACATCTGACATTAAAATAAAGATTGTATATTTTCTGATTCCGCCTTTCTTGAATCAAACAAATCATTTTGAAAATAGATTTTAAAAGAGACAATTAACAAAATTCCATTATTGCGTTTAAATGATCTTTTGGCATTAACAGATTACCAATTGAGAAAGTGAGATTATATGATGAAATTATAAGTTAATAGCAAAGAGATTGGTATTAAAGAAGTTAATCTAAAGATTCAAACAAATTATGCAAACGTAGCCGTTAATTTCGCACGTTATTACCCATATACTGATTTTTTATGTATTTTTTTTAGGAAAAATCGGTTGTGGGAATAGGAAGAACCCTATTGTTTTTGAAAAGATCGGATAATTACAAAAGTAGTACCGGCGCCCCCCAACTTTCAGAAAATTCATATCATATTTAATTTACAGAAACTTTTGTTTTACAGAATTAAAGGTTATTATTTTTTTAATAAAAAATGTCATTAGTTTTTTTGTTAACTAATTCTTTTTTGTAAGAAAAAAAATAAAATTCAAGATCTCATAAAAAAGTATCTATATCAGTTATAAACTCAGTTGGTCTAGATGGCTTTGACAAACAAAAGAGAGTTGCTTTGAACTTTTAAATCTTAAAATTCAGAATTAAGGTTCTTGACATTTACGAGTATCAAAATTTTTTAGCTTTTTTTGTGCTATTGATCCAAAATTGTAACATTGATAGTTAGTAGGTTAGTTACCCTCCGATGATCCTCGGTTACCTTCTTGTCCATATTTCCAATTTGCAGTGTTACTAAATTCAATGAGACCTAAAATAAAAGAAATATATTAGTATGCATATACAGTGAGAGGCAAAAGTCCCCCCCCTGGCCTTAACTTTTGAACGGTTCGAGATATTGATTTCCAAAAATTTCTAGGTTAATTTACACAAAAAAAACTAAATTTTGACAAATTTGAATTATTGAAAAATAATAACCCCCAGATGGGGGGACTATGAACTTAGTTTTTTTGAATGTAAAGAGGGGTCAAGTGACCCCTCATTTGAAAGGGATTTTTATTTCTAACACAATGGTGTTAACCAATTTAAGATATATTTATTATTTTTTTGGCTAAGAGCTTCTCAATAAAAAGAACGATTTCCTTAATAAATGCAACAGTGAAAAAATAAAACTATTTAAAATTAGGTAAGGGTGCATGTTTTTCTTTAATTAAAAAAAATATGTAATATTTTTTTGTTAAAATGTGTTATACCCTGTGTCCCAACATAAAATACAAAAAAGCAAAACCTTATGCTTTCTTTTTTTAAATTTATTATATTTTCCTTCGTTTTTTTTGAAAAAAAAAATAATTTTGGTAGGTTATTTTAAAACATTTGTTATAAAACATACTATCAAAAAAAAATTATTAATATTTTTAAATAAAAAGAAAACATACACCCCTACTTAGTTTGGAGTCACTTAAGTCTTTTATTGTTGCATTTATTACGTAAAACAGGATTTTTGTGCTTTATTTTAAAACGCACAGTACAATAGAACTACTGAATCAATCTAAAATTCGTAAACGTCATTGTCTTGGAAATTAAAATAGCTTTGAAATGAGGGGTCACTTGACCCCCCTTTACATTTAAAAAAATTAAGTAGATAGTCCCCCTATCTGGGGGTTATTATTTTTTGAAAAACCAATTTTGTCAAAAGGTAGTTTTTTTAGTGCTAATTTGTCAAGAATTTTTTTTAAATCAATATCTCAAACCGTTCAAAAGTTAAGGTGGGGGGGGGGCGGACTTTTGCCTCGCACTGTATAGTAATCAGTACTAACTTACACGCGGTTAGTAACCGTTTTGATTTTCTTTTAAAAAAGAATAAAAAAAGGGGGGGAGATTAATTTTGCTGATGTAGATATGTTTTAATTTCGGTGTATTTCAATATAGAAAAAAATTCCAGCTGATGTTTTGGTTTAATTTATAAAGTAGAAAGTAGGTACCTAATTTAAATTATAAGAAAATAATGTTTAGCAAATATCGTAAAACTACCGTCTTGTTTGAAATTCTCGCAATGGAATAAGACGAGTATTATTTCATTAATCTACCTAAGTCTCAAATTCTAAAAAAGGTCCAAAAATAATTACAATTTCTAATACTTTTGTAAATATTAAGTTATTTTTATACTATTGTTGCTAACATAGACATACATTTTTTTTTAAGAGTCATGAATTTTTTGTTGGCAATAAATTCTACTTTGATATCTTAAATAAATATAAAAAAACTCCGTTATTATATTCTTCTAAAAACGGCATCGCTCTAATCTCGTAGAACATATACGTGCCTAAGAAATGAACTCAAGAATCGAATCCGCTGCCCGTCCTAGACTCAGTTATTTGCTTAGGTAATAAAAGTATTTTGATTATAATGTTTTAATTTTTAACAATAGCTATTGATTTATGAGTTATACTAATTATGGATGTTAATTTAAATGATATAACAACCCGACAATAAATCGACAATTTCCTTCCTTAGTCGTAAAATTTCTAATGCACTTCCTTTTTAAAGGAAATGAACTTTTCGTTTTGACGAGAATTAGAGTGGCTTCCTATTTGACGTAGATACTATTTTCTGTTGCTAGGTTTAGGATATTTTTATGTAAGTACCCCATACCCCTTTAATTGGGTTAAATAAATAAAAATGATTTACTAAGTTCAGGTGCAAAAAAATACCAAAAAGAGAAATCTCATAATTTTTGGCTAATTCCGCGATTTTTTTAATTCGGCCAATATTTAATAGACTAAATAGGCAATAAAATGCTATTTAAATTTCGCTAACATAAAACTAAAACGTTTGTTTAACATTTCTTTTTTTATGTTAGTTGTTCTGAAAATAAGTTTGGTCAATTTTTATAGCTTTTTAATGTTTTTAGACCTAAATGCCATATTTTATTGGAAAGTATTTTATTTTCTACAATATTTAAGCACTTAACTTTCATCTTTTAGTTAAATATCACAGCACGTTTTAAAAGGAATAGCTAATAATATAAGAAAATATTATCTTCCTCTTTTAAAAATACTGTTAAGATTTTGAAATCAGGAATGCAAAAAAATACAAATTAATTGTTTAACAAACATGTTTGATAACCTCATCAGTTTCTTTTTATTTTTGTTGTTGTTATAAAACGGAATAAAACATCATGTTGTGAAAGGTCAAAAAGTAATAATGAATCAAATAAATTTTCATTTTGTCTAGACATGGTAGGTAAGATCAAGGGTGGATTTCGAGAAAAATTTTGGGGGTGATTCTAGAAAATTTGCAAAATTTACGTCGGCTTCGGGAATTTTTTGTTTCTTATATTTTGTGAAGTACAACAGCGTTGTGGAATTTATTATTAGTATATGCGTTTCTTTCCTTGATCTCTAACAAAGGTTGACTATTTTTGTTGCATTTAACGTTTATAATAATAATAATTTTAAAAGTTTTATTTATTTGCATAATGTTTGACCCTTGATTAAAATTTAGACGTACAATGGAAACGTTTAATCGAGTATTTACTTCTTAAATAATTTATTGGGGCATTCTCAGAGATCCCTAGAAAAATGTTTATAAAAAAGCTGTTACTGTTATATTCATGGAGAAAAATGCGGACAAATTTGCATAAGTTCAGCAATATTGTTTATGAAAACACATCTTCAAAACTCATCTGGACTTTTAATCATACATTTTTCACATTGACATTGTAGTCAGCTCATTTTATAAGGTATTAGGCCACTTTTTGGACACTCTATAGGTAGCTTCATAATAACAAAAAAATAGGGGAATCATTGTAAAAAATCCTGAGATACTTTTGCATGGTAAGCAGATTGCACAGAAGCAATGCGTCATTCTGTATATTTATCTATATTAAATAAATATTCGATAAATAACAATCTTTGTAAATAAGCCATAGCAGTGGAAAATTGGTGCAGGATTAATATAAAAATAACTACTTTCCATTAAATAATTTTTATATCCATAACTAATATTACTATAATAAGTGCAATTAGGTATGACAAATTCTTAATAAGCTTATGGAAATTGTCCTCTTTAAAGTACATTAAATGCACGTGTTCCTCGATAAAAAAATAAACTATTTGCTTATTTATGAAAAAAAAAATAGTTTGCTTATTTCCAAATCAAACTTAGGTAACCTTTACAGATTTTTAATGTAGTTTTTAGAAAACGTATTGCAATATTGACTTTGAACTTGAAGTGTAAGACGAAGATCCGGTACGATCTTTAAGTTTCATAATTAGACTGACTAACTGAAATAGCTCGTGAAATAGTAAATTCCTTGTAGTGCGGGTGTTAAGCAAAATGAATCTGCATTTTGGTATTAAAGCATGAAATTTGGAACATATATTGCTTAAGCCACCCAAAATCGATTTTGCCTTGGTGCCCACTTGGCAAGTACCTGTGAGCCCCCCAATAGCCCCCCCCTTTCTAGAAAAATGTATGTTAAAAATATTTATAGTGCGATTCGGCTCAAATTTACAATATATATTCTTTTAAGTACCCTTTAACGATTTCAATAAAAAATTACCCCCAAAGAAGCCCCATAAGCCCCCTAATAGGATTCTTTAGTAAAAAAAAATGGAAAAATTTACTTTTCTTAAAAATAAAGCACTGTGGTCAAAAATTTTTAAAGTTAAGACCCTATAACTTTTTTATAAAATGTTTTGGACCCCTTACCTCCTAAAACCACCCTTTAACCCACTTTTACTTATTCTTCAAAAAAATTATGAGTAACACAATTCAGCAGGTTTTTTGAAATAGCATTATATATGTCAACAGTGTCGTTTCTGGTTTTAAAGCATAAAATTTGGAACATATATTCCTTAAGATCCCCAAAATCGAATTTGCCTTGGTGCCTACTTGGCAAGTACCTGTAAGCCCCCCAATAGCCCCTCTTTCTAGAAAAATTTATGTTAAAATTATTTATGGTGCGATCTGGCTCAAACTTAAAATATATATCCTTTTAAGTACCCTTTAACAATTCCAATAAAAAATTACTCCCAAAAAAGCCCCATAAGCCCCCTAATAGGATCGTTTAGTAAAAAACATGGAAAAATTTACTTTTCTTAGAAATAAAGCAATGCGGTCAAAACAATTTAAAGTTAAGACCCTATAATTTTTTTATAAAATGTTTTGGACCCCTTCCCTCCTAAAATCACGACTTTTACCTATTCTTCAAAAAAATTATGAGTAACACTATTCAGCAGGTATTTATTTTTAAGTCAAAAATTATTTTAGTTTTTAGCATAAAAATAAAAATTACTCCATTAATATTATATTTGTTTCTGAAATATATAGAACTTAATTTGATTAAACTTAAATGCAATTAATTTTTTTTTCCTGAAATACGCTTCTGAAATATAGATATAATATTAAGGACTATAGGGGAGGCACTATACAGGGTGTCCAAAAAATGGCGCATAAACGCGATGGTACGCTCTTGGGACATTCTCAGGAATTCCTAGAAAATTGTCAAAAAAAATCCATCTGTTATATTCATCGAGAAAAATGAGAACAAAGTTGCATAAATTCGGCAACACAGTCTAGGAAAATACATCTAAGAATCCTATCTATGAGTCTAAAAATCCCATCTAGGAGTCTTGATCATACACTTTTGCATTAGATTTTATTGACGTTGTTGTCAGCTTCATTTCATGATTGATTATAAAAATGTAATTTGACCACTTAATAAACAAACAAATAGTTGAATGGTTTAAGGTAGACCGTAGCTTTGTATTAAACAATTTGTTTCGTAAATATGTGCTGTAATATTCAAGATATAAGCATTTAAAGTTTCGCACTTTGGATAATATATCTCCGAGAGTATATGAGATAGATTTATTTTAACAATTTTCTGGGGCTCCCTAGACGTGCCTCAACAACGAACCATCGCGTTCATGCGCCATTTTTTGGACATTCTGTAGAAGGGGTATTTAAAGGTAATTTTTTTTGTAATTTAAATAATAATTTAAATAAAACTAAATTATTTTTTTTTGATAAGGCTTGATGTTATTTTTTTTTACTAGAGGGGTCCATTGGGGGGTCTATGGGGCTTTTTCAATAATAATTTTTCTTGAAATAGTTTAAGAGTTCATAAGAAAATATATATTTTAAATTTGAGCCAATTCTCAAGATAAATGATTTTTACACAATTTTTATTTATAATAACAAGGGGGCAATCTATAGAAAGAGTAATTTAAAGATAATTTTTTTTAATACAAAATAATAATTTCAATAAAATTAAACGCATTTTTTTTGCTAAAAGTTAGTTTTTAAATTTTTTTTTTAGTTCACCCCCCTATTGGGGGACCTATGATACTTTTTCAGGAATAATTTTTATTGAAATAGTTAAGGAGAACTTAAGAGAATATATATTTTCAATTTGAGCCAATTCTAACAATAAATAATTTTAATACAATTTTTTCTAGAAAGGGGGGGTTATTGGGGGGCTTACAGGTACTTGCCAAGTGGGCACCAAGGTAAAATCGATTTTGGGGGTCTTAAGGAATATATGTTCCAAATTTCATGCTTTAATACCAGAAACGACACTGTTTGACATTTATAATGCTATTTCAAAAATCCTGCTGAATTGTGTTACTCATAATTTCTTTGAAGAATAAGTAAAAGTGGGTCCAAAACATTTTATAAAAAAGTTATAGGGTCTTAACTTTAAAATTTTTTGGCCGCATTGCTTTATTTTTAAGAAAAGTAAATTTTTCCATTTTTTTTTACTAAAGAATCCTATTAGGGGGCTTATGGGGCTTTTTTGGAAATAATTTTTTATTGAAATCGTTAAAGGGTACTTAAAAGGATATATATTTTAAATTTGAGCCAAATCGCACCATAAATAATTTTTACATAAATTTTTCTAGAAAGGGGGGGCTATTGGGGGGCTCACAGGTACTTGCCAAGTGGGCACCAAGGCAAAATCGATTTTGGGGGTCTTAAGGAATATATGTTCCAAATTTCATGCTTTAATACCAAAATGCAGATTCCTTTAGATATTTTAAGCTTAACCTCCGCGCTATTGGGTAAAAATAAGAAATAACTAGATTCCAACAGGAAGGGGTCCTTCACAACATAATCTTTAAATTATGTCTCACTAAAATTAGCTTAAAAAAGTTAACCACAAATGAACAAGAAGAAGTGAGAGGCGCGTACACATTAGCACTAATTTTAAATTTTGTGGACAACTTCTTGTGGATAGCTTCACACCCGTGAATAAAAAGTCTAATAAAAAGTTAATGTGGCGGTCTCGTAAAATGTCTGTTATTAACTAAGCTATAAAAATTGAAAAAAATTATTGATAATTAACTACATGTGTGCAGTTGAAATTGAATCCTTTATAAGGTTCGTGATAAGGTTCTTAAATAATTGGAAATTCATGAGAGAAACAACACATGCAAGGTAAGTATCATTCAATACTGATAATCCAATAGTAATTCCAAAAAACATACCTGCAATTACTATTATTATAACATTTATATTTTATTTAAATTAAATTCTAGGAAGACGTATTTTATTTTTAAAAATTAACTACCAAGCGGCCTTTAACTCTTCGCACTTTTTCTAATGTTTATTTAAAGGAAGCATAATAACCTTATTTCCCGCTGCCCTTTTTTTTATTTTTTGTATCAGATTTTATGGACATTGTTGTTGGCTTCATTTCTTGAAAATTTTGTGAAATTAAATTGATTATAAAAATAGTAAAAGATAGATTGTGCCTTTGTATTTAGCCATAAGTTTCGTAAATATGTGCCGTTATTTTAAAGATACATGCGTTAAAAGTATCTCACTTTGGGGCCTCATATCTCCAAGGGTATATGAGATTTTTTTGACAATTTTCTGGGGATTCTTAGGCATGCCCCAACAACGTACCATAATGGTGGTGCGCCAATTTTGGGACACTCTGTATAGTACAGAAAAAAAATTTGCAAGTGCAAAGATACACATTTCTTGAATAATTCCCTCCTTCCTTTAAGACATAAACTGCAAACACTTTCCTTACATAACATAATAATAATTTTTAAACTTCTTCATAAATTAGAACAAAAACTCGAAAGATTTGTATTACTTTTTACAAAACATGTAAAAACTGACTTGGTGCACAGATTTTAAACTTTATACTCAACTTTATTATCAACTTAATGAAAATACCTTAACTTAATTACTTATTACTATAACGCCTTTAAAATATTGTGTACCCTGACTTTATAAATTTAAATTAAAAATCTAATAAAAAAAATACTAGCTACAAGACATCGGGGACAATTAAATAATTTAAACATAAACATGAATAATTTGAGCATTCGTTGCACATTTTCCGCTATATCTAATATGCATAATTTATAACAAAACGAATAGGTACTATTTAAAAAATGAACCAAATAATAGATCTAAAGAACGTGTAGGCAATTTAACTTACCTGCTAGGAATAAACATAATAAATACTTCTTCATTCTTTGAATTTAACTCACAAAAGTTTTGGACAAGTACTTAAGTACACATATATATGTCATTTATGAAGACCGAACAAAAAATGATCTATTTAGCATGACAGCTCCCGGCCGACTAAATTGGCAAGGAGCCCTTAGATCATTTATGTAAAAGCGCACACTATCTACAATAAATAAATTGTTTAGGAAACTCACGGACTCCTCGTCGCTCTGATGATGAATTGAACTGACTTGTTATAGAAGTTTTTGATATTTTGCCTTCTATTATTATACTTAGAAGGTAGGAACTACACCGAGCAGACTACTTGGATGAATTCGATTCAACTTCTGATTAAATTGTTTGTATAGGTACATAGTTTTTCAAGGGTTAGTTGTGAAAATTGTTCGTTAATTATCCATAAGATATATTCAAAATAATGAGCACCCGATCGGTAGTGCAATGCTAAAGATAACTTCTTAAAATAATCTTCAGTTTGAGTATGTGTAAAATGCATTTTAGCCTAATTTCTTTTTAAAAATTATGCTTGGCATAATCTAGATTAATTAAATATACTGACATACATAAAATATTACATTTTTTTTTAATTAAAGGAAAACATACACCCTTACCTAATTTCACATAGTTTTATTTTTTCACTGTTGCATTTATTAAGAAAATTGTTCTTTTATTGAGAAGCTCCTTGCAAAAATACTAAATATTAAATAATAAACAACAATTGCTCGAAATTGTATTAGCAAATTCATGTATTTTGAAATAATTACTTTGTAAATAAAACTGCAAATTCGGCGAATTATTTTGATTAGAAAGAAGTCCGGGAGCTTGCGCCCCCGTGCCTCTCAAATTTTGATTTGATTGCATAAATTAAACTAAGCTCTATAAAATCAGAGGATCCCGGGGGTTGTCTAACTCAAAACCATTAAAACAACGTAGTATCGACAGTTTTTCTATTCGGGGGGCTGCCGCCCCCCGCACCCCCAGCTTTTATTATCCTAGTTGTTTGTTTGCATGTTACTAAATGAAAATCCAACTTTCGAGCAATTTTTCTCCGAGCAATTGTACTTTTGAGCAATTGTGTTTCGAGCAATTAATATTTCGAGCAATTGTGATTCGAGCAATTGTTATTCGAGCATTGTTTTTCGAGCAATTGTATGCATCCGAGCAATTGTTATTCGAGCAATTTTTCGCATACCTTAAATTACATCTACCCATTTGTAGTTTTTCATTTATGATGATAATCTACTGAAAGTAAAAACGCTGGCACAAAAGTGGGTTTCAATTTAATAAAAAAAAAATTATAATAGCCATTAAAAGAAATTGAAATATAAAAAAACATGACGTAAAGATTTAGTTTGGTTTAATTAAAAGCCTGCCTACTCTTCAGAAGTAAGAAAAATAATTAAATGTGGGGGGCAATGTTTGAAATACACTGACTTTCAAAAGTCTTGCACCCCCCCCTTTAAAAACTTTCGCGTTTGCCTGGCAGAAATAAAATTTTCTTTAAAATAAACCTTAAAGCCTCTGTGATATAATACACAAGATAGAAAAGCGTTTAATTAATTTTCTTCAATGGTACCACGCGTTTAAAAAAAAAGTGTAAAATTCCTGAAAATTGAAGAAGTGTAAAAATTAAAAATAAAGCAAACAAGGGATTATTAGTAAGTGGAATTAGTACTCCTTGCTTTAAATGATGCATTCAAATGGTTTCGCATACTTCTAATGGGGCTATCAATAACTTCTAGGGGTGCATTCACCATTTTCTTGCACCGCAACAATTAGACCCTGTCTCTTTTTCGGTGTTTTTTTTCTGTAGAAAACTTTTCTGGAGACATGATCTCAAGATGCTTAAAGAAATTCAGGTCTGATAAGTAAGCAGGCCACTCATATCACGCCCTGTAGGAATATTCGGACACGTTTCATACGACGCAGAGTCCCTTTGTCGCCCATAAATGCAAAATTTTGAAAAGAAATATTATGAGGAGGATACATTAGGAAACAGACAAAAGTCTTTTCGTAAACTTGACCAAGATAATCATTACTCATTAGGGCAAACCTGGACTTACAAATAAGCATCCCGCTTAAATTCTTCTCTGACCAATGAAAACGGGTTTGCATATAATGTTATGTTAGCATAATAACCCCTACACTAGGAGTTCATAAAAAAAAATCCGAAATTTTGCCTTTAAGCGCGACAATGGGAATCCGCGTCTTATGAAACGTGTCGAAATATTCTCACAGGGAGTGATGTGACTGGCCTGCCAGCTAATCGAATCTGAATTCTTTTGGACATAGTGGGATTTGGTCTCTAAACAAGTTTTCCGCAAAAAAAAACCTGAAAAAAAAAAAACACTAAAAAGCAGACAGGGGCTAATTGTTGCGTTGCGAGAAAATGGTGAATGCACCCCTAGAAGTTATTAATAGCCCCATTAGAAGTATGCGAAACCATTTGAATGCATCATTTAGAATAAGGAGTACTAATACTACTCACTAATAATCCCGTGTTTGCTTTATTTTTAATTTTTACACTTCTTCAATTTTCCGGAATTTTACACTTTTTTATTAAACGCGTGGTACTATTGAAGATAATTAATTAAACGATTTTCTATCTTGTGTATTATATCACAGAGGCTTTAAGGTTTGTTTTAAAGAAAATTTTATTTCTGTCAGGCAAACGCGAAAGTTTTTATAGGGGGGGTGCAAGACTTTTGAAAGCCAATGTATATGGACTTAAAACTTTATAAAGATATGTCCCAGTAAAAGTTAATGCCAATTTTCGTTGTAATGCGTTTTTGTGTTATTTCTATTTTATGTGTACTTATTTATGCCGTAAGTAAGTTCTTATTTAATCTGAACATTTCGCTTACCATTGTAAGCCGGATTTCCACCCAATCGGCACAAATTAAACGTTGGCCACTGTCCAGTGGCGCAGCCAGGAATTTGCTATACCCGGGGCCAATATTCTGCAAATGCATTGCAGGGGGACAGCATGTGCACCACAGGCGAATTTTTTGAGAATTGTAGTTGCCCCCCTGGCTGCGCCACTGCCACAGTCATTCGGCAGAACCAATCGGTCAATCCAGCAAGGCCGATCAGCAAATTTCGGTTATGTGGAAATTCTAAGGCATTTTCCGAATGACAGTGAAGACGTTTATTTGTGCCGATCGGCAAATGCAGCTTTCCAGGCGCGGATCTAAAACGTAGATTGATATTCATTGAATTGTACCGTTGTAAATGTTTTAAAAATATTGTTATTTTTTTTAGAATACATTTAAGTATTCTATGGAAATCTTTTTAATTTCACTCTACCAAATTGCTCCTCAAAAAACCCCTTGCGCAAGCGCTTTAGTTTTGTGGCCTTTAATTGTTTTTTAATTATGTATGAATAAAGACAAACTAAATTTCTTTTTGTTTGCTTTTAGGGCATAGCAGGATGCGGCCGTACTTCAGGCAGTAGCTCCGACAGTAGCTCGGACAGTAGTTCAGACAGTAGTTCGGACAGTAGTTCGGACAGTAGTTCGGACAGTAGTTCGGACAGTAGTTCGGACAGTAGTTCGGACAGTAGTTCAGACAGTAAATAAAAGTTTTAAAAATAAAAAAGTTCTTTTTTATAAATGTTAAATATTGTTGGATATTTGATGATTTCTGTGGCGAATGTTTAATATAAAACAAAGATTCTCTCCAAACCACACTTTATTTAGAAAAATCTGAATACGTATTTCGACAGCTAAGCTGTCATCTTCAGCAGAAGATAGAATCATTCTATCTTCTGCTTAAGATGACAGCTTAGCTGTCGAAATACGTATTCAGATTTTTCTAAATAAAGTGTGGTTTGGAGAGAATCTTTGTTTTATATTAAATATTGAACAAAATGTTATTTAAAATAAAATTTCCAAAAAAAATTAAGTAACACCTTTTTTGATTAGCTCAGAGTGTGTCCCAGGGTGTCGTGTCTTTTCAGTGAACGCTGTTTATATATTTTATAGCTTCCATATTTAGGCGCTAAAACTAAAAGCGCGGTCATACATATTAAAAGTTGCGTCCATCATTCATCTAGTTGGTGGTGGTGAAATTGTTCCCAGTTAATTAGTCATTATTAGGTAAAAACTGAATAAGTAATAAGATTCAGTAGCGTACATCTAGTGGTATCCGTTCCGGGAACGGCCACAACTTTTTTTGGTCAATGATAAACGCTTAAAATGTTATTATTGTCGTTTCTAAGTGTAAACACTTTAACATAACCTAAAAAGTAAAATTCAGAAAAAGCCTAAACTTTAGTTATTCCAACCTAAAAATTGAAATGGATGAAATGAAACGGGAACGTTTTTTTCTGTCCATTACGGGAACGCTTTACTATATAATTTGCCATTTTGAACTCTTCATTTTAAATCTTCCATTTTTGATTATTTTATACAATTTTTTGCAGTGACAAACGCTATTCGTTAAATTATTTATGCTTTTAAAATAAAAAAAAAATACATACTTGACCATTCAAAAAACACAAAAGACTGAAGTGGGTTTTAATCCCTTAGGAGAATAAACATAAACTTCTCCTGCGGGATTAAAACATCCACTTCAGTCTTGCAGTGTATAATATACTATTTTTTTCCAAAAGTACAATTATAAAATTTTATTTTTCTTTAAAAATGAAAAGCCACACTATCATTCTTAACAATAAAAAAACTAGAATGGGTAGAAGTCGAAACGCGTAGAAGTTACTCTTCGCAAATAAGTAGCTCGAGTAGAATTCGGAATCGGTGGAAGTGTAGTTTTATATTTTGTAAATCACAGCTAAATCAATTTTTTATATAATTGCTACACATTCTATGGGATACTCTTCGCGAGAAAATTATTACAGGATATTTAATAGTTTCTTATAAAAAAAAAATTATGTAAATAAAATCTGCGAAGAGTGCAAACTAACAAAACACGAAGAATTTAGTTAACGAAGAGGATAAACGTCAGTTCTGACGTTTAAGATATTTGAGGTTATTTGTTCTGACAGCTGGCTTTGTTTCTTTGTTTGAAATATTTTTGGCATGGCCTCCTTGACCGACGCGTTTTGGACTTAGAAGTTTTTTGCTACTGAAATCTTTTAGTTTTTGTTTTTTTAACCTTACTGGCTAACTTTACAAAAAATGAACCAACATTTTTAATAGAAAATTAAATTTTTATTAATTTTGTAAAAAATATTTTTTTTTGTAGATTGAATAATAACGGAGATAGGAGGTTTTTTGGTGCACGGGGGTAATTGGGGGGTCGGACAAAAAAACTAAAGAATACTTTTTGATGAAGAATTAAATTGTCTATATTTTATGTCGAATTAATTTTTTTGTAAATTTAATAATAGTCGAGCTACGATTTTTTTTTTCATTTGGGGGGCTGAAAAGGGGGCTTTGTAGTATTCGGATTCTTATCAAAAACAATAGGGATCTTCCTTTTATAGGGATCGATTTTTCCTTAAAATTTGAATTGGATTGGAATTTTGGTTCTTAAGATAGCGTGTTTACAAGAAACGTGACATACATACACACCGACCGACCGACCGACCGACCGACCGACGGACGGACAAAAAATGAAAATCTTAAAAAGTCATGAAACGCACGAATCTGCAAGAATTTTTGCTCTACGATGAAAATTGACGATTTTAGGATTTTTGTATCGATTGCAATATACTCTTCGGACCTAGTCTTGCGAAGAGTATAATAAAAATGCTTCTATACTTTAATAAAAATTTGAAATAAACCAAAGTTACTCAATAAAAACATTCACTTTTAATGATTACGATAAAACTCTACCTTAAATCTACGCTTTTAAAAAATATTAAAAAAAAAAATGTTAGGTTTTAGGGAAAGATAGGACTTCATCATTTTTAAAAACGTTCCCGGAATGGACATTTTTAGGTACAATTTATGTTTAAAAGTGATGTTACTAAAAAAATAAAAATAAATTGGCTATGCCCTTTACGGAATATAACTCTTAAAGACCTAGTGTTTAACACTAATTATAAAAAAAACGCTAACCCAACTTTGACTTTTGGTTTTTACCAACTTTGAAATATCGCACCTCTATAATTTTGACCCTTAAACGTGCCCCACACGTTTAATTATTTTTCTTACCCACAAATTATATAGGTTTTCAAAAAATTTGCGCATAAACGCTGAAATAGTATGGTACATTGTTGGGCAAAAAATCCATTTGTTATATTTAAAAAAAAAAATGCGAAAAAAGTTGCCTAAATTTGTCGATTCTGTATGGGGGACCAAGTGAGCCCTCTTTACATTTAAATAATTTAAGTTCATAGTCCCTCCATGTAAGGGTTATTATTTTTGAAAAATTCAAATTCGTCAAAAGGTAGTTCTTTTGTGTAAATTTAAAAAATTAAGTCTATAGTCCCCCTATGTGGGGGTTATTATTTTTGAAAAAACCAATTATGTCAAAAGATAGTTTTTTTTGTGCAAATTTGTTAAAAAAAAAATTTCAAATCAATATCTCAAACCGTTCAAAAGTTAAGCCGGGGGGGTGGACTTTTGCCTCGTACTGTAAAACTCGATTAAACTTCAATTCAAAACTGAAATACGAGTAGCCGATTTTGAATTCTACTTAAGCATTATTATCTAGGAAAAGTTACATCTACCCATTTCCAGTTTTTCATTTATGATGATAATCTTCTGAAAATAAATACGCTGACACATAAGTGGGTTCTCGAGTGGGTTTTAATTTAATAAAAAAAAATTATAATAGCCATTAAAAGAAATAGAAATATAAAAAAAAAAAGGATTTGGTTTGGTTTAATTAAAAGCCTGCCTACTCTTCAGAAGTAAGAAAAATAATTAAACGTGTGGGGCAATGTTTTAAATGTATGGATTTAAAACTTTATAAATATATGTCCCAGTAAAAGTTAATGCCAATTTTCGTTGTAATGCGTTCTCGTGTTATTTTTGTTTTATGTGTACTTATCTATGCCGCGCTAGCAAATGCTAGTCACGGGAATTCGTGGGGTAGGGTAGGACTAATAAAGTCCGGTTGTAGGGGCAGAGTAAGTTCTTATTTAATCTGAACCATTGTAAGCCGGATTTCCACCCAATCGGGACAAAATAAACGTTGGCCACTGTCCAGTGGCGCAGCCACGAAGTTGCTATACCCGGGGCAAATATTCTGCAAATGTACTGCAGGGGGACAGCATGTGCCCCGCAGGCGAAACATTTTTAAGGGTTGTCCCGTTGTGGATTGATGGAAACAAAAAAAAGCGAAATTTTTCCTGCCAGGGGGGGAGGCAGTTGCCTCCCTGGCTGCGCCACTGCCGCAGTCAATCCAGCAAGGTCGATCAACAAATTTCGATTATGTGGAAATTCTAAGGCATTTGCCGAATGACAGTGAAGACGTTTATTTGTGACGATCGGCAAATGCAGCTTCACAGGCGCGGATTGATAGATTGATATTCATTGAATTGTACTGAAAAACTAAATTTCTTTTTGTTTGCTTTTAGGGCATAGCAGGATGCGGCCGTACTTCAGTCAGTAGTTCGGACAGTAGCTCCGACAGTATACCACACCGTCGTCCAGAAGTCATCCCATACAGTGGTTCAGAAAGTAGTCTAAACAGAAGTTCCGGCAGTAGCTCGGACAGTAGTTCAGACAGTAGTTCGGACAATATACCATACCGTCGTCTAGAAGTCGTCCCATACAGCAGTTCAGACGGTAGTTCGGACAGTAGTTCGGACAGTAGTTCGGACAGTAGTTCGGACAGTAGTTCAGACAGTATTCCATACCGTAGTCCAGTAATCACTCGATACAGTGGTTCGGATAGTAGTTCAGTCAGTAGTTCGGACAGTAGTTCAGACAGTATACCATACCGTCGTCCAGTAATCAACCCATACAGTCGTCCAGAAGTCGTTCCATACAGTAGTTCGGACAGTAGTTCAGTCAGTAGTTCGGACAGTAGCTCAGACAGTATACCATACCGTCGTCCAGTAATCAACCCATACAGTCGTCCAGAAGTCGTCCCATACAGTAGTTCGGACAGTAGTTCAGTTAGTAGTTCGGACAGTAGTTCAGACAGTGGTTCAGTCAGTAGTTCGGACAGTAGTTCAGACAGTATACCATACCGTCGTCCAGTAATCACTCGATACAGTGGTTCGGATAGCAGTTCAGTCAGTAGTTCGGAAAGTAGTTCAGACAGTATACCATACCGTCGTCCAGTAATCAACCCATACAGTCGTCCAGAAGTCGTCCCATACAGTAGTTCGGACAGTAGTTCAGTCAGTAGTTCGGACAGTAGCTCAGACAGTATACCATACCGTCGTCCAGAAGTCGTCCCATACAGTAGTTCAGTCAGTAGTTCGGACAGTAGTTCAGACAGTATACCATACCGTCGTCCAGAAGTCGTCCCATACAGTAGTTCGGACAGTAGTTCAGTCAGTAGTTCGGACAGTAGTTCAGACAGTATACCATACCGTCGTCCAGTAATCAACCCATACAATCGTCCAGAAGTCGTCCCATACATTAGTTCGGACAGTAGTTCGGACAGTAGTTTGGACAGTAGTTCGGACAGTAGTTCGGACAGTAGTTCGGACAGTAGTTCGGACAGTAGTTCAGTCAGTAGTTCGGACAGTAGTTCAGTCAGTAGTTCGGACAGTAGTTCAGTCAGTAGTTCGGACAGTAGTTCAGACAGTATACCATACCGTCGTCCAGAAGTCGTCCCATACAGTAGTTCGGACAGTGGTTCAGTCAGTAGTTCGGACAGTAGTTCAGACAGTATACCATACCGTCGTCCAGTAATCACTCGATACAGTGGTTCGGACAGCAGTTCAGTCAGTAGTTCGGAAAGTAGTTCAGACAGTATACTATACCGTCGTCCAGTAATCAACCCATACAGTCGTCCAGAAGTCGTCCCATACAGTAGTTCGGACAGTAGTTCAGTCAGTAGTTCGGACAGTAGCTCAGACAGTATACCATACCGTCGTCCAGAAGTCGTCCCATACAGTAGTTTGGACAGTAGTTCAGTCAGTAGTTCGGACAGTAGTTCAGACAGTATACCATACCGTCGTCCAGAAGTCGTCCCATACAGTAGTTCGGACAGTAGTTCAGTCAGTAGTTCGGACAGTAGTTCAGACAGTATACCATACCGTCGTCCAGTAATCAACCCATACAATCGTCCAGAAGTCGTCCCATACATTAGTTCGGACAGTAGTTCAGTCAGTAGTTCGGACAGTAGTTCGGACAGTAGTTCAGTCAGTAGTTCGGACAGTAGTTCAGTCAGTAGTTCGGACAGTAGTTCAGTCAGTAGTTCGGACAGTAGTTCAGACAGTATACCATACCGTCGTCCAGTAATCACTCGATACAGTAGTTCGGACAGTAGTTCAGTCAGTAGTTCGGACAGTAGTTCAGACAGTATACCATACCGTCGTCCAGAAGTCGTCCCATACATTAGTTCGGACAGTAGTTCAGTCAGTAGTTCGGACAGTAGTTCAGACAGTATACCATACCGTCGTCGAGAAGTCGTCCCATACAGTAGTTCGGACAGTAGTTCAGTCAGTAGTTCGGACAGTACTTCAGACATTATACCATACCGTCGTCCAGTAATCACTCGATACAGTGGTTCGGATAGCAGTTCAGTCTTTAGTTCGAGGAGTAGTTCAGACAGTATACCATACCGTCGTCCAGTAATCAACCCATACACTCTAGGCAGTAGATCGGCCGAACTACTGTCTGATCTACTAAACAATTTGCTGCCGAAGAATGGTTCGGCTATTAGTTTAGGTACAGTAGTTCATACATAGGTATGAACTATTTTAACATCAAAATCTAAAATGTTAGTAAGTACACTAACAAAGATTTACTTATAATTCTAAAAAAGTGGCCACTGTTAGTGAGTCTCCTCTAGGCCACAAACGAATAATAAGAGGGATCCTATTTTTAAATCTCAATGTATATCATTTTTATTATATATACAATATAGATCCTAGTGTAAAATATTACTCTAATGTTAATAGCAAGGTTAGCTTAATAAACTTTTTTAAAATCAAAACTACATCCTCGATTGAATTTGAAATGTAAATTAATTATCCAAAAGTCGCGAAAGTAATTCTAGTTTTTTTTAATTAAATATTGGCAATAAAAGTTCTAAAGCAATAAATAAAGATGTTGGTCACTTCAATGTGAAATAAATGAAACCTTGTCTATATGACTATTGTGATTATAGTGAAGATTCGCAATCTTCCTAAATCGGTTTAAAATTTACAATTTTAGATTGTTCTCAAGGATTCAAGGAAATTATTTCTTATAAATTATGGAATTAATATTAACTTTTTTCTAAATTTTTTTTATAGAAATCCTTAATAATGTGATAGTCCTACCATTACCTATGTTTCTAAATCGTTAAAAAATCAGATTTAATTTAAGGTATAGTCCAAATCGCTTGATTTTTTAAAAAATTAAAGATTTTTGTAGTAGGGCGTTCAGAGTCACTACTTAAATTCTTTATTGCTCATATGATTAAATTAGGTTAACTCCTGACCTCCTTTTATAATAATATGAAGAGTATATTGCAATGAATCAGACCTAACCTAAAATAAATTTTATTTGGCAAAAAATTATAATCCAGTTTTTGATTTAAAAATAAGCTAAGTTGCACTTTTTTGTTTCACAATTTGTCATTAAAATTAATAAAGCATATTTACGAGTCTATACATATTTCTAGCTTTGGAAAAGATAGTTTTATTAATTGCCGCAATTTATATTTTCATTACTAAAGCACTATTATAAAAGGCTTAAAAAATTTATTTATCTTTAAAAAAGAATAGAAAACAAAATTAAAATTTAATAGGCTTTTTATCTTGTTTTTTTTTTTATAGTATCTATGCCTTTCTTTAGTTTTTGCCATAAAAACCTATACTTAAGGTTCCAATGTTTTATATTCATTATTACTTTTATTGATGTGTAAATTCGTTGCAAATTAGTGGATATACCGACAATTAGGATTATACTTCTTTTATTGGCTGAAAAAAAAAAGTTTGAAACAATGTAAAATTTAAAACTTTGTATTAGGACTTCTGACATCTAGCGAGATATTTCTACACTAACGGAAACAGGTATTGTGTGATACCGCAGATGTTAACTCGTTAAATACTAGAGAGGTCACTAGAATGCTGTTTAAAAAATATACAAGAATGTACAGTTGTTTTTAAAAACTACATAAGAACTAAAAAAAGTAGTTACTAGGGAAAGAAATAAGTCACGTTCACTATGGAAACTTTAATTCTGCGAAAAGAAAAAAGAAGCTTGTTTATATGTCAAATGGAGCGTATTCGTACAAAAATTGGTTGGGGTTACCTAGGAGATCTGTAATACCACCCGTCGTTTGAGATGCTAACTGACATTACTTCTGTTTTTGATACTTTAAATATATCTTATATATTAAATATAACCATAATATATCAAAAAACAACAAACTGCCGGTTTAAAACATTTAATGTACCATCTAAAAGGTTTGTATAACATTTAGAGAGTGTTTTACATCTTTAATTCAAAATTCTTAATAATTAGGTAAAAAAGGAAATTATGTCATGTTTTTTTTTAAACACAGCTTGCAAAAAGGTTTGGAGATAGGTTATTCACCTTTCCCGCCGGCCGCCGTTGACCACCCTCGCGGTCGTTATACTTGAGAAACGTCAGATATGCGTCAGATTGACACAAATCACTGTGATGCTGATGGTCATTTAGTTTCCCAAGTATAATGACCGCGATTGTGGCCTACGGTGGGAAAGATCTATAGCTTTGTTTCTAGAGGACAGAATCCCGGATTTTGACTGACCGCAGGTGTAAAAATCATGCGCAGAACTTCATTTATTGACAATTCCAACAAGAGAAATGTCACATTTTTTGGCAGACAAAAAGTGATTAGTAGCAAGGGATACTTCATTTTATCAGGCCGGCGCACTCTCATGTTTATATTTTTGAATCCTGGATCCTGGAGGCCCTATTTTCTAGAAGATCCAGTTTTGTGACGTCACAAAAATTAGTTTGGCTACTCGCTAACGGTATCGCTTTAGTCAGAAATAAAGGTGAATTTGATGTGCGCAACCTGTTGACAGTTTGATAACAGTCAAAATCCGGGATTCTGTCCTCTACGAATAATGCTAATAAGGGCGCGTATTTTCGCTATCTTCCTAAAAAATGAGAGAGATTCTGCCGGCAAGGATTAAAAATACGTCATCTTTCTAAAAACAGAGAAAAGAAAAAGAAGAATTATAAACAAAACCTATCTTTTTGTTACATTTGTACTTGCACTTTATTAAATTTACTATTTATAGTTAAGTTACTTCGTAATTAATTATATTTCTATGTAATTAATTAATTAAATTACAGTACGTATAGGTTAGGTTAGAATTTAAGCCGTTACGGTTAAGTTTTTAAAAAATCGCGCGCAAATAGCAAAAAAAATAGCGTCTCCCGCATTCTCTGCCATCTATTTTGACCGCAGAAAAAATGACTCGCGGCAGGGTCTGCTGCAACCGATAATACGACATGGCAGACTCTCTTATCTTCCGGCAGAGTCCCGCACCGGGCGAAAATACGCAACCTAAATGTAGGACCCTTAAACTTTTTTATTTTGTGATGTTAAACATAATTAAAATGCATTGTTTTTAAAATCTAGCAAACCATGCAATTTAATCTAACTGTCAAGAGTTACAAAGTTGTGCTTACCTGTACACTTTTCAGGCAGGGATCTTATGAAACATAGATAAGTAGCGCCAGCTTTTGATTCATCCATGTTTCATGCCTATTGTTTATTACCAGCAAGTGTGGTACCTCCAGCATGTGGTTAGTAATAATAATAGACAATAATAACAGACAAATTAATAAAAATCACGTAATAGATCTAATAATTATTTAAGTTATTGTAACCCTACATAACCGAAAGGTAAGTATTTCACTCATCCTAATTTAATTTACAATTTTATAGCAGTTTTTTTTAAATATTTTTGAATCATAACCTCAACTACTACTTTAATCTTATATACAGTTGAAGGATTTGCTTAAATTGGACCAACACTGAAGACTGAAATATTCTTAATTAAACCCGAGATTAAATCGGTCAAGCAGAAAGAAGACCCATTTAATTTAATTTAAAAATTAACGTTAAAAATATTTAAAAAATGTCTAATCAAAATATAAACTCACAACGTAATATTGTCCTTGTTGTACATATTTGATTGGTAAACAAATTGTAAAAAGTTGTTTATTTACATTTTCAGTGACCAGCCAAAGACAGGCTCTTAGAAGGTGTCAAAGTGGAAATAGGAAACCGCTTAAGTCTCGGTGTCGACACTCAAAACTTCTTCGGCAAATACTAACCGAACTCGACACTATCTTTCACACGCTTTGACATGGAACCTTAAACCTAAAATTTGATATTTACACTAGGAACTAGAAAAAGCCCTCATTAGTACACATTAGCTATTTGTTCTTGTTTAAATGTTTCAAATTATATCGTTTACACAAAATCGAGACAAAAACACCGTTAGTTAAGTACCAAAAATTCCACTTCTCTTTCATTTTTGGAAAAGCGAAATTCAAATTTATTAGCGTAATTCTAAAAACTGCTTTATTTAATTTTTTTCTTGGCGAATAAATTTTACAAAGCTAGACGAAATAAATAAACATTTCAATAAGTTTTTTAATAACTTTCGGTTTTGGCAAAACTTAAAATGATTATTTGGACTAATTTATATCGACGAGTGATTTATTAACTTGTCATCAAACCATATGCGAAAATCTGAAACACTTACCTTTCTTATGGTGACTTTTAACACATGTTTATTAAATTTATGCATATTCCAGTCAACACGATTTCTACATTAAAAACTTTTGCGAAATAAAATTGGTGACATTGATCTTTTAAATATATCATTATTTTATTGAGTGCATTCATTAATCATATTTGTAAATAAGTGCCACAAAATTATCTGAGTAAGATTTTTGTTTGTTTTATTTACTAATTACTAATGAATATTTATTGCCGAAACTTGACTTGATTGACTTTACCATTTAAAATTCGCGGTTGTGGACTCACAAGTGCAGGATCACTGACTTAAAATAATAGACAAGGCATCTCATTTAGTAATAACAAAAATATTGCTTCGCAGATCATTCTTATACTGACCAGAAAATGGAAGTCGGTCTAAAACATATCACCGGCGTTCTGACCTGGAAGTGATAAAACTCTTAAAATAACAAGCATTTTCATTTTTCAGGACTTCAAAATAGTATATTAAAACGTAGAGTTTTAAGGAACGTTCCGAGCAGTGGAGAGAAGGGGGTCTGACCCCGAACCCCCCCCCTGAATACGGCCTTGATTACCTTCTTATAATTACAAAAATGTATTGCCGAAATTCGCTAATTTACTTAATAAAATGAACTTGTACTGTAATAATAAATGTTTTTTTTTGGGATATCGAATGTCCAGCGCCTCGTGTAAACAAGTTCACCCATCCATTTGATTTAATCTGCAGTCGCCAACGGCTCATTCACGAAATATTGAAGTCAATTTAAGAGTGTATAATCATTACTAATTTTAGGGTGGACTTTTAGGTTTAAGACATCAAAAACGAAGGTTCCGCTTGTTATAAGCTTGTTTTATTTTGCTACTTCATTATGATTACAATGCATACTTAATCAGTAAATTTACAGAGCGCTCCACATATCTGAGATACATACAGTTTTTTTGGTTAACTTTAAAAAACTAAAAAAAGTGCTTTTTGGTTATTTGGCTGTAGCATTTTTGAAACTTGGACATTATTACACACTTTTTTGTTAGCAATCAGATTCTGGTTAAAAAAATGTCTGCAACGTTTCAGCTAAGCCGTCATAATTTTTAGGAACCTTATTCTTGATTTTTAATTACGCTACAAAAATTAAATTTATTTAAATTTTTGTATGAATTTCTGAAAAGCGTAATAATTAATTTCACTAAAAAAAGTTGTAATAAATTAACTTAGCGGTAGGTATTAATTTATTCTTAATAAGTGTATAAAGTTCCTAATATGCATTTAAACATGATGTAGCAATAATGATAAATTTGTATTGCATGAGCTAAGGTAGCATTAAATCATTATGATGCCTAAATTTATGTAAAATAAGGACATTTACTTTAAAAAAATAGTTATGTCCATTTTTTTAAATAAAATGGTAAATTTATTATTTTTGATACTTAAATTTCTATCTTTAGTGTTTATTTCTTTGGGAATTGGTGGAATCTGTAAGGAATTGGTTTTGTCCCATTAATTTGCCCCTTGGTTTTATTGTTAGGTAAAATTTAAAATCATTGTTTGGGATAATTAGGAAAAATAGTGTGTGCAAGTATGCACAATCGTATTTTCAATGCATTTAAGTAAAAAAATAATAGATTTTAGTACTTAGAGTTAAAGTGATGCTTTCTGTGACGAGACAGAAAGATTGTCTGGTGAGCGAAGCGAGACAGGCATTTAATTTACGTATTCTAGTTGACTTTTATTTATTTTAAAAGAAACATCATTAAAATGATGTTTATTTGACGTTTTCAAAAAAAATTTGGTAGTGTCAGTAAAAGTTACTTTTACTGTCACCGGAAGTAAAAATCAAAAAACTCTATGATACAGTTGAGAAAAGTGCTACTTTATTTTCACCATATACGTCACTAAAATGATGTTTTTTTGACGTTTTAAGAAAAAAGATATTCCATTTTATTGCTGAATAATACGATACCGTTAGCGAGTAGCCAAACTAATTTTCGTGACGTCACAAAACTGAATCTTCTAGAAAATAAGAGGCTCCAGGATTCAAAAAAATAAACATGAGTGTGCGCCGGCCTGATAAAATGAAGTATGCCTTGCTACGAGTACGACTCACGTTTTGTCTGCCAAAAAATATGACTTTTCTCTTGTTGGAATTGTAAATTTTTTTTCTATTTACCGAAATTGCAACTAAGGGTATAGTCCGTCATTTTGGTAAACCTAAGTGACAGTTTTAACAATCATTTTCTATGACAACGAATTGTGTAACAAGTCGTTTTCTGTCACTTTGGGTTACCAAAATGACTTACGGACTATACCCTAAGTGGTTGTTAGTTTACTCGTTGAAAAATTATTGTTGTGATTATGTTGGCACTTTTTCTTCTAATTATTTAGATTAAGCAATTGGCAAATGAAAGCATAACTGAAAACATGAAGTCATAAACATCGACATTTAAAGTTCGTATAAATAGTTATAAACATAAAATAAAATTGATAGATAAATATACAACTATATAGTATATTAAACTTTGTTTCCTCTCCTAATTATGTAGAATTCCCCGGAACGGATGCAAAATGCATATAATATTGCCACTAAAAGCTACTAAACAGATTTAAAGAAAACTTGCATGCAGTAATTTTGTAATATATTTAAAATTATGGTTATAATAATTTGACATACATTCTCTCCTTCAAGCATCAGAATATGCGTATTTTTCTTTTAATTTGTTATATGTACTTCATACCCACAAATTTATAATTTAGTTTTTTATTTCATTATTAAAAAAAAGAAGGAAAAACGAAAATTATCCAAATTTTAAATTATCCATGTGATTTCTACCGATCTCTAATATTTGAATTTTTTTCAGTTATTACATATTTAAAATATTTCACTTTTAACCTTCTTTTAGATGAACTCTAATAAACTACATACTTTGTGTTTGTTATTTAAAATATTCAACTGTTTTTATGTGAAATACCGTGGAATTAGTAAAAAATAATTTTCTCGCATACTTGGGGACTATTTAATTAACATACTTGGTAGGTATGAACTTGCCCGAAGCTGCCTACTTAACGAAGATATGCAAGTACCGAACCGAGTACGCAACAATGAGGTATGAGGTTTCCAAATTTTATAGGACCTTAACTTAATAAACAACCTAAAATAGGCAGTTAGAAATGATGGAAATTCTTCGTAAATTAAGTGCCAATGTTATGTGTAATTAGGCAAAGTAAATGCAAAGAACAACTCATTGACGTAATTTTTTTAGTACCTACTTTTTCAACGTATACATTAAAATGAAAAGTTTCAAATAAATTTGAAAAAAAATTCTCTACTCTCTCTTTTTTACCTTGCAAAAAATATATAGCAGCCAGATTATTTATATGGATTAGAACATCTATTTAAAATTCACATAATGCCCGAAAATAAAAGTTTAGGGTTGGCGTGGTAGCCCCCCATAGATCACGATGGATCTGCACCAAATTTTACAAAGAGGTGTTAAATAGGATTTAAAAAAAATTAATGGAAAAATGCCCCCTGAATGGCCCCCGAAGAGTAATATTTAATCATGTGTAATTTTTTTAAAACCTTATTTTGCATCTATAGGATGTCCAATAAATAGCGCATAAACGCGATGGTACGTTCTTGGGACATTCTCAGGGATCCAAAGAAAATTGTCAAAAAAAATCCATATGTATATTTATTTAGCAAATATGAACAAAGCTGCAAAAGTTCGAAAACACAATTTAAAAAATACATCTTAAAAACTTATCTAGACTCGAGCATACATTTTTGCATTAGATCATATTGACATTGTTGTCAGCTTCATTTCATAAAATTTTGGTAAAATTCAATTGCTTATAGAAATATAATTTGATTTGATCATTTAAGGACAGCCTTATTCTACAAAGGAAAGCGATATGTTTGCATCTCATTCCCGCAGTGCAGCTTCTAGTTCATTTAAGTCTGCAGAAATATGTGGGGCATGTACAATGTTTTTTGATATCGAATTGAATTCTCCAATTAATAAACATTTTGGGGGTACTTAACAAATACCCGAAATATTATTCGTAAAAGAGTAATTGTGTAATAAAAATGACCTTCTTGAAAGCCCTGTTTTACATCATTCAATTGACTTAATCTGAAAAAGTTGGGCATGGATATGAAAAAATATGGTACCATTGTGATTGTATTTAAAATGCCCAGACCCGAGTACATTTTGTTTTTCGATAAATTTATTAGTTGGTTCGTAATAAGCAAAAATGTGATCGTTTTTTTGGGAGACGATTATATTTTTGCTTATAATGAACCAACCAATAAATTTATGGAAAAACAAAATGTACTCGGGTCTGGGCATTTTAAATACAATCACAATGGTACCATATTTTTTCATGTCCATGCCCAACTTTTTCAGATTAAGTCAATTGAAATTTAAAAAAAATTCAAAAATTTACTGAAAAATAGACTGTTGTCGTACTGGAAATTTTATCAAATATTGAATAGAAATGTCAACTCTACTTCAAAAGAATTTGTGTTATGTCCAAACTCATGAAATAGTAAAATGCATACATTTTCGACGTGAAAAGTATCTTTAAATCGATAAAAATATAAAAAGTGATCCTACACGTAATATTTTTTACAATGCAACATCTGAAAATACTCGAAAAAGTTAAAAACCTAAGCTGAACTCAACTCAGCCTGCAGTGCAATTTATTTTTACAGTTTTCGTTTTCCCTTATTAGAAAGACAATTTTACCTTATGGACTTATGTGTGAACTATCTTAAAATAATAAAAAAGGACTAATTTTAACAGATATAATAGTTTGGTCTGCGCATGTACGTACGGGACGTTTGCTTTAAGATTTCGTTAACATTCGTCCCTTTTGGAATTAAGCATCTGATTTTTTCAAAAATCATGATCTAAAATAGCATAATTATGCAAATTTAAATAAAAAAATGTGATGGTAGAGCGTTGGACTCACACGCAAGCGTTTGGGGGGGTCGGCGCGCTTTTCTTTTTAATAAGGTATGTAAAATTAAAAATATAAATTATCTAATGTTGTTAAAAATGCACTTTTATTCCGTAAAGTATAAGTTTCAAGGTGATATGGTTGTTAAAAAATTCTCTTCTTTAGGTTTCTTTAGAATAACTTTAATGTCCATTTTAAAAGCTTTTTCTTGATGAACTTAATATGATGTTGTCCCTTGTATCTTTTAACTTAAAATACATTGACTTTAAAACATGAATTTCGGTGCACTGTCTCTGCTTATTTTTTTTATCTGCAAAATAAGAATTTTTTTAATAAAACTTCGATCTGCCAAAAATGTAAAAGTGACGGTTATAGTTGTGACACTACAAATTTAGTCCCTTAAGGAGAAAAATCTAAATCTCTATCCCAAATATTATTTTCTTTACGTTTTCCATCTTGAAATGAAATAAGTCTTTCTTTGTCAATAAGGCTGTCCTTAAAAGATAAACAAATGGTAAAATAATTTTAGATAGATTGTGTCTTTGTATTTAGCCATTTTTTTGTTAATATGTGCTGTTGTTTTCAGGGTATAGGCGTTTGAAGTTTCCCACTTTGGGGCTCACATCTCCGAGGAGGGTATATGAGATAAAGTTTTTTTAACAATTTTCTGAGGATCCCCATAGCTGCCCCAAGAACGTACTATCGCGTTTATGCGCCATTTTTTGGACACCCTGTATGTGCAATGTTTGTGTAAATCTAACATGATTGGAAAATATTCTTTGGGAGCCATTTGGGGAGACAAAGAATTTTTTAGGGAAAACATTTTTCCAAACATTGTTTTAGAATTTTGTTTAGCACCTATTTGTAAAATGTTTGTTTGTGCAGATTCTTTGTAATCTAATGTTGAAAATTAAAGGGGGCTTTTTGGGGGGCTACCACGTCAACCCAAAACTCTTATTTATGTGCATTTTGTAGATTTAGCATCCTAACACATATAAAAAAATCTGGCTGCTATATTTACTGATAAATGATTATAATAATGTTTTAAAACAGACTTTTGCTGCACAACAAAAGGATTTTTAAACATTTCAAAAACTAGGTGCAGTCAAACTGCTCCAAAAACATTTTAGTAACTAAGTGAGTAGGACAGTTTCCGTGATATTCTGGATATTAACAGCAGGACAGCGATGCGATACCAAAACGTGGGAGTCATCACCAATATTGAAAATAATCATCAGCAACCTCGCGAGATAGTTCTGCTACAACTTCTGATAGATTTGTAAGACGTGAGTAGTAAAGTGTTGCATGACGATGGTGTGTAAAGTTGGTGTCTTGGCTTAGTCGCTACCAAGTGCAGTTAGTTGCCGATGTTAAGTCGAATTGCAAGGGCCTCATAGAAACCAACCCAAACCAGATAATTTGCAGGATTCCAGGGCTAGCCAAGATAATCCTGCACGACTAGACTCATATTTCTTGTTATTTGCGCCGCCAACGTGATGAGGAAACTTGGACGCGCGAAAGTGTTTCAAACTTTTTCAAACTAAAACATAATCGTGTTGTTTATGTGGCTTAGTGTCTTTGACAATTAGTTTAACAGTTTTTGTTAATGTTTACTGTGATTGTTACGTTTCTAACTAATTAAATTTACTGGAAAGTTTGTGCTCGAGTTTAAAAGGTTACGGTTTTGTTATTTTTTGAAGCAAGCTCTCTAGGTGCATCTGTAATTTATCAGGCATTTGTTTATTTACACCTGCGTCGGGGATTCCACCCAACGGTAAGATATAAACAATTTTATTTATAATGACTCTCCTCCGATTGTAAATATCTTAATTAGATCGGATTTTGTTTATAAAAGCTTAATTATTTTATAAACTTTTTCAAGTTTTATTCAGATTTTCATCTAAATTTAAACTGGATTGCTTCTGCTTCATCGTGAAGGTGAGACTTTTGCTTAAGATACTGTGTTATTTGATGCCAAGTATGGATAACATTATACGAGAAAAAACTAGTGCTAGGGCAATATACAGCGTGTCTTATAAAATTAAAGGTCAACAAAACTCGATATTCATAAATATTAATATTATTTCAGTTGCTATACATAATTAATTTTTCCAATTCCTTTTCAAATTAGAGGCCATGTATATCGTAGATTTAATTAATGGCATTCAAAAAAGCAGCAAATATAAAGAAACATGTAGCTTAGGCGTTTTTACGCAAAACAAAATATTTGTTTAAATAATAAAAAGTCAAAAGAAAACTATACATCCTGTACACGAATTTTATAAAAATTTACATTTTGCCACTTTCCTAGTGATGGATAGTTTGCAGGTAATTTAAAATAAACTTTTAAAAACTACGCGTAAAAATCAATTGGAATTTTGTAAATAATGAATGGAATTCACTTAAAATTACAAGTGAATACACTATCCAATATGTGTGAATGACGAAATTTTTTATGAATAAAGTTGATTTTATTAATGAAAATGTAAAATAATTCTCATTAATTAAGGCTTAACTGTAAAATACAAGATATCAAAACATTTAAATTAAATAAACATCTTTTATAACTAATAAATTCAAATTGATATGACAAAAATTAGAAGAATTGTCCATTAAACTACTCGAAAGCAATTCCAGATTCAGTTAAATTTAACGACCCAAATTTTGATCGTTTAAAAGGTTGTAAGATGCAGATTTAAAAATTTGTTTTAAACTTTAAAACAGATTTTTAATATTTTTTAAATACAGAATCTACAGAATATAAAGCTGATGCTTCTTAAATAAAGCTTCGGTATGCTTCGGTATACATTTTCCGAAAAACATTTTGTATGGATCTTTATTAAAATTTCGTTAATTAACCTTTCTCCAAATATACGGATTTTTTAAAAGTAGATAAGCAAGATAAGCTTTTTGACAAAAAATAAAAATTTTAGGTTAAAACAGATTTTTAATATTTTTTAAATACAGAATTTACAGAATATTAAGCTGATGCTACTTAAATTAAGCTTCGGTATACATTTTCTGAAAAACATTTTGCATGGATCTTTATTAAAATTTCGTTAATTATCCTTTCTCCAAATATACGGATTTTTTAAAAGTAGATAAGCAAGATAAGCTTTTTGACAAAAAATAATGATTTTAGGTTTTAGCTGATCGGTTTTATAACGCTGTGAGTTTTCGACGTTGTCTGCAAACAGAATAATAATAGATTCGCAAAATCCTATGCAACTCTTTAAAATTAGGAGGACAACTTTTTTTATTTTTAAAATGATATTTTGATACCATTATGTCTGAGTTAAATATAAGCTTTTTGTTTTATTTATTAGTCTGGACTGGGATAGTGTTGTTAGACACACTTTTACATTTTTAATTGACGACACAATAAATTTTTCTTTCGCTTACTTTTGATATGTTATAATAATACATTTTGATCTTTTTCCAGAATAATGTCTTTCAGGTTTAGAATATAAATAATAAGTTAACGTATGATCATAGACGACACTTAATTGCTATCAGATGATGTATAAATAAATTTATAAGGTTTTTTATGAGAGAATCTACGATGAGTCCATGAGAAACTAAATTGAGTAATTTTTATTTATCACTTCACTCAGAATTATTTAATAATAATAAATAAATCCTTAGGAGCTGTTAAAATAAATCAAGATTTAGGAAATAATTTATGACTTTTTAATTACCGCTAAAGTACCTCCCATACTAATAGATCCTATAATAATTATTATTTTAGATAATTAAACTGCATTTAAACCTTTAACTATTTAGGTAGGTGCTTATTTAGTTTTAATTTATGGATGGACCAAAGTATAAGCTTTTGAAATAAGAACTTATATTTATTTTTGTAGGTTAAATTCTTTTAAATAAAATAATTGACTGATTCTAATACTAAAAAAAACGTCAAGCACATATTCAAGGTTTTAATAATATATTAAAACATAGGGTTCTAATAAGAAACGTTTTTTAGCACGCGTCCAGGTTCCAATGGACAAGTGCAAAAAAACGCCTTATAAAACGGGTTTTTTATACTATTTTTTATATTTTCTTCACTTAATTTATAAAAAAGCATTTTTTAATTAAATTAAAAACTTAACTTAAAATTTTATTTTTATTGGATTGACAACATTGACATTTTGAAGTAAAAAATAAATCTAAGTCTGTTAGTATATTGAATAATGTCATTTGTAAACTTTACTTCCTTAATTCTGAATGAATAGGCTTTTTTGAGAAAATGTAACCGTTGATATCCAGTGCGTTTTTTTTTGACAATGGAAGTAACTTATAGAATTTGTAAAATATCATGCTGTCAGTTTTATTTCAATGACCTAGAAAAAGACAGAATACATTTTGCAACTTCTAGAAGTTACTTCCATTGCCAAAAAAACGCGATAATCGTTTATCCAATTCTTCTTGTTATTTCTCCTACAAAAAAACTGTCAGCTGTCTCTCGATAGTTTATAATAGTAAAATTTGTAAACAAAAAGTAGTAGAATTTATCTTTTTTCAAGTGGATCACCAACCTAATAAAATAGAATTTTGGGTTTAATATAAAAGCAATAATAAGCAACCGTAAGAAACCGTAAGAAACCAAATTTCGGGTTTCATAATGTGCTTATTATAGAACGCAAATATGAAAATAATTTAAATTTTGTAGCAACCTCACACTCTACACCTTGTGTTGTTGTGAATTATGCACTTGTTCATTTTTGAATTTTTTGTTGATTACTATAAAGTATCAAAAAAAGTGACACCAACCCAAATGGTGTTAAAAGAAAAATGAATAACCCATTTATAAGGTCAGATCTGCAAATATGCTAAGTTTTCTTACTGACTGACTTTACGGGTGCATTCACCCTAGAATTTAAAAAAGGACTGACCATTATGCAACTAGGATGAAATACTTTTGAACTTGCTCTTCACAAAGAGCATGAGTCATAAAACTAACTAATAACTTATACGTATCCATGTGTAATTGTTAAAACAATGATATTTTAATTACCACAAAGCGATGCAGGTTGTAAAATTTAACAATTTCCTTCCGCTCACACCTGGATATTAGAAAAATCAAACAAGTTCATATTCAAGTTCTTATCTTGACCATGATTTAAAGACATAGATAAACTCAAAGTTAGCTAAACTATCTTTAAAAAAATATTAAGTTAATTACCATATTTCACTTTATAAATAGCATCTTTAGATTACAGGTGTTCCTATTTTTATGTCAATAAAAGATTTTTGGCAAAGATAAGTTCAACATAAGAATATGCAAATGTACGAAAAAAAGAACATGAGTAGGATTTACATAAAACAAGAGACCGCTCATATTCTTATAACAATTTACTTCCAGTATATGGTTGAACTTAACAGGTGTTATAGCTGTTTACAACGAGGTTGGAACAACTATAAAATGCAAATATTATAGTTGCCAAAAATACTCTCACATTAATTACATACATTAATTTATAAAATATTGTAATAGCTTGGTGAATGCTTTATAATTTGGGCTTTGGATATTGTACAGATAACAGCTCTGCAAATTAAGAGAGAAAAATTATTAAACAAATTTAAAAATGTTTCATTTTAGTCCATATTGAAAGGACTGTCTAAACATTAATTTTAAATATAAAAAAAGGAACTTGCAAAGTGTAACTTTTTAAAAAATAATCTATTCCACTCACTGATCTAATCACATCAGAGGATTTTTTATTTACAATATGATATGATACTTCTATGTATCTAATCCATTCGTGTTTTTTAACAATTATTTATTTGTTTAAAAAAAATAAGGAACAATCAAACTGCACGTAGGGTATAAATTTGAAGAGAAGCTAAAAAAGTTGCGTTAAATTCTGTTCAACATGCGGCCACCTTAAAACATTTTCCTTTTTTGCAATTAAAGTTGAATAATTCGAAGCATTATAAAACAATAAAAATAAACGCTAAACTTAAGATAATACGGATCATTTCAGAACCTTTTACCAAAAATAAACCAAAATTGATAAATGTAAAAACTTAGTCGCTGTCTAATTTACCAGCGATAAATGAAGTACCTTCTGAAATTCTTTATATTTTTTTCCAGTTTATTTTGCTTCTTAATTAGAAACCCGAAATGTTTCATTAATTGTATTTCTGTCTGCTAATCTGTTAAGTTTATTTAAATTGCATTAGATTTTATCTCGCCGTTTTAATTATAATTAATGTTTACGTACTTACTTTTTTTTGTAAACTAAAATATGTGAAAAGCAATCAATTTTTTAACTTGTGTCTATTATTAGGACCTGTATACTTATTTGTGAAAAAAATTAGCAGCCAGTGCGTGTTTATAGAGCTTTTGACTTTATTATCAAGCTTTTTTTTATGGATTCAAACAAATAAACTCATAAATTTGTATATTAGCACTTCTAAATTGGAGTGAAAAATATTTAGACATTTTTTATTCGTTTTGTGCTTTTGTATTTCTTTCCCGATAAAGCCATTTATTTTAGCGCCTATCTATAAATGATATATCCCGAAACCATAGTAATTCTGAGCTACTATATCACAATTATGTTTGACAAGTAAGAATTAAATAATTACATATCGGCATACATTTGCTTATAATTATATTACCCTCTTTTGTGTCTGAATCAAAAAACGTAAGATTCTTTTAGCCTTGATAACTTCTTAATTAATAAACTGTCTATAAACATGAAAAACAAGAAAATCGAATGCAAAAATACAAAAGACACATAAATAACACTGTCGCTGAATATTTTAATAAATACTTGTTTTTTAAAACTAAACTACCATGAAAATTAATTGCATACTTTATGTATTAATATGATAGTCTCTGAATTATTTAACATTTTATTTCTTGTTTATGAATGAAAAATATAATCTTTGATGTAGGTAATATCCAAACTCAAACTGAAAAAGTTTATGATAATTTAACATGCATTTTATACATTTTTACGATTTATTTTGCTTGGAAACACGATTTTTTCTGGTCATTAAAAGCCAGATTAGCTTAAATTTTATTATTATACTCTTCGCAAAAGAGTATATTACGATTACTCGGACCTTCTCTAAAATCGTTAATATTCATCCTAGACCAAAATTTTTTGTAGATTCGTCCGTTTCATGACTTTTTAAGACTTTTATTTTTTGTCCGTCTGTCTATAACGAAACTTGTGACCACGATAACTGAAAAACGGTTTATTCAATTGACTTGAGATTTGGTGCAAAAATCAATCTTGTTTGAGAGAAGAACTCTATTGTTTTAAAAAGAAATCAATTAAAAAATAGAGGGTTGAAATCACCCCTAAAGTTGAAAAAAAATTCATATTTCGGTTAATATCAATTTTACGAAAAAACATATTCTTAACTAAATTAAAGATTGTATTTTTCCCTATAAAAAAGCATTCAGTAATTTTTTTGTATCCCCACTCATTTACAAAAAAAATAAGTTTTAAGTTTTTTTTAATAAAATAAAAAATGCACCTTTTTAATCATCTACTGCGAAGAGTATCATATAGAATGTGTAACAATTATATAACAATAAAAAAATAACCTATCTGCGAACTCGAAGTGTAAAAGTGATCTAACCTGCTCTTGTTATTTTTTTTTAAGTTGAACAATATTTGTTAGACTTTTTTGAATTGTTTTTATTTACACAGTGTAATGCATTAAAATTTTATAACAGTTTCTAATGTTTTATAGCTTCTTGGGTAATCAGATTTATTCTTATTCAATTTTTTTATTAGTAAAATCAATAAGTAAGAATAAGATATTGACCCTAATAGTACAGTCAATCTGTCCTAAATAATGAGGGTACATCGACAAAATTCCTGGTAGGGCCGCCTTTTTTATATGATGTAACTGCATGTCCAAAGAGCAAACTGGCGTATACCTATTGCAGAACCGGAGTTATGGCCCCCCAAAGGGCCCCCTTTAATTCATCACGGTGGAACTGCCAAATTTTGCAAATAGATGTCAAATGAGGTTTTAAAAAGATTTTTTAAAGAAAAATCTCTAAAAAAATTCCTTCAACCTCTAAATAGCCCCCAAAGAGTAATAACCAATCACGTTGGATTTACACCAAATTTTGCAGATAGATGCATAATAAGATGATTAAAAATACATCATATAAAAAAGTCGGCCCTAATAGGAATTTTGTCGAAGTCCACATACGGATTGACTGTACTAATGCCACATATAGCACTAATAAGTCAGAATATCAATCACTCTATGCAATTTAATAACTTGTTCCTTTACTTCCTGATGAAGTAGTAGATGAAATGGGCTAAATTTAGAGGACTTTAAATCTTTCAATTTTAAACGTCTCTTATCGCAATATTGGTAGTGGCAAATGATCTCGTACTCGTATGTTGCACGTGCAAGCAATATTACTGAAATTATTAAAAATAAGAATTTACACATGCCAATTTTCCAACTAATTTGTAACACCGTAATTGTGGCATGCCAGATTGCAGTTTCTAGAATTATGGAAATGTCTTAACTGAGTAGAATTTTGTTAATTCATAGAGTAAACCTGTATAATTCTTAAAATTTGGCACCCAATATGTTCGGAATATCTTAATATTTTTATTTATAAAAAAAAATAGCCATTCTCTGTTGTTATCGAGGTAATGGGTGTAGTTGTTCTCGAATAATGCAGGTTGATATTTTTTTGTCGTGTAGCTACCGCTCTAGACTACCTCAGCAATTCAGTTTTGAAATTTGCATTTACAACAATCATGTATTTTCCAATATGTTCATGTCAATTTTAACTTAAACAGATCTTTTTACCATGTCCAGGTTTCAAGGTTCCTTACTAAATAAATTTTGCTAACCTTTCATGAAATTGTACATTACAAACGAAACCTCCGACGTATTTCTTATGCATATACCACTTGATTTATGCGACAAGATCATGTGTATTTACAAATTGGCTTTTTTTATTCTGGAGGTACTTCTACCTATTTTACGGTACTGGTTCATTTGAATCATTTGTTCATTGTCCAATTTACATTTATTGTACTTATACAAAACAGTCATTAAGCAATTTTTATGACTATAGCTACCCTATTGACAATTCCAACAAGAGAAATGTCACATTTTTTGGCAGACAAAAAGTGATTCGTAGCAAGGCATACTTCTTTTATCAGGCCGGCGCACTCTCATGTTTATATTTTTGAATCCTGGAGACCTTTTTTTCTAGAAGGTCCAGTTTTGTGACGTCACAAAAATTAGTTTTGCTACTCGCTAACGGTATCGCTTTAGACAGCAATAAAAGTGAATATTTAATATAGTGCAATAGATAAACAATAAATTATGCACAGTGCTTTTTTTAGAGGAATTTTTAAGCATTCAAACGCTTTTATAGTCGATTTAAATAAGAATAAGAATAAAATTGCAAGTCATAGTAGGTATAAGGGTTGGTATGTGACAAATATGAACATTCAAGAATATAATAAAGTTGTAAATAATATAAAAAAGAACAAATAATGTTCTTTTTGGGACGCCCATGGACAATGTTCATATACTGATAAAGCATCTGCTTCGGGGGGTGGGGCCAGAGGTAAACCCATGGAAAAATAACTTCAGCATACCAGGGTCACATTCCAGTTAAATTACAAGGTATAATAAATTGCCAAAAATTACAGAGGTTTCAAGGTTGATATCCAATTTAATGCATTTGGAGTCAGATTATGTAATTCATAAAAACCGCCTTCAAAGTTGGTGTTTGGACAGTCTTCTACAATATGTTTAATAGTTTCTGGAGATTCACCACATTCACATAATGGACTAGGTAGTGCATTCCACTTATATAACATATCATTGCAACGTCCGTGACACGTTCTTAGACGATTAACAGCACTCCAAATCTTCCTCGGCTGATCAAAACCTGAAACCTCTTGAGTAGGATCATCGATTAACTCCTTATTGGACACATTAACATTTTGCCAATTAAGTTTCCAAACGTCGGATACTGAATAATTTATGCCTATATAAAAAAATAAGCACAACGAAATAAGGTGTGAGTAAAAAGAATATTTAACAAAAAGCAAGTGGCAAATCATATTCTAAGAAATCTTTGGACAAAGTGAAAAGCTCCAGTCGTTTTGAAACTACTCAGTTTAAACACATTTCCAAGAAGCTAATAATGCGACAAAATAAGCATAAAATTTGTTGATTTTATTGTTTTGTTCATAAACATAACCAATTGAGAAAGTGCGCATAAAAAGTCTAGACAATTATTATTGCTTGATTATTGATACAATATCAAGTACAGTATGTATTACTTTGTAAAGTAATAACTGCTAAATGGTAAAAATTGGGGCGACAACTTCCCAATAAATACGATTTATGATTTTATAAATCAAATCAATTCTTTAACAGCGACGACTGCACAAAATAATGATTTATGTGTAACGGCTCCCGAATAATAAAGTGAGGTAGGTGCCTTCTTTATTATCTTTAATTCACAGTTTTAAGTGTTGGTTTTTATAACCCATTAATATGAAATTGCTTTTTATAATCTTAATGGGACAATCAACAAGTTCGTAAAAATTTAAGCTATGGTTGTTAATGCTCAGTGAGCTGAGCTATCTTTGATTCTGCAAAAACTAGCGGTTGTTATTGCATTCTTTGAAATCAAAAATTAAGACTAAGAGTATGTGATAAAACGTATACCGCGTTTTGTAACAACATAAGCAGAGTGAGTTGGACAGTGGCTATAGGCTCTAAAGGCGTATGTTGGTTGGTTGTATCCAATTACATTATAAGTGATCATAAATTGCAACCAAATTTTCCTTAGGGACTTTAACCCACTTTCACATAACAGGAAAACGGAGTTCTGCAGAAAAATTACCCGGCGCATTCGCCATTTTTTGTTTTTCAGTTATTCCTGGTTTTAGCAGGATCGGAACCTCTAGAGTGCCTTGATGATTTTGACAGTTATTGTCGCCTTATAGAGTGATGACATGCATTATTCTTTCTCTGTCATACAGAGAACGTCATTAATTGTGATTGTAAGTTGTAATTGTTGTCACTTTGGCTATAACGTTGATGACGTTATCTGTATGACAGAGAAAGAATGATGCATGTCGTCACTCTATAAGGCGACAATAATTGTCAAAATCATCAAGGCACTCTAGGAACCTCTATACACAATATTTTCAAGCACTATACTACAGTCAATCTGTCCTAAATAAGGGGGGTACATCGACAAAATTCCTGGTAGGGCCGCCTTTTTTATATGATGTAACTGGATGTCCAAAGAGTAAAACCCCAAATTGGCGAATAGCTACCTATTGCAGAAACGGAGTTATGGCCCCCCAAAGGGCCCCCTTTAATTCATCACGGTGGAACCGCACCAAATTTTGCAAATAGATGCCAAATAAGGTTTTAAAAAGATTTTTATAAAATAAAAATCTCTAAAAAAATTCCTTCACCCCCTAAATGGCCCCCAAAGAAAAATAACCAATTACGTTGGATTTACACCAAATTTTGCAGATAGCAATATCCAAAAATAATTCCTTCACCCCATAAACGAAGGGGGCTTTTAATTAATTCATTATACATCTATCTGCAAAATTTGGTGTAAATTCAACGTGATTGGTTATTACTCTTTGGGGGCTATTTAGGGGGTGAAGGAATTTTTTTTAGAGATTTTTATTTTATAAAAATCTTTTTAAAACCTTATTTGGCATCTATTTGCAAAATTTGGTGCAGTTCCACCGTGATGAATTAAAGGGGGCCCTTTGGGGGGCCATAACTCCGTTTCTGCAATAGGTAGCTATACGCCAATTTGGGGTTTTACTCTTTGGACATCCAGTTACATCATATAAAAAAGGCGGCCCTACCAGGAATTTTGTCGATGTCCACATACGGATTAACTGTACTACTAATCTTCTTTAAAAATTAAAAAAAAAATTAAAATATTTATTAACGGACTAAATCCTTGAACATCCATAAAATTGGTGTAATATCCGATTCCTGATTAGGACAAGGACTCTGTAGTCCCTCTAGCGTCAACTAATTTATTTGTGTTGTTTTAAAAGTATGGTTGTCGTAAGTATTTATGTAAAAATAGACATGTAGAGTAGACTGTAACTTTATCAGCCTCATAAGCTTTCATAGTGGAATTTAATCTTGTTCTTCAGGCAACCAGTTTGCAGTGCCATTTTCACGATTTATTTCATTTATCTCTAGTGCACGTATGTAAAAATCATACGTAGAGCAATTAACATGGCACAGAAACTTGGTTTACACAAGTTCTTATTTTTATTTATCAATAACCTGTCTTTTACACTTATACTGTATCATATTCTAAAAGACACCACAATGTGTAATATTAATAAAACCAAAACTTCTACTATAGAGTGTGAAAAATGCAAAAACAATTCAAAAATGTCACACCAAAGGTTCAAGGAAAAAAATCCCAAAGGATTTTGTTTACAAAAGCATCAAGCAATAAAAAACAACTCCAGTTAAAAAACGACAGGGTTTCATAATATTTATATAAATCAATTTTTAACTTCGGAAAAAAACAAATTTTTTGCCAGTGGATACACAAATGAATAAAAAGATTAGAAAGGGTGTTAAAAGAAGAAATCATAAATCACAAAACTTTCAACGACCAATAAAAATTAATGTTTGTTTTTCGTGTTTTTGAGGTCATTGCCCTCTTATATTGATTTGTGATTATGATATGTCAAAATAAAACTTAAATTAATTAAAAGCAGTTTTATGATTTGTAAACTATGTATTAAAATCCGCAATGATTCATGGCACACATAAAATTTAATAATTTTACTTGTGAAAATAATTAAATACCTTTTAGATTTCATACACCTACAGGGTGTCCAACAATTGGCACATAAACGCAATTATACGCTCCAGGGACATTCTTGAGGATTTTACAAATAGTAAAATAATTTTAGATAGATTGTGTCTTTGTATTTAGCAATTTTTATCGTTAATATGTGCTGTTATCTTTAAAATATAAGCGTTTGAAGTTTCGCACTTTGGGGCCTTATATCGCCAAGAATAGATTTTTTAAACAATTTTCTGGGGGTCCCTAGACATGCTCTAATAACGTACCATCATTTATGCGCTAATTTTCGTACACTCTGCATACAATTTTATACAGGGTGTATATTCATATAAATAAAACTCTAGAGTAAATGCTCGCTATTACATATTTTCTACATTATTATATGTACCAAGATAGGTATTTTACTTATATTTTATAATATTACTTTATTTTTATTTGCAGAAGCTGTTCTATAACATTTTCTTAAATTGTTAATAATATGACGATAAGCGGAAGAAATTAACGTTTATCCATAACATCATGACAAATAAGTGTCTGTTGGGAATATTTAATAAGCGCGTACAATTTAATTAATTCTAGAATGTCCAGTAGACAACTAAAATAATTGTTCATCACAAAAAAAAGAGGAAATTTATAGGCATTTAAGAGCCCTATATGCCACCTTCTCTTATGCAAATTTGTGTACAACTTAGACCGCAGTTTTTAGAGTTATTATTAACGCAATGACTTTGAAATTTTGATAGTATTACCTTAACTTCTTTTAAAATACTTATTGTTTGGCACATTTTGATTTGAGTCCCTAGTTTAGCAAAAATAACAGTTGAAAGGTGGGTAAACCATGCCAAAAACAACAACTATTTTTTTTAAGAAATTGAGCGCTTAAAAACAAATTTTAAAAAACAATAAGTATTACAAATTTAATAAGCTTTCCAATGACACCAAGTTTTTAAAAATCCGATAAGAATTAGCAAAGATATTTGAAGTCTAAATTACGTGAATATTTACATAGGAAAGGGCTCCCTTCCGCCAGCCTCTAGCGTACAATGGAAAAAGGATGTTTCTGATTTTGACATGTTTACTGATTTATACGTTTTTTGGACCATGCGAAATCGATAATCATACTTTAAACATTATTTTATTGATAAATATTTAGATATTAATACGTCGAAGGTGTACCTGCCGTTCAATGTTAAGCATATTGAATAAAACCTTATTATTTTAAAATCTGATTTTTGCACATACACTCTTTTTCCACGCTACGGTAGGCCCTCGCATGCTAGCGTTCCCCGCACCGATTCGCGTCTCACCATGGTAGTCGGAGGAGATATGAGGCTCTTAAGAAAGTTCTTAAATAAACACTCTGAAAGTTTACTTAACCTCTTTAACCTGGAACAAAATAAAAAGTCCATAATAATTAGTTTTTTAATTAATAAAGAAACACATAACGCTAAATATTAATTTAAAATGTATAAAATTAAGTAAGAGATGACCACTTATCATCAATCCGCAATTTTTAAAAGCAATAATAAACACATTTGCTTAATTGAACCGGGTGTAGAATTTATGACACTAAGTGCACACTTTAACACTTAGATGGATACCTACAATAATTACAAAGTAAATGTTAAAGCAGATTAAATAAATAGTCTTACCTACAACAAATGAGTTAACAACATAACGATAAAATAATGAAGATAAATTTTAGATAAAGAAATTAATTCCTCAGAAGGACTTTCTGGGTATGTCAAGTGGCATTTCATTTCGCTCTATTCATGTCTATTAATATATTTATGTTTTGTCACGTCTGTCTTCCTTTTTTTGGTTTTATTAAAATCAGGCTGCATTATACTCTTGAGTAATCGTACTCGTACTTTTGTAGTGAATGGACAATTAATCCTACGTTCATGTTCCTTCAAACGTTAAGTAGTTATTGTTAAACTAGTGCACTAGAGATGAAGTCTGGAAGTGATTAAAAGGCATCTTACTTTTCTGGACCGTTTGAAACGGAACTAGATTCCGATTGTCTTTTCAAATCTAGATTGATGGCTTTTGGATCGTTGCATCTGACCTGGAGCTTTCCCAAAATAGAACGAGACAAGACTCATTTAGTTTCTGAGACTAATTTTTCAATGAGAATGATACGATCTACAACTCGCGGTACCAAATTGATCCTTTTACAATTTTAGGAATTTTTTTTTAATTATAGTTAAAGTCCATAAATTTTATATATTGGTTTATAGATGAATTTACTTAACTTCACTTATATTTCGTAATTTCAGCTAATTCAGGGTAAAGAAGGCATCTGTCCCCTTTTTCTCTAAGCCATCTATCGGCTACTAGACCAAATTTTTATAATTGAAAAGAAAACTGCAGAATAGACATACAAGTCGATCATTTGCGATTCTAAGATTGACCGATAGATGGCGTTTACATAACCGCAATTAACAAACTATAAATGCACAAATAAAGTCGATTTTAATTGTTAAGTGGAAGTAAAGTAATACTTATATCCTCTAAACCAAGTTATCCTCATCTATAAATGATAAACCTAAGCGTTAAAAAAATGGACAAATTTAAAAACAGTTGTTTCTATAAAAAGTTAAAAGATTCTTTCAAAGAATGCCTGGCGTTGGAAAAGTAAATATTAAATAGTTGGCTAAATTATCCGTGTCCTCTTATTTGCGGACACCCAATTTGCGGACATACCCAATTTGCAGACAGAAAGGTTAGAGGTAGTGAGTTTTTTTTACCTGGTTAAAGTCCAATATGCATATTTTTTTTGAATTTCAGGGTTTTAGACTGACTTTTATGAAAGCACTGGGGGACATTTTTCTACTGGGAGACATTAGGTTAGGTAGGTTAGGTTAAGTTTTGCTGCTAAAATGAAAATATAAACGGTGCCTAGCTGTGCGTCCAAAATTGTGTGCATTACACTGAAATAATACTAGGTGTTGTTCTCGGTGTTGTTATGTAAAAAATGTATCAACACATTATCAGAAAGCATTGTAGTTTAAAATATTTGATCTTCATACTAAATAAAAGCATAGAATATTATTACTGACTTCTGCACATCTTCTGACATCTCAAATTAAAGGATAATCCTTTTCTTACCTCCTAACTCTTACCTTATGATTATGTCTGCAAACTGGAGAGTATTTTGGAATGTCCGCTTATTGGATGTCCGAAAATAAGAGGGGTTCTAAATTATCGTACTACACATTTTTTCAATTAAAGTTTTTAATTTAAATGCATTCTAAGAAAAACATTGTGTCACCTACTGGCCTATTTTCAGGTAGACATAACACGTCTAGTACTCTCAATGTTATTTAAATACCTAAACATATGTGGTACTTAATTATCATTCTGGTAAAAAATTACTTAACGGTACCGTGATTTGATAGAAATATTCCAGACATAACATTCTCTTATAAAACACAGGTGAGAACGAAACTAATTTAAGTAAACACTTACTTAAGATTAATTTCTATAATTTGAAAAGCTTTAAACCTTAAAATGTTCATATGAGTAATAGGCCCAGTTTTCAGGAGTGGCATTTATCTCTAAAAGGTGATATAAAGAGAATATCATTATGAGATTGTTTTAATAAGAACCGTCAGCAAAGTGTTTGGAGGGACATACATAATATATTATTTTGTATAAAAAAGATCAAAGACGGTACTACTTGGTAAGGTCTTTTTTAAGAACCTTAATCTACTAAGGACTTAATTTGTTGAGCAAGAACTAATGCAATCTGACTTATAAAAAGTACTGTTTAATGTTTAAAGTTCTATATTATAAAGGTTGACCCATTATAAAACAATAGCTGGATCTAGATTTCTTGAATAATATCATGATAAGATTGCCTTATAAACAGCGGTACGATTTTGCCCAATTTTATTGTCAGTGGCAGAGTTTTTCTAATTATTTCAAATTAATGCTTAATTTTTTCGTCTTAAGAGTGGACCACGATTGGAAAATGTTTTATTGGTTGTCAAGTTTTAAGTGCAAATCACCCATTCGATGAATCGCATAATGAACAAATTTAGGCTATAATTTTTACAATCAAATGTCTAACACAAATTACCACATGATGGCTTAACAAAGCGCTTTAAAATTCAATGAAAAATTGTAACCTATCTGAAATACTATTAAGAAGGAATTGCCTTAAAGAATGCCGATTTACAATATCCAATAATTAATTTGCAACACCACACAGTTTTAAGGATTACCTAATTATTGGAATCACCTCTTTAGGAACTAAAAATGTAAACAAAACTTGAGAATGCTTCATTTTACCAGATTTTAAGGTGATGTTCGTTTCAGATTGTTTGAATCGAGCGACAGCCCTTATTATGGGACAACCTGTATGGTACTCGTTGCAGCGAAGAATTTAGTTATGCGAAATATGTGCATAATTTCAAGTTTTATTTATTTTCAAATATTTTCAAACTACCTGGAAATTAGTATTTTATCCTTAGTAAAGCTTTACAACATGTGTCTAATTATTAAAATTAACTTGTTAGGTATGTTAAATTTAATTTTTTATTGGTAGATTTTAATGTTAATTGGGATAATAATATGCAAATGTCACTTATTCTAAATATTAATATGCAGACAGTAATGTCTACAATATTATTTATAGGGTTAACACCACTATTAAAAATATGTGACGACCACACAAGAGATACTAATGCAAAAAAAATCCAAACATAGTAAAACCTCCTTGATTTTTCATTTTTTCCACCACCAACATACACCTAATCAAAAATTTTCCATGAATTTTCAAAAAAATACTATCGCAATAATAAAAAAAGATAAAACATATTCAGCAAACCTTGTAAAATGGAAAATTATTTGTAGATGTTTTAAAGTGGGTAGATATATTTTGCAAATCCTTGGCAATTACAATTAATCAATTAATTTAGGTTAATTAATTACTCTCTTCTAGTTTTAACATAATTAAATTACTGAAGATCTGTTTCCTACGCAAATTTATTTAAACATTTATACGAAACTCCCTCAGAAAAAATATTGCTTCACCCACAATCTAAAGTGGAAAATAATTTATCAATTTCATTTTTAATTTTGCTTCCGATAAGCTCTGTTGATCAATTGAAGGTTTCGTTTGCATGTTTTTTGCATAATTTTCACACCTAACTAACATTAAATGTGGGATCAGCTCCAATTCTATGTAAAACAATGACTAAATGGCGCCTTCTAATAGGAGGATACTCTAAGTCTGTTTATGTAGGTTTATAGTTTTATAGAAATCTTAAATATCATTAATGCTAATGGAATTAGATATAGTTCTCATAAGAGGACATTACAATGCAACAATAATCCTAAACAATTGTTTGTTTTGCATAACAAAAAGGCATTAATGGTAGGTGACGAAGCACCCATTAGATACGAGGAAATTAGTTTCTCATTTAATTCCGAAAAGATTGCATGTCTTCCTTAAGCAATTATGGTTTTCAGAACATAAACTTTAGTGGGAAGATTTTCTCTGAAAGAGAAATCCAGCTAACTAGCTGAGTCGCGGCCGGTAGATCCGACTCTTGAGTTCATTTCTTACGTACAAATTCATTTTTTTGTTAGAATTATAGCGTTTCCTGGTCCAATAGGTCCAAAACATAAAAACAACCTTTTATGTTTTTAAAGACATGTCCAATATTTACATTGCATTTAACAAAAAATAGTTTTGGAATAATGAAAATTATACTGAACTTTTAAACCATAAAACCTTTACATGACCCTGAACCCTTGTCTTTTAATTATCCTTTCTTTAAGTTTGACTAATCGTCAAATTATAAATCGTCTCCTGAAGATGACCTACTAGGTCCGAAACATAAGAACAACCTTTTATGTTTTTGAAAACATGTCCAACATTTACCTTGCATTTAACTTAAGATAGTTTTTTAATAATAAAAATCCTATTGACCTTTCCAACAATATGACCTTGACATGACCTTGAACTACTGTCCTTTGGTTATCCATCCTCCAAGTTTAAGACCTTTAACTATTGTGGTGTTTGAGATAATTGAAGTCAAACTATAAATCGTTCCCTGAAGATGACTTACTAAGTCCGAAACACGAGAACAACCTTTTGTGTTTTCAAAAACATGTGCAACATTTACCTTGCATTTACCTTAACATAGGTTTTTAATAATAAAAATGCTATTCACCTTTTAAACAATATGACCTTGACATGACCTTGAACTCTTATCTTTTGGTTATCCATCCTCCAAGTTTGAGACCTCTAACTATTAAGGTGTATGAGATAATTGAAGTCAAACTATAAATCGTTTCCTGAAGATGGCTTACCGAGTCCGAAACACAAGAACAACTTCTTGTGTTTTCAAAAATATGTCCAACATTTACCTTGCATTTACCTTAACATAGGTTTTCAATAATAAAAATGCTATTAACCTTTCAATCAATATGACCTTTACATGACCTTGAACTCTTATCATTTGGTTATCCATCCTCCAAGTTTGAGACCTTTAACTATTATGGTGTATGAGATAATTAAAGTCAAACTATAAATAATTCCCTGAAGATGGATTACTAAGTCCGAAACACAAGAACAAGCTTTTGTGTTTTCAAAAACATGTCCAACATTTACCTTGCATTTACCTTAACATACATTTTTAATAATAAAAATGCTATTGACCTTCAAAAAGATATGACCTTGACATGACCTTGAACCCCTGTCTCTTGTGTATCCATCCTCCAAGTTTGAGTCCTCTAACTATTGTAGTATTGGAGCTATGTCAATGCAAACATTGACATTTGAAAACGTCATAGCTCTTTTCCTAGACATAGAATTTTTTTTTTAAATTTTTAACACAAAGGGCTCTCCGAAAGAATATGTTTAAGCAAAAAAAAATCACAATATTTTGGGCTAGATTTTTTTTTGCATGCAATATCTACTAACCTTGACCAGTGGTCAGTATGACCTTGTGGTCATCTTGACCACAAGACTTTGGTATTTACTTATGCCAAGTTTGAACCTTCTACCTAGTACCATAATTGAGTAAATTACGGTTAAAGAAATTTTTTGCTCCGTACATCCATACATCCATCCATCCATCCATCCATCCATCCATCCATCCATCCATCCATCCATCCATCCATCCATCCATCCATCCATCCATCCATCCATCCATCCATCCATCCATCCATCCATCCATCCATCCATCCATCCATCCATCCATCCATCCATCCATCCATCCTAACATACACCAAAGTGATATTTTTTAATAACAACCCAGTGGATGGTCCGATCGATATGATTCTAGTATCAAAAGATCGGTAATTTTTTGTAGCATCTTTCCAACACCCTTAACATTTACGTATCTTGCTTCGTTTAGGCACAGTTTCAAAAAAACATCGATTTTCAGAAATTGCAATTACAATAGTACATTTCCTTTAGAGAAATGAACTAAAAGCACCGAGTAATTGGAAATTCGTTACATAATGCTTGCTACATAATATCATTAAAACGCAGAGGTCCGATGAAGTATTCTTGTGGAACGCCAAAGTTCAATGATTCTCTTTAAAACGAATAAATTATTTGGACCATTTGCAGGCATAAACCTTAAATAATTTTTGATTTATAAACGGATTTGTTTACAATCGAAATAATGATTCGTGTAGGTGCGTAAGCACGTAATTCAAATACCAGAATTGCACAAATTCTTCAATATCATACCTTGTTGTATTATTTACTGCTAATAAGCTTTGTGGGTGTTTAAAGTAAACTGCTTTTGGTTGAACAAACAAAACCTCATTACCTACAGATTTGTGCCGAATGCAATAAGAAAGGTCACATGTTTATACCATTTTTGGAGAGGTACATTAAATACTCGTAAAACAAATTGAAATCCTAGTTTCGTCTCAATCTGAAAGTCTCTTATATGAGAAAAGTTACCAGTTTTATTTAGTTATTTATTTAGTTTTAATAGCAATCACCAATAATCCCTAGAGCATGCAAAATTGTTGGTAATAAATGTCGCAATAAATTGCAATCGCTATTTGATTTGCACATTCAATAATTGCACTGTTGTAGATCCCTAACACGTGGGTGTATAAAGTACTTGGATGGAATATTATTTACCTCAAGAATAAGTCCAAAGGCGGTCATTCAGTAGGTATTGGTTTTATTTTACATCCACCTTGCTTGTTTAAAAATGTGTTCGAAGATAAATCTGTGAAGTAAAACATAGTCAGTACTCAGAGTAGTACGTTACAGTCTTTATTAGATGGTATGACTGGAAATCAATATTAAAAAACAAGAAGTTGTTTGTGGTTTGTTTTAGGCTATTCGCGACATAACTTTAACGAGTTTATTACCTTGTTACTTGGGAATACTGCTAACTAGTTAATCAGTACTTGATGACATTCATTGACTTGATATAATGCGTAGACCCTTAGTTAAATAAATATCCTAATTATTCCTTTCCTATTACTATTTTCAAAAAACAGCAATGGTAAGGTGTCCACAAATAAAACGCTTCTTTACGATCCACTTGCGCCTGCAAATTTATTCAATACTACAAGTTTAAAGTACCAGGTAAAAAAGCGCCGAAACCAAATACAAGTGTAAAATAAATATCATCCGTTTATTTACAATGTATTTGAGAAGTTCAGAGCCTTCAAATTCTTTTAAAAAATGGTATAAATATTCCACACTCGACCTTATGTTGTTAGACTAGACAAAATTGATAAAAAGTAGTTCCTTTTACAGATCTGCATGGTTTATTAGCAAGACCTGTAAGATCTATTAAAAAGTTGTTCGTAGAAAATGTCCCGGGAACTTTTCTACAGAATCCATCTTATTTATTGGCATATTGCAAAACCTTGTTTTTACTTTAAAAAATTATTGATTTAAAAGATCAGATAACCTAAGAAGTGTTTAATAATTCAGTGTCATAATCCGCATGCAAATAAATGTTAGGCAAGAAAGTTCAGCGTCACTTTAAAGGAGTTCTAAAATCACCTTCACATTTCTCCAGCAGTACCATTAATAATACCAAAGAGTTTGAAGTATTGCTGTTTATTTTCAAGCTCTTTGTTATGGTTTTAGTATCGACAAGACCCTGAGCCATAATCTTATCAGGCAATATTTAAGACCTCCTACCAATTCAAGTAAAAGTAGACACAAAGGTAGTACCAAGACTTGTCACATCGTTCATTGTAATGAAAGCATAGCAAAGATTTGCCGCAAACCCCGGAAGCCATTCTTCATTCTAAGAAGTATTCTGACATCTTTTCATAATTCAGTTCAAAACATATAGACTTGTGTATTCTTTTCAAATTAGTAACTACAAAAATCAATTTGCACTTGAAGACAAATTGGTTTTTATTTGTATTCAAAATACTAGCCTAAAAGATTTTCAGATGTTTATGATGGGGGCTATAAAGCCAGGTACATTATTAAAGATCAACAACTCTAAAACACTTTTTAAATAAATATTGCTTATTGTCAAAACGATTAATTCACTTGAATGAATAAGAGAAAAAACAACCAGATAAAAATATCTTTAGCAGAAAGAATAAATGTGCAAAACTTGATTTACAACCAACCATAAAAAACGCGTTTAAAAAGTTCTCTTTAAAAGGTGCCAATGTTATAAGGAAAGGTTCTAGCAATAAATAATAATTTGCAAGAAAAGTGCAAATACAATTATGACTGGGTACTTTAACACCTAGGAGTACTTTCGAATTTGCTTCCTTTATGAGGGTTTTTACAAGACCTAAGTGGTACCTCAAGTCATAAACTTACAGAGGGTTTATATTTGGGTACTTGAGCATTTAAAAATGTTCGGTACTAGTCTTTCTTCGTTTTTAAAAGAAGGGAAATTCCCAACTTATAGAACAACACAAAAATTATAAAATGTTTTTAACAGAACCGCTAGCATTACCATTGTGTTTCAAACAAAAGATGTTAAGGTGCAATAAAATCATGGGCCATAATAATTAAGCAATATGTTAAAAGGTTGCACTTAAAGTGCTAAAATTATTCTTAGTACTTACTAACCCAGTACTTACCAACATATTACCCAAAATGTTTGAGTAACTTAAATTGATTAAGGTTAACATTTAAAAAACATTTAGATCCATTTCTTTACTTTGCTTTTACAAAGCATGAAATATACAATAATTTTTTTTTATTTTTTTTTTTTTCAGGACAAATTATGTGCTTAGGTTATAATAAAAGTAAATGTTATTTTTTTTTTTTCGGTAAGAAATGATCAACAGGTGACCAATAAATATTTTGTATACCACCTAATATAGAAAATAATATCACTCCATAGTAATAAAAAATACGTCAATGACCGTAAAAATACAATCAATCTAAAGTACCTACTAGGTGTTAGTGATTAAAAATTATAAATATTTAGACCTCTGTGATTCATATCTAGGTAGTTGATAAAAATATGTAAATAATAAACCTTAGTCATTGGCCATTGCATAAAATTCTATCATGTAGAACAGTAGTCCCTTGTCGATTTTTAAGTCTTTAATTAAGTCCAGATAAAACAAACCAACATAAATGTCATCATTGACCAATCAATGTACAGATCTAAAACCATTTAGATAGACGTTCTCATAATTCTTTGATTAATACATTAATGTTTAATATATCTTATATTTAAAAAAAACGCTACCTGTTTGACCTGCCATTTTGTTGGACTAAGATAGGTAATATTCAATGCTATGTAATTTTCAAAAACCATGTCAACGTTGATGACGCGGATTAACATGTTGATAGCTAATAATTCTACATACAAAAAAGTATTTCAAGTTTTTTACAACCCATATGCATAACCTATATTTTTTATTCCTTACTCATGATAAAAATATGTCTGTACAGAAGGATAACATAATATATGCTTTAATGAAAGGAAATAAATGAATGCTGTAGAAATGTTTGCTTTAGGAAGAATAAATGATCAAATGGTCCAACTAAATTTAGTGATATATTTGACTAAGAAAAGTTAGTAATCAGTACGCACGTACCTGATGTTCATAAAATGATAATGTTGGAACTGTGAGGCGCAAAGTACTCCAGAAGACATCTTCCAAGAGTCTAGCTTGTGCCAGTCAGCAGTAAGTCCCAACTTGCCTTGCACTCTTACGAAGTGCTACTATCGCGTTGTGTGGTACTGCCGGACGGATCGACGGTACCTTGCAGAACGGCGACTACTTCCAGTAACTTTATCATCCACCTCAAGTGCAATGGTTCAGTGCGTGCAGTTCCCTTAATTGTTATTGGTAAAGTGTGTAATTGTATTTGTACTTAGTGAAATATGTAGCTTTGTGAGTGTGTGTATTTCAAAATAATAATTGCAGTACTTTATGTCATGCAAAGTGAACTTGTCTGGAATACGTTTAATTCTCATTCCCGCCAGTTTACTGTAAGTACATAAAACTATTTTGCTTAGCTACTTTCATGTTCTGAGAAAACGTGCTCTTTTTTTTTTGTTTATTTTTGTTTGAACCCCACCGACTATCTACGGTACTTGAATAGATATGACTTCATTTAACCTATGCCATAAATATTGTTTTGTTGTAAATTTGCCGGTTTGACTAAGTACTTTTACGAGGCAATAATACTGATAAACTTGAATTTTAAACATTATAATTAAATGAGTATTGTTTCGTTTAATATGTTAATTTAAACTCGTAGCACACATAAAACGCAATTGTTTTTGCTGTAAATGTTATCCGTAATTGGTGACACGTTGTAAAAAAGTTGAAAATATTTATGTTTAAGTGTTTATTTTTCTAACACAATAAAACTACGGGATACACGATGCAATACAGTACTGCTTCAATAATGGGTTTTCTTTTCTTTTTTTATTGGAAAATTATTAAAAAATAATAATATTTTGTAAATAAATTGCAAAAAATGGAAACATCTAACTGCACCTTGAATACCAAAAATTTTAATAGTTTCAAATTTTGTCATCAAGTATTCTTGCTTCTTTGATATGTCTTATTAAATCTTCATTTTTGGCATTTCTTTAAGATTTAATCAGTAAGATTCACTGTTATTATCCAGTATGACCATGACAAAGAACAATGGTATGTTCAGATATGACATCTTGCATAGAGTTTCTAAAAAATGACGTCACCTTGGTGACAGAAAATCGTAGACCTATAAATTTTTGCGGTATATGAACTAAATTTGATCTATTTATTTAAACGTCAAAAAGTAACTGCACTTTGACATTTATTTGAAGATTTTGCTTTTTATAATTTAGAAGCATGTAATTATAAACTTTGGTGTGTACAGTCAACAGTGTCTGAATATTTGATGTTATTTAAACTAAGTATTAAACCACGGTTCATGACTTGTAAACTATGTCGGTGCCTAGCAGTGCGTCCAAAAAATACTGCCAATGAAGATTTCACATTGAAAAACTTGGCCAACAGTACTGTACCTAGGTGGCCCTATGGGCCTATGGGGATGAACATGGAAACTATGGAGCAAAGAACCACTCCTTAAAATCTTTCAAGACTCATTTCTTAATGGACAGATACCAGACGAATGGTCAACGGCGGTGGTGACACCAATTTTTAAATGTGGCGATAAATTGGAACCAGAAAACTATCGGCCAGTGAGTCTCACATGCATTGGACTGAAAATCCTAGAGAGAATAATAGTCAAACAACTTACCGAATTTATTACGAACAACAAACTTGTCCCCGACTCACTTCATGGGTTTTTGCCGGGAAGATCCACCGTTACCTGCCTCTTAACAAGTCTAAACGAATGGACCAAAAATATCGATGCAGGGAAACCGGTTGATGTTATATTCCTAGACTTTAGCAAAGCGTTCGACAATGTGCCACTAACTCTACTACTTGCAAAACTTAACCATTTGGGAATCAGAGGTAGATTACTGCAATGGATCGACGCTTTTTTGCATAATCGAAAGTTTAAAGTTCGGGTTGGGAGCAGCTTTTCCATGTCCCTGGAGGCTACGTCAGGAGTCCCACAAGGCTCGGTCTTAGGACCAATCTTGTATATTCTGTACACTGTAGATCTTAGTCTAAATTTAAAATCAAGACACACATTCTACGCGGATGATACAAAGATATTTGCAGACCCTGACAATTTTGGTAGTGAGATGCTGCAAAGAGATCTTGATTATATGGCTTATTGGTGCGACGAATGGAAAATTCCCCTTAACAAAGCAAAATGTTCGGTCATGCACCTTGGCAAAAATACGCGTTCCAGATACTTCCTAAGTGGTGATGCACTTCAATCTACTGAAGAGTACAAGGAGTTAGGAGTCACTTTTACTTCTAATTTAAAGTGGGAAACACACATAGCGAAGATAGTTTCCAAGGCTAACTCCAGTATTTATCTATTGTCTAAAGCTTTTGAGAAACTATCGGTACCGACGTTTGTTAAGTTATATAAAACATACATAAGACCATTACTGGAGTATGCAAACATCATCTGGAGCCCTCATCTTGTTAAAGATATAATTGCACTGGAAGGGGTACAACGCAGAGCAACAAAACTAGTGTCAGGTCTGAGACATTTACCCTACGACACCAGGCTTCAGATTTTGGGTCTACCACACCTTTCTATTAGACGAACTAGAGGTGATCTAATTTTTGCATACCGAATATTTAAACACCTATTCACCCTTGATCTAAGCCAAATGTTTATGGTAAACACCGACCCTCGTCTTAGAGGCCATATTTTTAAACTCAGACGGGAAAATTTTAAAACTTCGACCAGGCAGCATTTTTTTACAAACCGAGTGTTTCAAACTTGGAATGCTCTACCAGAGGAGGTAGTGTCAGCATCCTCGATAAACATTTTTAAGAATAAATATGATTTAATTCAACACTTAAGTACTTAGTTATTGAAATTTGGATGTAAACCTTCAATTTTTTTTCTTGTTTTATTTATGTTTTCTTTTATGTTTATCCTATATTATCTTAAAAATTAGTTTTAGTTTTATAATATCCTTTGTATTTTCTTTTATGAGCTTAATAGGGACAGAATGTGCCTCAGCTCTTACATGTAATAATAATAATAATAATAATAACTTAAAGTTTTATCATACTTACGAAGTAGTGCCCGTAAAACTGGAAAGAAGAACAAATGTGGAGGTTAGGCAAATTATTGCCGCGGATAAATTAGTATAAAAGAAAGAATAGATAAACGCGAGGATAAACGTAAAGATTTTTTACAAATAATTAACCATGAATTAGGATATCTTAAAATGCCAGAAAAAATATTGCCAAAGAAATGTTTTCATCCGTCTCACCGGGAATAAGAGAAGCAGGAAATCTACTGAAATTATTGTAGAATGCTTTCATGCGGAAAAGGATGCATCCCCGTAATCTGCAAGAATAGGACGCTTCTTTATGGAGAATTTTGACGTCGGAAAAAGGGAGGAATCTGCTCCTAGACTTTTAAAATAAAAAATGTATCAAAATGGAGAAACGCCAAAAATAAATGTTTTAAAAAAAGCTGGCAAGAAATTAGGATGGTACCAATGGGGAACATGAATGATCTTTTTTTATTTTTTATATCGATTCTCCATGAAGGCAGATTAATAAAAAAAATATGGAAGAGAAAAAAGAGAGACGAATCATCCTGATGTGGATATGGCAATATCATGATCAACAACTCTAACAGCAAACAATCTATTTTTTTAAAGATTTAAACTGTTGAAATACTTTTTTATATTCTTATATTTGTTGTATGTATAAGTTAAAATTTATAAAAGAAAAAAAATATTTTTTTAATTACTTTTTCGTTTCATTCATTGTTTCTTTGGTATGCGTCCACAAAGGGCGCGCAAGGGGGTGGGGCTGAACTCCGCTAGGTTTTAAAAAACAGGTAGAAAAATCTAGGTTTTTCAAAAATTCTTAGAAAAATCCGAAGATATGTCTCCTGGTTGCCAGTGTATCAGTGTTCGTTCGGGTTCCTAAAGCATTTTTATTTGTCCATGAGCAAACATTTTGCAAAAAGTTTTGGTGTTCGCTTCCAAAAGTTGTTCATTTTTGGAAAAGTATAAAATTTTATTCCACTTCCTGGAGTCCAAAATGTTTGCAAGTTGGAACGGCACAATTTGGCATGATAAAAAATAAAACCAAAGTATAGTATACGATGAAATTAAATAATGTTAAACAATAAACGCACAGTCACACACACGAATTTACTTTTAAAAGAAACCGAATGTACACTTTTAAAAACGTCAAATTCTTTTTTAATTACATAAAACGTCAAAATCAAGTTATTTGAACTCGATAACTAGATTCCCAGTAAATTTTTAGCCAAGATGACGTCACGGCGTCGGAAGCACAGAAAAGTGAGCATACCATTGTTCTTTGTCATGAGTATGACTATAACATTAAAAATTATTTCTATGTCTTATCAAATCTCTCTGCTTTTGGCAAGAATTTTGACTCTTTTTGAAGATATAATCAGGGAGATAGATTATTATTACACTTGACAAAAATAGCATTAAAATTAAAAATTGTCCTTTTTTCAACAATTTTCGAATTGTGATAACGTGATGACTTTTGGTTGGGATATAATAAAAATTAATTACCGCTGAAAATAACAATAAGACCGTTGAATTCAGGCAGGTTAAATTTAAATAAGATAAATATCGATAAAGTTATATATTATTTAACAAGAAGATATTTTTAAGTGCTTAATTAAGAAACGAGTTTTAATACTTCACGTTATAAGATTTGCTGGTACTTCAAATAAATTATTACTTTCTATTTCATTAGTACTTGTGTCCACAAGTTAGACAACTTTTTTAACATAAATTTTACATAAATTACAGAAAAAAAAATTAAATTTAAAAATAATTTACAAATTATACAATAGAGGCGAAGTTAGGTAAAGTATCATCTTCGATTCTTATTAAAGATTTAACCTCTTTAGAACTAGGTTAAAACCGTTATTTTTTAAATTTGCAACGAATAATATTATTTTATAAAAAGTAATTTAAGTCAGATAAAATAAATAGTAATTATCCATTCCAAATCTCTGCAGATTCTTTTAATTTGTGATTTATTAAAGGATTCCTATATTGTTTTTAAAGAATTTAATAATGACACGAAGACTAAAATTTTTGGTACCAGATTATACGTTAATTATTTTAGAAACAAAATGTTCGTTTGTTCGGTATTTTTTTTATTCCCATGTGTTGTTTTTTCTATAGACGTTTTTATAAACACCCCTTTCGAATTGGTTTTACCCCTAAATTTCAAAGATAACGTCATGTTTACATTGGGTATTTAAAAGGAAAGTACAAAAGTTGAAATAAATTTCTGTGTTGAAGCGTGTCATACAACTACGTTTCAATGATTACCTATGGCAAAAAGTAAAATATCTTGTTAGATGTCATTTATGTTAACATAAAATAACATATTTTAATGCGCATACTTACAACCTACATGGATTTTTTTTTTCTTTAAAATAACTAAAATGGCACTTTAAAAAATGTCTATACTTAAAGATAAATAAATATTAATCTAAAGTGATCTTAAAAATTGCAGACACGTATTTATGTTTTCTTTAAATTTTTTAAATGAAATCCTAGAATTCACCTACTTATTGATAATTTAGCTTAAGGCTATAGATTTAAATTCATAAATGGAATGTTCTGTGCACACAAAACTTCATAAAAGTCATCTATCTCCCTAAATGTCAGTTATTTTCGAAATTTCAACAAAATATGTAAAAATACGGAGTAATACCTCAATAACTATAATTAAAAATATTAAGGATAATTTTTGATTCATTTCTATGAATCAATACAACTTCTGTTGTACTGAGTGCAAGAAATATGGTAAAAAAGTACTTTTGGTATTTTTCTTTCTACATTAAAATCTTTAAACGAGCACATCTATACAGTGCTATTTAGTAAAAATGGCGGGAGCTCAACGAAGATGACTTATACGAGCTTCTAGGAGCATAGATTAGAAGATCTGTGAATTTGAAAATTCAGTCTAAAAGCCTAATTTAGACATATACAAATTTAACTTACATTATCGACTTATAGGTCCGTTTAGAGATACTTAAATTAGCTTAACGCCACTTAAATTGACGCGAACCTAACGTGATCAAATTAATGCATTTAGAGATTCTTTAATATGACTAATTCAAAGCATGCGCAAAAAGCGCTTTTCTTCTCTTTGGCGAATAAGTGCACGCCAAGTGACTCTGCACTATTTATATTATTAAATCAAGGCATATTATTTTAGTAAGCAGTAATAATAACTAAGATGTTTAAAAACGTTTTTGATAATTGATCATAAAGCAGATAAATACAATATGTAAACACTTTAACATTGTAACGATTAACAAAGCCTACCAACCACAAAAAAATACCAGCTTAACAATTTTTTAATAGTTTTATTTGTCTATCTGAAGTGCCTAGTGTAACTGTAAATTTTGACATAATATCGGGCATGCTTCTTGAAAGATAATGCTTGGCTCGTGAAAGTTTTAAATTAGAAAATTAAGTACTCATTTGAAATATTTCGATAACTTTGCATACAAGCATAAGAAGTGCTTGACATACCAGTGTGTTGACAAGAAGTGACAGCCTTTATCATTTGTATGGGTTTTGTGAACTTAAGCTGTATTGGCGCCGTCATTCGGGCGGCCACCTGAAATAAACATTCGCTGAAGATTAGCTTTTGCGTCATAATAATACCCAGTCTAGGTCAGCTTTAGGGCGGATATCATATAAGATTATTTGAATAAACATTTCCTTAATAGGCACAATAAATACTTATTGGTGCCTACTTTTACAGAAACTTTTCATGATCGACATTCCAATGACCATCGTTCTCCAAAATAAAATTATGAATTTATGAGATTACTTCTAAAAATATTAAAATTACAAACATGAGTCAAAATAACATGGTTTAAGACACAACAAATTTAGTTTGAAGGCAGTAAAATTGGATTGACCAAACAAAATAAATTGAAAAAAAAACATAGCAAAATTTTTGTTTAATGTTTAAACAAATTTTACGAAGCGATTGATTGACACAAAATATTGGTTAATTAAGATGTGCAAAACTTAAAAACTAGTTCAATGTTAAGTGGGAAAAGAAAACAGTAAGAAGTTTAATGTAAATTCAACATTTTTGTCAAAATTAAATTTTATTTATTTGATAAATTATCCTATAAATAAAAATAAAAGAGCGAGTTAAGCTTAATTTATAGTTAAATTAAATTAACTTAACGCCACTTAACTCGACTTAACTTAACTCTACCAAATTAATGCATTTACAGTTTAAATTAACACGTTAATTTAAAACAGTGAAACAGTAAACGAAGTCTATCATCAATTAATTGTGTTATACATATTATCGACCTGATATCTATTCTACAGTTTTTTTTCTATTTTTAAAAATTTGGCTTAGTAGCCAATAGATGGCATAGCAAAAAAGTGAAAAGATGCCTACTTTAGCCTGAATTAGTTGAAATTAAGAAATATAACCTATATGTTAACTCCACTTAGAATTAACGTATCGCGAATTAACACAAAATTAACGTCACTTAAGACGGGGCCGGTTGCTTAAGGTGGCAGCAGATTTTAAGAATTCTGATTTTTTTTTTTTGTTCTAAAATGAACGAATTGTAAGTTGTCATGCACCCCGACCTTAAGCAGCCGGCCCCTTCTTATATATGCAAAAATATAGATGCCGAAAAATATTATTCCGCATTTGTTTATTCATTCATTCAAAAAAGCTAAACCTGATCAATTTAGGTGCTGATTTTGTATAGATGAGCGGTTATTAAAGTTAGGAAAAAAAAATTTTTGCTTTCAAAAAAAAAATAAAGTAGGTTTTTGGTTTTTTCCTTATATTTTATATTTTGGATATTATTTTAAAACCAAACTTTCTGACTCCAAAGAAGAAAATATGGCCAATCTAGTTCTACCATTAGATTTAAAAAATTTCGCTTGGTTTGTAAATCTTGAATGATTGAAACGACTACTCTACTGCACAACAACCTGCCAGCCCCCTCTTAACGTTCATTTATAAAGTGTGATTTATAGTTAAATTAAATTAACTCAACGCCACTCAAAGCTACTTTACTCCACTTAACTTGACGCTACTAAATTAAGGCATTTATACATAGTATAAATTTACACGATAATTTACAGGACGCTAATTTAGTAAACGCCATCTATCGATAAATGTTAGAATCGTGTTATTTACAGAAATTCATCTGAAATTCTTCGATTATCTTTGTAATTTTAAAAATTTGGTCTAGTAGCCGATAAATGGCTCTAGTGAAGAGGCTTACTTTACATTGAATTAGCTAAAATTAACCAAAATTAAGAAATAGAACCTAAGTTAATTGAATGTGTAAATGCGATTTTATCTTTCGTATAATTTATTTCAGTCGCGATACGTTAATTATAAGTGAAGTTAAGTTAATTCATCTATAATTCAAGCTTATATATCTTAATTTCAACTAATTCATGGCAATGTCGACATTTTTACTAGAGCCATTTATTGGCTACCAGACAAAATTTTTAAAGTTAGAAAAATTAACCGGTAAAATAATACGACTAATTACAATTCTAAGATTTATCGACAAATGTAGAAATTTTTTAAAATAATAAATAGAATGAACTAAGTACCTAATCAAAAAGTAAATAAAGTACAAGTACCTATAAACTTTTAAAAGGGACTTGTATTGTAATAAAAAAAAGACAGTCTTTCATCGCCTATTTAATGGATATCCTATCCAAGAACTAATAAACAACACCAAAACCACTAAAATGATCATAATAAACACCCGCACCTTTCGCCGATTGTTTTACGGGCTCATAAACCATAAAACAAAAGAGACATCAATGCCAGGATCCTTATTGTTACAAACCGTACAACCACCCATTAAAAGACAAACGATAACAAAAAGATAATCCTTTTCTTCAAACGGCTATTCGATGTTAAACCCACATGACTGATGGAGTTTGCAAAAATTCAACACCTATAGATGGTAAATCAATAGAAATTGTAGTTCGAAGAAGCAGGAGAAATTTAATACTACTATTTTGAAAGAATGAACTTTGTGAAATTGATATCCTGATTTTTATCACTGTTTGCGACTCAAAAGCACAACTATTCTTGGTACTTAAGGCAGCTACTTGAATTTTAACAAAAGATATTTATTTTGAATTAGTTCTTGTTATAAACAGATAAATCTCCCCAAAAATACAACTGAAACAGTGAAAACGTTCAACTAAAGCGTTTACTTCTAACAATCACATTATTTCCGTAAATTACGTTAGACACCCATGGTGTTATATGATTTATAAATACAAGCACGTTTTACAAATTACTTGTGTATCCTTCCTGTTATGGATGGAAACATTATACTTTAAATGCTTTAAGTATGTATTTTAATCCAAGATGTTCATAGTTGCGATATGCCTCTTTAGAGTTTTTCTTATTTAAATTTTATTGTTACGAGCTATTGTCTTCTTTCTACTAGTTTTTTATTTAACCATGTTTAGTATGTGTTTATAAAGTTTAAACTATTAAGGTATAAAGAAGTGGTCGGTACCAGTACTGTCACATTAAAATTATTAATCTGTGATACTCTACATTTTTTCTCGCTTCTTGCATGAGTAAATTCAGTTTACGAGACCACCGACTAAATGCTAAATAATAAGATAACTAATACAGATTAAGGATTTTTATAATATGCATGTATTCCTTGGGATTGCATGTCAAGAAGTCTGCTTTAAGTTATGTATCACCTGCAAAATAATGCAATAAAAATGCAATACCTATAAATATAACTAAAATTGCATATCGTGGGAGGATTGTTAAACGAATGGCAGATGCATCATGTTGAAATATTTTTATACTTTTCACTAGAACAAAGTACGGAAACTTTAATGTAACTAGAAATGGGTAGAAGTCGAAACGCGTAGAAATTACTCTTCACAGATAAGTAGCTCGAGTAGAATTCGGAATCGGTAGAAGTGTAATTTTGTAAATCAAAGCTTAGTCTATTTTTTATATAATTGCTACACATTCTATGGTATACTCTTCGCAAGAAAGCTGTTGTAGGATAATTAATAGTCTAATACAAAAAAAAATTATGTAAAGAAAATCTGCGAAGAGTGCAAACTATTAACAGAAAACACGAAGAATTTAGTTAACGAAGAGGATAAACGTCAGTTCTGACATTTAAAATATTTGAGGTTATTTGTTCTGACAAGCGGTTTTGTTTCTTTGTTTAAAATATTTTTGGCATGGCCTTCTTGACCGACACGTAACGTGATTTGGACTTAGAAATTTTTTGCTATTGAAGAAGTTGTTTTTTTGTTTTTTTTAACCTTACTGGCTAACTTTACAAAGAATGAACCAACATTTTTAATAGAAAATTAAATTTTCATTAATTTTGTAAAAAAGATTTTTTTTGTTAATTGAATAATATCGGAGATAGGAGGTTTTTTTGTGGTGGGGGGTAACGGGGGGGTCTGACAAAAAAACCAACGAATACTTTTTTATAGAGAATTAAATTTTCTATGTTTTATGCCGAATAATTTTTTTTGTAAATTTAATAATAATTGAGTTACGATTTTTTTTTCACTTGGGGGACCGAAAAGGGGGGGCTTTATAGTACTCAGATTTTTGTCAAAAACAATAGGGTTCTTCCTCTTATAGGGATCGATTTTTCCTTAAAATTTGAATAGGATTGGAAGTTTGGTTCTTAAGATAGCGTGTTTACAAGAAACGTGACATCCCACAGACCGACCGACCGACATACCGACATACCGACGGACGGACAAAAAATGAAAATCTTAAAAAGTCATGAAACGCACGAATCTGCAAAAATTTTTGCTCTACGACGAAAATTGACGATTTTAGGATTTTCTGATCGATTGCAATATACTCTTGTGAAGAGTATAATAATTGATGGTGATTGGTGCAAACCCAAAGTCAAGATTTTTTCTAATCGGTGCAAAAATGTTTATCAACTCCGTAATTTCTGAAATTAATTTAAACAAATGAGATAATACAATGATAAAAATGCGGAATTTATAACAGATACCGATTTTTATACAAAGAGAAGAATTTTAAAGTCAATTTAAAAGCGAGAGCATGAACCCAAAAAAAGAAGACTGGGGCTTTAATCCCTCTAAAAAACATTAATCCAAATGATTAAGGTCAGACTCGAAATATCCTATACATACAAATTCAAGAAGAACCAACACAAAATACATATTTAAATTCAGAAGGTATGCAAAGTGAAAAGCCAAGATAAGGACCATTCAATTAAGAAAACATGATTAGACACTTCGATATTGCCCCATTTTGATTTCAAAAAAGTTACTTTAATTAATGAAAGAAAAATAATGGTAGCTCTACTACTTAGGCACTGGTACAGATTAAAGTACAGATTAACCAACAAAAAGAAGGAAATCTTTAATTTCTGTTTTAAATAAAGATCAGACCGTATAGGATAAACACAACTATTGCGAAGTTAAGGTATTTTTGTCAAGTTGACAAAAATGGTAATTGGGGTGTGATATTTAGCAAAGTTTAAAATCTGCGCAAAAAATAAGTTTAGAAGTTTCTCGATTTATTTTATCTACATATTTTTAGTAGTAGTAATATATTACTATATTGCTTTTTTTTAGGTTATAAATGTTAACCATTATGTCTCCCAATTCACATTCGAGTGCTACAAGCACTCTTGTGAGGGTTAGTTTTATTGTTTTATATATATTTTCTAGTTTTGTAATCCTTATTATATATTAATAAAATTCTTTCATTCATTCAATAATAGTGCGAGTGCTCTTAAAATTTTCGATTATAAAAAGAACGAGTGCTTGTTGCATAGTAATGTCCCGCAAAAATAAAGATGTGGCCTAATTGTTTACCAAGTGCGAAGCACAAGGAGAATAATTAAAAGAAAACACCCTTACTTTCAAAGAACATTGCGTATTCAACAAGCAGGAGTTAAAATCAAAAATTTATTAAGGGCATTTAAGGGTTATTCGACACGATTATTTTATTTATAAATACCATTTACCCAACAAAATAATATGAATTTTATTTAAACACTGAATGCGACTAACCAAAAGAACAATTTTTGACAAAATTAACAAAAAATCATAATTTTGACTTCTATCGAAGTTGGTATTCACTGTATCCAGGTATTTTATTTCGCTGTCAGTGCTTGCCAACGGGATAGTTTAACTCAGATTGTTGCCAACAGGTGATTTCCAGTATAATTCACAGTAAAATGCTTTAAATTTTGGCATTAACCTCTAATTTGACATATAAATTAAATAATCAGTAGTAATAGTACAAGTGCTCTATGAATTATATAATGGACGAATGCTTGTTGCATAGTAATGTCCCGCAAAAGTAAGGGTGTTGTCTAATTAAAACAAAACACCCTTTCTTTTAAGGGACATTGCGTATTCAACAAGCACAAGTTCTTTTAAAATCGAAAATGTATCAAAAACACGAGGACTATTCGACACGATTATTTCATAGGTAATATCTCTAGGGCATCAAATTTTTCCCGAAAAAAGTCGAGGACAACTGTATGTTTTAGTAAAATTTTAACTTTTAATTTACTTTAAAATGAATGCTGAAATTCCTGCAACATTTCATTTCTCAAAAATTATTACCATGACCTATTTTTCTTATGGAAGATCAATTAAATTTTTGCCACGCTAGATGAATTAAAAAATTAAATCAGCATGTGGGTTACAAAATTAAGATTGCGCAAATAAGGTGCCTACCTTAAAATTCTTCATGACGTTATATTTTTATGATGAATCGAATCCGACATAATCAGGTAATTGTGATAACCTCATAATTTGTTGTCGGCCGCGTGTGTTCTGGAGTAGACTTGCCAGAGGGCGTGTCTGTCAGTCTGGTGTGCTGTCTACCAGTACACTCACCTCACTTGCCTGTCCTGCAAATTCTCTCTCACCGTAAACAAATATCAAGTAGGTGGGTTTATATGCCAGATCACATTGCATTGCATACTTGGACCCATATCGTAAGATTTAGTGACTTGAATTTGGCATTCCAATTCCTTAGTTAAGCGTTGCTATCTGCCAAAGAAAATCATAATAAAACATTTGTTTACATAAAATAAAATATGTTATTCTACTTCCACCTTTAAAATGACACTTATCGCAAGGATGATTAAACCTAAAACAATCCTTTAGCTATGTCTTGCCAGCCGTGAGTAAAATAGAACTTTATCCACGGAGTGAAGTTGCAACAAGCTCTTTACCTACGGGGCGAAGTTAGCGTTACTCGCAGAAAATGACAGATGACATTTTTTGTATTTATTTTGGTTGTCAAAAACGTATAATTTGGTTTTTTCTTTTAATAAAAAAATGAATATTAATTTAAGATACAGTAAATAATAAATTATATCGCACACATTTCTTAAAAATTGTCATTGCCATTGCAAATGTTGTTAGTATTTGTTTTTATGGATGTCAACGGATAACGGATATGTTAAATCCAAATCCTACCTCTGCTGCACTAAATACCGTCATAAATTATAAAAATACTCCAAAAACAACTTACGGTTTTAGCTTTAAAGCGTTTTTTTAGCAGACTTGTTGACATTCGTAAAAACTAACACTAACAACATTTGCAATGGCTTTATTTTTTTAGTTTGCACTATAACTTTAATTGGAATTCATTTTTATTAAAAGAAAACACCAAATTACACGTTTTTGACAACTAAAATAAATACAAACAATGTCATCTGTCAATTTCTGCTAGTAACGCTAACTTCGGCCCGTGGGTAAAGAGTTTGTTGCAACTTCACCCCGTGGGTATAGTGCCATTTTACCCACGGCTTGCAAGACATAGCTAAAGGACTGTTTAAGGTATAATCAAATTGTGCGATAAGTGTCATTTTAAAGGTGGAAGTAGAAATACGTCTTTATAAAACTTGATACGAAAACTACTATTTTATACTTCCATCTTTAAAATGACTTCTCGCACGACTTGATTAAACCTAAAACAATCCTTTAATCATTGTCTTGCAAGCCGTGAGTAATAGCGTATTATACACGGGGTGAAGTTGCAACAAGCGCTTTACCTACGGGTCGAAGTAAACGTTGCTCGCAAAAAATGACTGATGACATTTTTTGTATTTTAGTTGTCAAAATCGTATAATTTGGTGAAAAAAAATATACGAATCAGTAAATGTTAACGGATTTATTTGACTTCTATCCATAGTCAACCTGTATAATTTTTTTGCAATTAGATTACCTTGTTAATGCAAAATAGCCTAGCGGCTTCTAACATACATGAAAATATTGAGCACATTACTCAGATCAAATAACTGTTTATTTACTACATACTACATTGCACGATATAATTACATATTTTTTTCAAATTTGTTATTTATGAGTAGGTTGTTGGTGGAAACCCTATGAAGTTACTATCGATTGTAGTAGTTGTAATTACAAATTGTTTTGATTTTTATTATTAGTTGCAATTAATCAGAACATAATTACCGGTTTCTTCGTACGCATGCAAAGCTTCCTGTTTTTCAATGTTGAATGTAAGGAATGAAGTTATAACAACATTATTATTAGATATTTCTGTACAATAATTATAACAGTAGGTAATAATTAAATGCAAAATAATGAAGCTATTATTTGTTTATGTGCCGTTCAAGTAATTGAAACAATGCGAAACTTTATTAGGATACCTACTATTACCATGACAAAATCAAAGGGAGAATACTAACTGGCCGTATCTACCTGAAAAGACTACTAGCTGGTCGCGCCTAATTGCAGGATGCTTGGTCGAACTGGCCGCGCGATTTTTCTGGTTTGGTCGTACTGGCCGCGATTCCAAAGTTCCTTTTACCTAGATTTATTTTTATGTATCCGATGTTTTATTGAGTTATGATATTAGAAAATTATAAAACAGAGAATTCTATGGATAATATACATACTTTTATTATCATTAAAACAAGCCAGCAACGTTGAAAGTACTCAATGCATGTGTTTTTAAGTTTTATCGTTACCGACAGACTTTTTTAAAAGCACTGGAGGACATTTTTTCACTGGGGGACACTAGGTTAGGTAGATTACGGTAAGTTTTGCTGCTAAAAAGAAAATTTAAACAATTATGCTTATGTTACCAAACTGCAATGCAAATCATTCTTCGATAAAACTTCCGCCACAACTCCTTTTCTACCTGCTAAACATGGCTGCAGGTAGAAAAAGTGTCGCGTCCAGCTCCACCATGACCTATGCAGAAAAATGCGGCCAGCTCGATCTAAGTACCCCCTCATTAAATTTTAGAACGCGGCTCGTATATGCCCTCCTTGTTGTTAACTCGCAAGGGTTTTGGACAAAAATGCAACAGATGTAAATTTGTGATGACATTTCGAAAAATATAATTTTTCCTTCATTAGGACTATAATTCAAAAAAACTTTTAAATTCATTTTTATATTAGATATAGGTATTTTAACATAAAAAAATCCATTTATATATATTTAACCTTAGTGTTTATTTATCACCATTGTTTAGATTAGTTTACAGACTACCTATTTATTTTGCATTATTGTGACAGGATAATTGGCTGCATAAAAAATTAAAAATAAAGGCAATTATTATGCAAGGTGTTTTGATAATTATGGTAGACGAAAGTGTAAGTAAGCAATACATTGCTGACATTCCACAGACAAAACGCCGGCGCTAGTCGCACCTCCTTGGGAAAAATAAAAGTATCACTTTACCAAAGCCTACCATTATGGCATTGCGTGTCTCATTGTATACGATGGTGTCAATTGTTTTAAATTGCTTTTTGCTGTTTTTATGAATTTATTATTCATGCAAATATCTTGATCGGCTGCTTATTGCTGGCAATTACCATTTTATAATCCATAAATGAACCGGAATACAAAACACAATATTGAATTTGAATAATAGGTGCATTTAAATTCTTCCAGAGAGTAATATGCAACATAAGGGACAATACACCGCAAGTTAGTTCAGAGTAGGTACGTAACTTCCACTTAACTTTGACTTTAACTAAATAAATTGATTGTCTTATGCTAGCCCAACACGCAACTTCTTGTTAGCTGCTATTGGTCAATTCAAATGTTTTAGGTCCAAGAAGCAAAACTGACATCTGTCATATTAAATTGCAGGTTTAAACGCACGACAGAAAGAAGCTGCTTCTAACCTAGAAATAGAACCTATAAGAGAGTATTATTTTTGTTCATTGTGCATTTTGTTCATACGCTTAAATAAATGCTAAATAGTTTGAATACGCAATACACGCCAAGCTCCAGCAAATACAAGTCACAAAATAAAAATAAAATGAAGAAGGATCTGCTGCAATGACATTATGCGCGCGCATTGTTAAAGCAGAAAAAGCTCAAAGAAATTAAAATATGTTCAACTTCTTTTTGGCGTCAACCTTGGCTTCTTTCACCAACCAATAGCAGCGAAGAAGCTAGCAAGAAGCTACGTGAAAGGCTTAATTTTTTTATCTGTCTTTTTCGCTTTCTCTATGAAAATTATATGTAACTATTGTGATAATAAGGATGTCTATGTCCACCTATTAGTAGAATGGGAAAGTTTCCATATGAGGGAAAATCCATTCACAATTTCGTAACGTAAGTAAAGGTCGTTTACGCAAACGTGCAATTTTAACCTAAAAATCAGGTTTGGCATATGTAAATAAGAAATTTTACGTTACGCGAACTACAGACCTAGAAATTTTGAATGACATTTCTCTTGTAGAATTGTCAAGTTTCCCTCTTATATTTAAAAAAATGGCGCGACTTATTATCTCAATTAGCATTATGGCACTAATTTTTAAAACTGAACAGTTTTAACCTTTGACTTATAGTGGATTCATGAACTTTATTTAACAATTAAATTAAGAATTAATTTAAGAAATACGACTGCTCACTGGTTTAATACTTGACATTGACAAACGATAAACTTCAATTTCAAAAAATAGACCAATGAGCAGCCGTATTTCTTAAATTAATTCTTAATTTAATTGTTAAATAAAGTTCATGAATTCGCTATTAAAATAATAGACTTTATTGTTATAAAAAACCACAACTTTATGTGGCTATAAGCGGTACATTTCTCCCAGCTTCTCTCTGTGTATGTTAGACTGTTTCTTGTTGTTGAATGGTCCAAAAATGTAAATAGGTCGGTCTATTTTTTTTAAGTCACTGGTTTTAACGATCTTAAATTCTTTTAATAAGTGTGGGTATTTACGAAGTTGTAAGCGGTGCTAACCCAGAAGGCAAAAAAATATTTTTAAGAAAAGATTGAATGGAAAAAATATTCATTGAGACAAACCATAGTACCCAACGCTAGTTAAACACCAAGAAAAAAAGCTTAATTACCTCTTTAATCGCGTGTAATTAATGGTTATTAGAAAATTGCAAGACATGTACGTCAGTCTAGTCGACCGGCTTCTTGGTATTCTTAAGTAGCTATTTTTATTCGGATATTTTGGTCTTTGCCGTTCGTAATTAAATAATCACAGTGTACTGTGCAATAAAATAAGACAACTTAACTAAAGAATCTGCAAGGCAGTACATAAAGAGATACATCTTTAGATATCAAAAACATCGTTGAGCTTTGACTTGCATTTGCAGTGTAGAGTCTGACCTTTTGATCTTTTTTTTTACCAGTCTCATGAATGTTTAAGACAGGCCAAAGTATTTTTGATTGTTTTGGGGAAGAATTAATTGTAATTTTATTATTTGAAAAGAGTTCTAGGACATTAACACTTGCTTCTTTAAAATCAGGGTGATGTCACTATCTCAAAAAACTGCCCAAAGTTTGTCGGTCACGCAGCAATGTTTTTCTCATAATTTTTTTTGTTACAGATTATGGACAATATATTGTACTTTCTATGGATTACCCGTAAATTCAGTTGAAAAAAGAATCCCAAAGAAAGGTAGGCCAGAAAAAAGTACACCATAAATAAAATCTGTATCTTTTTTATAAATTTTAAGTATGAATAAGTTTAAAATTTGTCATAACTTAATAATGATCGGATTTTTAGTTCAATCACGAGTTTAGTCATTAGCATAACAAGAAATTTTACTTTTGTATTATGTATGAAAGAGTAGCCAACCATCCTTATTATTTTGCAAACAAATAAAATTGTCTCTTTTAAGGCTAGAGATTCAATTTCATAGATCTTCTTACCTGTGCTCCCAGAAGCTCGTATAAGTCATAGCCGTTGAGCATCCGTCAATTTTACTAAATAGCACATCTACTTGAGGGCCCCATCGTATATTAAAACGAAATGTAGTTTTAAAAACTAGAAAAAAAAAGGCTACAAACGTATTATTGTTTCATATAAATCGCATATTTCTTTGTGTCAAAAATCTGACTTCAAAACCAAAATATTTTTATTTCTTTTAGACGCAAAGAAATAACCGATTTTAATGAAACTCTAATACGTTTGTAGCCCTATTTTTCTAGTTTTTAAAACTACATTTTGTTTTAATATACGATGGGGCCTTCAAGAAGATGTGCTATTTAGTAGAATTGACGGGAGCTCAACGAAGATGACTTATACGAGCTTCTATTAGCACAGATAAGAAGATCCATGAAATTGAATCTCTATAGTCTTGAGTTTAAAAAGTTTTTAAGATTTTAATTTTTTTTTAATGGATTTAACTAATGTAGGTCAAATAAAATTACAATGGGAATTTAAGGATGAAAGGTCAGTAACATACTTACACCTATTTAGATTTATCTAAAAATCAAAATTTTTAGCTTTTATCTTACAAAATAGATAAAAAGCGTTTATTAAAGATCTAGCATGTTGGTATTAAAATATTCTTATATTCAAAAGGTGCCGTAACCTTATCAAAATTCTCTAGTCATCAAAATCTCAAGTGTGAAAAGGGCTAGACGGCCTTTACTATTTAACTTCTGATTCTAAACCAATCTTTCTCACGCAAATTACCTAGTATTTAGCGGCCGAGCCTCAGGATTAGACCACCAATGTTTGGTTTACTGACTCTGAAGTTTTCCCATCATAGATGATGCCTTGTAAATGACAGACACCGCGACACGCTTTTTCAAGGACTCATAGCTAAGGTTATGTTACTATAAATGTGTGCTTCATAAATTCCATAATAATCTGATGGAGAAACTACATAAAACAAAAATTATTCAAAAAAATTACTGTTATAAACTCATGAAGAGTTTAAAAAGTTTTGTTGTAACCAGCCTTTACGGGGTTCTCAAGCGGTTTATTAAGTTTTATGATCCTTCTAAATAATCTGTAAATTAAACCTAATTACAGTACTTATAAGGATTGTTTATTTTTTAAAGTTAAACACGTCTAATGAAGACATAAAATAAAGGAATTTAAAAACAGTAAAGGAGTAATACTTGAGGATTGTGAAGATTACAAAAATATTTTTATTACGTAAATAATTTGTGAAGTCATAAAATAATTCCAATATTTGTTTTACTACAAATATGGGAAAATTCCAAATAACTTATTTATAGTGTTTAAGAAAGGATTAAATAGAAATTTTTGCTTTCAATAATCAATATAAATAAATGTAATCCAGCAGTATTCCTCCAATTATTATACATATATTCGTAAAATTCGCAAGTTATGTCCTTTTTGGGATGATCAATACTGATAAAGCATCTGCTTCAAGGTCAAAGGAGAAACCATGGAAAAAATAACTCCAGCATACCAGGGTCACAATTCAGTTTTATTGCAGGCTACAATAAATTGCCAAAATAACAGAGATTTCAGGGTTGATTAGGCGTCAATTATGCATGTCATTAAAACCGTTTTCATAACAGGCATAAGACTCTACAATATGTTTAAAAGTTTCTGGAGATTCACGACATTTACATAATGGGCCAGGGAGTGAATTCCACTTATACAGGATGTCCAAAAAGTGGCGCATAAACGCGATAGTACGCTCTTGGGGCATTCTCATTGATCCCTAGAAAATTGTCAAATAAAAATCCATCTGTTATATTCATTGAGAAAAATGCGGCATAAGTTCGGCAACACAATTTGTAAAATACGTCTTAAAAACTCATCTAGATTCTTGAGCATACATTTTTGCTTTAGATCATATTGACATTGTTGTCAGCTTCATTTCATAACATTTTTGTAAAATTAAATTGATTATAAAAATGTAATTTGACCATTTCGCATCTTGGGACCTCATACCTCCAAGGGTATTAAAGATAATTTTTTTGGACAATTTTTTGGGACACCCTAGAAATCGCGTTTATGCGCCATTTTTTGGACACACCAATTCAACATTGCAACGTCCGTGACACGTTCTATGATGATTAACAACACTCTAAATCTTCCGCGGTTGATCAAAATTTGAAGTTTCTTCATAATATGTAGAAAAAAGTGGTAATAATTAAAAAAAGTGTTAGTATGTTTATTTTGGGATGCACATGGATTGATAATTATAAGCACCTAATGACATTTAGGTTGTTTTCACCAGAAATATTTGGCTTATGCAACACCCATCAATCCCAAAATAATTATATAACTTCTTTTCCTCATAAAAATTTGCACAAATATGCAATAAACTTTTTAAACCAAAAACATAGCTAAGAGCTACACCCACTACTCATACAATATGCAGACAATTATTGTTACATTGTATTAGTAATTAATGGTTGCCTTTGAAACAATTAACGGCGATTGCGCATAATACACCAACTAGAGAAAGGTAAATCTGATGATAAATCAGGAACATTAGATTGCAAATATCATAGAGGGAATGCATGATAGAGGCGTGACATAAGTTACTGCCAATGCCGTTCTAGGACATACTGTTTGTTTCCACACTTGGATTAACTCACTTTACCTGAGATTTATTGCCATTTGATAGAAAACGCATAAGTGATGCATAATTTACATACGATTAAAGATGTAGGTACATAAATGCATTTACTGGTCTCATTGAAGATCCTACGAGTCTAATTGTAATTGAGTTGGGTTGCGAGTTGGCCCAGCATCATTAGTGAAAAGTTTGGGACCTACAAAATAAGCAAAAATACGATGTATTTCACAAACTGTGTTGCCGGACTTATGCAAATTCGCATATTTCTCCATGAATATAACAGATCGATTATTTTTATCATTTTTCTAGGGATTCCTCCAAATGCCCCAAGAACGCACCATAGCGTATATGCGCCATTTTTTGGACACCCCGTGTAATTATTAATACACCATATTAGTGTGTCGTCATTGAAGCCAACAAAGACAAAATTGCATCGTAGTTTCCATTATAGGTTTGACGTTTTAACAATTACTGTGACAATTACGTCTTGTCACGTAGTCGTCAAAACTTTAAAACCACGGAAACTAAGATCTTTGTTGGCTTCATATTTCGTCACCACTTGATGTATTGCGAGTGCCTCGATAATTTTAACAGATATTGTCGCTCTATACATAGAGTGGCGCCATGCACCTTCCATCTCTGTCATACAGATTCTGTCATCAACATAATTAGCAAAGTGACAACAATTAAAACTTACAAATAAAATTGATGACAGAATATGTATGACTTTATAGAGCGACATAAGGTCACTGGAATATACTCAGGTATGGCCAACTTTGACACTTATGACAGTTACGTACCACATGGTTCAATTTTGGGACACTCTGATAACCCTTGATGATAAAGTAACAAAAGTTGCAGAAAAGTAATTAGTTGGTTTTCGCCTAGTGTAATTACTTATTTAAATTAGTACCTAATACAAATGGCTATTACTTTAAACATTGAAAAGAAATCTGTAAGTTATTAAAAGATTCCTTTAATTTTGGATATTTCTTATTTTGTGGAGTGGAGATATATGCGTTTACCTTAGTTTGTTTCTCTTATAACATCTCATTTGCCTTTTGCAACATTTTGCAATATTTTGAAGCAACAACTCTCGCAAATGCAAATGTGCAAATGCATTAATTAAAATCCTCCTTATGAAGAATTCGGAAGAGTTAAATTAAACAACAAATGATTTTGCAGTCTTCGTAGGATAAAAGGCCAACTTGTGTGTTCTCTGTTGTTCTAAACTTCTTCTCTTTAATAGTAGAAATAACGTTAGATGCCATTTAGGTGTTAATGCCATAATTACAGGATACACGTATAGATGTGTTTTTTGTCATTACCATAGTTATCTTAAGCTGCCATCAGTTTTACTACAGGTGCTTAAGATTATGCAGTTGATGATCATTTATTATTATTGTTATGTTTTTATGTTCTGATAAATTGCAGTATTGAATATTTATTTAAATAGAATTATACAATCACTTTAAAAGCAATTAAATTTATACCTTCATTGGTGATGATAAATGCTTTAATCGACAACTGATGGTAAAAATTATTGAGGAAAGAAATTTTTTAAAAATCCAAACGTTCTAAGAAAAAGAAAAAAATTCAACAATTACCCATTTATCTTAAATTAGGAATTCTTCCATAAAACTTTGCCAATTGTATTTAACTTCTTAAAATTAAAACCAAAATAACCGGAGTAAGCAAGACATCATCATAAACGAATCTTTTTTTGATCAGCTTTAATTGACGTTTAGATGGCCACGTAGTAAATCTAAAAAAACGTTTGCTGAAACTTTTTGTAGTTCTAAAATAAGGTTGCCATTTGCCAAAGCCAAAATGATAATTTACCATCAGATGACAGTTTCTTTAATATTTGATGGAAACACAATGGTGCAAGAATATCATTACGATAAATATTTAAAGTTTTGGGCTTTTAAAACTGATCCAATCTTTGTTTTTAAATTTCTTGGCCAAAAGCAAAAAAATGAATGTTTGCAGTAAAAGATAGCTGCTTTAGAACGACTTTAATTTAAATGGCATAATAAAAGAGTTGGCAAATTTAAAAAGAAGAAGGAAAAATAAATAAAAATGTGCTGCTTTTGACTGCATACTGAGATTTTATAATTTCCGGCTTTTATATGCGTTTTCAACGAAAGTAAAATAGTGTAAATACTAAAACCAGAAATATTTTTTCTTGCTCGTATTTGCATTTATTGATTTTCACAGCTCTATTTTGCATATTGCAAATATGTAACTTCTAAGAACTATGCGTGCATTTGATGTTTCTGTAGTAGTTCCCAGATGTAGCATTTTATGATTTTTTAAATAGTTAGTTATCGATGCAATAAAATAAGAAAATGTAGGTTAAAACTTATATTTTATTACATAAAGAAATGAAAAATGTTACATTCGTTAAATGCTTTCAAGTCGAACTGGTTTTCTGAGGTTTAATAAAAATGCTTAAGCAGAGGCAGATATAATTTAATAAACTACAAAATTACCACTTATCTCTCAATAAAAACTTACACTTTCGTATAATAATGTAATTTAACAAATTATTTAGAAAAAAGAGTTTACACTTACCGTATTTAATGAATATAATTATTTTTTTTTAAATTTTATAGAAAAAAAACTAATATCCGTTATATCACTTCTTTTTTAACCAGTATAGTTGTTAAATATAGTAGTTTTCTTAAATGTTTAAAGTCTCTATAATAGCCTAGCTTTTTACCATTTTTTATTTCTTTTATTTTATTTATTTTTTTTGGGTAGAAAAGGTACATTTGTTAATAATTAAATTGATTTTTTAGCTGTCTACTGCGTACCGTGTAAAAATCATTATTATAAATTTATTTCATGATAATCAATTACTAAGATTTTCAAAATGCGCGTAAATAATCATGATGTTTCAAATAAATATAGAAATTTTTTATATATAAATCCATAAGTACATAAATTATTACCTGTTATAAATATGTACATAAGAAATTACATTTATTTATCTTATAAATATGTATTTTAAACAATAATAACTAATTGTAAGTAATGTATGTCAAATAAATATAGTCAATGCTATCAGAAATTTATTTAAAAACATAGCAATGCGCAAATGGTAAATACATACAATTTTGAAAAAAAAATTGTGCCTTGCAAATTATTATTCATTTGCAAGAAATACAAAAATACACTTTATGTAGATATTTTGAAATAGTCAAATCTAAAACTTCGTAGATGTCTTTTATATATTTTTTTTTAATTTGTCCTTACCATTACCAATTGTTCGTCTTTAAGAACAAGTATAATAAACAAGGACACTCTTTATGAAGACCCACCTTCTATAATGAAAAAATGCATTTTTGCGTCTGCTTCCAAACCGTAAAAATCGAATGTCAAAGAAATATAATATATTCCCTCTAGACGACATACTATTGTTTGAATTGTTGTCCTGCAAAAGTTGCTGATTTTTACGATTATCTAATCTCATTCATAAGTCAATCATATAACAATTGTATAATGTATAATAATATTTAGAATAAACTTGTCATAACTGTTGAATTAAGGTCGTTTTAGAGTCACTTTAGTTTAAATGATTCATTCACTTTAGTTTGCTTACTTAGTTAAATACTTTATTTAAATTATCGCAAGTTTTAAATTTAAAGATCTGTTTGGATATTCTTGAATTACCTTAACGCCATTTAAATTAACGCGAACTTAAAGTGACCAAATTAGTGCATTTGGAAATTCAACTATTTTAACTAATATAAAGCATGCTTAAGGTAAACGCATCATGTCTTTGAAACTTTGATATTATACAAATTTGTTTATATTTTGCTTGTTCTTTCCAGCTTTTTAAAATTTGGTCTAGAAGCCGATAGATGGCACTAGTAAAAAACAACAGAGACCGACTAAACACAAAATTATTCAAATTAACAGAAATAATAATAATTATTCAAAAGATAAAATTTCATTTATAACGTGCAATCCACAAAATTTAACGTCGACACTGGCTGTGGAACGTCAACAATATGACAATCGACAATGTTTTAACAATGACAAAAATTGAAACTTTACAAACGCTTGGCAAGAGTCGACGTCAAATTTTGTCAAACGATAGATCTAATTAACGTCACTTATAGGTTATTTTTCTTAATTTCAACTAATTCTGGGTAAAGTAGGCATCTGTTCTCGTACAGGCTACTAGATCAAATTTTTAAAATTAGAAAGAAAACCAAACAATAGACATAAATTTACTACAATAATACGATTAAATATGATTCCAAAATTTACCAATAGATGGCGTTTGCTGCTTTAAATTAGCGAACCTAGGCAATCTATGAATGCATTAGTTTGGTCACGTAAAGTTACGTGGCGTTAAGTTAATTTAATTATAAATTAAGCCTTATTCTAAGTGGAGTTAATTTATTTAAAGTCAAAAATTTGCTTTTAGTCAATTGGTCAAAGTCAAGTTAATTTGAGTGAGTCGAAATCAGCCTCTAATAATAATGTTGATAAAAATAACATAATGTCATGGACTTTAACACCTGCTTGTAGAGCTATGGGTTTATGTTTTATGAATAGCTGATTACCTATACAAACCCCTTATGTGTGTTCAATCTGTAGTGTTGAATTGTTGAATAGTGTGGGAGTTAACGGAACAGCATCAGAATAATGTTTGCTACCAATAATGCTAATTTCTCGAATTGTTACAAGAGCATGAACACAATTGTATTGATAAAAAAAATAGAACTGCATGCATGAACTTGACTTGGTACAAATGTATAAATTGACAGAACTGTAACTCCTTTTAAAGATAATTCAATCGTAAAAAGACCAAACAAAAAAGAGACTTCAACGAACGATAAAGCGATAAAATGTTTGGAAATATTCAAATTAAAAAAATATGTCATTATGCAGTAGTTATGCAAAAATAGTTGATTTTTATATCGGGAAAAGAAAAAGAGGTGCTATAAAAAATTAAAATTGGTTACTGATTAAATAAAATATAAATTATCATTAACATTTTGGTTTCGTCTTTGCCGACGATGGTACTTTATTACTGATTTATAGATCAACTATCTGATCATATGTCTAATATTTCATCACGATACCTACTCATCGAATATGTTTTTTTATACTTAGTTTTAACCTATGCTGTGATTTAACACTAATTGGAAGCACTAATGGCCGTAATTAATTACTAACATTTAAATAATTGGTGAGAATTGTGAAATTCTTTTTCAATTTCATATTTCATCAATTTTGCCCAGAGGAGGAGAGGCTGCGCGGCGGAAAAATTTCAAATAAAAATGATTTATTTTTAATTTATTGTATGTGAGATAAACATCAAAAAATATTGTTTAACCCAAATAAATTTTGAAGAATTAATTTTAACAATTTTTATTAACGAATTCCCCCATTTAATTTAAGATAACCTTTAAAAGTATTAAGTATGATTTATAGTTGAATTAAATTAACTTAACGTAACTTACAGACACTTAACTCCACTTAAATTAACGCAACCAAATTAATACATTTAAAGATTGCTTAATTTCACAAATTTAAAATAGTTAACACCATCTATCGATAAATCTTAAAATCGTAATTAATCGTATTATTTTACCGACCTTATGTCTATTCTACGATTTTCTTTCTAATTTTAAAAATTTGGTTTAGAGCCGATTGTGAAAAAGGTTACAGCCTAGGGTAAAGTACTCTAAACTAGTTAGAATTAAGCAATATAACCTATAAGTTAACCTTAAGTGACGATAATTGGATATATAAATGCGATATCAACTTTGGTATAATATATGTATTTAATTTTGCTTTTATTCGCGATACGATAATTTTAAGAGGAGTTAAAGGGGAATTTCACGAAACATAAAAACATACATAACCACAGTTCCTATTCTTCGCGACATTGGCTGCCTTAATTTTAGAAAAAACAACCCTTCTTTGTTCATGGACTCATCAGGGAATATAAGAAACATTTATAGATTAAAAAAGGTACTTGCTCGCAAGATCAATAAACACTACGAGTGATCAAAAATATCACTTTTGTTTGGTCATTTGTTGCTCTTTTTTAATAATTTTATTTAGCACTTTTTAGATTGATATACGAACCCAAAATCGTACATATTGTTCTTAATTTACGAAGAATAATTATTTACTGCATGGTGGATGTTTTTAATTCGAATAAACTCTAAGTAGTACAGTCAATCCGTATGTGGACATCGACAAAATTCCTGGTAGGGCCACCTTTTTTATATGATGTAACTGGATGTCCAAAGAGTAAAACCCCAAATTGGCGTACATCTATCTGTTGCAGAAACGGAGTTATGGCCCCCCAACGGGCCCCCCTTAATTCATCACGGTGGAACTGCACCAAATTTTGCAAATAGATGTCAAATAAGGTTTTAAAAAGATTTTTATAAAATAAAAATCTCTAAAAAATTTCCTTCACCCCCTAAATAGCCCCCAAAAAGTAATAACCAATCACGTTGGATTAACACCAAATTTTGCAGATAGATGTAAAATGAGATGCTAAAAAATATTTTTTAATAACTTTCTTTGAAAAAAAAATTAAATGCCCCCCTTAAAAGCCCCCTTTGTTTATGAGGCGAAGGAATTATTTTTTGAAAAAAAGGTTTAAGGAAATATTTTTAAGCATCTTATTATGCATCTATCTGCAAAATTTGGCGTAAATCCAACGTGATTGGTTATTACTTTTTGGGGGCTATTTAGGGGGTGAAGGAATTTTTTTGAGATTTTTATTTTATAAAAATCTTTTTAAAACCTTATTTGACATCTATTTGCAAAATTTGGTGCAGTTCCACCGTGATGAATTAAGGGGGGCCCGTTGGGGGGCCATAACTCCGTTTCTGCAACAGATAGATGTACGCCAATTTGGGGTTTTACTCTTTGGACATCCAGTTACATCATATAAAAAAGGTGGCCCTACCAGGAATTTTGTCGATGTCCACATACGGATTGACTGTACTGATGAATTAAAGGGGGCCCTTTGGGGGGCCATAACTCCGTTTCTGCAACAGGTAGATATACGCCAGTTTGGGGTTTTACTCTTTGGACATCCAGTTACATCATATAAAAAAGGCGGCCCTACCAGGAATTTTGTCGATGTACCCCCCTTATTTAGGACAGATTGACTGTAGTAGAGTCCTTGGACAGAATTTGTAATGCAGTGGCCGGGCGACATTACTAGTTCAATCAGCCTTTAGTTATAAGTTAAAAAAAAAATGTCTGACAGTTTTGTTAAAATTAAAAATATTTTTACTACCTTGTAGGTACAAGAACTTATAAAATGTAATATAAGAAGTACACACACGGATACATAGGAAACTTAAATGTAGCTGTAAATTTAATAGGAAGCAGGTTTTAATTATGTAAAAAAGAAAATAGTAAATGAGCGGCTGCTGACAAAAATTCTAATAAATCATTACTAATTCTTGTTTATGTTCATTTATTTTTCAAGATTGCACTCGCTGAAGTATCATCTGATAAAAAGATAAGAACTATCCCGACATATTCCATATCTAAATAGAGGTTGCAGTATTTACGACGTGTTATAGGAGAGAGGTCATTTATTAAGTATTGTCTAATGCATGTAGCCAACTATGCGATTTTATCGTCAAACGTCCGCCATTCTTATGTAAAAATATGTTAAATTTAACAAGAGTCGCGTGGAAATTACATTGTATACGAAATGCAAGCTTGCAATATTTTTCCATTAACATAATTAAACGGGACGAAAGGCAATTTGTGCCAAAATTAGGTCTTTTGTTTATGTCTAAACTAAATGAAAAAGGATATATGGGGCGCATCATGTTATCCGATGTCCTTGTTCTCATTTTTAACATGGAAAACAGTGCATTGTAGTTGTCCTGATTTTTTTTTGTTTGTCTGATAAGATTAAAATCTAACGAAGAAGGAACTATTATTTTTGCCAAATATACTTTAATTTAATTATATCTCATCAGTGCCTCTCACCAAAGTGATCCGGGATCGAACCCGGGAGTGATCCAAAAATGAAAAAAGTCTGCTGGTAACATTTACTGGTGGGATAAATGTTTCTAGTGGTACCTTCGCTAGGAAGACGAAGTAAAAGATGCGGTACCGTGTGCTTATGTGCACGTAAAAGAGCTCTACCCATCTTTGAGAAAGGATAGGATACGACAAAATTTCTCGGTTGGGGGTAGTCACACTCAGAGCATCGGTATTAAGCCATAGTTGCAGAAACAGACCGATGTAAAATAAGCTAATAAAAAAAAATCATATCTAAGAAAATGCTTGGACTTCTGACAACCCATATTTTCACAGCCATATACCTTCTTTCATAAAGTTTTCGTATGCAACAAAATCAGTTGTTAAGGCTGTCGCTCGATTCAAACAATCTGAAACGAACATAACCCCAAAACCTGCTAAAATCCAGCATTCTCATGGTTTGTTTACATTTTTATTTCTAAAAAGGTGATTCTAATAATTAGGTAATCCTAAAAACTGTGTTGTTGCGAATTAATTATTGCATATTGTAAATCGGCATACTTTAAGGTAATTTCTTCTTAATAGTATTTGAGGTGTGTTACAGTTTTTCATTTGATTTTAAAGCACTTTGTAAAGCCCAATTTCATCAACAATTTTAAGCAACAAAATAAATGATTTCAGTGTCAAACTGTCGTAAAGAATTACCATTATTACTTGCTAGTACGTGCTAAACATTTTTTTGTAAAAATCATAGCCTAAATTCGTTAATTACGAGATTTATAGAATGGGTGATTTGCACTTAAAACTTGACAACCAATAAAACATCTTTCCAATCGTGTTCCATTCTTAATGTCCACTTTTTTGTTTGTGGGATACGACCATGTAATTATCAGAATTTAAAAAGCGCTGAATTTTAAAATTCTTTAATTCAAAAATTTAAATCTCAGTTGTTTACGCAAATGGTCTGCCTAAAAAAAGATCAGTTATCTTAATTAGTTAATCTGCAAAATTAAAGAACCGAACCGTGCCGAGGTGTTTTAAAAATCTTGTACCTAAACTTGTTGGGTGGCCACCAAGTTAACAAGCTCTGCCTATATTATTATAAATTTTCTTTTTTTATTTTGTGAAGTTTGCGACTTAAACACTTGTAATTATATGCAAATTTCTAATTCCGATAAAGATACCCACAACAACAAGGCAGAAAAAAATGAATACCTAAACGTCCTAAAATGCCAAGGCAGCTTAGACAGAAATATGCACAAATTAGCCATACGATATACAGTTTCTAAATGCTTTTTAATTAAAATCGAGTAAATAGAATCTAATGAAAGCTAAAAACACATAAATAATTTGATTATCTTGGAATGATAACAGCTTGCATCTACTTAGATCGCGAAGGAGAAATTGCAATGCCAATTTAATTTACTTTTAAAACTACTTACACAATTAAAGGTGAATGTCGCGAGGCATAGAAACTGTGGTTATGTAATGTTAGTTGCCTAAAATCAACAAAAAACAGCACTTTCTGGTCATTGCTCAGTGGGTTTATAAAAGTTAATTTTAATAAAAAATTGTGCTTACCAGCAACATAAATAAACAGCACAAGTTTACATATTCTAAGGGTTCATCAATAAGCGTTTAAATACAGAATTTTGACAATTTAAAAGCACTATTTTTTTCATTTTAAATTGCTAAAATTCTGTATTTAAACTTTAGAATATCTCAACTTGTGCTTTGTTTATTTAAATGTTGCTGGTAAGCATAATTTTTAATTTAAATTAACTCTTATAAACCCACTGAGCAATAACCAGAAAGTCCTGTTTTTTGTTGATTTTAGGCAACCATTATTACATAACCACACTTTCTGTACTTCGCGACATTTCGCTTTAAATTCTAATTTTTAAACAATTTTTTTATTTATTTATTAAACAAATAGTCATGTGAGAACAGCCCTGACTTATCACCATGTAAAAAAATTGTTTATTTCTTCATGACACTAAGTACGTTAAGAGATAAATGATGCGCTGCGTTTAAACACAAGTGCAAGTCTAAAAAATGATTTTTAATTAATTATAATATGCATACCAATTAACATAATTGCAAAGCAAACACTTCATAAAACACTTTACATGTACAAGAGGTTAGGATAAGCTTAGTGAATTTTTTAATAACAAATTAATTACGTATGCAATTTACAATTCAAACTTTTACTTCACATATTTGTTTATGTTGATAAATAACAGAAATTAAGTCGTTTAGCGTCAGTCTGGCGTTGAACATATTTTTTACAAATCAATTTTGTTACATTATTAGTTGTCCTTCTTGTTCAAGAATAAATATGCAAAGTTAAATTCATTATATGGTACGAGAGCTGGCAACCTAAAACACACATCATCGAACGTTGTCATGATTTTTTGTGCATTACATTATATTTAATATTTCTTAACTTTTGTCCTACACACTGACAGCGCTAACAGGTAGCGTTTTTTTAAACATCATAAGTGGGATTTTTATTGAAGAAATAAAATAATGTGTGCAAATATGAGCTTTAACACTGCCAGACATTTATGAAATGAACATTTTTAATTTTATGTAATCTGTAGACTTTTATGCGTAAAGAAAGAAATTATTATTACAGGGTTATCTGTCATTGGAAAGCACATTTAAAAAACGATTAACCCATCATAAAGGGTTGGCAGGGTTATAGCTCGAAGGTGAAAAAATCAATTTTGTTCTATGAAGAAAACGATCCAACTTATGACATTATTACCTTAAAAAAAAAGACTAACTGTTTGGCCTGCCATTTTGTTGGATTAAGAAAGGTTATATTAAATATTATGTAATATTAAAAAATCATGACAACGTTAATGATGTGGATTTTCATGTTGATAGCTTTTATACTAATAGTGGTTACTGCAAGGTACTGCAAAATATACGATTTTATTGCGATATAGTTTTTTCAATCTCTGACTCGTATTTTAGAAAACACAAAAATGTTGATACTGCCCAAAACAATGAGTGATTACTTTTTTGACCTCAATTCGAAAACTGTTGCCATAACAACCAATCTTTTTTAAGAAAAAATATGTAACGTGAATCGGATTCTTAAAACTCTGAATGTACACAAAACTTCTTAATGATTAAAAAATATCTTAAATATCATCCATTTTTATTACTTTTACTTTTTGAAACTTCTTCCATGGTGTAAGCTCACGATAATCTTAAATACCAATCATTAAAAAAAAAATCATTGTGAATAAATTTACTACAGCATCATTCATGAATATAAAAGTTTATAATGTGGAATTTCGAAGAAATGTTGAATTGAATCCAAGGAATGTTATTTATTTTTACATCAAAGTGATTACAAGTACCTATGCCGGAATGAAGATCTATGTCAATATACCATGCATTTCTTAACTGATTTTCCTGCACACCTTCGCAGTTGAAAGCTTAGACATGTTAACAAACTAGACGTCGTAAACAAACCTTGTCCACATGCTTGCTACTTCTGATCTCCCCACAATTAATTTTTGATTACGTCAATAAACTGCCTAGATACTAAAAGATATTTTCTTCAATGTATTCACACTAAAGACGATGTTCTAAGTGTAAAATCCATTCAAGCAAAAACCGCGTATAGTCTGCTTTTTTTGATATGGCAAATAGCTTGGGAAAATTCAAGATATTCGGTAAAAACAGTTTTTGAAAAAGTGCCCCCCTTCGGAAATAATGGCCTTTAAGCAGGTAGACTAAAAACACGTAATCGTAAATATTTACCAAATTTTTTGTCCAACCATCCTGAAATTTGTAGAATCAATAATGGTAATAAAAACGATCATTTTAAAACTTGGGGCCACTTTTAAAATGGGTTTAACACTGGCAGTGTTAGTAAAAACTGCATGTAAATTTTTTCCTTTAAGAATTTTGTAATTTTGTTTATTTTTCTAAGTACCCCAATTCAAGTTAAAACCTTTTTACCACTTGAAATTTTTGAGAAACTGTACCGTTGACGAATATACTTCCAAAAACACTCTTAATGTACCCCATATTTTTGCATAAAGGCCGATTTATAGAACGTAACTTTCACTTTACTTCCGCTTTACTTCGGCGTAACTTTACAGAAAATTAAATAAAATACATGGGAAAGTATTGGCAAATTTATACTTCACTTTAGCGCTACTTTGCTGATTCATTTAGCTTAAAATCGTATAAAGTCGTACTAACTCAAGACCCGAGCTTGGCCATCATACGCAAAATTTGCAAAAATGAGATATTCACCCTTATTGTCAAGGGTAGTGATTACGGAATATCGCTTCGTACGATACCTGTTAGGTCTTCTTATGTAGGTTTTGTACGAAGCGATATTCCGTAATTACCGTCCAGGTGTAAATAGTCAGAAGTCGCGAGTTCAGACACATGCGCTTAACTGATCCCAATTTCACGTAACTTTGCAATCTGTAAATTAGGCAAATTTGTAAAGTTAAGTGGAAGTTTAGTTACGCCGAAGTAAAATAAAAGTTACGTTGTATAAATCGCCCTTTAGACTAGACTTTCTTTTGAAATTGCTATGTCACTGACCACTGACCAAATGGCTTGGATTTTTCCCAGCTATTTGCCTATCAAAAAAAGCAAACTAAACGCGGACATCTGTATATTTTGCATATTAATAGTTCAGCGTGGCAAGTAGTTTGTTGTAGGTAATAGTTAACAAATCGGTACAAAAACTGGTGCATTTCAAAATTGACATACATTTTCAAAATCAATATTCTTGAAGGTGATTTCCGCGGGTGCTACGTTATACATAATAAATTGGCGGTGTCTCCCTCGAGTAAAAAGCTGTTTATACACGCCGGCCAATTATAAAATGATTATCCATATTGAGTACAATTTCATTTCGTTAAAATATCTCAAGTTTTTTGAGCTTCTATAATTGGAATCTATTCATTAAATAGAACCGGTATCCAACGTGTACATATTTATGATAAACGACATTTTCTTACTTTTTTAGTAACCGCGTTTCGAGATGCCTTCAAGTGTTTAAGTGTGTTTAATCCGATTAAGAGATTAGTATCCGTTCAAGATAGAATTTATGGCATTTTCAATAGACACTATTGCAATATTGCTATTATAGGAAATGTCAAGTGATTTTATTTATGAATGGTTTACTAGGAGAACCTTACCACGCGTTTAAAACATTGCTCTTGATATGACTTCATAAAAACAGGATTTCTGGGTAATTTCTTTATATGCAGAACATGGAAATGTTATTTTTAGGAATAACTAAAAGAAAGCTGATTAATATGTATAACTACTGACTATTCAGGATTTCCTTATTTTTTGTGAGGCCCTAAAAAAGAGTGTCAGCAGTAAATGTATCGAATACTTTGAAATTCAAGTACCTAAATCTTTTTTAATACTTTTATTGTTGTTACTAAATTATATTTTCTGTATTCGTGTACAGTAGTTTTATGATTTATATACAAACATGGACGTTTTCCGGAAGAAAGAAGTCGTAGAAAGCTAGATAAATTGTACTTTCACCCTTTTGGAATTTATGGGGCATGGATAATTTGCAAATAAAATAAACATTGATCCAGACATTAACAAAAAGTGCTTCAGTCTTTTAACATGGATTATGTTGCAGCTCCCAACTATAATCATTTTTTCTTTCAATTTTGATGCATTTATATTTATTGTATTTAAATCAATTAATTTAGGTACAAAAATATGTTAGGAAAGTATAATATCTATTTATACAACAAGTAAGGAAACGATGGTCATTATTTAACGAATGCGAAGTTTGCAAAACGAGGCTTTAGCCGAGTTTTGTAAGAGCATAAGTGAAATAATGACTGTTTCCTAACGTGTTGCATACAATATTTTATCTACGACCGCTTAATAACATAAAAAAATAAAAAAAATAATAAAAATTTAAAAAAAATTCTTGTGGTACATCCTGTAGACCTAATTGTCATCATGACAACATGTCAAATTTGCGTGAAAAAATGATCTCATTTCCTAACTTATTTAATATCCGTTAGGTTATGATTTTATTACCTAACTCATTTTATTTCCGTGAAATAAAGTAAGTCATTAGGTAACCTAAATGAGTAAGATAAAGTAGCTGTTACCTAACGGTAGTAGATAAAAATGTTTACTGTCTGTGTAATGCATTAGTTGTTTACTTTGTACTGTACAGTGTACGCTTTAACCTAGTAGCGTTCAGCTGATCTGTTGACGAAACGCCATAGCCATACGATAGCAGCTTGCCTATGCGTGAGTCACTTCTGTCTCGGTAGATGGCAGTAACGGCATTTGTCCATTTTTTTGGTACTTTGTTAAAATACACAAGTATCTAAATTTCTTGCGGTGTTCTTGCGACCCTGATACCAGATACGTGATTCTGATGACCTCCAATAGGGCGACACAGCTGTTAATCGCTTCAGGTTTAGTGGATGCATACCCTTAAGAAATAAAAGTGGGACTTCTTTCATCTTTTATAACTTGGCAGTTTAGGATCGTTGTTTCTACAGCTTCATAGTGCTTTTAAGTATTAATTTATGCATGTTTATTAAAATTATGAACAAACAATGTGCCGAAAAAAAAGTCCTGTTATTATTGTCTAATAAAGAATTTTTGTGTAATTAAAAACTTGGTAAGTACTTTCACAACCAAAGCATAATTTATGTCAACATTAGAACAGACCATATAAGTAATGGATGTAAATATTGAATGTATCCTTATATGTTTTACTTCTTAATTTTAGTTGTCTAGAGTAACAATAGTAGCTCGATAGTTGATACTATTCCCACGTCTAAATTTGTTTTGATTAAATAAACTGTGGCGCCAAAGAAAATAATTTGCTTTTCATGAATACATAATCAACAAAGTTGCATAGCGAACAAGTAAGTTGCGAAAGATTTTTCGTCAAAAACTAATCTTGTAAAAGAAAAATGCTGGAAAATTATTACTATTGATTTCTAAGTTCTTGAGAGTTATTGTTTTAAATTTAAATAAATTCTTCATTAATTTCCTCAAACCTAACCTAACTTAACCCAATTTCCTCTGGCTACATCGCCAGATTGGCGGATACCTACACAATAAGTGCAAATTCAAAAAAGAAGTAACTCCGACGCCAATCTTACGGCTTCTATCTTGTGATTATTATGGTTTCTGCTCCCAAAGGCGGCATAAACAAACGATTTATTAACACACATTACTTCGTAAATGGCAGTAATTGTGTGCACAATTTTATTAATGTACGTTTCCATATAGTTATGATTTATATTGTTTATGACAGTTATTAGACTACTAAGTTGTTGTAAGTAGGTATTATTGAGTTGCATTTTGATTTTTCTGTTGTGAAAATACCGCTATTTAAACACCGCCACCAGACTCGATGGCTTAATGTAGCTTTCAGCAATTAAACAAACAACTTTATGGTGTTTAATTATTGAAAGAAATATTGATTTAATGAACTTGGCATTCGGTATTTTTGTAGACAAGGCGAAGTTATGACGAGTTTAATAGTTCATAAAGTCCGTCTAAAGTTCTTGTTTTTATATTTGCGTAAGCACATTATGAAACTTAAAATTCGGTTTTTTAAGGTTGCTGAATTGCTTTTATTATTTTTATTATTAAAAATTAATATTATAACTTGGCATCCCGCCACTAGGGTCGACAGTGAATCTTAGATTCCACCATTTTATATTATTATTAAACCCAAAATTTTATTTTATTGGGTTGGTTTTCCAGATGCAAAAAAGAGGAATTCTTCCCTTGGATATATGCCTATTGCGCCGATGGTTAAATTTGAGTATACAAAAATAGTGTGTATTGCGCCACTTTTATAATACCTATTGTTTTGGGTCATATTATTATATTAATAATAATAATAATAATAATAATAATAATTTCGTATACCTGGTTTGCATCTGTTTAATCCCTTCCTTTGTCACCCCAACAAATTAGTCATTAGTCTTCATTTTAGCACATCTTAACCTAACCTACCTAACCTAGTGTCCCCCAGTGGAAAAAGGTCCCCCAGTGCTTTTGTAAAATTATATCTAAAGCCCTAAAATTTAAAAAAAGAAACTAGAGTGGAAAAAGGTCCCCCAGTGCTTTTGTAAAATTATATCTAAAGCCCTAAAATTTAAAAAAAGAAACTAGAGAAAAATTAAGAATCCTTGTCAGCACATTACCTACCAAGACAATACATATCTAATAGCGGAATACGAAAAGCTACTGATAATATCACCGAAAAGCCAGCAAAAATTGTAAGACGGGAAACTCAACAAGCCCCAGCGTTTATTCGTGATAGTTAAAATATACCTGAGATCGACACACTTTCATAAAAATGTGTCAACACAATTTTATAAATTTTAATATATAAAGAAAAAAACGACTAATACTATTATAAAAATGTATGTTAAGAAAACAACCCAAAATTCTACTTATTTTAATATTTTTTAATTTAGAACATACCTGTAAATGTATTTAAATCGAGTTTTCTTAATCCCTTTTACCTGGGTATGCTTAGCTCCTGGTATAACAATAGACTTTTTATAAACAATAGCGGCGCAATGCAACATATTTCTGTATGACAAAATCGGCGCAATACCAAGTGTTTTCTTAATCACCGGCGCAATGCAAATACACCCCTTCCCTTGCTAGGTACTTTTTATTTACAAATTATACTATTATAAAATATTAGGGGACATCGTTTTTTTGTAGTGGGAATAACTAGAAGAATTGGAGAAACGATATCAACGGTTACATTTTCTCAAAAACGCCTCTTCATTTAGTATTCAGTGAGTAAAGTTGACAAATGTCATTATTCGATATGTCTGACCTAAATTTACTTTTTACCTTAAAATGTCAATGTTGCCAATCCAATAAAAATAAAATTTTAAGCTAAAGTTTTAATTCAAATTAAAAATGCTTTTTAATAAATTAAATGAATCAAATATAAAAAATACTAAAAATAGAATAAAAAACTTCTTTTATATGGCATTTTTTACCACTTGTTTGGATGCGTGCTAAAAAACGTTTTTCATAAAACTCTATGTTTGAATATACTATTAAATTTGTTTGCAAACGACTTTATTACCCTTCTCCTAAATAACTCAAGAAAAAAATAAAAAACAGGATAATTTATTAACCGACTCCAAATTGTGTCCGAGATTTGAAAAAATTTCGACCACCGATTTCGACTTCATTTTTCAGCTTTTAAATTCTATTGTTACATGGAATCAACGAGAAAACATTTAGCCTCTTCGACTATAAAGCATTTCCTGGTACACCTTAGCTGCAGAGTACATCGCAATAGATAAGTTCCAATTAAGTAAAATGAAGAGTACGATTTCCTAATTAGAATATCGCAATTCAAATCAAAAGCAATGAATTAATTTATTATTTGTTGCGAGGACTAACAAGGTTGTTAATTGTACAGTCACCAGGCAACCTACTCTCACAAGAAGTAATGATAGTGCGGCGTTCATATCTAAAAGGGAGCATCACACCTTTATGCTGGAGTTCTTGGACTCAACTGCTACGCTGATTCTATCGAGATCGTCTTCCTTCAGATCGCTAATGGTTATTGCCGTTACTGCCATGAGACTTTAAAGTTGTCTACGTTTTGTCAACCTATCAGTTTGCGCAAATGAATATTTTTACTGACCCCACTGCTTAATATTTTTTGGTTACGGATCACAGGATCCACTGAATCATGATCCGTTCTAGACCAAACATAATGAGTCATTATCATTAATCTCGAACGAATCATGAAAAATTAAATGAATTATATTTAAAATTTTGCACCTTTAAAAAAGAAACCTGGAAATTTTTATAGAGGGTCATCCAGTTTAATTACGAAACATAAAAATTTAAAAAGGTTTTACCTAAACAACGAAGTACAGGTTGAAGTGTGAAATAAAGGTGCAGATTTTTATCAGCAATTACGAACATTGTAATTATATTGTCATTTATTAATAACAATTAATAAATTACATACACATGCAAATTAAAAAATCAAGGCCAATTTTAATTAATTAAAATATTTTAATAGATATCTTTTATATCTATATTATGTGGCTACTGCTACTGGCGCCATCTTTCTGAATATTATTATGAAGGTTTATTTTGTGATTTAGTTTAAATGTTATTCTGGAAAGTTTTTCCTATGTAGACTTGGTTGTTTACTAACAATAAAGAAAAAATCGCGTATACTTAGATTAGTAATAGATAGAAACCGGCTATGGCCGTTGTATTGTCTCTGCTGTAAAAAGTTAAGTGTTCCTTTCTAACCTAGAAGAAAATAGGGATTATCTCAAACAATTGCATGTGATTGTACTGTCAATTATAGTGAGTAAATTTTTCAGATTTTATACTAAAATATTATACTAGCCAATTTTTAATAAATACAGAGTGTCTCAAAATTGGCCAATCATCTGTATGGTACGTTGGTGGAGCATGACTGGGGATTCCTCGAAAACTATTAAAAATAATCCATTTTTTTTTATCTATAAGAAAAATACGTTTACTTGACGACTCTGTTAACACCTTTTCGCATCAGATTTTAGTGTCATTGTGGTCAGCTTTATTTAAAAATTAAATTGTTTATAAACATGATATTTGGCCATTAAAAAAATAGTAAATTAGGTTTAGATATATTGTGTTTATCATTGTATTAAGCCATTTTTTTCTTTAATGTGCGCGCAATTTTGGGGCACCTGTATAAGACCAAACCTTTATGAGGCTCTTATGAATTACTTACAAAGTTTTTGGGTGGGAGCAGTTTTTCTGAATTTAACTAAGAGAAAGAAATTCTACTTTATTTTTATAAGAAAATTAGTTATAAAGTTATGCAAAATAAAATGGCGAATGCGCCGGATTACAACAAATTTATGAAATTGTACGCGTTTTAATACTAATTTTGCTAAGAAATCATAATTAAACCGTTTTAAAAACAACAATTCTATAAATTATTGTAAAATGCATACAAAAATGCACTACGCAAAAAAAATTAGAAAATTACCTACAGCACCGCTTAAAGAAATAAATCAAACTTATAATTTAAACACTTACAAAAAGCAAAGGCTAATTGTCTATTAAATTAAGTTATTAAGAAGTCCATAAATATAAATATTAAGTTTGCATTGATTGGCTTCAGTCAGTCGTAACTATTGTGTATGTAAGTATAAGAATGTTGGAACATTTATTATTTCCTATGCAATTATGTCTGTGTTTTGCCTAATAAATATGCTATTAATATAAATTGCTGGTTTTACTAATCACCATTTTATTAAACGGTTGTATGAAGTAATTAATAACATATAATTTAAATTTATTCCGCTGTCAAAGCAAAATTGCGTGAGATCTATTTTTCTTAAACTAAAACTGTTATAAGATTTAGATTTAGTGTTTCCTTTCGTCTACATTTTACGTTAAAGATATTAAAATTCTTTATAAAAACAAACCAAAGCGTAAATGACAAAAACTAGAAATAACTCACACCCGCCACAATTTGTTACATAACAATTTTTTTTTATCTTTTGATAACCTAAGGTAACATATCGGACAATAATCTTATTCTCCACATGAAAGGATACATACTCATGTACATTAAAAAAAAATTTAATTATTTTTACTACAATAAATTTTATTAACGATTTAAGTAAGAAAGATAAAAATTAAAATAAAACCTAAATGTCTTTGTTTCTTTTTTATTGGCGCCAACTGTACTTCTTAATCCAAAGATTTATAGATATTTGCATTTTAAGTGTTTCAACTGTATATAGTTATTCTTAACTACAACAATTTACAGAATTCTATATTTTATAGCATTTTAATCCCTTATTTAATTGGCATAATAGAATGCTGATTTCTTTACACTTTGTATTATTATCACGGCATATTATTTAAATATGAATGAAGGTTTCTATATTGGTTTTAAATATTTAAGACTGATTTAGACTTTACGTAAATTTGCGACACTAATTGCTGATTTATGGTTGAATGAACTTAATTCCACTAAGAATTAACGTATTGCGAATTAACACAAAATTAAATGAATTTTACGAAAGTTGAAAACGGATTTATAGATTCAATTAACGTCACATTATAGGTTATATTTCTTAATTTTAACTAATTTAGGGTAAAGTAGGTATCTGTAACCTTTTTTACTAGTACAATCTATCGGCTACTAGACCAAATTTTTTAAATTAGCAAGAAAACCGTAGAATAGGCATAAATTACGATTCTAAGATTTACCGATAGATGGTGTTTATTGCTCTAAATTAGCGAAATTAAGCAATCTATAAATGCATTAATTTAGTACCTTTAATTTAAGTGAAGTTAAGTTAATTTAATTTTACTATAAATTATACTTTAGAATAACCGTATAGCGAATTAACAAAAAATTTGTATTTTCAAATTCACATAGAACGAGATACTTTTATTAATAACTGATCAATGGGAAAAAAATTAACTGAAACAAAAAATGACTTAAACCATAAATAGCATTGCAATGGCAAGTGATAAAGTCTTTAAATCAGTACATAACTACGTTAACATTCCGAATTATAATAAAAACGTAAACTTGCTACCTGGTAAACCGCAAAGCCACAATACATTATTATACTCCTCGCAGACAAAGTCAAAAACGAGGAGTATATTGTGATTGTTTTGAAAATTCTAAAATCGTCAAAAATCATCCTAGAGCAAAAATTCTTGCAGATTCGTTCGTTTCATCGAATTTTGAACAACTTTCAAAAAATCCGTCCGTCCGTCCGTCCGTCTGTCCGTCCGTCTGTCACGTTTTTTGTAGACACTCTAACTTGAGAACCAAAGATCCCATCAAGTTCAAATTTTCAGGAAAAATCGTTCTTATTAAAATCTAGGTCAAGTTCGTTATTGGTAAAAATCGGGTGATAACAAAGGGGGCTCCTGCACCCCCCAACTGGACAAAAAATCATATTTCAGTTATTATACAATTTGCAGAATTTTTATTTCGATAATATTAAAACCCTTTTAATTCTTTACAAAAAGTATATTAAAGTTTTTTTTGTCCGGCCCCACCTAGGCCCCCCATTTAAAAAAAACGGCGTATCTTCGTTATTTATCAATTCACAAAAAAAGTCAGGTCATAAAAATGAAAGGAAATTAAATTCTGTGTTAAAAAGTATTTTTGTTTTTTTTTTGTCAAATTTTTAAGACAAAAAAGGCCAAAAGAAAGGTTTTTAGTGATGAAAAAGTTCTAAGTCAGGTAAGTCCAGGCCCAGTCAAGGTGGCTTTGCAAAAAAAAATTAAAACAAAAGCATCTTTCTAAAGCCTATTTAAATCCTAAACGTCAGTGTCCAAATTAATACTTATTTATGCTCTTCGCTAATAAATCTTTTTTTTTTATAGAAGAGTTAATAGTTTAACCTCTTCGCAGATTTTTTTTATAAAAATAAAAAAATTATTTTTTATTTTTAATTTTATTATTCTCCGACTACCTACTGCGAGGAGTATCCTATTAAATGTCGACATTTTATAAAAAAAACTCTAACAGACTCACTGATCTAACCTATTCACTGACCTAACCCGCTCTAGTTTATAGCATGCAATGCTACTCCCATATATTTTACTTAAACCACAATAAAGTGTTAAACTGTTCAACTGTATATTATTATCTGAAATTCTATTGCAAAATAAATAGACAGATTTACTTTATAGTATCAAATCTCTGGAAATAAATCAGATTTTTGTCAAACGTTTATGGAGAATTAATTTAAATTTATTAGTATTTAAACGCCTTTCGTAAAGGATTAAATTATTTGTAAATAACTGACATAAATTTTCATAACTTTACACATTTAAATGAAATTCATACTTGTGTCCAGCACAATGGGTCCCACAATTTTAAAATGATTTAAATTTTGATTTTTGTGAACAAATCTTGTACTGTTTAATAAAACGGGGAAAGTCGCGATGCATAGAAACTATGGTTACGTAATGGTGGTTGCCTAAAATCAACAAAAAACAGCAATTTCTGGTCATTGCTCAGTGGGTCAATAAGAGTTAATTTTAATTAAAAATTGTGCTTACCATCAACATAAATAAACAAAACACAAGTTGACATATTCTAAAGGTCCATCACTAACCGCTTAAGTACAGAATTTTAGGAATTTAAAATGCAAAAAAATATTGCTACTAAATTGCCAAAATTCTGTATTTAAACGCTTATTGATGGACCTTTGGAATATGTCAACTTGTGCTTTATTTATTTATGTTGCTGGTAAGTACAATTTTAAATTAAAATTTACTCCAATAAACCTACTATAAGCAAGGCCCGAAGTGCTGTTTTTTGTTGATTTTAGGCAACCAACATTACATAATCACAGTTTCTATGCTTCGCGACATTCCCCCTTAAGCTTGGGAGTAATATTAGTCCTATTATCTTTTTCTAAAAAACTGTTATCTTGCTGCAGAGTGTAGGTAGTACCTCTCTGCTAATATTTAGCATTTAAATTAAGTTATAAAATGTAAAGGAATTTGCTACAAACGTATTAGCTACGCATCTATAAGGTCTATAATTACTTTCAATTGAAAGGATATTAAAGGTGCACTAAGGTACATCTATTAATAATCTTTCAATAACCAAACAAATTCCTTAGTGTTTTTTAAACTTATCTATAATATGCATTGAACTAGAATAGGTATTTATTATCAAAACATAACGCCGTGAATGAAATATGATTTATTTTCAGTTTTTTGTAAATAATTGAATTTCTTAAATATTTTGGAGGTGTGTGCACACCCACCTTTTTTTTGGTACAAAAATAGTTTATTTAATCTATATTTAGTCGTGAACCAATTATTATTCTATTTAAATTATCATGTGATGTTTGGTTCAAAAATGGCGGATGCGCCGGAATAGATCTAAAAGCAAACGAAATTTGCATGAAATTTGCAAAAAATTAATACAAGGCAATCTTGATTTTTAAGTAGTTTTGCTAAAAATGTGACCATAAAAAATAAAAACTGCACCCTATTTTGTCTCTGATTAAAATTACAAAAATACCAATAAATGAAAAATATTTATAAGTTAATGTTTGGTTGTAAGTGTGACCAGAGTACAAAACCAAGGATTTTTCCAATGTTTAAACCTTTTTCATTGACATGCAATTGCTTGACAATAAAAATCACATGCTAATTAGAAATTAGGATAACGTTCACATAAATCATTTCAATAACAATGTAAATATTCTAAAACTAGATACAAAGAAACCAAATAATATTATTAGCGACATCTGTAAATTAATAAATTCCTTTTTTATTTTTTAAACAAATAGATGTATTAACAATGTCGTTGTAACAATATTAGTAAATACAAAACGAACGTCATAAATGGGTTATCATTAAAATCTGGGAATCTCCAGTGTACCTTTTGTAAAATCAAACATACTTTTACTGAGAAATTTGCCATAACTTTTTACAACGTATTAAATTGAACACGCAGTTTTTCGAATAACCTTTAATGTAATAAACTTAAACCAAAACTAATTAAATGTAATTAGAAATGGGTGGCACCTAAAGCAATTAATATTCCTGGATTTCAGTTTGATCTTTGATCCTAAGTGGAATTAACCAAAGTGAAAAAATAAATAATATTTATTTTTGGTGAAATCATTTTGCGATTTGCAGTACCTAATAGAAATAATTTTGCTGCCACTAATGAAAATACTAGGAGCAGGTGAGTTTATTTTGAAATAAATCATACTTACATTTGAAAACGTTTGAAAGATTGAAAGCTTCGTACTTGGTGGTCTGACTGAACTTGGTGTTTGAACTTTAATGCAAATTAATTCTGTTAAGTCTGGATATTCTCATGTGGTGCAAGAAGAGAGTCCTTTAAATTTATTCTAAAAATAAAATTAATGCATTAATAACTGTAATTAACTACTGACATCACATTTTTTTAAGAAACTGTTGAATTCGAATTTAGCTTTCAAAGGCAACTTATATCGCAACACCCAATTTCTTTCAAAATGCTCTTGTTTTTTAAATGTTTTTTTTAGAAATAAAAATATAAATGCCGATTCTTATTCTACAACAAAAAAGCAATTTGCAAAATAAGTTTCATTTAAATCAGAGACAAAAGTTTTTTTTATTTACAACTGCATATGAAATGATGACATTTCTGACTCTTTAAAAGTTAGAAAATGTCACTTTATTGGTTTTATTAAGCTGTCACTTTCCACCCGGGCGGAAAGTAACTACTTTCCGCCTGGGTAATGAAAACAAGTCGGATGTAACTCTTTTGAGGGAGCAAATCCTCTTCGGCCTTTTGCGCACACTCTTTCAATTCTGTGCATTCGTCATCACTATCCGGCATTATGTTTTTTTTAATATTAGTTGGTTTAAGACTTTAAAATAATGCGAGAAATGACGTTTTTTGAAAATTAAAAATAATTATTTTTTTACTTCGATGTCAAGCAATTGTAACGTAACCAAGGTAATAAATTAAAAAAAAATAATCATGTTAACTAAGATGTTAAAAATGAATAATATTAATTTGTAAAATAAAAGCTTTTTAAAGTTAAACATAAATGTAAGCAGTTGTAAATAAAATAGTATACTAACCTCGGTGAAAATTTCCTTTCTGTCTCGAGAAATGGTTTACCGCGGCGCTACGCGCCTTGGTCAGCCATCTTTTTCTCTCGACAGAAATGAAACCCTTTCCACCCAGGGTAGTAATGTACTATTGTTGGTCAATTTAAAAAAGCTTTGAAAACAGTACGTTGGAAAAAATCCGATTGCTGATTTGTTTTCAATGCCTTCTAATAAACCTAAAAACATAGTTTAAAGCAAATCGACTTTTTTTTTAAATTTGCCCTATATTTAACTAAAGTTTAAATTTCTTCAGTTTTTTTGTTTTTTAACTTTAAAAAGAATTGATGTCTAAATAAAAATACTTTTCAAAATCCAATTATTTAAAAATTAAACAAAAGGTCCTGAAAAATATAAAAATACGCTTTACAAAACAAGAAAAACCTAATTAGGAAGTCTTCGCAAATCAAAACAACCCCGTTCATTAATTAATTTGTTTACTAAACAACAGTTCTTATTTTTAAAACAACAAACTGGATGTTATTATTGAAGTTAAAGGTTAGATCCTGTGATGAGGCGTTTCCTGAAATAATCCTGAAAGCCTAATAAAATCTTAGCTATCAACAAGTGGGCGGCATTTGCGCCAATAGGAGCGCTCAAATGTGGGAGGCAACTTAATAATTATTACGTACTTTGCGCTTTTAAACTATATCAACCAAAATCCAGAAAAATCTTATTAGTACACTTCGGGTCTATCTATAGCTTTAATCTAATTCTTGAGAATAAGAGTGCTGGTGCTCTCGGGCTCATTAATTTTTTGCAAAGAATTTTCCTTTGATTATAGACTCTTTGCCTTTTTAAGTGACCCTTATGTGAGTCACCCTATTAATTTTAGTTTAATTTTCTAGGTATTTTTAAACCACATTTAAAATTACCCTAAACAATTTTTAGGACAGACAAATATTTTTATGTAACTTTAAAAAAATTGCACCGGGTATATGTTTAAATATTTACTTACTTTTACATAACATAATAAAGCACGAACCAAAATTACGACCACTAAATGCAACTTTTACAAAATAAAAAAAATTAATAAAATAAACATAATATTAATTTATTTTTTTTGTTACAGATTACTCACATCAGGCGAATATTCGGAACATCGGTGAGAAAAAAGACTGCAAGAATGCGAAGTTGGGAAATGTTAGATCCCGAGGAGTAGGCGTTGAAAAAACGGCCGAGGTTAAAGGGTTGGTGCTGCCCTTAACCCTCGCACTTTTTAACCGCCAGCACTGGCTACTATGCGAATAGTACACCATCTCCGAGCCCTCATCGCGGTAAGTTTAATTTAAATAAAGGTATGCTTTTAAATCTTTAGGGGATAAAAAATAATACACCCCAATTAAGGTATTTATATCGATTAGACAGAGAACGCGACAATGATAGAAGATGGACAATTTGATCTCGGCAACATCGCATGACGCTGGGTACATAACTGTCATTGTTAATTTTTTTATTTTATTTTGCCAAGTTAATACAGTTTTGAAAACTATCAAAATAATGCCACAAACGGGGGTTGGTTTCATTAAAATCAGTTAATTATTTGTGGTGATAATGAATTAAATTTTAAAAGAATGTTTTGAGCTCTTTTTTTGGCGTTTTCGCGAAACCATTCCCTACCAAGGGTTTTCTAAGATATTTTTAAACAAAAACTTACCCCCAAACAGATAATTGTATTGTAAGTTGAGAGATTTAACATACAACATTGTATGCACCAAAAATTTAATTCGTATAATAAATTGCATCCCATACCTAGTTAAGTTGTTTTGTGCAAAAAACAATTACTTTCTTAGCAGCATCTTTAGTTTTATTTTTCATAAATGCACAGTTTTTAATATCGTTCCTTTGTTTTCAAGCATATCTTTCAAAAGGTTGCCTTGTTACATATAAAAAATAAACAAAAAAATATCAAAAGGAGCCTGCCTTGTGATAAAAAATATCTCAAGAAACAGGGTATTATATGGATAGAATTTACGTTGTCATCAGCATAAAATTTGCAAATTTTAAAAGGCAATAAAAAGAAAACCAAAACCATTAAGTGTCTGAAATTTTTACAAAAGTTGCGTACAATTATTATAAAACGATGGTGAAATTTAAAACTAATCTATTAGAAAGTCCTTACTCGATAGAAATACCTTAAAAGAAATCGTAAAATAAAAACTTTTGGGGAAGCTTAACTTTTTCCCTATTTTTATTTTCCAAAAACAATGCAGTTATACAGGATGGTGTTGTGCCAATTTTGGGACACCCTTATAAGATTGATTTTTAAATTGGGATGCATGTCCGATCAAACTTAACTTACTCTTGTACAACGCCCGCAAAGAGTATAATAAGGATGTAATAATTTTATATTCAGATCCGACAACAAACACAAAAAATTTCTCCTATCCAAGACGAGTCAACTAACACATCCTTTTTGTTGTGCTTAATAATTTTAATGAGCTAAACATATTAATAAAATGAAATGCACCTTGCGTCCAACAAGTTATCATCTCATTAAAACAAATTTCACGCTAAAAATGTTTTATTAAGTGATCAAAAGGCAACGATCCGAGTAACATGTGTATTATTCCTCCACGAATAATTCTTGACAGCTCGGCAAATTGTAAGCCAAAGTGTGAATTATAAAGAGGCAAAAATAAGCTTTTGTTGATTATCACTGCGATAGCATCTTGACATCTTATACATGAACATGAATGTGTACAGTTTATTTCACGTTTGTAAAAAATGGCAAGGTGCGTAGTTTTACATTCTTTCAATGTGTTAACTTGGCAGTAAATATCACACATTATATCGGTGTTGAATTTAAAATAAACATTGCGAAAGAAATATCTTTGCATCTATACAAACAATAAGACCTGCAGAATTCTTGTTGTGCAATTTTAACGTGTTATTTTAATGATTTATTTATTTTTAATCAATAAAGTGGTTTTCTAAGAAAGCCCCTTTTAAAACTTCTGAGAAACCTCAATATACAGGGTGTACGTTCTTAGGGCATTTGCAGGAATCCTTAGAAAAATGTTAAAAAAATCCATCTGTTATATTTATGAAGGAAAATGCGAACAAAGTTGTACAAGTTCGGCAACCCTGATTGTAAAATACATTTTTAAAACTCATCGAGATTCTTGAGCATACATATTTGCTATATACATATGTAGATCATATTGACATTGTTGTCAGCTTCATTTCATACAATTTTTCTAAAATTAAATTGATTATAAAAATGTAATTTGACCATTTAAAAGATAAACAAATGGTCAAATTATTTTAGATAGATTGTGCCTTTATATTTAGCCATTATCTCGTTAATGTGCTCATCTTTAAGATGTAAGCGTTTGAAGTTTCGCACTTTGGAGTCTCATATCTCCAACAATATATGAATTTTTTTAACAATTTTCTGTGGATCATGCACCAAAGACGTACCGTCGCGTTTATGCGCCAATTTTTGGACAGCCTGTATAAATTACCTTGAATTTGAAATAGGTACATTTAAAAATGCCAATATAATTTGTTTTTTTTTTAATATTTAAATATTATTTTGTTAAAAAAAAAACCTTAGTTTCTAATACCTACTCGATTGCATTTTAAATTTTATTTATTTACCTTTAAAAGAAAATAGTTCTAGATTATATTTTTAATACCATTTAAACATGGTAATTAAACTTTAATTTTCTACAAATTATATGTCTTTTATAGGTACAAGTAGTTGCTAATAAAATGTATTTCTATTAGTTAAACTTTATGTTTTGTCATAAAACAAACAATAATTATTTTCAAAGAAAAGGCCGCACGTTTTCTCTAATTGCATTTAAAAATTCAACTTGTTTAATTTGGAACAGTGATCCAGTTTCAGTGTTGAATTTCAATTTTTAAGGTCTTATACAATTAAGACCTGTCAAAAATACTCTTGCTTACGGAAGCTTAACGGTGAAATCGTTCAAAACCTCCTTGATCCTACGCACAGGCTCCCAGTTTTGCATGATGTCTGTTCCAGTCATTAAGCTTTCCATATAAAGTAATAAAGCAATCATAATTTGAAAGTTTAACTTTTATTTTATTTTACTTTTGATGCTAAATTACTTCAGTCGGCACCTGAAATGACTAGACTAAACCAATTACTTAAGAATTTAATTATCCTTTTATCTTTGGAAAAGCTCTATTAATTTATATAGGTAGTAAATCCTACATGCATTATTCATTAAATGTTATTAATTTTGAAAATAGTAATTATTTTGTGTTTTCTTGGGATTGAAAAAAGTAGACATCAATCAAAATAGCAGAATCTGTTTGCTTGGGTAATTTAATTATAAATTAATTAATCAAAATGAGAAAACTATTACTGGACTGATCATTTATGTTTGATTAACAACAATTTTAAAATTTTTGATAATTTTAGATAAATACTTTTAAAACGCGAATAACGAAAGTTTAATTAACTTGCAATTCTTGAGAGAATGATAGTACACATTTGTCTAATTATCCTTTTTTTTATAAGCAATTCGTACGTAATGGTAAAATTTGATTTGTTGTAAAAGACGATAAATTACAAAATGGCGAATGCGCCGGGCAACGATTCTTTTAAAACTGTTAAAACTTCTGTTTTCCTGCTAGCTCACATGCTGAAAAATTAGTTTTTATATTTGCGTTCTATAATATGCACATTATGAAACCCAAAATTTGGTTTTTTAAAGTTTCTGAATTGCTTCATTATTAAACCCAAAATTTTATTTTATTGGTTGGTTTTCCTGATGCAAAAAGATGAATTTTTTTCTTGCAAGGTACTTTTTATTTACAAATTTTACTATTATAATCAATCGGGGGACATAGTTTTTTTGTAGAGGGAATAACTAGAAAAATTGGAGAAACGATATCAATGGTTACATTTTCTCAAAAACGCCTATTCATTCAGTACTAAATGAGTAAAGTTTACAAATGTCATTATTCAATATGTCTAACTTTAATTTATTTTTTACTTCAAAATGTCATAATATTATGCTATAAGGTCATAAAAACAAAATTTCAGCTTAAGTTTTTAATTCAAATTAAAAATGCTTTTTAATGAATTAAATGATGCAAATATAAAAAATAGTATAAAAAACTCGTTTTATAAGGCGTTTTTTATCACTTGTCCATTGGAAAACTCGCCGCTGCGCGGCTCTTTTTCCAAACCTGGACGCGTGCTAAAAAACGTTCCTTATAAAACTCTATGTTTTAATATACTATTTTATATTTGCGTTCTTTAATAAGCACATTATAAAACCCGAACTTTGGTTTTTAAAGGTTTCTAAATTGGTTCATTATTAAACACAAAATTTTATTTTATTAGGTTGGTTTTCCAGATGCAAAAAGATAAATTCTTTCCTTGCAAGGTACTTTTTATTTACAAAAAACTATCGGGGGACATAGTTTTTTTGTAAAGGGAATAACTAGAAGAATTGGAGAAACGGTATCAATGGTTACATTTTCTTAAAAACGTCTATTTATTCAATATTAAAATGAGTAAAGTTTACAAATATCTGACCCAAATTTAATTTTTACTTAAAAATGTTAATGTTGCCAATACAATAAAAATTAAATTTTAAATTTTTTAGCACTTGTGGAAAGCTTGCCGAAGCGCGTTTGAAGCCTAGACGCGTGCTAAAAAACGGTCCTTAATGTATTATTTGATAAATAAAGGTAACGTTTTTATGTTTTACCTTTTGCGCTTATGACCCTTATTAATAATCAATCAAACTTAAAAATCCCGTAAATAACGTTAGTGCCTTTCTTGCAGGTGATTAAAATTAATTTTAAAGGGAAGGGCACTAACAATAAATTATAACTTATTATTACAAATAAGGAATTAGGAATTTGACTTTTTAATACCATAAAGAGGCTGGCGCATAGTCAATCATTATTATTATTGGTTTGAATACTAGATAGGCTAGTTACAAATAGGAATGTGCTAATTAAAGAGCTTCATTATAAATCTTCATTATTACACCACCTACCATTTGCTTACGATGCAGGCGTTAAATTTATCGCTCCCATAATTACTTATTACATGATCTTCCTTTTTGCATACTCGTTTCCTTTTCTATTTTTAAAATTGTTATTGAATATTAATTGATTATTAAAAAATAAACCCAGAATGAACTAAATGCGATATACTACAGTCAATCTGTCTTAAAAAAGGGGGGTACATCGACAAAATTCCTGGTAGAGCTGCCTTTTTTATATGATGTAACTGGATGTCCAAAGAGTAAAACCCCAACTTGGCGTATATCTACCTATTGCAGAAACGGAGTTATGGCCCCCCAAAGGGCCTTTAATTCATCACGGTGGAACTGCACCAAATTTTGCAAATAGATGTCAAATAAGGTTTTAAAAGGATTTTTATAAAATAAAAATCTCTAAAAAAATTACGTCACCCCCTAAATAGCCCCCAAAGGGTAATAACCAATCACGTTGGATTTACACCAAATTTTGCAGATAGATGTAAAATGAGATTGTAAAAAATATTTGTTAATAACTTTTTTTGAAAAAAAAAAAAAAATTAAATGCCCCCTTAAAATTCGTTTATGGGGCGAAGAAATTATTTTTTGAAAAAAAGTTATGAGGAAATATTTTTTAGCATCTCATTTTACATCTATCTGCAAAATTTGGTGTAAATTCAACGTGATTGGTTATTACTCTTTGGGGGCTATTTAGGGGGTGAAGGAATTTTTTTAGAGATTTTTATTTTATAAAAATCTTTTTAAAACCTTATTTGGCATCTATTTGCAAAATTTGGTGCAGTTCCACCGTGATGAATTAAAGGGGGCCCTTTGGGGGGCCATAATTCCGTTTCTTCTCTTCAATAGGTATACGCCAATTTGGGGTTTTACTCTTTGGACATCCAGTTACATCATATAAAAAAGGCGGCTCTACCAGGAATTTTGTCGATGTCACCATACGTATTGACTGTACTAATATTTCATGTAGGCTATGGATTAAGTTCAATCAATTCTTTTTTTTTTGTGAACTTATTCTTTAACGAGTAGGTATGCTATAAAATTATTGGTAGGAACCTTAATATTTTCGAGAGAAATGTGATGCGACAATCTTAATCATTTTAACAGTATGATTATAAAATTCCTCAAGTGCCAAAACTTGTAGATAAACCTAATTTATGAAGCGGCAAAGTACATAAATTTTACAAGCAATTTAATGTTATAAATTGGAATTGAATCAAAAGACAATCCGAAACAACAGCATAAAGTTTTTATCTGAGAACTGAGATATTAAAATAAAGCTCAAGCTGTGCCAAATACAGGGTGTATCACGACGAGTATAAGGCATACGTATCTCAAAAACGGTTCGTTGTATTTTTTTCAAATTTGGTATACACAAGTCTTGGGATAGGATGCATCTACCTAAAATATTTTCAACTTTGTGCCACTTCCGGTTATATCGGAAACTAGTGTCAACTTTGTTATTTTAAATGGAACTACCTATTTTTTTTCGATATTATCATTCCTTTTCACATTTTGGGTAAACTTTGCAAAAAAAAATTCAAAAAAAGTTTTCATTTTTTTTGTAATCAAGGTTTTTCAAAGTTTTTTTACTGTTGTAAGGATTTAGAAGATTGCCGATTTTTTAAAAACTAATAAATGATTTTAATTGCAGTGTTCGCTTACGGATAAATAATGGTCCGAAAATCAACTTTTGTGATTATAAATAAAAAAAAAGTTAACCGGAAGTAAGATATCGGCCATTAAACCCACCTCTTTAAAAATTAACTTATCTCATTTTTTTTAAATGTAATGCCATATTTTTTTTTATTGTTTTTAACTGGGGTTTTTAATACCTTTCGAATGATGTATCATTGTCCTATACCTATCTCTAATAGTTTTCGAAATAATAATTCATTTTTATTGTTACATGTTATTAGGGCAAAATTGGAGTTTTTATGGAAAAATCCAGTGAGTCATGAAAACAAAAAACTATTTTAGAATACATTTTGAAGAAAAAAACAAGTATCTGTCACTCACCGATGAATTTTAATCTGGTAAACGTCAAATAGTTGTTTTTTGTTTTCATGACTTACTAGATTTTTCTAAAAAAAACTCTAATTTTGTCATAATAGCATGTAATAATAGAAATAAATTATTATTTCGAAAACTACTAGAGATAGGTATAGGACAATGATACATCATTTGAAAGGTATTAAAAACCCCAGTTGGAAAGAATAAAAAAAAATATGGCATTACATTTAAAAAAAATGAGATAATTTAATTTTTAAAGAGGTGGGTTTAATGGCCGATATCTTACTTCCGGTTAACTTTTATTGTATTTATAATCACAGAAATTGATTTTCGGACCATTATTTATCCGTAAGCTAACACTGCAATTAAAATCATTTATTAGTTTTTGAAAAATCGGCAATCTTCTAAATCCTAACAACAGTAAAAAAAATTCGAAAAACCTTGATTACAAATAAACTGAAAACTTTTTTTGAATTTTTTTTTACAAAGTTTTCTCAAAATGTGAAAAGGAATGATAATATCGAAAAAAAATAGGTAGTTCCATTTAAAATAACAAAGTTGACACTAGTTTCCGGTGTAACCGGAAGTGGCACAAAGTTGAAAATATTTTAGGTAGATACATCCTATACCAAAACTTGTGTAAACTAAATTTGAAAAAAATATAACAAACCGTTTTTGAGATACGTATGCCTTATACTCGTCGTGATACACCCTGTATTAGAACATTATTGTTTCAATGCTTTAAGAAAACGTATAACTCTTAAAAGAGACAATAGATTGGCAAGACAGCAAACTGTAATGTGTTGAAATTTGCATTTTGTTATTGGCAAAAAAGGAATACCATTTGGAGTAATCTTGGCACAACATTTTTTTTATTTAAAAAAATTTTCAATATTGTAGAGAACTTCTCACACCCTAATTAGGACTATTATTATTTCTTTTTTATATTTGCGTTTTATAATAAGCACATTATGAAACCCGAAATTTGACTTTTTAAGGTTGCTGAATTGCTTCATTTTTATTGGTTGGTTTTCCTGATTAGATGCAAAAAGATGAATTCTTTCCTTGCAAGGTACTTTTTATTTAGAAATTTTACTATTATAAACTATCGGACGACATTATGTTTTTGTAGAGGGAAAAACTAGAAAAATTAGAAAAACGATATCAACGGTTATATTTTTTTCAAAAACGTCAATTCATTCAGTATTAAGTGAATAGAGTTTACAAATGTCAATATTAATATTCAAAATGTCAATGTTGCCAAGTAAAGTTTTTAATTTAAATTAAAAATGCTTTTTAATAAATTGAATAAAGCAAATATGAAAAATAGTATAAAAAACTCGTTTTATAAGGTGTTTTTTAGCACTTTTCCATTGTCCAACCTGGATGCTGCTAAAAAACTTTCCTTATAAAACTCTATGTTTTAATATACTATTTAAAACAAATTTAATAAAACTACATTTGGGTAAGGATTAGTTAAATCCCTAAGTAAGTCATATTTTCTACTTTACTAAGTTTCATTTTATTCAGATTCGTAATCATTTGATTTTGCATAGAGAAGGAATATACTTTAAGTAGGACTTAAGTAAATTGACATTTCAATTCTTATAAGCGAGTAAACGATACGGCTTTATTTCTGCACTATAAACGAGATCCACAATATCGTAAAAGTTTTAGTGGCGAGACAGACACCAAAAAGAACGCAATATTTATTATATTTATGTTAACATAAAAGCAATAAGGCGCTTATCAATATCGAAACTACTTTAGCATTCAAGATTAAAGTATAAACTGTATAAGATAATTCATTTCATCAATAAGATAAATTGTGCTTACCCTGCCCACTCTGTGACAAAGTCGCCGGTCGTTTTTATTAGGTCAGTGCTCCAATAGTATTTTTGAGACACATTTATTACCAAATAGACGAGGAATTAAAGTACTAAAAAGCACAAAACCTCTAACTTTGGATCGCCAAGATGGATTCCGATGCGGTTTTGAGCAATAGATTATAAAAGGTGTCTGGAAATTTTGTGACCGTTTTTTATTTGGTGCAAATTGTCCCATTCCATGTTTTTAAGCAAAAATGTGCCCCTTCTTTGAACTAGTGAAAAGTGTAGATATAGACCACTCATCTATGACCCTTGACCACAAATTTTTGACTTAACATCAAATTCAACAATTAAAATCAACAATTATTTAAAAAAACGTCAGTTTAAAATTCGTTGCTTATAATATTACTTCCTAAACTGTGGCCAAAATCAGTTCAATTCGGTTACTGGTGGACTTTTGAGGTCACAAATGTAATGTTAAAATAATTGTTCAATTTCTCTGAAATAAAATAAGAAAAAATTTAATTAAAAGGATGATGTTTGAATTGCTGGGAATGAGGTACCCCTGCCCCCAACTGCTTGTGTCCCAAGGCATCCAGCACCTTTCGGGCATTTATTTGAAATTTTGCTTCTGTAATGCTTTCAAACACGTTGAATTTTTTTTAGGATTGAGTAGTATAATATTAAGGCACTAGATAGATAGGAATGATCACGGTCCAGCATTTTTGGTCCATAGCAAAGTAAGTTTTAGTAAAGTAGTAAACTTGTCCTTAAAAATGACATGGACGTAAACTAACGTCAATGTTATTTTGGGTCCATAGCAAAGTAAGTTTTTAGTAAAGTAGTAAACTTGTCCTTAAAAATGACATGGACGTAACGTCAATGTTAAAATATTCAAATAAAAATAATTTAAACAATTAAAACAACATGAAACTAGACTTATTTTCGCTTTATATTGTTGCGCAAAGATTTTACGATGAAAATATTATACTCAAAAAGTGTGAATGGCTTACTTTTATTCAAAAAATATTGTGAAAGGGTATACCGTTCCAAAAATACAGCTTTTTAAGTGAGGTTGATTGAAAATGCTTATTTCAAATTTTAACACATATCCACAGTCCCCATTATAATGCTTTTTCGACGATATGAGCTAATAATTTGGTAACAAACGGGCTCCTGAGTACTGGTCCAGTAAGTGCACAATCAATGAAGGTAATCAAAACAATTATTTTAACCCAATTTTTAAATTTAGGGCTCCTCCTGAATATGGAATATGGAGACGAGTTCCAACTGGTCTTTAATGCGGGTTTCCAAATGTTTATTTAAGGATTTCACACTTTTCAGCTCGCTTTTTAACAAAACCATCAGGGCATCTTTTAACGAAAATTTTTGTAAATTACTGTCCGCATCCACAAAGCTACTTTCGTCATTTCCGAACAAGTAATTCATTTTTTTTTTACTGCAACCTTGTCTCCTTCTGTAGGAACATTTTCGTTTAGAAGAATGTCAATTAATCAGTTTTTACTAAGTTCCTGTGAACATCCAATCTGCACCATTTTAACTCAACTCAAAAAGCGAAAATAAGTCTAGTTTCATGTTGTTTTAATTTTTTAAATTATTTTTATTTGAATATTTTAACATTGACGTTACGTCCATGTCATTTTTAAGGACGAGTATACTACTTTACTAAAAACTTACTTGCTATGGACCCAAAATAACATTGACGTTAGTTTACGTCCATGTCATTTTTAAGGACAAGTTTACTACTTTACTAAAACTTACTTTGCTATGGACCAAAAATGCTGGACCGTGATCATTCCTATCTATCTAGTGTCTTAATAATATGAAATGAAAAAGAATAGAAATTCTGTTTTTTTTTCTAGCAGGGCGTTCTTTTGTAGAATGTTTTTGTTACGTAATAGAAAGGGGCATAAGTTCCTCTTCTATTTATAATAGTGAGACTAAATAAAAAACGTATTCCATATGTTAAATTTTTATTTTAACTTCGTAAAAACAATTTCCTAGAGAACTTTAACATAAGGACTTTTTATATTTTAAAAATTGGCGACCTATCAAAACAATCTAGGGGACAACAAATTTTTCTAAAATTTTAGGTTGATGATTTGATGTTTAGTAGTTTTTACCATTATAGTATTTCCTTTGCAATGCTTCTGAATTAAATTAATGAAGAAAAAATAAACAGGGATAACATCGTTTGACTGAGCTGCAATATTTTCTTTAGCTCGATAATCGCGAACCAGCATGGCGAGATTGGGACGGGCGATCATGTGTTAGACTAAAATCATGACCAATATTATGTTTTTTGAAACAAGGACAGGGTCTTAAATGTTGTTAATGTATCCGTTTGCATTAGAAAAACCGTCCACCAAAACGCACAAAGTTCTCCGCCAAATGAAATTCCACCCAAAACCATGATTGCGTCATCGATAACTATAGACTTCCAGTGCAGTTTTGAAACAACCTTCATTTCCATACCCTTCAGAAGCATTAAAGAAATTACTGCAATGGTAAAAACAACTAAACTTTAAATCACCAACCTAAAATTTAAGATCTTTAAACTGACATTTTTTTAAATAATTGTTGATTTTAATTGTTGAATTTGATGTTAAGTCAAAAATTTGTGGTCAAGGGTCATAGATGAGTGGTCTATATCTACACTTTTCACTAGTTTAAAGAAGGGGTAGTTTTTTTGCTTAAAAACATGGAATGGAACAATTTGCACCAAATAAAAAATGGTCACAAAATTTTCAGACATCTTTTAGAATCTATTGCTGAAAACCGCATCGCATTCCATCTTGGCGATCCAAAGTTAGAGGTTCAGTTCCTTAATGCCTCGTCTAAAAGCAAAACATATCACCACAATTTAAAGGATTATGTAACAAATTCCCATTTAGTTCGATAGGATCGTTTATCAAAACTTTTTGCGGGATGTAACCCTAAATCATGATATGGGGGAAGTAAGTATTCAATTTTCAAAACTTTCGTGAATGCGACAAAATGAAATTCAATCATCAAATGCTTGTTTTTCTTAAAGGACGTACGGACTATTTGCGCAGAAAGTTGTATTATAAGTTAATGGTTTTATATCCAGTCGGAAAAGTTTTAAGTGCTTTGAGGTGAAAATTACACACAATTTAAAGATGCAAATTTTATGTGAATTAGTTTGTGAACTGAGTAAACATGTTGTAAATCAAAAGTTTTTATCGACATTATTTGTTTTTTCCCTTTTAAACGCATAAAATTAAATTTCTATTTTTTAATTTTTTATAAAAAGGTGAATTTTTTTAATGAACAATATAGGGTGTCACGAATTCGGGGAATCTCGCTTATCCTAAGAGGTACAAGATCGGTTAAATGGGGGCAAATTTGCCTATTTTAATGCCTATTAACCTCCTGCGAACAGAACTTGATTATCTCTATCAGTTTTTTGGTTAACTTTAAAAAACTAAAAAAGTGCATTTCGATTATGAAATGGTTATTATTAAAAATGGTGTAAATGAAACTTTTGCGCGGGCAAATAATTATTTTTTGAAAAACATTTTTTTATTGAATTTATGGGTATTTGTGGGTGGTAATTTTATCTAACATTATTTTTTTAATGAAATTACATTTAAATTAAATAAGCTTGTAGGGTTACCTTTAAATTAAATTAAAAAACCAATTAAAATGGTAATTTTTTCCACAAATTCAATTGATTTACATATTTTCTTTTCTTAGAATAAGGCACTATTTTCCTAGAGATTATTTAAAGAAATCATTTCTTATACTCTTCGAAACTTTTAATTGAAGATTTTTTTTAACACCCAGGTTAATTTTTTTACAAACTTGTATTTTTTTTATTTTTAACAAACACACTAAAAAATTAAAAATAGCAATAAAAATATTACTGCCTAGTGGTTTAACCATTATTTTTTTATTTTAACTCATTTGTAAAAAATATTACAAAATTTATTTTTGCGAAGAGTAACTTCTATAGTTCAAGAGAAGGTTTTACTTTTCCTGTTTCAGTTTCCCTAAATCTAAGACAGCGTGAACTTGAACACAATCATTAAAAGTAATTCCTTTAAATAATGACCGCATAGTTCCTTTGAAATGTAAACAAAAATGTAAACGAGATTTTATCTATTTTATAGTGTCTAGTAACTATTGTGTTAGGACCATTTAAAATGTAGTGTTATTGATGTTACCTACATGTCATTCGATAACTTAGTATGTAAATCAGGGTTTTGTTTCCTTAAAGCAAACACCCGACCACCGGAATGGATTAGGTATTTATCTGTAAATAAATTAATCGTGAATTATGGGTGGTTTCGTTTGGCATTTTTATGTACCTTTAAACACATTAAACCAACTGAAAAACTGTCCCAGAAACCATTCTACATTTGAGTAATTTATCAGTCATACTTATATACCTAGTCCAATAAACTGGCATTGCTAACAGGTAGCTTTTTAAAAACATAAGAAGTGGGATCGCTCTTTTTTTCGTACAAGTAAGTTGATGAACTTTATAAAGTAACTAATTTGAGTCTAGTGTAATCTATAGACTTTTATGCGTAATATAAGCGGTTTTAGTTACAGGGATCTTTGTCCTTGGAAATGACATTTTATGCGAATGTCACATTATAAAGTTCTGGCAGGGTTATGGCTCGTAGGTGCAAATATCAATTTACTTGTACGAAGAAAATGATCCCACTTATGATGTTTATAACATTAAAACGTTACCTGCCATTTCGGACTAAGGAAAGTAATATTAAATATTATGTTATTCTTAAAAAATCATGACAACGATGACGACTTGGATTTACATGTTGCTAGCTATTCTAGTTTAGAGGATAATAACGAAACAAAGATCCCTCCATCTATTCAAGGATTGAATTTTCCAAACTTCGTTTCTTTAATTGATGATTTTAAAATTATCATCACGATCAGAAAATACTCTTTGTTTTCGACCTTGCCTGCAAAAAGTATATAGACCGCCTAGGGAAAGAAACCTTGAATCAAAATAATCCTGACTATATCCTCCGTATAAATAATATATCATTTATTTTATTTATTGTCATAATAATTAAAAAAAGCTAAATCCATAATATTCTTCTGGTTTATAATTTATTTCGTGCCGATACTGCAGTTTCTTGATTCCCGATAAAATCAAATGCATAAATCGTGTAACAAAGCAAAACGCCATAAATATATGATAACGATATAATCATACTGAGCGCATATTTAGGCCTGTCTCAATTCCTAACATATTAATCTTGTAGTAAAATAGCATTTCATAATTAAGGCCACTTGCTTATCTCTGGCACCATCTCGGCATTATAATTTTCTCAATGGTGCCGCGTTATGCACGAGGCAATTTTAACTTTTAGCACCCCATACCCACCTTATTTGATCTGAATTTTTTTACTTTTTTATGTGGAGTATAATCATTTGATCAAGTAATCTTATAGTTTATGATGGGCGCTATTAATTAAGTTCTTTTTTATTTGCGGTTGTTTCGAAGCTACTCTTCGAAGGTTGTTCTTTCTCGGAATATTTTCCAAAGATGATTTAAGATTTCTTCCTGTCCGATAAAATCTTGCAAAAATTCGTTGTTTATCTTGAATAGCACAGTTTTTGTGTAAAAATTTGTTATTTAAGATTTAGAAAGTGCCAAAGTGCTCTCTTTAATTAGAAACACTAGATCATGGTGGATCTACATTAAAACGTTTTTTATGGGGGTTGAAGAAAGTTTTTTCGAAAAAAAGTATTACAAAAATGTCATTTAGAACCTTATAATGAATCTAATTCCAAAAGGTGTAAATCCAACCATTTTGGGAGAAACATTTATAAGAAATTTTTTGAGAACTATAGCCAAAATTTGGTATACAGGCTGTCCAAAAAAATGGCGCATAAACGCGATAGTACGATCTTGGGGCATTCTCAGGGATTCCTAGAAAAATGTGAGAAAAATGCGAACAAGGTTGCATAAATTCGGCAACACAGTCTAGGAAAATACATCTAAAAATCCCATCTATGAGTCTTGATCGTACACTTTTGCATTAAATTTTATTGATGTTTTTGTCAGCTTCATTTCATGAAAAATTTTGCAAATTTAAATTGATTATAAAAATGTAATTCGATCATTTAAAAAATAAACAAATGGTGGAATGGTTTAAGACAGACTGTAACTTTGTGTTAATCCATTTTTTTCGTTAATTATGTGCCTTTATTCAAGATATAAACGTTTAAAGTTTCGCACTTTGGGGCAACATATCTTCGTGGGTGTATGAGATAGATTTTTTTTAACAATTTTCTGGGGCTCCCTAGACATGCCCCAACAACCATCGCGTTTATGCGCGATTTTTTTGACACCCTGTAGATCCACCTAGTATTACGAAAATGAAATAAAGGGGGCTCTTTGGAAGGCTCTAACACAAAATGCTAATATGCGCATGAGTGTGCACTTGGTAATTATGTTTCTAAATATTAAATTCTACATTTTTCCACAAAAATTGTACTGCCCGAAAAATTTCTTGACAAATATGAAAGATTTTACCGGACGAAAAAATAATGTTGTAATATTGACATTATTTTTCCTACCTACATTGTATTATTTCTGTTAAATGGATTAAGATTAAATATTTAATTGTTATTTTGCATTTAACTGAAATTTTAAAATTATTTTCATGTAATGTTTCTTGTAAGGAGGCAGTACTCAGACTTTATCACTTCCATTTAATGAATTAATAAATTAAAGAACTAATTACGTGTTAAAAATGTAAATAACTATAAATGCCACATGAACATTGTAAAGTGCTGTATGTGAGTCCCACACACTAAAGAGATGGAAATTGATAATAATCGTAAAATTATTTTGTGCCGCTGCTGCATTTGCTTGTAAACACACTATGAGAAGGTGTATTTAATTGAGTTTTACTGATTTACAAAATAGTATTTTTTTTAATGCATTAAATTAGCTATTTATAAACCGCCTTTATAGACTTCATAATTTAATAGTTGTTTAACCAGTAAGTGTGTTAATAAAGGCGAATAATAACCGAGCGGTTTAATTAGGGAGTTTCTAAATTACCATTCAGCAAACGCGATGGTTACCCTTTTAATTATTATAAAAACATAATTTCAAGAAAATTCCATAAAAGTCGCAAATTTTTTAATGGGTAGAGTCCAAATATTTCCATTTTTTTTTTGGTGGCACAGACATAATTAAGTTTTGCCATAAAAAATAACTCGCATGATTGTGTTCGAATCCGAAGCTGCCTCAGTTTTATTTTTATTCTAAAAGCTTTTAAAGGCAACCTCAAACAAATATTTGATTTTTTTTAAATGTTATGGACTAAAAAAATGCATCTTTAAAAGATTATTAGCTTCTTTTTTAGAGGGAAAAATACAATCTTTAATTTTATTAAGAAATTTTTTTTTCGTAAAATTGATAATAACCGAAATATGATTTTTTTTTCAACTTTGGGGGTAGTTTCTATCCTCGATTTATTATTTGATTTTTTTCAAAAACCAAGGGTTTTTCCCCCAAACGAGATAGATTTTTGTACTAAATATCAAGTCAATTGAATAAACCGTTCTTCAGTTATCGTAATAACAAGTTTCGTTACAGACAGACGGACAAACAATAAAAATCTTCAAAAGCCATGAAACGAACGAATCTGCAAATTTTTGCTCTAGGATAAATATTAACGATTTTAGAGAAGGTCCTACCAAATGCAATATACTCTTCGACTTTGTCAAGAGTATAATAAGCCTGTTTTTTTTTAAGTCAGTGGGATTTTTGGATTTTCTAAAACACATATTTTTTGTTTTCAGGTGCTTGGCTTGGCCGCTGTAATTCATCTTGGTAATTGTCAATTGCATTTTAATAATACAATCTACGAAGAAGATAGAAGGACCGATTATCACAATTGGTAAGTTAACGGAAAAATATACGAACGCTGCCATTTGCCAAAAATATAGGAATTAGTGTTTGTGAGCATTTGTTTCTTATAAAACCGTTTAAGCTTCTAATTTGATGAGAATTCTTAACAAATAACGTCACAAGCTAAACATTGAGTTATTTATCGTCCAATACCCCACTAGAAGGTTAAACGGTTAAGAATATTGTTTTGAAATCTCAAAACCGTTAAAAATAAATATCCCCTTTTAGACATGTCATCAAATATTTTTTTACTAAGTAAAGACTTCTTTTTAGGAGCCACGTGCTGTATAACCATAACGTCTCCCTATTGCATGAACCTGGAATGTTCTTGAACCACAGGGAGAACCATCAGTTGCTAAGGCACGAAGCTAGACACCGTGATATAGTAGACTGTTGCCCGCCAGTATTGGAGATGATTGAACCAGAAGGGGGAGAGAACGTGGATGGTAATTATGTGGAGTTGTACCGCGATGGGAACTACCGTCAGCGCTTTTACGAGTTGTCTTGCCACAAGGACATTGTAAATAAACCTTGTCGATTTATGGATAAAAAGGTAAAATTATTGAAAAGAGCTTTGAAATTTTGCATACAGCTTGCTGAACGTATTTACTTTCCGAACACATTTATGCTTTTAAACTTTTACTAAAAACACTTAATTAAATTCATAATGAATTATACCCAAAATAAATTCTTGCAAATCAATATTTCTTAAAATATTTTTATTTGGACTTTAACCAAAAAATCCTTTTTACAAGTTTAATATTTTTAACTTTCCGAAAACATTTTTGTTTTTAAACTTTTACTAAAAACACTTTATTAAATGCATAATGAATTTATAACCAAAATAATTTCTTGCAAATCATTATTTCTCAAAATGAATTAACAACCAAAATAATTTCTTGCAAATCATTATACTACAAGATTGTTGTAGTTTGAGCTTAAAAAAAATATATAAAAGCCAGATTTTTTATATGTGTTAGAACATGCATTAGGGAACTTAAATCCACATTTTGCACACTCCTAAGGGGTGAGCTTTCCCCCCTATCAATTAAAAAGGGGGGGATTTTTGCAGTGTACATTTCTCCGTTCCTATTGGTCGTAGATTTTTTATTTTTTCTCAAAGTATTTTTCTTTAAACTTTCACCAAAAAGCCCTTTTTGTACAAGTCCAATAATTTTCACTTTCCGAAAACAATTTTGCTTTTAAACTTTAACTAAAAACACTTTATTAAATGCATAATGAATTTATCACCAAAATAATTTCTTGCAAATCATTATTTCTCAAAATTTTTTCTTTTGAACTTTCGCCAAAAAATCCATTTTTTACAAGTTCAATATTTTTCGCTTTCCGAAAACAATTATGTTTTTAAACTTTTACTAAAATACCTTATGAGGTGCATAATGAATCTATAACCAAAATAATTTCTTGCAAATCATTATTTCTCAAAATATTTTCCTATGAACTTTCACCAAAAAACCCTTTTTTTACAAGTTTAATATTTTCGCTTTCCGAAAACATTCATGCTTTTAAACTTTTACCAAAAACACTTAATGGGTGCATGATGAATTTATGACCAAAATAATTTCTTGCAAATCATTATTTCTCAAAATGTTCCCCTTTGAACTTTCACCAAAAAACCCTTTTTTACAAGTTCAATATTTTTCGCTTTCCGAAAACATTTATGCTTTTAAACTTTTACTAATAACACTTTATTAAATGCATAATCAATTTGTAACCAAAATAATTTCTTGCAAATCGTTATTTCTCAAAATATTTTCCTTTGAACTTTTACCAAAAAACCCTTTTTTTACAAGTTCAATATTTTTCACTTTCCGACAACATTTATGCTTTTAAACTTTTACCAAAAACATTTAATTATGTGCCTGATAAATTTATAACCAAAATAATTTCTTGCAAGTCTTTATTAGTCAAAATGTTTTCCTTTACACTTTTGCCAAAAAACCCTTTTTTACAAGTTCAATATTTTTCACTTTCCGAAAACATTTATGGTTTTAAACTTTTACAAAAAACACCTAGTAAGGTGCATACTGAATTTATATGCAAAATAATTTCTTGCAAATCATTATTTCTCAAAATATTTTCCTTTGAACTTTCACCAAATTCCCTTTTTTTACAAGTCTGATAATTTTTACTTTCCGAAAACATTTCTGCTTTTAAACTTTTACAAAAAACACTTTATTAAATGCATAATGTATTTGTAAACAAAATAATTTCTTGCAAATCATTATTTCTAAAAATATTCCCCTTTGAACTTTTACCAATGTTTTTCACTTTCCGAAAACTTTTATGCTTTTAAACTTTTACTAAAATAACTTTATTACTTAAATGTTATATGCATTATGAATTGATGACCAAAATAATTTCTTGCAAATCATTACTTCTCAAAATATGTTCCTTTGAATTTTCACCAAAAAACCCTTTTTTACAAGTTCAATATTTTTCACTTTCCGAAAACATTTATGCTTTTAAACATTAACCAAAGATACTAAAAAAGTTGCATTATGAATTTATGTCCAAAATAATTTCTTGCAAATCATTATTTTTTAAAATATTTTTCTTTACACTTTTACCAAAAAACCCTTTTTTTACAAGTTCAATATTTTTACTTTCTGAAAACATTTATGCTTTTAAATTTTTACCAAAAACACTTAATAGGGTGCATGATGAATTTATGACCAGAATAATTTCTTGCCAATCATTATTTCTCAAAATATTCTCCTTTGAACTTTCACCAAAAAACCCTTTTTTTTACAAGTTCAATCAAGGACAATAAATAATTGTTTAACTTACGACTACGTCTCCTTAATACAATCTTATTCGTTTCCAGGTCCATAACGAGTCGCAGTGTATGCAGACCTACAGCTACACCTACGCCCTAGTAAAGGACCCAGGACTTCGGGATCACCAGAGGATGAAGAATTTTCCAACGTTTCCCGCAGGTCCGGGTGGTACTACGTGGACACTAGATTATATAAAAGTGCGAAGTGGTTGTAGTTGTGTAGTGAAGGCTCCAAAGCTAAAACATCAAAAACGTAACAGACACAAACATCATAAACGGAAATTGCACAAAGATGAGAGGTAGACAATTCGGGGGAATTGCCCTTATGCCAAAGCCAAACCAGTGTGTTATAATAAACTTTTATTTCAAGAAACATTTATTTAAATTTTTGTGAATTTATTATAATTTATAAAGTGTACATTATTATTATAGTGATTTTATTTTATGAGTGTAAATGTACTTAAACATTATTGCCATGTTTATATTAGTCAGTTAAGACTTGTCCAGACTTTTTTCAAATTATAAATACCTACTGAAATAAGACTACTTAAAATTATACTATAAAATTTATTTAAGTTTACTTTTTTGAACTGTTATAATATGCTAGAACTTTTTGCAATATTCAATATTTGAATGTCCGTATTTTTGCAATCATTTGATGAAACATGATTAGATGTAATATATTCTACTAAAATAAAAATACTCTATATTATATCCATACAAAAAAAATACAATATTCAGCAAACTACTTTTGTTTTACTTTACTCACACACAAAAGTTTAGGCCATTAAAATAAAAAACCAAAATATTACAAGGCTTTTTAGGCTCTTGTAGTCCTTAAGTCAGGCCTTGTTCTTGTATAAAAAAAAGGGGCTGTAACTTCAAACCAATAGTTGGGTTTAAAATGATCAAAAATCGGATTAGAACTTTTTTACACAAGAAATTACTTACGAGCCTTCTTTAACTGTCTTCGTTGTGACCATCTTGCAATTCCAAACTAGTTCAGGCTCATTAGGACTGTTTTTAAACTTAGAAAACTGAATTTAATAAAATTAAAAAGCACGCACGCAATTTTTGTGTTTTTTTTTACCATGGCAATCTGGGATGGCAATGTACGCCACTGGACGCTACATGTATAAAAACTCCGTGGTTTACATGCCTTACGTTACGTAAAGCGCATGGGGGCGACATTCCTATTGGAGAGGTGGAATCTCTCCCACTTCTAACCCCCACCTAATCCCGAATTACCCTACCACTTATTTTGTCTGTTGAACATGTAGAACACTACAAAACTGTCATACGAACTTTAAAAGTTGTCGAATTAATCGGTGGATGGCGCTATGTTCTACAAGAAAAATTCCCAAACTCATTTTGTGTTGCCTATATTTCATAACCGCAAGTACCTAAGATATTTGTTTCCAGCCAAAAATAATAAAACATGCTGTCGGTGCCGGGAAAAATATTGTTAGGTTAGGATTAGCATGATTTTGCTGTTTTTTTTTTCAGGAGCGAGTGAGTGGTGAAGTGTTTTTGTTTGTAAATTCGTAAAACATTTTAGGTAAGTAAATATTTTTGGTTAATTGGGGTTAAAACTATCTTATCTTGAGGAAAGCAAACCTAATTCTTAAACTTTGGTCATCTTATTCGTTGGGTAGAACTGATGGGGGTTATTTTCTAAGTTAAGATTAAAGCACCATCAAATGGTTTTTCTTATCGCATATTCACAATCCCATCATGTTATCATTACTTCTGCAAATTCGGAAACAATAAGATTATTACCATCAATATGTATATAATATTCGAGTAAGTGATAATAGTAACTGCTAGAACTTTGTATTAAAAATGTAGTTAGTATACAGCTTGGACCTATTTTATTCAACATTTTTTATACAAAGCTCTAGCAGTTAGGTTTATTATCATTTCAAATGTCAAAACAAAGGCGTATGCAAAAATTCAGCTTGTTTCTCAAAATTCCGAGGTTGAATGTTTTAAATAACTGGGGTATAATGCTTCATGCTTTAATCGTCGCCCAGTGCGAATTATTTCGGGCTTAGTCAAATTCATAATGAAAATTAGCTTGTATAAAGCTCATTTAGGCTAATTTACAAGCTATAGCAAGCTACCTCGATTCGTACAATATGCAAGTTGCAGCGCCCCGAAAAGCCCCATAAAAATTAGTTATTTCACTGTATTTCCGAAATAATAATTTTTTCAAAAAATTGTATGGAACCTTTTTGATTTATTTAAGTACGAGAATCATTTCTGCGTTTGTAAAATTTTGAAAAAATTGATCATAGGGGGCTCTTTGGGGGGCTATAAGTCCAGTGAAAGTCAAAATCGGACGTATGTTTATATGAACTTTTTTTCTTATTTTGGTCCAAAGAATCTGTTATTTCAATATGTCGGTCTATACATATATTTGGCACCTTGTATACGAAGTACGAAGGGAAAGTGCTTTATTACAACCAAAGGCGACAATGGGCCCTAGGCTGGAATTAAGCATTTTACCTGAGGAATGTATACTATTTTAGTTACAAACAATCCTGTAAATATCCACCTTAAATTGGCTAAAATAATACAAGTTTAAAACAAAAAGCGTAAAAACAATTTTTTTTCACTAAGTATGCGGCAAAAACAAATGAATGTTTTACGTATATGATTGTGAATAAAGCATATTGCTTTTATTTACAACCTTATTGCTGAAGGACTACGGTCGATGACCTTATTGTAAGTATTTATTTTTTTTTCAATAAAATTATGTTTATTATTATTATTTTCACAATCTTATATGTAATGTTAACATTTATGACGTCCTGTAAATTTGGAAGAAGCATATTACAGTACATTTTTTCATACACGAGTAATTGACAAGCTAATGTCAAAAACGCGTTAGTAATTTACAAATTAATGTCACATTACTTCCGCCACCTACTTAGTGAAAAATATGTATGTTTCCGCTTTTTGTTTTATTTTTTTAGGCAGTTTTAAGTGGATATTTGAGGCATGTGAATAAAATAATATACATACCTCAGGAAAAATGCTTCATTTCAGAATCGGGCCCATTGCCGTCCCCGAGCTTCGCTCTCGGTCGGTCAAACTGCCCTCGGCTGTAATGAAGCACTTTTCTTTCGGATTTTTTCGAATTTTTTATTTCTACTAAATTCATGTTCGAAAATATTCTATTCAAATAAATGGTGACAAAAATTTGGATAAAATATTTCTTTAACAGCAGTGCGGAATTTGGCACATTTTGCGCGTGTGTTAAAGCGACCGTCACTTTTTTAACTTTTTAGGGGGACTCACTAGAAAGCATTTTTTTTTAGGTCATTTCATAGCAGCGCGATGGAGCATAATTATTGTAAAGAAGCTGATGATCATGATCACACTTATTCCAGCCTGCAGCCTTCTCCCGCTGAGAAAAAGAATTTATTCATGTTTAAATGTAAGTATCCAAACTGCAATAATGCCTATCGTTCAGGACAAAAAAATGTTCGTTTTTTTACCTTTCCTAAAGACGTAATTAGAACGGCTATTTGGAAACATATGTGTAATATACCCGAGCACACAAATGCACGATACTTTCGTATTTGTGAGGCTCACTTTGAAAAAAATGATTTTAAAAACGAATTCGGTATTGTTCTTCATTATTTAAATAACAATGCCGTTCCCAAACCTGCTAATGATTATACTAGTCCAGTAACTGCTGTTGCACCTTCTATTGTTTCTTCTGTTGATGCTTTACCAACAGTTAATACAGCGACTAGTGCAACAGCAGTTCCTCTTGATATATCACATTTACCTAGTACTTCTTGTAATTTAAATTCTATACCTGAAATAAATAATGCAGATTTATTGCCAAATAAAAGACCAAAACTTGAAATACCGCCCAAAAGTTCATGTAAAACTCCCAAGAAACCCATTCTTGCTAGAATAGGGATAAGAAAAGTCAAGCAATTAACTCCTCGAAAGCAGGTATTGTACAACGAATGTAGAAATCAATTAAGTAGGGCCACCAAATATAAAACTAAGTACTTGGAAAAGAATACATCCCTCAAGGAGTTGTCAAAGGAGTGCGAAACAGAGGAGTTCCAAACACAAATATTAGATCGACTGCAAAGAATACCAGCGCATTTCATTAAAACACAAGTTAAAAATTCCATAAAAAAAAAACATGGTCATAGATGGTCTCTGGAAGATAAAATATACGCCCTATCCATCTACAAGCGGGGTCCAAAATGTTACCGGTTTTTGGAACGATCAACCCCAATGCCCTCAAAACGCACCCTGCAACACTTACTTCAAGACATCCCCTTCGATACTGGTATAAATCCTGCCATCCTATCCCAACTTGAGAAAAGAGTGGAAAAAATGAATAAGATCGATCGCCACTGCTCCATTCTTTTTGACGAAATTAGTCTTACGGAAGGAGTCATCTACGATAAATGGCAACAAAAAGGATATGGATTTGAAGATTTTGGAGAATTAGGAAGAACAGACAGACATGCAAACCATGCATTGGTATTTATGGTAAGAGGTCTTAGTAAACGTTGGAAGCAGCCAATTGCCTACTACTTTAGTAGAGACACAGTTCCCGGGGTAGTACTTAAAGATCTGATTGTAAATGTTATAAGTGCTTTGCAGAAAATTGGCCTAAAAGTAATGTGCACTATTTGTGATCAAGGTTCCACTAACAGGTCAGCTATCAACGAGTTGCGAGGTAAGTACGCAACCAACAGTGAACCTTTTTTTTATGTAAATGATCAAAAAATATTTACGGTGTATGATACTCCCCATTTATTAAAAAACACAAGGAACTCTCTTCTTTCGCATAACATCAAATTCGAAGAAGATAAAGTGGCAAAGTGGCAACACATTAAAGACTTTTATAACATCGACCAAACCAGGACATATCCGCAAGCCCATCGATTGCGTAAAGAAGACATGGCTATGGGACCGAAAAGCGAGTCTTACCTGAAGATGAGGGTTGGTGTGGCAGCTCGACAACTCAGCAAGACAGTCGCTGCGGGAATTATGTCCAACATTGAAATTCCTACACCAGTAATGCCTCATGAAGCAAGACATACTGCGGAGTTTGCTTTCCTGATGGATCAACTCTTTGACTCAGTCAACAGTAGCGCTCTCTACCCCGCCGAAGGAAAGCAATACCGATGTGCTTTGTCGGACAAGACGCCCCACTTGGAGCTATGGACAAAGATGCAACAAATGTTTTCAAGTTGGGAATTTTTAAATTTAGAAACTGGCAATAAGGTTAACACTCATTATCAATTTCATCATGGGTGGGTTTTAACTTTAGAAGCATTTAAACAATTGTGGGTGGTACTTAAAGATGCGGGTTTTAAATTCTTAAATATGAGGTCGTTAAACCAGGATGCTGTAGAAAATCTTTTTTGCGTTGTTCGACAACATGGGGCTTTTAACACTAAACCGACTTGTCAACAATTTGTTGCATCTTTAAAGACTGCAGTTTTAAATGGACTAATTTCACCACCAACACGAAACAAGAATTCGGAGGACGACGAAGACGAACTTTTGGATAACTTGATTACCCTAATTAAAGAGGGGAAACGAATCCGTGCGTCTTTAAAGCCCAACGCTAACGACACTACCTGTAGCGAAAATTCAGATAACGACAACACAGATTCTGATGAAGATGCCGTTGCAACTGAAGACTTTCTTGAAGATTTCACTCCCATTGATTGGGATGTACCGATTGAAGTAACCTTACCTGATTGTGACAACCCCGATTTTGAGGATTTAGCTGACTTAGATCCACAGCCCTCCACGCAGCTACCTCATACATCATCCTCTGACCCTATACATCATGAGGATGAAGCCTTACCAACTGATTGGGATGTACCGACTGAAGAAACCTTACCTGATTGTGACAACCCCGATTTTGACGATTTAGCTGACTTAGATCCACAGCCTTCCACGCAGCTACCTCATACATCATCCTCTGACCCTATACATCATAAGGATGAAGCCGTACCATCGGGCACCGAAGATGAAGTTCTTTTTATTGAAGAATTTCAAACGGAGACCGAAGTTTCAGTGGAAGAAAGCCAGGCATTATCTTTTATTTGTGGGTCTATTATAAGGCAATTAAATATTAATGATTGTGAAAATTGTGTCAATTCCTTTTTAGTAGATGAACATACAGAAGCTCATGTTTACACGGAGTTTAAGGAAAATAATCCTAATAAAACTGTTCTAAATTACCCTCACGGTAATGTTATTTTATTATTTAAAAATATTTATAATATTACTGTGAGTCACCTTCAAAGTCATGGCCATCGCGAATCTCTTAAAGATAATATCATTCAGATAATTTCCAGCTTACTTAATTTGGATTGGTTTACTTGTATTCATCACAAGAAAACCGTAGACTTGTTCATTGAAAAGAGTGTAAATTTTCATATTTTTAAGCACTTTAAAAAAACTCTTTGTGATACCAAAACCAAAAAGACAAAAGCCAAACAAAACCAAAAAGTCAAGGCACTCATGCACCGTTCTAGGTAGCTTTTAAGCTTTAATACGACTAGTCCTGTTTGCAATATTAAGGGCTTTCTTATGGTTACGGATCACAGGATCCATTGAATCATGATCCGTTCTCGACCAACCATTATGATTGGTCTAGAACGGAATATGATTCAATGGATCCTGTGATTTGTATCCAAAAATAAAGCCCTATTGTGTATATACTGTTTTTTTATTTAATATTTATCTTGTTTATTATAGTATTAAGATTTTATTCCTTTTAGTAATTTAAGCGTTGTTTTTGCTTTTTGAAGTTTTTTTTATTTAACTAATTTCAGGTTTATCTTGTTTATTAAAGTATTAAGATTTTGTTCTTTTTAGTAATGTAAGCGTTGTTTTTGCTTTTTAAAGTTTTTTTTATTTAACTAATTTCAGGTTTATCTTGTTTATTAAAGTATTAAGATTTTGTTCCATTCAGTTTCAGAAATTTAAGCGATGTTTTTACTTTTAGAAGTTTTTCTTTCACTTAATCTAATCTTAGGCATCAATGTACATAAGGTAATAGAATAGGATTTTGTTTTATGGTGCCTTCACGAAGTCTTTATTTAAAAAATCAAACTAAATTAAGAATTAATTTAAGAATATTACGGCTTCTCATTGGCCCATCTGACATTGACAATTGAGAAACTACAATGCCAATGTCAGATGGGCCAATGAGAAGCCGTAATTTTCTTAAATATATTGTTAGTTTAGTTTAATTTTTAATATAAAGACTTCCTAAAAGCAGCATTACTATTTTTACTTTTTAAGTTAGCGTTCTTGGAAAATTTTTATTTGTGTTATTTTTTTTCCAATAAAAATGTAAAGTTTAGTTTTAAGAATATGTATGTTTTGTTTTAATAAAGGGTTGGTATATATTTATATGCTTTAATACTCAATTTACATTTTACTCTGATATTTACTAAGTTTTAGTATTTCGACAATTACTGTGATATTTTTGTTTACTATTTTTTATAATTTAGTATTCCGACATTACTGTGATATGTATTTACTAAGTTTATAAAATTTAGTATTTCGACAATTACTGTGATATTTTTGTTTACTATTTTTTATAATTTAGTATTCCGACATTACTGTGATATGTATTTACTAAGTTTTATAATTTAGTATTTCGACAATTACTGTGATATTTGTTTACTATTTTTTTTAATTTAGTATTCAGACAATTACTGTGATATGTATTTACTAAGTTTTAATATTTAGTATTTCGACAATTACTGTGATATTTTTGTTTACTATTTTTTATAATTTAGTATTCAGACAATTCTGTGATATGTATTTACTAAGTTTTATAATTTAGTATTTCGACAATTACTGTGATATTTGTTTGCTATTTTTTTTAATTTAGTATTCAGACAATTAGTGTGATACAGGATAAGTAGAAAGTTACGCATATCGCTTCTAACGACGTATATACTTTTCTTAAAGCTTTATTATTTTAAGGATTCGAAGGTATTTTCGGAAAATAAAAAACATTTGGGGAATTAAAGGTATTTTTGGGAAATTAAAGGTATTAAAACAAAAATAAAAAACAATTTAAGAAGATTTTAAAAGTATGACCCATTTTTTTTGAACGCGGAGGTGGTTTTCGATAAGGTTGGAGTACCTTTTTTTATATTAAAAATTATTACCGTTACCCCCTATATCATTAAACTTTAAATTTGTTATAAATTTGTAAATAAAAATGTAGTGTCAATTATAAAGTTGCATGTCAATAATCAGAATTGGCACAACCCACAAATTTAAATTTGGTTAAATCAAAAAAGTTAAAAATCGACCTAAAAAAATTATGGCTAGAAAAAGTATTTACGCCGTTAGAAGCGATATGCGTTACTTTCTACTTACCCTGAATACATATGTACAAGATTTATAATTTGTTGTTTTAACGATTACTGTGATATTTACTGACACCTTATAATTATTTAGATCTTTGATCTTTTTTTTTCTTTTGGTTTTGTTTGGCTTTAGTTATTTATTTTTGCCCCTATTGGCCTTGTTATTTTATTTATTTTGCCCTTTTTGGCACTGTTATTTATTTTTTTAATATATTTCTATACTTTGGCCCCTATTGGCCTCGTTTCTTTATTTATTTGGCTCCTATTGGCCTTGTTATTTTATTTATTTGGCCCCTATTGGCACTGTTATTTATTTTTTAAATATATATATACTTTGGCTCCTATTGGCCTTCTTATTTTATTTATTTGGCTCCTATTGGCCTTGTTATATTATTTATTTTGCCCCTATTGGCACTGTTATTTATTTTTAAAATATATTTATATTTATTTTGGCCTCTATTGGCCTTGTTATTTTATATATTTAGTTATACGCCTATTGGCACTGTTATATTTATATACTTTGGCCCCTATTGGCCTTGTTTCTTTATTTATTTGGCTCCTATTGGCCTTGTTATATTATTTATTTTGCCCCTATTGGCACTGTTATTTATTTTTTATATATATTTATTTACTTTGGCCCCTATTGGCCTTGTTATTTTATTTATTTGGCCCCTTTTGGCACTGTTAATTATTTTATAAATATATTTATTTATTTTGGCCCCTTATTGGCTTTGTTGTTTTATTAATTTGGCCCCTTTTGGCAGTGTTTATTTATTTTTGCTTCTTTTGGCATTGTTGTTTATTTTTAATTTATTTTTTTATCTAATTGTTGCTTATATTATGGCTGCTTCCAACGGCTCGTCGACTATAGACCTTGGTGATATTTTTTTAAATCTTCTAATATATTTATTTATTTTGGCCCCTATTGGCACTGTTACTTATTTTTAAAATATATTTATTTATTTTGGCCCCTTTTGGTACTGTTATTTATTTTTAAAATATATTTATAATTTATTTTTGCTCCTATTGTTAAGTGTTCTTGGGTAAAGCGCAAACCATGACGGTTACACTACCACTCATCTCCACCTCTAGAATTTTGTCACCAGACCCCCACTCTTTTTCCCCTCTCGAGTCTTGCATGTTGTGCTACTGGACGCTACTCAATGCTATTTATATGCATTTTTATGATTATTCAACAATGTATTGCTTTATTTTTAATAAATTAATATAAATTTGAGTCTTAACTTGTTTAAGTTTAATTCAAAATACCTAAAAACACTTATTTCTATAAATGTAATAAAGAAAATCTAGTTTAATGGTTTCCCTTTTTACTTAAACAAGTTCACAGGTATTAGATGGATATAATAAAAATATAAATTTACAATTGTGCATTTTTTTAACTGACTCTATAAGGTAGGTAATACAAAATCTATGGAGAGGAACAATTTCTGGTTTGGTTCAGAAAAAATAAATCTTAAAATAGTGATGACTTAAATGTGTTTTTCTTGATTTGGGGTGTCTTCCCCCAACTTTTTTAATGTTTAAAAAATTGTTAAATGTGTATTTTTGCATAGGATTGTTAAAACAAAAAAAATTGGAGAGGGACAATCCCTGGTTTGGTCACAAATCAAAATGGAGGTAACTTTACAGTGTTTTTCTTGATTTGGGGTGTCTTCCCCCAACTTTTTTCATGTTTAAAAAATTGCAAAAATTGTATTTTTACATAAGATTGTTAAAACAAAAAAAATTGGAGAGGGACAATCCCTGGTTTGGTCACAAATCAAGATGGAGGTAACTTTACAGTGTTTTTCTTGATTTGGGGTGTCTTCCCCCAACTTTTTTCATGTTTAATAAATTGGTAAATGTGTATTTTTGCATGAGATTGTTAAAACAAAAAAAATTGGAGAGGGACAATCCCTGGTTTGGTCACAAATCAAAATGGAGGTAACTTTACAGTGTTTTTCTTGATTTGGGGTGTCTTCCCCCAACTTTTTTCATGTTTAAAAATTTCAAAAATTGTATTTTTACATAAGATTGTTAAAACAAAAAAAATTGGAGAGGGACAATCCCTGGTTTGGTCACAAATCAAGATGGAGGTAGCTTTACAGTGTTTTTCTTGATTTGGGGTGTCTTCCCCCAACTTTTTTCATGTTTAATAAATTGGTAAATGTGTATTTTTGCATGAGATTGTTAAAACAAAAAAAATTGGAGAGGGACAATCCCTGGTTTGGTCACAAATCAAAATGGAGGTAACTTTACAGTGTTTTTCTTGATTTGGGGTGTCTTCCCCCAACTTTTTTCATGTTTAAAAAATTGCAAAAATTGTATTTTTACATAAGATTGTTAAAACAAAAAAAATTGGAGAGGGACAATCCCTGGTTTGGTCACAAATCAAGATGGAGGTAACTTTACAGTGTTTTTCTTGATTTGGGGTGTCTTCCCCCAACTTTTTTCATGTTTAATAAATTGGTAAATGTGTATTTTTGCATGAGATTGTTAAAACAAAAAAAATTGGAGAGGGACAATCCCTGGTTTGGTCACAAATCAAGATGGAGGTAACTTTACAGTGTTTTTCTTGATTTGGGGTGTCTTCCCCCAACTTTTTTCATGTTTAAAAAATTGCAAAAATTGTATTTTTACATAAGATTGTTAAAACAAAAAAAATTGAAGAGGGACAATCCCTGGTTTGGTCACAAATCAAAATGGAGGTAACTTTACAGTGTTTTTCTTGATTTGGGGTGTCTTCCCCCAACTTTTTTCATGTTTAAAAAATTGGTAAATGTGTATTTTTGCATGAGATTGTTAAAACAAAAAAAATTGGAGAGGGACAATCCCTGGTTTGGTCACAAATCAAAATGGAGGTAACTTTACAGTGTTTTTCTTGATTTGGGGTGTCTTCCCCCAACTTTTTTCATGTTTAAAAAATTGCACAAATTGTATTTTTACATAAGATTGTTAAAACAAAAAAAATTGGAGAGGGACAATCCCTGGTTTGGTCACAAATCAAAATGGAGGGAACTTTACAGTGTTTTTCTTGATTTGGGGTGTCTTCCCCCAACTTTTTTCATGTTTAAAAAATTGCAAAAATTGTATTTTTACATAAGATTGTTAAAACAAAAAAAATTGGAGAGGGACAATCCCTGGTTTGGTCACAAATCAAAATGGAGGTAACTTTACAGTGTTTTTCTTGATTTGGGGTGTCTTCCCCCAACTTTTTTCATGTTTAAAAAATTGCAAAAATTGTATTTTTACATAAGATTGTTAAAACAAAAAAAATTGGAGAGAGACAATCCCTGGTTTGGCCACAAATCAAAATGGAGGTAACTTTACAGTGTTTTTCTTGATTTGGGGTGTCTTCCCCCAACTTTTTTCATGTTTAAATAATTGCAAAAATTGTATTTTTACATAAGATTGTTAAAACAAAAAAAATTGGAGAGGGACAATCCCTGGTTTGGTCACAAATCAAAATGGAGGGAACTTTACAGTGTTTTTCTTGATTTGGGGTGTCTTCCCCCAACTTTTTTTATGTTTAAAAAATTGCAAAAATTGTATTTTTACATAAGATTGTTAAAACAAAAAAAATTGGAGAGAGACAATCCCTGGTTTGGTCACAAATCAAAATGGAGGTAACTTTACAGTGTTTTTCTTGATTTGGGGTGTCTTCCCCCAACTTTTTTCATGTTTAAAAAATTGCAAAAATTGTATTTTTACATAAGATTGTTAAAACAAAAAAAATTGGAGAGGGACAATCCCTGGTTTGGCCACAAATCAAAATGGAGGTAACTTTACAGTGTTTTTCTTGATTTGGGGTGTCTTCCCCCAACTTTTTTCATGTTTAAATAATTGCAAAAATTGTATTTTTACATAAGATTGTTAAAACAAAGAAAATTGGAGAGGGACAATCCCTGGTTTGGTCACAAATCAAAATGGAGGTAACTTTACAGTGTTTTTCTTGATTTGGGGTGTCTTCCCCCAACTTTTTTCATGTTTAAAAAATTGCAAAAATTGTATTTTTACATAAGATTGTTAAAACAAAAAAAATTGGAGAGGGACAATCCCTGGTTTGGTCACAAATCAAGATGGAGGTAACTTTACAGTGTTTTTCTTGATTTGGGGTGTCTTCCCCCAACTTTTTTCATGTTTAAAAAATTGCACAAATTGTATTTTTACATAAGATTGTTAAAACAAAAAAAATTAAAGAGGGACAATCCCTGGTTTGGTCACAAATCAAAATGGAGGTAACTTTACAGTGTTTTTCTTGATTTGGGGTGTCTTCCCCCAACTTTTTTCATGTTTAAAAAATTGGTTAATGTGTATTTTTGCATGAGATTGTTAAAACAAAAAAAATTGGAGAGGGACAATCCCTGGTTTGGTCACAAATCAAAATGGAGGTAACTTTACAGTGTTTTTCTTGATTTGGGGTGTCTTCCCCCAACTTTTTTCATGTTTAAAAAATTGGTTAATGTGTATTTTTGCATGAGATTGTTAAAACAAAAAAAATTGGAGAGGGACAATCCCTGGTTTGGTCACAAATCAAAATGGAGGTAACTTTACAGTGTTTTTCTTGATTTGGGGTGTCTTCCCCCAACTTTTTTCATGTTTAAAAAATTGCACAAATTGTGTTTTTACATAAGATTGTTAAAACAAAAAAAATTGGAGAGGGACAATCCCTGGTTTGGTCACAAATCAAAATGGAGGTAACTTTACAGTGTTTTTCTTGATTTGGGGTGTCTTCCCCCAACTTTTTTCATGTTTAAAAAATTGCAAAAATTGTATAAAATCGTTAATATTCATCCTGCAGCAAACATTTTTGCAGATTCGTTCGTTTCATGAGTTTTTAAGACTATTATTTTTTGTCCGTCTGTCTGTAACAAAACTTGTTATCACCATAACTGAAGAACGGTTTATTTAATTGACTTGAGATTTGGTGCAAAAATCAATCTCGTTTGGGGCAAGAATCCTATTGTTTTTGGAAAAAATCAAATAATAAATAGGGGGTAGGAACCACCCCCAAAGTTGAAATTAATTCATATTTCGGTTAATATCAAACCGAAATATAAATTATTATACTCTTCGCTAAAGAGTATATTGCGATTACTCGGACCTTCTCTAAAATCGTTAATATTCATCCTAGAGCAAAAATTTTTGCAGATTCGTTCGTTTCATAACTTTTTAAAACTTATATTTTTTGTCCGTCTGTCTGTCTGTAACGAAATTTGTGACCACCATAACTCAAGAACGGTTTATCGGATCGACTTGAGATTTAACACAAAAATCAATTCTATTTAGTGGAAGAGCCCTATTGTTTTTGGAAAAAATCAAGTAATAAATAGAGGGTTAAAAACACCCCCAAAGTAGAAAAAAATTCATATTTTCGTTAATATCAACTTAATGAAAAAAAATATTCCTAATAAAATTAAAGATTGTATTTTTGCCTATAACAAAGCATCTGGTAATTTTTTTGTATCCCCACCCGTTTACAAAAAAAAAATAAGTTTTACGTTGTTTTCAATAAAATAAAAAATGCACCTTTTTAATCATCTACTGCGAAGAGTATCATATAAAATGTGTAACAATTATATAAAAATAAAAAAAATAGTCATAAAAAATGAGCTATCTGCGAAGTTTAACTTTTTATATGATCTATCCCACTCACTGATCTAATCCGCTCTTGTTATTTACTGCGAACAGTATCATATAGAATGTGTATGTGTAACAATTATATTAAAATAAAAAAAAGTCATAAAAAAGACCTATCTGCGAAGTGTAACTTTTTAAATGATCTAACCCACTCACTGATCTAACCCGTTTTCAAAATTATTCACATTTCATAATTTCATGTTGCATTCTGGTTTTTAAAATCTTTTTGCAATTTTTTTTTCTTGAAAACTTAAGCCTCTTATAAACTAGCGTAAACAAAAAAAAACTAGAATTGGCCCACAATAGGACACTGGGCCCCCTTTTTGGGGCACCTGACCCCTTTTTGGGGCTCAAAATAACTAAAAAAAAAGAAGAAGAAATAAGACGTTTATGGAATATTCCTAACTATTTTAACGATTAATAACAAATTTACAACGCCTTAATTCAAGGAACTCTTGGTCGTTTTTATTAAAACGGCCAAGAGTAAGGTGCGTAAAAAATCCTTACCGTTTAATGATTTTTGCTAACACTTTTCCTAATTTTTGGGACGTAAACAAAAATGGCGGACCCAACCAATGCAAATGAAGAAACAAAAACAAAGATTTGCCAATATTGCAAAACAAAGGCCGTCAGGAAAATTACCAACTGTACAATTTGCCAAGCTGTCTATCATACAAGCTGCCATGCCAGAGTAAAATGCTGTGCCAATGCAAAGGAATTGGAAATGGCAACCAATACAGTAGAACTAGTCGACCTTTCGTCTTCAGATCCAGAGGATTTGGAGATCCAGCATGAAATAAATGACACCTTAATTTGGGAAATCGCAAATCTACAAGATACCAAGGAAAGTCTTGAATATGCCAACAAAATACTTAAGGAAAGACTACTTACCGTCGAACAAGAAAACGCTCAACTTAAAAAAGAGATAAAACGACAAAATTCGCACGAAGAGGAAACAAACACACAAACTGTTTTTGTTACCAAAGAGTCTTTCGACTTACAAATGGAAATAATCCTATCCGAGCTGGATCATTTAAAAATGGCCCAACAGAACTCACAAGCACAAAAACAACAAAAAATATTGACGGAATTAATGAACATAACAAATTATACTCCAAGAAAACAACAAACTGGAACAATACCTAAAAGCCACGACACTGAATTAACAAGCAAAAAGGCCGAATTCATGCAAAAACAACATAAAACACCGCAACAAACAAAGGGAACGTCCAAAAATTTTGTAAACAAAGATTCTAACCTAAAAACTCCACCGCCTGGGATCAAATTGCCAAAGGCACTCATAGCGCTGCATTCGGCAACATGTTCGGGAATGTCCGGTACAGAGGCGCCAAGAAACTCCTACGCAGATTTGGTAGCATCCTCGAGCGGACAAAATTCACACAGCAAGGAACGTGAAGTTAGCACTGCTAATGGACCCGAAACGGAAAAAAGAAAGGCACGTGAAGTTGAACAAAAAAAGGCACGTGAAGTTGAACAAAAAAAGGCACGTGAAGTTGAACAAAAAAAGGAACGTGAAGTTGAAGAAGAAAAACAAAGAGAACAAAACGAAAATAAAAATAAGGATAAATGGACAAAGGTTGGCAAATGGAAACAAAAAACCAAGGAAATAGGTACCGGAGAAGCCGATGATGGAAACAACCAGTTTGCAGGAAAGGAACCGGATCCCAAAAAGATTTGGCTGTTTTTATCTCATATTAGAGACAACGTTACTGAAGACATAATAAAACAACACATTGTCAGAAAGGCTAACACAAAAGCAGAAAATGTTCTTGTCAAAACCTTCAAAACCAAGTTGGAACGTCCAGACAACAAGTGTTTTCAAGTGGCTGTAGAATTTGATCTAAAGGACACCGTTTACTCCCCAAATTTCTGGCCTAAAGGAGTACACTTCGACAGATTTAATTTCATCAGTAAAAAAGCACCGAAAGGGGGTGATTTTTTAGAAACGAAACAATAATATGCGCTGCGACAAACGCACCAAATTCAAACCCAAATAACGACAAAATTACCAATAGAGACAAAACAAAGAATAACAAAAAACAATTAAAAAACAACACCATTAAATTAGTAAATCTTAACGTGCAATGCATTGGCAACAAAGTCGACAAGCTATCAATAGCTCTTAACGAATTAGACATTGATGTACTTTGTGCTACCGAGCATTGGGTTACCGACAACGACAACCACATGGACCAACTAAACACAATAAACTACAACGTTGCTAACTATTACGCAAGAAAAACCCATAGACATGGTGGAAGTCTTATATTAATAAAAAACGCAGTAGAATACACCACACTACCGCAAATAACCAGCCTATCAGTGGAACTAAACGTGGAAATGTGTGCCATCCAACTACAAACATCAAAAACGGTCATCATATCACTCTATAGACCACCAAATGGAAATTTTGACACTTTTCTTTCCCAACTGGACGAAGCACTAGAACTTTTACAAGCCGGACAATTAATAAACGAAACAATTATCGCAGGAGATTTTAACATTGATTTCCATAAAAACACAAAGGAGAAGAGGCAACTTTTTTTATTATTAAAAACATATAACCTAAAACAAAACATGTTTGATGTGAGCAGAGAAGGGGCGACTAGTGCCACATGCATTGACAATATCTTCAGTAACTTCCACATCGAAGAAGAGACGAAACAGACTGTCAATCTTCATATAGCGGATCACTATGCCCAAATCGTAGAATTCAAATCTAAAACAACAAATTATAACCATAATTATAAAATAAAAATTAGATTCACTAAAGCTGAAAACATCAAAGACCTAAAGGAGCTACTTACCAATGTTGACTGGAGTATTCTAGAAGAACAAAGCGCTGAAAATGCTTATAACACTTTTCATGAAGTTCTTATAAACTCCTTCCATGAGGCCTGTCCTGAAAAAGAAAAAAATATTAATAACATAAATAGAAAAACAAAGGCAAACTTTATGACTGAAGAAATCGCGGGATGTAAAAATCAACTAGATGCTCTAGACACCATCTACAAAGTTAGGAGAGATGAAGAATCGCTACAGGCATACAAGCTAGCTAAAAAAATCTATGTGGATACAATTGAAGAAACAAAAAAACATAAAAACGCACTCACCGTAACAATGGCCTCAAATAAAACTAAGGCTATATGGTCAGTAATAAATAAAGAAACAAACAAAAACCAAAAAAAAGAGACAAAGACCGTGATACCCGATTGCAACGAACTAAACAATTTCTTCTCTGAAATCGGTAAAAAAATCAACAAAGATCTTACACAGGAAAATACAACAGCCATAAAACTACTAAAGAAAAATGTACTGCGTAGTTCAAGATCATGTTTTTGGAAACCCGTTACAGAAGAAGAAATACAGAAAATCATTAGATTAATGAAAACTAAAGAAACTAAGGATATATACGAAATGACAACATCAATAATAAAGCAAATTGCTCCAGAAATAATTTCCCCATTAACAGCTATAGTCAATAAATGTATTCTAGAAGGTGTCTTCCCTAATCTTCTAAAAATTGCAAAAGTAATTCCTGTTTTAAAAAAGGGCGACTCCAAAGACCCCAACAACTACAGGCCCATATCGATACTCCCAGCCGTATCCAAAATTTTCGAAGCTGCCATGAAAACCAGGATTGTTGATTATTTCGAAACCTACAAAATGTTAAATGATAACCAACATGGATACCGAACCAACAGATCAACTAACACCTCACTCGTAAGAATTTTGAACGGAATCATCGACGGTATTGATAATAAAAACTGGGTGGAACTAATGTCCTGCGATCTGACAAAAGCATTTGACTCCATATGCCCGAAACTACTAATCGAAAAATGCGAACATTACGGAATCCGCGGACCGGGCCTCGAAATGCTGAAGTCATATTTAGATAACAGAACACAACAAGTTTTCCTGGATGGAAAGTTATCAACAAAAAGTCATGTAGAGTTTGGAGTGCCTCAGGGATCAATTTTAGGTCCTATACTTTTTATAATCTTCGTAAATGACCTAAATATCGATAGTAACCTAACGGAAACATCGCTATATGCAGACGATACAACGTTTATTCTTAAAGCAAAGACAAGGGAAGAGTTAGTGGAGGAAAAGGAACTTGTAAAAGAAAAATGCGAGGAATGGTTTTCAAACAACAAACTTAAAATTAACTCAAACAAAAATCAGCACCTTTCCTTCAAATCCACACAAGAAGAAACGACACTAAAATTTCTAGGAGTTGTTTTCGATCCAAAATTAAATTGGAAAGAACACATAGATTTCATTTCCCGCAAAGTTTCCAAATCCATATATAGTATAAGAAGAATGAAAAAAATAAGCACGCATGAAACAGCTAAAACAACCTACTTTGCAAATTGCCAAAGCCACCTTAATTACGGCATTATGATCTGGGGGTCATCGTCTGCAGCTAAAGATTTGTTCATACTTCAGAAAAAGGCGATTCGAACTTTGTGTGGAAAGAAAAATGTGGATAGTTGTCGACCTTTGTTTAAAAATGAAAATATCCTGACTCTACCAGCACTATTTGTTTTAGAATGTCTGAAATATATTCACAAAAATTTGGCCCAATTTAAAACAAACGGATGTAATCACAATATAGACACAAGATTTCGAAATAACCTGCTTGCTGCTCGTCACACGCTTAAACAAACTCAACAGGGAGTAAACTACTGGGGCTTAAAATTTTATAACCACCTACCTGAAGAAATTAAATCCAGACCGTTTAAACAATTTACAAACGTTGTAAAAAAAATCCTGCTGTTAGATCCCATTTACAGCCTCGATGAATTCCTGTCTTTAGCCATACAAGTACCTGAAAGAAAACCAACCAGAAATACTAAATAAGCTTTAAAAAATTATATACGTACCTGAAATAATCTATGTTTGTAATGTGATGTACCATGTACCTATATTAATGTAAAATATTTTAAATTTTTAAATACCTTATACTTACCTAAATTTGACACTTCATGTAATTATTTGATGAAATAAATATATCTTATCTTATCTTATCTTATCATATATTTTTTTATTTTGTAAAGAAAAGAATACTAGGCGTTTGAAGATTTTATTACAGAAAAAGTAAATCATTGTCATCATTTAAAGTCCGGTGCCCCAAAAGGGGGCCCAGTGTCCTTTTGTGGGGTAAATTTAAATATGTTTTTTTTTTACGCTAGTTTATAATAGTTTTAAGTTTTCAAGAAAAAAAAATTGCAATAATATTTTAAAAAGCCCCAAAAAGGGGGCCAGATGCTCCAAAAAGGGGGCCCAGTGTCCTATTGTGGGGCCAATTCTAGTTTTTTTTGTTTACGCTAGTTTATAATAGTTTTATGTTTTCCAGAAATAAAAATTGAAAAATATTTTAAAAAGTAGAATGCAACATGAAATTATGAAATGTGAATAATTTTGAAAACGGGTTGGTTTTGAAAATTCAAATACAAAAAAAGTTATGCCCCAAGAGGGGGCGCAGGTGTCCCATTTTGAGGTTATGGAATAAATCTATGGGTTTCTCTTTACGACCATTGTGTCGATCATAAAAAGTAAGACAATTATACCAAATTTTGTTTTTCTATGTTGTTTCCTTCAATAGTAATGAAAAAAAAACATAAAAATTTTGGTTTTTGAAAACGGGGCACTTTTGGATACGGGTAAATGGGGCTTAATCGAACTATTTTTGGGTAAGTAATCTTGGGATAAATTATTGAAACGACTTTCGGAAACACCCTGTATATATGAAGCATGCAACGAAATTCATTAAAGCGTTTTAAAGCACTAACGAATAATATATCTACATGAAAATCTACATCATTAACGGTGTCATGATTTTTTGATATTACATAATATTTAATATCTCATGCAAAAATACACATTTACCAGTTTTTTAAAGATGAAGAAAGTTGGGGGAAGACACCCCAAATCAAGAAAAACACTGTAAAGTTACCTCCATTTTGATTTGTGACCAAACCAGGGATTGTCCCTCTCCAATTTTCTTTGTTTTAACAATCTTATGTAAAAATACAATTTTTACAATTTTTTAAACATGAAAAAAGTTGGGGGAAGACACCCCAAATCAAGAAAAACAATGTAAAGTTACCTCCATTTTGATTTGTGACCAAACCAGGGATGTCCCTCTCCAATTTTTTTTGTTTTAACAATCTCATGCAAAAATACACATTTACCAATTTTTTAAACATAAAAAAAGTTGGGGGAAGACACCCCAAATCAAGAAAAACACTGTAAAGTTACCTCCATCTTGATTTGTGACCAAACCAGGGATTGTCCCTCTCCAATTTTTTTTGTTTTAACAATCTTATGTAAAAATACAATTTTTGCAATTTTTTAAACATGAAAAAAGTTGGGGGAAGACACCCCAAATCAAGAAAAACACTGTAAAGTTACCTCCATTTTGATTTGTGACCAAACCAGGGATTGTCCCTCTCCAATTTTTTTTGTTTTAACAATCTTATGTAAAAATACAATTTGTGCAATTTTTTAAACATGAAAAAAGTTGGGGGAAGACACCCCAAATCAAGAAAAACACTGTAAAGTTACCTCCATTTTGATTTGTGACCAAACCAGGGATTGTCCCTCTCCAATTTTTTTTGTTTTAACAATCTCATGCAAAAATACACATTTACCAATTTTTTAAACATGAAAAAAGTTGGGGGAAGACACCCCAAATCAAGAAAAACACTGTAAAGTTACCTCCATTTTGATTTGTGACCAAACCAGGGATTGTCCCTCTTCAATTTTTTTTGTTTTAACAATCTTATGTAAAAATACAATTTTTGCAATTTTTTAAACATGAAAAAAGTTGGGGGAAGACACCCCAAATCAAGAAAAACACTGTAAAGTTACCTCCATTTTGATTTGTGACCAAACCAGGGATTGTCCCTCTCCAATTTTTTTTGTTTTAACAATCTCATGCAAAAATACACATTTACCAATTTATTAAACATGAAAAAAGTTGGGGGAAGACACCCCAAATCAAGAAAAACACTGTAAAGTTACCTCCATCTTGATTTGTGACCAAACCAGGGATTGTCCCTCTCCATTTTTTTTTGTTTTAACAATCTTATGTAAAAATACAATTTGTGCAATTTTTTAAACATGAAAAAAGTTGGGGGAAGACACCCCAAATCAAGAAAAACACTGTAAAGTTACCTCCATTTTGATTTGTGACCAAACCAGGGATTGTTTCTCTCCAATTTTCTTTGTTTTAACAATCTTATGTAAAAATACAATTTTTGCAATTATTTAAACATGAAAAAAGTTGGGGGAAGACACCCCAAATCAAGAAAAACACTGTAAAGTTACCTCCATCTTGATTTGTGACCAAACCAGGGATTGTCCCTCTCCAATTTTTTTTGTTTTAACAATCTTATGTAAAAATACAATTTTTGCAATTTTTTAAACATGAAAAAAGTTGGGGGAAGACACCCCAAATCAAGAAAAACACTGTAAAGTTACCTCCATTTTGATTTGTGACCAAACCAGGGATTGTCCCTCTCCATTTTTTTTTGTTTTAACAATCTCATGCAAAAATACACATTTACCAATTTTTTAAACATGAAAAAAGTTGGGGGAAGACACCCCAAATCAAGAAAAACACTGTAAAGTTACCTCCATTTTGATTTGTGACCAAACCAGGGATTGTCCCTCTCCAATTTTTTTTGTTTTAACAATCTTATGTAAAAATACAATTTTTGCAATTATTTAAACATGAAAAAAGTTGGGGGAAGACACCCCAAATCAAGAAAAACACTGTAAAGTTACCTCCATTTTGATTTGTGGCCAAACCAGGGATTGTCCCTCTCCAATTTTTTTTGTTTTAACAATCTTATGTAAAAATACAATTTTTGCAATTTTTTAAACATGAAAAAAGTTGGGGGAAGACACCCCAAATCAAGAAAAACACTGTAAAGTTACCTCCATTTTGATTTGTGACCAAACCAGGGATTGTCCCTCTCCAATTTTTTTTGTTTTAACAATCTTATGTAAAAATACAATTTTTGCAATTTTTTAAACATGAAAAAAGTTGGGGGAAGACACCCCAAATCAAGAAAAACACTGTAAAGTTACCTCCATTTTGATTTGTGACCAAACCAGGGATTGTCCCTCTCCAATTTTTTTTGTTTTAACAATCTCATGCAAAAATACACATTTACCAATTTATTAAACATGAAAAAAGTTGGGGGAAGACACCCCAAATCAAGAAAAACACTGTAAAGTTACCTCCATTTTGATTTGTGACCAAACCAGGGATTGTCCCTCTCCAATTTTCTTTGTTTTAACAATCTTATGTAAAAATACAATTTTTGCAATTATTTAAACATGAAAAAAGTTGGGGGAAGACACCCCAAATCAAGAAAAACACTGTAAAGTTACCTCCATTTTGATTTGTGGCCAAACCAGGGATTGTCCCTCTCCAATTTTTTTTGTTTTAACAATCTTATGTAAAAATACAATTTTTTCAATTTTTTAAACATGAAAAAAGTTGGGGGAAGACACCCCAAATCAAGAAAAACACTGTAAAGTTACCTGCATTTTGATTTGTGACCAAACCAGGGATTGTCCCTCTCCAATTTTTTTTGTTTTAACAATCTTATGTAAAAATACAATTTTTGCAATTTTTTAAACATGAAAAAAGTTGGGGGAAGACACCCCAAATCAAGAAAAACACTGTAAAGTTCCCTCCATTTTGATTTGTGACCAAACCAGGGATTGTCCCTCTCCAATTTTTTTTGTTTTAACAATCTTATGTAAAAATACAATTTGTGCAATTTTTTAAACATGAAAAAAGTTGGGGGAAGACACCCCAAATCAAGAAAAACACTGTAAAGTTACCTCCATTTTGATTTGTGACCAAACCAGGGATTGTCCCTCTCCAATTTTCCTTGTTTTAACAATCTTATGTAAAAATACAATTTTTGCAATTTTTTAAACATGAAAAAAGTTGGCGGAAGACACCCCAAATCAAGAAAAACACTGTAAAGTTACCTCCATTTTGATTTGTGACCAAACCAGGGATTGTCCCTCTCCAATTTTTTTTGTTTTAACAATCTCATGCAAAAATACACATTTACCAATTTATTAAACATGAAAAAAGTTGGGGGAAGACACCCCAAATCAAGAAAAACACTGTAAAGCTACCTCCATCTTGATTTGTGACCAAACCAGGGATTGTCCCTCTCCAATTTTTTTTGTTTTAACAATCTTATGTAAAAATACAATTTGTGCAATTTTTTAAACATGAAAAAAGTTGGGGGAAGACACCCCAAATCAAGAAAAACACTGTAAAGTTACCTCCATTTTGATTTGTGACCAAACCAGGGATTGTCCCTCTCCAATTTTTTTTGTTTTAACAATCTCATGCAAAAATACACATTTACCAATTTTTTAAACATGAAAAAAGTTGGAGGAAGACACCCCAAATCAAGAAAAACACTGTAAAGTTACCTCCATTTTGATTTGTGACCAAACCAGGGATTGTCCCTCTCCAATTTTTTTTGTTTTAACAATCTCATGCAAAAATACACATTTACCAATTTATTAAACATGAAAAAAGTTGGGGGAAGACACCCCAAACCAAATCAAGAAAAACACTGTAAAGTTACCTCCATTTTGATTTGTGACCAAACCAGGGATTGTCCCTCTCCAATTTTTTTTGTTTTAACAATCCTATGCAAAAATACACATTTACCAATTTTTTTAACATTAAAAAAGTTGGGGGAAGACACCCCAAATCAAGAAAAACACATTTAAGTCATCACTATTTTAAGATTTATTTTTTCTGAACCAAACCAGAAATTGTTCCTCTCCATAGATTTTGTATTACCTACCTTATAGAGTCAGTAAAAAAAATGCACAATTGTAAATTTATATTTTTATTATATCCATCTAATACCTGTGAACTTGTTTAAGTAAAAAGGGAAACCATTAAACTAGATTTTCTTTATTACATTTATAAAAATAAGTGTTTTTAGGTATTTTGAATTAAACTTAAACAAGTTAAGACTCAAATTTATATTAATTTATAAAAAATAAAGCAATACATTGTTGAATAATCATAAAAATGTATATAAATAGCATTGAGTAGCGTCCAGTAGCACAACATGCAAGACTCGAGAGGGGAAAAAGAGTGGGGGTCTGGTGACAAAATTCTAGAGGTGGAGATGAGTGGTAGTGTAACCGTCATCGATGAAAGCGACTCCGTGTTATGACATCATCAATCTAAAAATAGTTTATTGACGGCATCCGTAGCTGTAGTTGCGGCTAAAGTATTGATAAAATAATAATATTGCTGTTTAAAAGTGCGAATTTTTAATGTTTTGTTCAAGCTAAGTAAGTATAACAATGTTTTAAAGTATATTTGTAGCATTTTGAGGTGTAGATTTGCTTATTTTGTAATTTGAGTCACCACACCCATGGAGGAAGTAGGTACTAACTTGGTCTAAATATTTTAAAAGTACCGCAATTTGCTTTGGGGCCTGAGGAAAAGATAAATCTGTTGAGTTAAAAAGCTGCAATAAGCACTAAATTTAAGAAAATTACTAGTTTTACCCTAATTTAGAATAAGGGATTTTTGTTATATTTTTAAAAGCCTCTCGTTTATTTATCTAGTGATTAGATTTGAATGTAAATTAGGTACTTGCATTACTTGCGATTAAACAAGATATAATCAAGTTTTTGTATCTACCAAACTATAATGCATCTAAAACTTGCAAATAACGCATTAGAAAAATCCAATAATTTGATTTTGCAGGGTGTATTTATAGTCTGCATTACTCTAGGTCAATCACATTCACGCCCAATTTATATTGTATAATGGTACTTAAATAATACCTATTTCTATTATGTCATTTGTCGGGAATTTAAAGAGCGAAGGTTAATGTTGTTAGTGTTTGTTTTTTAGATAAATGACTAAGCTCCGTGTTAAGCGCCTAAAATTTTAATATAATTTGTTCAATGATAGGTACCGTACCCACTAGGTGCAAAATTACGTTTGGCAAATAAAGCTCTGCTTTCATAATCTAGGTAATAGATAATTTTCTTAAGGGGTTTACGAGGAGTTCGGAAAAATGTTTGTTTACCTTATTAAATTAATAAGTGTGACATCTAATTTCTCTTTTTTATTTTCAAGAAAGCTAATTCAAGATGGATCAAATACCTCCTCCGAAGGAGGTTAAAATTCTAGAAACTCCTGAAGATATTCAGGAGCGTCGTCAACAAGTATTATCCCGTTATGACAACTTTAAAGCAGATGCCCGGGCGAAGAGAGAGAAGTTGGAAGATTCACGTCGATTCCAGTATTTCAAAAGAGATGCTGACGAATTGGAGTCCTGGATATTGGAAAAGTTACAGGCTGCTTCTGATGAAAGCTACAAAGATCCTACAAATTTACAGGTACATATTCCTTGATTTAATAATCATACCAAATATTAAAAAAGAAATTTATTCACGAACTTTTGCAGGTTTTGATAACCTACTTAGTTAGAAGTATTCAAAAAATATTATTGTCATGTTTAAACTTGTAATAAAAATTGTTTTGCTCAATAATTTACATGGTCTTAAATACTAATCGAAATATTAATTATCAAGCACTTTAGTTTGTACTTAATAAAAATAGCAGGATGTGTTTAAAAATAGGGTAAACATTTTTCTAAAATTAAATTCATTAAACATGTGGAAGGACTTATGCCAGATGTTTAAATAAACATTGGGACGCCCCTACAGAACCTTGGAATTTAAGAAGGGGTGGACATAAATCAACGAAATATTTCAGATAAAATGCACAAAAATACATAAAATAATACACAACCATATTTTGATTAAAATTGTATTGAGAATAGTAATTCACTGCTATTAACTTACAAAACATGCAAAAATTATAAAAAAAGAGAACGAAATACAATTTGTATCTAAATAGCTTTTAAGTTTATTAACTAATTTAAAAAAAATGTCTAGCCCAACCAATTAATAAGTGTTTTAAGTTTTAAGATTCTCGGGCAATCCCTTATTTTTGTTTTTATTTCCCAGGCCAAAATCCAAAAGCACCAAGCTTTTGAAGCCGAAGTAGCAGCCCACAGTAACGCAATCGTTGTCCTAGACAACACAGGTCGCGAAATGATTAACCAAAACCACTACGAATCCGAAACAATAAGACGTCGCTTGGACGAACTCCATCGCCTATGGGATCAACTCCTTAACAAACTCGCAGAGAAAGGCATGAAACTACAACAAGCCCTAGTCCTTGTCCAGTTCATCCGAAACTGCGACGAAGTAATGTTCTGGATCACGGAAAAAGGCTCGTTTTTAACCAACGAAGAGTTCGGCTCTGACTTGGAACACGTCGAGGTGTTACAACGCAAGTTTGACGAGTTCCAAAAAGACATGGCATCACAGGAGTACAGAGTAACTGAAGTTAACGAACTGGCGGATAAACTCCTGCAGGACGGTCACCCTGAACGTGACACTATAGTCAACAGAAAGGACGAATTAAACAGCGCGTGGCAGCGTCTTAAACAACTAACCCTGATGCGACAGGATAAACTTTATGGTGCGCATGAGATCCAACGTTTCAACAGAGACGCTGACGAAACCGTGACATGGATTGCTGAGAAAGACGTTGTTTTGTCATCAGATGACTACGGTCGGGATTTAGCGAGCGTCCAGGCGCTACAACGCAAACACGAAGGTGTGGAACGCGACTTAGCGGCCCTAGAGGACAAAGTATCAACGCTAGGAAAAGAGGCCGACAGACTAGGGTCCATGCACGCCGACCATGGCGACCAAATCCAGTCCAAACGCAACGAAATCGAGGACTACTGGCACAGTCTAACAGCCAAGGCAAAGGAGCGCCGCGAGAAGCTCGAGGAATCATACTCGCTACACCGATTCCTTGCTGATTTCCGTGATCTTATTTCCTGGATTAATGACATGAAGGCTATAATCTCGGCTGATGAACTGGCGAAGGATGTGGCTGGAGCTGAATCGTTGTTGGAACGGCACCAAGAACACAAAGGCGAGATTGATGCTCGTGAGGATAGTTTTATTAGCACGACTGAAGCAGGGAAGGAACTTTTGGAGAAGGGGCATTACGCCAGTGATGAAGTTAAGGATAAGTTGGCTGCGTTGAATAACGATAAGCTGTCTTTGTTAGGTAAGTTAATATTTATCCTAGAGCAAAAATCTTAGCAGATTCGTTCGTTTCGTAACTTAAACTTAATAAAAGCAAAAAATAAACGAAAAAACACCTAAAATACTGTATTAATAACAATACAGGGTGTTACCAAATAATTAATTTAAAATTCAGGGGGTAATTCCTGAACACATTTTAAGAAAAAAGTTTATATAAACATGTGTCCAAAAATCCTTCGTTTTTGAGTTACAGGGTGTCGAAGTTTCTGAAAAAAATATTTTTGTTTTTAAGATTGCCAGGAAATTAAACCAAATATTTCTTTCCTAGTTATTTGGAGACACCTTGTATAATGTGGTTTGACTTTTTATTTAATGGAGAATGTCGCAAAGCATAGAAACTGTGGTTATATAATGTTGGTTGCCTAAAATCAACCAAAAACAGCACTTTCTGGTCATCGCTAAGTGGGTTTATAAGAGTTAATTTTAATTAAAAATTGTGCTTACCAGCAACATACATAAACAAAGCACAAGTTGACATATTCCAAAGGTCCAACAATAAGCGATTAAATGCAGAATGTTGGCAATTTAGAAGCACTATTTTGCATTTTAAATTGCCAAAATTCTGTATTAAAACGCTTATTGATGGACTTGTAGAATATGTCAACTTGTGCTTTGTTTATTTATGTTGCTGGTAAGCACAATTTTTAATTGAAATTAACTCTTATAAAACCACTGAGCAATGACCAAAAAGTGCTTTTTTTGTTGATTTTAGGCAACCAACATTACATTACAACAGTTTCTATGCTTTGCGACATTCCCCATTGAAAAAAATATGTTACGTCAGAATTAAAGTTGTCTAAAGCGTCTTCAATTACCCCAACTGACTTTAAAACAAAAATTTGTTTTAGCTCTTTGGGAAGAACGTCGCATTCTATACGAACAATGCATGGATTTACAACTGTTCTACCGCGATACCGAACAAGCCGATACTTCAATGGCAAAACAAGAAGCATTCCTTGCAAACGAAGACTTGGGAGATTCCCTTGACTCAGTTGAGGCTCTCATCAAAAAGCATGAAGACTTCGAGAAGTCCCTTGCAGCGCAGGAAGAAAAAATAAAGGCTCTTGATGATTTCGCTACCAAGTTAATCGATGGACAACATTACGCTGCTGATGATGTTGCCCAAAGAAGAGCTATGGTAAGAAATATCATTAAACTAATAACACAACTGATTTAAAACAAAGATTCTATCCAACCCACACTGTATTTAAGCTAGGGTTGTGCTTTTGACCAAAAAGTTTTTGACGGGTCAAAATTTTTGGTATTAATACGGTCAAATAAGGTCAAATGAGGTATTATTCCTAAAAACTTGTATTTAATGAAAAATCAAAAATCTTTGGGAAAAAAATAAAAGGAATACTTAATGTTACTATTCTTTTTATTCTATTCAAGTATTTTTTATTGTTACTTGTATAGTTCCGAAAAAAACATATTACCTATTATTATAATACTCTTTGCAGACAAAGTCAAAGAGTAGGTATTATAATTTTGATCAGCCCAATCCTAAAATCGTTATTTTTCGTCGTAGAGCAAAAATACAGATTCGTGCGTTTCATCGAATTTTGAACAACTTTCAAAAAATCCGTCTGTCCGTTCGTCTGTATCTCACACTTTTTTTATGGGCTATCTTAACGAAAAGTCAAATCAAGTTCAAATTCTTGATAAAAATCATTTTTCATAAAAGAAAGAACCCTATTGGTTTTTGAAAATATCGAATAATAAAAAAGGGGGCACCGGAGCCCCCCAACTGTTATTAAATTTAAATTTCGGCTACTATAAAAATTACAGCTCGAATTACAGGGACTTTTCTTTTAAAGAATTAAAGGTAACTTTTTTCATAACAAAAAAAGTATTCTTATGGTTTTTTGTCTGAATAGATTTTTTTTAATTAATTTATACTAAATATGCAATTTTAAATTTTCGAAAAAAAAATCGAAAAAGCTTATTTTTTAATTCAGAATATGACGAGGAATATGACCACCTTTAAAATGGGGGGATCAAAATACCGTATTAATACCTGGTCAAAATCTTGGTCAAATACCACTGGCACATCTCTAATTTAAGCAGTCATATTCAGCAGAAGATAGAATTTTATGAGAGTGTGGTTTCTAGAAAATCTTTGTTTTATATTGAACATTCGCCACAGAAATCATTAAATATCCATTAACTAGTTAATACATAAAAACCTTGTTAGACTAGTTAAAAAATTTGGCGCAGTTTCACCATGATCCTACATAACAAATTGAAGGGGGCCCTTTGGGGGCTTATAACCCCGTTTTCAAGACAGGTAGGGATACGCCAATTTGAGGTTTTACATTTTGGACCTCCAGGTATATTATAAAGGTGGCTCTACTCGGAATTTTGTCGATTTCCCCTCATTATTTAGGACAGATTGCCTGTACTATGTTTATTTAACGATGATTTTTTTTGCAGTTATTAGAACGTCGTTCAGCATTAAAAGAAAAATCAGCTCTACGTCGGGCTCTCTTGGAAGACGCTAACAAGCTTCAGCAATTCGAACGCGACTGTGACGAAACCAAAGGGTGGATCAACGAGAAATTGAAGTTTGCCACTGATGAAAGTTATTTGGATCCTACCAACTTAGGTGGAAAAGTGCAGAAGCATCAGAATTTTGAGCATGAGCTCAATGCTAACAAGGCCAGGATGGAGGATATTACTTCTACTGGACAGGAACTTATTGATAATAATCATTATGCTGCATGTAAGTTACATTTTACCGAGCATTTTAGAAAACTTTTATTTTGAATTTCACTCAATTTTTGAATCACATTTCCAAATTTCTGCAATTAACATGAGCGAGATAAAAAAAAACAAGATAGGCAAATTTACCTTCTTTAATACCCATCCCGCAACCTCTCTAACCGTTTTCATTTACCTTTAAAAAACTATAAGTCTCGATAAGAGTGCATTTTGGTTATTTGGCTGAAACGTTTTTTAAGCTGGGTTTGTTTTTGAAACCTTAACATTATTCAGAAACTTTTTTGAGTTTTTAATCAGCCATCAGATTCTGGTTAAAAAAATGTTCTGCAATGTTTCGTTCCCTAAAAATTATCATCATATTTTTTTCTTATGGAAGATCAATTAAATTTCTATAAAAACTTTTTGTTTTTAAAGAATGTTAATTAAAATTTAACATAGCAAGACACTTTTTTACCTGCAATTGGATTCTGGTTACAAAAAACATTCCACTACGTTTCGTTACCTAAAAATTATCATCTTGGTCTTTTTTTTATGGACGATTAATTAAATATTTATTTTAACAAAATATTACAAATTGTTTTTATAATTTACCCAAAAAAATTGCTTGTGACGAGTCGTTTCTAAAAAGTTTTTACATGATCTCCCATACGAAAAAAAGGAGCATAATCCTAATTTTAAAGAACAAAACGTTGCAGGATTTTTTTTTAACAATTTTAACCAACATCTGATTGCAAATAAAAAAGTGTCTGAATGATGTCCAAACAACCTTTAAAAAACAAAAAAAATATAGCGAAATAACCGAAATGCACTTTTTTAGTTTTTTATGGACCTTTCCCGTCGTTGACCACCCTCGCGGTCGTTATACTTGAGAAACGTCAGATATGCGTCAGATTGACTCAAGTCATTGTGATGCTGATCGTCATTCAGTTTCCCAAGTATAACGACCGCGAGGGTTGGCGACGACGGGAAAGGTCCATAGGTAACCTAAAAACGGTTAGAGATAATCTATTTGCAGGAGGTTTATTGGCATTAAAATAGGCAAGGTCCGCTTCTTACCGATCTTGTATCTTTTAAGATAAGCAAGATCCCAATAGTGGCACTCGAGTTCGTGACTCCCTGTATTTATTTTTATACCTTACGAACCACTTTAATCCAAACATTTTTCATTATTTTAGCCCGCATCCAATCTCGCATGGACGACATAGTCAACATTTGGGAAACCTTAGTCCAAGCCACAGACAAAAAGAGCTCCAAACTCCAAGAAGCCAGCCAACAACAACAGTTCAATCGCACGATCGAAGACGTCGAACTGTGGCTATCTGAAATCGAAGGCCAGCTCATGTCTGAAGACTATGGCAAAGACCTCACCTCTGTTCAGAATCTACAGAAGAAACACGCTCTTCTTGAAGCTGACGTGTCCTCACACCAAGACAGAATCGAGGGCATTACAGCGGCTGCTAATCAGTTTGTGGAAAGAGGGCATTTCGATGCTGACAACATCGCTCATAAGCAGAAGGTGTTGACTGATAGATATTCGGCTCTTCAGACGCCGATGGCTGTTAGGAAACAGAGGCTGTTGGATTCACATCAAGTGCAGCAGTTGTTTAGGGATATTGAAGATGAAGAGGCGTGGATTCGGGAGAAGGAACCAATTGCTGCCAGCACTAACAGAGGTAAGAAATAGCACCTAAGGGTATGGTCCCAATGGCTTGGTTTTTAATTTAGGTTTCGGTTTTGTGGTCGGAATGACATTGGTTTCTAACCAAAGTGTATTTACGGGACACCACTCCTGAAAAATGTGGTAAGTTTAAGCGAACCAAAGTGATCGTAGAAGTAGCTTGGTGCCTTTAGTTAGGTCATGCGTAGTAGAGTCCCAGAAAGAAAACTGATACGACAAAAAGAAGCTGCGTGTAAGGGTAGTATAAGTATTTCGTATTTCTAATTTATACAATGCGTAATGTCACTGTAAATCTTTTATTTGTTTCTATGAAGTTTTAAGGGCGATTTATACCACGTAACTTTTACTTTACTTCGGCGTAACTTCACTTCCACTTAACTTTACAAATTTGCCTAATTTACAGATTGCAAAGTTACGTGAAATTGGGATCAGTAAAGCGCATGCGTCTGAACTCGCGACTTCTGACAATTTATACCTGGGCTGTAATAACGGAATATCGCTTTGTAAAACCTACATAAGAAGACCTAACAGATATCGTATACGAAGCGATATTCCGGAATCACTATCCTTGACAATAAGGGCGAATATCTCATTTTTGCAAATTTTGCGCATGATGGCCAAGCTCGGGTCTCGAGTTAGTACGACTTTATACGACTTTAAGCTAAATGAATCAGAAAAGTAGCACTAAAGTGAACTATAAATTTGCCAATACATTCCCATGTATTTTATTTAATTTTCGATTAAGTTACGCCGAAGTAATGCGGAAGTAAAGTGAAAGTTACGTGGTATAAATCGGCCTTTAATGTCACATATTAGGCGCTTTAACTGGTCCGAATGAAACCAAGTTTTTCAGTTACCAAAGATAAACCAAAGAAAACCTAACGTTACCGCAACGAAACCATTGGTTGCGATTGAGACCATACTCTAAAAATAGCTATTGGAGCACTGCCGTTTTTCACTAGTGTCATCCATCGGCACAATTTTATATTAATTTCTGCCTTACATGCAACTTCTTTGCTGCTCTTGGTTAAAAAAGACATTAGCTTGTCATTAACATCATTTTTAACCATTAGCGGCAAAAAAAACTGCGTGTAAGGTATAATAATTCAGCAAAGATTAAATAAAAAGATAAAATTAAAAGGAAATATTTAATTTTTTCATATTTTTGAAAGATTCCTGTAATTTTAAAGCTGGTTTTTATTTCGGAGGGTTACCGGTAGATTCGTTTAACTTAGTTTTTTTCTTTAATAGTTTTATGAAAATTTCATAAATTCATCACAATAATATTTTTTCTTGAAAGGGAAATGAAACAATTTTATTAATTTTTGGACCGAAACATTTACGGGAATGTTTTCTGCAAGAACTTAATAAAAAAAGGTTTGATTGGGAAATCACTTAAATACATTTTTTTTTTATTATATGTTATAAATACAAGTTGATTCTACCAGCCGAAACAGTTTTAAAAAAATGTTTTTCGTTCCTTTTTTTTATATACCTGCCTCCAAATAAGTTTTTTCTTCTTCTTCTTCTTCGATTACTGCCATACCCAAAACTATTTTGAAGAGACCAATTGCGATTACTAAAATATTTATAAAAAACTACAATCAGTAAACAGGTGGGATCAGTGAGCAGGTATATTTTTTTCATGAAATGGCCAACATTTAATTCTTTTTGGAGCAATGAATATTGCTATTGAAAAACAATAATTTTTTTCTTAATTAAAAAAAAAATTTAGATAATTGTAATTCGTAAAATAGTTTTTATTTGGAAATGGGTTTTTTATTTGATTTTTCACAACAAAAAAAAAATTACTACAGTTACATTTTTTTTTATTAAGACACCATCGATACAATCAAATAGGTAAAAAGCTTTTTCAATAATATTTAATGTTTAATTATTTTTTTAACGTTTCTTCCAGATAACTTTTTTCTGCAATTACCATGTTAAACAAGCTAATTGCAAGTACTGAAATTGATACAAAAAAATTAGTACAACTCAAAATTAAATAAATCCAGAACGATTCAAACAGTGAACAATACTGTGCTTTTATTTTAAATAGACAAATTTCTAGAATGGAGGGTATTCGTACAAAATTTGGTTGGGGTAACCTACGAGATCTGTCATACCACCCGTCGTTTCAGATGCTAACTGACATTACTTCTGAATTTTATATTTTTATCAAATATAAAGCTAATATACCAAAAAACAACAAACCGCCGGTTTAAAACATTTAACGTACCATCTAAAATTTACGGAGTGTTTTACATCTTAAATTCTTCATAATTGGGTGAAATAGGGCATAATGACTCATTTACAAATGCACTTTTAATGCAAACTCCGTGCATCCAAAAAAATTCGTATTATTTTAAACATTCACGGAAATCCTTTTGTAAATGAGTTATAATTTTCATTTTTACCTAATTATAAAGAATTAAAGATGTAAAGCTCTCTCTAAATGTTATACAAACCTTTTAGATGGTACATATAATGTTTTAAACCGGCAGTTTGTTGTTTTTTGGTATATAAGCTTTATATTTGATAAAAATATAAAATTCAGAAGTAATGTCAGTTAGCATCGGGACCGACGTGTAGTATGACAGATCTCCTAGGTTGCCTCAACCAATTCTTGTACGAATACGCTCCATTGGGAATATTGCCAGCACTACCTTTTTCGGGAATATTACCGAAAGTTTTCATGTTTAAAAAATTTTCCATGTTAATTTAATAATAAAAAATCAAAAATATTATTTCTAAATTACTAGCTATTACATACCAAGGCACATTACCACAGCGAACTTCATGATTTCAGGAGCAAAAGTTATGTTTTAACGAAAACGATTAAAAACTGTCTTTTATAGTTATTTTCCACCCCGAGGTCAATTTTAATAGATATTATTTACGTTTTGAAATGAGTTATAAAATGACTTGTTGATCGGGCTTATCTAATAAGTGGGTTATTTTTTATGTTTTTAAGGACACTAGGTGCCCTTATTTTTACATTCAATTAAACTCTGTTCTAGCTCATCATTATAATAATAATAATTAGTAATAGAAATAACAGAAATTAATTATTTACCTTCAACTATTTTGTTTTGGCCAAAATTGATTACTATACAGAAAACGTCTGCATGACATGAAAATTTTATTTATTAAAACGGTATAAAATAAAGAAAAAGAAAATTTACAAATTCATTGAATTTGAAAAAAATTGTCAAACAAATCAGCAATTTTTTCTGTTGATCATTCTCAGAAGATTTTTTTACACGGATAACTAAAAAATTGATTGTAAAATTACGATTTTTTTGAGAATAAGAATTTTTAAATAAAAGAAAATTAATAATCACACTTTTCTTTATTGTAAAAGCAAATATTATAACCTTTTAAAAGCAATGCTATTTACGGTTTTTTTTATAATCAGGTCGTCTATTATGTTGATTTTTTGCATTACTTCCTCCTGAGTTATCATCATAACCTCCTTTGGCAATAACCATGTTAATAAGACCAACTGCAATTACTAAAATTAATACAAAAAAATTAGTAGAATAACAGAAGCAAAAATTTAAAGAAATCCAAAACTAATTAGTTAAATTAATTAAAAAAAACAAAATTAAAAAAAAATATGCTGAAATTTGCAATGACTTACAAAGGCAAAAAATTACCACAGCAAGCTTCATGATTTCACCAAATACTTATCGTGACTAATCCACGAAAAAAGTTCTTATATAATAATTTTAACCCAAGGACATTTTTAATAAATATTTTTCGATTTTGCGTTTTTAAATACACCAAAAAAAAATAACCAAGTTTGATGACTCATTAAATAATTATTTTTTTAAAATAAAAACATGTGGCATAATAATAATTATTACTTAGGTATCGATTATGTAGTTGGGGACCCAACAAAAGAAAACTAATATTTTTATAAAAAGAGGAACATTTCTAAAAATGAAGTGTTACCTTACCAATCCAATAACAATATTATAATAATTAGTAAAAAAAAAACAGAAATGTATGTTGTTTGTCATATTTTCGCTGATTAGGATAAGTAATTGATTAACTATTTTGTTTTGGCCAAAATAAATTACAGAAACAAAATATTACTGCATGTCTGTATGAAATAAAGATTTAAAAAAAATAAAATAAAAAAATATCTTTATTTAGTGAAGCTCAAAAGGCCATTGACCGGTCCTTCAGTCAACAGAAGATTTTATTTATTAAACGGTATAAAATAAAAAGAAAATATAATTTACATATTCTTTGAATTTAAAAAAAAATCGTCGAACAAATTTAAATAAGATTTTAGTCCCTATTTTATTTCCGACACCTACTGAACTAATATCGTTTTCTAAAGGGGCTAAACCTATCAATTAATTCTCTATCACGATGAATTTTGACTAGGAATTGTCTTTATACTGCAAATAGATTCACAAGTAAAGTTCTTAATAACTTCTCGTTTTTTTTTTTAAATACTTAAGGATTGATTGGTGCCAGCACCAACAAAGGTATAATTGGTATTTTTTTGAATTTCTAAGATATAATATTGCCTACTAAAAATGCTTTTTTTATGCTTCTAAAAAAGATTTTAAAAGATCGATTTAAATTTGGCTCTGTTAAAAATTCTTAGAATAATTTTCATTTCATTGTGAAATTAGGTTTTATTTGAGAATAAAAGATTATAAATAAAAGAAAATAAATAATCACACATTTCTTTATTGTAAAAGCAACTTAATATAAACTTAAAAAAAAACAATGCTTTTTACTCTTTTCTATGATTCGGTATTTTTTGCGCTTGTTTGTTTCCTCCTATGTTAGTTCTTGCAGTAACCATAGTTATAAGACCAGCTGCGACTACTGAAATTAATACAAAAAAATTAGTAGAAGAACACAAGCGAAATTTCAAAAAAATCAAAAACAAATTAATTAGAAAAAAATATGCTGAAATTTGCAATCACTTACCAAGGCAAAAAATTACTACAGCAAGCTTCATGATTGTACCGAATACTTATGATTAATCCACAAAAAAAAGGTCTTTTATAATAATTTTAACCCAAGGACATTTTTAATAAATATTTTTGTTTTGAAAAAAGCTACAAAAAAACTAGGGTAACCAAGTTCGATGACTCATCAAATTATTATTTTTGTAAAATAAAAACATGCGACATAATAATAATTATTAGGTATCGATTATGTAGTTGGGAACCCAACAAAACAAAGCTAATATTATTTAAAAAAAACCCTGTTTGTTAGAAATACCAAGAGGAACATTTCTAAAAATAAAATGTTACCTTAACAATCCAATAAAAATTGATTGTAAAATTACGATTTTTTTGAGAATAAGAATTTTTAAGTAAAAGAAAATAAATTAAAATGGGCAGATGTCGGAATGGGTAGAAGTCGAAACGCGAAGAAGTTACTCTTCGCAAACAAATGAGTAGCTTAAGTAGAACTCGAATTCGGTAGAAGTGTAGTTTTAAATTTTTCAAATCAAAGCTAAATCAATATTTTATATAATTGCTACACATAGTAGGATAATTGTTTTTTTTAATAACACAAATTTTATTTATAAAAAAATCTGCGAAGAGTGCTAACTATTAACAGAAAACGCGAAGAATTTTATTAACGAAGAGGATAAAACATCAGCTGACGTTTAACATGTTTGGGGTTATTTGTTCTGACAGCTGCTTTTGTTTCTTTGATTGAAATATTTTTTACATGGCCTTCTTGACCGACTCGTGGCGCGATTCGGACTTAGAAGTTTTTTGCTACTAAAATCGTTTATTTTTTGTTTTTTTTTTAACCTTACTGGTTAACTTTACAAAAAATGAACCAACATTTTGAGTAGAAAATTAAATTTTCATTAATTTTGTAAAAAATATTTTTTTTGTAGATTGAATAATAACGGAGATAGGAGGTTTTTTTGTGCTGGGGGGTCGGAGAAAAAAACTAAGGAATACTTTTTGGTGAAGAATGAAATTGTCTATATTTTATGTCGATTATTTTTTTTGTAAATTTATTAAATTCAATAATAGTCGAGCTACGATTTTTTTTTTTCATTTGGGGTGCCGACTGTCAGTTTTTGATTCCTGTTATTATCATTAAATTATTAAAAATTATTTGCGAAATTTAATAAATTTTTTATTCATTTCATACCTACCTACGCAGACAAATTTATAGCAACTTTTTTATTTTTTAAGATCTTGTCTTTACAATTTTTTTAATTTTTGATAAAAGAGCAACAAAATTATTTGGTCATTTTAGAAACTGCCGAGGGACCTCATAAACAAAATACATCCGGGTTTTCGAATTAAATAAAAAAAACATTTTTGAACCATTTTTTACCGGTAAAAAAAACGGTCAATTTGGCTAACTACGTTTTTGACTGGTAAATTGAAATAATTTTATATTAGGAAAGTGTGGATAAAATAAATCAACAGAAATCAATGTCTTTGTAATAATATTTATTACTGAATTATTTTTCTTCGACATCTACTTCTTCAGAGCCATAAGCTTTTTTTGCCATCACCATGTTGAAGAGACCAATTGCAAGTGCTTAAATAAATACAAAAAAATGAGTACCCAAAACATGCAAAAGGTTAAAACAAAAGAAAAATATGCGTTTTTTATTTGATTTAGGATTATTTGGGGTAATTATAAGGGGGTAAACACTCTCATAAAATATAAAATTTGGAGTCTTATTGTGTGTCGTTAATTATCCATTAGAATATTTAAAAATAAAATGATACATTAATAATAAATTGCCGGGAATTCTCAGGAATTTATAGCAAGGAGCTCCGAGGGAATCTTGAAAATCCCAGGAATTTTTGTGTACGCTATTTGTCTACGCAGTTCTCCCCTCGTTCTGGAAGTTTGTTTGTCTTTTTATATAAAGTACATTTTAGTTTTAGTTGCAGTTTTAATAACAAACCATATATTTAAAAACAAAATTGAACTAATGAACGACAAAATACCAATTTAAATACTGCATTAAAATTTAAAATCAAAATAATTTCTTTTCATTTAAAAGAAATATGGTACTCAAAAACTAAAATGGTTAAAAGCGTTTTCAATTACCCCAAATGACCCAGAAAAAATTACAATTTAAATAAAAAAAAACAAAATGTTTTGGAATTATTGGCAATCACTTACAAAGGCAAATTACTACAGCGAACTTCATGTTTTTAACAAAAATTATATTATGCCGAAACCCACTAAATAAATTTCTTTTATAATGATTTTTAATCCAAGGACATTTTTAATAAATGTTTTTTCACGTTTTGAAATGCGCCACAAAAAAAAACTTAAAATGTTCGATGACTCAAATAATGGGGCTATTTTTTTATTTTTTGAAACAAAGTTACCTAATAATAACTATTATTAACTATCTATTTGAGTGACAAAACAAAAGTTAAAAAAAACATTGGTGTTGTTTTTTTAAGCCAATGAAATAAACAACATTAACAGGAAAACTTCAAAAAAAAAGGCTTTGACAACAGCATTTAGCATGAAATTTAATCCTTTTTTCAGGACGGGATTTAATTGGTGTCCAAAACTTGATGAAAAAACACCAAGTTGTATTGGCTGAAATCAACAATCATGACAGCCGTATCGCTGCCGTTATTGATTCTGGAAAACAGATGATGGAAGACGAACATTTTGCCAGCGATGAAATCCGTAATCGCGTTGATGCTTTGTTCGATCATTGGGTCAATCTCAAGGACAAATCTAACCAAGTACGTTACTTAAAAAAAATCAAAAAAAGATGACTTAATTTAGTCTATTACCTAACTTCTTTCAATGAGATATATTTGTGCTTTTGTGCTAAATTATTGTCCCGTTTTTTAGCGTAAACAAGATTTGGAAGATTCTCTCCAAGCCCATCAATACTACGCTGACGCTAACGAAGGTGAATCTTGGATGAAAGAAAAAGAACCTATTGTAAGCAACACAGATTATGGTAAAGATGAAGACTCTTCTGAAGCCTTATTGAAGAAGCATGAAGCACTAATGAGCGATCTTATCGCTTTTGGAAACACAATCGAAGGATTGAAGGAGCAGGCTCGTAACTGTCGCGTAAGTATAAAACGTTTAACCTCTTTTACAAATAGCGGAGAGATTTGAGATCTTTAAACAATACAAATTAAAAAAAAAATTATTGCTAAACCAATCCAAAATAATGCAGTATTCAATGTTTATTTTTGTAGCAACAAGAGCCTCCAGTTGTCGATGTTACTGGGCGTGAAACCGTCCAAGCTCTTTATGACTACACGGAAAAATCAGCACGTGAAGTATCGATGAAAAAAGGAGATTTACTGCATTTACTAAACTCCAACAACAAGGTAGGTTAAACACGAGATTAAACATTATTTAGGATCAGGTGTACGATTTTCGAATCAACCTAAAATAATTTAGCATAGCAATCGTTGATTCAAACAAGAGCGGATGTGATCAATGAATGGGTTAGATCAGTAAGTGGGATAGATCATTTAAAACACTACGCAGATAGGTCATTTTTTTTATTGTTATATAATTGTTACACATTCTATATGATACCCTTCGCAGTAGATATTTAAAAAGGTGCATTTTTTGTTTTATTAAAAAAAACGTAAAGTTTATTTATTTTTGTAAACAGGTGGGGATACAAATTGACAACTGAAATTAACTACAATGGCTTAAATTTTGACAGATCTAGTAGCTAGTGTGCGCCCAATGACATCATAAGTGCTTAGAATTTAACTTAAGTGTGCTTAATGATTTATTGTAAACAATTGTCAATCAAGTTGTCAACTGTGTGTCACACAACTGTCATTTAAGAAAAAAAAAATTTGCAAACATAATTTCTGACTTCTTTTTTCGGTTTCACATAATTGTTTGCCAGTAAATCAAAATATTTTAATTTCGGCTTTAATATTGAACGGCTGTACAAGTGCAAGTGTATTTGGGACAATTAGTATCTTCAGTAAACCAAAAGATTATGTTGCCCACAAAGAATCTGTTCGATTACGAATATAGGCCATAATCTTACTAGACGAAACACATTTACGAAATTTATCACACATATTATGTGTCGATTATTATGCCACATGCCCAGAAAATGAATGTAGGTAATAAAAGGAAGCTTAGAAATGACTTGTTGGAACCCTATGAACGAAAGAATATAAAAAGAATGTAAATACTTCCCAAGGTTAGTAGATTGTGCCTTCTAAATCACGCTTTTCTCAAATTTAAAAAATTAAATTAGAAATATAAGTGTCTTGATTGGATGGCCCCTTTTTGATGCGATTTTTCAGAATTTTTTTGTATGTTTGTCCATTTTTTATTTTCATTTAAATTTAAAGTTTTATCGAGAGTTTTATGTATGGGAAATTTATAGATAAAAAATATTATTTATTTCTCTTTACCGTACAAAGCAACTCCATTATTACGGTTTTAATTTATAATAAAGTTTTTACTTTAAATTGTCACTTTGACTTTTTTACATGCACTAAAAATCTAATGTAGCCCGCCCAGCTACTATCTGAAGAATCTTAAAATTGCGCCCAAAACTTAAGTTTGGAAGTTATCTCGTAACGCTAATTTCAGTTGTCAGGAAAAAATACAATGTTTAATTTTATTAAGAATATTTTTTTTCGTAAAATATTCCATATTAACCGAAATATGAAAAACGAGATTGATTATGTACCAAATATCAAGTTAATTCAATAAATTGTCATCAGTTATCGTGATAACTAGTTTTGTTACAGGTAGAGTGCCTTGATGATTTTGACAATTATTGTCGCCTTATAGAGTGACGACATGCATCATTCTTTCTCTGTCATACAGATAACGTCATTAATTGTGATTGTAAGTTGTAATTGTTGTCACTTTGGCTATAACGTTGATGACGTTATCTGTATGACAGAGAAAGAATGATGCATGTCGTCACTCTATAAGGCGACAATAATTGTCAAAATCATCAAGGCACTCTAGTTACAGGCAGACGGACGGACAGACGGACAAAAAATAAAAGTCATGAAACTAATGAATCTGGAAAAAGTTTTGCTCTAAGATGAATATTAACGATTTTAGAGAAAGTCCGAGCTAATGCAATATACTTTTCGACTTTGTCTGCGAAGAGTATAATAATAGAAAATGCTTTTGACAACCTTAATTTTGGAGTAACATATTTCTTTTAAATTAAAACACGAGTTAAAACACATCTGTCTGTCTATAGCGAAGTTTGTTAACCCAATAACTTAAGAACGGTTAATCGGAACGACTTGAAATTTCATGCAATAAACAATCTCATTTAGGGGAAGGATCCTATTGTTTTTGAAATAAATCAAATAAGAAAAAAGCACCTCCAAAGTTGGAAAAAATGTCGGCTAATATTAATTCTAGAGATGAGCAAAATGCACCTAATTACCTCATTTAAAAATTGGCTTAAACAAGAAAAATTAACATAATGCAATTTTCAGGACTGGTGGAAAGTAGAAATCCACGACAGACAAGGCTTCGTCCCAGCCGCATACGTCAAAAAAGTAGACGCTGGTCTAACCGCAAGTCAACAAAACCTAGTAGACAACAACTCGATTTCATCACGCCAATCGCAGATCACTTTACAGTACGACCGTCTTCTATCTTTGGCACGCGAGCGCCAAAACAAACTCAATGAAACCGTCAAGGCTTACGTCTTGGTGCGCGAAGCGGCCGAACTGGCATCATGGATCAAGGACAAAGAAATGCACGCCCAAGTCCAAGACGTTGGCGAGGATCTTGAACAGGTTGAAGTGCTCCAGAAGAAGTTTGATGACTTCCAGACCGACTTGAAGGCTAACGAAGTGCGTCTAGCTGAAATGAACTCCATTGCCGTGCAGTTGGTTTCTCTAGGACAAACTGAAGCCGCGTTGAAGATTAGGACGCAAATGGAGGATTTGAATACGAAGTGGACGTCGTTGCAGCAGTTAACGACGGAACGTGCGAGTCAACTTGGATCAGCGCATGAGGTGCAGAGGTTCCATAGAGATGTAGACGAGACTAAGGATTGGATCCAGGAGAAGGATGAAGCTCTTAATAATGATGATCTTGGGAAGGATTTAAGGAGTGTTCAAGCTCTGCAGAGGAAGCATGAAGGGTTGGAGCGCGATTTGGCTGCTCTTGGAGACAAGGTAAGTGTTTATTTTTGTAAACATTTTTACTATTTTTGTTGGGGCCATAGGTAACACTATAATAGTTTAATGCATATACTTTGAAAATTTCAAACAATTCTTGAGTCTGGTTATTCTTTTATCGCATTTCTACATTTTCGCGTTTAACAACGAGATAGAGTTGTGGAAACTTACCAACAATGGCCACCTGTTAAGAATTCTAGGAAGTCAGTTAAAATCGACTTTTTTAAAATTTGTTCCATTTTTGACCAAGCGGTATAAGTCTCTAAATTTTCACGTTTTTAAGTCCGCAAGTAATTTATTTCAGCAATAAGTGCGATTAATGCCTTATGTAAAGCAAGCTGTACAATCCGAATCTGACACCTAAAAAGTTCCAACACTTTTGGTTTAATTGTTATAACTATAAGCTTTCAAAGGCAACACCTGACTTTTTTTAAAGTGGTCCAATTTTTAAAATATTTTTTTGCAAAAAATTAAGTTGCAAATTTTTGTTCTGAAACAAAAAAGCAATCCAGAAATCAAGTTTTATGAAATTCTGTGACAAAATATTTTCCTTTAAATTTTTTAAAGTTCAATATTTTTTACTTTCCGAAAGCATTTATGCTTTTAAACTTTTACTAGAAATACTGTATAAGGTGCATAATGAATTTATAACCAAAATAATTTCTCGTAAAATTTTTTAGCTTCAACTTTCACCAAAAACACTTTTTTCAAGTCCAATATTTTTTATTTTCCGAAAACATTTAAGCTTTTAAACTATTACTTAAAAAACTGTATAAGGTGCATTATGAATTTATAACCAAAATAATTTCTTGCAAAACATTATGTCCCAAAATGTTTTCTTTTGAACTTTAACTAAAAAAACCGAGAAAAAACCCTTTTTTAGTTTTTTACGTTCAATATTTTTCACTTTCCGAAAACATTTATGCTTTTAAACTTTAACTAAAAACACTGCATAAGGTGCATAATGAATTTATAACCAAAATAATTTCTTGCAAATCATTAATTCCCAAAATATTTTCCTTTGAACTTTTACTTCTTTTTTAAGTTCAATATTTTTTACTTTCCAAAAACATTTAGGTATGCTTTTGTAATCTTTTACTAAAAACACTGTAAAGGTGCATAATGAATTTATAATCAAAATAATTTCTTGCAAATCATTATTTCTCAATTGGACTTTCACCAGAAAACCCTTTTTTTAGTTATCTCTGTTGCACGAATACAGCGCTCTCTCCCTTTTTGATAGAAAAAAACAAAGCGATGTACCATATTTAGTCTATTTCTTGTAAAGTCTAAAATATAATTTTTTCAGATTAAACAACTTGACGAGACCGCAAACCGTCTAGTGCAAAGCCATCCTGAATCAGCTGAACAAACCATTTCCAAACAAACTGAAATCAACCAAGAATGGACTCAGCTTACTGCTAAAGCCAACAGCCGTAAAGAAAAGCTATTGGATTCGTATGATTTGCAACGCTTCCTTAACGATCATAGAGATCTTCTTGCTTGGATTAACTCTATGTTAGGACTTGTCAGTTCTGAAGAACTTGCCAATGATGTTACCGGTGCTGAGGCACTTATTGAACGCCATCAGGTAAGTGACACTTTTTCATTATTTCAGAATTATTCGTCTTCAAAAGTAAGGTTTTAAATTTTAATAGAATTATTCATAAAAAAAATATTTTTAAAATATAAGCAAGGTATGGAAGTATTCATTTATTTAAAAAACTGAAAATTTGTAGGATCTACGAATTGAAATTGAAGCTCGATTGGGCATACCTCAGGTAGTTAGATGTTTAGTGTGCAACTAATGAAATTTTGTAAATTTGTTGTGTACTAGCTTAAAAAATTAAAATTTTTGCAAAATTTTAACGTGGCTGCTTTTGCGCTAAAATTTATGTATAAACACTAAAAAGATGCTGCCTGGTTAATAAAATAAAGCTAAAGATTGTTAAAAAGCTGCAATAATGCGAGTATAGTATTAATGCTTTAATAAATATTATTAATATTCCGAAATAATTCTTCTAAAAATTAAAGTACGGCATGAATTAAAATAATTAGTGTTGTAAATTTACCGGTAAATTAAAAAAATGCTACTGGACACTAAATTTAACTTTAAAACGTCTTTACGATTTGTTTAAGACCAAAAACATATGTTTTATTTCCTATTTTTTTAATTTTGAAAAAAAGTACAATGAAGAATAAATAAATAAAACATGGTAAATTTAACTTCACTTGTCAATTAAGGTCAACGCCCCCCAACATGTGACCCTAAATAACGTGAATTGATTGGATTTGAAGCAACCAGCCGCGGGAAATTTAAATTGTTACCTTCTAATTTTTGTAGTATACAAATTTTAACTTTTTTGTCCAATCGAACTTGTAGGTTAACGGAAATAAATAAAATATCTCGTAAGAAAATAAGATACAAAAGTAATAAAGTTTAATTTACCGGTAATTATCTTAATTTACCGGTAAATATCTTAATTTACCTGTTAATTAACCGGTTAATTAACTGGTAAATTACCGGTAAATTATAATCTTACAACACTAAAAATAATCAAAACATTTTGCTTCTAAAATAAGCTAGATTAAAAACTTGTAATAAATAAAATTTAAATTTAACTCCTATTCCAAATTTACATCAGTGATTTTTATTTTATTATTATACTCTTCACAAGAGTATATTGCAATCGATCAGAAAATCCTAAAATCGTCAATTTTCGTCGTAGAGCAAAAATTTTTGCAGATTCGTGCGTTTCATGACTTTTTAAGATTTTCATTTTTTGTCCGTCCGTCGGTAGTCGGTCGGTCGGTCGGTCGGTCTGTGGGATGTCACGTTTCTTGTAAACACGCTATCTTAAGAACCAAACTTCCAATCCTATTCAAATTTTAAGGAAAAATCGATCCCTATAAGAGGAAGAACCCTATTGTTTTTGACAAGAATCCGAGTACTATAAAGCCCCATTTTCGGTCCCCCAAGTGAAAAAAAAATCGTAACTCGATTATTATTAAATTTACAAAAAAAATTATTCGACATAAAACATAGGAAATTTAATTCTCTATAAAAAAGTATTCGTTGGTTTTTTTGTCAGAACCCCTCCTTACCCCCCACCACAAAAAAACCTCCTACTTCCGTTATTATTCAACTAACGAAAAAAATTTTTTTCACAAAATTAAAGATAATTTAATTTTTTATTAAAAATGTTGGTTCGTTTTTTTGTAAAGTTAGCCAGTAAGGTTAAAAAAACAAAAACTAAAAGATTTCAGTAGCAAAAAACTTCTAAGTCCAAACAACGTCCCGCGTCGGTCAAGAAGGCCATGCCAAAAATATTTCAAACAAAGAAACAAAGCCAGCTGTCAGAACATATAACCTCAAATATCTTAAAGTTCAGAACTGACGTTTATCCTCTTCGTTAACTAAATTCTTCGTGGTTTCTGTTAATAGTTTGCACTCTTCGCAGATTTTTTTTATATTATTTTTTTTTATAAGAGACTATTAATTATCCTGTAATAGTTTTCTTGCGAAGAGTATACCATAGAATGTGTAGCAATTATATAAAAAATTGATTTAGCTTTGATTAATAAAATTTAAAATTACATTTCTACCGATTCCGAATTCTACTCGAGCTACTTATCTGTGAAGAGTAACTACTACGCGTTTCGACTTCTATTTATTTCTTGTTTTTCCAGGAACATCGCACCGAAATCGACGCAAGAACTGGCACATTTAACACCTTGGAGCAATTCGGACAAGAGCTACTTAACTCCAACCACTACGCCAGTCCAGAAATCCAAGAGAAACTCGAGCAACTTAACAAAGCTCGTGAAGAATTGGAGCAAGCTTGGATCGAACGTCGTATTCAACTGGACCAGAACTTGGACCTTAATCTGTTCTACAGAGATTGCGAACAAGCCGAAAACTGGATGTCTGACAGAGAATCCTTCTTGGCATCAGACGTTGTTGACTCCAACACAGATAATGTTGAAGCTTTAATCAAGAAGCATGAAGATTTTGACAAGGCTATTAACGCACACGTAAGTTCTTTGCGCAATATTTGTATTCACATGTCAGAATAATTGAAATTGTTAAAATAACACTATAGGCCAAGATATTTAGTAAATAAACATAGCAAATCTTGCAAAAAATACACAACAACCAGATTTTTATATGTGTTAGAACATTTATTCAGGAAGCTAAATCCACAAAAAGCCCTCTTTAATTTGCAACAACGATGAATCTGCATCAAATTTAACAAATACACACATCAAAACAATCTAAGGGACAACATCTTTTTCTTAAATTTGTAGTTGTGATTTGAAGTTTAGTTGTTTTCACCATCGCAGTATTTTCTTGCAATGCCTCTGAATAATAACCAACCATTTTTAGCGAAAAAAATTAAATAAACAAAGAAAAAATAAACAAGGATAACATCGCTTGAAATTTTGCTAATTTAAAAAAAAATGCGAACAAGCAAAAAAGTAATACGATCTTTCAGTAGTTAGTATGCCCCCCTCTGCTATTAATAACAGCAACAGCTTTACATCTTCTTCGAATGCTTAAAATACGGTTGTCAATCATTTCTTGGTCCAATTTGTTCTACTGCTCTAAAACGCACTAAAAAAGCTGCTCTGTTTTCTCAAATGGTTTAATTTGTAAAGTAAGCTTTCCCTTGAGCATGCTCTATTGGATTTAAATCTGGTGACTGAGCTGGCCAATTCATAATTGCAATATTCTCTTTTGTCGATAATCGCTAACCGGCGGGATTGGAACGGACGTAATTATGTGTTAGAATAAAATCATGTCCAATGTTATGTGTATATGGAACAACGACAGGGCCTAAAATGTTGTTAATGTATCCGTTCGCATTAGGAAGGCCGTCCACCAAAACGTGCTCAGTTCTTTCGCCAAAGGAAATTGCACCTTTTTGGGGGCTTTTTGCTAACTCCAAACACCTATTAGTGTGCATTTAGCTGCCTCAATAGATGTTTTAACACATAAATAACACATATAAATAATCTGGCTTTTGTGTATTTTTTGCAAGGTAAAAAATCTATTTTCCTATATAACACAAATGATTTTTATTGCAGGAAGAGAAAATAGCCGCCCTCCAAACTTTAGCCGACACTTTAATCGGCAACGAGCACTACGCCGCTAAACCAATCGACGACAAACGCGACCAAGTTCTCGATCGTTGGCGACACCTCAAAGAAGCCCTCATCGAGAAGCGCTCCAAGCTCGGCGAAAGCCAAACCTTGCAACAGTTCTCGCGTGACGCTGACGAGATCGAAAACTGGATTGCGGAGAAACTCCAACTCGCAACTGAGGAGAGCTACAAAGACCCAGCTAACATCCAATCCAAACACCAGAAACATCAAGCTTTTGAAGCTGAACTAGCAGCAAATGCAGACAGAATCAATTCTGTTCTAGCGAACGGAAACAACTTAATCGAGAAGCGACAATGCGCAGGGTCGGAAGAAGCAGTAAAGAAACGTTTGGAGAGCATTGCTGAACAGTGGGAGTACCTCACGCAAAAAACCGTCGAGAAATCGGTTAAGTTAAAGGAAGCAAATAAGCAAAGAACGTACATTGCCGCTGTTAAGGATCTTGATTTCTGGCTAGGCGAGGTGGAAAGTTTGTTGACTAGCGATGATGCTGGTAAAGATTTGGCTTCAGTCCAGAATTTAATGAAGAAGCACCAACTTGTTGAAGCTGACATTCAGACTCATGAAGATCGCATCAATGGTAAGTTAATTTCCTACGAAACCCAGGGTTTTCTTTTATATTTTGCATTTAGACAAATAGGGGGCACCACCAACGACACCACAAGTGCCAAACAAAACGTTTAATTTTATTAGGACTTTACCAAAAGTTTTGTTAAGATACGACAAGTTGTTTCGTCACAGTAAATTTTTTTAGTTAACCTCGCGAGCTAAAAGGAAACGTTTACCTCTTTTTGGCTTATTCTTTACCTAAAACCCCATAGAAGCTTATTGACGGTTATTTTAAAATTTGTTTATGTAAATCAATGTTTGATCATCATTCGCGGTTTTGCATGCGATTTATGAAATTCCACCGCCGAAAAGACTACAAATTCTGGATCACTAATTGAAGCCAGTCTACTTTTGTGCCTCCCTAAAAAATTGGACTGTCCAACAAAATAATTTTGTTTATTTTCAACTGTTTATGTAAGATTCTTTGAGTTGGAGTCATTTAATTGCCCTAGAATGTCTTAACCTTGCGATGTGTCACTGTGTATTTTCGGGTTTTAACTGGCGCATAGCATTTATGTATTTGAGGGACACTCCTGTTTTTGGTTTTGGTAAATAGTTTTTTTTGTGTACAAAAAATTTGCACAAAAATTTTCTCAGCACAATTCCATTTCTTTGAAAATTCTTTAACTTAAAAAAATTATTGTGACTAAATAACGACGTTGGTGGCGCCCCCTATTTGTCTCTTGGCAAAATATAAAAGACAACTCTCGTACACAATAAACCCAATGTAGTTTGTCCATTTTATAATAACGTTGTTTGTTTCTGTTTAGATATGAATGATCAAGCAGATTCCTTAATTGAAAGTGGACAATTCGATACAGCATCCATTCAAGAGAAGCGTCAATCCATTAATGAACGTTATGAGCGCATTAAGAACTTGGCAGCACATCGTCAAGCACGTCTTAATGAAGCAAATACATTGCATCAGTTCTTCCGAGACATTGCTGATGAAGAATCTTGGATCAAGTGAGTAACTTTGTTTATTTTTAATTAGATCGGTCCTAAGAGGTGTCCTTGTGGAACCCCGTTTTCTTTAAATTTTGACCCTGAAATTTCTGCTTGCATTTTACTTTATTTTTATTTGCCAGACAAAATTATTGGCATGATTATTAATTAGAATTAGAAGTCAAAATAGGTATTAGGGTTGGTATGTAAAATATAGACATTCAATAAATCAATAATAGAAAAAAGTTGTTAATAATTTAAAAAAGTGCAAATAATTTTCTTTTTGGGACGCACATGGACAATGTTTATATACCGACAAAGCATCCGCTCAAGGCCAGGGAAAAAACCATAAAAAAATAACTTCTGCATATCAGGGTCACAATTCAGATTTTATTTTTGAGATGGTACAATAAATTTTCAAAATTACAAAGGTGTCATACAGGGTGGATATCCAATTCAATGCATTGTAGTCAGATTATGTATTTTTTAAAAAGCGTCTTTTAAATTGATGCTTGGACAATTCTGTACAATAGGTTTAATAGTTTCTAGAGGTTTAACACTCTCACATAATGGACTAGGTAGTGCATTCCACTAAAATAACATAACATTGCAACGTTTGTGACACGTTCTTAGACGATTAACGGTATTCCAAATCTTTCTACGCCGATTAAAATCTGGAACCTTATGAGTGGGATCTTCGATTAAATCCTTATCTTATTGGACACATAAAAATTTTGCTAATTAAGTTTTCACACATCGAATACTGAAAAGGGGTGGTGTACAATTTCCTCTTGCCATAAGGGCTTCCGCGATTTCAACCGATTGAGGGACAACCTCTGCAAATCTAGGTCTTATAGGAAATTCGTCCAACTCGAATTGTATCCTGTCCCACTCTCGTTTAGACGCTTGCCTTCTTCTAATGTCAGGGAGTGCTATGTATTAAAGACGTATTTATTATTATGTCTGACCTTTTGAATGAACGTCAATCTTGTTTCTTTCAGGGAAAAGAAGCTCCTGGTCGGCACTGACGACTACGGTCGCGACCTCACCGGTGTCCAAAATCTAAAGAAGAAACACAAACGTCTTGAAGCTGAGCTTGGTTCTCACGAACCTGCTATCCAAGCGGTACAAGAAGCTGGTGAAAAACTGATGGATGTGTCCAATCTTGGCGTCCCTGAGATTGAACAACGTTTGAAAGCTCTTAACCAAGCTTGGGCTGAGTTGAAACAACTCGCTGCGACTAGAGGACAGAAACTGGATGAGTCTTTGACTTACCAACAGTTCTTGGCCAAGGTTGAAGAGGAAGAAGCGTGGATTAGTGAGAAACAACAGCTTTTGGGTGTTGAGGATTATGGTGATACCATGGCTGCTGTTCAAGGTAAGATAATTAATAAGGGTTGAATTTGAAATGATAAAAACCATGCAATAGGTCATCATAGTCTAACATAAAAGCAACTACTATTTTATTCAAATTTTATTTTATTTCTTATCAAAGTTCTCTTTTAAAAATATGCATGTTTTTTTCAGAGATGCTTGCATTTCTTTAAACACTTTCTCCTTTAATATGTCATTAAAAAACATATTTGTTCAATACAAAGAGTTATTATATTCAATTAGTACAGTCAATCTATATTCGGGCATCGAGAAAATTAAAGATAGGGCCGCCATTAGTATGTTGTAACTCCAAAAAGTTAAAGCTCGAATTGGCGCATCTCTTCCTGTTTCTGACACGGGGTTATTAAAAAGATTTTTGTAAAATTGTTTCCTCTTAAAAAATTGCTTTACCACCTAAGGAGTGGATTTACTACAAATTTTGCAAATGGATGCAAAGTAAGGTGCTAAAAAACATTTCTTTTTAAGTTTTCCAGAAAAAAAGTTATGTTATTATGAAACCACTTTGTTTATGGGGTGAATAAATTTTTTTAGAGAAAAACTATTAAGAAAAATTTACGGAAAAAAGGTTTTTGCACCTTTCTTTGTATCTATTTGCAAAATTTGGTGTAAATTCAACGCTATTGGATATTTCTATTTCGGAGCTGTTTAGAGGGTGGATTTTTTGTTAAAACCTTATTTGACATCTATTCGCAAAATTTGGTGCAGTTCCACCGTAATATAAAGGGGGCCTATTGGGGGGCCATAACACCGTTTCCAAAACAGGTAGAGATACATTCAAAATGGCTAAAAAAATTTATTTCTTATGACGCCACTTTTAAGTTAGAATTTGAACTTCTCAGACAATTCAACTTTTTAATTTAGGTTTTTATTTTATCATGTGTGCATTTTTATCAAATTTTTTAATTTTATTTATTTGCCCAACAAATCAATGTATGTATTTCTTGCAGGCCTCCTAAAGAAGCACGACGCCTTCGAAACCGACTTCCAAGCCCATCGCGAGCGTTGCAAAGACATCTCCGAAGTCGGGAAGAACCTAGTTTCCGAAGGCAACCACCATTCGGACAGTATTAACCAACGTAGTCTGCAACTTCAGACCAAGCTTGATCACTTAGCCGCTTTAGCTGGTCGCCGCAAAGCTAAGCTTGTTGACAACTCCGCCTACTTGCAGTTTATGTGGAAGGCTGATGTTGTTGAAAGCTGGATTGGCGACAAAGAGACTCATGTAAAAAGCGAGGAGTTTGGACGGGATTTGTCATCTGTGCAGACTTTGCTTACTAAGCAAGAAACGTTCGATGCAGGTGCGCTTTTTTTTATTTTCATTACTCTGGATATTTGAAGGATTTTTAAGGTCTTAAACATATTTTAAACAATTATTTTTCTCAGGTTTGACTGCTTTTGAGCACGAAGGAATACAAAACATCACAGCACTTAAGGATCAATTAATCGCAGCTAATCATGATCAGAGTCCTACTATTTTACAACGTCATGCCGATGTCATTGCTAGGTAAGAATTTCTTTCCAAAATTGATCAAACCTAACCCATTGTCCTTTTCTTAAAAATAAGGCTAAAGAAATAGTTTTGCTTCAAACTTTATACTGTTAATTAGTGTTGTAAGTAGGTAATTTATTGGTTTTTTTTTACCGGTCAAAAATGATTTTAACCGGTCAATTTGGCTAAATAATGGTAAGAAGAAGAAATGGCTGTCGACTGTCAATTTTTGATTCGTTTTAGGGGTTCTGTGAGTTTTACTTGTATTGGTTTAAAAAACTAAAAGATAAAATAACAAAAAAATCTATAATGAGAAAAGTTATTGAAATTAATTTGCCTACGCAGGTAAATGTTCACCTTTTTCGCCGTTGATCACCTTCGCGGTCGTTATACTTGGGAAACGTCAGATATGCGTCAGATTCACTCGAATCATTGTAATGCTGGTGGTCATTCAGTTTCCCAAGTATTACTGCCGCGAAGGTGGCTAACGACGGGAAAGATCTATAGCAACATTTTCATATTTAAGGTTCTCGTTTTTTTCGAGTTTTTTTTTTATAGAGATGGGAAATTGGAAACTTCCAAATTTCAAAAATGGAAATATTCTTGGGAATTTAAAAAGAGGAAGAATAGACTCGGGAAGGTTAAAAAAAAAAAAAAAGTTTTCATAAATTTTGGCGCTGTTTTTGTGTTATATTTTTGCATTTTGAAAATATTCCGAGAACATTAATGTTTCCGTTCAAGAACTTTCGGAAAAGTATTCAAATGGGAAATTTTAGTTTTTATCCGTTTATTTTTACATGGCAAAATTGCCGGCAATATTCCTGTTACGAATATTCCCATGCTTCTTCCCAAAGATAAAAACTTTAGGAATTTGCCCATGTCTAGTTTTTTAGAATTGTTGCTAAAAGTAGGCATGAAAAGTATTTGATCATCAGAATCGCCTAGGCAAAACAAATCCTTTTTTTAAAACAAAAGAATAATTCATTTTTGACCGCTAAAAAACGTTACATTTTTGACCGGTAAATTAACATTACTACTTTTTAATTTAATATAAATGGAAAACAAAAAAATCCAATGAACAAGTTTTTTTTACTTGGCAAGAACGATTCCTGTGAGCGCTTAAATAAGCGCTCACAGGAATCGTGAAATCACTGTCTTTTAATGTTTTCTACCCCGAAATTTTTAACTAAAATTATAAATGGAAAACAAAAAGATCCAATGAACAGGTTTTTTTCACTTGACAAGAACGATTCCTGGGAGCTTAGTTTCAGGGTCTTTTAACGTATTCTACCCAGAAATGTTTTAACATAAATTCTAGAAAACAAACATTTAATATTATACAAGCTCATATTTAATCAAATTAGGGGCAAAAATTCCAAAATAAAATACGGTTTAAATCGAGGGGCAATTCACCTCCAGAAATTTGTACACTATACTTCCACTTTTCAGGTACTTCCACTATACTTCCACGTACTTCCACTATACTTCCACATACTTCCACGTACTTCCACATACTTCCACTATACTTCCACATACTTCCACTATACTTCCACTATACTTCCACGTACTTCCACATACTTCCAATCATACTTCCACAATAAATTATAAATGACGCATGCGCAGAACATTATAACCTCAAATTTTTTGTGCAAATTGTCTATTGATGTGAAAAATCGATCCTTATATTATAACTTTATGAGAATCGATTATATTCGATTAATAAATACAAATTAATTTATTTAAAAAATAAATTTTTAGCCATTTAAAAATGCATTAAGAATCGAAAAAAATATAAATTTTTAACTTATATTTTAAGAGTTTTTTATCCCCTACTTTATAATAATTATGTGTTAAAAATTAAAAAAAAATCAAAAAGTATAAATTTTGTTATTTAATTTGATTATTTTTTGAATTTCGCGCCAATTTTTTAAATAATTGGCTGTCAAAAATTAAAAAAAGCAATTTTTTCGAGTTTGGCGCCATTTTTTTAAATAATTGACTGTCAAAAATTAAAAAAGCGCAATTTTTTGAATTTCGCGCCATTTTTTAATCTAAAAACCTCCATATACTTCCACATACTTCCACTTTACTTCCACATACTTCCACGTACTTCCACATACTTTCACTATACTTCCACGTACTTCCACATACTTCCACGTACTTCCACATACTTCCACATACTTCCACCTACTTCCACATACATGTACACTATACTTCCAAGGTGAATTGCCCCTCGGTTTAAATTAAAACATACTTTACTTTTGTCCAATAGATGGCAAAAACTCTTGGCAGCTTCGGACGCTCGCAAACAGCGTTTACTTAACATGCAAGAACAATTCCGACAAATTGAGGAACTTTTCCTTACTTTTGCTAAAAAAGCATCCGCATTTAACTCCTGGTTTGAGAACGCCGAAGAGGACCTTACCGATCCCGTCCGGTGCAACTCCATCGAAGAAATTAGAGCCTTAAGAGAGGCTCATGCCCAATTCCAGGTAAACTTTCTCATTCAAATCTTTTGATTAATCTTGAAAAATAAAATAAACTTTGTACTTTTTATGCAACTTAAAATCTTTGCTAAAATCAATGATCATTAAAATGTAACCAACTCTATGGGATCTTTTATACAATATAATAAGTGTTTCTTTTTTCTTTAGGCATCTCTCTCAATTGCCCAAGCTGATTTCGAAGCCCTGGCAGCTCTCGACCAACAAATAAAGAGCTTTAACGTTGGTCCAAACCCATACACTTGGTTCAACATGGAAGCTTTGGAAGAAACCTGGCGCAATTTGCAGAAGATTATAGCCGAACGTGATGTCGAACTTAACAAGGAAGCCCAGAGACAAGAAGAAAACGATAAACTTCGCAAGGAGTTTGCAAAACACGCTAATGCTTTCCACCAGTGGCTCACTGAGACTCGGTAAGTTATTTAGTCTTTTAGTACTGAGTTGCCCGAACAATGGAATAAATAAAGCAACTTTTTTGTATGTGTTAGGTAAAAAATACTTTAGAAATTATAGCAACTTGCAAATTCTGTTTCAGTTACCAGATATTAGGCTGGCATGGGTAAATTAGTTGTGATTTTGTTTGCATTTTACTCTTTAACATGTTGTTATAATATTTGCATTTGTTTAACGAGTGAAACACTAATGCTTTTAACAATTCCGTTAAACTAACTTTTATTTAAAGCAGGCAGCCTTTAGGCCTATTCCATATATAATCGACCAAAATTCGATTTCCGAGTTGCTGCAAGATTTTAAATCCTTTTGAGGTTTAGTCCAGTGCTCACTCCTTGTAACTTATTTCTATTAAAAAATTATTATTTGCACTACTTCCCTACCAGTTAGCACCTCAAACTATGGAAGATTACCAAATTTTGGCCTAAAAACTATGTAAGAGCGAATAGACTTTTATTTTTATGTTAAAATGTTACATAGTATACAAAAAGAAACGATCTTGTGATTCGATTTTGTCTAAATGTAGCATATTAAAACCGTGGCTGCTTCTAAACGAAGTTAAATTAAATCACAAATCAGATTTTTTTATGCGTCTCTATTACCACATTACCATTTTAAAATTATCAAAAAAAAATCTCCCACATAACTTCTTTTGGTGTCATATTTGGTCATTTTCCATAGCTGCCTTCTAGAGAAGAAGTGCAAATATGCGGTTCATATTTTTTTTATAAAAAGATGTGTCCTTTGTTAACTAAAAACTACTACTAATTTTAATCATCCAAGAATTTAAATATGATTCGATATTGTTTAAATTTAACGTACTCGGTAAGATTTTAAAAGCATTGCTGTTTTTAAACAAAGTTAAATTAGAAACGAAATAATTTTTTTTTATTTTCATTAGCACATTAACATTTTAAAGTAATAGAAAAAAATCTACCCAGTCCCATATAATTTTTTTTGACCTAAACTTGGTCATTTCCAATAGATTACTACTTTCTAGTAGAGAAGGAGGGCAAATATGTATCTCCTGATTTTTTAATAAATAGAGGTGCCCATTGTCAACTTAAAATTATTACCAATTTTAATCTTCGAATATCCTAAAATTTAATTTTCAGTCTAAGACAAGAAAAATTATGAAAATTATTTTTTTACCACCTTCACCATGTGTACTGTACCCACCAAATATAAAACAAATCAAATAATAGCAACTATGATTGGGTGATTTCTCGGGTGATTTTATATGGAATTTCCCTTTAATTAAAGAAATAATTTTATTTAAACTGGAGTCCGATTAAGTCCAAAATATTCCCTGCTGTGATTTATTTGAGTAACCAATGTATTTTTATTTCTTATTTTTACGATAATCAATCTTTTTCACAGTACTTCCATGATGGAAGGCTCAGGTTCTCTAGAGCAGCAACTCGAAGCCACCAAGCGCAAAGCAGCAGAGGTGCGCGCCCGTCGCTCGGACCTTAAGAAGATCGAGGACCTAGGCGCGACCCTTGAAGAACACCTTATCCTCGATAACCGCTACACCGAACATTCTACCGTAGGGTTGGCCCAGCAGTGGGACCAGTTGGATCAGTTAGGCATGCGCATGCAGCATAACTTGGAGCAACAGATCCAGGCTAGGAACCAATCCGGTGTGAGCGAGGACGCGCTTAAGGAGTTCTCGATGATGTTCAAGCACTTTGACAAGGAGAAGAGTGGGAAGTTGAACCATCAAGAGTTTAAGAGTTGTTTAAGAGCTCTGGGGTATGATTTGCCGATGGTTGAGGAAGGGCAGCCTGATCCTGAGTTCGATGCAATATTGGGTAAGCAATCTTTCAGATATAGGCCAAGATGAATAATTTGTGACCTTGCAAAAAATTTACTTTTAATACAAAATTCTTGAGGTAAAAATAAGAAAAAAAATTCTATAAACATGTGTTGGATTTTGCCCCCTTAGCGAGTTGCAGTGCTCTTAAAAACTCCTAAATAATCAGTTTTTTTTTATGTTTCTCCGAAAACAATGATTTTTTCAAAAAAAATTATAGGATCTTTTTAATGTATCTAAATATTCTAAATAGTAGAAATATTTTATTATTAGGAAAATTGGTTTTTTGAAGAACTGGAAGTGTTAAAAAATGTCAAAATTGGACATTTTTGGACCTTGGAAATTTTGGGTTAAAGTATTGAATATACTTTCGAAAACACTCTCTATAACATCCATATTTTTAATATGTTTTAGAACATTTATTTAGAAAGCTAAATCTACAAAATACGCGCAAACAAGAGTTAAGGATTGGCGTGGTAGCCCTCCAAGTAACCCCCTTTAATTTGCAACATTAGATCACGATGGAACTGCACCAAATTTTACAAATGGGTGCTAAATAAGTTTTTAAAAAGATTTTTTTGGAAAAGATTATCCTCTAATAATTCCTTTCTCTCTAAATGCCCTCCGAAGAGTAATATTTTATCAAACTTTGCAAATAAATGCAGAGTTAGGTTCTAAAAAAACCGAGGAAAAAAACTATACTTAATACTGTTTTGTCTAAAAAAATCCCTTTATCTCCTTTGAGAAGGTTGAAGGAGAGTATATACATTTAAATAAAGTATTAAATACAAGTTTTTTAGATCCTTATTTTGCATCTATTTGCAAAGTTTGATGTAAATCCAACATGATTAAATAATCTCTTCGGGGGCCATTTAGGGGGAGAAGATATTTTTTGAAGAAATCATTTTTCAAAAAATCTTTTTAAAATCTTATTTAGCACCTATTTGTAAAATTTGGTTGAGATCCATCGAAATTAAATGTTGCAAATTAAAAATAAAGGGGCCTTCTTAGGGAACTAACAAGTCAACACTAAAGTCTTATTAGTGTGCATTTTGTGGATTTAGTTTCCTGAATAGATGTTTTAATACTTTTGACTGTTATATATTTTTCGTAAAAATTGCTATGTTTATTTATTAGCTTGGCCTAATTTTCTACTGAAGAAATTGCCGCGCACTAAAAGAGCTTCATTTATGTATTTATCTAATTTTAAAACACATGTTTTTGTTGCAGATAAAGTAGATCCGAACCGCGACGGGCACGTTTCCCTTCAAGAATACATGGCATTTATGATAAGCAAAGAAACTGAAAATGTTCAAAGTTCTGAAGAAATTGAAAAGGCATTTAGAGCCATTACCAACGGAGATCGCCTATATGTCACCAAAGAAGAACTATATGCCGTAAGTGTACCTTCTATTTTAACTTTACTCTTTTTATGTTCTAGTCTTACTTTAAGGCTACGTTGTAAGGTATGATTTATTGATGTATTTTTTTTTAATTTGCAGAATCTTACCAAGGAAATGGCAGACTATTGCGTCGGAAGAATGAAGCCGTACGTCGAGCCGAAAACGGAACGACCCATAGCAGGAGCTTTGGATTACATTGAATTCACCCGTACACTTTTCCAAAATTAAAAATTAAACCATTTAATCGATAGTGTAGCAATCTTCTTGTAGCCTTATATGTGGTGGAGTTTAATGTTTTTTATTTATCCTGTTATATTTAGATATTTAAGATTAAAACCAGTATATTTACAAATTAAATTAATATTTCAAATGATACCTATTTAACAGATAAAATTATTTATATTATATTTTATTATAGCATTACCTTTTTAATCATGGAAATGGTACTTTATTACTTGTATTATCCAAGCTTTAGGAATAAGAGTTACTGCCAATTTTAATAATCGTACCTTTCTCTGCTTTGTCCCAATAAAAAGCTTGCTTTTATTCAATTCCGATGTTTTATTTTTACGTTTTGTTTTAAAAACGCAAATTGCGCAAATAACGCACAAAACCCTAATACTAAATTATCACTAGGACTACAATTTTATAAAAATATAATCAATCATAAAAAAAGATAACCAGAAAAGCTCCAAACTAGGAGGGCAATATGGCAGATACAGCATACTTTCATTTCATGCATTTTAAATTTCGCGCGGTAAAAAATGTTATTCAATCAAAAGCACGGACTCGTCGACATCCTTTTTTGCGCATGCGCTGTAAAACAAGTTCATTTCTTCATACAAATTTTAATGTTGGGATCTAATCTGTCAGCGTTTGTTTACAAAAGCCCCCAAATAAAGAAAAATTCAAATTACCAACCAAAATGATGTCCTCAACACCCAGAACATTACCCCAAAGTAAAGAAGCCTTGCTAAAATCCTACAGAACAAGACTAAAGGACGATGTAAAGAGTATGCTAGAAAATTTTGAAGGTAAGTTGTCTTCCCTTTACGAAGGAGCTTTAAAAGGCTACCAATTTTTGTCTTTTTAGAAATTGTTAAACTAGCCAAAGGAGAGCATGATACTCAATTATCAAGAATGACCCAATGCGAACAGGACACATATGAAATGCACGTACGAGCTGCAAATATAGTTAGAGCCGGTGAATCGCTAATGAAACTGGTGTCTGATATAAAGCAGTATTTAATTTTAAACGATTTTCCCTCAGTTAATGAAGCGATAACACAAAATTCCAAGTTATTTAGGTAAGTGCAATGTTCCTAATTTCTCCTCTCTAAAACAAGGTTGAAACATTTGTATGTCTTTATTTTTTTCAGAACGAAGCAATCAGAATGTGATCAAAAACTAATGTCCCTGAGAGACGATATGGCTGCTGATTTATATGATTTAGAAGAGGAATATTACAATAGCATAAATAAGTAAAATACAAATAGTTTTATTACAAAGAAACCTAAACTTGGAAAGTAAATATAATTTTATCATACGTCTTCCCACGCTTTTTTTGCCGTCTACGAAACATTAGGATTAAAATGAAAAAAAGATAACTAAAATACAATACAATCGCTAAAATATGGGGCTCCAAAAATCTAAAATTTCTGGTCTGATAAAAAAAAAACCGCTTGTACGTCACTGGTGCTAAAGCTCGGTTTGTGCAGTGTATTTACCGTATCAAATGTGTCCGAATGTCCACGGATATTTCCCTAAAGCTGGCTCTAATGTGTTCGTATACGTAAAGTATTAAAAAGTCCGTGGCAAAGTTTTTTATAGGTTATCTTTACATTTTTCAAAAATAAAGATGTTGATAATTTTTGTTTTATAATTTTGTAGTGCTTATTAATATCAAACGCCTCAAAAATGCTTGCAAGTAAAAGAAGACTGTTTAATTTACGTTTCAACCACACATGGATCTCACCAAAAGGACACGATACTGGAATAAAAGTCTACAACTGTGTTACCAAAACAAATACACCTCTCATTTTTCGAAACAAAAACCTTGTAACGTGGTATACATGCGGCCCCACGGTGTACGATTCATCCCACATAGGACATGCAAGTTGCTACATAAAACTGGACAATATTCAACGCATTTTAACAAACTACTTTGGCTACAATCTAGTTACGGTTATGAACATTACTGATATCGACGACAAAATAATAAAAAGAAGCAATCTACTAGGAATAAACTACAAGGAGATTTCTACTAAATATGAGAAGGAGTTTTGGCAAGATTTGGAAGCCCTAAACGTAAGAAAACCAAATCTAGTACTTAAAGTCTCGAACAACATTCCGGCTATTATAAAATTCATTGAGGAAATTGTGGCTAAAGACAGCGCTTATAAAGCTAAAGACGGTTCGGTTTATTTTAGAGTTAAAAGCACGACAAATTATGGAAAACTGCAAAACATAGGCAAGCCTGATGAAGAAACAAAGAGTTCAGTAAAGGAGGACGTTAATGATTTTGCATTATGGAAAGCTTCTAAGGAAGGCGAGCCTTCTTGGGAGAGTCCTTGGGGCGCTGGACGACCTGGATGGCATATTGAATGTTCTGCGATGGCTTCAAAGGTATTTGGTAAGTTACGTTACTTTTTTTTGAGTTAAGAAATAAGAAATTTAAATTAGGGTTTTTGTAGGGTCGTCAATTAATATTCACGCTGGAGGGATTGACCTACGGTTTCCGCATCACGAAAACGAGGAAGCCCAGTCTTGTGTCTACCATTCCAAGGGTCAATGGGTTAATTATTGGCTTCATGCTGGTCACTTACATCTAAAAAACGATGCTAAAATGTCTAAATCCCTAAAAAACACAATTTCAATTCAGGACTTGCTTAAAACAACACCAGCAGAAGTTTTTAGACTGTCTTGTCTTATGTCGCATTACCGCAAAAGCATGGAATACTCCACAGAGTATGTGAAAACTGCTACAAATGTGTGGAAAAATTACAAAAACTTTAACGATTCCTGCACGAATTTTACCCAAGGGCTTCTAAAGTGCGATTTAAACAGTGGCTTATTAAATAATCTTATACAAAAATCAAACGAATCTCTACATCAAGCCTTTTGTGACGATTTTAACACCCCTGAAGTTATAAACATTCTAAATGAAGTTGTCTCAACAATTAACGCAATGCTCAAGACTACTCCCTCGACCGAAATTAACGAATCATTAACTACAACTCAAGTAATTTCTCTACAAAATTTTATGAAGAATACCCTAAATATTTTTGGTTTAAACCTATCAAAAAAAGAGCAACTACAAAGTGGTAATGAAAGTGATGAAATTTTAAATTTATTAAATGTTTTTCGACAAAATGTAAGGCAATTAGGAATTACAAATAAGGATTCATATTTGCTAAAGCAGTGTGACGAAGTTAGAGATGAATTGCAGAAACTTGGTGTTAATATTAAAGATTTAGGAAAAGTATCTACATGGTCCAGATAATTTGTATTGTCTAAATAATTTTATTATATAAAATCTGGGCCAAAAATAAAACTGTTTTTGTTATTTAAATTTTTCTTGTTTTTTTTTAAATAAAATATTTTTAAAATTTAGATACAGATTTTGTCATATTTTTATTGAGGTTTCCCATTATTTCTTGTTTGTTCATATTTAAATTAAGCGCAAATCGATATTAATTTAAATTCACAGCAAATAGCTAATAATGCGAAGAGTAACCTCTATAAATTTGGAATTTCGTTTCCCTAAATCATGCGAAAAGTATAACAAGCATTATAAATAAAGGCCCATTCACACCTTGTCGTAACGTATTTCCATAAAACTCCGTGCGCATTTTACAAATGTCTCTGACATAAGCATAACCTCAAAAAAATTATTTACAAATTCGTTTTTCGTTGTGCACGTGGGATTTCAATTCAATCTTTTATAGTTAAAAAGTGTCTTAGAATAATTGCAAAATGTCCATTCAGGACAAGGTGTTAATGAGAAAAATCAAAAACAGAGAAAAGCAGAAATTAAAACTCACTCAGCAGAAAGAAGCTGAGAAAAACAAAAAAGGTAAGTAGCAGAGTAGAATACGTAAAACTTAAATAATTCTTGGAGACACACTGTTCCAAAATGTTTAATTATCGCATTTCTTGTAGTTGTAAGCGAGATTAAAGATAACACCACTGTTAAACTTGTTACAAAAGGCGAAAAAAGAAGTCGGGAAGAAAATGGAGCTACCGAGAAAACAAGTAAGATTTACTTTGAAATGGGCAATTGCATTTTTAATCAAATGGTTGTTTTTAGAAAAACGGAAGAAAAACAAAAAAGGTAAAAAGGTAGAGGACAAGGATAGTGATGAAGAAGAGCTTCAGGAATTAGAAGACGATGACGGAAATGAAATAGAAGAAATTTCACGTGAATTGGGTGACAAATGTAAGTACTTTAAAACTAAGGGCCCGAGTATATTCCAGGGATCTTATTTAAAACCACTAGCTTGCCGCGGGTAAATTTTTCATGATGACAAAAAGGCGAATATGAAAATTCCTCCATATTCATAATATGTTGAGTTGAGTTTGTGTGTACTTACGTTGATTTTTTCTGACAAATTAACCCAAAAACAACCTCCCAAAAGCGCTTTTTTCATTTTACAAACGTTATTTTTGTTTAGTGCCAGGCGCAGGGTCAGGACTCGAAATTCTTAGCACGAGAACTTTTGAATCACTCAAAGATTCAGTTTGTGAGAACACGTTAAAAGCGATAAAAGATATGGGTTTTGAAACATTGACAGAAATTCAAGCTAGATCCATTCCACAACTTTTGGAGGGACGGGATTTGGTTGGAGCTGCTAAAACCGGTTCTGGAAAAACGCTTGCTTTTCTTATTCCTGCTGTTGAACTAATTTATAAGCTGAAGTTTATGCCCAGAAACGGTAAGTATTTAAAATTTAACATACACAAACTATTTCAGTTGTAAAACGGTGTTTATACCGTAGTTTAAAAATATTTTAACACGGTTTTGACTATAGCCCGTCCACATACCGACAAATTTCATAAAGCTCATTCACGTTAACTTAGAGCTATGAGCTACCTTGCTGACGACATTTAAAAAATATTTTACCAAAACTATTATTGTAGTGTGCCCCATTGGGCCATTTCTGAAATAAGAAGGCTTCAATAATTAAAATTAGTTTTAACACGCTTTTAGTATGTATTTATACAGGTGTCCAAACAATGGCTCATAAACGCGATGGTACGTTGTTGGGACATGTCTAGGGAGCCCCAGAAAATTCAGAAAATTGTTAAAAAAATCCATCACAAATACCCTCGGAGATAGGAGGCGCCAAAGTGCGAAACTTTAAACGCTACACATATTTACGAAAGAAATGGCTAAATACAAAGGCACAATCTATTTAAAATTATTTTACTATTTGTTTATCTTTTAAGTGGTCAAATTACATTTTAATAATCAATTTAATTTTACAAAAATTTTATAAAATGAAGCTGACAACAATGTCAATATGATCCAATGCAAAAATGTATGCTCAAGAATTTAGATGAGTTTTTAAGATGTATTTTACAAACTGTGTTGCCGAACTTATGCAACTTTGTTCGCATTTTTCTTGATGAATATAACAGATGGATTATTTTTGACAATTTTTTAGGCATTCCAGAGAATACCCCAAGAGCGTACCATCGCGTTTATGAGTAATTTTTTAAACACTCTGTAGTTAGTTAGAAAAAAGACCTTAAAATTTAAAAATATTGAGCAAAAGTAGTGCGTTCCAAGGGAGAATACATTTTTGCTAGCATCTTTTTAAACAGAATGTTATGCTTAATTAACTCACTACTTTTGTTCAATCAGCCCTTTTTTCTAAGTTACCAAATAAAGAAAATCTTTATAAATAGGAACTAATAAATAATAACCTGCCTATCAAAACTTTGCAAAAAACCTAGTTAAAGATGTTAAAACTAATTTTTGAAGCCCTATTATTTAAGAAATGGGACACACTACGTTAACCATTTTTGGCAAATATATTCAAAACCTGATTAGCAAGCCGCATTCCAAATGTTAAAGCTCTAAGTTAACGTAAACAATTTTTCCGCCATGCGGTCGGACTAACTATTTTTGTCATTTTAAGGTACTGGAGTAATTATAATTTCCCCAACACGAGAATTATCCATGCAAACCTTTGGCGTTTTAAAAGAACTAATGAAATATCACCACCATACTTATGGGTTAGTAATGGGAGGCACAGCACGTCAAACCGAAGCCCAAAAACTCGGAAAAGGTATCAACATTTTGGTAGCCACCCCCGGTCGTTTATTGGATCATTTGCAAAACACTCCGGACTTTTTGTATAAGAATTTGCAATGCTTGGTCATTGACGAAGCTGACAGAATATTGGACATTGGATTTGAAGAAGAAATGAAGCAGATTGTTAATCTTTTACCCAGTAAGTTTCTTACAAACTCACCTCTAAAAAAAGTCATATACAGGGTGTCAAAAAAATGGCGCATAAACGCGATGGTACGTTGTTGGAGCATGTCTAGGAAGCCCCAGAAAATTGTTAAAAAAAATCTATCTCATATACCCTCGTAGATATGTTGCCCCAAAGTGCGAAACTTTAAATGTTTATATCTTGAATATAACAGCACATATTAACGAAACAAATGGTTTAATACAAAGCTACAGTATATCTTAAACCATTCAACCATTTGTTTGTTTATTAAATGGTCGAATTACATTTTTATAATCAATTTAATTTTACAAAATTTTCATGAAATGAAGCTGACAACAACGTCAATAAAATCTAGTGCAAAAGTGTATGAGCAAGACTCATAAATGGGATTTTTAGACTTATAGATTGGATTTTTAGATGTATTTTCCTAGACTGTGTTGCCGAATTTATGCAACTTTGTTCGCATTTTTCTCTATGAATATAACAGATGGATTTTTTTTGACAATTTTCTAGGGATCCCTGAGAATGCCCTAAGAGCGTACCATCGCGTTTATGCGCCATTTTTTGGACACCCTGTACAGGGTGTTACCAAATAACTAGGAAAAAAAAACGTTGGCACCCTGCATCTCAGAAACGAATGATTTTTGGACACATGTTTATATGAACTTTTTTACTTAAAATGTGTCCAGAAATTACCCCCTGACTTTTATATTAGTTATTTGGTAATACCCTGTATTTTGTTATAAACCTTCTAAAAATAACTTTTTTTAGAACGCCGACAAACCATGTTATTCAGCGCTACTCAAAGCAAAAAGACGGAAGCTTTGACAAGCTTGGCACTCAAAAAAGAACCCATTTATGTTGGAGTAGATGACTCAAAAGACGAGGCAACAGTATCAGGTTTGGAGCAAGGATACGTTGTTTGTCCGTCTGAGAAACGTTTGTTAATATTGTTCACATTTTTGAAGAAGAACAGAAAGAAGAAGGTTATGGTTTTCTTCAGCTCTTGTATGTCTGTGAAATTCCACCATGAGTTGTTTAATTATATTGATTTGCCTGTTATGTGCATTCACGTAAGTACATTTTTTGTGGAATGTTTTTATTACATTAGAAGAAAACCTCTAAAATTGTTTGCAGACTTAATTTGTCTAAAATGAATGTTGAAACTGGTAGAGTTTTAGATTGCTTTATTTTATATGGCAAATAGAGGGTAAAAAACTAAGATTTGGTGGAAGAAACATTTTAAACGGATATACCGTTCGAGAAACAAAAATTTTCAATCAAAAATATTCAAAAACCGATTTGTTAAAACATGATGAGATTTAATCAATCAATGAGATAATAAAAACATTTTGCAGTTTGTAGCCTATTAGGCCAAGATAGTTAAGAGCCCGACTACCCACTTTCTCTTATGCAAACTTGTGTACAACTTATGCCCCATTTTTTAGTGTTATTATTAAATTTATTAGAGCAATTGCTTTAAAATTTAGCGTTAGCTCCTTTTAAAATACTTTTTGTTTGGCACATTTTGTTTTGTAGTCCTAGTTTAGCAATAATAACAGTTTAAAGAAGGAGAAACTATGCTAAATGCAACAACTGTTTTTCTTATCTTAAATTGAGCCTTAAAATCTTATATTTAAAAACAATAAGTAAGTATTACATAATAAAATATCTTTCTAACGACACCAAGTTTTTTAAAATCGGATAACAATTAAATTAACTATAATAAACATATACAACAGCCAGTTGTTTGGTTCTTAAATTTTCGATTAGGCATTTTTAGTCTAACTCGCTTAAAAGGCTGTATTTGAAAAGGCTGTCGGTCACGTTTAGTGGACAGATATTTGTATCTCAGGACACCTTCGTTCGAAAGCGAAGTAAATCCGATGGTTCCGTGTGCGTATACTCGTGCACGTTAAATATCTGAACCTGAGGCTGGAATTGTCTCGGGTCTCGTTGGAGGCATGTACAGTTAAATTCACATAAAAGTGGTACACTGTCAAGAAGTGTCAAATTTGTTTTACTAAATTTAGCGTTTATTTCTTAATTTCTGGTTATTTATTTACAATATTCATAAAAAATGGCAAATCAACGAAACAACCATCGGGAATATAATAAAATTATGGCCACATTAAGGCCAAATTTAATTAAACAAATTTGAGTAATTTGACACAACATTGACAGTGTACCACTTTTATGTGAATTCAACTGTACAATGTGCCCAATTAAGAAGCCCAAGTGCATTAACCTTAAGTTGTGCTCTACTTAAAAATCCAATTCAGGGGCTGTATTTCTGGAACAGTATTCCCTTTTAAAATGTTTTTTTCACAAAAATGTCTTAGTTTTTTATTCTCTATTTGGCATAAAAAATAAAAGTGGATTTAAAGCGCGTTTCTTGATTTAAGAATTTTTTGCGTACAACATGGCATAATTTTAATTTCCTCGTTTTTTTTTCCAGGGCAAACAAAAACAAACCAAACGAACAACAACCTTCTTCCAATTCTGCAACGCCGAAACAGGAATCTTGCTATGTACCGACGTCGCAGCAAGAGGTTTGGATATCCCAGCCGTGGACTGGATTGTCCAGTACGATCCTCCAGATGATCCAAAGGAGTACATCCATCGTGTTGGTAGAACTGCAAGAGGTGAAGGCAGCAGTGGGCATGCGCTGCTTATTCTTAGGCCTGAGGAACTTGGGTTCTTAAGGTACCTTAAACAAGCTAAGGTGCCCTTGAACGAGTTTGAGTTTAGTTGGAATAAGATTGCTGACATTCAACTTCAGGTGAGAATTATTTTATTTTCAAATGAAGTTTAAGAGTAGAGTACGGAGTAGAGGTATAGTTATATCTCTTAAGAGTCCGATGCTGATCTGATAGAGGGGCTGCGGTGGCCAGAATAAACGAAGAACGTGCCATTTTGCGTAGAACGCACCACCTACTATAGTTGAACAGATACATTTCATCATGAATATGCACCTAGAGTACCCACCTACCTCCAGTTCAATTATAGAGAGGCGTGACTTCAGTTTATAAAAAAAGTATTTAGTAAGCTTGCAGCACGTTTCTATGCAAATATTCGCGAAATTTAGACCTCAAATGTTTTAGTTAATTCTTATCCGATTTTAAAAAATTTGGTGTCATTAGAAAGAAAACTTATTATGTAATACTTATTGTTTTTGAAAATAAGTTTTTAAGGCTTAATTTAAGAAAAAAAAAGCACTTGCTCCTTTTAGCATAGTTTTGCCTTCTTTAAAGTGTTATTTTGGCTAAACTAGGACTACCAAACAAAATGTGCCAAACAATAAGTGTTTTAAAAGGAGCTAACGTTATATTGTCCAAATTTTAAAACAATTGCTCTAATAATAACGCTAAAAACTGGGGCCTAAGTTGTACACATTTTTGCGTAAGAGTGGAAGTGTATAGTCGGGCTCTTAAAATGAATGAGATCTCTTTGGTTTTTCTTAAATTAAAGGGGCTAATTTTAAAATCCTAAAGTGTGTGCCTCTATTTTCACTAATTTTTCTATCTTGCATTAAGCAGCAGTCTAAAAGTTTTTATAGAATAATTAATAATTTTTTTTTTAATTTTAGCTTGAAAATCTAATTGGCAAAAACTATTTTCTGAATAGTTCCGCAAAAGAGGCCTTTAAAGCTTACGTTCGAGCTTATGACTCTCATCATCTTAAGACAATTTTCGATATACATACTTTGGATTTGTCTAAAGTGGGAAACTCTTTTGGATTTAAAGTGCCTCCAGCAGTTGATCTACGTATCCTTTTTTATCATTGTTATTTAGTTATTTTTAACGCCTTTTCCGAAAAAAAAAATCATACCATGAATCATACCAAATGTTTCAAAAACGCATGAGAACTTCAATTTTTTGTTTTTTTTTTGTTTTTATGCTTGATAATTTTGTTTGGTATAATTCTATGCAACTTTTTTGATGATCAAATATAATTTAGGTTACTATTCATCACGAAACATAGGTTTCCTTAATAAAAATCTTAGAAGTAACAGCCAAAAAAACAGACCGTCCTTCTAAAAGAACGGGTGGTGGAGGATTTGGATTTTACAAGAATATGAATTCGACAAGCGACAAGGATTACAAGAAAAACACAGTTTACAGACAACCTAAACGAAAAGGTGGTTCCGACAGAAGACAGTTTGCCAGATAAGTCTTTATTTAAATTTTTTAATTTAGGAGTTACTCCTAAGACATATTTAAGTAATTCAGAGGTACAATACATTGTAACAAATATTACTGTTATAAAAATATAGCAAACAAACAATCAATGATTTTTAAATTTTCCTGTACCTCAAATTAAAAAAAGGGACCTCTGCATAAAACGATACTTATCAGAATCATGTTTACCTTATAAGAAAATGTCGTAAATTTCGTAATTTGTTTATGGAAAAACAGGACTCCTTTAAAATTATTATTATTATAATAATTAAAAACATAAAGTTGGAGGAGAATAGTACCTATTAATGCTATACATCTGTCCATGTTTGGCTAGAGAAAAGCATATTTTTATTTACAGTTTATTTTCTAGCAAAACATGTTTTGTAATTATAAATTCAAATACTAGGAAAATTAACCATTGCTAAATAATTTTATGCGTTTTCTTTTAAATCCAGAAAATAGGCCTGTGGGCTCAAATGTAAATATTCACAATTTCTAGAATCTGAGAATCTTTTTTTAAATTGTAGAAAATATTGTTTTATGACGGTTTTTTTAAGTTCTAATATTCGTTAATTTAAAGGCAATTTCCGGATAAACTACATCCAAATTTTTTAAATAATAAAATGTTGAATTGATTAAAAACTCTGACTAATCTGCAATTTCTATCGGTTTTAAATAACACATTCTAGTTTCAAATCGATTTCCATTTTTGAAACAGTTGTGTTTACGTGTAGGCTTTTAATTATAACCTTTTTTCTAAATTATCATAACCATAAGAAACAAAAACAACGTGGGTGAACAGAACCGCATTTAGTTTTTTAAATTACTAGCTTAGTTTTATGTTATTGCTTTTATGTTTTCGAAAACTGCATAATTTTAAAATTTATACCTACAGAAGTACACAACAATATTTTGTTCGTTTTAAGATTTACCTACTACTATAAAAAATGAAATTATTATGGCACTTTGTTTACTCATTAGAACCATCTGGTGTAAGAAGCATGGAAATTCGACGCCTACAAAATGACATCAATTTAAAAAAATGTAAATGAAAGTATTATTACATTACCACACAACACTGTTTATAGAAAATTAAATCAGTGTTTTTTTTTAATTTATTTCTTTAGTCGAACATTTTTGATTTAGTTAACAACAAGAAAAAAAGAGTACTTTGTTTTATCAGAAAAAAAAAACATTAATGAAGTACTAAACAATAACAAATAAAACTTTATTGTGCTTAACTTTTACTTGCTCTTATGGTTAATTTTTATGCAATAAAAGCTTAAGAAATAAGCAGCTGTTGATAAATAAATTTTTCTTTTTTCTAGCACAATATTATCAACTAGGAGTACCTGTAACTTATGAATAAAATTTAAATCTTATTACCAACATATAATAGGCAGTCATGAATGAAACACCTACCCAAAGATTTGTTCTATTGAAACACAAAATAGAAATGACTATCCTACACAATTTCAGTGAAAACGAATTAAAAATCCCCACTTTATTTTTTTACTAGCATAATTAAAAATAGTTATTGTTTAAACGTTTCTTAAAATGTATATATGGGCAATCGGCAACTTCCCACTTTAAGAATATTTCCGGGAATTTAATAAGGAGACGGAAACATTTTAAATTTTTTTGAACGATGATTTAAATATTGGCTGCCTTTTTATCTTTTATTATTATAATTTGGAAATATTTTTGTTAGGGGTTTAAGTTTAGATTTTTAAACCCTTATAAATAGTAGTCCGATAAAATCTTACATTTGCTCAAGAAATTTTTGGGCAGCACAATTTTTGTCTTAAAATGTAGGATTTAATATCTAAAAACATAATTGCCATGTGCGCACTTATGCGCTTAATAGCATTTTGTGTAAGAGCCCCCTTTCATTTGTAATACTAAATCATGGTGGATCTTGACCAAATGTTGCAAATAAACAAATAGACAAGCATCTAAAAAGATTTTGGTAAAACATTTTTTCCTAATAAATCCTTCACCCCCTAAATAGCCCCAAAATGAGAAATATTTATTACGTTTGATTAACACCGAATTTTGAAAGCAGATGCAAAATTAGATAAAAACCTTTTTCTAGTATTTTTTCCAAAAACATGTTTTTGCCTCTTTAAGGGGCTATTTTTGTGGAGGGTGGAAACATTTTTTTAGAGATTTTTTATTTTTAAAATGTTCTTTAAAAAACTATTATGAATCTGTTCGCAGAATTTGGTGTAAATCCAACGTCATAAATATTTCTCTTTTTGGGGCCATTTAGGGGTAAAGAAATTTGTTTACGAAAATCCTTTTAGAACCTTGTTTGGTGTCTATTTCCAAAAATTTGGTGCAGATCCACCATTATCTAGTATTATTATTATTACGAACGAAAGGGGGCTCTAGCACAAAATGCTAATGTGCGCACATAGTAAATTTGTTTCTATGTATCAAATACTGCATTTCTCCACAAAAAAATTTCTGCTCGAAAAATTTCTGAAAAACAAGGATTTTTTGTATAAGATTTTATGGGACTATAGGAAAATTTTTAATTTACAAAAAGCAAGCTAAATTCACAATCAACAAAATATTATGTTAATAAGTAATTTATTATTTTGCTAGTTTGATGATATCAATCAGAAAAACTAACAGCGGTAAAAGAATTAAACAAAAACCAACGTATTCTGTCCACAAAATACGACCAAGGCTACCAGATAATTGACCGAACACGTATTACTATTGTATCACACTTGAGTATTTAAAAAAATGGTGGAATCGTGGATACTCACTTTGAATTATCAAGATTTTATAAATAAATGCATATAGCACAATGCAAAAACAAATAGTCCAGCGGCGTTATTATGCAAGTGTGAGTCACGGTCGTACACTTTGTGCAGTGTTCACTTAAAGATCAATCTTGCCGACAACCGCCTACAATTGCGGCGGGCGTGATCTAATTGCAATTCACTCCAATATTGCTGATTTTCTGTAAATGGAAATAAATAAATTCTATTCACACCAATTAAACTTGGTTAAATACGTCGTAGATTTCAATTTAATTCAATTTTTATTTAAGTATTTATGACATATTTTATATGATTGCTCAAATAATTTGATTTGGAATGGCTATTTCTTAAAATTTTAAAAATAAAAATTATATCCAAAAGCTGTGTTTGAAGAAAACCACTAATCAATTTTTTAAGTCTTTTTGCAAGTAAAAACGTATACGTTAACGATGTTTAAATTAAGGGTCAGTTGAGCAATTAGAAGCGCCTTTAAAAACTTTTTTGCTATCCCTTAAATGTATACAGGCTGTCAAAAAAACTGCGTTCTAAGACTTTCTCAGGGGTGCCGAGAAAATTGTTTAAAAAAATTCATCTGTTAAATTCATCGAGAAAAATGCGAACAAAGTTGCATAAGTTCGGCAACACAGTTTGTAAAATACATCTTAAAAGCTCATCTAGATTTTTGAGCATATATTTTTGCATTTAGATTATGTTGACATTGTTGTCATCTTCATTTCATTAAAGTTTTGAAAAATTGTTATAAAAATGTAATTTCACCATTTAAAAGATGAAGAAATGTTTAAATAATTTTAGATAAATTGTGCCTTTGTATTACGTTTCTTTTGCTAATATGTGCTGTTATCTTCAAGGCATCAGCGTTTAAAGTTTCACACTTGGGGCCCCATATCTCAAGGGCATATAAGATTGATTTTGTTTAACAATTCTCTGGGGGTATAAGGCATGCCTCAACAAAGTACCATTGCGTTTATGCGCCATTTGGACACCCTGTACAAATAAAATTGCATTCATAAAATTTAACCGGTGTAAATCGGTCTTATTCTACGCTTTATTTTTTTTAAACAGAAAATTAAAATATAAAAACATTTTCTCCTAGAAGTTACTACGATTAATGAAAAATTGGAAAAAGATTGATAAAGAACTTGTTATTGCTATATAATACCTAGACCTTTCACAAAATATGTTTGAATTCAAATTAATGAAATCATTACGGAAATTTCCAGTTTTTAAGTTGATTTACCAAAGTATAATATTTTAATCAAATAAATGGGCTTACCAAAACGGGGCAAAACATATAAAGAAATCAAACGAACTGTTCTTGCATTGTATAGGTATAAATAAATTAAATGTGCTATAATCGGTCATGCCTCGTTGAGTGCCGTCCATATCTGGAAAATTGAGTACAAAAGTATGAATATTTGTTTTTATAATATAATATTATTTAACCTAAATAAACAATTTTCACAACTATATTTAACTACCCACCAAGAAATATTAAATTTCAATTTGATTCTTTTAATTATATTAACAGCATTAGTTTAGTAGGTGTGTTATTAAGAAATAAGATATACGGAATGTTTCATTAAGAATTTTCACTGGACATTTTTTAACGAAATTAAGGTAATGTGTTTCCTAAACATGTGCACAAAATGAAATAAGTAGTTCCTAATTTCATTTAAAAAAAAAAGTTCATATAAAGCTAGGTCCGAAAATGCTTCCTTTATCGTTTTTTTTTTTAATCACCAAAGCACAGAATATTCTTAAAATAACTCGAAAACAAATTTTAATGGTTTTTTACTTTATTTTATTTTGTTTATTTTTTTTTTATTTTAAAAAATAAACATTTCTTTTTCAGCACCAAATATTGGAAATTAGTGTTATTTTATTAGAAAATAAATCCAAGACAAATTTGGTAGCCAGAATGGAGAAGTTTTTAATTATGTTAAAAAATTTGCAAAAAAATTGGCCCCAAAAAGTTGTAGCCTAAAAACCGCCATAATACCACCAAATGTACCCCCTCGGATCAACGTTTTTAATTTATTTCTAAATTATTTTAAACCACATAATAAATAATTACTACGTACCAAATGTCAAACTGATATCTCTATTTTTGTCAAAATATTCGGCATTTTTATATTTATATTTTTAAAAATCTTGGTTCCTGTATTTTTGTAAGGAAGCACTTTCGGACCTAGCTTTATATGAACTTTTTTTTTTTAAATGAGGTCACCCATTTCATTTTGTGCAGATGTTTAGGAAGCATCCTGTATAGTGTATATTATGTTAAATTACTGTAAAAAAAAAATTTTGGATTTAACATTTCAGTTTACCTTTTACAGTTTTGAAAATTTAAGAAATCACTTAAATAGAGAGTCATAATGTGAATTTGTCATTTCAAATTGGTCATCCTTTTTTACTTTCCAGGTATTTTCCATCCCACATAATAACGTCAGGTATGATCTTGCATATACAACATATTAATTTTTAGAAATGTAGGTAATAAATATAAATATTTTATGTTAAGTTTTAAAATCAATACGAGAATAACGTAAAAATTAAAAATGTTAAGACGTGCTTTTGAATAAATGTTACTTAGGTATAACAAAGTACTACATTATTCGCGTTAGGTATAAAACAAACTGTATAACCGACAAAATTTTTAGACAATATAATTTTAAACAATTTTCAAAATGTAGGTTTTTTTAACTTGTGTAAACCGCTAAGAAATTGCATTCTATTTCAAAGGGGTTGCAAAAATTTTAAATAAATAATATATGCATTTTAGCACTATGACAAAATAGGGTGGTTGCATTTGAACAGATTATAGCACCCCTTGACATTAGAAAAAGGCATGCGGCTAAAAGAGAGTGGGACAAGATAGATTTCGAGTTGGACAAATTTCATATAAACCTAGATTTGCAGAGGATGCCCACCCAATCGGTTAAAATCGAGGAAACCCTTATGGCAAGAGGAATTTGTACCTACAGGACCCCTTTTCGGTATCCGATGTGTGAAAACTTAATTGGCAAAATGTTGATGTGTCCAATAAGGAATTAATCGAAAATCCCACTCAAGAGGTTTCTGGTTTTGATCAGCCAAAGAAGATTTGGAGTGCTATTAATCGTCTTAGAACGTGTCACGGATGTTGCAATGATATATTAGTGGAATGCACTACCTAGTACATTATGTGAATGGGGTGAATTTCCAGAAACTATTAAACATGTTGTAGAGGACTGTCCAAACAACAATTTTCAAGGCGGCTTTTATAAAATGCTTAATCCGCATTAAATTGGATGTCAACTCTAAAATCTTGGTAATTTTGAAAAATTATTGTGTCTAGTACTGCTTGTAATAAAACTGGATTGTGACCTTGGTATGCTGACTATGAAGCAAATGATTTATCAGTATATGAACATTATCCATAGTAATCTCAAAAAAAATTACTTGCATTTTTTTGAATTATTAACAACTTCTTTCTATCATTGAATGTTCATATTAGTCACATACCAAATTTAACTTGTAGTCCCAACGAAAAAAATTAAGTTGGAATTTTAAAAAATAATTTGCAGTCACATGGTTTTTAGTGTAATTATTTCTGAGCATTAACCTAATGTAAAATACTTTTTTAAACATAATAATGAGAGGAATAAATATCTCACAGCGAGGGATGCATTTTATTATCACATAAATAAAACTGTAGTGGTTAATGTAGTACTTGAATTAGGCAAAGAGTATCATGATAGAAACTTACACGTGTTGAGGGGCGTTTTTCTAGTTTGGGCCGCATTCGTAGAACGGCTTTTCTTGTCTAAAAGCATACGGAAATGTAGCTGAAGCTATTTTTGATACCTGGCGCCGCACGTCTGCTTCAGTTTAATACGATGCAGGTGCTTGCTTATTGTTACTTCTATTTGTTGTTGAAAATGTTCATTCACTTCTCCAGATTTTATGTAAGAAATTTAATATTCTTACGCAGCGGATAGGTACGTATTTATTTGGTTTTTATTGCAATTTGTGTCGCAGGAAAGCGGAAAAGATGTCAAGATGTTGTCGATACAAATAGAAATATTTTGACGAATTCGTAGAAATGTAGATTTCAAAAGTAAACAGCTTCTGCAATTACATTAATGGATTATATTCAAGTAAACATTGGCTGGGGTTTCCAAGGATATGTGTTATACCACCCGTCGGCCGTCGTTTAAGGCTAGAGATTCAATGTTAATGATTTTCTAATCTTTGCTCCTAAAAGCTCATATAAGTCATCTCCGTTAAGCTGACGTCAAAATAGCACATCTACAAGAGGGCCCCATCATATATTAAAATTAAATGTCGTTTTGAAAATTATATAAATAGAGCTAGAAACATATTATGGTTTAATATAAATCGCATATTTCTTTGTGTCTAAAATCTAAAATCATTATAATATTTTTGTTTTTTAAAATCAGATTTTCGACACAAAGAAATAACCGATTTAAATGAAACCACGAAGCCTTATTTCTCTAGTTTTCAGAACTCATTTAGTTTTAATACTCGATGAGTTCCTTCTGTAGATGTGCTATTTAGTAGAATTGACGGGAGCTCAACGGAGAGGACTTGTACGAGCTTCTAAGAGCACAGATTAGAAGATTTTTGAAATCTCTAGGCTAAGATGCTAACTGAAAGTCATTACAACATTTAGCTGGTAAATTTAATGTTTTAACTAAGAGTTTTTATGCACATACATTCTCGTTAAATTTATATAAAGGAAATTATTTTTAACATTGAATTAAACACATAAAACTGCTCAATAAAATCTTTCTCAAACAAACAGAGTTTGAACAATAAAATTTAAATTGCCAAATCAAGTTTTATAAGATAGCTTTGCAAAGAATCATAAAACATCAAAAGGCACTATTTTCGGAACTTACCTTTACAATAAACTATTTTCCATTAAAATTTAAAAAAAATTTATAGGCTTTAAAACCCGATTTAAATAGTTCTAAGTTTTAATCGGTTTTTTAAATGTTTTATAGTTCATTACATATGCCTAAAAAATTGCACAAACTATAGAGGTACCATTGTGGAATAAAAAAAGTAATCGATTTTTTATCTTCATGATTAAATTCTCGTAAAATTTCTGGTTGTAAACAGGGTTTAAAGTAAAAAGGCTGCAATTATCGCAAAATATATAAAAGGGTAACCCACTTACACGCACTTAGAATTTAAATTTAATTTAACTTAAGATTTGTAAGCGGTCATAATTACACTGAAAAAAAGCGTCGATTACTTTATTGTTTTCACAATAGTACTACTGGGTGTCCCTAAATTGAAAACATGTTCTACTCCATAAAATAATCAAGTACCAAATAAAATTTTGTTTATCTGAATATAATCTAAAAAAAAGACGCATCATGTAAACAAAATGCTTATTTTGAAAGTTATAGCCAAGAATTAAGGCGGACAAACCTATAATTTTAAATAAAAAACGAATACAGACAAAATCCAATAATAATCCAAAAAGCGGATCATTTCCTCATTTAGAGATTTCCCAAATAAAGACAAGTTAGGAGGTTGAATCGTGGGCAGCCAGGCAAGTAACTACTGGTGACGTCACGAGTAGGTGCTTGTATTTCCAAAAGTGCAGCCCACCATCATTCAGGTGTGTATTTTTTGTTCATTCCATAAGTGCCCCCTCAATTAAGGAGTACGTGAAGTTAAAAAAAAATCCCAGCTTCATCAAAAGCCTGTTTGTAAATTGTAAATGATTAGGGTCAGTAGGAGTAATTGTAAACAGGGGTAAATGAAAACACCCTTATAAAACTTGAAGTTCGAGATCTTATGGAAATTTCTGTGCCGTTAATTATCCATTAGAATATATTAAAAATGACGTATAAACGATCGGTGGTGCAATGCTAAAGAAGACTCTTATAAATGACCTCAAGTAAGATGTGCAAAATACATTTTTTATTTACTATTGGGGCAAATGAAAACGTTTATTTTGAGCAATTTAAAATATTGCTTTCTATTAAACCTAATTTCGATGAATACACGCTAAAATTGGGTATCTTACAAAATAAAAAAAGTAGTTTTTATTTTTGCGTTTTATAATACACACATTATGAAACCCAAAATTTGGTTTTTTAAGTTGGTTTTCCGGATGCAAAAACATTAAATCTTCCCTTGGTAGGTAATTTTTATTTACAAAATTTACTATTATAAATATGAACTATCAGGAGACACTTTTTGTCTAGAGGGAATAACTAAAAGAATTTGAGAAACGATATCAACGGTTACATTTTCTCAAAAACGCCTATTCATTCAGTATTAAGTGAGTAAAGTTTACAAATGTCATTATTCCATAATTATGTCTGACCTAAATTTACTTTTTACCTCAAAATGTCACTGTTACCAACCTCATAAAAACAAAATTTCAAATTGAGTTTTTAATTCAAACTAAAAGTGCTTTTTAGTAAATTAAATAAAGCAAATAGTATAAAAAACTCGTTTTATAAGCCATTTTTAATAATTAATTGCTAAAAACGTTCCTTATAAAACTCTATGTTTTAATAGACTATTTTGTTGTTTTCGAATTTATTTAAGTCAATTTAGACGCATTTTTTTTAAATTAAAATCAAAGTTTTCAATTGCGTTTTTAATTACCCCAATAATTAACCCTAGATCAGCATCATTTTCTTTGAATGTTTGTTTTAAAAATTATTTCTTTATTCTGTGGCAAAGCCAAAAGAAATAATGTTCTGAAATTTCGCATACCTATAATGCAAAAATTAGAAATGTTTTAATATCTCCATATTTTGACGAATAATTTCAGAAAACCCAGGTCTAACCTAATGACTTTGATTAACCATTTAATTTCATAATAACCAGAACATAACTATCGATTGTAAAATCAAGCTTGAATAAAACCTACACAAAAACATTCTCGACAAATCGAATAAATCAATATCCTCCATAAAAACTGTGATTGTTTTGTCAACAAAAACCTTCACAGACCTTTTTTCCGTTTCAACTCCAGCCTCCTCTGCAAAAAGTGGCACTTTGAGTCAACATTCACCTGATCATTATTGTCGATCAGTAGGTAGATAGCCCCCTATTTAGAATCATACATACCTCGAAGGCAGCATGTGGATAAACATGCATTTATAAACAGCATGCAAATTGTGTTTGCAATTTCGTAATATTACAAATATAGGTACAGTATTTAGAATGATATTAAATCACTGGGAGAGAACAATGATGGAAGCAATAGTCAGTACCCACGTTTATTTATGACACTGTTGCTGGAATGTCCACTTATACAATTAAATGCATACAATATTTTTACTTTCTACAGTAAAGAGGCGGCTGTCCTCATTTTTTAAAATCAGATATGGTTTCCGCAAAATTTATTCAACGCTTTCCACTGAATATGAAATATTAGAAAACTAGCTAAAAGCTAAATCCCGGTGCAAATTTTTTGCATACCTAAAAAAATAGCTAAAAAATTAATAAACGAAAATGTCTGCTTATTTATACACTTCGCGAATGACTATGTCCGTAAAGTATACCGGGTGTTCATTTTGAAACTTTTCAGGCTAATTTTTGACGACACCTTTTATTTTGTTTAAGAAATTCCTTCGGCTCGTCGATTTTTGACTGAAGGTGCCAGAAAACAGGGTGTCCAAAAAATGGCGCATAAACGCGATGGTACGTTGTTAGGGTATGTCATGGGACCCCCATAAATTTGTTAAAAAAAATCTCATATACCATCGGAAATATGAGGTCCCAAAGAGCGAAACTTTAAACTAAAGGCTTATTTCTTAAAGATAACAGCACATATTAACGAAAGAAATTGCTAAATACAAAGGCACAATCGATCTTAAATTATTTTCCTATCTGTTTATTTTTTAAATGGCCAATTACATTTTTTTAATCAATTTAATTTTACAAGATCTTTATGTTACGATTTACGAAGCTGACAACAATGGCAATAAAATCTAATGTTAAAGTGTATGATCAAGACTGATGAGATTTTTAGATGTATTTTCCTAGACTGTGCTGCCGAATTTATGCAACTTTGTTCGCATTTTACAATTACATTTTTTAATCAATTTAATTTCACAAAATTTTCATGTTATGAAGCTGACAACAATGTCAATAAAATCTAATGTAAAAGTGTTTGATCAAGACTCATAGATGGGATTTTTAGATGTATTTTATTTTTATTATTTTATGCAACTTTATTCGCATTTTCCTCAATGAATATATTATATGGATTTTTTTAAACAATTTTCTAGGAATCCCTAGGCATGCTCAAACAACATACCATCGCGTTTATGCGCCAATTATAGACACCCTGTATGTAGTACCCCAACTGAAACAAAAAAAATCGTAGATTGACTATTATTTAATTTGCAGAAAAAAAATTAAAGAAAATTTAATGATAATGAATATACTTTTTTGCACACTTAAGACTAAGAGACAACATTTTCACGAGAAAATTAGATGTAAGTAGGTGGTTATTTACTGTTTAAATGATTTATACGTCTTTTTTTTTTAAGTTTAATTGGATATCAATAATTTACTTTACTTTGTCAAAGCAATGTTCTAATTTATGTCTAAAAAATAATAATTTAAAATGGCAATGAAAACTACCCACAATAATCAATAACTAATAAGTTATATTTATCAACAAACGAAATCTGCCTTTTAAAGCAAGTATGTAGGTGTTTTTTTTTTCAGTTTCACAAAAGTTGACATAATTGTGCAACATCGACAAAAGATACACAAAATAGACAAAATAAACATAATAAAATATTCAAAGTACGAAACTTTTAAAAGTTTTAAGTTGGCTTAAAAATAAATTCAAGTGGCACCATCTAACGGCAAGATTTAATATTATGTTAATATCGTAGCTTGCTTTGCATGTATTTATTTATTGTTGCAAAAAATAATTAATTTATTAACTATTTGTTTTGATTATGGAGCGATAGATTAACATTTTGCTCCAATTAAAGGAGGAATATAGTAATTCAAAAAAAAAAAAAGAAATACTTACGAAAAGTTAGTGGTGCAAGACTGCAAGAACGTAATGAAGACAAACAAGGTACACAGAAGTGCGCAGACATGAGAAGCTCAGCTCAACCCGCATGCGCTTCCTCTGACATTCATTACTCTCCAACCAAGATGGTAGGCCAACTAAAGTCTGATTTTTTTAAAAATGTGTGTGACTTCGGCATAATTTCCCAGTTTTCTTCTTGTTGCGATGGGAAAAAAAAGCGTAGATTAAGTATATCCAACAACTCTTGTTAAATAGAATAGGATACACATCATCAATGCGTTTTCCCATGCCATAACAAGAAGAAAACTAAGAAATCGTGCCAAGGTCACACACATTTTTAAAAAAATCACACTTTACCAAGATGAATTCTTTCGAATCAGTTTAACATTGCTGCGCGTTGTGTAAAGAAGTTGTTTATAGTTGGTGAATAAAATAAACAAATTAGTTTTCGTGATTATTAACAATAGTTTTAAGCATCATGAGTGACGGCTCAATACCATCAACGCAAAGTATAGCGGACTATTTGGCACAATTATTGAAAGACAGAAAACAATTAGCAGCTTTTCCAAATGTGTTTTTACATGTAGAGCGGCTTCTGGATGAAGGTATGTGGGTTATTTTTAGACCAATATTTAGTTTACCTCCCTGCCTCACATGTGGCATCGCTTCTACAGCGTTTTACTGCCATTTTCACCAAAAAACATTCGATATCACTAACATGTGATATGACGTCGTGTTGCTTTTATTTATTCAAAGCGGTATGCCTGGTTGCTGCGTTCAACAAGTTTTTGTTGCTTGTATTTTTATTTTACTCGTTAGTCTGCTTTTCAATTTCTCCACGGTCTTTCCTTTTCGCAAGACTTTGTTTTGAAGCAGGAAAAGCATTCAATAATTAGTCACACGCGTTAATAGCACTTCAAGTCATCAAGAAGTTAAAGGCGATTTTGCTTATTTTTAAATTGTTTAGTATTAAGTTACAATGCTTATTTTGCATGAGGTGTGGTTTAAGTTGGGTCTCAAGTTATAAAAGCAGACACAGCAAATATTTTGGAAGTTAAAATTTAAATAAATCATGACTTGTCTCCGGAATGGCTTTAGTTGTATTTAAAATAATTATAAAAGACTCTAGGTACCATTAATTGTTATAAACCTTTGTTATCAAGTCACTTTGCTTAAAATTTACCAAGACTAGATAAGCCAAAGATAAGCAATGGATAAACTTAAGGAAGGTAATTAGAATATTTTTCAAAGTCAAACATGCAAGGTAAATATTAGGTTTGTGGTAGAACTAACCAAAAGCGTTTTTAACGCATTAAAATTAGGTCTCGAACTAGGTAATAAAAGTCCTAAAAACAAAACTGACGTAAAAATTCAAAAGAAGTGAAAAAATTAACAAAATCAACCGTTTCTAAAATAGAAAATACAGTTTTAGAATCCATATCATCACCGTTATATTTGTTTTGAATTCCACTTTTTATAATTTTATGTGTTTAATCAGAATAATAATCTAAATAGCATTAATTAACAAAATGCTCGACAAACTGCTTTTTAGATTTAGCTACTTTAAACTAAGTTACCGACGTAGTTTTAATAACATAACATTAAACATTATTGGTTAGTCAAATAATAGATAAAGAATTAAAAAAATAATCCTCGGTAATATCCAATAAAATCCGTGTTTATCTATTTAAAAATATTGATTTTGTCCCGCAAGTAAATATACTTAACCAATCAATGGGACAAAATTAATCCGGATTACATTTTTTTTTTAATTTTAACATTTCTATCGAGATTTCTATTCTACATCATTTTTTATGCTAATTTTGGGACACAATTTAATCGATTTTTTTGAGTATATTTACCTCGATTTTACATATTTGATCGTCAGAAAGTTGAAAATAAAAACTTTAAAAGGATGGATATACTTTTTGTCATTGATGGTGTTATTGTATTGAGAAAGAAATTGCATTCTATTGTCAATTACCTCTTCTACCGCCACATTTCTTTCAAATACAAAAGGGGGACCTTCGACCTGGCAGGTTTTCTAGGGACAGGTTGTATTGTTAAAACTGTCTCCTAATATTATTAATTGCATTTAGATGTCCCCTTACTTTTAAGACAAATGGGAAACTTGTCTAATAAAATCTGTCTTGATATTTTGTTTTTATGAAAAATAGTACTTTTAAATTGCATTTCAATATTTCGGATTTCAAGATGGTTTAGTAGCATAAATTCTTCGTAAATTTAAACTTGATTAGACTCCTAAAGAAACTTCACAGACATTTAGAAAGATTGTTTTCTTTTTTTTTTATAAGAAATGACCTTTTTTTAGTAGTTTTTGCCACTTTATTTCGACTTTGTCTGTTAAATTTAAAGCGTAATTATAAAAGTAAGTTTTTTTACCGAGTTCTTTACTAAGTGAACCACGATGTGGTTTTGTGCCTTGACATCTTAGGCATCTGTTAATTTTCACTTTTAATTAAAGTTTATGAATATAGTCATTCTTTTTTAATCTACCCTCATAGCTTCTATTTTATTTTAATTTAACCTTACATGAAAACGGGATTAGCTGCCACGTGACTTCTTCATTTCAAGTAGACCATACCAAAACCCAAAATAGCCCGTCGACTAATTATAAATGTAAGTCTTTAAATAATGTTACTTTTAATGAAATATACGACGATACTAGAAAAACATTAACATTTTTCGTTTTTATGTTGTTGCAAGCATTTTTATTTTGTTTATTTTATTTGGCTATTTGGTAAATATCTGTTTTGGCACAATTTCTTAAGTCTTAAAGATTGTTTAATAAACATTTTGTTTCCTACTTTACTTTAAATTAGCTATTAGAACGAGGCTGCCTGTTGTTATCTTGGAAATATATTTGGTATGCTGTTATTTAAGTAGTTTTCTTCAGTAAATTCAGTAAACAAAAGTTAGTGTTAAATCACGTACAATTTAATTGTTTTTGAATACTTGTCTGATTATTTTTCGGATTTTTTTATTTTTGAACCTTCATTTTATTTTAGAAAACTATCTATCAAAAGCTTTGGAAAATCTTAGGAAGTCGATGATTTTTGGCCCAACAAATGTATATTAGTATACATATGTCGAGGGTTCCAACGATTACTATTCTAACTCGAGTTACACTACTTTACGTCTTATAGTACAAAAGGTTCCCCTTGCTTCCCTGCATCACCTCTCCTAATATGAAATCATTCTGACCAATAATAAACACGTAGGAACTAAACGTTTTTTAAAATAACTTGGTAAGATTTCACAAAAAAACAATGCTATGTTAAGTTAGGAGCACACTTTTAGGCGTTATTAATTATAACTTAAGATAATTGATAAACTTGGGTGGTAAACTATTTTAAATAGCTAATATATATATTTTATAATATATTCTATCTCAAGTTATAATATTTTACGACTCAAATAAAAAAATAACTAATGTTATTGCCTCTTAAAAAGAAAATTAATTTAGCCCTATAGTATTGTAAGTTTAGTTAGAATACTTTACGTCTGGATTTGTATTGTTTTATTTCGTTAGTTATACTACTTTACGACAGTAATATACAAAACAATTGTATAGATATACTACTTTACATCTTAAGTATATCACTGTATGTTGAGTTACTATATTTTACCACAGTAACAAACAGAACAATTTTTGATATGCTAGTTTACGTCTAAATCATATAAATTTATGTTGAGTTATAATATTTTGCATGGGACTTATAACATTCCAACTTATGTTACAATAAAGAAAATTGACAGTTAAGTAACATAAGTTAATTATTTAAACAATTAAGGGTTCCTAGTAACTTTTTTTGTTAAAAAACAATTTGTTGTAGTCCTAAGATACTTTATTCAAAAAACTGCGCTAAAAAATGCAATAGTTTTTAAAAAAATTACAAAAAACTCTCATTATATTTGTTTTTTCGCTCTCCTGAAAAGTGGTCATTTTGAGTTAGAAGAGTAATCGTTGGAGCCCTCGATGTGTCCAAAAATTGGCGCATAAACGCAATGGATTTCCTAAAAATTTGTTGAAAAAAATCCATCTGTTATATTCATTGATAAAAAATACAAAGTTGCATAACTTCGGCAACACAGCCTAGGAAAATGCATCAAATAATCCCATCTATGAGTCTTGATCATACACTTTTGCATTATATTTTATTGACCTTGTTGTCAGCTTTATTTTACAAAAATTAAATTGGTTCAAAAAATGTAATTCGACCATTCAAAAGATAAACAAATGGTGAAATGGTTTAAGATAGACTGTGGCTTTTGTATTAAGCCATATGTGCTGTTATTTTCAAGGTATGAGCGTTCGAAGTTTTGCAATTTGGGACCTCATACTTTCAAGAGTATATGGGATGGATTTTTTTAAACATTTTCCTAGGGATTGCTATACATGCCCCAATAACGTACCTTTGTTTATGCGCCAATTTATGAACATCCTGTGTGTACTAACTAATAATTATTTACATTGGTTGGGCCGAAAATACATAGACTTTCTAAGATTTTCCAAAATTTTTGATAGATTTTCCCTCGGATTTTCCTTTTCAGCTTTTTTTTGGAATTTCGTTAGGCGGTCCCGTTCCAGAAATTTAAGTTAATTCCAACAAATGTGTTATAATTATGTCCATAGAAAATGACTTTTTTAACATTTTAATCCTTTTAGTACAATTTTTGGAAACAACAATAAATGACACATTTTAAACAACAAAAATTGATGAATTCGTCTAATTACTAATTACCAACTAAAATTAAAGCCAAATAGCAACTGTAATAAATAATTTCTTAATTATCTTGATATTAGAAAAACACACCTTGGGTAGGTAATAACTCTAATTACAATTTAATACAAGTTTTCCCACGATCATATAAACTTGGTGAAGCTACAAAAAAGGTAAAGAGTCATCCACACTGTCACTAGATAAAACTGATACAGAAATACATTAAGCTTAATAAATTAGCAAACTATTATCATTTTTTGTGTTACTAATGCCTTCAATTGAATGTTGTTTGATTTTATGACGGGATAGGGGTGGTATTATCGATATAGAGAGCATTTGCTTGTTGGTGGAATGTGGGCTATCATAAATGGAGAATCCCGTTGCTGGTCGGTCACTTGGTCGTTTTAAGAGTTTGTTGGCAGCAGTGGACCTCAGGGTACACCTACCTACCGGTTTGCATTCCGCCTGTCTGTTCGTACAATAGCCCCTTATCTCCCTTTTATTGTTGACTATAGTGGACCTATATAAATTCTGGTTTTGTTGTAAAATAAAATTGTTGATTTTTACTATTTACGGAAATATGACGAATTATTCTAAAAGTTTTATAATTTGACTAACAAACTTTATTAATAAATCAAAGAAGATCTATAAAAATGCTAAAAGATGTAGTGTTAACTCTCGGGTTAACTGGGGTAATTATAAACGCTTTTAATAACTTTTTTCTTAAAACGTTAAAAAAACATCATTTTAATGACGTATATGGCAAAGATAAAGTAGCACTTTTCTGAACTGTATCATAGAATTTTTATTTTTACTGCCGGCGACAGTAAAAGTAACTTTTACTGACGCTACCAAATTCTCTTTTCTTACAACGTCAAATAAACATCACTTAAATGACGATTATTTTAAAATAAATAAAAGTCAACTAGCAAGCAAATTTAATGTATTATAAAATCATTGTATTTAGAAATTTTAAGAAAAAGTGTCGTTTACTACAAAGTGGTTTTGTGTGCCTCGGCAGAATTCTCTGTCTCGCTTCGCTCACCAGACAATTTATCTGCCTCGTCACAGAAAGCATCACTTTAACTCTTAGTACTAAAATCTACTATGATTTTGGACTAACATATTTCTTTGCCTTGAATAAGAAAATATTTGTTTTAATTATAATATAGTATTTTAATTGGTGTTTTGTTGTTTATTTTTTGCTTTTATTAAGTTTAAATTTGGTTAGCATTTTAAACCATGGAATGTTTTCTTTTACTCCAGCGGGTATTTAATTTTTATAACAAAGAATAAAAAAGAAATTTGTGTGTTTCCAAATCAATGCATTTTACACATGTTGACTTGGGGTCAATTTAAAAAGTCGACTTTAGCATTGCACTACCGATCATTTATGTATCAGTTATAATATATCCTAAGGAATAATTAACGACAAAGAAATTAGCATAAGCCCGCGAATTTTAAATTTTATGGTGCTTACAATTACCCTACCTATTTGTCTTGGAGATGCATCTCCTAGTAAAATTTTAATGTAAACAAAATTTAAATAAATGCATAATGCAGCTTTGTTTCCTTTCTGACATAGAAGCTCGCCAGAAGTTAATTCATAAAACGCGCGTGCGATTGATGCCATAATTTTCAATGAGCACCTAGCTTTTATTGGTATCCGAGGCCTTATCTTATTTAGTTTCTCTTGGGTTTTCTGAAACCAATAGCCATATGGATACCTTTCTTCGTTCAATAGACATATGTTTATGCTTAAACATTATTCTCTCCGTCTAGGAATAAGCTTAAAAATTATTGCGGACATAAAACTGAATAATCATGGACCCCGCTGTGACACAGAATCCATGAATTTTAAAAGATTAACACCTGATAGGGTCTTGTCTGCAGTTATCATAAGTCAGCTGATTTTATCGTTAGTCAGCCAGTTTGTTCAAATCAAAATATGTAGTTTGTATTGACAAATGTGTTTGTCTCAATATGCCTTTGCAAGACAAAATGTGGATTTAAGTTATTCAAATTCTGCGGAAATTTTTGTTAATTATTAAGTATATAAAAGATGGCTAGTTTCAAGTTTGTAGATTTATTCCTATTTAATTGAAATGAACATTTTTCTTTTATTGTACCCATAATTCTTTTTACAAGTGTATTGGCTTTGGGCATTGTCAAATTGCGTCATTTTAGACTTATAAATTCTTCTTTATGAATTGGCTAACCTTTTTTTATTAAGTGTCTCTAAGTTTGAGGTGCAAAATAATACTAAATAATCAAAATGATTAACACTACCTAAAAAAGTACGTAATATTAACCAATGTTTACACCTATTTAAATATTATTAGTCATTACTCATAATTCATTAAAAAAATTACCTCGACAAGTCGGCAATCAATGAAAACCGCACATTTGTCTGTTTGCGAAGAAATTGATAAAATAATTTTTAAAATTTATTCAAATTGCCTTTGTTGTTTTAAAGTTTTTAAAAATAATAATTACTTGAATAATTTGTGTAAATGTTTATGGAAAAATGAATCATTTGTCTACTAGAAAAATTTAGTGTTTAGATCTATTTTGAGTGCTTATACGTCAAGGAAATATAGCTTTTCAAATAGGTTTTCTTGGAATAGAAAAAATTGCGCATAAACGCGATGGTGCGCTCTTGGGGCATTCTCAGGGATATCTAGAAAATCAAAAAAAAATCCATCTATTATATCTATTGAAAAAAATGCGAACAAAGTTGCATAAGTTCGGCAACAAAGTTTGTAAAATACATCTTTAAAGCTCATCTACATTCTTGAGCATACATTTTTGCATTAGATCTTATTGACATTGTTGTCAGCTTTATTTCACATTTTTGTAAAATTAAACTGATTATAAAAATGTAATTTAACCATTTTTAAGATAAACAAATGGTAAAATAATTTTAGATAGTTTGTGCCTTTGTAATTAGGGCCATTTCTTTTGTTAAAATGTGCTGTTGTTTTCAAGATATAAACGTTTAAAGTTTCGCACTTTGGGGCCTCATATCTTCAAGGATATATAAGATAGATTTTTTTGACAATTTTCTGGGATTCCCTAGGCATGACTCAACAACTTATTATTGCGTTTATCCGCTAATTTTGGACACCTTTTTGTATACAGGGTGCCTTAAAAGTTGTCAATAATGCATCGCTTTCAACAAATTCTAATTTTACTAATCATTATTAATTGTTAAAGCAGTTGATTTAACATAAATGAATCAATAAAGTTGATTTAAAAGTTTATTCTCAGACGTTTTAATTAACCTTGCAACAGTAAAAATAATGTTATTTTAGCTGTATTAACGTTGTTAAATAAGAATTATAAGGTGTCTAGGAATTAATAAACTATTAAATTACAAAATTGTCACTTGACGATTGGTGACATTGATATTACCAGAAGAGAAGGTTAATATGGACTATGGTAGATATTAAAGTATTAAATTACAATCAATTGGATTAGAGAAGAGTTTGGACAAAGTCTTAATGACACAGTTACTTCTTTACTATAATTTTTTTAAGACGGAACCCCAGAAAAATATTTCTTAAACCATGCGCTTTCTGTTTATTTGAGACTAAAATTTTGTTGATTGAATTCCATTATTACTTCTTTGTAAATGTTTTACTGCTTGTAATAAATATTAACCATGATGAGGAACGAACACTCTGGTAATAAATACATAGAAAATTTACCATCAAGTGAATGGACATTTATTACGTCCCAAGCAATAATTATGCATCAGAATTTAAAAACAACAAAAAAGTACCTATTTAAAATCTAGCTAAAAATCCCGGTTTAATAACAAGTACCAATTATGTACCTAATAACTCATCTATTATGCAAAAAAAAACCAAAGCAAATTTGATCCGCTGCAATTTTGCAAGGATTACCCAACAATTAAGGCTTGAGTTTCAAATTAACAGATTGGAAGATCTGTGCTCCTAGAAGCTCGTAATGCTAGCCATTCACGTAGCTTCTTGCTAGCTTCTAGATGCTAGCTTCTCATCAAGCACGGTTTGATTTCTTTTAGCTTCCTGTGCGCGCGCATACCTAAAACATTTGAATCCTCCAGTAGCAGCGAAGAAGCTAGCTTCTAGAAGCTAGCAAGAAGCTGCGTGAAGAGTAGACATAAGTCATCTCCGTTGAACTCCTGTCAATTCTTCTAAATAGCACGTCTACATGAAGACCCCATCGTATATTAATAGTAAATGTAGTTTTGAAAACTACAAAAATAGGGCTACAAACGCAATATGGTTTTATTTAAATCGGTTATTTCTTTGTGTCAAAAATCTGACTGATTTTTGTTTTTTGAAATCAGATTTCCGACACAAAGAAATAACCGATTTAAATGAGGAATAGGTGGCAGTTGCGCCTAGTGGCACTTGCGCTGCGGATTAAAAGAGTGGCACTTGCGTCTCAAAAAGGTACAGGATTAAGCAGGTATAAAAATTATGGATTAAAAAGTGGCATTTGCGCTGCGTTCAAAATTCAAACTCATTAATGTAGGTATACATTTTTCATTGCAGTTTGTGACATTAGCTCATATGTTTAAATTTTCTTTTTAGCAGCAAAACTTACCCTAACCTACCTAACCTAGTGTCCCCCAGTGGAAAATTGTCATCCAGTACTTTTAAAACAGTCTGTCTAAAATGATAAAACTCAAAAACACATGCATTGAGTACTTGCTGGCTTGTTTTAACAATAATGAAAGTGTGTATATATTATCCTCTGTTTTACAATTTTCTAATATTGTATCTCAATAATACATCGAATACATAAAAATAAATCTAGGCAAAAGGAAGTTAATGAGACCGCGGCCAGTACGACCAAAATATGAATCAAAAATGTTAACCAATATTATACCAAACTTGAATTATCTAACCCACTTAATGATTTGAACATTATAATCCTCTATTTAATTACTTTAATTTTATGCAGCAGCGCAAATGCCACTTTCTGATATTTTGTTTTTATACCTGAATTTTAAAAACTCGCAAGTGCCACTATTTTAATCCGCAGCGCAAGTGCCACTGGGCGCAAGTGACACGACACCTTAAATGAGACTAATATACGTTTGTAGCCTTTATTTTCTAGTTTTCAAAACTACATTTAGTTTGAATATACGATGGGGCGCCTCATGTAGATGTGCTATTTAGTAGAATTGACGGGAGCTCAACAGAGATGACTTATACGAGCTTCTATGAGCACAGATCTTCGAATCTATGAATTTGAATCTCTTGCCTTAAAGCATAGACAAGGACATTTTTATTTAATCAACCAGGTGCAACAGTTTATAAATTCAAATCGTTTAATTAATTGTTAGTAATAATTAGAATTTTTATGCGACGGGTCCTCCCTTTTCTGGTAGTCATTGATAAATAATAAACTATTCTTTGGAATTAAAAAACTATTCATTGCAAACGAAATAATGATTGTGTAACTCTGGCTAGCAATGTGTCCAATTGAATCATGATATGTTTATTGATGAAGCTATTTTAATATTTTACATAAACAAAGAAGCGTTGATTAAATTAATCAGTTTTTAATGATATAGAATTATTTAAGAAATTCTTTTTATGCATATTGTTCTGCGATGTAAATAATCTGTTTGGATGCCATTTTTATTAATTGTATTTAATTGCAAGAACATAAATTAATGATGTCTTTTTTTTTCAGGTATGTTTTTTGGTTTTCCATAAGAGTGGAGTAATAATTAGTAAGTTTTTTTTGCGTTTGGTACTGATTTATGTTAAATTTATAACTCAAAAATAAGGATGTGTTAAATTGCAGCTTATGTTTGTTTTAAAATTAATAAAATATAACTCCATAGTGTAGTTAAAAACGAACTAATAGGACGAGTAATAAGAGTAAACCAATATCCGTTTGCCTCGTTTACTTTTAGATTTAACGTCACTCTATAGAAGCAAACTGCAGGAAGTTTTACATAAACTTTTACAATTCGTTATTTTATGAGCACAAACATTGAGAAGAATTAATTACCCAGGTGTTAAGAGACAGAATGAGCCTGTTAATATCTACAAAAAATTAAAACATTAAAAAAATAATAATAAACTGTCTATACGGCTTTGTCGGTATTTTTTTTTTTGTTAAAATTTTAAAAGCAGATGAAAATTTTTTTGAATCACACAAGTAGGAAATTTAAGGAAATTCATTGGTTCATTTTAATTTGACTAAACCTACATATTCTACCGCTAATTCACACTGTAAAAGTATGAAAACTCCTGCAAAAATCGCTGTTCTTAAGTACCAGCAACTCATTCCAGAATATTTAGTAATCTATTGCATTTTATGCAGACGGAAGTTATCCTTTCGTAAAACATGAAAGGGAGTAATTTTTCATTTTAACTGCCTCATGCGTTAAAACTTTAAAGCACTACTTGAGTGTTACGAAATCGTTGATGAAAATAACAGTAATAAATAACAACATTAGGAAAATTATAATTTAATAATCTTCAAACCAGATGAAAACGAATGGGTGACTGACGTGACTAAAATGATTTAGTTTTCCTATTTAAAAGCTAATTTATGTCTAGACCTGCTAAGAGTCATATTGCACTCAGTGACACTAGTTAGAATTCAAAAGTAGACAAACTCTGTAAAATCACAAAAGTGTAGAAAGCTCATTGAAATTGGTGAATGCGCCGGGCAAATAGTTAATTTGGCTTTTTCAATAAATATATTTTTATGGCTTATCGTATTTTGGCCATAATCAATACTACACGGATTTTTATTTTACGATATGCTGCTAGGTACAGAATTTATTGCACAAACGCCTAACCTATTTTTATCAGTAATTACTCTCCAAAAAGATACAAAGAGCGAAACTGATTTGGTTATCGGCATGTGCCGAATTTGCTACGCATCATGTTAAACATTCTTCGTATGATGGAATATGAAAAGCAATAAAGTCAATTACAGTATTAATTTTGAAAAACAATGATTACATCTATGCCCGAAAGCACATGTCATACAGCGCCTAAATATAAATAATTATTGTTCTATTTGCGGCCCATTGCCGACCAATTACATGGTAATTGTCCACAGGCAACACAATGATGACTAATTTCAGATTTATTTGTTAGTTAATCAACAGAATCGCTTGGCAGCTTCACTGCGATGTTAACCTAAATATATTTTTATTGTGCACTTTTTATGTGCAATTACCCGAACATTTCATTCCTGCTATAAAACGTTATTTTAAATGCTTCGTAACAAAAATACTACAAATGAGATGTCTCAAATCCGGTGGAAATTACTCCTCCAAGGTAACTCGACACATTTAGCTAAATATCCACTTTTTTATGATGAACCTATTTATAAGTATTTGTGTGACATCAACTGGGGAACCAGAACAATACATAGATGTTGGATTTACGTTCAAAATACCCTGTAAAATCAGCTGATTAACTTTAAATTAAGAGCTTTCGAGAATAAACAATAGATGGACATAAAAATGTTTAACTTGAGAATACACAGTAAAAAAGAAATAGCAAAATTACCTAGATACTCTAAAGTCATTTTGTTGCCACAGATTTTCTAAGTAAAATTACATAATCATGAGTAAAAAAATTATATAATGTTGTGTATTCTTCCAAACACAAAATCTAACATTCTTTAGTCTTCTAAGCCCGACGGAAGTAATTTTCTAGTGCACTTTTTTGTTTATCTAGTTTCCATAGGCTCTTCAAGTTTCAGTCGCGCTTTATTACTTCCATAATTCACAGAAACGTCATAAAAAGAGATAAGCTTTAGATGCATGGCTGCTTTTCTTCTTAAGTTCTTAAGAATAAACAGCGTCATTCTTATGCTGATGAAATATTGTTGTAAAATGAGACATATTCGGGTATTCATCAAATTAATGATGCGAGTTAAAAGATAACTTAGTAGCGCCAGGTAGGTTCCTATTTATAATAAAATCCACGGACTGTAGAAATGTTCTAGTTATTAAGTTTTTCATGATATTTTAGTTTACATAAAAATAATCACAGTTGGAATTAAATGGGCTGTAACAAAACTGCGCGCTACTATTTATAAATGCATAAATGCTTTTTTTATTAAGAGTATGAAATTAAAAGCTCTTTTCGCGTTTAATGTTCAAGCGTTTGACTAAAGACTAAACTAATTAAAATATAAATTCCTATATTTAGGAATTGAGTAATTTAAATCAATAAAAAAAATAATAATCAATTAACTGCCCACTTCGGCGCCTGTTTCGGAATCAGGATATTTGTGAAGGGCATCGAACATATGTTCGGTCCGGATATTATCCGTAGGTGGACAATCGACATCCAGTCGCGAGGAAGGTGAAATAATACCTTGACTTTCTGTTTCTGTTACACCGCTGGTACGACCCACGTTTTCATTACGAAAAAACTCGACATAGAACAGAAATGTAGTTCAAAATCTAAACGAAAATTTCTAATTGAGTAGTATTCACTTTTATTGCTGACTAAAGCGATACCGTTAGCGAGTAGCCAAACTAATATTTGTGTCGTCACAAAACTGAACCTTCTAGAAAATAAGGCCTCCAGGATTCAAAAAAATGAACATGAGAGTGCGTCGACCTGATAAAATGAAGTATGCCTTGCTACGAATCACTTTTTGTCTGCCAAAAAATGTGTAAATTCGTCAAATTTATATTTGTTCAAAAGTCATTTTTTGTAAAGGGTGTCCAAAAAATGGCGCATAAACGTGATGGTACATTGTTGGTGGCATATCATGGGAGCCCCAGAAAATTGTTAAAAAAATCTATCTCATATACCCTCGGAGATATGAGATCCCAAAGTGCGAAATTTTAAACATTATTTTACCATTTATTTACCTTTTGAATGGTCAAATTACATTTTTATAATCAATTAATTTTGCTAAAATTTTATTAAATGATGCCGACAACAATCATCAATGTCAATATGATTTAATGCAAAAATGTATGCTCAAGAATCTGGATCAGTGTTTAAAATGTATTTTTACAAACTGTGTTTGCCGAAGTTATGCAACTTTGTTTGCATTTTTTCGATGAATATAACATGGATATTTTTTGACAATTTTGTAGGGATCCCTGGGAATGCCCTAAGAGCGTAGCATCGCATTTTGTGCCATTTTTTGGACACCCTCTAGATACTTAATACCCTCTTAATTAATACGAACTTAAAATTAGAGCTTTCATAGATTTAATAATTTAACTAATTTAAAGGTAATCGCATCTATCGGTATTCTTCCGAAATATTTTTAAAATTAAAGAATCTTGTTTTACTGCTTGATACTTTTTTACAGAAAAGCGAAAAAAGGGGTAGTATTTTTATCAGATTTTATTTAGAAAAATTAAGAAAGATAAGTGAGCGAGTGTTATTGTAAAATGCTTAAAAATCTACGCCGATTTTATTATCGCGGACTAATGAGAAATTTTATGATATTTTTAAAACATAGAAATTTTTTTAAAAGTAGAAATCGTTTTTGTAGAAAATTGCTCAGCCTACAACCTGACAAGAAAAGAATATTTAGCCAATGTTTTAAACGGAATTTTTTGCAAAGAATCGTTAAATCTAAATTTTATGCGAAATAACGTTTTCTCATTTTTTCTAAAAACCGTTTATTTAATGTGCTTAAGTGTTGCATCAAGCACCCACTAAAAACAACAAATGTGTTCAATAATTTTTTAACCAACCGTATCATTACTTAATAAAATGTGATTAGTTAAGGAAATTAGTAACTATTTCTAATTGATTGAGATATTATGACCCATCACAATTCACAAAAAATACTTGCACAAGTCTTACTCATTCACCAGAGTTAAGTTAACTAATAATTAAAATTAAAAAAAAGAATACCTGCCCACTCGTCTGTAAATCAAGTGTGGATAATTGCAAAGATAGTGTGTCTTATTGTATAAAAGTAAATTTGCTAAGGTTAAAGTAATAATTAATAACTTAGGTATAAAAAAAGAACCCAAAAAAAAATAACAAATACATAATAAAAATGTTTAGTATTATTGTCAACAGAATCTGCACTCGACATCTTGGTATACGTAATCTTTGAGTTCAAACTTTTATGTTCCGTATAAGCATTGCTAAACTTTCTTTTCATTGAATCCTGTTTCAGAATGATTCAAAACATGAAGAGAAATTGCGTTTATTTCAAATCCAAATTGGATTATAAAGACTGACACCTCTCAGATCGAAATTCCGATTTTTCTTGCTTAATCGCACGTTGATGTTTCCTTTTATGGTGGTGACGCCGTCATTTCGCCTTTTCAAATGCCGCCGGCAGCTCATGTAGACGATTTACAAATTGTTTTTGAGATAATGCGATAATCATGAGTAGTAGCTTGTGTGGGCTATTATTTCTAATAAGACGCACGTATATCTTAGACTCCATATGGTTACATGGGCAAGGCAGGAGGCTTTAATAAAATCATTCATTGAAGACGCTGATAATAGTATATTTTTCAAAGGACATGAAACGAGTTTTTTATACTGTTTTTTTATATTGGCTTTATTTAATTTATTAAAAAGGATTTTTTTGATTATTAATAATGTTTATTAATAATCATACGAATATATACATATAATTTAAATTAAAAACTTAACTTAAAATTTTATTTTTTTATTGGATTGGCAACATTGACATTTTGAAGTAAAAAGTAAATTTAGGTCAGACATCTTCAATAATGACATTTGCAAACTTTACGCACTTAATACTGAATGAATAGGCAATTTTGAGAAAATGTAACCGTTGATATCGTTTCTTCAATTCTTCTTGTTATTCCTTCCACAAAAAAAACTATGTCACCGATAGTTCATAATAGTAAAATTTGTTCCCTTGCAAGGGAAGAATTTATCTTTTTGCATCTGGAAAACCAACCTAATAAAATAAAATTTTGGGTTTAATAATTCAGCAATTCAGCAACATTAAAAAGCCAAATTTATGGTTTCATAATGTGCTTATTATAGAACGCAATATAAAAAGATAGATTAAATTAAAACAATACTTCTTCTTCCAGTTACCTTTACTTTTTATACCAATAAGGGACTTGTTAGTTTTTCTAAAAAGTTTTACTTAATTATTTTATAGTAGTTATCGCGCTGTATTCTATTGTAATGATTGTCATTGCAAAATATTTATATTGCCATCATAACCTCTAAACTTATTACCTACTTAACATCAAGATACAACTTTTTCCATGCACTTAATTCATTCATAAATGTCAGATATTTACAAGATAAGTGCAACAAAAAGTGATTTCTGACTCAATTACCAATAATTTTATTTCAACGCTAACTATTACAAAATAACCTTTAAAACAACACTTATAGCTATTAGGTTGCGATTTAGTCATCATATTATTGTAAATCACCATGAATCAAAAAGGTAGCCATCATTGACAGAATTTGCATAAATATGGTGTAACGATTTACTATACGGTCATTGTTTGGAATATTTTATAATGCGTAAATTTTATCCACAAGATTTTCTAATGGAGTAACTCCATAGTGGTAAACACGTTTAGCATTTGAAGTTTGTATTTTTAATTAGTAGAAAGATGTTTATTAATATTTATGTGTGCGTTAACAATAAGGGATTAGTTTTGTCACGCAATTTTTTCTTTTGTAATACATGTCATATTAAATCTCTTTCAGAAATCAGAAACCTTTGTTAATTCTAGGTTTGTTCCGTTTCAAAACTTAGTTATTGTTTCTCGCGCATGGTTTATTAATGATACTGTTTAATTCACTCAAAATAGTTATTTAACCAGTAATAAGTGAGTTTATTTATCGCCATTTAACATACGAACTGGTTAAAATGCTTTTTCGCACATCGTAGATCATTATTAAATAAATTATAAAATAAAACAGTTATTTCACCAACTAACAGAAATAATGTGTCGGCCATTCAAATTTATTAAAGTTAAAGAAGAAGAAGAGCTGTCACCGAACTTTTATTAATTGTGAATAGAAAATGAATGTTATTTCCTTAAAATGTGGTAAAAAGATCTGCTTCTCATTCTTTCCAACGGTAAATATTTAATTTCTTTTGGTTTTTGTTGCATTAATAATTAAAATTAAAGCTACTTTAATATTTGTAATGTAGAAGCATAGATAGTTTTTAAACATAGAAGAGCGCTACTATGGGCTGGTATCTATCGAGGTATCTATGCATTAATAGGGGTCATTAATCAACGATTATTGGAGTGCGTTAATGAATGTCTTTAATAAACGATGTGCGAAAATCGTTCATTAATGAGAACCCTTGCAATGCATTAACAACCGAGTCTATATTTTTATCTGTGTTTCTTCTACATTTACCATTTATCAAGAAGGTCGGTTTTTTGCAGTTTGCTAAAACTTAATCTTAATCGATAAGTCCTTACTTTTGGTTAAGATCCATTATGAATTTGCTCATATCGCGGTAAAATGAAATCTAATCACCTAATATTGATTCGCTTCCAACCACAATAGATTAGATAACGTTCTACCAATAGTTAATACATTATGATGGGTACGCACTCTAGATCATGTTTACATGATGCAAATAAGCGATGTCATATATTGTAACTACCTACTACATAGGTATTTACAATTTATGTAGGCGGTTTAGAAAACATCGAGCACTTGATTTTACTTGTCTTATTATTGATCTAGAGATATGCTACCACATTTTATTATCATAACCAAACAAAAATTGTTTTCTTTTCGGTTTTTGTTGCCTCACTAGCGGTGAAAGAATAAAATAACTGGGCTTGAATCTATTCATTGTACACTTATTGCCAAAATCTTCTGGAACATGCCATGAGATTTATTCCTGATTTTTTAGGTTGTGGTCCCACCATTAAACCATTTTTTGACAGGGTTTTTGACTTGACACTTTTATCCAGGTAGAGTTTTTAAAATTATGCCAAGTTTACATTAGCAAAAATTTATATGTCAAATTAGAGGTTTAGGCAAATAATTTGAAGCATTTTACTGCGAATTATACTATAAATTATTCGTTGGCATCAACCTGAGCTGACATATCCCGTTGATCAGCACTGACAGCGAAAAATTTTCGATTTTAAGAGAACTCGTGCTTGTTGAATACGCAATGTGCCTTAAAAGTAAGGGTGTTTTCTTTTATTTATTCACCTCGTGCTTCGCACTCGGAAAATGATTAGACAACACTCTTACTCTTGCGGGACATCACTATGCAACAAGCATTCGTTCATTTTATAATCGAAAATTCATAGAGCATTTGTACTATTACTAGTGAAAAGCGTAGTCGTCAGAAAATATTGAACAATTTCTTTGCTTCGAATAAAATAGCAGATGTTAGTTTTTTGATTTAATCTTTCCAACATATTGGATAGTGGGAGTAGGAAATTAAAGAGTCTAATTCAAAAAATTTACGAGATTCACCGCCGGCACGAGACAAATTCGAGGACGCAGCCATTAGACTCTATAAATATTTTTTCGGTATTGTATGAAAATATAAATCGTCTGCATAAAAATAAAGTTGGCAGATGTCAGTAGATATGATGTCCTGGCTGGCTCATTGGCCACACTGTGGAGCAAAGTACACAGGTGTTTTAATTAATATTGTAAAGGTAAAGTTGCATTACTCACTATTGGCAATGTTACAAGGCCAGAAATAAGTTCACCCACAAAAGCTCCGCCAAAAAGCTAAATGTTACACGAATCGGATTGCCGTCGGCGTCGGTATAGTAGATAGCTCGCGATTAAAAGATATGTTCCTGTTTCGTTTGCCGGAAGAAGCACTTTTCTTTGAAGTGACACCGGATGGTTTGTTTTTAATGGGGCGTACGTAATTATTAACAAATTTATTTTAAACTGTAATGACGAGAAAACTACAAATTAGTCATGAGTGGGTTAAACAAACTGGAGAGAAATGGTCCACGATTTTTTTTTATGAAGATGAAACAAATAATATACTTTTGTACAGGGTATAAACGCTCTTGGGGCCTGAGCATGCCCCAAGAGCGTACCATCGCGGATCCCTAGAAAAATGTCAAAAAAAAATCATCTGTTATACTCATCGAGAAAACTGCGAACAAGTTGAATAAATTCGGCAACACAGTCTAAGAAAATACATCTTCAAATCCCATCTATGAGTCTTGATCATACACCTTTGCATTAGATTTTATTGTCGTTGTGGTCAGCTTCATATTATGAACATTTTGCAAAATTAAATTGATTATCGAAATGTAATTCGACCATTTAAAAAATAAACAAATGGTGGAATAGTTTAAAATAGACTGTAGCTTTGTATTAAATCATTTTTTTCGGTAAATGTGTTGTTATATTCAAGATATAAGGCTGATTTATACAACGTAACTTTTACTTTACTTCGGCGTAACTTCACTTCCACTTAACTTTACAAATTTGCCTTATTTACAGATTGCAAAGTTACGTGAAATTGGTATCAGTTAAGCGCGTGTGTTTGAACTCGCGATTTCTGACAATTTTTACCTGGGCTGTAATTACGGAATATCGCTTCGTAAAACCTACATAAGAAGACCTAACAGGTATCGTATACGAAGCGATATTCCGTTATCACTACCCTTGACAATAAGGGCGAATATCTCATGTTTGCAAATTTTGCGCATGATGGCCAAGCTCGGGTCTCGAGTTAGTACGACTTTATACGACTTTAAGCTAAATGAATCAGCAAAGTAGCGCTAAAGTTAAGTATAAATTTGCCAATACATTCCCATGTATTTTATTTAATTTTCGGTTAAGTTACGCCGAAGTAAAGCGGAAGTAAAGTGAAAGTTACGTTGTATAAATCGGCCTATAAGCGTTTAAAGTTTTCCACTTTGGGGCAACATATCTCCGAGGGTATATGAGATAGATTCTTTTTAACAATTTTATGAGGCTCCCTAGACATGCTCCAACAACGTACCATCGCGTTTATGCGCCATTTTTTTGACAGCCTGTAGAGGATGTCCCAGAATTGGCGCACCACCTGTATGGTACATTGTTGGGACATGTCTAAAGAATCCCAGAAAATTGTAAAAAAAGATAGACTGTGCCTTTGTATGAAGTCCTATTTTTCGCCAATATATGCCGTTTTTATTTCAAGGTAAAAGCGTTTAAAGTTTTGCACTTTGGGGCCACATATCTTTAAAGGTATATGAGAGATTTTTTGTTAATAATTTTAGGCATGCTCTAATAACATACCATCGAGTTTATGCGCCAATTTTTGAACACCTTGTATAAAATTTAAGTGATTTCTTTCACTTACCTTGTTTCATATTTATTTTAATAGGTTATTCCAAAAATATTAAATTTGTCCTTTTTGCAATTTTATTTATGAAAGCAGATAAAATTGTATGTAAAAATCAATTATAATAGTAGACATATTCGTGACGAATACCTACACATAATGATTGTTATTACAATTCTTGAGATTTTAAAATGTCCTATCTTAAAGTGACTAAGCATGCATTAGAGCTGTATGCTAATTTATAATCTTACAGTAAAATATTAAATTTCATTTCATAAGAAAAAGAGCATAAAAAACCAATTTTATCCTCATAAAACCTGAGTTATGACTTTTGCCTCCATATACAACAGTCAATTATGGCTTAATTTATAAAATTACCATAAAATAAATCAGTTTTAAATGATTGATTCTTGCTTAGCAGTCATAAAGATAAGAAACTATTATTGTTTATTAGGTATTTACTATTACTATTGTGAAAAAATATTTTTTAACGTTTACATGAAATAAGCTATAGGTAAATCTGTTAAATTTAAATGGAGCTTGCATAAATAGGTATTGATTAGCATTTTATTGTTATTTGATACTTTTAAACAAGTATGTTATGTCATTTTTATCTAAATCGAATACTGCGACATAAAAGCTCTTACTATAATATGGTTTCTATTAGGATTATACTATTCGCTGTCAGGTTAAGAGGACACAAAAATCTCTCAGGACAGTTTCCTTTCTATAATAAGCACATTATAAATCCCAAAATTTGGTTTTTTAAGGTTGCTAAATTGCCTCATTATTAAACAAAATTTTATTTTATTTGGTTGGTTTTCCAGATGCAAATAGATGAATTCTTTTCTTGCAACATACTTCTCATTTACAAATTTTACTATTATGAACTATCGGGGGACATGTTTTTTTTATAGAGGGAATAACTAGAAGAATTGAAGAAACGATATCAACGGTAACATTTTCTCAAAAACACCTATTCATTCAGTATTAAATGAGTAAAGTTTACAAATGTCATAATTCAATATGCCTGATCTAAATTTTCTTTATACTTCAAAATGTCAATGTTGCCAATCTAATAAAAATAAAATTTTCAGTTAAGTTTTTAATTCAAATTAAAAATGCTTTTTTATTAATTAAATCATCCTTCAGGCACGAAGAGCTAGGTCTAGGATTTGGTCTAGAAACTAGTCAACAATAGATTAGCTTTTAGCGGTTATATTTTATGTATTTTACGATTATTGAAGTAAGTTGATTCAAGGTGTGTAGGTGAGTCGCCAAAGAAACAATTAAAATGTTTCTGTCTCTCTCTACCTTTTAAGTTACGATAAAATATTAACTCCAAGAATAGGCGCTTGTAACTGCCAATAATACACAATTGACAACGTTTTATTTACTCAAATAATACAAGTGTTCTTGGTTATTTTCAAGTGTGACCGCTGTTGCCTCGTGAGAAACAATCGAGGCACTGTTTGTTCACACCTACGTGAAGGGAATTACTTATTTTATGTCTATTAAATGGTTTCTTGAAACCTAATAATAATAAACCTGATTTCTACCGTGCATAGATTTGCTTAATTTTAGTATTAAAGTTTTAAAGTTCCAGGTACATTTAATTTAAAAAAAGGGGTTTGCGTTTTCCCATGAAGATGCTTACTCATGTGCAACGAAACGTTCTATTTTGTTCTTGTTTACTACTTGTTTAAATTATCTTATATCTACTATAGACTTGCCTAATTGAGGGAAATGGTAATATTCGAATTACAATCGTAAGGTGGATTCTTGACATTTCATCAATGTTGATATTATTATACTCTTCGCAGACAAAGTCGAAGAGTATACATATTGCGATTGGTCGGACCTTCTCCAAAATCGTTAATATTCGTCCTAGAGCAAAAATTTTTACATATTCGTTCGTTTCATGACTTTTTAAGAAACGAAATTTGTGACCACCATAACTCAAGAATGGTTTATCGGATCGACTTGAGATTTAACACAAAAATCAATCCCATTTAGAGAAAGAGCCCTATTGAATTTGGAAAAAATCAAGTATTAAATAGAGGGTTAAAAACACCCCCAAAGTAGAAAAAAATTCATAATTTTGTTAATATAAACTTTACGAAAAAAATATTTCTAATAAAATTAAAGATTGTATTTTTTCCTATAGAAAAGCATCTGGTAGTTTTTTTGTATCCCCACCCGTTTACAAAAAAAAATAAGTTTTACGTTGTTTTCAATGAAATAATAAATGCACTTTTTTAATCATCTACTGCGAAGAGTCATATAGAATGTGTAACAATTATATAAAAATAAAAAAAATAGTCATAAAAAATGAGCTATCTGCGAAGTTTAACTTTTTAAATGATCTATCCCTCTCGCTGATCTAACCGCTCTTGTTTTATTTTCATGTGCTTGCCCAGCGCATTCGCCATATTCTAATTTTAGCAACTATTTACCGTGTTAAAAAAAAATTACCTTTTTATGCCCACTAAACTAAAAAAAATTTAAAATGAGATCAAATTCTTGCACCAAGTTTTATTGAAATACCTTATTTTACATGTTGTTTTATAACATTTTTTTGTTCCAGGTAAGGAATCAATGACAAGGGCCTCTCAAATTACATACCTAAGTCTCATTTGAATAAATGTAGATGTAGAAATCCCGTAGTAAGTCTCTAATTTGTGGTAGGTATTTTCAAGAAACATGTTTTTAAATTAAAGTAATAGTTAGATATGCTGATTTGTGCTATAAACATTTGATTGGGAAATAGACAGTACACAGTAATGTAAATCTTGGCGACGACAACATACCATGTGAGAGATATTAGTGTAATGTCCAACAATAACACAATGGTCCATCTACGGATTCAAAGCCTACTGTTTAATTGCTTATGCCATGGCCAACCTACGCAGGAATGCGGTGTTTGTTTGCATAAGTTTGATGTGTTAAAATACGATCCGAGGATTTATGGATTATTTTTAAAGCACGCCAAGAAGACTTGAGACTTTGAACAAAAAAGATTATCACATGATTTATACCTTTTTAAATCATGACATGTTAAACTCTTCTCAAGAACAGCATAGGTACTAAAAGAAGTAAAAGCTGAAAAAAAAATAAAATACAACATCAAAATGATATAAAATGGTGAAATTTAACATTCACAAGGATCTTAAGCGGAACTGTCAAGTTATAAAAGCGCCAGCTGATTTGTTGTTGAGATGGCATAGTCATAGCAGACTCCATCTGCGTGAGTCACTTCTGTCTCGACAGATGGCAGTAGCAGAACTTGTCCTTTCTCTGATTCTTGTTGAAATATACAAATGTCTAAGTTTCTTATATTACGGTTATGCATAAACTGTACAATACGTGATTCTGATGAGCCTCAATACGGTGAAACAGCTGTCAATAACTTTAGATTTGGTGGATGCATACCACACATTTAAAAGACCTATATGAAGCAAGAGAGAGGTCTAACAATTGCCAAAAGTGAGGCTGCCATGTTTGGTAAACGGAGACTATAATTGTCAAAATTAAGGCCTGCCAACTCAAAATTTTGAAGATTGTGAATAAAGTCCCAAAATTTCTAAGATACATAGGGGTGAATGACCTTTTACACACACACACACATTTTTTTTAAAACCGCTTTATTGGGTTTTCATTTACACAAAACGTAAAGACAAGCTTAAATTCTTTAAAAAACAGTTTCTTTTACCAATGAACAAATAAATGGAAAGTTAATATCCCCTCTTTGAAATGTTAACTGACATATGGTCTCCAATGGCCTTATTTTCCATCTCGTTCTACTGTATGTGCAGTAGCCTGCACTCATGGTTAAAAATTCATATATATCATTTAAATATGTGATGCATCCTTAAAAAATTATACTTTCGATCCAGTAATTTATGATATTTTAAAACAACAATATTTCCAATCGAACGCTGACAAAACTATTAACCATTATGATTTGACAAAACTGACAACAGAAAGGTCGATGAATATCTAACGCGTTTTCTATTTGAATAACAGAAAATCATTTATTATGGTTATTCTTTATTTTAAAACGTGATAATAAGATTTATATTTTCTTATCGTGTTAGAGCATTGTTAAATCTAAAAAGCAATATTTCTAGTGTCATCGTTTCACACACATGTATTCATATTTAAATTTAGCAGAAAAGAAATGCTTTTTATGACTTCCCATATTTGTAATTCTTGTCAAATTTTAACCGCAAATAACAAAAATAAATGATGCAGAAAAAAAACCCACAATAATTGTAGGTGACTTATTGAGAACTATTATAAAAAGATGTTGAATTTGAAAAAATCATGATATACCTAAATCTCTAAATAGTGGACGAAGGAACGCGCGTCAAACAATAAAATAATACCTAATAAATGGATTGTCTTAATCTTCACAAATCATTGGCAAAAATTATAAGTGTAAACAAATAGGCTTTAGTTTTGTTTTGTCTATATTATAAAATTTGTTTGATTTTACATAAGAAAAACGTGCTAGGTTACTGTTTGCTTATAGAAAACATTATAATGAGGCTAACCTTTTATAGAGAGTACAATTGTATTTTCATCAGATCATGTAATTGATAACCGCAGTCCATACCGACCATTGTAAAGAAATAAATTTGTTCTGATTCTATCTTCCAATATTTACAAGTGTAAAGTATTTAACCTTGTTTATATTTGTACTTGCATCTAGGAAAGTCAGAATATTATAGTGAAAACGGCAAAATTATTCCAACCACTTTAAATGTCCGTACTCTTCTGTATAAACTTACTCTACCAGTATTACCGATTTACCGTTCCGGTTATCGTACGCTTTTGTTTATCTTACTGCTTAGCCTCATGCTTTTAGAGAAGCAATTTTCTCTTTATTTCATTTAATAATGTTTTTATTATCAGGGATTGGTCCTAATTAGAAAATTAATTTATCTCATCACATTTTTACGATGTGCTTTAACCAACTTAATTATTTCAAATAATAATTATTATAAATCGTGCTACAGGATATTACACTCATAGTATAAAAATTGCATAGAATATATTTAAGTTATGCACGAGTAATTGCAAAGTAGTAATGGAAACAAGATTCTTCTTTGACGGTGTTCAATGCTAAATGAGGATCGACAATTTTGTTTTGATATTTTCTTACTTAACTATAGTACTGGATTGAATAAAATAATCTGATAATAAAATTACCTATCTATTATCCAATTTGACGATATAATTTGTTTTATAAACCTAGCAGTTGTAACTGTAAATTAATTAATTTATGTTTAATTTATGTCTTTTAGCTTGAGAACAAACATTTGATGGTTGCTAAGTGGTCTGATATATTCTTAGATTCCATTATTTTAATGGAATCTAAGAATCACAATGATCGTAAGTTATAAAAGATGTCATTCCTTATTTTCATGGGTATGCATTTTATATCAAACAGTTACTGTGTTATTTAGCAGTTGTTTACTTTGGACACTTCAGCTTCGCTGAGTAGCACATACCTGATTTGTTGACAAGATGGCATAGCCATACGATAGCAGACTGCTTGTGCGTAAGTCACTTTTGTCTCGGTAGATGGCAGTAACTGCACTGGTCCTTTCTTTGGTACTTGGTGAAATATACAAGTATCTGAGTTTCTTACAATTATGCATCGACTCCTACCCTAATACGTGGTTCTGATAAGTCCCAAAGAGCGAAAGAGCTGTCAATCACTTATTCAGTTTTGGTAGATGCATACCCTTAAGAAATAAGGAAGAAACTCTTTGCAATGTGGTCTAAAAGTTTTGGAAATTGAATCAAAAACTTCACTTCTGCAAAATCGGTTTTTCTTGTACTTGTTTATTATTCAAAAGTACTTCTATATTTTTCTTAATAGTATTTTATCTTTCCTAAGTTCTCAGATGAAACCGATGATAAATGTTTTCTGTAGCAAATGGCTTAACACTCGTTGCAGAAACCTTGATAGCTGATAAAACCATTAAGTATCTCTATGACAGATAATATGTTTGTGCAACCAAATTAACTGTTTGTGGAAGACCAAGATAGAGAATTGATTACTATTGAATTAAATAAATGTATCATTAGTGTCACACAGTAACCTCAAGATTTCCTTACACGAAACAAGGAACTGAATAAAAATGCAATTTGCTGGTTTGTCATCCAAATTGGGGCATACACCAAGCAGAATGAATTAATTGCAATGAGAAAAAAAACTATGTACGAGTACGGATGCAACTGCGAAATGAATTGTGAGAAAATTTCTCAAAGAAGGTCGTTCCTTTGCCTTTAGATTTCACATGAGTGAAAATTTCAAAGACCAACAAAGATGTTTTTATGTTTATGTGTAGTATCATATTCAATATCTCCTGTTTAGGATTTTGAGGTCATTTTCCAAAGACAAAAAACTATTAAATATTAATAGTTGGGGCAAGGCAGTTATGTTTTACTTTGTAGGATCAGTTACAGTAGTCTGTCAAATCTGGTGGTATTAAATTTCAAATTAAACAAATTATGTTATATTTCTAAGGCCTGTCTTACCTCCTACGGAGTTTGGTTATGAGAAGAAACTTATGATGTTAATAAAAGAAAAACCATTAAGTTTTTATAGCTAACGTTGTAAATAAGAAAAATGTCAAACAAACAAAAGGATGGATAGGTCGCGTGTGGGTAATATTACAGATTATGTCAATTAAAAACTCAAGACTGGAATGACTGGATATCTGAAAATTATTTCTTTGAGCACTAATTGCCCCCATATTATTAAATTGACCACTTTGGATAGTCTTACAGGTTTTCATAAATCTTAAGTGGATGTTATAATAAACAACATTATTAGTTTCATTTCCTATATTTAAAACAGTTTTCTTGAAACACATTTAATATGCTTCTTATATTTGCGTTCTATAATAAGCACATTATAAAACCCGAAATTCGGTTTTTTAAGGTTCCTGAATTGCCTAGTTATTAAGCCCAAAATTATATTTTATTAGGTTGGATTTCCAGTTGCAAAGAGATGAATTCTTGCAAGGTATTTTTATTTACAAATTTTACTATTGTAAACAATCGGAGATATAGTTTTTTTGTAAAGGGAATAACTAGAAGAATTGGAGAAACGATATCAACGGTTACATTTTCTCAAAAACGCCTATTCATTCTGTATTAAGTAAGTAAAGTTTACTAATGTCATTATTCAATATGTTTGACTAAGTTTACTTTTTACTTCAAAATGTCAATGTTGCCAATCCGCTTAAAATATATTTTAGTTGCTCTTGTAGGAAATTTGAAGAAATCAAAAAAATAACTTTGGCCAATGATAAATGTTTAACCGACATGTTTTCCCTTGATTGTATTTCGTATTCCAAGCCATATATGGGAGATAATAGCACTTATAATTTTAGTGGACTTTCTACTACTGAAACTGACACTTGAAAATTGGACCTACAAGAATCTTTTTTTATTAAATTAGAGTTAATTATTTTGGTATTTCACACTAACTTGATTTATGGTGCCTTCCGGCAATTCTCTTAAGTAAAATTGACAGTGCCTCCTGATTTTTAAGCATTGTTTCAAAATTTGGATGTTGTTTGTTTGAAATTTGACCCTAACTGTGAAAATTAATACTTCTTGTATAATGTTTGTTGTTTTAACCATATCTGATTTATAATTTTAGCAGTTGAAGTGTTAAATTTTACATGTTTATCGATTTAGCCCTTTGTTTTTGTAAAAATGTTTTCCAAAGTAGTATCGGTTTTAGGAAAGCTTAAAACAAACCTGAAGCTGTAGTACAAAAGACGTAAAATGAATTTCCTTGAATCAACCAATAATTTATCTTACAAATGCATAATTTTTGAAATTTTCAGAAAAATTAGCAAAATAATAAATACATTAATCAATAGTTTGCAAAATACCAAAATTGGCGATTAAAACAACATCAATCATACTCAAATACACAATAATTATTCAACATCTGCGTTAAATACTTAGAGTTTTTCTAAAACAGATTCGCACTCGATGTCTTAAACATTTATCACTCTTTAGTTTCTTCATAAAATATTATTACTTTGTATTGCATTAAGATAATAAATGTTATTAAATAATTGCACATTACGATAATTTATTACCTACAGTAATTTATAATAGTAATATATTTATGCACCTTATGCGGCGTTAAACATCTGAAGAATTTTGCAAGATAATAAAGACAACGATTATTAATAATAAATAAACTATTTAAAGAATGAAGACATACAACATGGAAAAATAAATTAAGACATTTACGATTTTTATAGAATAATTATGTTTAGCAAACGAAGAAAGCAGAATTTAAGTTTTTGACCTCTAAAAAACATAGCGGACAAAAAAGTTAAAAGGAATAAATCCACATTTTTGAATTAAAGCAATTTAGACATGTCCATTTTGAAAAGGTGTTACCATACCCTTATGTTGATTGTTGTTGTTTAAGGATTTATTTGAAGAAGCAATTATTATTTTAATTTTTGCGAAAGAAAACCTATTCTGGGTGTACAAAAATGGGACGCATAAACGCGATGGTACCCTCTTGGGAAATTCTTGCTCGGGGATCCCTAGAAAATGGTCAAAAAAATCCATCTGTTGTATTCATCGAGGAAAATGCGAACAAAGTTGCATAAGTTCGGCAACACAGTTTGTAAAATACATCTTAAAAACTTATCTTGATTCTTAAGCATACCTTTTTGCATTAAATCATATTAACATTGTTGTCTGCTTCATTTCATAAAATTTTCGTAAAATTAAATTGATTATAAAAATGCAATTTGACCATTTAAAAGATAAACAAATGGTGAAATGCTTTATGACTGTAGCTTTGTATTAAACCATTATTTTTTATTAATATGTGCGGTTATCTTCGAGGTATGAGCGTTCGAAGTTTTGCATTTTAGGACTTCATATCTTCAAGGGTATATGAGTTTTTTACATTATTCTAGGGATCCTTAGACATGCCCCAATAACGTACCGTAGCGTTTATGCTTTATAACTGTAGGTAGGTATGCCAAAGTTATTTGCCACCTGAAAATGTTTGTGCATCTTTGAATGGACAGACTTTGATAAAAGACGTTAAAGAACAAATGCACAAGCGTTCTGCAAATGTTTAGTTAATGGAAATGACCAATATCACACAAAGTATACACCCCCATTATTGTGGTATCATCATCATGTAAAGTAGTTGCACCGTTAGCAAACTAACTGTTACAGATGTTAGTGTCAGGAAGTAATTGTGATTCTAAAAAATCCAAATGCCCATAGGTGGCTATCTTGCAATGCAAGCCAGTAAAGAAGAGCCGCCTGAAACTACAAAACACACGATGCAGTGTTTACATGAGTAACCCCGCAGCGCAAAGTTAGTAGGTCAATGGCCGCGCCTTGTTGAACGCCACTCTTTCTGCCATAGACATATCACAAGACCACCAAACTGGATTCAACTTAGACTAAACGATTGGTAAATTACGGCTTATTGCTAAGAGTTTCACATAAATTAGTTGGTAAATCCGAAAAACACAACATTCACTTGATTTATTTTAGTTGGGTTATTTCCAAACTAATTGGATTTTCTGTTTTGAAAGTCTCTTTAATTATGAGACTGATGTCTTTGCTTTTACCAGAAAAACATAGCAAGCTAATGTTCTTAATTGAGAATAGTTTAACCTGTGCTATAAAAAAGATAGACGATGTACGCGCCTGAATAAAGAAACTTCCTTCCTTGTCCAATAAAATAGAAGTAGTAAAACTCTGAAACCCCCGGCTGTAAGTTTAATTAATTTATTTATTACGAATTATCTCTGTCGCAAACTCTAAAATCTCCAGTTTCAAGCTCGGCTTCAACATTTTGTCGAACAGTCTGTGCACTATCAGTAAACCGATATGCCCCTCAGAAACGCAACTCACTAATTGCATCTGCAGTGATATGCGGCTTCTGCTTTTTGAATCAAGTACCCAGGATTTATTATTGAGAATTACTTTAGCAGAAACTTCCCAGATATCCGAGATATCTATACTATATCTATACCAGACAGAACAAGACATTTCCCTACCATTAGCTCCAATTTATAGTCCAAGTCTGTTTGTATCATCGCAACTTGATTTGAATAGACACGCTGACGGAACTAATTGCATCATACTATTCAAAAACATCGAGACATGTGTAGCTTGAGAAGTAAATATTGTTGACGGTAGCGGTTTTACATGAAAAAAAGTAAACAATGACAGAGTTTGCCAAGATGTTTGCTTTGATGAGACGATTTGGTGAAACTTTCCTTTTATTCTTGTCATAATAGTCGTAAAGCACTGACCAAGAACTAGGTTATTGCGTTTAGAATAACAAAAACATAAGATTACGCATTTAATACAGCTTCTTGTAAATCCATTTTACATTCTTCATCTGCATCAGGGATCTTTTTTACTTGAAATAATATTGTTAGAACGTTATAACTTCTTCGAATTGGTTGGTAATTCAATATCCAAAGCACAATGAATGCTCGTAGCTTGATGTGAATGTTTGAATACCTACGAAAATGCATAATTCTCATTTCCGTCTTTATTTATAATAATAATTTCATACGTGATGCTAAATCTGTCTTACACCGTATTATTATAATGAAACTCAAGACTTATGTTGCCACGGGCTGCAGTGTTTTTGGAATGTAGCGTGCCAACTCATTTCATGCAAATCCAAGTTAAAAATATAAAATAATTTATTTTGCTATACCCTAGGAGTACTATTTAACAATGGAAACCAGTTCCTGAATGGTATGTTACGTTTATAGCGTATGTGAATATTATGGATTTTAATATACATTCTGTGAGTTTCATTTTGCAACAGATGCGTCGTGAAATTATCTGTGTACCGGACATTCTCCAATAATTTACAAAGTCAACGCATACATTTCGTTTATGGAAGAAAAGGTTTATGATAGCCCATGGGCGAACACTAAATTGTTGAGTTTAGATTCTTTCGTTTCCCACGTAAATTACAAAACCAGGACCGATGACAAATAGGATTTACGACTGGTGCACTTAACAGTACCAAACCATCTTTATGAACAACAAAATAAGTTACTTAGATGATAATGCCAAATTTTGTATACGCGGAAGGAGTTCAAATAAGATTTCGTTCAAATTTCATCTTTTCTTATTATCTCAATACAAAAGAAATGTTTTGGGAGCAGTACCGACAAGTAAAGATCGTTTTTTTAAATTACGTTTTTGTTACAAAGTAGGAAACAATAGGCTAAAATTCACGCTAGATTAATATCTAATAAAGGATGTTTATTGTTTAGTACTTACATATTTGCAAAAGCATTTACTTTACGCATCATTTAAGTACTAAGGTGGGTCTAATAGATCTAAGTTTATTGCACAACTTAATTATTTTAGTAGAATTAAGTACTCAAAAGAAAGGAGCAAATTGTTTTAGACTAATAAGGATGATAATGAAAATTCTAGGGTATATTTAAGTACGAGAAGTTGCTACATCATTAAAGGTACTACAGCTACGGTTTAAATAGATTGGTAGTACGTTAGGTTAGTAGGTAATTAGTTAATAATAGATCTTAATTTGATTAGGTACCACCTTAAAGGATAGTTTTGGTATGTGCCTAGTTTTTTACCTTTGGACTTGGCACTATATATTTTTCATTTGATAGATAAAGCAATGGTCCAATTAAGAAGGGGGTTAAATTTATGCTACATTACCCTACCAAGGAAGTCATATTCTATATGGCGAGTAACAGTGGTGTTCATTGATTATTACACCGCATGATATTTATGTTTAATTAAACCCTAAGGTTCAGCATGCATACTTAACAGGAAAAACATACATTTGAGATCCTCGCACATGAAAGAAAACAAGCTATAATAGATACTTCTTACTTCAAAGCTGTTTGTAATTATGTAGGTAAATAATTTTAATAAATGCAAGTATTATATGCAAATCATTCATTAAAATGTATTGATAAGATTGATCTATAGATATTCAAAGTGTATCTTGACTCACATTAGTGGGAGATGTAATGAACAAGGAAATAAATTGACATTATTATTATTCCTATGAAGGATTATGCTCTTCGCAAAAAAGTTTAGACGAAGTTTTAAATTGTTTTGCAACTACTTTGAATAACTTTCTTGTTTCATCCGTTTTCAGTTTTTAATTTGGCGTACCGCAAGGCTCAATTTAAGATACAATGACTTTTTTTGAAACTAAGAAAATGTCTGCGAAAAGTAGAGTCTTCTAATGCGTTTCTATTTTTATTTAAAACATGATGGTCGTACATAGTGTAGAACGATGCACACTTGGCTAATTGTCAGGCGAGTCATACTTGACCTACAATTAATGAATAGAACAATCGCAGCATGTCACTTTCTTAGTTTTTACACTTTTTATTTGAATAGAAATTAAATATGTAAAATATGTACCGCCTTTTCTCAAGTTATTTATTTACTTAGATTGTTTTATTTGTATGCACAATATTTATCAAGTGTCAATATCAACAGTAATAAATTATTAGGTTGGGGTAATTGTAAACAGGAATAAATGAAAACACACTTTATATTTTAAAATTTCGGGTCTTATGAAAGCGTATGTGTCGTTAATTATCCATTACAAAATGATGCATAAACTATCGTTAGTGCAATGCTAAGGACGACTTCTTAAAATGATTAGCATGTGTAAAATGCATTGTTTTGCAAACATGTAACTTAATTTCCTTTTGAAGATTACGTTTTGCAGATTCTAAATGAATTACATATTTGGACATCTAGTGTTAATAAACATATCAGTAATGCCAGTTTTTGTCAGTTCTGTAATGGAGGTTACCTTTTTATAGAAACCATAATGAAATGCTTTCTTATACCACAGTTATTTTTTACTGTGGAGCAAATGGAAACGCCTATTTTGGGAAATTTAAAACATTAGTTTCTAATGACCTTATTTAGATTTTTTTTTAGTTGTTATGACGGTTTATTTGAAATATTTTGCATTTTGATGGCAACACGCTAAAATGTCGTATTACAAATTTAAATTCATTTGGCTAGCCTAGTTTTAAATTATTTTATTTTCTCATATTTTTGTAAATTCTTTAAATCCATGGGACAAATAAAAACAACAACTATGTTTTAAAATTTAAACCAAAATTAAACTTAATGAAAGTAGAAAAAACTCCAAAATACTGTGTTAATAGGGAATGCTGCAAAACACAGAAACTTTTGCTATGTAATGTTGGATGCCTAAAATCAACAAAAAGCAGCACATTCTGGTCATTGCTGAGTGGGTTTATAAAAGTTAATTTTAATTAAAAACTTTGCTTACCAGCAATAAAAATAAACAAAGCACAAGTTGAGATATTCTAAAGGTCCATCACGGTTTAAATGACAATTAAAATGCAAAAAAAAGGTGCTTCTAAATTTCCAAAATTCTGTATTTAAACGCTTATTGATGGACCTTTAGAATATCTCAACTTGTGCTTTGTTCATTTATGTTGCTGGTAAGCACAATTTTTAATTAACATTAACTCTTATAAATCCAGTCAGCAATGACTAAAAAGTGCTGTTTTTTTGTTGATTTTAGGTAACCAACATTACATAACCACAGTTTCTATGCTTCGCGACATTCTCTATTAAAACCAAAATAGTATTTTTTTATTTAATAGAAATGTGTAACTTTAAAATCAAAACTAACCCTCATACACATAATGAGGATTTGTATTTGACATAATCGAATGCAATATTCTCTTCATAATTTATTATCTCCAAGAGTAAAACGATCCTTCTTCCCAATATGGTACTGTCATCAAGGACGAACATTAAAACTGCAAGGAAACCCATCTTAACAACATCCTGCAAGTCCAAAATCCGTGTCGCGATATAAATACCATCATGAGCCTAATAAATAACGAATGCATACATAATCATCCAAATTTGTAACTCTTCCACATACCCATCATGACATAACCACTTGAAAGGACAGCGTAATTCAATGCAACAGAGTAAGATAAAGATAGTTCGTGCCGCGACGACCCACACTGGACGGAAGTGGGTGTGTTTGAATGTCAGTAGCAGACACAACACTCGGTTACTAAACCGTCCAAAACAACCATCTTAATTACTCCAAAATGATCCAAAATAGACTTTTTGCATTCCTAACACTTCAAAGTGTTGGTCTGAAAACTCAGTTGCGTTTGTTTGCGACTTGTAAGTCGGCAAAATCCATTTTAATGCACACGTGTTGTTGTGATTATTAGTAAGAGATCTTAGAGGAGACTGGAGAGAGAGTCGGAATGGGAATTTGTGCAACTTGGACGATTGTTATGTCGTGTTTGCTTCCCACTAGATCACTGTAATTGTCTTGTGTAACATACTTTTTCCGTACACGTTTTGGAAATTGAAATTTTTTTATTTGTTTACTTTTTAATACTGTCATGTTATAAAAATGCGGCATATGTTTAAAAACCGTTAGGCTCATAAAATACTAAAAATTACCATTACACAAGTTTTTAATAAAAAATTTGGTAAGCTCTTGAGGCATGCTTAGGGATTCTTGGCAAATTGTTAAAAAAAATCTTTTCTTATTTCTGAGAAAAAAACTGTTAAAGTTAGTTCGATAAATTTGACAATTCTGTTAAGAAAAGTGCATTTAAAAACCCATTGATAATTCGTGAATCGTGATCATACTTTTTGCATCAGATTTTAATGACATTGTTGTTAGCCTCATTTAATGAAAATTTTGTAAAATTAAATTTAGTATAATAATGTAATACGACCATTTAAAGGATAAACAAATGGTAAAATAGTTTTAGATAAACGGTGTCTTTATATTTGGTTATTTTTTAGATTATACATGCTGTTGTTTTCAAGGTATAAACATTTAAAATTTCGCACTTTGGGATCTCATATCCTTAAGGGTATATGATATAGATTCTCGGATATATTTTTTTTTAACATTTTTTTTGGGTTCTACCATTGTAAAAAATTATCTCACCGAATGTCCCTTGAGCATTGATAAATTCGCATAATCTTTTCATAACTTTTCTAAAGCGTGTTATTTTGGGAACATACAGGTGTCCAAAAAAATGGTGCATAAACGCGATGGTACGCTCTTGGAGAATTCTCAGGGATCCCTAGAAAATTGTCAAAAAAAAATCCATCTGTTATATTCATCGAGAAAAATGCAAAGAAAGTTGCATAAGTTTGGCAACACAGTTTGTAAAATACATCTTAAAAACTCATTTAGACTCTTGAGCATACATGCATTAGATCACATTGACATTGTTGTTAGCTTCATTTTATACAATTTTTGTAAAATTAAATCGACTATAAATGTAAATTGACCATTTAAAAGTTAAACTAATGCTAAAATAATTTAAGATAGATTGTATTTAGCCATATCTTTCTGTAATATGTGCTGTTATCTTCAAGATATAAGCGTCTAAAGTTTCGCACTTTGGGACCTCATATCTCAGGGGGTATTTGAGATTTTTTCAAACAATTTTCTGGGCTTCTTAGACTAAAATGGAAAATATTTCTTGAACTATCTTAAGTTTGTTTTAGCAACGAAACATCGTTTATGGCCATTTTTCATATTTTTATTTTGGAATTATCGTACTATAATTTATCATTTTTTTGTTTAAAACAGCCTGAATTATATTTATTTGTTTTTTGTTTCGTTTGGTATTCAATCAAAATACTTTTCGCAACACATTTTATGTGCAACTCATGCAGTTTCGCACGCGGCTTTAAACTTGCTCTGAATTCTTACTTTTCTCTCTTTAACACTTTACCTAGAAGGTATTTGATTTACATCTTGATTTACAGGTGTTGCATGAACACCTTTAGCCACCTAGGTACCCATTTCAAGCAAATTATAATCTAGATCAAATGCCAATCTTCTATATTTAATATTGTAACTCATACCCATAACACTTCTTGCTATAATGCAATAAAATGTACTGAATCATTGCTTCCTAAGTCGGCAGATTAAATTACAGGTGGAAAGATAGATACCTACGAACGTACAAAACCATGAAAATCATTTATAATTAAGTATCAGACTTGTATTTTACAATAAAGTGTAGTTAACCTATTCTTATGAAGACCGATGTACATGATGAATAAGTCTGATATAAAATTAATCTTTGATATTATGACGATGATTATAACTGACATGTTAAAGGTTTAATTAGACATTGAGTGTTGCGTGATTGTAAATCAGTAAGCTAGCATTTTCGAGCGTTTAACATTATTAAATTAGATGTTATTATTTGAAGAATAATAGCGTTTAAATAATTACAGCGAATCTAATGCAGTTTAAGGATATGTTACTGAGTTATGTTTGCTGCATTTTGGCCATGAACAACTTTTTTTAACGTATTCTGTCTTATGCAAAATGTAGTTTTGAAATTAAAATTGACTAGTTTTTTTCGATCTGTTTAATTTTCTTTATAACATAGTTTGGTTTTTTGTTTCAGAAATTGCGAGGGTGCGAGCTAGCTTATTTCAAATAAATGGAGTCAAAAAAGAACCTCTTATATTACCAGAAGCAGAAGGAATAATCACAACATTAACAGAAAAAGTATACGTGCCAGTAAAAGAACATCCAGATGTAAGTTTTTAATTTAGTATTTATTTACTTAGTCCAATAAAGTGGCTTGCTAACTGGAATCATTTTTTAAAAACATCAGAAGTGGGAAATTTTGTTTTGTACAAGGAAATTGACAGGTGCACAAATGAGTCATAACTATGTAGTAATGAGCGTAATCGAATGTTTTGAAAATCGATTTTTATCGCTCTATGAAATTTTAATGTCAAAGCGAAAATAATCGATTCTCAAAACATTCGATTATGCCCATCAATGGAGCGTATTCGTACAAAAATTGGTTGGGGTAACCTAGAAGATCTGTCATACCACCCGACGTTTCAAATGCTAACTGACATTACTTCTGAATTTTATATTGTTATTAAATATAAAGCTAATATACCAAAAAACAACAAACTGCCGGTTTAAAACATTCTACCGTACCAGCTAAATGGTTTGTATAACAATAACGGAGTGTTATACAACTTCAATTCTTCCTAATTAGTAAAATAGGGCATAATGACTCATTTACAATGGTACTTTTAATGCAAAATCCGTGCATCCAAAAAAATCCGTATTATTTTAAAAATTCACGGAAATCCTTTTGTAAATTAATCATAATTTCCTTTTTTACCTAATTATAAAGAATTAAAGATGTAAAACACGCTCTAAATGTTATAGGCCCATTCCATGTATAATCGACCAAAATTCGGATTTCGAGTTGCTGCATGATTTTAAATCCTTTTGAGGTTTGGTCCAGTGCTTACTCCTGGTAACTTCTTTTTAAAAAAAAATTAGCAGCTGCATATTTGCCCTCCTTCCCTAAAAGTTAGCCCCTTCAACCATGTAAAATGACCAAATTTGGACCTAAAAAAAGCTATGTGGGAGTGAGTAAACTTTTTTTATTTTTAGGTTAAAATGTTACCAAGGACATAGTAAACAATAAAAAAAATAAACGGTCTTGTGATTCGATTTTGTGTAAATGTAGCATATTAAAACCGTTGCTGCTTCGGAACGAAGTTAAATCACAAACCAAATTTTTTTTTTCATGCGTCTCTATTACCCCTACAACATTTTAAAATAAAAAAAAAAAATTTACCCAGTCCCACATAACTTTTTTTAGTGCCATATTTGGTCATTTTCCATAGCTGCCTGATAGATAAGGAGTGCAAATATGCGGTTCATATTTTTTTTTATAAGAAGATGTTTCCTTTGTCAACTAAAAACTAGTACTAATTTTAATCTTCCAAGAATTTAAAATATGATTTGATCTTGTTTAAATTTAACGTACTCGGTAACATTTTAAAAGCATTGCTGTTTCTAAACGAAGTTAAATCACAAAAAAAATATTTTTTTTTATGAATCTCCATTAGCACATTAACATTTTAAAGTTATCAAAAAAAAATTTACCCAGTCCCACATAGCTTTTTTTAGACCTAAACTTGATCATTTTCAATAGTTTGAGGTACTTAATAGTAGGGAAGAAGTGCAAATATGCACCTCCTGATTTTTTAATAAAAATAAGTGTCTATTGTCAACCTAAAATTACTACCAATTTTAATCTTCCAAAATCGCAAAATCGGAAAATTCAATTTTTAATCTAAGCCAAAAAAATTTTGAAAATTTAAAAAAAAAAAAAAAATTTCACCTTCACCATAGGTAAGGATTGTACTCACCAAATATAAACCAAATCAAATAATAGCTACTATGATTGGTCGATTTTATATGCAATGTCCCTATACAAACCTTTTAGATGGTACATTGAATGATTTTAACCGGCAGTTTGTTGTTTTTTGGTATATTAGCTTTATATTTGATAAAAATATAAAATTCAGAAGTAATGTCAGGGTGGTATGACAGATCTCGTAGGATACCCCAACCAATTTTTGTACGAATACGCTCCTCTAACTAATTTGAATCTAGTTTAATCTATAAAAACTATCAAGTCACTTGAACTGAACAATTTTGGCCTACTCAATTCATTACCATGTTAATTAAAAAGCTTCAAGCTGTCAAAAAGTGTTTCAAATACTATCTATTTAATGCACGTACCTCACCTAAGGCTTTTACAAGAACTACCGAAGTGTGTAGGTTTTCAAATTGCACAACTGATGCTAATAACGTTTAATGAGTGTGACACTGCCTTAGAAACATGCATACCCACTTTCGATGAATGAATAGCACCTTTTAAAAATAAAACAATACCCACCTATGTATAATGGAATTATTTTGTTCAATTGCAGTTTAATTTTGTGGGAAGGATCCTCGGTCCCAGAGGAATGACTGCCAAACAGTTAGAACAAGAAACAGGCTGCAAAATAATGGTTAGAGGGAAGGGCTCAATGCGGGACAAAAAGAAGGTGTGTATTAAAGTGTCCGATTGTAATTCTTTTGTTTTTTTCTATCTAATCAAGTAATCACTTTTTTCTTTTGTTATGCAACTTTTTTAATTGTTTGATTCTTATATGCAAAAGAATTTGTAATTTGCTTTTCAGCAATGTTCTTTTATTTAACATCTTAATAAACACTAGATATAATACAGAATATCCAAAAAAAATTACATTAACGCGACGGTACGTTATCGGAGCATGTCTAAAAATCCCTAAAAAAATCCATCTCATGTACCTTTAAAGATATGAGGTCCCAGAGTGCAAAACTTCGAACGCTTATACCTTGAAGATTACAGCACATATTAACAAAAAAAATGATTTAATAAAAAGCTATAGTCTATCTTAAACTATTCCACTATTTTTTATCTCTTAAATGGTTGAATTACATTTTTATAATCAATTTAATTTCACAAATTTTTATGAAATGTAAATGTAAAATCTTATGCAACAGTGTATGATCAAGACTCATAGATGAGATTATTAACTGTATTTTCCTAGACTGTATTGCCGAATTTATGCAACTTAGTTCATATTTTTCTCAAAGAATATAACAGATGGATTTTTTTAACAATTTTCCCAAAATCCCTAGACATGCCCCAAGAACGAACCATTGCATTTATGCGCCAATTTTTGGACACCCTGCATAGATTTCCAAAAAATGTCTTTTTTTTAACATTGATAAATATTAGATTTGTTTTGTTAGTGCAGAATCCAATCCAGACAATTTTAGTTTCACTTGACAGCAATTAAATAAATTAAATTTTATTGCATATTATATTAGAATCTCTAAAGTGTAAAATATCTCAAATAACTCAGATTAATCTAAAAATATGCCACATTTTTTACATAGCGTTATTTGTTAACATCGTACATATTTCCCATATGAATCGTAAAAATCTCAAATTAATTTTAACATGCGGTAGTTATTGGTATAAGCGTCGAAATATTTAAATTCCATCTCATTTTTGTTTATTTAAAATCAGGAACTTATTACTTGGCATGTAGCCAAAAGTTAAACTTAAGTCTTTAGGTGTCTAGTTCTGTAATGGTCTCATGTGGACTTAGAACTTAAATATACTATTCAAATAGTAACTTATCCCTTTGCATTCAAAATAAAAAGACATAAGGTGTATTTTTAAAATGTTTAGAGCACCCAAATTTATATTCGCCCAAATTAAGGCTATAGATTCAAATTCATAAATGGGATGTTCTGTGCACTCAAAAGTTCGTAAAAGTCATCTGCCTGAATGTCAGTTATTTTCGAAATTTCAACAAAATATGTAATATCCTTGAACGAGCATATTGATATTAGGCAAAAACGTAAGTTGCAATTTTAATCATTTACAAGCTTTAAAAAACCATGGTAAATTATCGTATTATGGTTTGGCAAAGACCACGTAATAAACCAAAAAATCTATCCGTAGTTAAAAAAAAACAAAAATAGTATAATGATTTTTGAAGTCAGATTTTCGACACATGAAATAACCGATTTAAATAAAACCATAATAAGTTTGTAGTCCTATTTTTGTAGTTTTCAAAACTACATCTAGTTTTAATATTCGATGGGGCCCTCATGTAGGTGTGCTATTTAGTAGAATTGACGGGAGCTCAACGGAGATGACTTATACAAGCTTTTAGGAGCACAGATCTGTGAATTTAAAACCGTAGTCTTAAGCTCATGATACCCATAGAAAATAATTTCCAAACAACATTATTTATTTTTATTATGAAATAAATCAATTAATTTGAATTTTGTAAAAAATAAATTTTTTTTTCATTAATTTTAATAATTTAACAAAGACTTTTATTTGTGTTGCATGCGTGCCTAAAACTTTAATAATGCAGTCTTTGACTTTTCCAAGCTAACCTGGCTGTTTTATAGGTGTAAGAAAAGTAAGTACCTCCGAGTTATTTTTAAATTGATTTATTTTGTCGTTTTATTGTTTTCTTTTATTTAATTTACAACAGTTTTTCAACTTTATTTTTAAACCCTTTAAATTTAGAAACAATTAATTTTATCAGATTTTTCTTTAATTAGAAGCACATGACAGATTATGATTTAAGAATGTTACGTTGTTTAAACTGAAGATAATTTTTAACATGTTGTTAGCAAAATGAAATCTTTATTTTTATGTCAATTAACTAATGAATGCATGTCGTTATTGATTAACCTGAAAACAAATTTAATTGTTCTTTCATTTACCATTCTCCTGATGTCACTTCGAAGTTATTTTTATTATTATCATTAAAACCACTTTATTTTCTTTAAAACATATTCACAGACAATTTATAGCATTCCTGCGAATAATTAATTAAATTACCAGTATAAAACTACAAAAGATGCTTTGTTGTGCATTTATTTTATTCGTTAAATCAACAAATACTACAAAAAACACTATTTTTTTTTTAAATAAACCTGATTATGTTTTACTTTTTATGCTATTTTTTTTTATTTAATATGTTTTAATTTTGTACTTTATTATTTTGCAGGAAGATCAAAATAGAGGTAAACCAAATTGGGAACACCTGTCCGATGAACTGCACGTTCTTCTTACAGTTGAAGACACAGAAAACAGAGCACTACTTAAACTTGCAAAAGCAGTTGAAGAAGTCAAAAGATTATTAATACCAGTAAGTATATTTATTGTTTTGAATTCCCATAAATTAACTGAAACTATAGGTTAATTAACGGTAATAAACGGTCTAGAAATACATTGGCGCTCCTATGAATTGATCATGGGAGGTTTTAAAAGCAAATTAGAAGAATATCTCAAAAAATGAAACTAAAACAAAAAACTGGTTTAAGAGTTTAAAAATTTTGCAAAAAGCACCGTTTTAGGATCATAATTTTAAGTTACTAATGCTACCTAGGTCGTTAAAATTAATTTTGTTCTTAGAAATATAACGTCATTTAAAAAAAAGTAAGAATAAACATTTGCCTAACCGGAAATGATGTAACTGCAGTTAAAAATTTAAATTTTTATTAGTATTTATAGTACATTTTTTATACAAGAAGAAATTTCACCTGTTACCTTGAAAAAAATCTGCTTCCGGATTGGTTGCATGCCCTATAAATATACACCCAACAAATTCAAAATGGCCGCCATGAAACATGTGTTTTTTTGACTTAAAAAAAAAACTTTGGTTATGCTCAACGTCAACTCTCAAACTGTCACTTTAACAATTAAAAACAAAATTTTTTAATTTTTTTAAATGCCAGTGTCTTGTCAAAGTTAACATGCCAGATTATTTATTAATAATCTCGTTGTTTTCCCAGATTTTAAGAATATAATTCGAAATTTAACAAAAGTTTTAGTGTCTGGAGTTGCTCTAAATAAATTGTGCCCTGTTATACTGTGGTCTATTGCTACACCTCTTCAAAAGATTCTGTTTTAAAAACCTTAAACGAACTTAGAACAAGGGGACCTACAATCCAGCGTAAATCAAACAACTACCGAAAAATCATAACAACGACCCCCTGCCAATTTATATACTGGGTACGGCCATGGACACCGACAATTCAATTCCTTGTCTAAAATGTATTTCATTAAATTTTTGTAAGAATTAAACACACTAATTTATTTGGTATCGTATCATACAATATTAGCAATCCAATATGGATGCTTTATTAATTAACATCGCAATAACTTACATTATTCGCACGTTATTAGTTTAAAATTACTAGAAACTCTCTTAGCACAATTCTTCTATTTCTACGTAAGAGCAACTCCCGAGCCCGGGGTGGGTAACTTTTTTTTTAGGATATAGGATATATTTCATTACAACTTTGTGGTAGTTCTCAATTTTTCGCATTTTCCATAAAAATGGAATTTCTACTCGCAAATGCAAACATGGCTTTCGGATCCTGAAATTTCGCGTTTTCTTTGTGAAGCTGTTTGTTTCCTACTGCAGGTTGATTAGGTCCGGCACAAGCACAGGATAATGATGGGGTGCTTCTTAAAAATACTTATTACCCGATTGTGGATGATTTCTTGCAACTTTAATGTTCCACATAAATTTAGTCCCCAAATTTGTTTGGATAGCCTCAATGGTATCTCAGACTGTTGCAAGACGCACAGGACGCATTAACAACTTGTTTTGCTTTAAAAAATAAGCGGCTACCGACGAAATTTTTAAATTTATTTTAAATTTTAGTTTTTTGTGACAGATTAATTTGAAAGTTTCAGTTTTGACAAACGTAAAATTTTTAAGGTTTGTTCGAAAACACAACAAAAAATCGGAAATTTACTGAACAAACCCCTGATAGGCAACCCAAAAAACATGTTTTAAATTTTTTTCGTGTAGTCGGAGTTTCTTCTTGTATAAAAAATGTACTATAGTACCAAAAAATAAAAAATTATTAGAACTGTTTTGTTGTTAAAACACGAGCGCAAGCAAGGGTTTTATAAACGAGTGAATAAAGACGTTTACAAAACGTGTTACGAACTACTTTTTCTACGACCCTAAAATCAAACAATATCGGACTTTAAAAGACAAAAATTTCGACTTGAAGAAAAGTTAGATAAAAAAAATATTTTCGAAGTAAAAATGAAGATACTGTAATATTCAATAAACGGTTATGTTAAATCCAAATCCTACCTCTGCTACACTAAATACTGTCTAAAATTATAAAAATACCCCAAAAACAACTCACGGTTTTAGTTTCAACGCGTTTTTCTAGCAGACTTGTTGACATTCATAAAAACAAACACCAACAACATTTGCAATGGCTTGAATTTTTAAGATATGTAAACATATACTTAATTTTTCACTATAACTGTTAATAAATTAACATTCATTTTTATTAAAAGAATACACCAAATTATACGTTTTTGCCTATTAAAATAAATACAAAAAATGTCATGGGGCTCTGCGAGTAACGCTAACTTTGACCCGTTAGTAAAGAGCTTGTTGCAACTTCACCCTGTGCGCACGGCTTGCAAGACATAGTTAAAGGAATGTTTTAGGTTGAATCAAGTCGTTCAAAAAGTGTCATTTTAAAGGTGGAAGTAAAAAAAAACATATTTTAAATTTTTTTAAGTAAGCCACTCTTTTTGCAAGTTGTTTATTTATCTTTTATGCAAAAAACTTGAATTTAAATAAACCAAACCGTTAAAAAGATTAGAGGACCTGCAAAATAAATTAATTTAATATAGTCTACTACATCCAACAAAATTTAAACTCCAAATGTTAAAGCAATTAAAGTAGTAAAATATTCATTATTCATAAAAAAATAGAGTAACGTATAAACCAGAAGCAGAATCTTACATCATTCTGAGATCAGTAACTGAAATGAAATTATATCCACATTTTATAGAGGAAACCATTTTATGACAGTATCAGCGTATACATAATGTAATGAGTATTTCTAACTTTGATCTGTATTAGGCAAGACGTGTATCATGTAGATATGGATGTATGCTTAAAAGAGTGTGTAAAATAATCCACTGTATATTCTTAGTCACTCGACTGGTCTAAAAAGTGACTTGCTAATATGGTAAACAACGTTCTTGTTCATTCGCTAATTATACTGCAATGTGGAGCAGGCAGTACGATAGATGATTTTTATAAAGACAAACTTGTTATGTAAAGCTAAGGAGAAATATAAAAGTGACCCACTTTGCTTTGGAACTTTTAAATGGTATTCTCTAAAGTTTATTTTATTTTTATGGAATTGGCGGAAAGTAAATATTTTCTCTGAATTTATGATATCTACATTATTTATATTTCTTCAAAGAAGGCAACTTGAGAATTATTTGCAGAAATAATATCCTGAAATATTTATTCCGGTTTACAACAAATATTCCATAGCAAATAGTTTTTCATAATAAATCTTTAGTAGGTTGTTGATTTTTATTTAATCATTCTCGACATCTCGACAATCTTTAAGTGCTGTAGGATTTAACAATATTTTATATTTATTAAAACCCATTTGCTTAACAGGGAATGTCGCGAAGCATAAAAACTGTAGTATGTAAATTACCAGCAACATAAATAAACAAAGCACAAGTTGCCATATTCTAAAGGTCTATCAATAAGCGTTTAAATACAACATTTTGGCAATTTAAAATGCAAAAAAATAGTGCTTCAAAATTTACAAAATTCTGTATTTAAACCTTAATGATGGTCCTTAAGAATATGTCAACTTGTGCTTTGTTTATTTATGTTGCTGGTAAGCACAATTTTTAATTAAAATTAACTCTTATAAACCCACTGAGAAATGACCAGAAAGTGCTGTTTTTTGTTGATTTTAGGCAACCAACATTACATAACTACAGTTTCTATACTTCGCGACATTCCCCTTTGAACGTGGGAACGATAATGTGTTAATTTTTTACTTTTTTCTTCTAAACTGAACTATCTTTTTAAAATATCTGCGCACTGTATAAAATGCCGATTAATCAGAATTTTTAGTTTAATATATGTGTACTAGTTCGCTCTAATTAATTTGTACCCATTTTTCTGGATTTTTTTTGCAAATTAAGCAAACACGTTTTTTGGCAATTGCAGAAATTAATTAAATTTTTTATTTTTCAGCAAGCAGAAGGCGAAGATGAATTAAAGAAGAGGCAATTAATGGAACTTGCCATTATAAATGGAACATATAGAGATTCAAGCGCGAAAGCAGCAGCTGCCACCGGTAAAACATGTTATCATTTATTATTTTAAACCCAGTTTTCAACCTCGCTTGACAATCTCTTAAATTTGCCAAAAACACTTGAAAAAGTGCATTTTTGATAACTTTTTTTTCTAAAAATAACAAGGTTTCTGTATTCCAAGGAAAATGATAATATAAAACAATATTATGACACTGGTGGACATTTTGAGTTCTGGCCAAAATTTTAATTTAAATTACGAAGTGTTTATTACACTCCCACTAGTTTTCAGAATAATTGACTGTATGTTTTTCAAAATTTTTTCATGTATCCAATTAGGTAAAAGTCATAATTTTTATGAATTTACTTGAATAACCAGAATTTTTGCCAAAAAACAAACATAATGTAGCTCCTAAGGTTCCACAACCAAATTTTAATGAACCATATTAGAACAAAAATTGGCTGGGCTTTTATGGATATTTGTCATACCTCCGGTGCGTCGTTCAAAATGCCTGATATAACGTAATTATTTCTTACTTTTATCAAATATAACGCTACTATACCAAAAAACAACAATCTGCCGTTTTAGAGCATTAAATGTTCCAGCTAAAAGGTTTGTATAACATTTACGGAGTGATTTACACCGTCAATATTAGACAATCAGGTAAAAAAGTGTACAATGCCTCATTTCCAAAGAACTTTTAATGCAAATTCCGTGTATAAAACAAAATGCGGATTATTTGACACATTTACACCTTTGTAAATGAGTCATTATGCACTTTTGTTCCTAATTATCTAAAATTGACGATGTAAATGTTATACAAACCTTTTAGCTGGTACATTGACTGTTTCAAAGTGGCTGCTTGTTGTTTTTTGTTAATGTTATATTAGCGTTATATTCACCCATTCCGTTTGTATCGAAGTCACCAGTCGACGCATCTTAGATACGTCCAAATATGTCAGAAATAAATGAGTCAATCTGACGGCTTCTGAGATGTGTCGACCGGTGACTTCGGTACAAACGGAATGGGTGAATATCATGGAAGTATGAAAGTAATAACGTTATGTCAGTTGGCATCTTGAATGACGGGTGGTATAACACATATCCTTAGAAACCCTAAGTAATTTTTGTTTGAATAGGTCCATTAATTTTTTTGAGATAAATGCTTTTAACGAGGCTTTTAACTTTGTATAAAATTTTGTGAATAGCACAGATTATCTTATGTTCTAAGATACTCCTTTTATTTGGTCGTTTAGCGATGCAGCAAAATATGTGCATTATAAAGTTCGTGAATCCAATATAAGTGTTCATTTAGTTTGTTAGGCCAATAAAAAGAAACCAATGCATAGCAAAATCATTAAATTTTTTCAAAATTTCCCTCCCCATCTAACCACTAATAAATATCCCAAGTAGGAACCAAGTTCTCACTGTAAAAGTAAAAAAAGAATACTTTATAGCCTGCGATGAAGAATGGCGACGAGTAGCGGCGGCTGCCGCAGAAACGCAACGTCTCCTCACACCTGCCTTGTCCGGCATGGGCACGCAACTCCGACAACAAGGCACGCCTCTTGGCGCACCTCTCATCCTCTCTCCGCGCATGTCCGTGCCCACCACAGCCGCCTCCATACTCAATGGTTCAGCTCCCCCCGGCTCTCTACTTTCTCCCGGGGAGCACCATATGATCTACACACCGTATGCGGATTACACCAACTACGCTGCATTGGCGGCTTCACCTCTTCTCACGGAATACACCACTGCTGATCATTCTGGTGGGTTATTTGCTCGTTGAGTAGATTTTTTTTATTCGAGCTCTGTTAGTTGTTTAATTTGGATATTGTGGTGCTCCAGTTATTTTAGAACGTATACTAGGAGAACAGGAAGTCATAAAAGTACGGTATTATTTTGATTTATTAAAATATTTTTGTTTTTAAAAAGAAATTAGGCAGCCAACTATACACTATTGCTGGCTGTATAATGAAATTGTGGTACATTATTATATGTCTAGAATATTGTCGTTGCTTTATATTAGGTTTTAATGCCATTTAAAGGAGAATGTCGCGAATCATAGAAACTGTGGTTATGTTGGTTGCCTAAAATCAACAAAAAAATTCACTTTTTGGTCATTGCTTAGTGGGATTATAAGTGTTAATTCTAATTAAAAATTGTGTTTACCAGCAACATAAATAAACAAAGCACAAGTTGACATATTCTAAAGGTCCATTAATAAGCGTTTAAATACAGAATTTTGGCAATTTACAGTGCAAAAAACATAGTGCTTCTAAATGGCCAAAATTCTGTATTTAAAGGCTTATTAATGGACCTTTAGAATATTTCAACTTGTGCTTTGTTTATTTATGTTGCGCTAAGCACAATTTTTAATTAAAATAAACTCTTAAAAACCTACTGAGCAATGTCCAGAAAGTGTATTTTTTGTTGATTTTAGGCAACCAACATTACATAACCACAAACATGGGGGAAAACAAAATTAAAGTAACGCTGTACTTTGGGATGACACATAAATTTTATTTTAAAAATTTCCTGCAGTACCTATAATTTATCTAAATTCTAAAATAACTGCAGTAAGGGGTGTATTCTTCTTTAAAAATTAGTAAACTAGTTTTCCACTTAATTTATATTTAAATGCATTTCTGCATAAGTTATGAAACCATATTTTTATCAAAGTGGATTGTTTTTCCCCATTACATAATTTGGCACTAGCTTTAATTAAACAAATAAAAGTTCAACATTTTCTTCGGCCAAGAATAGTTCAGCATATAATCGTAAAAGTTTACTATAGGCAATCAATAATGTTGATGTTACGTTTAAATATCTTGTTTAAATTTATTTAGTCATGTAGTTATTTATAAACGAACAATGGCTGAGATAAATTTTATTATTTTCCACCTACATAATCGATTTCGGTAAACAAATTAAACATGCTCCTTAAATAAAGACTTGGTTGTGTAATGTTGTAAATTTTAATATTAACTATGAAATCTATGAAAAGACTTTATGACTGTTTTAATGATTCTAATAATTTAACCCGTTTCACGTTAATTTTAGAAAATTTGACTGCCATAGACTATAATTTAATGTCATTAAAGATTAATTATGAAGGAGCATTTTTATCGATCAAGTTGCGCAGTCCATTATGCGCAGTAGGTTTATTAGAATGTAAAAGTTTATCAAAAAAAGTAAATTAAAAAAAGTAAAATACTTTTGCAACCAGCTGAAAAAATGTTGATACTTTTTTTTGTTGATAGTAAAATAAATTCATCAATTTTAAAATTCCTTTACCAACAAAATCAAAAGACAAGGCCAAAAATTGGAGCATAAACACGATGATACGTTTTTGGGGCATGTCTAGGGATTCCTAAAAAAAATGTTAAAAAAATCCATCTCAACCCTTGAAGATGAGGTCCCAAAGTGCAAAACTTCGAACGCTCATACCTTGAAGATAACACCACATATTAATGAGAAAAATGGGTTAATACAAAGCTACAGTCTATTTTAAATCATTTCACCATTTGTTTATCTTTTAAATGTCCGAGTTACATTTTTACAATCAATTTTATTTTGCAAAATTTTTATGAAATGAAGCTGACAACAATGTCAACCAAATCTAATGCAAAGTGAATGATCAAAACTCATAGATGGGATTTTTAGATGTATTTTCCTAGACTGTGTTGCCGAATTTATGCAACTTTGTTCGCATTTTACTATGCTAATGAATATAATAGATGGATTTTTTTAATAGTTTTTTCAGAAATATGCCCCAACAACGTACCATCGCGTTTACGCGTCAATTTTTGGACACTCTGTATAGGTCCCAAAATAAATGCACTTAACTTTAAAATTGTTTTGCACTTCAACTGTATTTTTAAATTAAACAAAAATAATTTGGCATAAGTTATTCGTTAAAAAAATACAATTGGAATAATTTAAAATGTTATAATGTGTAAAATAAAATGCATTACCCACGTGCATTAAAAATAATGCATTCTTCTTAAAATAGTTGTGACACCTGATTATGTCACCTTCCCTTTCATGAAAAATAAAGAAATGATTTGGATTTTTGTTGGTTGGGATATTTTAAGCAATCGAGAATTTGTTAGTACCAAGTTAAAATATTACGCCAGATGGTATATTAGTCACAATTTAATTTTTATTACATATTTCTGTGATACTTATCCGATATTTTAATGAGATCAGGTTGTTATAAGCGTACTTAGTACGCTTTGAAATTTTTTTATTTAATTCTCGCAAGTCATAATTTATGTTATAAGTTATTATTTTTACACATTTTTAATTTACAGAATTTATACATACAATCATTTATTCAATATTATTTTTTCGTAGATTAGTCTTTCTGTATATAAATATTATCTTAGGATTAGTACGTTTTTTAAACGTTAAAGAATATGACAAGAGAGCTATTCAAATACTCAAAAACAGCTTAAAATAACAAAATTATTTTGTTTAAAATAAAAGCATTCAGTCATTTATTAGAGGCCATATAGTACTCGTCTATCATAGTTTTTATTATATTGGCTGAAGGACTTCGGTATGAGTTAAACTCAATTTTTAATCTAGTATTTAATGGCACAAAATAGCTTGCATTTATTTATTGTTATTATAGGACATTTGCCATTTGGGCCCTTTTTTTAAATTTGGATAAGCGGTTCAAAAGTGAGCACATTTTCATTTTTGGTGGTTATCCTTTTTGATAAAACGATTTTTTATGTTTTAAATCGTATTGAAATCAAAATTATTTAGGAATGTAAATAATTATCGTATTTCTTAGGTAAATTTTTTCTACATGAAATTAGCTTTCTATTTTAGAATTTATGACTTGTTCTTGTTCTATTTGTAAAATAAGTTTAAGTTTTACATGATGCTTTAAGTGTTTCAGGTAGATTGTAGTTAATTTTTTTTGATAATTGCAAACTTATATTTTAAACAAAATCTATGCTGTTTAGTACCTTCGTATTACAAATCTAGAAAAAGCATTTAAAACTAGAGCAATCCCCACAAAAACCTTAAACCTTTGAATAACCAATTTTACTTTTGCCATAGAGAAAATACATAAAGAGGTTCAGAATAAGGATATTATTGGGCGGGCTCTTTTAAATCGCAGAATACATAAGCGTTTTTCAAAAATCTATGACTTTAATTTTAAAGATTATGTCATTTATATGTCAAATTAGAGGTTTATGCCAAGATTTGAAGCATTTTACTGCGAAATATACTGGAAATCACCCGTTGTCAACAACCTGAGTTAAAATAACGCGTTGACCAACACTGACAGCGAATAAAATACCTGGATAGAAGTCAAAGTTATGATTTTTTGTTAATTTTGTCAAAAATTGTTCTTTTAGTTAGTTTAAATGAAATTGATATTATTTAGTTGGGTAAATAGAATCTAATGAAATAATCGTGTGGAATAGCCCTCGTGCTCTTAATAATTTTTCGGTTTTAAAAGAACTCGTGCTTGTTAAATACGTAATGTCCCTTAAAAGTAAGGGTGTTTTCTTTAAATTATTCACCTCGTGCTTCGCACTCGATAAATAATTAGACATCACCCTTACTCTTGCAGTACATTACTATGCAACAAGCATTCGTTCATTTTATAATCGAAAATTCATAGAGCACTTGTACTATTACTACTAAAGAATCCACTTTTTGCGCACCCAATAATATCCTTATATTGACGATCTACATGTATTAGTCTGTGCTTTTACGCACTAAATACGCTGAGAACGAGTTCATCATGTTTTTGGGTTTGTTAATTCGTCGGTGGTAAAAGATGATTTTTTTTACAATATGGTTTGCAATTTTTTATAAAGTAGTTTTTCCAAGAGCAAAGAAGCTTTTTTATAGAAAAATATTTAAAGAAATGCTTTGTATAGGTACTGCAGCAGCAGTTGCGGCAAAACAGCGTAGACATTTGGGCCAAATCAGAGAACACCCCTACCAAAGAGCAGGTGCTCTTTCTTAAATTTAAAAGGTTAGTTACATTTTTGTTTTTTTATTTATTTCAGATAATAGCCAGCTGTGTGTGTCTCTGTTGGGTTACAATATGCGACTTATTTAATAGTATTTACAATATCCATATTTGTTACGTTTATTTTTTTTAATTTTTTAAAACGGTTTTATTTGTTAGATTCGTTTATATCTGCCATAATAATATTTCTGATATTTATGCCATCATTACGTCAGTATTGAGTATTTTTTTCTTATGCGGGTTGTAACATCACAAAAAACGTATTGTTGAAATTTTATTTTTACATATTTTTGCGCAGGAAAGAAGGACTAGAGTTACCATATTTTAATATTTTATGTTTTGTTAAATCACGTTGTTTTTTATTATTACATTTTATCTTTCTTAAACATATCACATGTTTGTTTACACCTAGTCCAAAAAAACAGTTTAATTTATTAACCATTAAATAAGAAGATTTTTATTTATCTGCAATACTTTTATTGTTTTTAAATCTCTTCCGACAAAAAAAAACGTCTTTTTTATTTCTGCAACTACTTACATGTTGAAAATGTCCTAATTTCTTTAAATATAAAACTTTAAAGAACTAAATAATAAAATTTTTAATTTAAATTGAAGGATGATTTAATTAATTAAAATTTATTGATCTTCTAGTAAAGAAAAATAGAAAACCTTTTTCTTTGGTTTAGTTTATTTAGTGGTTTAATAAGTTAAATTAACTTCTTATGTGATATTTTGTATATACTTAAAAAAACCGGGAATGTAGAGTGTCGGATGATTGCTTTAATAAGGTCCCAGGAAAATATTTAAATTAAACATTAAATAAATTAATTAAAAAAAAAACCTTAAATGTTTAAAAGTATGTGTTATTTAAAACAAAAGAAAATTTTTAAAATAACTTCGACACACTGCATGTCTTCCATATTTTATTTTTTAAAGTTCCTTCTTTCCGATCGCATAGAACAATATTTCAAACAATATTTTGTGTTATACGTAAATCATTGTTAATTTTATTATTTATTAAATTAGGAACAAACTCTTGAGCTTTAACTTAAGCCTTAGTGTTTGTATTTTATCTATATTAGTTTTATATACATTTATATAGTATATTTTTTTGTATGTTGTTGACTTGCGCCAATGTGGAACAAATATATTTATACAAAATCAAAGTTTCAACATATCTTTATTTTTTTCAATCCTTTCAGTAACATAAATCTATTTTTGTTTTAAGTTGTAAAGCAACAAAAGTAATATGGTTTTTTTAATAATAATAATAATTTTTAACAAAGTAGCCGCAAGTTAACTATAATAGTGTAATCTAACATTCACTTTTCATAACTCTAATTCCACTTGGCCAAGTGAACTAAAATCTTATGTGCGTGAATGTTTGGAATAAATGCGTTTATTTTTAGTAAAAATGTTTCTTTCGAAAGCGACAAACATTTTTATAAAGAAAGTACCTAGTTTATTTTTTTACATGATTGTATAGCACTATATTAAAATTGCATTAACATTGAACAACATGCCTTTTTCATCATAAATTGCCTGAATACATAAAATTTGTCTTGTTATACGCTTCAAGAATAATCAAGTCTGCTACTAATAAAATGCTTATACCTAAAATGGAATTAAAAGTAATACAATTTTAATATAGTCTATAAACGTTATTTTTGAACACTTTATATTTTTATTGTTTAACGGAAAATGTCGCGAAACATAGAAACTGTGGTTATGTAACGTTGATTGCCTAAAATCAACAAAAACAACACTTTCTGGTCATTGCTCAGTGGGTTTATAAGAGTTAATTTTAATTAAAAATTGTACTTACCAGCAACATAAATAAACAAAGCACAAGTTGACATATTCTAAAGGTCCATCAATAAACGTTTGGATACAGAATTTTGGTAATTTAGAAACATTATTTATGCATTTTAAATTGCCAAAATTCTGTATTTAAACTCTTGTTGATGGACCTTTAGTATATGTCAACTTGTGCTTTGTTAATTTATGTTGCTGGTAAGCAAAAATTTTAATTAAAATTAATTCTTATAAGCTCACTGAGCAATGACCAGAAAGTGCTGTTTTTTGTTGCTTTTGCAGCCAACATTACATAACCACAGTTTCTATGCTTCACGTCATTCCTCGTTCCAGTACTCATTTAATGAAGAATAAGTACTGGGCTATTTTTTTGACCAATTTAAAATGGGACTTTTTTAATATTTTATAAAATATTACCACAGACAAGTTATATATAGACCGTCATAATAGGGATATATTTGGGTGCTTAAATAAATAAAAAGATAAAGTGTTACTGCCAGTGGTCCAGCTATTATAAATTACTAACAAACTGTTTTTCTTTTCTTTTCTTGTTAACCTGGTTGCCCGGCCTGTAGGCTTGGAGTTGCTAACTTGACACCTGCGGCTCTTCACTAACGGAACACCGGATCCTCCGAGGTAGCGGTATGTCTAACCTTACATCACTAACATAACCCAACACCAACAAAACTACTCATCTGCACTAAGTCTACTAAATAAAGAAGGTATTACACCAAATGAGAGAGATATCAAGTTTGTTTAACCTAAAAAAACAAATTTCATTCAATAATTCACCTTATATTTAATTATCTTGTAGTTTAGAGTGAAAAAAATTGTTTTTAGGTTAAACAGACTATAGCACATAACCTCAAAATGTAGTAGCCACGCCTATCGTGGCTTTTAGACACGCCCCTAATATCACTCTCATTTGATGGATTGTTTTTGTTGTACCGTAATTTTTATCATATTCATTACCAGAAAAAAATATCCCCAACGTTTTTAAATACAAAACATTTATTAAATTAAAAATGCTTTAAAATCTTAGTTTTACCACTTGTTTTACATGATTAAAGTGGGGATATTTTCTGATACATTTTAAACATAAAATACTAAACCTACAGTTTTTTAAATATCAATCAATATTTTTTTATGTTTAAAATGTATGGTACACTTATAATATTGTAAAAATGTCCAATGTAACACAATCATTATGTAGTAACTTAAATAATTTTGCCTAAAATTCTGCTAATATTTTACTAATGGTTTTAGATTGGATAGAATTAAAAATTAGTTGAACTTTTTCCTGTTAAAATTTAAAGCTGCTAATTTTAGTGTCTTTAAACTTTTTATGGTTAAGAGTAAAAATCTGTGGCTGCTTACAATTTTAACACGAAAAATATCAATTCTGCAAAGTACAAAATATTGGAGTGCCAATGTTGATTATAACAATATTGTTATTAATTATTCGAATCTCGAAAGCGCAAAATTGATATTTAAAATCAACGGATTATTGAATTTTTATTTTTTTTATATTAATTAATTGCTAACTTATTTTCAAGAGCCAAGTGTATTTAAGCAATTTATTAAGTGTCTAGCACTTATTTTCAACCAAGATCAGGAAAGTTTATTTCGAATTATTTTTTATTTTATTTTTATTAAAAGTGCCTTTTGCACTAGAGTATTACATTTTATTTCCATATTTTTATTGTTTATGGAGTAGATTTTTATTTATATTTATTGTACTTATTTTATAAAGTTTCCTGATCGGGCTATTACTCATTAATCGTGAATCTAAATTTGCAATATTTTAGCGTAAGGTAGGTATAGTGCGTAAACTGTTTAAGTGACTTAAAAAATTGTCGTAGAAAAAGTCAAGTGGTCAAAAGTTATACACATTTTCAAATCAGTTTTCCACCAAAAAAACCAAAATGGTGAATTTGTTTCTTAGTAATAAAAAATATAATTGTAACTCAAATTTCATTAGTTTTTTCATTTTTAAATAATTTTTATTGACTTTATGTTTGACTTCTTGGCGACCGAAAGTTTTAGTAGTAAAAATCTCAGAAGAATCTCATGTTTTAGTATCGTAGCAATAAGCCATAAAATTTTGAGAGGCTAAATTTAAAAGTTCTACGACAGAAATAAAGAACAAAAATATAAAATAACCAATAATGTTTTAACAAACAGTAATTATTACACATTGATATTGTTTTTATGTTAATATCTCTTAAAAATATTTATTCACTGTTTTTTTATTGTAGCATCTAAAATAGATAATAGTGTTTTAAACTATTTAGTATTTAAACATTATAAGCAAATAGATGATGAACCATGTCCTTTTTGGATAAAGAAGACAAGGTAAATACATTTTTATATCACGTTCTAAGCAAATAACATTTAAAAAAGCAATTTTGCATTAAATAGTTTTTATATTAACACTACTTGCTTCCTAAGGCCTGCCTGCAAAAAGGCTGAATTAAGTTATACATTTACATTTGCTTTTTGATTATATATGATGCAAGTTTGATTATTTGATTATTAAAAAAATCTTAATTGGTTTAACATAACCATAGCGAAGACGTCACCACTGAGGTGGTGAGAATTTCACTTAAATCAGAGCTTAATTCAGTTTAGGCGCGGGTACACCTAATGTATTTCAAAGATCATCCGTCCTAGCAATAAAACTACTCAAAAAAATAATTAAGCCATTTTTTATAATAAAACATATTAGTGCCAAATTTATAAAATAAAATTTAGATAATTATTAGACACTAAGCAATAATGTGTGGCTTTTTATAAATACACTATTGGACAGTGCCTTTTTTAGACAATAATTAATTCTAAATCAGGGTTTTTAGAGTGTTTTGCCTGTTAATAATATCGTGCAATTTTAACGAAAAAGTGCAATTCATAAAAAAATCGGTTTACCTATAGCATGTTTTTATTAAAAATATTTAGAACTGTTGTACTTATACCAATATTTATTACGTACTTTACGTATGTAGATGTTTTTAATGTTTTTATTCATTTATTCTAATCAAATATGTAACATGAAGCAAAGTTTAAAATATTGGTAGCTTACTATTTACTTTATTTTTGTGTGGTATTGTAGATATATCATTGTGTCATAATAATATTTAATGTTATTATTAATTACAAATAAAATTAATTGTTGATTAATTTTTTGACCTAACCTGGTTAATTAATGTATCAAGATTATGGTATGTATTATTTGCACAACTTAATAAATGTCTTACTAAATGTTAATCCCACTTTTTTTATTTTTTTAAATAATAATTAAAATTATTTTAATGCCTAATTACTTTGGGGTGATTTTTTATGCTTTATATGTGTTTCACCTTAAATGTTATGTCCAAGCAGAAAAATAACTAACCAGACATTTTATCCTGCTAGTTAACTGGGTAATTTTACGCCATTTTATTACAACTAAAAAATTTCTTATCTCGAAAGTCAGATAGACACATGAATTCGAAAGCATGAGATTTAGTTATTAAATCATACATCACTTATTATACACTTCGCAAGACCGAAGAGTACATTACAATCGATCAGGCCAAACCTAAATTGTCAATTTTTATGGTAGAGCAAAAATTTCTACAGATTCATATTTTCATAGAACTTTCGAAAAATCTGTCTGTTTATTTCACATTTAAATAAAAAAAATCGATGTTTACAATGGAAAGGACGCAATTGTTTAAAAAATAATCACATAAAAATAAAGCCACAAAACAAAGTTCTCAAAGTTAAAAATGAATCTCCAATAGAATCATATTTTGTGATTTCATTTATTATTATTCTTAATGCTTAAGATTTACAGATCTTCTAATCTGTGCTCCTAGAAGATCGTATAAGTTTGAGTGCCTAGATGTCATATTGACAGATATTGTCGCCATATAGAGTGACGACATGCATCATTCCATCTCTGTCATCCACATATGAGCAAAAATGACAACAATTACAACTTACAAATACAATTGATGACATAATCTGTATGACAGAGATGGAATGATGCTTGTCGCCACTCTATAAGGTGACAATATCTGTCAATATGACATCTAGGCACTTTAGTATAAGTCATCTCCGTTGAGTTCCCGTCAATTCTACTATACAGGGTGTTACCAAATAAGTAGAAAAAAGGGGGTAATTCCTGAACCGATTTTAAGAAAAAAAGTTCATATAAACATGTGTCCGAAAATCCTTCGTTCCTGAGATACAGCACCCCTAAAAAATCAGTTTTTTCGCTATAATTTTGAAAAGAATAATTTTTTCAAAAAATTTTATAGGACCTATTTGATTTATCTAATTACTAGAAATATTTTCCTCTTTGTAAAATTTAAAAAAACGTGTTAATAGTGGGGGCCCTCAGGGGGCTGTAAGAAAAATAAAAGTCAAAATCGGGCATATGTTTGTAGGAACTTTTTTTCTTAAAATGGGTTCAGGAATTACCCCCTGAATTTTTTCCTACTTATTCGGTAACACCCTGTATAGCACACTCATACGAGTTTCTAGGAGCCCAGATTAGAAGATCTGTGAATTTAAATCTCTAGACTTAATGCATTTGAAGAATTTTTTATACTTCAAATTAAGTATAATTTTCTACTAAAGAAAAAAATGTAAAAAAAGGGTACCAATCTAATTGCAAAATTTGGTGCAGATTCTATATAACGAATTGAAGGGGATCCTCTGGGTGCTCATAACCCCCTTTCTGAAACAGGTAAAGAACCCCAATTTGGGGTTTAACTCTTTGGATCTCCAGCTATAACATAAGTCGAATAAAGGCTATCTACCTCTAATTTTGGCGATGTCCAAATACGGATTAACTGTACATTTTAACAACTAACTCATTAGCTCTAAGAAATTAAAATGTATATAAACAATAAAAATCAAATACAAAACAATTTGTCTTTTATTTATTATTAATTAGTTTACATGCATCATTCGTTGAAAAAAAAATGTAAAAAAAGGATAGCAGAAAGCTTATAACAACATCCAGTCCAAATCCAAACAACTTTTGAATGAACAGGAAACTTCAGTTCCAAAGGTTATTCTAACAAAAAAGGGTCTGTAAATTTAAATATCTTCTCAATTATGAATTAAATAAAATGAAAAATAATTGATCTCTAAAAAATTAGAAAGAAGCCGCACATGATTACCATAAACAAATTAAACTCAATTAGGAGTTAATTTAATATGCCCTCATTTTGGTGATTAATGATTTTCTAAGATTATGCTTATTTTTACTGTACCAGTTCAACCACTCGGCAACGTCAGGTTTGCTTTTATCTCCATGGGCCTCCAGTTGCTGATAATATGCTGATCTTATCAACTTGAAGAATGGATACGATGAGTAGGCGTTGTGAGTTATGGGGTCGAAATATTTAGCGGGACCACTAAAAAGTTATTAAAAAAATATTTAAAAAAAAAATCTCATAACTTAAAGGCACAATAATAGACGGGCTTATTTACATTTCAGGAAGATTTAACAACAAGAAACAGTAGATTGTTTCTTGTTGTTAAATCTTCCTAAAATGTATATCTAACCTACACAGACAAAAACAAAGAGAAATGTACCGGTTATGCCCACATAAAGATCTGTAACATTTAGTGATGTTTAGCCATATTAAACATAAAAGTAAACTAAAATGTTAAAAAAGTAGGCCTATGCAAGGGCTCATGCACTTATTTGTATATTGAAATAAATCCGTAGTAACATTTACAGCAATAAAATTTCGCGACAATTGTTAAAGTGCCCATAATCGGCGCATTTCCCCTACATAGTTGCAGTTTTTCTTTTACTATATTGGATGTCCCAGAATTGGTGCACCTGTATGGTACGCTGTTGGGACATGCCTAGGGATCCCCAGATAATTGTCAAAATAAATTTATTTCATATACCCTCGGAGATATAAGGCATCAAAGTGCGAAACATTAAACGCATATACAGTACCTTGAAAACAACGGCACATTTTAACGAAAAATATGGCTGAATACAAAGACACATAAAATTAATTTTCTGGGGATCTCTATTTTAATTTAATGCGCCTATTCTGGGACCCTATATGCATAGACAAATTAATAACTTAGACTGACAGTGACGGCCTTTTTCATGAATCGCGGTATTTCAGATATCTGTAAAATTTTACAGTTTTCTATGGTGATTTTATTTTAAGGTTAGGTTTTTGTACAGATTTTTATTTTGATTTACACCAAGTACATAGATGACATTTTATTAAAATTAAATTAAAAATGTCAAATAAACTTCAATTAAAAAAAAATAGTAATAAAAACTCCTGATACTTCCTTCTACAACAAAGTTTACGTACGCGCTTGTTATTTAAGTGTTGCATAAACACAAACAGATTGAGTAGATCTACTTTTTTGCATTCCAAAGAATTTTTTGCCAAGATTGGTGAATTTTTGCATTCATTCAAACAGTTAACTCCAGTTTTGATTTATTTAAGCTTGTCGTAATTGCCGTCGTCATGTCGTAATTTAAAGCATCCACTGTTTCTTTTGGGGACAGGAACCACTGCCCGCTTATTTCATTCACAAATACACTATTTTTCTGAATATTTTGATAGTCTTGAATTTTATGGGTTCAATTTTGATTTAATTTTAAAAAGTTGTAGCAGATTAGAGTTATTTTTACATTTAATGAAGGCAACATTAACATTAATCACTTAATTTTAAATAAAAACATGTTTTTTGAACATTTGAATATTATTTTGAATAAAGTCAATTTGACATAAATAATATGTTTAGTTTAGAGCACTTACTAGATTTAATTTTTGGTAGAATAAAAAAACAACGACATCTACCCATGAAATTTTGAAGCTTGAAGCGCCCTCTACTTTTCAGAGTGGCCCTCTACCTTTTAAAACCTCGCGCACTGATACTCTAGTAAATTCATTCTCTTTGCTATATGTATAGTTACCATATAAATGATCATGTGTTTTAAGTTTAATCATTGGCGTAACAATTGGACAGCTTTTTGCTTCACTACAAATTTGGATTTAAAAAAAAATTTCGCTGCTTCCTACCAATTAAAATAATTCGTATTTGAGTTTAGAAATATGGTAAAATTATTAAAATTAAAAATAATCATAATTCTGCTTGTTTATTATGAGTTTGATTAGTTTCGCCTATGGTATGTTTCAGACGACGCCATTTTCCGGAAATTATAAAAATGATGTGTAATGCCCTATTTTTGTATTCAATAAATGAGATAATAGCTTTGTCTATTATTTTTAATTAGTGTTTTTGCTCTTGTATGAAACATAATATAATAGAAAAGAAAACTTACCCGGTCATAACACATTTGTAGTTCTTTACTGGAGGCAAAGGAGGTTGTACATTGAATATTTTGTTGTAAATAATATCGTGGGGGTCATTTAATATCGTGATAAAGGACCTTTCGTAATATTTTTGATCTCCAACCACTTCTTTTTTCACAGAACTAAAAACAAAAAAAAAATTAAATTCTGGGGTATTTTATGTGAAAAAAATTTACTCTTCTTCGGAAATCTCTTCAATTAAGGGCATTCGCATGGATTTGTATTGAATTATAGGTCCTATAGTGGTTTTTTTGACTGCTCGGCGAGTTTTCTTCTCACTCTCCATTTTTTGATATTTCTCTACAAAAAAAGAAATAAAGAATCGCACAACACTTAAGGGTGTTTTGATTACCCAATGATTTAATATTTTCAAGCTCGGTAAGTTTGGCCTCCTCAAGTAATTCCTCCTGGGTGGGAATCCATTCCTCTTCCTTGACTTTTTTGGGTTTCTTTCGCTGTTCCAAATCTCGTACTTTTATTCGTTGTGCTGTTGCCGCTGTTTTGGCTGCAGTTGACTTCCGGATTGATTTTCTTCCTGCAAAATTATCTAATTTACAAAACTGCTACGCTTTCATCTTAAAACACTTACCAGAAGCTCCTGAAGAGTGGGATTCTCGATAGCGCTGATGCTGCTGCTGGGGAACTGTTTTGATTCTACTCGTGCTAGGCCTTTGAACTTTCGGTTTGGTTTTACTTGGAGCAGGTACTGGTTCCTACAACGTTTTATTGTAATATACCTACAAATCGAACTTTTAATCAAGTAAATACCTTGTACGCCTTGGTAACAAGCCGACGCTTTTTCTTCTGCCCTTCTTCCTCATTATCTGACACTGGTTCGTCATTTTCATCAATACTGAAGTCAGAATCTACTACATCTTCACCTTCGTCCTCTTCCCTGTAAGTAACCAAAGTTAAAAATGATTTTAAATGCATGAAATAAGAATTTTACTCGTATTCCCGGTCAGATTCTGTTTCCATAAAACCACCATAGTTTGTTTTGTAGAACTCATCTTGGCAATCGTCCTCTTCGTTTAGTAACTTTGATAACTTATTTCCAGCATTTGATCTTCGTTCTCTTTGCATTATTTATTGTAATTTTCGCTTTTTTGTCCGGATTCTACCAAACAAAAATAATCACATAACCCTATTTATTTCGAAAACTCCGTGTCGTTGTGAACGCTGCTTTCCATACTAAAGGTGCGTTTAAATTAACGTAACGCAAAAAAATAGTTGTGATCCAACACGAACTTTATGACGGTTACACTACCACTCATCTCCACCTCGAGAATTTTGTCACCAGACCCCCACTCTTTTTCCCCTCTCGAGTCTTGCATGTTGTGCTACTGGACGCTACTCAATGCTATTTATATGCATTTTTATGATTATTCAAGAATGTATTGCTTTATTTTTAATAAATTAATATAAATTTGAGTCTTAACTTGTTTAAGTTTAATTCAAAATACCTAAAAACACTTATTTTTATAAATGTAATAAAGAAAATCTAGTTTAATGGTTTCCCTTTTTACTTAAACAAGTTCACAGGTATTAGATGGATATAATAAAAATATAAATTTACAATTGTGCATTTTTTTAACTGACTTTATAAGGTAGGTAATACAAAATCTATGGAGAGGAACAATTTCTGGTTTGGTTCAGAAAAAATAAATCTTAAAATAGTGATGACTTAAATGTGTTTTTCTTGATTTGGGGTGTCTTCCCCCAACTTTTTTAATGTTTAAAAAATTGGTAAATGTGTATTTTTGCATAGGATTGTTAAAACAAAAAAAATTGGAGAGGGACAATCCCTGGTTTGGTCACAAATCAAAATGGAGGTAACTTTACAGTGTTTTTCTTGATTTGGGGTGTCTTCCCCCAACTTTTTTCATGTTAAAAAAATTGCAAAAATTGTATTTTTACATAAGATTGTTAAAACAAAAAAAATTGGAGGGGGACAATCCCTGGTTTGGTCACAAATCAAAATGGAGGTAACTTTACAGTGTTTTTCTTGATTTGGGGTGTCTTCCCCCAACTTTTTTCATGTTTAAAAAATTGGTAAATGTGTATTTTTGCATGAGATTGTTAAAACAAAAAAAATTGGAGAGGGACAATCCCTGGTTTGGTCACAAATCAAGATGAAGGTAACTTTACAGTGTTTTTCTTGATTTGGGGTGTCTTCCCCCAACTTTTTTTATGTTTAAAAAATTGGTAAATGTGTATTTTTGCATGAAATTGTTAAAACAAAAAAAATTGGATAGGGACAATCCCTGGTTTGGTCACAAATCAAGATGGAGGTAACTTTACAGTGTTTTTCTTGATTTGGGGTGTCTTCCCCCAACTTTTTTCATGTTAAAAAAATTGCAAAAATTGTATTTTTACATAAGATTGTTAAAACAAAAAAAATTGGAGAGGGACAATCCCTGGTTTGGTCACAAATCAAAATGGAGGTAACTTTACAGTGTTTTTCTTGATTTGGGGTGTCTTCCCCTAACTTTTTTCATGTTTAAAAAATTGGTAAATGTGTATTTTTGCATGAGATTGTTAAAACAAAAAAAATTGGAGAGGGACAATCCCTGGTTTGGTCACCAATCAAGATGGAGGTAACTTTACAGTGTTTTTTTGATTTGGGGTGTCTTCCCCCAACTTTTTTCAGGTTTAAAAAATTGGTAAATGTGTAATTTTGCATAGGATTGTTAAAACAAAAAAAATTGGAGAGGGACAATCCCTGGTTTGGTCACAAATCAAGATGGAGGTAACTTTACAGTGTTTTTCTTGATTTGGGGTGTCTTCCCCCAACTTTCTTCATGTTTAAAAAATTGGTAAATGTGTATTTTTGCATAGGATTGCTAAAACAAAAAAAAATGGAGAGGGACAATTTCTGGTTTGGTCACAAATCAAAATGAAGGTAACTTTACAGTGTTTTTCTTGATTTGGGGTGTCTTCCCCCAACTTTCTTCATGTTTAAAAAATTGTATAAAATCGTTAATATTCATCTTAGAGCAAACATTTTTGCAGATTCGTTCGTTTCATGAGTTTTTAAGACTATTATTTTTTGTCCGTCGGTCTGTAACAAAACTTGTTATCACCATAACTGAAGAACGGTTTATTTAATTGACTTGAGATTTGGTGCAAAAATCAATCTCGTTTGGGGCAAGAATCCTATTGTTTTTGGAAAAAATCAAATAATAAATAGGGGGTAGGAACCACCCCCAAAGTTGAAATTAATTCATATTTCGGTTAATATCAAACCGAAATATAAATTATTATACTCTTCGCTAAAGAGTATATTGCGATTACTCGGACCTTCTCTAAAATCGTTAATATTCATCCTAGAGCAAAAATTTTTGCAGATTCGTTCGTTTCATGACTTTTTAAGACTTATATTTTTTGTCCGTCTGTCTGTCTGTAACGAAATTTGTGACCACCATAACTCAAGAACGGTTTATAGGATCGACTTGAGATTTAACACAAAAATCAATTCTATTTAGTGGAAGAGCCCTATTGTTTTTGGAAAAAATCAAGTAATAAATAGAGGGTTAAAAACACCCCCAAAGTAGAAAAAAATTCATATTTTCGTTAATATCAACTTAATGAAAAAAAATATTCCTAATAAAATTAAAGATTGTATTTTTGCCTATAACAAAGCATCTGGTAATTTTTTTGTATCCCCACCCGTTTACAAAAAAAAATAAGTTTTACGTTGTTTTCAATAAAATAAAAAATGCACCTTTTTAATCATCTACTGCGAAGAGTATCATATATAATGTGTAACAATTATATAAAAATAAAAAAAATAGTCATAAAAAATGAGCTATCTGCGAAGTTTAACTTTTTAAATGATCTATCCCACTCACTGATCTAATCCGCTCTTGTTATTTACTGCGAACAGTATCATATAGAATGTGTATGTGTAACAATTATATTCAAATAAAAAAAAGTCATAAAAAAGACCTATCTGCGAAGTGTAACTTTTTAAATGATCTAACCCACTCACTGATCTAACCCGTTTTCAAAATTATTCACATTTCATGTTGCATTCTGGTTTTTAAAATCTTTTTGCAATTTTTTTTTCTTGAAAACTTAAGCCTCTTATAAACTAGCGTAAACAAAAAAAAACTAGAATTGGCCCCACAATAGGACACTGGGCCCCCTTTTTGGGGCACCTGACCCCTTTTTGGGGCTCATATTTTTTTTTATTTTGTAAAGAAAAAAATACTAGGCGTTTGAAGATTTTATTACAAAAAAAGTACATCATTGTCATCATTTAAAGTCCGGTGCCCCAAAAGGGGGCCCAGTGTCCTTTTGTGGGGCAAACTTAAATATGTTTTTTTTACGCTAGTTTATAATAGTTTTAAGTTTTCAAGAAAAAAAAATTGCAATAATATTTCAAAAAGCCCCAAAAAGGGGGCCAGATGCTCCAAAAAGGGGGCCCAGTGTCCTATTGTGGGGCCAATTCTAGTTTTTTTTTGTTTACGCTAGTTTATAATAGTTTTATGTTTTCCAGAAATAAAAATTGAAAAATATTTTCAAAAGTAGAATGCAACATGAAATTATGAAATGTGAATAATTTTGAAAACGGGTTGGTTTTTTCAAAAAAAATGTTGTATAATTTTTTCTTCGTATTAAACGTATCTTACCGATAAAATAATTTATTTTTTGAAAATTCAAATACAAAAAAAGTTATGCCCCAAGAGGGGGCGCAGGTGTCCCATTTTGAGGTTATGTAATAAATATATGGATTTCTCTTTGCGACCATTGTGTCGATCATAAAAAGTAAGACAATTATACCAAATTTTGTTTTTCTATGTTGTTTCCTTTAATAGTAATGAAAAAAAAACATAAAAATTTTGGTTTTTGAAAGCGGGGCACGTTTGGATACGGGTAAATGGGGCTTAATCGAACTATTTTTGGGTAAGTAATCTTGGGATAAATTATTGAAACGACTTTCGGAAACACCCTGTATATTTTAAGCATGCAACGAAATTCATTAAAGCGTTTTAAAGCACTAACGAATAATATATCTACATGAAAATCTACATCATTAACGGTGTCATGATTTTTTGATATTACATAATATTTAATATCTAATGCAAAATACACATTTACCAGTTTTTTAAAGATGAAGAAAGTTGGGGGAAGACACCCCAAATCAAGAAAAACACTGTAAAGTTACCTCCATTTTGATTTGTCACCAAACCAGGGATTGTCCCTCTCCAATTTTTTTTGTTTTAACAATCCTATGCAAAAATACACATTTACCAATTTTTTAAACATAAAAAAAGTTGGGGGAAGACACCCCAAATCAAGAAAAACACTGTAAAGTTACCTCCATCTTGATTTGTGACCAAACCAGGGATTGTCCCTCTCCAATTTTTTTTGTTTTAACAATCTTATGTAAAAATACAATTTTTGCAATTTTTTAAACATGAAAAAAGTAGGGGGAAGACACCCCAAATCAAGAAAAACACTGTAAAGTTACCTCCATTTTGATTTGTGACCAAACCAGGGATTGTCCCTCTCCAATTTTCTTTGTTTTAACAATCTTATGTAAAAATACAATTTTTGCAATTTTTTAAACATGAAAAAAGTTGGGGGAAGACACCCCAAATCAAGAAAAACACTGTAAAGTTACCTCCATTTTGATTTGTGACCAAACCAGGGATTGTCCCTCTCCAATTTTATTTGTTTTAACAATCTTATGTAAAAATACAATTTTTGCAATTTTTTAAACATGAAAAAAGTAGGGGGAAGACACCCCAAATCAAGAAAAACACTGTAAAGTTACCTCCATCTTGATTTGTGACCAAACCAGGGATTGTCCCTCTCCATTTTTTTTTGTTTTAACAATCCTATGCAAAAATACACATTTACCAATTTTTTAAACATGAAAAAAGTTGGGGGAAGACACCCCAAATCAAGAAAAACACTGTAAAGTTACCTCCATTTTGATTTGTGACCAAACCAGGGATTGTCCCTCTCCAATTTTTTTTGTTTTAACAATCTTATGTAAAAATACAATTTTTGCAATTTTTTTAACATGAAAAAAGTTGGGGGAAGACACCCCAAATCAAGAAAAACACTGTAAAGTTACCTCCATCTTGATTTGTGACCAAACCAGGGATTGTCCCTCTCCATTTTTTTTTGTTTTAACAATTCTATGCAAAAATACACATTTACCAATTTTTTAAACATGAAAAAAGTTGGGGGAAGACACCCCAAATCAAGAAAAACACTGTAAAGTTACCTCCATCTTGATTTGTGACCAAACCAGGGATTGTCCCTCTCCAATTTTTTTTGTTTTAACAATCTCATGCAAAAATACACATTTACCAATTTTTTAAACATGAAAAAAGTTGGGGGAAGGCACCCCAAATCAAGAAAAACACTGTAAAGTTACCTCCATCTTGATTTGTGACCAAACCAGGGATTGTCCCTATCCAATTTTTTTTGTTTTAACAATCTCATGCAAAAATACACATTTACCAATTTTTTAAACATAAAAAAAGTTGGGGGAAGACACCCCAAATCAAGAAAAACACTGTAAAGTTACCTCCATCTTGATTTGTGACCAAACCAGGGATTGTCCCTCTCCAATTTTTTTTGTTTTAACAATCTCATGCAAAAATACACATTAACCAATTTTTTAAACATAAAAAAAGTTGGGGGAAAACACCCCAAATCAAGAAAAACACTGTAAAGTTACCTCCATCTTGATTTGTGACCAAACCAGGGATTGTCCCTCTCCAATTTTTTTTGTTTTAACAATCTTGTGTAAAAATACAATTTTTGCAATTTTTTAAACATGAAAAAAGTAGGGGGAAGACACCCCAAATCAAGAAAAACACTGTAAAGTTACCTCCATTTTGATTTGTGACCAAACCAGGGATTGTCCCTCTCCAATTTTCTTTGTTTTAACAATCTTATGTAAAAATACAATTTTTGCAATTTTTTAAACATGAAAAAAGTTGGGGAAAGACACCCCAAATCAAGAAAAACACTGTAAAGTTACCTCCATTTTGATTTGTGACCAAACCAGGGATTGTCCCTCTCCAATTTTTTTTGTTTTAACAATCTTATGTAAAAATACAATTTTTGCAATTTTTTAAACATGAAAAAAGTAGGGGGAAGACACCCCAAATCAAGAAAAACACTGTAAAGTTACCTCCATCTTGATTTGTGACCAAACCAGGGATTGTCCCTCTCCATTTTTTTTTGTTTTAACAATCCTATGCAAAAATACACATTTACCAATTTTTTAAACATGAAAAAAGTTGGGGGAAGACACCCCAAATCAAGAAAAACACTGTAAAGTTACCTCCATTTTGATTTGTGACCAAACCAGGGATTGTCCCTCTCCAATTTTTTTTGTTTTAACAATCTCATGCAAAAATACACATTTACCAATTTTTTAAACATGAAAAAAGTTGGGGGAAGGCACCCCAAATCAAGAAAAACACTGTAAAGTTACCTCCATCTTGATTTGTGACCAAACCAGGGATTGTCCCTCTCCATTTTTTTTTGTTTTAACAATCCTATGCAAAAATACACATTTACCAATTTTTTAAACATGAAAAAAGTTGGGGGAAGACACCCCAAATCAAGAAAAACACTGTAAAGTTACCTCCATCTTGATTTGTGACCAAACCAGGGATTGTCCCTCTCCAATTTTTTTTGTTTTAACAATCTCATGCAAAAATACACATTTACCAATTTTTTTAACATGAAAAAAGTTGGGGGAAGACACCCCAAATCAAGAAAAACACTGTAAAGTTACCTCCATTTTGATTTGTGACCAAACCAGGGATTGTCCCTCTCCAATTTTTTTTGTTTTAACAATCCTTTGCAAAAATACACATTTACCAATTTTTTAAACATGAAAAAAGTTGGGGGAAGGCACCCCAAATCAAGAAAAACACTGTAAAGTTACCTCCATTTTGATTTGTGACCAAACCAGGGATTGTCCCTCTCCAATTTTTTTTGTTTTAACAATCTTATGTAAAAATACAATTTTTGCAATTTTTTTAACATAAAAAAAGTTGGGGGAAGACACCCCAAATCAAGAAAAACACTGTAAAGTTACCTCCATTTTGATTTGTGACCAAACCAGGGATTGTCCCTCTCCAATTTTTTTTGTTTTAACAATCCTATGCAAAAATACACATTTACCAATTTTTTAAACATGAAAAAAGTTGGGGGAAGACACCCCAAATCAAGAAAAACACTGTAAAGTTACCTCCATCTTGATTTGTGACCAAACCAGGGATTGTCCCTCTCCAATTTTTTTTGTTTTAACAATCTCATGCAAAAATACACATTTACCAATTTTTTAAACATGAAAAAAGTTGGGGGAAGACACCCCAAATCAAGAAAAACACTGTAAAGTTACCTCCATTTTGATTTGTGACCAAACCAGGGATTGTCCCTCTCCAATTTTTTTTGTTTTAACAATCTTATGTAAAAATACAATTTTTGCAATTTTTTTAACATGAAAAAAGTTGGGGGAAGACACCCCAAATCAAGAAAAACACTGTAAAGTTACCTCCATCTTGATTTGTGACCAAACCAGGGATTGTCCCTCTCCAATTTTTTTTGTTTTAACAATCCTATGCAAAAATACACATTTACCAATTTTTTAAACATGAAAAAAGTTGGGGGAAGGCACCCCAAATCAAGAAAAACACTGTAAAGTTACCTCCATTTTGATTTGTGACCAAACCAGGGATTGTCCCCCTCCAATTTTTTTTGTTTTAACAATCTTATGTAAAAATACAATTTTTGCAATTTTTTTAACATAAAAAAAGTTGGGGGAAGACACCCCAAATCAAGAAAAACACTGTAAAGTTACCTCCATCTTGATTTGTGACCAAACCAGGGATTGTCCCTCTCCAATTTTTTTTGTTTTAACAATCCTATGCAAAAATACACATTTACCAATTTTTTAAACATGAAAAAAGTTGGGGGAAGGCACCCCAAATCAAGAAAAACACTGTAAAGTTACCTCCATTTTGATTTGTGACCAAACCAGGGATTGTCCCCCTCCAATTTTTTTTGTTTTAACAATCTTATGTAAAAATACAATTTTTGCAATTTTTTTAACATGAAAAAAGTTGGGGGAAGACACCCCAAATCAAGAAAAACACTGTAAAGTTACCTCCATTTTGATTTGTGACCAAACCAGGGATTGTCCCTCTCCAATTTTTTTTGTTTTAGCAATCCTATGCAAAAAGACACATTTACCAATTTTTTTAACATGAAAAAAGTTGGGGGAAGACACCCCAAATCAAGAAAAACACTGTAAAGTTACCTCCATCTTGATTTGTGACCAAACCAGGGATTGTCCCTCTCCAATTTTTTTTGTTTTAACAATCTCATGCAAAAATACACATTTACCAATTTTTTAAACATGAAAAAAGTTGGGGGAAGACACCCCAAATCAAGAAAAACACTGTAAAGTTACCTCCATTTTGATTTGTGACCAAACCAGGGATTGTCCCTCTCCAATTTTTTTTGTTTTAACAATCTTATGTAAAAATACAATTTTTGCAATTTTTTTAACATGAAAAAAGTTGGGGGAAGACACCCCAAATCAAGAAAAACACTGTAAAGTTACCTCCATCTTGATTTGTGACCAAACCAGGGATTGTCCCTATCCAATTTTTTTTGTTTTAACAATTTCATGCAAAAATACACATTTACCAATTTTTTAAACATAAAAAAAGTTGGGGGAAGACACCCCAAATCAAGAAAAACACTGTAAAGTTACCTCCATCTTGATTTGTGACCAAACCAGGGATTGTCCCTCTCCAATTTTTTTTGTTTTAACAATCTCATGCAAAAATACACATTTACCAATTTTTTAAACATGAAAAAAGTTGGGGGAAGACACCCCAAATCAAGAAAAACACTGTAAAGTTACCTCCATTTTGATTTGTGACCAAACCAGGGATTGTCCCCCTCCAATTTTTTTTGTTTTAACAATCTTATGTAAAAATACAATTTTTGCAATTTTTTTAACATGAAAAAAGTTGGGGGAAGACACCCCAAATCAAGAAAAACACTGTAAAGTTACCTCCATTTTGATTTGTGACCAAACCAGGGATTGTCCCTCTCCAATTTTTTTTGTTTTAACAATCCTATGCAAAAATACACATTTACCAATTTTTTAAACATTAAAAAAGTTGGGGGAAGACACCCCAAATCAAGAAAAACACATTTAAGTCATCACTATTTTAAGATTTATTTTTTCTGAACCAAACCAGAAATTGTTCCTCTCCATAGATTTTGTATTACCTACCTTATAAAGTCAGTTAAAAAAATGCACAATTGTAAATTTATATTTTTATTATATCCATCTAATACCTGTGAACTTGTTTAAGTAAAAAGGGAAACCATTAAACTAGATTTTCTTTATTACATTTATAAAAATAAGTGTTTTTAGGTATTTTGAATTAAACTTAAACAAGTTAAGACTCAAATTTATATTAATTTATTAAAAATAAAGCAATACATTCTTGAATAATCATAAAAATGCATATAAATAGCATTGAGTAGCGTCCAGTAGCACAACATGCAAGACTCGAGAGGGGAAAAAGAGTGGGGGTCTGGTGACAAAATTCTCGAGGTGGAGATGAGTGGTAGTGTAACCGTCATGAACTTTTTAAGTTCGTGGTTTAAACGTCAAAATTTAACAACATTCAACTTTTGGCAAATGCAAATCTTGCAAATGGTGCTTTGGGGATCTCCCACGAAAGTTTTGTAATGTAAACACAGCTGAGTTTTGATTGTTTGCTTTTTACTTCCAAATAATTTAATATTCGAAAACAATCTATTGTGATAAGTAAACCTAGGTAATTATTTTATTTGCATGTTGTTGATTTTATTGAGAAATTGAATATCTAAATTTAGATGATTTTTTTTCTATTTCATAACAATAAATACGACCAAAGATATGAATTTGCTTAGCAGTCCAAAATCGAGTCATAAATGCTAAATATTTTAAATACATATTCAAATAATTTTGTTAATTCAATGACAAATTTCGATAACAACGCAGAACTTTGCAGAGATTAGAATGTTATTGGCGAAGTGATTCGTTCTGCATTGTTGAATCTTACGGAAATTGTTTTTATGGTAGAATATTTTTTTTAGGATCTTCTAAGTAATATGAGCTTTCAAGGATTAACATTTGCATTAGTGGCTGTAGCAGGAATTGGAGCAGCTTTATACGCATTATTTAGTGGGGTCGGAAACAATCCAAATCAAGCCCATGGATATGGAGGTAGTGCTCGGACAGATAACACTAATCACGAATACATTTTTCGACCGACAAATAGACCAAACTCCAATGAGTAAGTTTCAATTATTGTCCAACATTAAAAGTAATAAATCTTCCAAATCTAAGACGCTAAAAATTATCGTTTTAACTTGGATTAATAAGATAAAAACTAATGTTTGCAGCTCACGACGCCGACGGAGGCGAAACAATGAAGAAGATTCGTCAGAGACATGCAGTATTTGCCTAGAACCCTTAGAACTTGGTAGTTTGGTTATAACTCAATGTGGACACAGGTTTCATCTTCCTTGTCTGTACAAAAATGCGCAGCAGGCAGGAAAAAGTATGAAATGTCCTCTTTGCAGGGCAGACGTTAATGACTTTCAATAATTTGTTACAAAAGTTGGTTTTTAATTTGGTTTCAATAAACTCACAAAATGTACAATCATTTGTTGGGATATACTTCTTGGACATTATTGGATTTAATGAAATACGTATACTTATCATACTGACTGTTTCTCATATCACAGGTAGTATGGACAAAAAAAAACAATCTAAATTAAGAGGTAATGTTAGCAAGAATTTTGGAAAAGTAAGCGGTATAATTCCTGCCAATTTTTCGGCAAGTTTCTATAATTTTAAATATACAAAAGTGGGTAAAACTACTAAAAAATGAGTTGGTAACAAAAAGCACGCCATCGAATGTTGTCATAATTCTTTGAACATAACATAATGTTTAATATTTCTTTACTCAGTCCAATAAACGCATTGCAGAAAAAAGAGATTTTTAAAAACATCAGAAGTGGGATTGGTTTTTTCGTACAAGTAAATTGATAAGTACGTATAAGTCATAACGCTTTATAAATTTTATGTAGTAACTAATTTTAATCTAGTGTAATTTATAGAATTTTCTGCGTAATATAAAAGATTCTAGTTACAGAATTCTCTGTCGTTGGAAAGCATATTTTAAAAGCGATTGGCCTATCATAAAGTTTTGGCAGAGTTATGACTCATATGTGCAAATATTAATTTACTTGTACGAAAAATAGTAAATACGATTCCACTTTGATGTTTTTTGTTTTTAACATTAAAAATATGCTACTTGTTTAACCTGCCATTTTCTTGGACTAAAAAAAATATATTTAATATTATGTTATTCTTTATAAATCATAACAACGTTTATGATGTGGATTTATATGTTGCTAGCCTTTTGGCAGGTATTCTTAACCCGACTTAATTTTTATAATGTTTAAGGGATGACTTCATTAAACTTTCGTGTGTTGTTTTGCTATTTATTCCGATGTAATGAGTACCGCAATTTTGACACAAATTGGGGTTTTAGTGCTGATTTTTATTGTAGTTAGAGTTTCTAAATAAAAATGTATCTTATAGCAGTGAATACCAATTACTCAATGCTTATAGTAATCTCAATTAAGAAGGTAAAAAATTTATTAAGCTCTTGGTCTAGTCCATTTTAAAATGTTTTTAAGCCTTAGGCCTTTTTGTTTTCTGATCTGTTTTTCCACATAAGCAATAAAAGAAGTTAATTTACCGGTCAAAAACGTAGTTAGCCAAATTGACCGGTTTTTTTACCGGTAAAAAATCCGGTCAAAAATGATTTATTTTTTTATTTCAAAAATGGATGTATTTTGCCTAGGGGATTCTAAAATGACCAAATACTTGTAATTTTTTTGCCCACATTTACCAAAATTTGTAAAAAACCTTAAAAAATCAAAATGTTGCTATACATTTGTCTGCATTGGTAATTACATATAAAACTAAGATAACCTTCGCAAACTAATTTCAATAACTTAATTTCTCATTCGTCGATTTTTTTATTATTTTTATTTTAGGTTTTTAAACAAATAAAAGTATAACTCACAGAACCCCCCTTAAAAAAAATCAAAAATTGACATTTGACAGCCATTTCTTCTTCTTCTTACAATTGTTTTAGCTTTAGAATCATTTTTAGCCAAATTGACCGGTCAAAATCATTTTTGACCGGTAAAAAAACCGGTTAAAAATCCGGTAAAAAATCCGGTAAAAAAACCTTCTCACAACACTATAAAAAACGATGAAGACTTAAATCTATGTCAAAAAAAAAGATATTTCAAAATAAACTTAAATTGTTTTAAATCTTTTAAATTAGGAGGGTTTTGTGTTTTATTTAAAATAATTTTGCCGCTGGACAGCTTTTAAGAAATCGTGATATTTTTCGCGAATCTAATTTAATTTTGTTTCTAGAAAATATGTACAAAATAATGTATCTTAGAATTAATGGTTTAATATTCTTTATTTAATTTTGGTGTGATTTTACTCTGCTTTAGCTTTAATGATATTAAAATATGGTAGAAGAGAAGACTTGTGATAGTTTCTAGACAATTTGTTATCTTATAATTTTAGGAAAATGTCTACAAATCATTTAATAAACTTAAGTAATTTAATATAAACTAAAATGAATGTTTCTTTTATATGCATAATATCCTTATATAATAGTCCAGAAAATCACAGAAAAGAAGGAAAGAAATTAAGAATGATTTCGTTTTTATACCGGCAATAATAATGGCAAGAATTATTAACTGCCATTTTATATTTTAAATAAAATAACACAGCATATTTTCTATTCACAATATTGATCTGTTGGCAACTCTTATCATTTGAAGCGTTTTTGTCCAGTTTTTTAAAGGTGAAAATCATTTTTTCAATGATGATAAGCAATAACTTATTGAATGCTGTTTTAAGAATTCTGAAACAGTTCCTAAGAAGCAGTGAAATTGTATAGTTTATTTGTTTTATATTGTTGTTAATTTTTGTAAAAATGGTAAGTACTTAATAGTTTATTTAGAAAGTCATTTATTGTTTTTAAATTATACATAATTTAGTGTAATGTTTTTAGCAAAGTAAAATTTTTAAATTTAAGTTAACGACCTCGTGGCTTCTCATTAGTTAAACTTAATTTTTCTGTGCATGTTTTTTTACAATTTTTTTTAATGTAGGTATTAAAATATTAAAAAATAATTTAGTTTTAACCTTTTTTGCCGTTTTATTCTTATGCAAAACGTGGCTAAGCATTATTAAATTAGCAGACAAAGGAAAAAAAGGTTTATACAAGATGGTTATTTAATTTTTTGTTAGTTTTATTATTTTTTATGTAATGATTTTTTTTAGCGTGAAGTAATTTCTGTTCATATCGGTCAAGCTGGTGTCCAAATTGGAAGTGCTTGTTGGGAATTGTACTGCTTGGAGCACAATATTAACCATGATGGTACAATAAAGGTGGAAACTCTTAATGACACCAGTTTCTCAACGTTTTTTACCGAGACTGGTACAGGAAGATATGTCCCAAGAACGATTTTTGTCGATTTGGAACCCACAGTAATTGGTAAATATATTCCCTACATTAGTAATTGGGCGCAAAAGCAGGGTTATTCGTAAAAAAATCAATTAAAGCTTAAAAAAAAAACACAAAGGATAGTTGGGGTATATTAAACACCAAAATTAAAAATTCGGGGTTTAGAAAAATTCTTTGTCATAATTTTTTTCTTAGCATTTTTAAAAAAATAATGCATAAATGATAAACGATCGAAACAACTTCTTAAAATGATCCCAAGTAAGCACGCGTAAGATTCATTGTTTTCAAACATGTAGCCAAATTCCTTTCTGACGTTTTCGTTTTGCATACTACGAATTAATTAAATATTTGGACATCTAGTGTTTATAAACACAATACCAGTAATTTCAGTTTTTGTTAGTTCTGGAGATAATCTTTTAATGGAAAAACATGATGCAATGTTTTCTTTTACCTCAATTATTTTTTATTGTGGGGCAAATGGATTTTGGGCAATTTACAACATGGTAAAATTGAACCAAATTTAAATATTGTTTTCAAAACATTTTATTTTAAATATTTTGCGTATCGATAAATAATATACAGTGTGTTCAATTGAGGATTAGACACCCCCTATAACATTCTTCATACAGAAAATATATTTTTAAGCAAAAACAGGTCAATTTAGTTACGGAGGGGGACATCTAAAAAATATAAAATATTTTTTCCTTCTTTAACCCTCTGTCACCCACCAACCCCAACCTACAATTTTTAAATTACAACCCCTATCTTGCGATACGTTACTTGAAAGAGAAAGAAATATGCTTTACGATGGCATTAAAAAAACTAAAATCGGTTGACCCCTTTTTGAAATAATAAGAGGGCCGTTTTCTGGCGATAACTTTTGATCGGTTTGTGATATTTACTTCTAAATTTTTTTAAATAACTTTGTAAATAAACATAAATTTTTTGCAGCAAAAAATTTTCTTTTTTAACTTTTACACAAGGATTTAAACAAATGTTTTGTTTTTTTTTTATTAGTGAGGGGATTATTTTAAAGGTATCTTTATTTCCTATACAAGGGTTATAAAAAATTTAGAACAAATTCGTCTAATTTTTGTTGTTTTTGAATTCATTTGGATACAATCTAGTTTTAACGCATTAAATTGACTGCACATTCATATTTGTTTCACTTAAATTTACATTTAAAGAATATGAAAAAAGTTGCTTGTTTTCAATTACCCCAAATTTGTATACAAAAACAAAAACTCGTTGGGGCAAATAAAAACAGCCAATATTTTAAACTGCAAACCAAAATTAAACTTTACTATAAACAAGAAAAACCACAAAACACCAAATAAAATACGGAATAAACTATAAAGCAAGATTACTCAACAATTAGAAAATATTCATTGCAAAATTTGATTTAAAAAAGAAAACTTTATAAAATCAACATTTTATGGGAAACTCGTTGCATTATTATTTCCAAGAAACATACGCATTGTTGATATTTAAAAAAAAAGCGTTCTGCCTCATAGAGATTAATTTTTTATAAAATTTTAAGTCGATCCGATTAACCGTTCTTGACTCGGTTCTTGAGTAATCCTGTTAAGAAAGTTCGTTACAAACAGACGGATTAAAAATAAAGGCTTAAAATGTCATAAAACTAACGATATGAAGAGATGTTTGCTTTAGCATGGATTTTAACGAATTTAAAAAAATGTTCTACCAAACTTAGTATACTCTTTGTCTTTGACACTCGTTTGCAAAAGGTAATAAAAATAATGTGTTTTAATGTAGAAGAAATATGTTACTTTAAAATCAGTGTTTTTAAAAGCACTTTCAATTACCCCAACTCACTCTACCCATATTAATTTTAATAATTTTGCAATTTTTTTAAAATTGCATCTTATCATTCGCAGATACAATCCGTCTTGGAAGCTACCGCAGCTTATACCACCCGGAACAACTAATTTCCGGAAACGAAGACGCAGCCAACAACTACGCGCGTGGCCATTACACCATCGGCAAAGAACAAATCGAAGGCGTCCTAAGCCGCGTCCGAAAACTAGCAGACCAGTGCGATGGCCTCCAAGGCTTCCTCCTCTTCCACTCCTTCGGAGGAGGCACCGGCTCAGGGTTTACTTCTTTGCTCATGGAACGACTGTCCTTGGACTATGGAAAGAAAAGCAAGCTTGAGTTTGCCGTTTATCCAGCTCCAAACTTGTCCACCGCGGTTGTCGAGCCGTACAACTCTATTCTAACGACGCATACCACTTTAGAGCACTCTGATTGTTCGTTTATGGTTGATAATGAGGCTATTTATGATATTTGTACTAAGAGGTTGGGGGTGCCTATGCCGGGGTACACGAATTTGAATAGGTTGATGGCACAAATTGTGTCGTCGACTACTGCTTCTTTGAGGTAAGTAAATAATTTGCCCAAAAAGCTTAAATGGGCATTATAAATAACACAGGGTGTCGCGAATTTGAGAGCCAACATCGGGATATCGCTCGGGATATCGCTTACCTTAAGAGATACAAGGTCGGTTAAATGGCAACAAAATTACGTAATTGATTGTCCATTAACCCCCGCAAATAAACTTGATTACCTCTAACCGTTTTTCGGTTACCTTTTAAAATCTAAAAAAGTGCATTTTGGTTATTTGGCTGTAACGTTTTTTTTTATAGGGGATAATTGAAACATTTTGACATTATCAAGACACTTTTTTATCGGAAATCTCTGGCGAAAAAAATTTCCAATGTTCGTTTCCTATAATTTATTATCATGTTCTTCTTATTTCTTATGAAAGTTGTATTATTAAATTTAAAATTTTTATGTAAACATTTTATTTTTAAGGGGCGTAAATAAAAATTTGACATTATACATTTTTTTTTCCTGCAATTGGATTCTTGTTTAAAAAAGTTTCTGTTACGTTTGGCTATTTAAAAATTATCTTTATGCTCTTTTTTCTTATAGAGATTAATTAAGTTATTTTTAAGAAAATATAAAATACTCGAATGTCGTGCAAAAATTTTGTAATTGGATTCTGGCTTTACCTAAAAAATGTGCTTTTGATGTGTCGTTTTCCATAAATTGTTTACATTTAGATCAAATTGGTCTCCCATAAGAAAAATAGAGCATGACGATAATTTTTGGAGAACGAAACGTTGCAGGATCTTCTTTAACTAGAATCTGATTGCAGATAGGTAACAAAGTGTCTGAATAACATCAGAGTTTCAAAAACATCCTCTCAAAAACAAAATGCACTTTTTTTAATTTCTTAAAGGTAGCCGAAAAACTGTTAGAGATAATTAAGTTCTCTTACGATAAGTAAATGGGCATTAAAATATACAAATTTGCTCCCATTTAACCAATCTTGTACCTCGTAAAATAAGCGAGATCCGAATGGGGTTCCTTGAATTGGCGACACTCTGTAAATGTTTGGTTCTTTCTTAGATTTGATGGTTCAATGAACGTGGATCTAACAGAGTTTCAAACAAATTTGGTACCGTATCCAAGAATTCACTTTCCTCTGGTAACTTATGCGCCAATTGTTGCAGCGGAAAAGGCTTTCCATGAAAGTTTTTCGGTAGGAGAATTGACTACCGCTTGTTTTGAACCCACTAATCAGGTAAATATTACAAAAATTGTGTATATTTTCTAGGAAGTAAGCAGGTCTCTGGCAAACAATAAAAAACGTCCCTTAATTTTTGCTTAATAAATATACCCTTTGCAGATAAGAGTCTTATTTTGTGTTTCCTATGTGCAAAACATAGGGCTCTTTCCAAAAAATAACATTTCCTAATTTCTATTAGAAAATGCATCTTTAAAGATGTTCTTTTTTTGTAGATGGTAAAATGTGATCCTCGACATGGTAAATACATGGCTTGCTGCATGTTGTATAGAGGAGACGTGGTACCCAAAGACGTTAATGCGGCTATTGCAACCATAAAAGCAAGAAGAAACATTGCTTTCGTTGATTGGTGCCCCACTGGATTCAAAGTTGGAATAAACTATCAACCTCCTACAGTTGTTCCAAATGGAGACCTCGCCAAAGTAAGTCCCATTTTTACCGTATCTGTTTTAAATGACCATTTGAAAATACCCAGAAGTTGAACATTCTTAGAAATGCAGATATACAGTATAAATCGTTTATTATTATCTAAATTTTAGGCTTAGTTATTAAGGTTAACGTCCTCTTAATGTTCCGGTATTTAAAACATTTAATCACGTTATTTTTATGTCGCTTTAGATTTCGTAAAAGTCCTATCTTTATTGACAATTTTTGCTCATCCTGTATCGAGTCATGTATTACTAAACTGATTTTTGCGGTATCCTCTTTGCCAGGCATTTACCAAAAGACCCTTAAAATAATTGCATTTTAGTAATTACATTACCAAAGTATTTAGAAGCACCTTAACTAAGGTGTCATTTTGTTACAAAACTTTATAATGGATGTTGCCGGAAAGTTTCTACTTAATAATTTAATTTATTTTAGCCTACATGGTTACTGATTATGTAGTGCTATTTTATACCCTTTATGTAAGGTTTGCACCGTCCAAAAATAGAGAATATTTCATCAAATAAGTTAATCCTTAAGAGAAAATTATACAGGAAATTTCCATCACTTTATGCTACAAGAAATCTTTGTTTGGTTTTTAAAAATAAGGAGATATCTGTTCACTAGCCTTTTTTTTCTTTGATCAAAAAATATTCAATTTCTATTCCATTTTGTAGCACAGAAGAAGCTGTTTAAATAATTAGAGGCACTTTACTTTTGTGTGGTGCAATGAGCCATACATTTTCTCATCTCGGTCCTTTATTTAGGTAAAATGTTGCGGTAGAATAAGCACTTTATAATGTGGTAGTTCGTTTTAAATTACCCTTTTTGTATTGCTTTGTGCTTCATTTTTTGCCAGGACATTTTTATTCGAAGCAGCCGACCATTAATTTTGTGACATGCTCCTTTATTTAGCTTAATTGTGAAAAACGCAAATTGTTAAATTAAAAAAACATACTTTGAACTTTTAGACTAGCCTTTGATATGCATCTGCCTGGAGCTTTTTTTGTAGTTAAAAACACTAACGTATTGATTTTTCAGTTATTTGAAAAGCTACACTTTTATACCTTAGTTTTAATTTCTTTATTACAGGTTTCGAGAGCGGTTTGTATGCTTTCCAATACAACTGCAATTGCCGAAGCCTGGGCACGTTTGAACCATAAATTCGATTTAATGTACGGAAAAAGAGCCTTTGTCCACTGGTAAGTCGCCTTTTTGGATTTATTTTTGTACCCTTAACTTTAGAATTAAAAATAATAAATCTGAATTTCAAAAGAGGTCAAAGAAGTTATTCATATTGTGGTGGATATCTCGGGTGGATATGCTAAGCGAAAATTTAACAGATGGAAATCTTGATACAAATTACCATATCTCTTAAAGCAAACTTGTCCTGTCAGCCATAAAGTTTCTTGTTAAGTTATCCAGGTTTATCCAAATGTAAATGTGTCTCTCAAATAAATTAAGAGAGATATCAACTTTAAACTGCATATATATGCAGTTTGGCATAGGATTTATTATTTAGTTCACAGACGACATCATTTCTTTTAGAGCAACTTAAACTTCAGAAAATAATTATTTCTAAAATAAAAATAATAAATGTTTTTTTATCGATTGAAGTCCAGAATAAAATTTGTTACTAATTTAAAATTAAACAAGTTGGGCAAATCTCCTAAGTAGTTTAATTTTTATTCACTGATGTTGGTACTTTTCAATAGTTCTTTATATTTCAAGTAGCACGATTTAGTCAACATGTTTTCCGAGATTAATTAGATTTAAAAATTTTTATTGATTTTTTTTATGATGGACAGTAAATAACAAGAATGCGTAAATGCTTTTTAATTGAAGGTTTTTCTATTGAATAGTCATTTTATTATTGTGTTACATTGTGTTGATGTTTTTATAGAGAGTTCTAAGTGCACATCTATGACAGTCGTCAGTCTCTTTATATTAAATTTTCCTTTATTTAGTTATCGAATGGAAAAGTTTTTTTTAGGGAATTTTAAGTATCTTTATGTCACGGTTCTAAAACTAAATCACTAAATGCTTCCGTGTCCTCTTATTTGCGTACACCCAATTTGCGTACCTAAATGGTCAAAAACGGAAAGGTTAGAGGTAGTGAGTTTTTTTACCTGGGTAAAGTCCAATATGCATATTTTTTTTTTGAATCATGGTTTTAGACTGACTTTTATGAAAGCACTGGGGGACATTTTTCCACTGGCGGACATTAGGTTAGGTTAAATTTTGCTGCTAAAATGATAATATAAACTCTAGCTATATCGGTGCCTAGCAATGCGTCCAAAATTGTGTGCATTACACTGAAGGACATAATACTAGGTGTTGTTCTCGGTGTTGTTATGTAAAAAATGTATCAACACATTATCAGAAAGTAGTTGTAGTTTAAAATTATTTGATCTTTATACTAAATAAAAGCATAAAATATTATTACTGACTTCTGCACATAAACATCTCAAATTAAATGATAATCCTTTTCTTACTGCAGGTAAACGGATTAACTCTTACTTAATGACTATGTACGCGAATTGGAGAGTATTTTGGAATGTACGCATATTGGATGTACGCAAATAAGAGGGCTTCAATGTCTTGTAAATTATTGCCATTTTAATTAAAAGCCAAGCTAAATTTCTTCTTTTATTTAAAAAATTTTTAATTCAAATTATTCTACTTTTGTTTTTTTGTTTTTAAGGTATGTTGGAGAAGGTATGGAAGAAGGTGAGTTTTCCGAAGCTCGAGAAGATCTAGCCACTCTTGAAAAAGATTATGAAGAGGTTGGAAGTGATGACCAAGATTACTCCGGCGAAAACGAGGAAGAATACTAAAAACTCGTTAGTTTAATTGTTTCTTTGTGAATATTTTAATATTTATTTATTGTAACTGCGTATTAAGTAAGCATAAACAAGTAAAAAAGATTTTAAGAATATAATTAATGTATATACATATTATTTATTGTCATTAAACATTGCAAAAAAGTTGTGTTATTGTGAATATTTAAAAATAATCGCATAAAGTTTTGTAAATTTTAAAGCCTAAAATATGTAGTATTATTTATTAATCCTTACTAAAAAAATCGTAATGGAGAAATAACTTGATTTTAGCAATTACCCATAGAACAATATTTTCAAGAAATAATGTGCAACAGTTCTTTCAAATAATATAATAATTTAAAAAATAAAAACTCCAAATAAAGAAACAAACTTAATTAGAACAACTTTAAAGCAGGTAGAGATGCTATATCTTTTGTTGTTGTATCTAAATATGTATTCCAGTCACATCGTCTCTACTATTTTTTAAACAAAAAAATGTTAATGACCTGGCTCAAAAATTTAAAAAACAGACATTTAAATAAATTCATAAATTATAAAAATAAAAGAATGTACAAACAGTTTTGCAAAATGGGAAAATAATACCATTTTGTCCATGGGTTTTTTTGGTTTAATTAAACCAATAAATCTGGATTTAAATAACGTCCGCAAATTTCATGCAAAAATGAACTTGGTTATTTGATTTGTTAGTTTTAACTTAAAATACAGTTATGAGTTATTATTTTAATTAGGTTTTTCGTTTCAACGTAATAACTTTTGCACTAAAGTTGTTATTAAATTATTAAAGCACCTTACAATGTAATTTTATTATTGTATAGGTGTGTCTATTATGCTGGAATTCATGAATATGCTGGGATTTACCGGAGTTAAGTGTAAAATGTTGTTTATCTGATTCGCAGAAACAGCTCAAAAAGGCCATCATAAGTAATATGTTTTGTTAAATGTAAGTATATTATATTTTTTTTTATGTATTATCCTCCTTGTTTTTTATAACAAATATGATTATAAATCAACTCTAAAAAGTTTCTACCTACTAATTATCCCACATTTGATTTTAATGAATTTTTGTTGTTTTGATAAAAAAAATATGTAGATTGCCAAAGCCAAGAACTTGCTTCTGCGTTGCTTTATAGTTAAGTTTTTTTATTAAATTAATATTCATATTTATAAAACTTGTGAACTGCATGAATATTTAACACGTCATTAAATTATTTGCGTACAAGTAGTAACTACAAATTAATTCAATTCATATTGCCCTCTATATTTATTTATCTTAATTTTTTAAATTTACATAGTGCTTTTAAAAAGACATTTAGGGCCACATGTACCACAGTTTTTAAGTGAAACTTAAGTTTTAAGGGATACTTAACTTTAAAAAATACAATTTTTGACGCAGAAGCAAACGCAAACTTTTTTATGCTTAACTGTCACTTAGACTTAAGTGCCACTTAAACATTTTGGTGCAATTGGTCATAAGTAAACTTTTTCTGTACTTAAGTGTCTTTTAACAAAGTGATACTTATATTTCTGTTCGGACAAGTAAACATTAGTCAACAAAATAAAATTATGTTTTTCACATTTTATTTAAATGTGTTATCATTCTATAGAAATGATCGGAAAATTCATAAATGACGTTAATTTTATTTATTTTGATTTTATTACGTATCATATTATTGTAAACAAAGAAGCATTTTTACAGTCACTTTTCATAGAAATGCTTATAAACGTTTAACTAACATTTATACAGGTTGTCGCAAATAAAAGCTACATAACAAGATTTTGCTAGATAATTTTTGAAAATTTTGTCAGTTAAAGGGGATGTCGCGAAGCATAGAAACTGTGGTTATTTAATGTTAGTGGCCTAAAATAAAAAAAAAACAGCACATTTTGGTCATTGCTCAGTGGGTTTATAAGAGTTATTTTAATTAAAAATTGTGCTTACCAGCAACATAAATAAACAAAGCACAAGTTGACATATTCTAAAGGTTCATCAATAAGCGTTATTAAAATACAGAATTTTGGCAATTTAAAATACAAAAAGTAGTGCTTCTAAATTGCCAAAATTCTGTGCATTTTCTTTTAATTTAGATGTGGTTATTTTAAAACAGCCTGTATATGTCCAACACAATGTTAGTATGTAGAAGCTATGGGTATTCCAAAGTGGGGTTTAACAAAAATATTATCTTCGCACTGACCTGTGCCCTTGAAACTGAAAGATAGTTACTTATTTCAATAGTGTTGACGATCACAATCAGTGGTCAAAGAAATACAGGTTTATTTTATTTTTACCAGAATAAAACACGGACTATTTATTAATCGCGATTAGTAAGAATCTGTTTGTGTTGCTTGTGCTGTGTTTGTGACAAGGTGCGTCCTTTTTTTTCATAAATTTCCATTTTTATTAATTTCTTGACTAATAAAATTAGGAAATGTTTTCCTTTTTTTAATTTAATTAATAACATGATGATGTTAAAAATTTAGTCCACACAAAGAATTTTTGCGATTTTAAGTCGGATTGCGTAGTGTTTCATTTCATTTTTTTTTATGTAAAGACTGTTTCCGCTCTGGTTTTGGTATACATACAGTGTGTTTAATTTTAAAGTAGCCACCCCCTATATTTTTCTTAATAAAGCAAATGCTTTTTTTTATTTGCGTTCTATAATAAGCACCTTATGAATCCCGAAATTTGGTTTTTTAAGGTTGCTGAATTGCTTTATTATTAAACCCAAAATTTTATTTTATTATGTTGGCTTTCCAGCTGCAAAAAGATAAATTCTTCCCTTGCGTCTTTCACAAATTTTAATGTTATAGACTATCGGGAGACATAGTTTTGTATATACCATATTAAGGGTTACATTTTCTCAAAAACGCTAAATGCAAATCTAACATAACCGAAAATATTACCTATTGAAAGGGGATAATTTGGGAAGTTGGGAAATTTTTCAGGACAAAAAAGTATAAAAAGAAGTGTTAAGAATATTATTTTGCATTTATTTGCAAAATGTTGTGCAAATCCAACGTAATTAAATATTATCTATTAAGAGAGGGCACTTTGGGGGTTGCAGTTTCCAAACGTCAATTTCAAAAAAAAAAAGTTATAGCAGAAAAGTTGTTTAGAACACTAATTTAAATTTATCCACAAAATTTTATGCTAATCCAACACACCCAAAAGTTGAGGGGGGCCAAAAAAATATTTAGGCAAGAAAGTTGTTTTAAATATTTTTTTATATCATCTGTAAAATTTGATACAAATCAAAAAAAATTTATTTAATTTGGGTAAAAGGAGGTGCAGTGCCGAAACTGAAATTGTTACAGCAAAAAGGGGAATTTAAAAGTAGTTCACAATGAAATTCTGGACCTTTGTGCAAATTTCATCAAAATCTTACGGGACCGGTTTCGCAACGTTAAATGTGCCATGTCCTTTGTCCAATGTTTCTTATGGGAAATAAGTGTATTTGTTAGTGTATTTTCTAGAAGAAAAAATCCGATTATTTGGAAAGCAACATCAAAGACCGATTTTTGTTTTTATCTTGACTGGAGATATCCTTTAATCGTTAAAAAATCTTTCTTAAATTGACCAACCGTTAAATCTTGCAATAATTTGCCCAATTTTTCAGATGTGGGTCCAAGTTGCAGCTGTTATCGTGATGTCGGGGGTGGTTTATTCCGCCCTTCCGGATAAACCTTCCCCATGCCCGGAACTCTTTAGGTATGAGACCGGAAGCCAGCAGAAATCTAATCAATGGTCAGGAAGCCTCACATTTCTCTCAGATTCAAATCTCTACGGGATCTGGACCAGAGTTATTTTCACTAGTCCTGTAGCCGAACTTACAGTTGGTTCGGTAAGTTATTTAAATCCAATTTAACACCATTGCAAAAAAAGCCGACTTTTTATTAAAATAGGAATATCTCAAAGAGGTAAAACCACTAGATTGGGCCCAAAGAATAAAATAACTAGAAATGAAGTGTGATGGGTCTAAGATCTAAAAGGCTAACATAGGTCGGTTCCATTAAAAACGTTTGTTTATTTACGACCACTAACTCATTAGTCCACATAACTTACATTGGGTAAACAAAAAGTTTAGAACGAATATAGCCGGTTCGAATACCGTACTGCAGGTATTTTAGGAATAATTCAGTGAAAATAACCTGATTGATTACAAAAATACTAAATTAAGCAAATATGCAAAAAAATTGCATCTAGTAATGCAGATTCTTTGGATAGATTATTTGATTTGAAGCAATTTGGGAGAGCTTTTTGGTGCTGTCTACACGTTCGGATAAATGTCTTCGCGAATTACATTTTGCCGACATTCATTTTTAATGTCGAATCCTTAAGTTCATTTATTTTCAAATTTATAAAAGTACCTTTTTATAGCTTTATAACTTGGAAAAATGAAAAAATAATATACCTCGGTTATTGGCGAATGAATATCAAAACAAACAGGCAAAACGGGCTTTTCCTGCGGCATTAAAACATCCATTTTAGTCCCGCGGTATACAGGGTGTCCAAAAATTGGCGCATAACCGCGATGGTACGTTGTTGGGGCATGCCTGAGGATTCCCAGAAAATTGTTAAAATAGATCCTTCAAATATTCAATGAGGAAAATGCGAACAAAGTTGCATGAATTCGGCAACACAGTCTAGGAAAATACAAATACACAAAAATCCTATCTATAAGTCCGGATCATTCACTTTTGCATTAGATTTTATTGACATTGTTGTCAGCTTCATTTTATGAAAATTTTGAAAAATTAAATTGATTATAAAAATGTGATTCGACCATTTAAAAGTTAAACAAAAGGTGAAATGGGTTAAGATAGACTATAATTTTGTATTAAGCCATTTTTTTTTCGTTTATATCTGCTGTGATCTTCAAGATATGAGCGTTCGAAGTTTTGTACTTTGGGGCCATTTACGTAAAGGCATTTATTGCTTTTATTATTATAATATTTTATTAATTCTCATGTTTCAAGCAATGATAAAGCTAGTTAACATTTGTTTTGTTATCCTCACAAGTAAAGTGCATGTAAAGGAGATATAGCACCAAGGTTATACATCTTAAATTTCTTTACAGTAGTTTTTGTCGTGAGGAAGATTCATTCTCATTTTAATATCGAAAGCTTTAACATTGCTTCATATTTTAATGTACTTTGGTAATTTTACTTTTTCAAATAAATTGTTTTTTTAAAAATCGTCCTTTATTATCGAGGAACGTAAATGGCGCAGTCGTACGGATTCTAGAAGTTCACGCTAAATATCGATAAAATCTTCGATTAGTAGTGTTCGCGCGTTTCAACGCCTAATCTAGAGGAACCTAGACAATTTGTTAAGTGAAAAGTAATAGACCACGGTGAAGAGTTAGTGAACAAAATAGCACAGACTCTTGGTTGGTACAAGGAGCCCGGACAAGCATCGCCGTCAGCCCCTTACATTGCATAGCAGAGCAGATCGAGCAGTACCCCTCAGCTTTAATTCAAGTATGAAACTGTAAGTCTGTTTCCTTTGTATGCATTTCCTTTATGAATAATCCTGGTAAAATTGATGATAATCTAATTGATCAATTAATCGATCAAGTTGGTAATTTAAGAATAGGTACAAGTGCAAATACTGTTTGTAACGATAATAATTTAATTTTAAACGACGATCAAGGCGTCAATACTCTTGAGCAAATTGAAGGTAACTTAATTAGTGAAACTAATTCAAAAATGACTGAGTTCAACATTAACTCATTCTTTATTAACGCAGTTCCCAATTACGATGGCGAGCAAGCCACTTTAGGTATTTTTATCGGAGCATGTGAGAAATTTATAACCACCTTTTATGACGAAAGGAAACCAGAAAATAATGCGTGGATTTTACGTATATTAATAAATAAGTTAGAAGGTAGAGCTTTAACTTTAGTTGGCAGTCGCGAGGAGGCTACTAGTTGGCCAGCGATAAAGAAACTTTTAATTGCGTACTTTGGAGACCAAAGAAACATTAAATGTTTAGTTAGAGACTTAATGAATATTCGATTTGACAAAGCGGAGACACCCTATATGCTAGGAATGCGAATTCAAGACGTTAGAAGCATGATTTTAACTAAATTAGCTATAGAGGAACCCGATATCAATACGCGAAGAATTAAAACCAAAATGTATGACGAAATCGCTTTAGATAGCTATTTAAATGCTTTGCCGGAAAAATTGTCCGATAAAATTCGATTCAGAGGACCAGCGGATTTAGAGGCCGCTATGGCATTGGTTGTAGAAGAAGAGAACGTAAATTATTATCGAGACCGATATCATAATTTAGGTTCCAACAAAAACTTTAAACCGATTCAAAAAATCCAAGCCAGCAAACCAAATTTTTATCCACAATTTACCCCGCATGCAAACCCTTTGTTCAAACCCCAATTCTCCCCTAAACCTTTTGTACCACAACAAAGGCCATTTTATAACGCACAAAATGATTGGAGAAATAAGCCAAACCAACAACAGGCTTTTGCCAAGCCTTGGAATCCTCAAGGATCTTTCGGTCAAGGACCTTCTCGTCCTTATGTACCCTTTAGAGGACCTCAACAGCCACCACAGCAATCTAACCAAAATTATCGTCCTACCCCAATGGACACCAGTTCTGGAAACACAAGTCGACGTACGGTTCAACCGCCTAAATACGTCGCCGAAGAACTATTTCAACACGAGGTAGCTCAGGACGAAGCAGCTCAGTTTTCTGAAGAAAATAATTACCAATATTCGAACCCCGAATATCAGGAATGTTATGAGGAAAACTATGAAGAATATTACCCAGAAAACTACTACCAAAACCCCGAATATGACTACAATAATTACAATCAATTAAACGATCAGTCAAATTTTCCCTCAGGCCCGAGCGACAACGACGTGAAGTAATTCAAATAAACCACCAAATAGACGCTAACGTACTTCCTTACGTATTAATACCCCATGTAAATTTCAAATTTCTTATTGATACCGGTTCATCAAAATCGTTAATCAATCCGCGAGTAGTTCAGGAATTTTATCGCGATTATGTAAGTGAAGAACCCTTCCAGATTAGAACAGCTCATCAAGTTTCTAATCATAAATATGTTGCGAATATTCCTTTACCAAAAACTTTTAAAACCCGTCAATTTCATAAGTTCAATATTTTCAATTTTAACAATAGCTATGAAGGTTTAATAGGTATGGATTTACTACGAAAACTTGACGCAAATATTGATATAAAAAATAAAACTTTAAAAACAAAAACCGGAGATATCCCAATATTTTGGAAACATACTCAGCAAAAAGACTGTTATTTTACAGTCGGACCTCGAGTAAGTCAGGTTGTTAGAGTTCCTGTAAATTCGAAAAATTGCGAAGGTATAATAGAATACATGCAGTTGTGTGATGGCATTGAAATTCCAGCTTCTCTCGTTAAAATAGATAAGAGCCATGCCTACGTGACCGTGACAAACTTTAATACATACCCATGCCAAATTAAACTAAACCAACCCCTTGATATAACAGAACTCAATCAATACGAACAAATAAATATAAATAATGACCAACATTTAACAATCGAACAGGACAATCTTCTTAAAGCAAATCTAAAACAACTTAGGCTTGACCATTTAAACCAAGAGGAAAAAGCAGCTATAAGATCACTTTGTTTTGAATATAGAGATATATTCCACTGTAAAAAAATTCCTTTAAGCTTTACCAGCGAAATAAAACATTGTATTAAAACGACCGATAACATCCCAGTCTATATAAAGCCCTATCGCTTACCTTTTGAAAGCCAAAAAGAGGTTCAAAAACAAGTAGAAGATTTGCTTGAACAAGACATCATTAGGCCATCAACAAGCCCTTGGAGTAGCCCAATTTTAATCGTTCCCAAGAAGGCAGATGCGTCAGGAAAGAAAAAATATCGAATGGTAGTTGATTATCGACGATTGAATGATAAGACTATCGACGATCGATATCCTCTACCTAATATCACCGAAATACTGGACAAGCTAGGCAAGTGTCAGTACTTCACTACACTTGATTTGGCGTCTGGCTTCCACCAGATCGAAATGAACGAAGAGGACAAATGTAAAACTGCATTTGGCACCCCCCGAGGGTTGTATGAGTATAATAGGCTTCCATTTGGATTAAAAGGAGCACCCCCAACGTTCCAAAGAGTTATGGACAACATCCTGCGAGGTATACAAAACGAAAAATGCATTGTGTACATGGACGACATAATAATCTACAGCGTGTCTCTTCAAGAGCATGTTGAACGTCTTCGTGCTGTATTTAACTGCCTCAGAAAAGCCAATTTTAAAATACAAATGGATAAAAGCGAGTTCCTAAGAAAAGAAGTAGCATTTTTAGGACACGTCGTTACCCCTGAAGGTGTACTTCCTAACCCAGCGAAAATCGAAGCTGTGGTAAAATATCCCATTCCCAAAACAACCAGGGAAATAAAAGCATTTTTGGGATTGATTGGTTACTATCGGCGATTCATAAAAGACTTCGCCAAAATAACAAAACCACTAACTAAATGTTTAAAAAAGGAAGCAAAAATCATACACGACGCAGAATTCATTAATTCATTTGAAACATGCAAAAAACTATTAGTCAATCACCCAATATTACAATATCCTGATTTAACAAAACCATTCATAGTCACCACTGATGCCTCAAACTTCGCTATCGGAGCTGTTTTATCCCAAGGTGAAGTAGGAAAGGACAGACCCGTCTGTTATGCATCAAGAACTCTAAACGCAAGTGAACAAAAACTAAGTACTATTGAAAAGGAACTATTGGCTATAGTTTGGGCAACCAAATACTTTAGGCCGTATTTATATGGCAGAAAGTTCATCATTTACACGGACCATCGACCACTGTCGTGGCTTTTTAACGTCAAAGATCCAAATTCAAAACTTCAAAGATGGAGAATAAAAATGGATGACCTGGATTATAAAATCATTCATAAACCAGGAAGGCTTAATTTAAATGCTGATGCTTTAAGCAGGATTCAAATTAACGCAATGGAAAATGAGTCATTGATGCCAAATATCGATGAAGACGAAATCGATGCAGCAGCAAGAAATTTGGAAGTTGATGAAGACCTTAACTTACCTGACCTTGAACCCGAAGAAATTGAAGAACTTTTACGAGATAATTCGGATTTAAATACCGTTCACACACAGGTAAATCCCGAACCAATTCAAGGTATACAAATTTTAGATGACATAATAAATAATAAGCCAATTCAATATTTTTTGTCTGAAGTCTTTACCAAACCAAAAAAATGTCACATTGAAAAAAAGGACGGCCGTACAATACTTTACGCTCAATTTACCAAGAGCAATAACGAGCAAGAAATAATTAGTTTCTTACGCGAATATACAGCAGCTAAGAAAAGGTACTATTTGTTTTTCAAAACTGATAAACTATATAAAGACTTTTGTAGAGTCTATACTAACATTTTTAATGACAACGGCCCTGAATTAGTTAGATGTACCCAGGAAAGGATAGTCTTAACCACCAAAGACGATATATTTAATGTAATTCAAAATAATCATGAGTCAAAAACCAATCACCGAGGTATTGCTGAGACAGTAAAAAGGATACAAAGAAAATATTACTTCAAAAATATGCAAACGGAAGTATCAGCCTTTTTAAGTAAGTGTGAAATTTGTAAAAGAGCAAAGTACGATAGAAATCCACCTAAAACACCAATAAAGGTAACACCTACACCAAGTAAGCCATTTCAAAAAATTCACGTAGACACATTTACCATAGAAAGACAAAATTATCTAACATTAGTTGATGCATTTTCTAAACTAGGACAGGCAATACCTATTCAAGGAAAAAATAGTGTAGAAATAACCGAAGCCCTAATTACTTTCTTTTCTTTTTATGGTATTCCAGATAATATTACATCCGATAACGGTGTGGAACTTAACAGCAAAGTTTTACAAGATCTTTTAGAATTACACAAAATAAATGTACATTTTGTTACCGAAAATCATCCCGATTCAAACGCAATTGTAGAGCGTTTTCACTCAACCATTTTGGAGCACATCCGTATTATGAGAATAAAACATCAAGACCCAATCGTCACCTTAATGAAATATGCAGTTATTGCTTACAATAACACAATTCATTCAAGTACAAATTTTACACCAAATGAATTAACTATAGGGAATTTTTCCGAGAAAAATCCCTATGATATCGACTATGAAAAACAGTTGTATCAAGACTACATAACCGATCATCGAGACAAGTTAAAAATTACCTACAATAAGGTAAAAGAAAAAATGGACGTTGATAAGCAAAGAATTGCTGAACGACGAAATGAAGGTACTGATACGCGAAAGCTACAGGTAGGTTCGCAAGTATACGAGAAAAATTATAGGTCAAAGAGAACTAAAACGGCAGAACGAAATGTAGGACCTTTTACAATAACAAAAATTTCTGACAAGAATGTGGCACGTATAGAAAACAACAAAGTTGTAAAGTACGTACATCTGAAAAATCTAAGACATGCCGTTGTTCCAGATACACAGCCACCACCCTTGCCACCCTCGTCGTCCTTACCTGGTACAAACACACCGGAGCAACCACCGTAGAGGTAACCGAAGTAAAAAACAATCCTGGTATAATTCCTATCCGTTTAGGTAATTCCCAGAATGTAGTTGACTCCTGGTCCTTTATTCTTACCTTAGATATAAAACCCTTATCTGACAATTATCAAATGTTAGTTAATAATTATAATGAGCTAAATGTTTCTATAAATACTAACACATCCTATGCAACCGAGCTTGAAAATTATTGTTATATCACAAATCATTTAATTGATAAAATTAAAAATCAATTTGATCGAATATTACCAAAAATCAATCAAAAAAAGAAACGAGGTTTAATAAACGGTCTTGGTTCAATTATAAAAACTCTTACAGGTAATTTAGACAGCTCAGATGCTCTTAAATATGATCATGCTATTGAACAATTAAACGGTAACCAACAACAAATAAAAAATGTTTTAGATAAACAAATATCTTTAACTACGAGCGCGATTAAAAAGTTTAACGCAAGCATTCAAACGTTGTCTAGAAACCAGCAAATAATAGTAAGTAAGTTGCAAGATTTAATAAAAAGCGCGGACGTCCTGTATAACATAGGTACCAACGAAGCATACGTTTTAAGTATGGTAAAAATAAACACTGTGTTTACTCAGCTAGACTTATCTCTTAGCAGAATTGGTCAGATATTAGATACCTTGGAAACTGCCTTAACATTTGCAAAACTAAATACATTTCATACTTCTATAATAGAAGCTACAGATTTACTAAAGGAGTTACTTTCAATTGAAACCTTAATAACGAGGAATAAATTACCTTATAAACCAAATACCGAATCGATCTTACTATTCGAAAAAATCATAACTCTTAAGAGTTTTGTAAAAAATCAACAGTTTGTATTTGTACTTCAAATTCCTTTGGTTGAAATACAGTCATTTAGCTTTTATCATCTTTTTTACCAATACCAAATAGTTATCCCAAATTCCAAATACCTTAACCTAAACAAAAACAGATATGGACTTTTTAATGAACCATGTGAAGAGGTGGTACCTAACGAATATTTGTGCCGTGCTAAAAACACTAAGTTGATCAACGACAATGGGCCTTGTGAAACCAACCTAATTTTATACTCGCAAAACTACAAAAACTGCGATGTTGTGAAAGTGCAAATTAAAAACTCAGTTATACAAAAACTAACCGACAATCAATGGGCGGTAGTTCTTCCGCAAAAATCAGTGGCTATAATCAACTGCCATGACAACAACTACAACACCGAAATACAAAACAGCAACATCGTAACCATCCCTGAAGGTTGCACGCTTTCTGTCAATGGAGAAACTATTCGTGCATACCAACATGTCGCACTCCGTAAGCAGCCTGTAGTCACCGTGCCGTACTTTAATGTATCTGCGGCCAATCACCAACCACTTTCAAAAATCCAGTTGGAGAACATTAATTTAGACGAGCTAAGCCCTTTGGTCCAGCAGCTGGAACATACCCAAGACCAGTTAGAAAAAATTAAATCAAGTTCGGTACACTTTGATAATATCAGTGTTTGGACAATTATTGTATATGTAATTTTATTCATTTTTGTTTTTGCATTTTGCATTCGCTTTTATTCTAATTTTAAGAAAACGAAAACTTTAGTTATTAAAGATAAAGAAATCCCCCTCGAAGAGATCAATTTTAAAAATTAAAGGGACTTTACCCTTAATGTTTTAACTTAGGCAGGGAGGATTTACGTAAAGGCATTTATTGCTTTTATTATTATAATATTTTATTAATTCTCATGTTTCAAGCAATGATAAAGCTAGTTAACATTTGTTTTGTTATCCTCACAAGTAAAGTGCATGTAAAGGAGATATAGCACCAAGGTTATACATCTTAAATTTCTTTACAGTAGTTTTTGTCGTGAGGAAGATTCATTCTCATTTTAATATCGAAAGCTTTAACATTGCTTCATATTTTAATGTACTTTGGTAATTTTACTTTTTCAAATAAATTGTTTTTTTAAAAATCGTCCTTTATTATCGAGGAACGTAAATGGCCTCATATCTCCAAGGGAATATGAGATGGATTTTTTTTAACATTATTCTAGGGATCCCTAGACATACCCCAATAACGTACCGTCGCGTTTATGCGCTATTTTTTTGACACCCTGTACAATGTACGATTTAAGCAAATTCTTTTATTTAATTTTCTCTGCGGATAGAATATATTTATTTATTAATTTATGTCCACCTACCTATAAATGTAATAAAAAAAACCGAACCACAACAATACTGTATTTTTTAAAAACTGGATTTTCCAATTTTATACATTTTAGGTAAAAATAACTGTTTTTTAATGTTTTGTTTTTAAAGTAATCTTCAATATTGTTCACGTTAATTAAAATATTACTTTTAATTAGTTTTTTAACTTTTATAAGAAAAATGTGCAAATTAGTTTGGATTATAACGGCCGCGGGGAAAAATCCATCCAATTTAAATTATCATCGCAAATGGAGGTATTAATAAAAGTTTTATGCAGCTGAAAATTGCTTCGCTGTTCTAATTGATTAATAAAACTTTGTTTTTAGCCCAACTTCGAAGTAGTTGCGGATGATAACCGTATGGAATTTTTAATTAAAGATCGAAATTCAATCTTGAAAGCAAATATTCCTCAAAGTTTGCTTATTACTGCAAAATATGAGGGTAATGTCGTTCCAGCATTGGAACGGTTTCGATTAAACGCAAAGATTGTGTGTCCTTTAGAAAATACGTAAGTATATTTTTTCTTTTTTAAATAAATATTTTAATGGGGGAATTGTGCCAAAAATAACATAAATTTTATTTAAGATTAAATAATTCCATTTATTTATGAGTTAATGCTTATGGTCATTTAGCGATATTAAAAAAAATAAAAGCGGAATTTTTAAAAGCCACCATTACTTAATATTGGCACTATGTCGTTTTATCTGGCTATGTAATTTTAAGCACAATTTCCCTATCTACGAATGGTGCAAATGGAAATACATGCATATCAGTATTCAATACTATCGTGTTGTAGATGCGACTTGAATACGGGCTTGAATATTGAAATACTGTCAATTTAAGACCCTATATAGGTATATATTTATTATAGAGATATATTTCAAAATTTAGTAGCATTTCCTTTGATTTAATGGGCAGAAGAGCATAAATTTTTGTACTAAGGATTTTTCAAATTTACTGCCTGTCTTTTATGGAATATTCTTTTATGCCATAATAAAATATTAGATATTAATTTTTGCACATATACATAACTTTTTACAACTGCAAAGTATATGGGTGCGGCGGTACAATAATTATAAACTTTGTTGGTTGTAACATCGCATCAGTTTAATACTAGTTCTCTCAAAAGGCATGCGCATAACTTTCTTTTTTTGTAATGCACATGCGCATTTAATTTTTTTTTATTTATTTTTTATTTACCTAACTCTCTCAAATAGCTACTATCGTGGAAATGAAATTTAAAACGATCAATTTTGGCATTGTAAATATGGTCAAAATAGTTCTCAAGTTCTATGCGAAGTGGACATTAACAAGAAACATTTCTCTGATGTTTTACGAAGATTAGAGCCTTATTGTTATCCTAAAACAAAATTTTGTAAAAATGGAAATGTCTTCTTACTTTTTTTCTCGCCGGCAGCACATTTTACATAATTTGTTTTAATAAAATACATTTGACGCATTTGTTGTCAAAATAACATTCGAAAACTGACATAAAAAAACCCATTCACAATAGAGTAAAATTCAAAAAATCAAAGGTGGCTGATAAAAAATCGTTTTAAATTCCATGGCCACGATAGTACATGAGGACCGCATCGTACATTAAAACTAAATGTAACTGACTTAAATATAACCATAATTCATGTGTAGCCCTATTTTTCTAGTTTTAAAAATTACATTTATAGTACAGTCAATCCATATTTGGACATCGTCAAAATTCCGGGTAGGACCGCCTTTTTCTATGATGTAACTGGATGTCCAAAGAGTAACGCCCAAGTTGGCGTATATCTACCTATTGTAAAAACGGAGTTATGGCCCCTCAAAGGGCCCCCTTTAATTCATCATGGTGGAACTGCACCAAATTTTGCAAATACTTGTAAAATATTTTTGTAAAAATATTATCTTAAAAAAATTCCTTCCCCCCGTAAATAGCTCCCAAAGAGTAAAAACCAATCACGTTGGATTTACACCAAATTTTGCAAATAGATGCAAAATAAGATGCAAAAAAATATTTCTTAATAACTTTTTTTCAAAAAAAATTTATTGACTCTCTTAATGGCACCCCTCGCTTATGGGGTAAAGAAATTTTTATTTGGAGAAAAAATATTAAGAAATAGTTTTTTAGCACCTTATTTTTGAATCTATTTGCAAAATTTGGTTTTGATCCAACGTGATTTGGGGGCTATTTAGGGGGTAAAGGAATTTTTTTAGAGGATTTTTTTTACGAAAATCATTTTAAAACCTTATTTTACATCTAGTTTTAAAATTAGGTTCAGTTTTACCGTGGTCTTACATAACGACTTGAAGGGTCCGCTTTGGGAGCTTATAACCCCGTTTCCAAGACAGGTAGAGATACGCCCATTTGAGGTTTTACATTTTGGACCTCCAGTTATAGACCTTTTCCGTTGGTCCGACATTTATTGTTAAATTTGACATAAATCATTTGTAATACAGGTGGTCACCACCAGTGTCACAATGACTTATGTCAAATTTAACAATGAATGTCGGACCAACGGAAAAGGTCTATAACATATTATAATGGTGGTCCTACCCGGAATTTTGTCGATGTCCCCTCATTATTTAGGAGAGATTGACTGTACTATTAGTTTTATTAAACGAAGGGGCCCTCATATACAGTGAGAGGCAAAAGTCCCCCCTCCTGGCCTTAACTTTTGAACGGTTCGAGATATTGATTTCCAAAAAATTTTAGGTAAATTTACACAAAAAAAACTACCTTTTGACGAAATTGGTTTTTCAAAAAATAATAACCCCCACATAGGGGGACTATCTACTTATTTTTTTTAAATGTAAAGGGGGGTCAAGTGACTCCTCATTTGAAAGCTATTTTTATTTCTAACACAATGGTGTTTACCAATTTAAGATATATTAATTATTTTTTTGGCTAGGAGCTTCTCAATAAAAAGAACGATTTCCTTAATAAATGCAACAGTGAAAAAATAAAACTATTTAAAATTAGGTAAGGGTGCATGTTTTTCTTTAATTAAAAAAAATATGTAATATTTTTTTGTTAAAATGTGTTATACCCTGTGTCCCAACATAAAATACAAAAAAACAAAACCTTATGCTTTTTAATAATTTTTTTTTAATTAATTATATTTTTTAACCCTATTTTACTTCGTTTTTTTTTAAAAAAAATAATTTTGGTAGGTTATTTTAAAACATTTGTTATAAAACATACTAACAAAAAAAAAATTATTAATATTTTTAAATAAAAAGAAAACATACACTCCTACTTAGTTTGGATTTGCTTAAGTCTTTTATTGTTGCATTTATTACGTAAAACAGGATTTTTGTGCTTTATTTTAAAACACACAGTACAATAGAACTACTGAATCAATCTAAAATTCGTAAACGTCATTGTCTTGGAAATAAAAATAGCTTTCAAATGAGGGGTCACTTGACCCCCCTTTACATTTAAAAAAATTAAGTAGATAGTCCCCCTATGTGGGGGTTATTATTTTTTGAAAAACAAATTTCGTCAAAAGGTAGTTTTTTTAGTGCTAATTTGCCAAGAATTCTTTTTGAATCAATATCTTAAACCGTTCAAAAGTTAAGGTGGGGGGGGGGGGGGACTTTTGCCTCGCACTGTATATGTGCTATTTAATTTAAATATAAGATAACTTATATAAGCTTCTAGGAGCACAGATCTTCTAAACAATATCTAGCCTTAATTTCTTTCTTATACTTACATTAATATTTTAGATATACCGAAGGCGACCTGTTCGAGAACGACATAAAAAGTCGCGACTATCTCAAGCAAATTCTCCTCAACAAGAAGCCAATTTCCACCGGTGAAGCCGATTCCAAGTTATGCGGAGTGCTTCCTTCCAAGCAGCCTGAGCAAGGACAATGGCCATGGCAAGCCCAGATATATTATCTTAAAGGAGGAAAGCGATCCTTTGTTTGCGATGCCACATTAATTTCCTCCAGTCATGTACTCACTTCAGCTCATTGTGTTGCCTGGAAAAACACAAATGTTCCCGTTAATGCAAAAGATCTTATTGTGGAATTGAGTATTATGAACTCGGTTGAAGGAAATAGCGGAAGTCTTCCTGTGCGACAAGTTATGATTTATCCAGGTTAGTAAACTGCTTAGCGCAATTTCCAATAATTACAAAAGTTTTTAAACGCATACGAAGCAAAGAGTAAGTATTGTCGATTGTTAATCTAGTCTAGGGACACATTTATTGCATTGTAGGTAATACACAAGTATTGATGCATCTCCCACAATTTCTTTCCTAGAAACTTAATTTTTATTTCGATTGGAGGTTTTTCAGTTTCCACTTTTTTTGGATTTAAGGACATCAATATTAAACAAAAAAAACCGCTATTTATTGCCTATTTGTTTTTTATTCTAGCAAGACAGAATAAATAGTTTTTTGAAGTCGATATTTAGTGAACTTTTGCAGGTTTTTTTTGAGTAATACAGTTAAAAATTGTAAATCTTTCTTTAGTTTAGTAATTATGGTTGCTGCCTTGAATGCCATTTTAGTGACCAAGTAGTGATTGGGCTAGTCACACCTACGAGGAGAGCCGATGCTCTCGTTAAGTGTCTAATTTGCCAAATTTGCAACCTCTTTAAGGGGAATAATTGTTACAAATGTATACAAAAAGGCTATACGAGAAAAAAATCGCATTACAATAGCCAGCCTAGTACCTAGCGTTTAACAGGACTAAGAATACGAGGTTGTATACGTTCAGAGTGTTACAAAATAAACCACAAGAGGTTTAAAACCAGAGGGTTTTGTTGCAAACAGTTCGATAAAGTCTCAGAGAGCACAATACTTGTCTAAGGGTTCCTGCCCCTGTTCCCAAACTCACCAGAACCAACCAGAAAACACTGTGTAATATAATTTTTTTTTTAACTTTGGAGGTGTTTTCTTATCTCTATTTATTATTAGATTTTTTTTAAAAACAATAAGATTTTTCCCCCAAATGAGATTGACTTTTTGACCAAATTTCAAGTCGATCTAATAATCCGTTCTTTAGTTATCGTGATAACAAGTTTCGTTACCGCGAACAAAAAATAAAAATTCTAATAAGTCATGAAATGAAACGGACGAATATGCGAGTTTTTGCTCTAGTAAAGATAAATATTATTTATTAAGAATTTTAGAGAAGGTCCGACCAAACCAAATGCAACACACTCTTCGTCTTTGTCTGCGAAAAGTATAATAATGATGCATTGAGTTATTGCGATTTAAACAGCACAAATAAAACCAATTGATTTTGCGTTAGAATAGACTTTATTAACTGATCCAATATTGATACCTAATTGGTTTTTCTTGTTTTCTGATTAGGTTATCAACACGATACATTGCTGAACGACATCGCAATTATTAAATTGCAAGGGAGTGTTCCATCAAATATTAATGCTCGTCCTGCATGTCTACCCGCATTTAAAGGCTTGTTCTCCATTGATGGATTCGTAATTGGACGTCAATACAATAAAAATGAATTCAAAGAAGTGGGAAGCTCGAAAGTGAAGACAATTACTGGAGGAGAATGTAGCAAAATTGATCGTGAATTGGCTTCTGTTGCTAATGATAACCAATTTTGTGGAGCTTACGAAGGAGGTAATTATGTTTTTTTACTTTTTTTAGATTAGCGGAAGCTGAAATTCAGAGTACCTAAGGAAAAGTACACTCGGGCACATTTCTAACAGATATAGTACAAGTACAAGTACAGGACAAAATTCCTGGTAGGGCCGCCTTTTTTATATGATGTAACTGGATGTCCAAAGAGTAAAACCCTAAATTGGCGTATATCTACCTATTGCAGAAACGGAGTCATGGCCCCCCAAAGGGCCCCCTTTAATTCATCACGGTGGAACTGCACCAAATTTTGCAAATAGATGGTAAACAAGGTTTTAAATAGATTTTTATAAAATAAAAATCTCTAAAATAATTCCTTCACCCCCTAAATAGCCCCCAAAGAGTAATAACCAATCACGTTGGATTTACACCAAATTTTGCAGATAGATGTAAAATGAGATGCTAAAAAATATTTACTTGTAACTTTTTTTGAAAAAAAAATTCTATGCCCCCTTAAGAGCCCCCTTCGTTTATGGGGCGAAGGAATTATTTTTTGAAAAAAAGTTATAAGGAAATATTTTTAAGCATCTCATTTTGCATTGATCTGCAAAATTTGGTGTAAATCCAACGTGATTGGTAATTACTCTTTGGGGGCTATTTAGGGGGTGAAGGAATTTTTTTAGAATTTTTTTTTTTATAAAAATCTTATTAAAGGTGGCCCTTTGGGGGGCCATAACTCCGTTTCTGCAATAGGTAGATATACGCCAATTTGGGGTTTTACTCTTTGGACATCCAGTTACATCATATAAAAAAGGCGGCCCTACCAGGCATTTTGTCAATGTACCCCAATTATTTAGGACAGATTGACTGTAGTAATATTCAAATTTATTTAATAGTAATCGATTTCTTTTCAAACACAACTCCAAAAGGAAAGCGTAAAGCTTGATTTGTAGTTAAATTTTATTAACTTAACGCAACTTAAAGCCACTTAACTCCACTTGAATTAACGCGACCAAATTAATTCATTTATAGATTGCATAATTTGACTAAGTTAAAGCAGAAAACGCCATCTATCGGTAAATCTTATAATCTCAGTATTTAATAATGTTATTTTCATTCTACAGTTTTCTTTTAAATTTTAAAAATTTAGTCTTATTAGACCATTAGCTCATAGATGGCGGAAGTGGAAAACGGATACAGATGCCTACTTTACATAAAATTTATAGGTTATTCATTTAATTTTGTGTGGCGTTCATTTTTAAGGATAAGATTTTTGAAAAAATAATTACAAAAATTCTGTAGGTAAAAAGTTTTTTTTTATTAAAAAACAAATAAGTTTAGATTTATATTAAAATTTATACAGATTTACTTCTGGAGAGTTAAATATGATTTATGGTGACTAAAATAGCAGGATGGAAAATTACTTTTTACTTTTGATTTAAATATAAAGCTTTGTCGTTGTTTTGAATTTCTGAGATTACTTTTAGAATAAGAAATAACGTTTTGATTCACGAGAAAGGTTTTTAAATTTATAGCCCAAGTTTTGCAGTTTTGTTTTTGTAAAAAAAAACAATCAAAAATAGGTAGGTACTCTTAAATCTTACAAAAAATACATTACTCCAGAAGGTATTGCTCTAGTCAGCAATAAAAACAGGTGTATAATAAGATCTTAAAATGATTTTTGGAAAAACTATTCCTCTATGAAAATTCCGAGGGGCAATTCAATGAAAGAATTAGTGTATATTTTTTTAAGAATTTGTTGAGAATTTGTAAAGAATTTGTTAACAAATTTTAGAATTTCTGAATTAGTCCACAATTTGCCCATCCAATTTGCCCCTCGGAAAATTCCTTCGTTCCCTAATGTCCCCCAAAATTATGTTGGATTACACCAAACTCTGCGAAAAAAACAATTTAATTAGCTTTTTAAAATGTTATATTCTTAATTTAATCCAGAAAAGGTTCATTTATTTTGAACTAACGAATGAAATAAAAGGTATTAGTGTACACAAAAAATAAACCAAAAAAACTCTATTCACAGGAATAGAGTTTTTTACACAAGTAAAGACTCAGGCTAGGATTTCAGCCTCAACTTTTAAGCCTCTCAACTTTAAACCTAGCCCGCTCTAGTTTAATTTTGCGTCATTAAAATTCTAATTATTTTTCCAGGACAAAAATCAGATTGCGTTGGAAGCTCTGGAAGTGGAGTAGTGGGCCTGCGTCCTGGCACTCTAGATACGTGGGAGCTTCAAGGCATTGTTAACCTTGGCCGCGCTCTTCACGATACTCCAAACTGTGAGAAAAATCGCACTTTCCTCATTTTAAGTGTTGAGAATTATTTGAAATGGATTAAAGCTAGCGTGTTTTAAACTTAGGACATAAATAAAAACGACCTGAACTTTTTTACAGTTGACGAAAAACCTACATTAGGATATTTTAATTAGTTTAAATTTGTTTTCTTTTTAATTTGTAAAAGAAAACATTACCATCTAGTGTAAGATACTAACAAATAATGGACAAAAATTAAATATACTTTTTACGAAAAAAGACATATTTTATTTATTTTTTATGTTTTGCTAAAAGTTTTATTTTTGATGTTTTCGAACGGAGAATATTGCGAAAAATAGAAACTGTGGTTATGTAATAAAAAACAACACTTTCTGGTCATTGCTTAGTGGATTTATAAGAGTTAAGTTTAATTAAAAAATGGTGCTTCTAAGTTTTCAAAATTCTGTATTTAAACGCTTATTAATGGACCTTTAGAATATCTCAACTTGTGCTTTGTTTATTTATGTTGCTGGTAAGCACATTTTTAATTAACATTAACTCTTATAAACCCACTGAGCAATGACCAGAAAGTGGTGTTTTTTGTTGATTTTAGGCAACCAATATTACATAACCGCAGTTTCAATGCTTTGGGACATTCCCCTTTAACAAATATTTAAAGAAAATATTCTAATATCTACTAATCTATTCTATTTCTTGTTTTTTTGGATTTTACTTTCATTTTAAAGTTTCATTTCTTGCATTTTACTTTATCGTAAAGTTTGAGGTGTCTTAGAGTTATAGAATTTAGATAGAATGAAACAATTTGGTTTGGATAAGAACTGGATTGTTGTTTTTCAAGTAAATCTAACCCAAGGGTTTTAGACTTGATGGTTTTAGAAAACTACAAACATTAAATTAAGAGAAGTAAGAGCTTTTTGCAGATTTATAGGTTTGAGATTCCATACTTGCCCTCGAAAAGAGATACAGAGTGTCCCGTTAAAACAGTACACTGAGTTAACTACGTGTTCGCTGAAAGAAAAGAAAGTCGATCGACACCTTTTTTTAAAACTGCACCGTTTCATAAATACCGCCCTTTAAGCAAAGTAGACTAAAAAGCCTAAATCGTAAATTTTTTAAGTTGGGTTGGACATCCTGTATTTGGGGTAGATAGTAAATACTCGTACTAGGTCAAGGATTTTCGCTTTATGAGAGAAGTTTAAAAACCTAAGTGTGTCATTTGGATAAAGAAAATTAGAGAAGTTTTGGAATTGCATTTATAGTTAAACTTTGAAATTGGAAATTTCTGAGAAATTATGTTCTCCAAGGAATCTAAATTATTGTTTTAATTTCCCTAAGCTTTTGAACAATACAGGGTATTTCAACAAATAATTATCCTCTTTCGCCCTTTCGTCGTGCAAAATTGAACAAAATTAAAGTACTTATGTTTTGGGTAACACCCAGTATTATCCAGTTTAAACAAGCAGAATATTTAGCAAAATAATTAAAGCCCATTTATTTCATTTTAAATGACCTTCGTGTTTCTTTGGCGTTAATTTAATTTGAAAAGCCTGTTTGTCTTATCATTTTAAAGAAAATGTAATTAAGATTTGTGCTGTTAAAATAGCTTTAAGGCTGCTTTAGATTTTACGTAAATTAACAAAAAAATAAATGAATTATACAAAAGTTAAAATTTTATTTATAAATCAAATTTACTCCACCTAGATTTTTAAGATACATAGGGGCAATGATCTTTTACGATTTTCAAATTTCTTTTAGGCACGCTTTATTGGGTTTTTCACTTACCCAAAACGTAAAGACAAGCACACATTTAAAAAAAAAGGTTTCTTTTACCAAATAAACAAAGGAAAGTTAATAACCCCACTTTAAAATGTAAACTGACACATATGGTTTCCAATGGCCTAATTTTCCATCTTGTTCTACTGCATGTGCAGTATCCTGCTTGAATTAGTTAAGATAATAAATTTCTTTTAATGTACTATAGGTCACGTTAAGTTTGCGTTAATTTAAGTGGCGTTAAGCTAATTCAAATATCTCTAAAAATACGTTTATACTTAAAATTGTACGTTTTGAAATTGATTTAAATCTGAGCCTTTCTTTTTTTTATACTTTAACTTTAATCTAAGACAACCCTAGCTACTCATGATAAAATTGCTTTTTGTTAAGGAAGGGAAGACTCGACTTTAGAATAGTGTGTTGTGTGTGGATATAAATTTTCTGCAATCAGAGATTGGGGTTAGAAAGCTTTCAGGATTTAGTTCACGTAGCGTGTTTCATATTGAAATATTGAATGCGAGAACGCGTCGAGACATAGCCACGTTGATTATTAAGGGCTCTAAGGCCCAACAACATACCTAATTTTGGACTCAAATTAAATTTTGTTTAATTTATGCAAAAAGAGCAACATTGAAAAATCATTATCTGACTAAAATGCAGTAGGACTTGTATACGTTTATAAATTTCTGTTAATTTGATTTATTTTGTTTAAAGTTGGTATCTGTAACCGATTCTTACTAGCGTCACCTATCGGCTACTAGATCAAATTTTAAAAAGTTGCAAAGATTAAGCTAAATTATGAACAACTCTGTAATACCTAAGTTTCGGGACATACCTATAGATACAATATGTATGCTTCGTATTAGTTAAACTAATGGAATCTCTGAATACACCCAATTTTTAGTGGAGCTAAGTGACGTTAAGTATTTCTTAATATGAGCCTAAAGCTTTCATATTTAAGTATGTTGCTGACTCACCTAACTTAGCACTCTTTTGTCATTGTAACGATGACTCGACCAGCCAACTTCTTTTATTTCACTTTGATATCACTCAAGCTTAATATCTGAAAGTATTATTTTTTATCATAAAGGACTATTCCATTTTTCACGTTTTACATTTATAGCTCGCAATCAAAAGATCTTATGCCGAGAAAAATAATAAAAAGCTTTAGATATAAAACTGGAAAGCTAATTAATTAGCCAAATTAACACATTTTTTGCGGTTGAAATTAAAATGAACATTTTTGTTAAGTTGAGTTACTTCTGAAATAAAAATAACAGCCAACTGAGAAAATGAAACTGAGAGATAGGAAAATAATTTAAAGTTAAATTGGATCGTGATTAAAGGGAAAATTTCACTTAAGAATTGTTTGGGACAAGACAAAACGAAATTGGATTAAATTATATAAATGCATTCCAATCTAACAATAGTATATTAAAACATAGAGTTTTATAAGGAAATTTTTTTAGCACGCATTATTATTGGATTAACATTTTGAAGTAAAATAGTATATTGTGCAACTAGTGGTGAAAGTAGCACTTTTCACACGCTTGTGGCGTTTAGCCACAAGCCACATAAGTGTGAAAAGTGCCTTTCACACGTGTTGCACACTATAATTTTTCTACGACTGCACCAAAACACTAAAAAGGCATGATTTTTTATTAAATACCACTATTTAAACTTGTTTATTTATTCTTGTTCTATGGTTATAAAGATAAAACGAACATTGGGTTCGAGATTAAAAAACAAAAGCCTACCTACTTGATTTAATATAGTAAAGACATTATGGCTCATTCTTGACATTCCAAACAGAACAAATGAGGGCGAATTCTTTGCACACGCTTTTAGCGTGCGCAATGGATTTATCGCACGCTGTGTGCAATAACTGATTTTCAGTTATAGTAAGTAGTGTTTTTTTAAACATTTTCTAAGCAGTCGTAGAAAAAGTAAATTTAGGTTAGACATATTAAATAATGACATTTTTAAACTTTACTCACTCAATACTGAATGAATAGGCGTTTTTGAGAAAATGTAACCGGTTGATATCGTTTCTCCAATTCTTCTAGTTATTCCTTTTACAAAAAAACTATGTCCCCAGATAGTTTATAATAGTAAAATTTGTAAATAAAACGTACCTTGCTAGGGAAGAATTCATCTCTTTGCACCTGGAAAACCAACCTACTAAAATTAAATTTTGGGTTTAATAATGAAGCAAATCAGCAACCTTAAAGAACCAAATTTTATAATGTGCCTTTTATTGACAATTCCAACAAGAGAAATGTCACATTTTTTGCCAGACAAAAAGTGATTAGTAGCAAGGCATACTTCATTTTATTAGGCCGGCGCACTCTAATGTTCATATTTTCGATCCTGGTGGCCTTATTTTCTAGAAGGTCCATTTTTGTGACGTCACAAATATTAGTTTGACTATTCGCTAACAGTACCGCTTTAATCAGTAATAAAAGTGAATAGAAAGCAAATATAAAAATACCATAACTTCGCAATACCTTAACGACAAATAAAAATGACCCACCTGTCGAATTGTTTTAACCTTGTTAAAAAAATATTTATCGTGTTTCAAACATTATTAAACTGTTTTGGTACATTCCTATTCCCTCGAGAGTCAGGACGATAAATATCCTTCTATTTGTTTCTATTTGTCCAGTGCAAAACATCAGTCAGCATTATACGAACCACAAAAAAAGACAGTTTGATGAATTGAAGGCTTTGACACGACTAAAGACTAATCGTTTGTTGATGACCTTTTCTGCTCGCTTTAACCGTCCAACCGACGCGTCGTGTGTAGAATATTCCTATTTAGCACGTTATGGCATTGTCTCTACCCAGTAGCCAGCCTGGAGCATATTACGCTTTAATTTTCCAATATAGTGAGCTTTTATTAAAGCTTGGTTATTTCAGGATTACCTATATACTTCAAATAATTACGTAACGTTGTGCTTTTCTCGTTAAACGCTGGATTAAACAAGCGTTGGCGTGTCGGTTAAATTCAACCCACATCTGCCACCTAGTGACCTTAAAAAAATGATGTTACGTTTTTTAGAAAAAAGATGCAAAAAGAAAAAAATTGCTATTTACTTTTATTGCTGACTAGTGATACCGTTGGCGAATAGACAAACTAATATTCGTGACGTCACGAAAATGGACCTTCTAGAAAATAAGGCCTCCAGAATTTAAAAAAATGAACATGAAAGTGCGCCGTCCTAATAAAATGAAGTATGCCTTGCTACGAATCACTTTTTGTCTGCCAAAAAATGTGACATTTCTCTTGTTGGAATTGTCAATTCAATTTAACGGGAAATGTCGCGAAGCATAGAAACTGTGGCAATTTGAAATGCAAAAAAATAGTGCTTCTAAATTGCCAAAATTCTCTAGTTAAACGCTTATTGGTGGACCTTTAGAATATGTAAACTTGTGCTTTATTTATGTTGCTGGTAAGCACAATTTTTAATTAAAATTACCTCTTGTAAACCCACTGAGCAATGACCAGAGGGTGCTGCTTTTTGTTGCTTGACGACATTTCCTTTCAAGGCTAGAGATGCAAATTCACATATTTGAAAATCTGTACTCCTAGAAGCTCGAATAGGTCATCTCTACTACTACTAACTACTAAATAGCACATCTACATGAGGGCCCCATTGTATATTAAAATTAAATGTAGTTTTAATAAATACTATAAAAATAGGGCTACAAACGTATTATAGTTTCATTTAAATTGGTTATTTCTTTGTGTCGAAAATCTGACTGAATTATAATATTTTTGTTTTTTGATCAGATTGTAGCCCTATTTTTCTAGTTTTAAAAACTTCATTTAGTTTTAATAAACTTATATCCTTATGAAGATGTGTTATTTAGTAGAATTCATGGAGCTCAATACTACCACAGATTTTCGAAACTGTGAATTTGAATCTTTAGCCTTCAAGTGTCGTTCAATCTGATGTAAATAAAATAATTTAATTCAATAAAGCTGTTCTTTATTTAGGCATATTTTTAAAGGAACTACCAGTACATTTTATGAAGGTTTCATTTCTTCGGATATGTCTAGGAATGTTCTAATGCATGTAAACATTTTATCAAACCTTATAAAGTTAATTTGCAAGCGGTACAAACCAAGAAGGCCAGGATATATTGAATTGGCTGAATAATCCATTGACAAATTTCTAAGACTGTGGTTACCCTAGAAAAATACTTCAGCTCAGTTGAGAACTTTTACCTTTAACTTGATAAGAAAAACAATGGATATTTGATGATTGTGGCGAATGTTTAATATAAAACAAGTCAATTCAGTCATAAATATTATAATCTTACCACGGGCAATGGACATTCCAAAGGTAAATTAAAAGCATTACACATGTCTTTAAATACCGCAAAAAAGAATGTTTTAGTAAATCTGCAAAACTCAGACGTTGGTCTGGATACTGGAAACATTTTCCAGCCTGCACTTGAAAATTTTTCCAACGTTATATTATGCTGCAATAAGTATTATTTAAAATAAGAAATATTTTGAAATATTTCATTAATGGTTTTTTACTTACCCCGACATGTTCGTCCATAGGATATTTAAACTCAATATCAAAATTTAAAACAGAAGCCGTCCTATTGACTTTTTTGTAAACTAGATTTTTTAAAGGAGATAGAAATTTACTATTTCCTGGACATGTTGTTACAGCGGTTACTATAAGTTTCTTGTCAAACTAAAAACAAGAAAATTGTTCAATTTTGCAACTTAGTATTATTTTTTCCAAATTACTTTTCCACATTGAACAAGAAAAATTACAGCTAAAGCCGCAAAAATAAGCAACATTCGTATAAACATTTTTTAAGTTTTATTAGAAATACTAAATAGTATTTTTTTTAACTACCTAGTCATTTAAAAAAAATGAATCCCTAGATATATCTCGATATGGAACTAATTGGTTACTAAATATTGTACGTATAAAAGATTGGGAAGTAATGGGATTTTAATTGGAAATTAGACAGGTACCTACTGGTATTTAACTTATCAGGAATCTAATGATTACTTTTTAGCGGTCGATACGTTTACATTAAACATTAGTATAGTGAGGTAATTGAGGGATTATTTGGCATTTAAAAATACGTGACGAGCGCTTATATTGGAGTATTGGAAATTAATATAAATTAAATCTTTACTTAACTCAACATTTCGTTATGGAATAAAAATAGAAACAGTGTTGTATTACTAAACAACTGGAAGAGAAAATATAACTTCCAATTTCTTTTTTTTAGTCAGAAAAGCTTACTTTTTAGGAAGACATATCCTTTAATAGTTTTATTTATATGATCTAAGGTCCATTATTTTCATCCCTTGTTAAACTGACTGTTAGTTAAAGTTCCTATTAACGTCGATTTAAACTATCATGATTGGCTAAAATTAACTATCTGCCTAATAACAGAAACTTTAACTAAAAGTCAATTTAACAAGAGATGAAAACAAGAGCGGGTTAGATCAGTTAAGTGGAATAGATCATTTAAAAAGTTACACTTCGCAGATAGGTCATCTTTTATTACTTTTTTGTTGTTATATAATGGTTACACATTCTATATGACACTCTTCGCAGTAGATGATTAAAAAGGTCCATATATTATTTTTTAAAAAAAAAAACGTAAAACTTATTTTTCTTTATAAACGAATGGGGTTACAAAAAAATACTTAGATGGTTTTTAATAGGGAAAAATACAATCTTTAATTTAATTACGAATTTTGTTTTCGTAAAATTGATATTAACCGAAATATGAATTTTTTTCAACTTTTTCAACCCTTCACTTTTTATTTGACTTTTTCCGAAAACAATAGGGTTCTTCCTCTAAATGGGATTGATTTTTGTGTTAAATCTCAAGTCGATCCGATAAACCGTTCTTGAGTTATGGTGGTCACAAATTTCGTTACAGACGGACAAAAAATAAAAGTCTTAAAAAGTCATGAAACGAACGAATATGCTCTAGAATGAATATTAACGATTTTAGAAAAGGTCCAAACAAATGCAATATACTCTTCGACTTTGCCTGCGAAGAATATAATAACGCGGCTATGTATAAATTGGGTCACCCAAATATTTTAAGTGGCCTTAAAAGTAAATATTGAAGACGCCACCTATAAAATTTTTATGGCAAATAATAGTTCAGGACAGTCGACAGTAATAATTATTGCTGTAAAATCGTGGCGCCATTTTGGCCAGTCCATTTTACTTGTATTTACATAATTAAAACGGTAAAAATCAAAGCCTTTGCCTTTGGGAGGACACCTGTTTGACAAGTTTTTAAAACCCATCAATATCCAATTGAAATATAAATTCATGGCTCCATTTTTCCAAATAATAACCATTAATCATTTTCAAATGTTGACTGTTGAACAAGACAGAGTTAAATCGCCAATGGTTCTAGCATGTAAATTTTAAACAAAGAGAAAAAAAACAAAGTTGTTGATTGCCAGATAGATTTTCACTAAAGTTCATTTTACATGTGAATAATAGAATAAAAGCAATTCCCACCTAAGGGCTTATAGATTTATGCCACAGAATGGAATTTTCCGAAGTTTCCTCTACATTACACAAACCATCATTTATGTCTAACAAGCTTTGTTCATAGTCATTGATCTGCAACTCGCGCGACCGCATCATGAACTGGGAAATATTTTAGCCTTTGTTATAGATACCTATATACTCTCAGTTTATTTAATATTGCTTCGGGAACAAAAATAGGAAATTGGGAATTTTAAATAATGATTTTTTGGAGAATACTTGTAAATTATTACACATGTTGTCGTATATCTTTAGCACCTTGCACATAGCTTTTACCTTTTTTAAATAAAATAGTTAATGCACAGATAAATTGACTTACGTTTTTTATTCCAATGGGTCGCATTTGTACAAAGATTGGTTGGGGTTACCTAGGATATATATCATAACACCCGTCGTTCAAGATGCTACTTCTGTATTTTATATTTTTATCAAATATAACGCTAATGTATCAAAAAACAACAAACTGCTGATTTAAAACATTCTATGAATCAGCTAAAAGGTTTGTATAACATTTACAAAGTGGTTTACATCTTCAATTCTTCGTAATTAGGTAAAAAAGAACAAAATGACTTTACAAAGAAATTTTAATGCAAAGTAGGGGCATCCAAAAAAATGCGGATTATTTTACACATCCAAGTCCTTTAGTAAATGAGTCATTATTTTCCCTTTTAACTAATTACAAGGAATTAATGGTATAAAACACTTTAAATGTTATACAAACCTTTTAGCTGGTACAAACAATGTTTTAAACCGGCAGTTTGTTGTTTTTTGGTAAATTAGCGTTATATTTGATAAAAATAAAACAGAAAAGTAATATCAGCTAGCATCTTGAACGACGGGTGGTATGACATATATCTTAGATGACCTCAACCACTTTTTGTACCAACAGGAACCATTGTTGTGCCTTTTTTCCTAAAGTTGTGGCAATGAATATGTTTCTTCGTGGAGAAGCCTGATTCTTACTCTGCAAATATAGTGTATATTCAATAAATAAAAAAAAATTGACCCAGCTGCAGTGAGCTCTGAGAAAAGTGGATATTTCGCCGAAAAAAATGATTCATTTTTATATTTTGTTCGTGCCAAAAAGGTATTTCTAGTGTTTAAAGGTCGTGGGTTACTTAGATTTCAAACGGGGGGGTTTATGGATAAGATTTAATTTCTTGTTTGAATTTTGTGTCAAAGGATTTGGTACAGCATTTTTTTGATATTGGTGTAGAAGCGTTATTTTAAGGATTCTGTTTTAACATTTACGTATACTGTATAGATTTATATTGGCGAGAAAATGTTGCCAGGATATTATTATACTCTTCACAAGAGTATATTGTAATCGATCAGAAAATCCTAAAATCGTCAATTTTCGTCGTAGAGCAAAAATTTTTGCAGATTCGTGCGTTTCATGACTTTTTAAGATTTTCATTTTTTGTCCGTCCGTCTGTCGGTCGGTCGGTCGGTCGGTCGGTCGGTCGGTCGGTCGGTCGGTCGGTCGGTCGGTCGGTCGGTCGGTCGGTCGGTCGGTCGGTCGGTCGGTCGGTCGGTCGGTCGGTCGGTCGGTCGGTCGGTCGGTCGGTCGGTCGGTAGGGTGTATGTCACGTTTCTTGTAAACACGCTATCTCAAAAACCAAATGGGATATCAAACTCAAATTTTAAGGAAAAATCAACCTTTATAAGAGGAAGAACCCTATTGTTTTTGACAAGAATCCCATCACTACAAAGCCCCCTTCTGGGCCCCCCAAATGAAAAAAAAATCGTAGCTCAACTATTATTAAATTTACAAAAAAAATTATTCGACATAAAACATAGGAAATTGAATTCTCTACAGAAAAGTATTCGTTGGTTTTTTTGTCAGACCCCCCCTTTTACCCCGCATCACAAAAAAACCTCCTATCTCCGTTATTATTCAATTTACAAAAAAAATCTTTTTTACAAAATTAATGGAAATTTAATTTTTTATTAAAAATCTTGGTTTGTTTTTTGTAAAGTTAGCCAGTAAGGTTAAAAAAACAAAAACTAAAAGATTTCAGTAACAAAAAACTTCTAAGTCCAAATAGCGTCCCGCGTCGGTCAAGGAGGCCATGCCAAAAATATTTCAAACAAAGAAACAAAGCCAGCTGTCAGAACAAATAACCTCAAATATCTTAAAGTTCAGAACTGACGTTTATCCTCTTCGTTAACTAAATTCTTCGTGTTTTCTGTTAATAGTTTGCACTCTTCGCAGATTTTTTTTACATAATTTTTTTTTATAAGAGACTATTAATTATCCTGTAATAGTTTTCTTGCGAAGAGTATACCATAGAATGTGTAGCAATTATATAAAAAATTGATTTAGCTTTGATTAATAAAGTTTAAAATTACACTTCTACCGATTTCGAATTCTACTCGAGCTACTTATCTGTGAAGAGTAACTACTACGCGTTTCGACTTCTACTTATTTCTTGTTTATTTAAAGAAATCAAATGACGACGACTTTACAATGTATGTTTCTCGGTTTGTTCTCATGTAGAATTATTAATCAAGCTGTAGTAGATATCGAGGAACTACTGATTAAAACAACAAACTAACATTAAGATAGATGGTATTGTTTGCCTAGAATCTATACAGTTGTCTAGTTTTAGATTTACCCCAGGAGAGAAGAGAATTATTCCAAATCTACAAGGATCTAATTTGAATTATTACTATTGTTGTTTCCTATTATGCATACCTCTCAAACGGCAGTGTTTGGCATTTAGAACATTCTGCTCAGCTAGATAATATAACTTGGAGTTCAGGTAGTTTGATTTGATTCCGTTCCAATAAATTTGTGGTTGTAAAATGGTGAATGCGCCGGGTTACTACTACTATTATCATTTACAAAATAGTTTTTTTTATTGTAACAACATTATTGTATAATTCTTTTGTCTTTGAAATAGAACTAAAAATACTCACAAAAAAACTAATTAAACTCTACAAATCACGATGTAAAAACTATTTTCAAAACTTTTAATTAACAAATTAAATAAATATGATTGCGTCCGTACGTGATCCCATTTTATTAAACGTATGTTGCCATATGGGAAAAACCTACAAAATCCGTCTGTTTCCTGATATTTGATCTAGAATTGCGTGTCCAAGTTTAATTTCACCAAACTTTTATCTTTTTCAAACAGAACTTTTGATCTCAGGCAGCCTGGAATATTTCCATTCAGAAATGTAAGATCCATTTAACTTTATATTTACCAAAGTTGAGATATTTTATATGAAAATTCAATTTTCATGATGAAAGAAAAACTTTTGATTCAAAACTTATCTTATACCATAAAGAAAATAAAAATTTTGCTTTGCCAAAAATGCTCTTTTAATATTAGTGCCCTTATGCATATAAAATTATCTTTTGTCTGCGATATTTGCCTAAGCATTAAGAATGGACCACGATTAAAAAGATGTTTTGTTGGCTGCCAAGTTTTAAGTGCAAAACACCCATTCTATGAATTACGTAATTAACGAATTTAGGCTATCATTTTTACAATAAACTGTTTAGCTGCAAGAACTAGCAAGTAGTAATTATTAAAGACACTAGTGTCTTTAGTAATTATGATTTTCTACGATAGTTTGACATAAAGACACTAGAATATTATATTATTCTAGTGTCTTTAGTTTGACACTGAAGTTATTTTTTTTGTAGCTTATAATTGTTGATGAAATTGGGCCACACCCCACAGTTTTTAGGATTACTAAATTAGAAGAATCACCTTTTTAAAACAAAAAATGTAAACAAACCATGAGAATGCTGGATTTTAGCAGGTTTTGAGGTTATGTTTGTTTCTGATTGTCTGAATCGAGCGACAGCCTTAAGGTCGATTTAGACTTTACGTAAATTAGCGCCACTTGAAACTAAAAAAAAAAGAAATAAAAATCTGTAAAGTAAGAAGATTTCTTTAATTTTAAAAGCACATGCTTTGAATTAGTAAAATTCAGGGTTGGGAACGATTACTTCTAAAAGTAATCGATTACAGTAATCGATTACATTTGAAGTAATCAATAATCATAATCGATTACATTTTTTAAAAAATTTAAATGTAATCGTAATCATGATTACTTTCTCCTTGTAATCATTAATCATAATCATGGTTTTATTGATTACTTTCTAAACTTATTTTTTTGAAATCGATTACTTTTGTGAACCGCATTTTTCAACGAATGAAAAAACAGCTGCAGCCTTATTTTTAAGTGCCAGCTCCACAGTTTGTTAGACGGTACCTATACATTATACTAAATAAAGAAACGTGTCACGTTCTAATGTCGCAAATAAAAATAATGTCTGCTAGAGGGCGCCGCGTCCTCACTTCTGTCGACTGTTCCTTCTTGTTCCGCGTGGTGCGTCGATTCGGTGTCTGATGCCGTTCGTTCGCCATTGCTGGTAGTGGTTTGTTATGGGCTATAATTTTCTGTTGCAAAGATTTTATATATCTGTCTACTTATGTGCCTGCTCATTTTTTTTATTGTCCTAATGTACCTAATCTAAGTATGTTATTATTGAGTTAAGTTTTTGTAGTTTCTTTACAAAAATATATTGGCATATTAAACCTTTTCAAGTTTTTATTTTAAGCCTTTTCCCCAATTATTCAATCATTATAAACTATAAGGTCAATTTTTTTCACCTACTTTTAATTCCTGTTAACTGATGGATATTTTAAATTTTAACTGACATGATTGGCTAAAAGTAGGTGAATAGAATGGACCTAAGAATTTATTTAGGTGCTTCTAGACCATGAGTCTAGTAGTTCTATATCTGACACAGTGACACTAGGTTCAGTGGCCTTTTTTGAAATCCCTTCTAAAGATGACGTTGCAAAAATATACTAGATAATTTTTTTTAAACTTAGCGCCAAAAATTAAAATAATTTTGAATTTCGCGCCAAAAAAGTAATCATGAAAGTAATCAAATTTTTTTTGAAGTAATCGTAATCATGATTACATATTTCTAAAAGTAATCGTAATCATTAATCGATTACATTAGACAAAACTTCGCAAGTAATCATCTGTGATTACTTCACTGATTACAAGTAATCGTAATCATTAATCGATTACTTTCAAAGTAATCGTTCCCAACCCTGGTAAAATTAATGAATCTTAGTCAAAGTAACTTCGCGTTAATTTAAGTATAGCTAAAAGCCAATTTATTATTTAAGTATCTCAATATGTACCTTAAGTGTAATGCCAACAAAACTTTGAACAAACTTAACGACAGTTTTAAAAACAGTCGTTTAAAATATCACTGATATTATAGATAAGTATTAAGTGTAAGAACTGCACTCAAGACTCAAGTTTCTATCGACCGAACCTCAACTTATCTAGTTTAAAACTCTCAAACCTTATTCAGAGAATATAACTTTTATCTAACTATCTAACAAAAAAATGGCGCATAAACCCGATGGTATACTCTTGGGGTATTCTCAGGGATCCCTAGAAAATTGTCAAAAATACATCCATCTGTTATATTTATCGAGAGAAATGCGAACAAAGTTGCATAAGTTCGGCAACACAGTTTGTAAAATACATCTTAAAAGCTCAACTAGATTCTTGAGCATACGTTTTTACATTTAGATTATATTGACATTGTTGTCAGCTTCATTTCATAAAATTTTTGTAAAATCAAATTGGTTATAAAAATGTAATTTGATTTTAGTTGGATTGTGCCATTGTATTTTGCCATTTCTTTTTTTAATATGTTCTGTTATCTTTAAGATAAGCGTTTAAAGTTTCACACTTTGGCCATTTTGGGGCATCATATCTCCAAGGGTATATGAGCTAGATTTTTTTTTAACAATCTTCTGAGTCCCTAGAAAAGCCTTAACAACGTACCATCGCGTTTATGCGCCATTTTTTGGATATCCTGTAGAGTTGAACTACTAATCGGGCCAAGGAAACCTGATTTTTTTTAAGAGGATGCATTAAACAAGACAAAAAGACGGCAGTAGGTACTTTAGGAAATGTTAACCGAAGTTAAGTGGACGTAGTGTCAAAGTTACGATCTTTATATCAAACTTTTTACAGAAAGCTTTTCACCGAAAACTCATTTTCATTGTAAAAGTTTTAATTCCCTTAAATAATGCTAATCTGCCTGAAACTATTTTCGCATTAAATCAAAAAGTTTTCCCCTTGTTTTTCCCGTTATTTACTTTGGTCTTTTTTAGGAAATTTAATTTCTTTGAGTTAATTTAGTATTTACAAGCCTGCAAAAGAAACCCGAATAGAATATTCTATATGCCCTAAGCTTTTGCGTTGCACAGCATTCAATCAAATTAAATTAGACTACTTCAAAGGTTCGATGGTAAATGAAGCATCATAAGAAAAAAGTAAAATACGGTCTTTGAATTTCTTCCTAACTCTGGATTCGGAAAAACTTTAAGATACTTACTGCCGTACTGCGTAATATTTTCTTGAAAATCTAACAGTAAATAATATGTATTCCAAAGTAAATTGAAAGATGTCAGGTAATCAATATTACATTACCTTCAAGCATCGTATAAATTTCTTGTGATTGATTGCTATACGAAGCTAAGTGGATTGGGTTGTAGCTTCCGCGGTTGATGATATTAAATGACTTATCAAGAATGTCACGTCTCCCTTAATTTCGATATCAGATTTCATCAATATAGAATCAATCAAGCTATATTTAACCCAAAAACAATCTTTTCAACATTATGAGGCACTTAGATCCGAAATTGAGGAAGGCTATTATCAAAGTGGAGCAAGGTTAGGTTTTTACACTTAAAGGCCGATTTATAGAACGTAACTTTCACTTTACTTCCGCTTTACTTCGGCGTAACTTGACCAAAAATTAAATGAAATACATGGGAATGTATTGGCAAATTTATACTTCACTTTAGCGCTACTTTGCTGATTAGCTTTAAGTCGTATAAAGTCGTACTAAGACCAGACTCGAACTTGGCCGATCATGCGTAAAATTTGCAAAAATAAGACATTCACCCTTATTGTCAAGTGTAGTGATTACGGAATATCGCTTCGTACGATACCTGTTAGGTCTTCTTATGTAGGTTTCGTACGATGCGATATTTCGTAATTACCGCTCAGCGGGGTGATTACGGAATATCGCTTCGTACGAAACCTAATGGTTTTCTTATGTAGGTTTCGTACGAAGCGATATTCCGTAATCACCCCGCAGGAGTAAATAGTGAGAAGTCGCGAGTTCAGACACATGCGCTTAACTGATCCCAATTTCACGTAACTTTGCAATCTGTAAATTAGGCAAATTTGTAAAGTTAAGTGGAAGTGAAGTTACGCCGACGTAAATTAAAAGTTACGTTGTATAAATCACCCTTATGAGACCAATATTAATTAAATAGGGTAAAATTGGAATCATTTTTATGGAAACTTCTTTTTCATATTTTCAATTCCTAAAAATATACAAAAAAATCTGTCATTTCCATGCATACGTTTTATATGTTTATGTATTTTCCATAAAGAAAGAATTCCAAACATTTTCGAATGGAAGTCGAAGCGTTTGTTTGTACAAGCGTTTTAGAGTTTACATTAAGGTCAAAGGAAACTTTGGAATTCCAATGTAAGTGAAAATATAGATAATCGTCTAGTCCCATATTACATATGCATTACAACGGCTTTAGATTTAATATTAAATTCCAAGATTCTGAAGTCAATTTATGTAGGCTTCAGCAAAACCACCTTTTAAATTTAGAGATGCTGCAAACTTTAGAATGAAACGAAATTCTCATTTCATATACCCCGTAATAAATCAAAATGAGGTTTTAATTAGAGGTCCACATTTAATTAAAACATTCAACATTGACCATAAATGTAATTATATTACAGCTAATATCTTCAAATCAACTCGTTCAGTGTGTTCATTGTTTGTATAATAACCTCACCAGTTTTGCAATTACTAATCTGCATATTAAGCAGACATAGAAATTATTCCATTAATTGAAATTGTAATTGCAAAATTTAAACCCGATGGGAGAGGAATCTATTTTAACGTGCTGAAAATTAGTTTTATGTTTCCTGGAAAAAGCTGATCTACTGACATACAGAGTGTCAAAAAAATGGCGCATAAACGCAATGGCACGTTGTTGGGGCATGTCTAGGGGCCACCAGAACATTGTTAAAAAAAATCTATCCAATAAACTCTTGGAGATATGAGGCCCCAAAGTGCGAAACTTTAAATGTTTATATCTTGAAGAAATCAGCACAAATTAACGAAAGAAATGGCTAAATATTAAGGCACAATTTATCTTTTTAAACGGTCAAATTACACTTTTATATCCAATTAGCCCAATCATTCTAATAATGCCCCCAGAAAAAAATCCCAACCAAGATCTGCTTGTGCAGGTTTGTAGCCACTACCCCCCAGGAACATTAAAGTGAAAAATTCCCACAAAATTTCCGTGACGTTTAGCCCCCATCGTGCATAGAAGTTTAGGGGTTAGTTTTTTGTTAATACTTAAACTATTCGGCATATTTGAAAAAAGTTTTAAAAATGTTTAGGAACATTATTTTAACGAGAATACAATCATTTTTAAAAAAATAATGTATCACTAATATTAACGATTTTATAGTACTTTGAAAATGTGCTAATTTGGTCCTACAGAGAACGCTGCAATCTATGCTTCAGGACTCTATGACTAAGACGATTATGATGAAATACGGTGATTTTCAAAGAGCTATAGAATCGTTAATATTAGTGATACGTTATTTTTATAAAAATGATTGTATTCTTATTAAAATAATGTTCCTAAAGTTTTTTAAAAGTGCCAAATAGTTTAGGTATTAACAAAACATTAACTCCTCACTTCTATGCAAGATGGGGGCTAAACGTCACGGAAATTTTGTGGGAATTTTTCACTTTTATATTCCTGGGGATAGTGCCTACAATCCTGCATAATCAGATCTTGGTTGGGATTTTTTTCCAAGGAACCTACAAATTTTAAATAGAATGATTGGGCTAAATTTAATTTTATAAAAATTGTATGAAATGAAGCTGACAACAATGTCATTATGATCTAAATGCAAAAATCTATGCTCAAGATTCTAGATGAGCTTTTAAGATGTATTTTACAAACTATGTTGCCGAACTTATGCAATTTTGTTCGCATTTTTCTCCATGAATATAACAGATGGACTTTTTTTTGACAATTTTCTAGGGATTCCTAAGAATGTCGCAAGAACGTACCATCGCGTTTATGCGCCATTTATTGGACACTCTGTATAACACTTCTACTTTCAAAAAGTAATTAATAAAACTAACTACTAATTAAAATTAGAAATGGGTAGAAGTTACTCTTCGCAGATAATTCGCTTGACACAGGATCTCGCAAAGCATAGAAACTGTGGTTATATAATGTTGGTTGCCTAAATTTCAGGGAAAACAAAATGAGCTACAAATGGCCCAAATAAAGTTTTTTTAAATTTCCTAAATTTGGTATTTTAGTGCATTGTGGTACTATTTTCTTGCGGGTAAGTACCTTTTTTAATCCTAAATGAAAAAAGAAGGGTTGTTTTTCATGAAATTAATGCAACCAACATTACATAATCATAGTTTCTAAACTTCGCGACATTCCCCTTTAAGTAGAATTCGAAACCGAATAATGTAGTCACGAATTTTGTGTCTTCATTAGTTAATGCCACTTTAAAATACTGTGTCTGTCTGTTTGTACTATGGTCGGATGTATGTATTTTATTTTAATTTTCTCTAGATCACAATGCCTCTGTTTTCCCAAATGGAATGCAAAAGCCAATTAGGGCTTCTGTAGCCGCATTGCTGAAATATCAGCCATATCAAGCTTGATGTTCAGGCAAATGAATACAGCTTGTTTATTTTGGTATGCAAAAATTAACAACACAATGAATATTGACCATGACTAAAAAATCAATCAACAACTGAGAGCGCAGACAAAAGCTGGAGGCTGATGAAAAATGGTTTGGAATATAATTGAAAATATAAAATGGGTCATTATTTTTGTGGCAAATTTAATTTTATATGTTATAACATAAAATTTTTATTTTTAAAATAGTTAAGGGATATATTCTATAACAAACCTGTTAAATTTTAAAGGCCGTTAAAATTTTAAAGGCTCTAAACTTTAACGAATCTGATACAGAATAAACTCCTAACAAAACCCCTAAGTAGGTTTATTATTCTGATCATCATAAAGTTTAACTTAAATGGACCAATAAGCCGTTAATTTTTATTTTTTCTTTTTTTTATGAATTGTCTGTGATGCTTTATAAAACCAGCATAAAAAAAAATGCAAAATATGTGTGGCTTATCATCTAATCCTATGATCTATTAAACACCTTTCATACTGTCTCATTTAGGCCAGAGTAAACATATAGCTTTTAGAAGAAAATCTCTTTCCATTTACTTTTATTTTGACTGACGTTAGTAACATTAAAGTAAATCCTTGCTACATAAAAAAAAAGCAATAAGGTTTATCAAGGGAACATTTTTGAAACAAAAAATTGTAAGAGGGGTTTAATCAAAGAGATTGTATATTTACAATGGAGAAGGTCTAAAAATTTATTGTTTGGGACCAAGATCTTTTTGTTTACCCAATATAAGTTATATGGACTAATAATAAGTCAGTCAATAATAAACAAACGTTTTCAATGGAACCGACCTATGCTAGCCTTTTAGATCTTGGACCCACACACTGAAATGTTATGATTATAAGCAATTCATTTCTAGTTAGAAGTTCAAAACACGCACAAAAAAAAATGTTATGAACTTTCTGGGTATGTTTTATCTACATATTTTGTGAAAAAAATTAATATCTTTCGTGGTTTTGTGCTAATTTATGAAAAACTAGTAATTAAATGTTAAAAATGCGATTTATTTTAATAAGTAGGTAATTGACCTTTCACTATAATAAGGCAAGTAGCCAGTTTTAATTTTGCTTATTAACCAAATTGGAGCCACGCCTTTTATGCAACGTTATGAAATCGAAAGGTAGACCATTTTAAATCATGCTTTTTTCTGTTTTATGTCTTTTTTCAAGGGGGGTGTAGCTCATCTTGGAAGAGCGCTCGCTTAGCATGCGAGAGGTACTGGGATCGACGCCCAGCACCTCCAAATTTTTTTACCACTTTTTTAGTAATATTTGTAATATTCTACAAATTCAAATCCAAGAAAAAATTTCTTTAATTTTATGATTTAATTTTTTTTAAGGAGCTTACATGTAGATCAAAAATACTCAAATATTGTTTTATAACTTTCATTTAAGATTTAAAAGGACATTAATATTACCATAATAAAAATTCTGTAAATTTTAGGTTAGGGGACTTTGAATCTCCATTTGCTAATATGCGATTTTTAGGGTCCTTGCAAAATTCGATATTAGTTCTTTATTGTTTTGTGCTTTAAACTTTAAACTAACTAGGTAGTTTACAAAAATATTTCTTTTATCTACAGAAAGAAAACCTGATTTTCCAATGCCTTATGATTACGTTTTTTCAAGGACCTTAAATTCTGTCAGGAGTGAAAAGAGCATAAAATTTACCTTTTTGATTTTAGTATTCCATACTTGGACTTTTTTCGTTTGCATAAAATGCATAAAATAGTCCGACAAAATTATCAAGCGTAAAATAGAGCTAGCAAACATTCTGAAATGTAAAATGTGAGGATGCTCGGAAACATTGAAGTGACCGTATCAAAATAATGAGATAAATGCTAAAAAAAAAACATCGAAAAAAATTTATCCAAATTCAATGATGCATAGGTATTTTTTAGAGAATTTGATTCTTTGTTTAATGATATAAAATGGTGGAATCTAAGATTGACTTTCGACCCTAAAGGCGGGACGCCAAGTTATAAAAGAAGTCCCTCTTTATTTCTTAAAGGTATGCACCTACCAAACCTTTGTTTAATACCAATTCTTAACTCGTACATTTTTTTTTACGGTGGTACACATTTTAAAAACAAATGGTTATTTTACCACACACAAAAAATACAAATTCAGTAGGTACCTTTTAACTATGTTTCTAGTCGACCTTAAAAAACTGAAATGTTTCTATCAAAGAGATTTTATATTTACAATAGAGAAGGTATAAAAATTCATTGTTTGGGACCAATATCTTTTTGTTTACCCAATGTAAATTATATGGACTAATGAGTAAGTGGACGTAAATAAACAAACGTTTTCAATGGAACTTCTCTATGCTAGCCTTTTAGACCTTGGACCCACACACTGAAATGTTATGATTATAAGCAATTAATTTCTAGTTATTCTATTTCTATGGGTGTAATATTTAACGAAGTTCCAAACACGCGCAAAAATTTTTTTGAACTTTCTGGGTTTGTTTTATCTACATATTTTGTGAAATAAATTATATATATCTTTCGTGGTTTTGTGCTAATTTATGAAAAACTAGTAATTAAATGTTAAAAATGCGATTTATTTTAGTAAGTAGGTAATTGCCCTTTCACTATAATAAGACAAGTAAGCCTGTTTTAATTTTTCTTACTAACCAAATTGGGGCCACGCCTCTTATGCAACACTTTTAATTTGAAAGGTAGACCATTTAATATCATGATTTTTTTTGTTTATTGTATTTATTCAAGGGGGGTGTAGCTCATCTTGGAAGAGCGCTCGCTTAGCATGCGAGAGGTACTGGGATCGACGCCCAGCACCTCCAACTTTTTTTTTATTAACATTTATAACAAATTATAATTATCTCCAATTTAAATCCAAAAAAAATATTCTTTAATTTTATAATTTAATTTTTTTTTATTGAGGGGCTTACATGAAGACTAAAAATGCTCAAATGTAGCTTTGTTTAAGATTTAAAAGGACATTAATATTACCAAAATAAAAATTCAGGAAATTTTATAAGTTGCTATTATCTTGCGACTTTTAGGGTAGGTACTTGCAAAATTCAATAAATATTAGTTCTTTATTTTTTTCTTTTATCTACATAAAAAAAACCTGATTTTCCAATGCCTTATGAATACGTTTTTACAAAGACCTAAAATTCTGTCAGGAGTGAAAAGAGCATAAAATTTACCTTCTGATTTTAGTATTCCATACTTGGACTTCTTTCGTTTGCATAAAATGCATAAAATTGTCCAACAAAATTGTCAAGCGTAAAATAGAGCTAGCAAACATTCTGAAATTTTAAATGTTAGGATGTCTGAAAACATTATTTTCGGGAGAATGAATCTACCAAATGGCCGTATTAAAATAATGAGATAAATGCTAAAAAAAAACATCGTAAAAAATTTATCCAAATTCAATGATGCATAAGTAATTTTTAGAGAATTTGATTCTTTGTTTAATACCAATTCTTAACTCGTACATTTTTTTTTACGGTTACACATTTTAAAAACAATTGGTAATTTTACCACACACAAAAAAAATACAAATTCAGTAGGTACCTTTTAACTATGTTTTTAGTCGACCTTAAAAAACTGAAATGTTCCTATCAAAGAGATTTTATATTTACAATAGAGAAGGTATAAAAATTCATTGTTTGGGACCAAGATCTTTTTGTTTACCCAATGTAAGTTATATGGACTAATGATTAAGTGGACGTAAATAAACAAACGCTTTCAATGGAACTTCTCTATGCTAGCCTTTTAGACCTTGGACCCACACACTGAAATGTTATGATTATAAGCAATTGATTTCTAGTTATTCTATTTCTATGGTTGTAATATTTAACGAAGTTCAAAACACTCACAAAAAAAAGTTATATGAACTTTCTAAGTTTGTTTTATCTACATATTTTGTGAAAATAATTAATATCTTTCGTGGTTTTGTGTTAATTTATGAAAAACTAGTAATTAAATGTTAAAAATGCGATTTATTTTAATAGGTAGGTAATTTAGCTTTCACTATAATAAGGCAAGTAAGCCGGTTTTGGTTTTGCTTATTAACCAAATTTAAATCACGCCTCTTATGCAACGTTAGTAAATCGAAAGGTAGTATTTTAAATCATGCTTTTTTCTGTTTTATGTCTTTATTCAAGGGGGGTGTAGCTCATCTTGGAAGAGCGCTCGCTTAGCATGCGAGAGGTACTGGGATCGACGCCCAGCACCTCCAAATTCTTTTTTATTAACATTTATAACAAATTATAATTATCAACAATTTAAAGTCAAAAATAAATTTCTTTAATTTTATAATTCAATTCTTTTTTGTAAATTGAAAAATAACGAGGATGCGGTTTCTTTTTCATTGAAGGGCTTACATGGAGACTAAAAATGCTTAAATGTAGTTTCGTTTAAGATTTAAAGGACATATATATTATAAGTTGCTATTATTATGCGACTTTTAGGGTACTTGCAAAATTCAATCAGTTCTTAATTTTTTTAAAAACATTTCTTAACCAAAATAACAAGTGCTTTAAACTAGCTAGGTAGTTTACAAAAGTATATCTTTTATCTACAAAAAGATTTCCCGATTTCCCAATGCGGCAATGCCTTATGAATACGTTTTTTCAAAGACCTAAAATTCTGTCAGGAGTGAAAAGTGCATCAAATTTACCTTTTTGATTTTAGTATTCCATACTTGGACTTCTTTCGTTTGCATAAAATGCATAAAATCGTCAAGCGTAAAATAGAGCTAGCAAACATTTTTAAATTTTAAATGTTAGGATGTCTGGAAACATTTTTTTCGGGAGAATAAATCTACCAAGTGGCCGTATCAAAATAATGAGATAAATGCTAAAAAAAACATCGTTAAAATTTATCCAAATTCAATGATGCATATTTTTGCCAAAGAATCCAAAATAAATTTAAATGGGTTTAGAGCATTTGATTCTTTGTTTTATACCAATTCTCAACTCGTACAGTTTTTTTTTATGGTTTGACACATTTTGTAAACAAATAATAATTATACCACAGGCAAAATAAATACAAATTTAGTACGTTGTATTTCTAGTGAACCTTAAAAAACTGAAATGTTCCAATGTGTAGGAAGGGTCAGTGTTTGCGTTGTTTTGCATTTTTTGAGCTTGGTGCTGGTGTCAGCTGTTAGGTACATACAATCGATCGAAAAGAGCTTTTTTTGCATAAACTGGCAGCAGAATTTAAATGTGGAATCACGTTTTCAGTAATCTGAAAAGAGCACTTGAATTTTCAAGTTGGCATGGCACGAGCTTAGCCTACTCCGCATATTTTTACTGTTAACAAAAAAAATCGAAAAGATGTCCTTATTAAGCCTCCTAAAAGTTATTAAAATCCTTAAAACAAAAAAAAAGTGTTTGTCTATGTATGTAAATTAAACTTTTAGAATCATTTTTTCCTTTTTAAACTAGTAAACTATTAATAAAAAGAAACCGGTCGAATCTGCGAAGAGTAAATTGTAATTTTTACCTGTTTCAACTTTTAATTTACAGTTTTACTTATTCACTGACTTTTCAATTAAACTTGCAGTAAGGTATCAAGTCACGTTATTAACGCGAAGTATTAAAAACTTAGTTGCGATGTTTTTAAGAAATCCCTGACAAACTTTTGACATGGTTAGAAAATTTTAATGTGCGAAAATAAATATAAAAAACCATTAAGGTTAACATCAGCGAAGTTGTAAAGTTTCTAACAAACTTGAAAATAAAACTGCTAAAAGCGTTATATGATATAAAAAGTTAAAAGGGAAGTAAATGGAGTCCGGGTAGGTACCTAATGTTTATAGGGTTGTCCATGACAAGAACTAAATGAGAAATAAGTTCAGTTTTAAGAATTATGTGTACAACTTTATTTCATGTATACTTTTTTCATTAAAAACGACATTGAATTAAAAACGTTAGCATTTTTACAACTCTAAAAATAAGAGGTCTTCTACGAGGGGTTTACTTTTATTTTTAATGATCTTTTTTAGGAATATAATTTTTTTTTAAGAATGCTTTTATTACTTCTTTAACCCATCCAAATTGTGGTTACCAAAAGATTCTGAGACATGCTAATTTCTGCCATAATAACAAAAAAATTTAGTACAACTTTTTTTAAAATTTGAATTAAGTAGAGCCATCTATCGGATTTTAGACCAAATTTTTAATATTAGAAAGAAAACAGTAAAATAGAAATAAAGTAGGTAAAATAATGAGATTCTAAAATTTACCGATTGATGGCGTTTACCTCTTTTAAATTAACGAAATTAAGCAATCTATAAATGCATTAGTTTGGTCGCGTTAATTTAAGTGAAGTTAAGTGGCGTTAAGTTAATTTAATTTAACTATAAATCATTCTTTAAGCTCAGATTTATGTCGACTTTTAAGGCAACTTTTTTTAAAGTTTTGTTCATATATGAGATAGATAGTTTTACTGAAATATCTGGTATCAAAAATGAGAGTTATGAATAAAAATATAGTCGGAACTCCTGGTTTAAACTGTGCCAGCAGCATGCCTTGCATCTTTGTATTGATCCTGCACTAGGGCACGACTCCATCACAACCAACCATATATTATGTTGGCTTTGTAAGAGCTCTTACCAGCACAAAAACTTCTCCAGAATTATTAATGTATGCACGTGTAAGTTCATATAAACACGTTCAGTTTTTTATTTCATCAAAAAATGTAAAGAAAAACCTGAAGCGGGTTAGAAAATATAGGGTAATGTTGCCTAAATTGAAACACTTCTTCATTTGAATATACTTCTAACAAATAAAAAACAAAAAAAAAAAACTTGAACAGTATGAAAAACATGGGTTTGCTTGTGCTATAATAAAAATATTTACACCTTAATAAAAAGAGAATACCTACTTCATTTAATGAATTTAAAAATGCTTACAAAATTCGAATTTAGGATACTATAGAGAAAACTGAAATTAACTATATTGGTTAAGATGTCAGAAAGTTTTTGCGCCCAAAACTCAAAACAACAATGAAAACAACAATACATTACACACTTACTATCTTTAGAATCTTAAAATCGCGCCCAAAACTTAAGCTTTAGAAGTTATCTAACCGTCTAATTTCAAGTCAATAAATTTCGAAGCAGTGCTAATTTGCGACGTCGCAAACGACATATTTTAGTCTAAAAATGATAGTTTTCGTAAAAAAAAAATCTGTTTTGATTAGCCAATTGTATTTATTAATGCGTAAATTACAATTCTATGCCAAAAAACCTTTACTTTTAAACAAAATAGTGCTGCAACCGGGCCGCAACTTTGCACTGCTTCGATATTTTTCTGACTTGAAATTAGCCTGTAAGAGCCTAATTTCAGTTGTCATATTGAACCAATGATCTCCTAGATTGAACCGACTATTTAACCCTTGAATAAAAAACTAAAAAAAGTTGCATAAAAGTAATTAAGTACCTAAGTTTGCGGTTCGTACAATAATATATTTGAATTTTTTTAGTAACATTAGCACATTTGGCATACTTTGCAAAATTTTAAAAGGCTCCTAAATTAGACCGATTCAATATAGGATACTCGTTTTCAGTGTTGGTCCATTTCATGCGAATCTGCTTTAGATTGGAATGGGAAACCACTCAGTTTATAAAATAAAATTAATATTTGTTTGGTATAAAAGTGTTAAAAAGAAAGCTATAAAACTGTTAATTAGTTTAGGATTAGTTTAAACCCTTACCTTTCGGTTATGTTGGGTTACGGTAAGTTATACAAATATTAGATCTTTGACATAATTTTTATAAATTTATTAATAATTACTAACCACCCGCTGAAGGTACCATACTTGCTGGAAATACACAATGGGCATGAAACATATATGACGTATGAATCGACAGATGGCGCTACCTATGTTTCATATGCGAAATACGCACCGGTCCAATTTTGTAGGTGCAGGTTAAACGTATGCAACCTTACCCTACTTACTTCGAACGGTAAATTTTTAATACTTACATTTAATCATAAAAGCGCTTAAACTAGGCCATTTTAAAAGAACAAGTGTTTTTTTGGAAAAGTTTAAATCAATTTTGCTTAATGTGCCTTCGGACAGACAGAAAATTTAAATTGAATTTCGTTGTTTCGAACTTTAAGTAGCTAATATTTTATGACATCGTGGAGGCCATTTTATTTAATACCCTTAAAGAGGAAAATATCTCTTTTAGAATTTCGTAATTTCATAAAATTCAAAACTTTTATAAATGTATCCAGTCACGTCAAAAATTTAAAAGACCAGAAAAAATGCACCAAGTTAAAAAACATATTTTGTGGTTAGAAAATACGCTTTTCTAACCCGTGCCAGTTTTTAAATTAAATCTTTAACTATGCCAAGCTGCCGACTCCTATTTCATGACTTTAAAATTGCGTTCTCCGACAATGAAAATAAATTCTAATTTAAAAGTTATAAAAACATTCCTTTATTTTAATAAGCCGCCTTTATTTTTAATTGCATTTAAAGTAATTTAGCAGAATAAAAGTAAAATTAAGGTGCTCTTATTTTCAACATCAAAGAAGAATTATAAATTATGATTTAAAAATGTCGTTTACACGGATGGTGCGTTAAATATTAAGTTTCTGCTTGAGAAATTACTTTATTATTCAAACATTGCGAACACCGACCGACGACTTCATTTTAATTAGAAAATCTTTAGGGAACTCAAGGTTTTACAAAAAAAGACAGTGTCTCGTCCCGGTCAAAAATGCCCTTTTTTATAGAGCTGTAAAAATATAAGCGTTTTAATTACTCACCCAAAGTAGGCTGGCATAGATTCCTCACAAAAATAACTTACTTTGGAATATGGCGAATGCGCCGAATATTTTTACTGTTCTCCTGGAAACTAAATCTACTTAGCAGTTTTAAAAATTGTTTTTAACATTAATAAATGTGCAATTTAGTTGTGCAGCTCCCATTTTCCCAACATTTTGTATGTCGAATTTATGTACATATGTCCCTTTAATTTGACATGAAATGGAAATCAAATCAATCAGGAAAGGACTAGGGTAAACATAATTGAGTTCTACAGGTGCCCATGATTTCGGTTACCAAATTACTCCTAATTCAAAGTCAATAGGAAAACTTTCCCAATTTTACAAATGGCTTTGCATAAATATCGTCTGGAAAAAGTTTGAAATTCTTTTTAACTTTATTTTGAGAGAGTTTTCTGTGCTTTAAGGCTAAAGTTCAGTTTTACAATGATATATCTATAAAGTTGTGAAAAATTGGTATCGCCCACACAATCAGAAAAGGATATAGAATAATTTACGACCAATAATGTAGGTTACACATATTATCTGAGATACCTTTCTGGTTGACCCATTTAAAAGTGCATCAACTCTTAAGGTTGATTTATACTTTACGTAAATTAATGTCACTTCGAATATAGCGTGATTTAAGCTTGAATTATAGATGAATTAACTTAACTTAACTTATAATTAACGTATCGCGACTGAAATAAATTATACGAAAGATGAAATCGCATTTACACATCCAATTAACTTAACTTGACGTTTACTTAAGGTTCTATTTCTTAATTTTGGTTAATTTCATCTAATTTTATGTAAAGTAAGCCTCTTCACAGAGCCATCTATCGGCTACTAGACCAAATTTTTAAAATTACAAAGATAATCGAAGAATTTCATATGAATTTCTTTATATTTACAGAAATAAGACGATTCTAACATTTACCGATAGATGGCGTTTACTAAATTAGCTTGTGGTTAACTAACGTATAAATTTATACTATAAATGCCTTAATTTAGTCAAGTCAAGTTAAGTGGAGTAAAGTAGCTTTGAGTGGCGTTGAGTTAATTTAATTTAACTCTAAATCACACTTTATAGTTAAATTAAATTAACGCCACTTTAAGCTATTCAACTCCATTTTACTTAACGCGATCAAATTAATGCATTTAGAGATGACCTACCTACTTTAACTAAATTAAAACAGTAAACGCCATCTATCGGTAAAATCATAGAATCGTATTATTTACCGACATATAATGTCTATTTATTTTTCTTTGTAATTTTAGAAATTTAGTCTAGTAGTCGATAGATGGCTCCAGTTAAGATGCCTACTTTACCTTTAAATTAGTTAAAATTGGTTAAAATTAAGAAATACAGGGTGTCTCAAAATGGGCGCCCACGGACCCCGAGGCGTGGTAGGGGAACACTAACGATATACAAAATCAGAAACAAAAATTTTATTGGGGGCCCCCTTTTAAAAATATGGGGCTGCAAACTTAGCAAAGTTTGGCAACACTGTTAGTTTAAATCCGCTTAGTTTAAAAAAAATTAAGTTAGTAGGTGAGCAAACATAAAACTTCAACTTGACATTAGGAAATAGGTTAATGTTTATTTTTAATTTTAAAAATACAAAATAGTTTGAATACCTGAATTTTAAACTTCTTTCTTTAAAAAATGTAACAAATCAATAAAATCATATCGTTATTGTTAAAAACTAGTGATAGTGGAAGATAAAAGAGTTTGGACGCTCAAAGGAGGGAAATAGCGGAAGTCTCTTTTTATATTGCATTTTGGAGCTCTCGATAGCTGGTCCGAAAATCTCCCTTGAAAAATCTGGTAACTTGGTGTAAAATCTGCCAAATTTTTAAATATAGGTTATGTAACACATCAAAATACTTCATTGGCGTACTTATTGGGAAAAAAATGATATTTTTATGTAATAAAATGCGTTTTGCAGTAGACACTTAATGGTTTTATACTTTTTAAATGTATGGTTAACAGGCGAATTTTAAATTTAAGAGAAATGATTATGCTAACACTTTTTAAACAAGATTTATTTATTTTTATCATTTTTAAACAACAATGCATACATATAATTACATTCAAAAAATTTAAATCAATTGTTAACATTTATTTTAAAGATATTTTAAATCGAAAGTTAACACGAGGGGCAAATCAGATGGGCAAATTGTGTACACTAATTCCTAACAAATTTTACGAATTCTCAACAAATTCTACAAATTCTTAACAAATTCTTCACAAATTCTCAGCAAACTCTTAACAAATTCTCAACAAATTCTACAAATTCTTAACAAATTCTTAAAAAGATGTACACTAATGTTTTCATTTAATTGCCCCTCGGTTTAACATTTATTTTAAATCGAATTTTTAACATTTATTTCAAAGATATACTTAAATTATTTTTTTTAAAACCAATGAACATTTTGCGTTTTAATACTACCTACTTATTATTGCGGCTCATGCTTTTTGAACTATATTGATTTTGACGTCGATTTTGTTTTTTTAATTTGGCCAAATGAATTCTTAATCTATATAAGCAAAACATACTTATTAATTTTGATTTAATATTGTGACATTGCGGTATATAAATATTTTTAATTTCTGAATCATTTTGTAATAATAATTTAAAGGTTTTTAACACAGAACAATTTTGATTTGGAATATATTTACTAAAACTTTGAAACATAACTTCAATTCTTACAAAAATTTGGAAACAGTTTTCGCTAGCAAAATTTAAACAACCAGGACGATATTCTTTAAGAACAACTAATTTTGAATAAATTTTGTTAATATTTTTTGTAGCCAAAGATTTCAAACAGTTCTGACAAATTTTCTTTTTTTTTAAATTTCTTAATATGTAACCTGCGCTACTATACAAGCAATTTAGTTGAATTTTGTCCAAAATTAATTCTTTACACCAATTATGTGGTAATACCATTTTAGTTGCAGGTGTTTTATTTTTTTCATTTTTCTTTTGAATAATATCACTAAAATTTAACAAATTTTTTTCAGTTAAATCGAAAGAGTTGTTGGATATTGCATAACTTCCCCCCGCGATGCTCACATCTAAAATTTGGAAAACTGTTAAATTTTTCAAAATATTTCGCGATTGAAGTGCACTTGGGCAACTTTGTCGAAGTCGAATTTGGCTAAATAAATTTTCTAAACGATCCTGGGAAAAGCGTGATGTGAGCAAAAACTCGTAATTTCTAATATTTAATTAATACATAATTTTGAAGGTCCAAAATACTATTTGTTGCTAGTATTACCCCCGACTGGATCGGCTTCCACGAGAAATTTTGACCAATTTTTATGGTTTTAAACAAAATAGATATTTCTTTCAAAAAATTTAGAGCGTCCAAATATTTGTTTTCGTCAAATTTACTTATTGCCAATTTTGATGTCCGAGAAGTCAATAAAGTAAACCACCTAAAAACCATTCCTACAAACCAAGCTGTAGTTTTCGAATTTATGTCAAAATTTTCTTCTACATCGCACAAAAAATTTATACCTGCGCATACATCGTGGTTTAATGTATGCACAGCTTGTCCAACTTTTATTTTACTGAATTGATCCGAAACAAATAAATTTGGAGTTAATTTTGGGGCAATTTTGAGGTCTTGGGTTTCCTGAAATTTAGATAAATTAATAATATGGGCCACATCAACTACATTGGAGGGTAGATTATATTTTTCAACGAATAAATTTGGAATTTCAATAATTTTGTTGTTTATTAATGAACATTTAATATTTTTCAAAAGATGCGAAACATCCGCCAAAAAGTATACGCGTTTATTTGAATTTCCCGGGTGTACAATGAAATTTTGAAACGAAATTTTGGAAGACGATATGCCAAATTGCTTCCACATAGCTTGATTTGCAGGACCCATGTCGGAGGTAACACTTACAACATTTAACCCTATTTTTTCAGCCCGTACCAAAATTTCAGTTATAAAATTTGCCAAAGACGCCGCGACTATTTGATTACCCGTGAAATGATACCCGACAACTTGTTTCCATTTTGAATTTAGCCCCCCTAACATAATTACCAAAATATGCGTTGCAAGAGTACCAGAATTTTCTAAAGTATCAAAACCAAAAGTAGTTGAGGAAGCCATACAATATTCTTGTCCTGGTTGTATCGACATTTCGTCGAGGTAAAGGCAGCAATCTTTTTGGTACTCATTAAACTCAGTAATTTTGAATTCCAAATACTGAAAAATTTCTTCTAAAATTCCGGGACTAAAGGATATGTGTTCTGTTTGTCGGGTAAGAGTTCTAATTGACGGTAACGGATAATTTTGTTTCAGTAAGTAATTGTAGCCAGAAGTTCCGCAAACGAATTTTAATTTTAAAGAATGTTCTAATGTGCCTTTACCCCAACGATTAGCATGTGAATTTTCTATATTTTTTGACAAATTTAGAATTTGGTCATCTCTGAATAGTTTTCCAAAATTCATAGCCAAATTATTATACTTTTCCTGAATTAAATCGAAATTTTTGCTTAGCTGTAAATTTTGACCTAAAAGTTTGTTATAATCATTTTCTAATTTTAAATTTTTTTTCCGCAATGCCACAATATCTTGATTTAAAGAGTTAATTTTATTTTCATTTAAGATATCTTCACGAGTAATTTGTTTTGAGCTGATTGTATTTTTTACTGGTAATTTTGATTGAAAAATTTGTTGGTGAAAAACATTTGGTACCGCATTATCCGTTAACTCCAATTTTGTTTCTATTTTAAATTTCAAGCAGGATTCCGAAAAATAGGCCTAAAAAATAAATTAAGGATTAATTTATTAATCATTAAAAGTACTTTATAATATTTACGTACCTCACAAATTTGATTTTTTTTTACATTAATTTTCCAATTTGGGTTTTGCATGTTTATTTTCCATTGATTTAATTTTGTAATATCGCTTGGAAATTTAAAGAGAGTATAATTAAGGCTGGTATTTTTGCAGTCTTTTACGCAACAAACTTGCACGTTGGACATTTTAAAAAATTTGTTTGTTTATTTATTTTAGACACATAATGTTATGGCAATTAATTAATCAAAATGAAAAGGTAAAGCACAACAAAGTTTATTCTTTATGACTAAAGCTTTTCGTGCTTATATAGAAATGATAAATATTTAAAGGATTACTAGGTAAATAAAAATATCACAACGACTTCCTTGCATAGTCTGCAGCCCATCGTCATCCAGTAGTCGCACGGTGTGTGGGTGCTGTCTTATCGGTACATGCCCAGTTAACAGCCCTGTTACGTTCCTAAGTAGATCCCAGCTGCGTTGAAACAGTTCTTCTGTTCCTATTTTGTTCCTTGTTAGGTCTCACGAAAGATTGTTTGCCGTGTTTTTTTTCCTGGACATTTATTCCAATGTTTTCTCTGTTTCTTTTTAGTTCACTACCCTGAAGTTATTTTAACAGTACTTTTATATATTTCGAAAGATGGCTCCGGTTTTATTGTTGGCTGAATCTATCGTTGCTTTGCAAGTGTATCAGCTCGTTCATTTCGGTTTATTTGTGTAGTTTCTTCTAATATTTTCCTCTAAACACCATATTATGGCATATATTTTGGTGTCAAATACGGTTGGATAATTTTCTAAGGCGATACTGCAGATCACCTCGGTCTTTCACCATATATACCTACACCAGCACCTTTTTTCTACTTAAATTCGTTCGTTCTTTCGTTCGTTCGTTCGTTCGTTCGTTCGTTCATTTGTTCTGTCTAAAGGAACTGTATATGCTTAATTTTTCCAGTACTCTCGATTTATAATTATCTCGTAGTTTTTCTGTATGTGGAACTCCGGAATCATGTAATGTGATCCCATGTTATAAATGGGATCTCTTATCAAGTCGAAGATTGATTGTATCTCTGATTCTGTTCTCCGAACTCTCAGTTGGTTTGTACACTGCATTCTATAAAAGGCCATTCTTGCGTCTCCTAGAATTAATGTCTCAAGTAGTGGTAAATCTCATCGTTAGACTGTTAAATCCATTTTGCGTCAGTTCCAGCAAACCGTTGGCGTTGGCATTATTCTTCGTCTTCAAGACGCGTTGTCCGTCCCCAAGCGTGATCTACATCGTAGCAGAGTGTCTTTGAACAGTGGTGTCTTCATCCGTTTCAAGTTTTCCCAATAGACATTTGGGTACCGTTAGACGGTCCCATGTCCGCGATAACCTAATGAAATTCTTCCTAGATTAAAGTTTTTCTCCACATTGTTGTTTCAAAAATGTGTTTTAAGTTAATTTAGGTAACAATACCTGAAGTTGCGCGTACCTTGAGTTGATCGTTTAACAGAATCGTCAGCAAATACCCGCATTTGAACAGTTTCTTAGTTTCATCCTTGTCAATATCGCTACCCCAAAACAAATACTCGTGCTTATTATACACTGTATGAGGAAACTAATTTTTCTAGTGATTTTGTTGTAATCCGTATTTCTTTGGTTCACTTGGATAAGATCCGCAGCAATATAGGCGCATACAAAGCGAATCGATGTTCTTTCTTTCTTGAGCAAATTGGATGTTTTATAAAGATTTTCATTAACTTTTTTATGTCACATAAGTTATGCTAACTTTAGATTATGCTTCTTAGGTTCTAAGTTGTTTTTTTAATAAATTTTTCTGAAAATTTAAATTTAAAAAATTTGAAACTTAAAAAATTGGTACGCTTATGAGTGACATTTCTTTCAAAATTTGAAAGATTTCAAAGTCACTGAAAAAATTTACAGGATTGTCAACCTTACAACAACAAAATTACCATATGGAGATTTGACGTCTGTCAAGAGTGTCTTCACTCTATTATATCAACTCACTCTATTAAAAACTAATGTATGTTCGAAATAACAAAAAGACTGTTAAAAATTACGGACATAACAAAATAAGTTTAGACTTTTCCGGTAACACATCAATTATTGTTCTTCATAAGGTTCTTCATCTGGGGAATGATTGTAATTCTGCATTGGGGCTCACATTGGAACTTATTTCATTCAGATATTACAAATTGAAATTTCTGATGCTGCTCCAAACTAAACACCTTTACCATTTGGATCAAATCTGCTCTTTTCTCACAGGAATTTTATAGGGGCACTTAATTCTGTGGATTCGTATTACCATATTTCTTGTTAGTAAAAGGACCCATTTAAAAAAACTTGAATTAAAAATTGACGCAAACAATATTAATGACACTTATCACTGATAAATAAAATTTATGCTTAGTTTCCCTTAGTTACGAGCATGGCAACTTTAATCAAAATCAAAAGGCAAGACAATGTTGCCGCATAGATTTTGGAGTAATATTCTAAAAATTAAAATTCACTTTTTATGGAAAATAAACATCATTGGGCCGAAATTTTGCAATAAATAATTGGTTTTAGTCCCTGTCTTTTAATAATTAAGTAAATTATGTTTTATTATTACATAAGAAAGTCGCTATAAGGATGCAAAGTTTGTACCTTTGAAGCCCCATATCTTTGGAATGGGCTCGCACAAAAAATGTTCGTTACTGATTTTGTAAATCGTTTGTGTTGCTCTACCACGCCTTGGGGTCCGTGGGCGCCCATTTTGAGACACCCTGTATAACCTATAAGTGGACGTAAAGTTAAGAATTGGATCTATAAAATGCGCTTTCATAATTCATTTAATTTTGTGTTAATTCGTGATACGTTAATTCTAAGTGAAGTTAAGTTAATTCATTTATAAATCCAGCTTTATACGACAGTTGAAGCTTATTTCTGTTAATTTGACTAATTTAGAGTTTTGAATTGGTCAAATTATTGAATTTTTAATAGCAGTAATTTGGTCAAATTAAGTTCGCGTTAATTTAATTGGAGTGACACGAATTCAAGTATTTCTAAACGGACCTTTAAAAGCATAAAAATAAAAGAGAGAAATTTGACATCATCTGAGTTACTAATTACCTAGTAGGTAGTTTTTTTTTTCCAGATAAAAAAACTTTAATTAAAACAAATCCAAATAAAACGACACTATAAACTCAAAGTGGTAATACCAAATAACATATTCTATAGGGATCTGTGTTGAATTCAAACCTTTTTACCTTTTCGTGTTTAAAATCGTAAACAAACCCTTTTCACCTTTTATTTGGGTTTGTGCGAGGATTGCAAAGAAATAGCATGTTGCTGCACTAAAATAAATGGATCATTAACAGCCTCTATGGCACTAAAAGCAATATTTTGAACGAATTGAGCAATTTTTCTTTTTATTTCTTTTTGTACCTATAAAAGGATAATGATGACGTTCTGAAAATAACGTTTGGCTCAAAAAGATTAATTTTTCTTCGTTCTTTTTGGTTGGGTTAAGTAAACAAAAGCTAAAAAATGGGAACGAATTCTAAATTGTTGCTTTTCTGCCATTTTTTGGATTTCTTTTTTAAACAAAATGGCTGAATAGATCAAAAACAGAACTTTTTCAGACTATATGGTGATAGTATAATAGTCAATCCATATGTGGACATCAACAAAATTCCTGGTGGGGCCGCCTTTATTGTATGATGTAACTGGATGTCCAAAGAGTAAACACCCAAATTGGCGTATATCTACCTATTGCAGAAACGGAGTTATGGCCCCCCAAAAGGCCCCCTTTAATTCAACACGGTGGAACTGCGCCATATTTTGCAAATAGATGTCCAATAAGGTTTTAAAAAAAAATTTATAAAAAAAAAATCCCTGAAAAAAATTCTTTACCCCCTAAATGGCCCCCAAAGAGCAATAATCAATCACGTTGGATTTACACCAAATTTTGCAGATAGATGTAAAATGAGATGCTACAAAATATTTATTAATACCTTTTTTTGAAAAAAAAATTATATGCCCCCCTTAAAAGCCCCCTTCGTTTATGGGGCAAAGGAATTACTTTTTGAAAAAAAGTTATGAGGAAATATTTTTAAGCATCTTATTATGCATCTATCTGCAAAATTTGACGTAAATCCAACGTGATTGGTTCTCGTTGGGGGCTATTTAGGTGGTGAAGGAATTTTTTTAGGGATTTTTTTTTATAAAAATCTTTTTAAAACTTTTTTTGACATCTATTTGCAGAATTCGGTGCAGTTCCACCGTGATGAAATAAAGGGGGCCCTTTGGGGGGTCATAACTCCGTTTCTGCAATAGGTAGATATACGCCAATTTGGGGTTTTACTCTTTGGATATCCAGTTACATCATATAAAAAAGGCGGTCCCACCAGGAATTTTTTTGATGTACCCTCATTATTTAGGATAGATTGTACTATGAGTTAAAAAGAAAAAGATCTCGATTCCTGCGTTAATAATGCGTTAACCCGGCGCATTCGCCATATTAGAAGTGCTCTAGGAATCGGTAATTCAGAAAATTCTAAAATTAACTTTTACCTCTCACTGTATACTTGACTTTTGAGTGATTATATAATAATAAGCAGATGTATTTCCACGTTAACTAGGTACCTATGGATTACTATTAATAATATAACATTCCAGGGTAAATTGCACGTTCCTGAGGGTTTAGTAGCTCAGGATCAAAATTAAATTAGGTATATACAAAATTGAATATTTGATTAACTGGAATTAAGGCTCTGTTGTATGTGGAAGATAATGAAAAAAAAATGTAATCTGGGTTCTGGGAGCTGCTTTGCGCTTATATTTTATACGTTTTAGCACAAAGCTTCATTTACATCTAGTTAAGTAATTTAATTTGTAGTGAAGAGGGTTCTAAATATTAAATAGAATGGACAAAGTTTATATTATTTTTAGGAAACAAGGTACAGTTTTAACTAAAAATGTTAAAGCAAAAAAAATGTACCAAAAGATTTTTGTTGATTTTTAATATTTTTGATTTAATTCAATTTCATCAGTTTTAAATTTCCAGATGTACCTATGTAAAGGTTACTTAAATGTTTAATCAAAACTAAGAGCAAATCTAAATTGCATTGTTGAACAAGAATGATTAATAAACGAAAAGTTATAGAATGCTGTAAAGCTTTTACATTAATAATACTGTTTTATAAAGTTCTCAAACACAATAAATGAAAGAAAATTTAAGATTAGAAAACATATAAAACGAAACCTTTGAAGAACGTATTTTATAAAGCCCACATCACACACAAAAGTATGCTTTTTGTTTTCGATTTGGTGTCGCTAAGAAGAATAATTTATTTTTAAATCTATTAAAAAATTTAATTAAAATTGAAACGGACACAAAAAGCAATTTATCCTAAAAACAGGAACTCATAAAAAATGTTTAGTGCTCATGTAATATAATTTACCTACGAGCGTGCGGTAAAGTGCACTTTACCGCACGCATTTGCGTGTGGAAAGTGTCACTTTACCGCACGCTGTTACTTTACCGCACGCCGTGCGGTAAAGTACTTTACCGCACGCATAATAAGTGTTTATTTATTTTTTTTTGCTCGTAGGTAAAACGTTGTACCTAACACGTGCGGAAAGTTTCTTTACCGCCCTTGATGGCATGACCGAACTCCGCTTCGCGTCGTTCGTTCAACTGCCATCGCGTGCGGTAAAGTACAACTTTCCGCACTTGTTAGGTAAACTACTATTAAAATTTCACAGTACCTACGAAACATAATATTATCATAAAATGTAAATCAAATGCAGTTAGATATTCCTAAGAGCAATTTAAAATCCCTATTTTATATCCCGATTATACTCTACATGATGTAAAAATGGATTTTCTCCGAGATTTTCCGATTTACATAAGTGTTATTATTGTTTTAATACCATCTCAACAGGTTATAGTATAGGAGCTATCAACATGAAAATCCACATTATTAACGGTGTCATGATTTTTTGATATTACATAATATTTAATAATATTTTTCTTAATCCAACAAAATGGCAGGCCAAACAGGCAGCGTTTTTTTTAAGGTAAAAACATCATAAGTGGGATGGTTTCTTTCGTACAACAAAATTGATTTTTGCACCTTCGAGCTATAACCCTGCCAACCCTTTATGATGGGTTTATCGCTTTCCAAATGTGCTTTCCAAGGGCAGAAAACCCTGGAATAATTTTTTTTTATTTTACGCATAAAAGTCTACAGATTACACAAAATTAAAAAATTTCACTTCATAAATGTCTGGCAGTGTTAAGGCTCATATTTGCACATATACATTTATTTCTTCAAAAAAAAAAATATCTCACTTATGATGTTTAAAAAAACGCTGTTAGCACTGCCAGTGTATTGCACAAAAGTTAAAAAATATTAAATATAATGTAATGCACAAAAAATCATGACAACGTTCGATGATGTGTGTTTTTGGTTGCCAGCTCTCGTACTAAGTCTGATTTAGAGATAGTAAATAATCACTTCGACAGACTAAAAAATAAAAAGTTAGTTAGTTTCTTTAGTTTAAAACTTTAAAAACTGGTTAAAAATGTTCGTTTAAAGTGTGTTTAACTACTAAAAACCACAAGGCCCAAGGCTCAGAATACATAGAAATCGGTCCTAATACCATTTAGGCTTAAAATTGTTTAAAATGTACCCCTTGAATTGTCGACAGTCAACACTTCTGACAGCAATAATCTGCCCTATTTGCGAGAAAATGAGATGCCTCAAGGGAATTAGGTACTATAATGATGGCGTATAAATAAGGCATTAAATATACATAATAATGTGTTAGAAATTCAAACAATAGAAAACACTTTTCGCAGATAAGTCGATTCTAAAGGTCTTTATGTTTTTTTCATGGTTCGTGAATCATTTATTCGACCTGTTGAGTTGGGGCTTCCCTTCCTCATTAATTATTCCACGCAACTACAATACTTTTTTTATAGATGGCGAGAAATAAATTTATTTATTATAAGATAACATTTTAGTGTTTGCAGGATATAGCGATTTGTTTGGAGTGAAGTGAGACCTCGGATTAATTACTGGAAATCACGTAAACATTTTGCGGCCACAAGTAAATAAATCCGGTTTATGAGCCCTATATATAACTCTGTAATAGTTTGTGGGAGGAACGTTTTGACAGGGGAATATACTATCTATCTATATAAACCTTTTTTTTAACTGATAGTGAACACGTACGTTCATTCTATCCTTTGGGATTCCCTAAAAATTCTTTTTATTATTAAATTAAAATGATAAAGGAGTTTCCTTTCTTGTTTCATAATAGGTCAGCATAGATAAATTGCCCCTGCAAAAATATATGTAACAGCCAGATTTTTAATATGTGTTGGAACATCTATGCATAAAACTAAATTCAGAAAATGCACACAAATAAGAGTTTAGGGTTGGCGTGGTAGGTTTCAAAATGCCCGCTTTAATTTGTACATTAGATCACGATAAATATGCACCAAATTTTTTTAAAAAGGGCTCAATAAGACTAAAAAGATTTTTGGAAAAATGATACCTCTATAAAAATTTCTTCTCCCCCTAAATGGTCCCCGAAGAGTAATATTTAATTATGTCAGATTTACACCAAACTTTCTAAAGAGATGAATAAGGTTTAAAAAGCGTATACTTTATACTTTCTAAAAAATTCCTCCTTTAAGGGCTCTTTTCTCAAATGGAATTTAAAAAAAAATGCTTTTTAAAACCTTATTTTGCATCCATTTTCAAAGTTTGGTGTAAATCCAACATGATTAAATATTACTCTTCGGAGCCATTCAGGCAGAAAGGCATTTTCTTAGATGAATAATTTTTCCAAAATCATTTTTAAAACCTTTTTTTGCACCTATTTATAAAATTTGGTGCAGATCCATCGTGATCTAATGTTGCAAGTTTTTTTTTTATTAACTTATTTTACATCGATCTGTTTCTGCAACTATGGCTTAATACCGATGCTCTGAGTGAGACTACCCCCAACCGAGAAATTTTGTCGTATCCCATCCTTTTCCAAAGATGGGTAGATCTCTTTTACGTGCACATGTGCACACGCGACCGCATCTTTTACTTCGTCTTCCGAGCGAAGGTATCTCTAGAATTTTTTCATTTTTGGATCACTCCCGGGTTCGATCCCGGGTCACCTTGATGGTAAGAGGCAGTGATACTTACCTTGACACCGTGCCTGCTGGCTCTCTTAACTGTGAATTTTGTTGATTTAGCTTTCTTAAGAGATGTTCTGACAAATAAAAAATCTGGTTGTTATATATTTTTTGTAGGAATTGCTATGATTTTTTACTATCTTGGCCTAAATTCGTTATTTATTTTTTTCTTGTTTCATAAGGAGTATCATTATGAATTCTATTGTGTTTGGGAGCCTAGGTGCATTAAATTGATTATGACTATAAAACATTTACAATTTGCTTCGTTACACTTTTTTACGCATTGGTATAATCATATTTCAGATGCTGCACTCTCACTCATGCTTATTGCTTCTGTGCCAATGTGGCAGTCAGAAGGAGAGGGTAGGAATCGCGCAATAGTTTCAGCATTTTCAGGACCCTGTCCGTCGGCGCTTCAGTTTGCGCTACGCAGGCTGCTGAAAATGTCGGACGGTGGCTTTCCTTCCGTGCTCGAACTTAACATCGGCGGTGTTTTGTACACAACAACTCTAGCCACTATAACCAGAGACAGTGACTCGCTTTTATTCGACTTGTTCACGGGAAAAGAACCTGTTACGTTGGACAACAAAGGAAAGTACTTTCTGGACCGAGATGGAGTGTTGTTTAGATACGTGTTGGACTACCTTCGGGACGGAAACGTGATCCTGCCAGAGTGCTTCAGGGAGCGTGAACGCCTGAGACACGAAGCTGAGAAATATCGCCTGTCCGGCCTTGTGGAAAGCATCACAAACGAGAGCAAAAGCAAACCACCCGGAGTCATTACTGTCGGGTACAGAGGCAGCTTCCAGTTCGGAAAAGATGGTCTAGCAGATGTCAAGTTCAGGAAAATGTCCCGCATCCTTGTGTCAGGACGCGTGTCCCTATGTCGGGATGTATTCGGTGAAACGCTGAACGAAAGTAGGGATCCAGATCATGGGGTCACGGAGAGGTATACCGCGAGATTCTTCCTAAAGCACTCGTTTTTAGAACAGGCTTTTGATATGCTTATTGATCAGGGGTTTAAACTGTCGGGTAGTTGTGGGTCTGGAACAGCAGGAGCCGCCGACTTAAAGCCTGGAGTTGATGCTGAAGAAAATCGATGGAATCATTATAATGAGTTTGTTTTTGTGAGAGAGTAATCCTTCCTGTTTAATTTAAGATAATGATGAAACTTAAAGACGAACCTCTAAAAGCTGAATAGGTATACCTATATTTTTTTTAATGATGTAAATTTCTGTGACATTTAAAATATTGATTCAGTATATTGCTTTTGGAATATGAGCTCATTCAATATTGATATACCATTATTTAAATGATAGAAAAAAACGCGATATATACACAAATGCTATTAAAGTGGTTAAAAAATTATATTGTAACAAACATGGAAACGAATGTAGAAAAGCAAAATTTCAAAAATTCGGTTTGATGTCAAAATATTATATAGTTGTCCAAAATTGGCGCACCATCGGTATATTATGTTGTTGGGACATGCCTATGGACATGCCCAGAAAATTAATAAAAAAGATCTATCTCATTATACCCTTGAAGATATGAGGTCTTATTACGCTTATATCTTGAGAATAACTGCATATATTAACAAAAAAAAATGGCCGAATACAAAGGTCCAGTCAATACAAAACTATTTTACCATTTGTTTATCTTCAAATGGGTCAAATAACATTCTTATAATTAGTTTAATTTTGCAAATTTTTTATGAAATGAAGCTTACAACAATAACAATAAAATCTGATGCAAAAAGATGATCAAAAATCCTAGATGCGTTTCTAAGTGCACTTTTCTTACCAGAGTTACCAAATTTATTAAACGTCGGCCGTATTTTTCTTAGACATAAGAAGAGGTGGATCTTTCTTAACAATTTTTCCTAAACATGCCCAAACAGCGTACCATACAGGTGGTGCGCCAATTTTGAGTCACCCGGTATTGTTTAACGAGCACGAAGTTAAATATAATGCAGAAAGTCAAACAACTAACGTTCCAAAATATAAGCAAAAGTAAATACAAAGTTTTTCTTTAAGCACAAGCAAAAGTGTATTTTAACATAAACATACAAATTTAAATAAAATTTCCCTAAAAGTTGAACTATTTGTAAGGTTCTAAAGAATTCTTACTTGTTGCACAAACAACTTTAATTAAAAGTTTGTTATAATTAATTTTCCTAACAATACAAACAAAAACAAAATTTTGTGCCCCGAAATTCTAAAAATACCAACCCCGAACAATAACCTATTCAGTTTTGAGTGGTTTCGAATAATTGAGTAAACTGATGTGTATTTTCTCATTCATTAAAAATTAATTTGTCACACTCAGCAGGACATTTAAAATTAACGACACAAAATTTCTCTAATGTATAAATTAATTGTAGATAATGCCTTTAATATCACAAAAGCATTGTAGACTGTATCACAAAACGAATTTGTAATAATAATAAAACTTTTAGAAGTAGGAACCTAACATTCTGCATAAAAAAATTCTTCCATACAGATAAATATGTATATGATGTATCTAGCCAAAATTTAAATTATTTTTCGAAGTTTTGTTTAGATAAGAAACTTATATTTAATGATGGTTCACCTTATAATAAGGAATTGCCAAATGCTTGCAGAAAACCTGAAAATCTTTTTGGAATTGTTCCTTTATTAAATAGAGGCTCTTTAAATTAAAGAATTAAAAAAAAAACTCAAATCTAATTTAAAAAAGTAAAGGTTTGCAAAAAATTTACGAGAACTATTTTTGGAATGCATGTTCTGAAAAATTGTATTGAGTTTATGATCATAAATATTTATAAATCATTCAATTGAATTGATGGATGACATTTCATTTAAATGTTGAGATTGCAAAAATAAAATAGCAACATGTAAATTCACATCATCAACGTTGTCATGATTTTTGGAGAATTACATAATATTTAATATTACTTTTCTTAGTTCAACAATATGGCATGTCAAACAGAAAGCGTTTTTTTAATGTTTAAAACATCATAAGTGGGATCGTTTTCTTTGTACAAGAAAGTTGACATTTACCCATACGAGCCAAAACCTTGCCAGAACTTTATGATTGGCCAATCGCTTTTAAAATATGCTTTTCATGGACAGAGAACCCTGTAACCAGAATCGCTTATATTATACGCAGAAAAGTCTATGGATTGCACTAGATTTAAATTAGTTACTTTATACAGTTCTGGCAGTGTTATATCTCATATGTGAATCTCACAATTTACAAAAAAATGATCCCACTTCTGATGTTCAAAAAGAAACATTACACGTTAGCAGTTTACCAATTTATTTACGAAAAACTGTCATTCTTAATTATTTGAAATATTTAAATAAAGTCACTTATTGCTTAACTGTAAGGGTATGTTAATAATTTCTCTCAGGATTTAAACAATCTAACATTCTAAATTCCTAATTATTTGACATTCAATCAAAACACTTTTTTTTAAAGCACTTTCTGTATAAAAAAACGTGATTAATTTATTTTAATGCAAATGAAGGAGCAAGACTCTTAAACTTAAAGACTTTCTTTAGAAAATAACGGTAGGGACCTCTGATTAAAAAATTATAAGTAAGAATTAGATAGCATTTTGTGATTTTAATTTTTAAAAGTTGTAGAAACTTATGTATAAAAATATCATTGTAAAAAGATCATTTGATCATTATTATATCAAGGCATGAAGGTATAGATCGTGTTTCCAAAACATAACTTTAAACGATACTCAAAGCAAAGTTTTGGTATCAATTTGAGAGATTGTGTACCTTCTTTTACCTATTGTTTGTAAACACATTTTGTTATAAGAAAATAAACTATGTTAAAAATACCTGAATTTATCTTTAATTTTGTTTTTCCATTCCCGTAAGTTTTTATAAACTTTTACACAGTTGTCCCAAAATGATCAATGGGAAGGTAGTAGGTACTTTTGAAAACTAGAAAAATAGGGCTGCAAACGTATTATGATTTCATTTAAATCGGTTATTTCTTTGTGTCGAAAATCATTTATCATATTTTTGTTTTTTGAAGTCAGATTTTTGACACAAATGAATAACCGATTTAAATGAAACCATAATACGTTTGTAACCCTATTTTTCTAGTTTTCAAAACTACATTTAGTTTTGATATACGATGGGGCCCTCATGTAGATGTGCCATTCAGTAGAATTAAAGGGAGCTCAATAAAAATGACTTATACGAGATTACAACGAGCTTCTAGGAGCACAGATCTTTGAACCTGTGAATTTGAATCTCCAACCTTAACATTTTGTTATAGAAACCAAACCCATTACATTTTGATTTTTAAAAGACAAAATCATCAAGAATTTGTAAAATCGTTTATAACAGTTAGCGCCATCTATCAACTACTATCAGAGTCAAATAAACAAGGGAATCTTTTCTGCAATTTTTATAAATTGCGATGTTGCTACATCAACTCTTTAGAATGAGATTTACATACCTTTTTCAGACGATTTCCGAGAAACTTGTTGAGTCTTGTTTATAAAAGCTCGGCGGCGCATCCTTAGTTTATGGTCCATGGACGCATAAGAACTAAACCAACAAAATACAAAAGCTGTTTACTCACTAGAGTCTAAAAGCCTAGAAGGTTACCATATTTAGGGAGTTTATGCAATTTTTTGGAATAAAAAATATCACAAATTTGAAATTACCAAAGATAAGATAAGAGAAGACACCACAGTTTACCTGGTAAATTTAGTGAAAATTCCAAATATGGTGTTCAAAATTCTAAAAAGCTAAAGCGAAAGCTAAAGGAAGGAGGAGCTTATTAAAAGCTGCAAGAGCGCAAAATTTCAATCTTGTTACTTGTTTTAAGTTGAAAATAAAAACACTATTTTTTTTTGATATTACTGCTATGTAACTTGCTTGTAATCATCTTCTGTAAAGGTACAATATTCACAATTAATTAATTTCTAAATCAAAAAACTAAAGCACAAAAACTGAAAAACCAAACAAAACACAGCTGATCGAATGAAATAGAAGCTGCAACGAAAAGAGAAAATAAATGCCATAACGTTGGCAACACCGCATGCATATCATCAGCCTTCTTTGTTGTGCCAACAAACTCGCGCATTTTTTATCTTTCTCAAATGCACCTGCTCGTAGCTTCATAACATTTTCAGTTCATTTTTCCTTTTTTTCATCATATTCAGTTAGAATTAGCGTTGGTGTAGTGAGCTGTGTAGTTAGTAGTTCATTGTTTAATCTATTAATTTGGCCCAAAATCATTGCAAATATTGTGGGAAGTCAAAAAGATGCAGCTTTGCTTCAACAAAGGCTTTAAAATTAATTTTAATTGAGATTTTTGTATGATGGGGCAGCGTCAAGGCTCCCCAGAATTGAAAGAAATTATTCATCGGATCGAACTTCAAAAGCTTTTGCAAGGAATTTCTTTAGGATCTATTGTTAATATTCTTATTTCCAAAAATGTTTTAACAGAAGAGGATTACATCAATATTTCCGAGCATGTAAATATTGTTTGAGGTTATGTCCATTGCTTTGTTTTGTTCTTGCTGAATTAAAACTACTTTTGATCAAGTTGGCTGGATAGAACTTTTGTTAAATAATCCTTTGCTTTTTACAGTTTTTATCCCTTTTTTAGGTAATTAACAAGAAACTAATACCAGTTTTTAATTATCTTATACATAATGGTAAGCTGGATTTGGCTTTTAATGTTCTTAAGGCGTATCATCCAGAAGAATTCAACAATTTAAGATGTGAAATTGATAAAACAGCGTCCAACCGAGCTTTGGAGAACATTTTTAGGGTTGGAGGATTTCCCTCTTTTCCGAATGCTATCGAAAGAACAGATTGGGTAAGTTTAAATAGAAAAAATGGATTTATTTTTAATGTTACCCCAAATCAGGAAACAATTCGAGTACCTAAATTATAATGCCTTTAAAACCAAAGACTAAAGAGACCAATTATTCAAGTACAAATTTTAAAGCATTTCGTTTTTAAATAATGTAGGTGCATTTGTACTTAAAATTTGATTAGCACTCCCCAAAATGTACCGAATAACACAAAGAAACGTATCATAGACACCTATTTACCTACGTACTTGAAACTTGTTTTCTTTAGTCTAAAAAAATCATAATAAATTTATCGCGAGAGCGCGAGAGTGGATGACTCATAAACCAGACACAGGTGCTAGTCAATGTCCCTATATTAAAGAGGTATTTGTTAGCCAAATTCCAATATAATGTTCAAGATAATGTTTTAGTAAAATTAACAAGAGAATTTCTTCCGTAATTAGGTTAAAAGTTTGATGTTTATACATTTCTTTATTTAGGTATTATTGCGTTCTTTTAAAAACCACAAAATCACACGTTTGGTAAACACGAATAAAAAACTAGCTGCGTTAATCCAGAAAATTAATTTAATATTTTTTGTTACTTAAATTTAAATATTACGTCCAGAAGAGATAATATAATACAAATCGACTAAATCGAGAAATAAATCTATTAATTTTTACTTAATGCTTTTAATCAAGGTTTTAATTATACCTATGTTCTGTATAAGTTGCATCATTTTTTAGGATTTTGGGTTCATTGACTGTTTTTTCCAGGACTTTTGCCAAAAAATTGGGACAGTCTGTACCGTGATTTATATTTTTTCCTAAAATCTCATTAAAATGTTTCGATTTTTTAATGTTTATGTTTATTACTATCGAAAATAATTATTTTAAGGATATACAGGACTAAATAATTATAATTATGTGTATTTTTTTATTAATGCAGAGCTGGATATTGTTGGTTAGTATTTTAATAAATTTTTCTTTGATTTAAAAGAATTATTTTGCGTACATTTTTATTTATACAGGATGTCTAAAAAATGGCGCATAAACGCGATGATACGCTCTTGGGGCATCAGGAATCCCCAAAAAATTGTCAAAAAAATCCATCTGTTATATTTATCGAGAAAAATGCGAACAAAGTAGCATATGTTTGGCAAGACTGTTTGTATAATACATTTTAAAAACTCATTTAGACTCTAGAGCATACATTTTTGCATTATATCACATTAACATTGTTGTCAGCTTCATTCCATAACTTTTTTGTAAAATTAAATTGATTATCAAAATAATGTAATTTGACCATTTAAAAGATAAACAAATGGTAAAATAATTTTAGATAGATTGTGCCTGTGTATTTGGCCATTTTTTTCGGTAATATATGCTGTTATCTTAAAGATATAAGCGATAAAAGTTTCGCACTTTGGGGCCTCATATCACCGAGGGTATATGAAATTGATTTTCTTTAACAATTTTCTGAAGCTCCCTTGACTAGCACCAACAACGTACCACCGAGTTTATGCGCCTTTTTTTGGACACCCGTATGTAAGGATGTAATAGCAATATTTTGCATGTATTGTTTTTTTGTTTATCCTGATCCTAACCTATCTCAAGTATTTATTTAAAAAACATGCCTGCACATTTAAGTAGGTACTCATTTGCCAATTTTTTTGATAATATTTTTATGCATTATATCTTATCCAATATCTATTCTGGGTTTTTTTGATAATTAATATTTGCAATAACTTTGCAGCGATTGTTTTTATTTAAATGCAATAATTAATTGAATATTAAAAGAACCGATTAGTCTCAGGTATTAAATACCTACACAAACAAAAACAATAAAATTTCACAATTTTAGCTTCTAATTTAAATTTTTTAGATAGAAAATAACCTTCATTAGTCAACAGTCGGGATTGTTCATGATCAAGTTCAAAACACTTGAGTTTATTGTTATTGCTTTTCTAATGTTTAAACACGGCTTTTTAAACAAATCCTATTTAATCGGTTAATATTATTGTTTGACTTAAGCTTAAACAAATACTTCCTGATTTCGGAATTCTTTGATTTTGCGTCGATTTATTTGAAACGATACGGTAGTGTTTGTTTAAGCAAATTGTATTCATACGATCCAAATTATTATCTAACAAAAAAAATATAATATTTTTTTTTATATTGCTTTATTTTATTTATCCATAAGAAACATTGCATGTTGTCCTTTAAAAGAGCATTTAAATATGCTCTTTTAAACCATTTTTTTAAGCTTATTACCTGTTAAACAATAAGACATGGGTCCAGCTTCGATTTTATTTGCAAAATGTGTTACAGCAAAATGACCTGAAAGAAAAACTGAAAAACTTGACTTTTAAACAAATTTTGGTTGTAAATGGAATGGTAGGAAATGGAAAATCGTACCTTGTTCATCAATGCCTATGTGATTACGATTTAATTTGCAATTATTTTGGGGGCCAATTGTTTTGGATCGACGTAGCAGATCACCAACATGAAAATATAAAACCAGCTTTATTAAGGTACGGCCTAAAAAATAAAAAAGGTAATTTTTTAACCTTTTATGAAATAACGGTAATATTTTTAGGCTGTATAAACGTGCCATTGCTCAAACAAACTATATTCCTGAACATCACTGCCATGATACCATATCGACAGACGCAAAAATAGAAGTTCTACTAGAAAATTTGGAGCTTATTTTTCTTCAACACCAACTAAAAGACGCCTTAGTTATTTTAGACAATGCTCGCAGTGTTGAAGTTATTAATGCTTTTAGAAAAATTAGGTGCAAATTAATAGTTACTACGCAACTTAATCAGATTGCGAATGCTCAATTTTGTAAGGTAAGAGTTTTTTGTATTTTTCTTTTAAATCTCAATTAAAAACAATTTTTGGTTTAACAAGTCAAAAAAGTAGATTTTTTTACAATCCTTGAAGTTGTGTAACAACTTTTAATACTTATTTTAGGTTGACAAAGGATTTTCTCCAGAAGAAGCTGTAACAATATTTTTAAAATACCTAGAAACAACCGAAAGTGATTTTAGATTTAGGGAAAAAATCGATGAGATTTACTCTCATTGCAAAGGCCATCCTATGATGCTTTCGTTATTGGCTTCGTATTTAAAATGCCATAAAGAACATGCCCTTGAATCTGAAGAAAAATGGGACTACGTCATTAAAGTTCTGAATAGTGGCAAATTTCCTAGGTAAGCCCTTATTTTTAAGTGTTTTAGAATCGATTTACGCGCCATTTTCTGTTACAGTTCTAGAGAAAACGACCTTCCAAACTTTCAAAAAGCTATGGAAATGTGCATAGACAGCATTAAAGACCTAAAAACCCGAGAACTTTACTATCAACTATGCATTTTTGAAAAAGGAGTTGTTATCCTTCCAGAAGTTTTGAAAACCTTTTGGGATATGGACAATGTCGAAGTCAGAGAAGTAATGCTAGAATTTGAAAACCGATCTCTTATAGCCTCGTATTATAATAAAAAAGATACTACCTACTGTTACGTAAAACATGATCTCGTTCACGACTACATTAAGCACGCAAAAGACAGCAAGGATCGAAGGAAATTGCACAGAAAAATGATACACAAGTACGATCTTAAAATTGGTGGTAATCTGGAGAATTTGTCGGATGTTTACATTTTACAAAATTATGGCTACCACCTTCAGGAAGCAGACCTCTTGGACAGATTCGACGTTTATTTGAATTTGGAGTTTTTGGAGAACAAAATTAAGGCATTGGGGTATAATGATTTGCTCCAGGATTTGGATTATTACAAGAAAGAAATCATTAACACGGTAGGGTAATTTTTCGTAAAAATATGACCTACCAAAAAAAAAAAACGAAAAAGAGTCATTATTTGTTTTTTTAGGAGTACGCATCTGAAATGCGTTTTAACGCGTATAGAAGTTTTGTTTGCATCTATGGACCTGATCTTCACTATTATGAAAAGACTGATATTCTTCAAGCAGCCCTTTTGTCTAAGGATAAATTTGTTAATGGAGATGCTAATAAAATTATTGCTAAACATAAAGCTCAAAAGCAGAACAAATTATATTTTAAGATAAGGTAATTTTAAAAATAACAAAATGAAGGTATTTTCCAAAATTTCTAATTTTGTAAATTATTTTTCTAAAAATTTTGTAAATTTTAGGCTTTCAAACGAAAACCACATTGTACTTAACAAATTTTATGTTGGAAAAAGAATAACTGTGGTTTGCTTCACGATTCATCATTATACTTTATTAGTAGGAACTTCAAATGGTGATATTTTGGTAAGTAAAACATACAGGGTGTCCGTGTTTAGTTTGCTTTTTTATATGGCAAACATGGGTTAAAAAACAAAGACATTTAGTGGAGGAAATATTTAAAATCGGTCATTGTTTCAGAATTATAGCCCATTAAAAAACTGTAATCAATGATATTTGAAAACTGATTTGTCGAACCATAATAAAATTTACTCAAAGGGTAATAAAAACGGTTATTTTGAACCTATTTTAAAAATTGGGGCTACTATTGAAATGGAGAACCATAAAAAATAAATTAATAATTGACACTAAGAAAAGTAGAAACACAATGATTTTTACAGAACATGTTTTTTGTTTTAGTTATTCCATCCCCCAAATGATGTACCAATAGATAAATTTGAGAGCCACACCGAAGAAGTTTATTTTTTAAAAATTAGTCCGGATACCAAACATTTTCTTTCTGTATCAAAAGATAAATCGGTAAAACTATGGACTTTTTCTCCAACTACTCGAAATAGCTTAGACGGCCATAGCGGTAAGTTTAAAGTAAAAATAAACTGTTTTAATTTTGTTATAAATTGTCATTTTTACTAACGCAAACGCATCTCTCGGTATCCCTCCAAAATAAGAAAGTCCTTTAAAAGTAAATGAATCTTTTGAAAATTAAAAAGAAATCTGTAAAATTAAGTACTCGCTTAGTAAGAAATTGTGTCGATAGATGACTCTAGCGGGAAACGGCGACCGCAGTACATTAATCACTATTTTAAGGTGCTAATAAAATATATTTTACTGTCTTTATTATAGGTTTATCGTCACCGGGTTTAAAACTAACCTTCGACGACAACCCTTTCACCCAAGCCAAAAACAAATGCACAACGATTCAATTCAACAACGACGAAGAATACATAGTCTCAGCGGCTTTTCCCAATGACTTTAAAGACACCAAACAAATTGCAACCGGCACTAATAGGGGACGCGTCATTATTTGGGACACCAAAAACAACCGGCAAATCAGATCAACACCTGCACGTGGCTCTCCAGCAAATACTCTCCTTTACATTAACATATCCAACGAATGGTACTTCATGTTCACTTACAATGACTCCATTTTGAAATATAACGCTACTACCTTAGAGTTCGCGTCTCAGTTGTTGTTTACTGAACAGGTTAAAATTAATGCCATATTTTTCCTAGTGGGCAGTAACCAGATTATAACGGTTTGTGATAGGAGTGCTCTTTTGCGGCCAGCTGATGTTAACAACGAATATGTGGAGTTGTTTAAGTCAAAAACGTCGAAAATTCGTTGTTCCACTGTTACAGAGGATGGGAAATATCTAGCTTTGGGGACGGATGATTTTAGTATTCATTTGTTTGATGTTGCTAGCAAGTCTTTGGTGCAGGAGCTCAATGATGAAAAGCGGTAAGTTTTTTTCTTTATATTTTGGTTTTGTTTGTGCAAGCCAAATAGTGTACAACTTTTTTTTTGGTATGCGCAGATTTTAACCCTTTAAATACAGTTTGAGAACTGAACGAACAAAGCTTTTCGATGGCTAAGTAAGTTAGGGTCAGCTTTTTTGGGATTTTAATTAACCTAAAAACACAGTTTCATGCAAATCTATTTTTTTTTCTTTTTTTAAACTAAAAGGTTGCTTTGCTCTAGAAAAAAAAAAACACAAGCACTTGGGAAAAAACCAATGGCAGATTTGGTGTCAGCTTTGATTACTGCAGCTTAAAATTTGTTAACAAAATAAGTTTCATTTAAATCGGAGACAAAAAGAATTTTTGCAGAGCTTTTGCAAAATTTTTCAAAATTTGGCTTTAAAAGCTTTAGAAAAAAAACAAAAGCACTTGGGACTTTGGGATCCATTTGGATTTGGTTTGTAAGGTTTCTAATTAACATAAAGTCATAAAAATAGAGTTTAAGTCAAATCTGTTTTTTCAAAATTTACCTTATTTTTACGTATGGGGTAAAGGTCCAAATATTCGCACTTTTTTATTTGTCACAGCCACAAATAATTTTAGCCACCATAAATGCCATTAGTGCTTATGTAAAACGAGATGATGAATCCGAATCTGGCACTTAAACAATTCCAGGGGTTTTGGTATTATTGCTATGAGCTTTCAAACGGAAGTCCAAGCGCGAAATACTATTTTTTTTCAAAGAGCTCTAGTTTGCAGAAACATTTTTTTTTAAATCTAACTTCAGATTCGTATTCTACAGCTAAAAAGTTGTTTAAAAAATAAGTTTCATTTAAATCGGTGACAAAAAAAAATTTGCAGAGCATTTTTGAATATTCAAAATATGGCCGACTTTAAAATGCTCTAGAAAAAAACAAAAGCAGTAGTTTTGATTTAGTTTTAAATATAAAATTTTAATCTGTGGGAAGAAATATGGAAAATTGCCGACAATATTCCCATTTTGGAAATATTCTCGGGAATATTTCCGAAAGTTTCCGAACGAAAACTTTTAGGAATATTTCCGAAACATTCCCAAAAGGATATTACCGGTAATGTTCCCATGTAAAAATAAACGAATAAAAAATAAAATTTGATTAACTACCTAGAAATTAAAAGTTTCCATTTAGAAACATTCGGGAATATTCCCAAAATGCAAAAATAACACATAAAAATTACGTCAAAATTTATAAAACTGTTAGTATTATTTTCGAACCTTTCCGTCCTCTTTTTAAATTCCCGGGAATATTTTCAAATTGTGAAGTTTCCGATTGTCCATCTCTAGTTTTAAATATATGCAACGTTTCAGATTACCAATCTCAATGGACACTTACTACAACAAAGATCAATGCGTACACGTTCTTGTAATCGCGTTCGACAACGAGAGCATAAAACTTTGCTACATTCAACCTCGAACCATAACCAACGGCAATGATGAACCTCGCATTACCCAAACACCACTCATAAGTTCGACTTTCACTGGCGGCCAACCTCTGGTTGCTTTGGTAACATTGGATAACAGAATCATACTTAAGAATATCTCGGATACGTTATTTGAAACAGACGAGGTTGGCGAGGAAATAACGTACGTTACGTTCTCATCGTGCGGGAGTAAATTAATGTACGCGCTGGCTACTGGGAGCGTTCATGAATTTAATATCGATACGTGTAATACGCAGTTGTTGTTTGATGTCGGCAACCGCGTACTTTTCATGGGCGTACACGCGAATCACAAGTTAATCAACTCCGTTGAGATGATTTATGGTTTTTCCGCTGAGAACCACGTTTTCGTCTACTCCAAAACAAAGCTACATAAGTTGCAGTGGATGGCGCCTATAACGTACATGTACCCTCTCTCTGATTCTGCCGTATTGTTCGTTGATAAACAAAGCTGTATTGCGTACTGGTGTGCGCCAACATGTGTAATGCTTAAGAGAAACTCTCACAAAAGTATTACAACGTCTACGTTTTTGGCGAAACGTAGCGAATATTTGGTGGCGTTAACTAGCTGCGAGGATCGAAAGCATTACGCAGAGGTGTACAAAATTTACAGTAGGAATATTTCGACTGTGCCATGTGAGGTTCTGATGAATTTGGAGGTTAAGGTGCATTGTAGTTCTGCGTGTTTGTCGCTAGATGGAGAGTTGATGGCAATTGGTGGGCGGGAAGGGAATATTTTAGTAAGTTTTGTTTATCGTAGAATTAGATATTTCGCGTATTATGCGTATTTAATTTATGTACCAAGAATTTTATATTTGATATAATAAATGAGATGCTTTGTCTATTATTTTAAGTCAGTGAACAGGACACTGACTTAAAAGAGTAGCTAAAGCATCTCATTTGCTAATTACAAAATCAAAATAAAATAATAGATTATACAACATTCTATTATGTTTATTTGATAAATTTTATCAGTTTTTCGAGAGATTGTTTATTTCATTTCTTAACGAATATATTCTTTGTTTTAGGTGATAAACACCAAACTGCAAATTCAATATTCGTTGGTAAAGGTGCATACAGCAGACATTAATTTTATAAAGTTCTCCAAGAGTACAGATCCCTTTTTGGTTAGTGTGGGAGGAGGCATAATTTCATGGTGGAACCTCAGATCTCTTATTAGTCATGATTCTCCAAGGTAAGTTAAGTTAGTTAAGTCCTATAAAATGTTTTCAAAAAATAACTCAAATATTTCAAAATTTTACAAAAGCACAAAACGCTTTTTTTACGCATCAGCAAACATTTTTTTACAAATCTAAATTCAGATTCAGAGGCAATCTACAAAAATATTATTAAAAGCCGCAACAAATCTTTGGGTAAATTTTGTTAAAAATATTCAAAATTTGCCAAACTTTAAAAAACGAGAACACTTTTAAAGAGTTTACGGTTTACGGAAACAATACGCAAATAAACTGATACCGGAAGAACCGTTTTTTTTTTTTGTAAAAAATAGGATATTTAAAGAAATTCTTAAAAAAGTTTTTAACCTAGAAATTTTACGAAGTAGAAAAATATTTATTTTTTTTTACTAAAACTTTTGAAACCTGTAAAATTAAGCATTTCTTTTGTTTAATTTATGCTTTAAAAACCGAGTAGAAAACCGATATTTTTAAAATTAAGAAAATTAAGAGTACCTTGAGGTAAGTATACTATTTTTATCTTCAAAAAAACAAACTATTTAAAACCCCACTCTATTCTTTAATTGCATATTATTTTTCTAGTTCTTGAAAAAACTCTATTTTATATTAAATAATATACGAGACAATTTTTTTTTATTTTTACTTTTTTTCAGAAGCCTGACTGGAAATCAGCACGTGCTCTCTTTACTAAACAAAACAACGCACAAAAAAGTTGAACATTTACTACAGACAATTAAACTATACAGCCACTATGCTACGCACTTTGCAATTTCGAAAGACTTCCATACATTCCTGGTTATAGATAAATATAACGATATTTTTATATTAGAAATGGTAGATGATTTTACTACTCGTAATAATTGTGTAACAAATGGAAACGTAGAAAATTAGTCATGTAATGCTCAAGAGTGACAAAGTAGTGAAATGTTTGCCAAAAACAAAAATGACGTGATTTAGGCGTATTTTACGCAGTTTTTTTTTATTTTATACAAGATTGTAACGTAATTAATGTTGCATGTTTGTTTATACAAGTTGTAAGTGTACGTTATTTTTTTTGTTTGTGTCACACTTTTTATGAAGCAGTTTTATTTATTAATTTATAAATTAGAAAATAATTAAAATTAAAAAAATATATAAAAATTTGCATGTTAATATTGTTATAACTTATAGGCGTATCGCTGTGCGGCAATTTTATTTTTATTTATATATAAGTATAAAGAGCCATAATTTTTACAATTTATTAAAAAATAAAAAATAAGGTATTATTTTAGTCGACTAATTATGCATGCATTTTTGTTGCATGTTTTAAATTATAAAAACAAAAAAAAAAAAGGTTTAGAATGTTATTTTATTTTAAAGACAGAATTGTCTTACGTTTATTTTTTTTTTAATCAGAAATAGCAATAATTAAATCAATCAAAACAAATTTTATGGAGTAAGGTGCAATTTTACAGTTTGTAAAATTAAAATTATTAATATTTTGAATATTATATAATTTTTAATTTTATCTTTAGTTAAATTATTAAGCTAGTCCAATTTTGTTAAACTTTGCTATTTTTTAATGTTTTATGTAAATCTTTACAGTTGAGCTAATTCTAGCTGAGTAAATATGTGGTAGACAAACATTTTTATGTCTACATTAATCATTCAATTTTTATCAAAGACTTCAGAATTAAAAAATCATGTTTAATCGCAAAAAACATACCTACATGTAATTATTCAGCTATATTTAGCTTTTACGAAATACGTAAACTTTTCTCATGATGTAGTAGATTTCTTTTGATCTATTTATTATCAATATTTATTCTGTATATACATCAACAATTATTAATATTTTTTTGTTTCTCTATTAGACAATATTATTTATTCCATAATTATCAATTCGAGTCAATTATTTAAGAATAATTACATTGTTATTACCAATAAATCAATTATTATTATACATTTATTATTGCTTTTTATTTATTATTCATCTGAATCATATGTGAATGACTGTCGAAGATAAAGTACTATTAGATCTTTTAAAAGCATTTGATTCTACTAATCTTCGTCTTTACTCTCAATGTGACTATCATCATGCACTGCTGGTTGAGCTGCTGGTATAGCGGATAAGTTTTCTGATGAAATTTCTTGCTCGTTTTCTATGGCATCAGGTTCAGACACATCTTCATTTCGGTTTCGTCTAAGGCAGTAATGAATTTTGGCTAGTTGTTCACGTGACAAGTTACAATCTCTAACATCCAACCATTCTAGCACTGTGTTTTTCATCAAACCCGCCACTAAGTTCTAAAAACACGAAAGCTGATTTAATTTGAGGTTATAAGGTTCTTTTACAGTATATACATCTCCACCCTTTTCAGTAAAGTAATTGTTGCTCACGTCCAACCATTTTAACCCTTTGTTAACAATCAACATAATACCAAAAATAAACGAGGTCCATTCTTCGAAGAGACAAGAGGCCATGTTGAGTTTCTGCGGTTTGTCACATCGCACCAGACCTTTCATAATAGCATGACATCCCATGTGTCCTAAAGGGTTAAGCCTTAGGTTCAGACTCTTTAAAGGACACGACCCTGGTTGTAAAAAGGCGTAAGAAATCCCTTGGGCTCCTTTTCCACCTAAATAATGTATTAAAATTAGTTTTAAAATTAAAACTGAATGGTCTGAGTCTACCTATTTTATTGTTACAAAGGTTCAAGGTCTCCAACGTTGGGTGGACGAGCATGACCTTAGCAATGCACAGAGCGCCTTGGTCCTCTATTTGGCAATGGGACAGGTCCAATTCTGCTATTGTTTTGTTTTTTATGAGGCCTTTCATTAAAGCCTGGATATGAGAGTCTTTTAAAGCTGTCTGGCGAATCCGTAGGATCTTTAGGAATTTGAGGTCGTGTATGGCTTTTCCTAAACGTGTAGCGTCTTGGATAGATACTTTAAACATGTCCCAATGGAATTCGTCGCCGACATTGTTCATTGCTACAAATTCGAGTATTAGTCTTTGACTTGGTTGAGAAATTTCATCGTTTTAGAAATTTGCGTCGACAATTTGTGACCGAGTGTAATAATCTTCATCAAAACTTGCCATAAACCATGTCCAGTTCATCAATGTTGATCAATTTATTGAAAATAGGAACAAAACTGATATGGTCAATGGGATACACTTCAGGAATATCTTCTTTGTCCATGTTTAGAGGTGGTAGCCATCGTTGGAGTTCTGTTATTCGTAGTGTTTTTACATACGGGTTACATAATACTAGCAAATCATTCAGTTCATGCTCATCGCCGTATTGCGGTTGTGCCTTTTCCAAAACGTCCTGGATGTAACGTTCGATGTATAATGTTTTCCAGGTCCAATCGGGGCGCTTTCGGAAGAGAATTACCTTTCCGAACTGATCATGGTACCGTCGCTTCCAATAGTGAGGATTCTTGAATAAAAAAATAAAAGGTTAATAAATCTGGTGGAACGTAAATAAGTTGTCGCAGGTTACTAAAAGAATCGTGAGCTTCTCCACCAAATTGTCACAAGTTTAAATGTGACTAAAATTAAGGATCTGTTAACCTGTTGTTGTGATCTCTATTTTTAATTATTATATTATGCAATTATTTTATTTGTGATAATAATACACAGTTTCTTACCTTTAAAAATGGGATAGCAATCTCCAATTCAATATTAGTAGGAAACAACTCCAAGATGTAGTCATAGTCATCGCAAGGCATCACTTTTCCTTCGTCCATGTATTTTTTAAGCAGAGCCACATTTCTGGACAAAGTTAGAACACAAAAACTGGTTAACGGTGGAACATGAGTTTGTCTCCAGTTAAAATCCTCAGCCATAAGTTTCCTGTTAAGTTCACTTAACAAATTTATACATTCCGCTGAAGGTTGAAAGGCTTTTTTGCAATTTTCGTCTATGGTGTGAGGTGTTCGCGCCATATCGATTGGATGTTGCTAAAATATAAGTTAGCGTCTTTATTTGGATATATGCCTGTTGCGCCGCGCCGATGTCTAAATTTTAATATACAAAAATATTGTGTGTTGCGCAACTTTTATGATACCTATTGTTTTGGGTCATTTCGTATACCTGGTTTGCATCTGTTTAATCCTTTTCTTTGTCACCCCAACAAATTAGTCATTAGTTTTCATTTTAGCAGCAAAACTTAACTTAACCTACCTAACCTAGTGTTCCCCAACAAACTAAAGAAACATTAAGAATCCTTGTCAGCACATTACCAAGACAATACATATCTAACAGCGGAAAACGGAAAGCTACTGATAATATCACCGAAAAGCCAGCAAAAATTGTAAGAAGGGAAATTCAACAAGCCCCAGCGTTTATTCGCGATAGTTGGAATATACCTAAATATGTATTTAAATCGAGTTTTCTTAATCCTTTTTACCTGGGTCATCTTAGTTCCTGGTATAACAATAGACCTTTTATAAACAATAGCGGCGCAATACAATCTATTTCTGTATGACCAAATCGCCGCAATAGCAAGTGGTTTTTTTAATCACCGGCACAATTCAAATACACCCCTTTATTCGTATAGGATTTTTTGGTCTACGTTAATTGGTTCTTACTTTTTCCTTGACAAGGTTCTCCAGCTTAGGTGGTTTTCTTAATAAGCCTTGGCTGGACAGGGGAGCCAACACCGGTGGAGGTGGTGCTATAACGCTTTGAATGGTTGGTTGAATTGATGCCGAGGGTTGAATTGAGGCCTGAGGTTGAACAGTCTCAACACTTTGCGTGGGGGGCGCCATTGGGCCGGTGGGTTCTGCCACACCCCCACTATCTATTTTTGCCGCATTAGCAACCCCTTCAGCTGAGGCCATTTCTATTAACTTGATTTAAAATTTGAGGGGAATTGTAAAAAAGTGACAAATGCTTCAATATGCAGGTTATTTTGTCATGACTGCCAATTTTTGGACCTTATGTAGCCCTGTAAATAGATGTAGGGTAGTAGGTAGATCAATTCAATTTATTGGATACCTTTGAGCACTTTTTGGCGCATTTCTTTTGGGTTTTTTTTTCTTTCAACATAATTGGGATGTATGATAAGATTTGTTTTATATGCAAACAGGAATAACAGAATAAAACAAAAGGCTAGAAAAAAGAAAAAGGTTCCCTGTTTTATTTCGTTAACTAAAAAAGTCTTGCAGCACAAAATAATATCTTATTGGATTAATGGATTAATTCTACAGCCGTGTAACAAAAGATTAGCTCCAGCAAATAACATTTCAAAATATATATATATATATTCGTATGATAAAAAGAAATATAATATACAAGATGACTATATGTGATTCATGAACATTAAACAAAAGAAAGTTTCCGATTGCTTCTAATTTTTGTTTTTAAACCTATGGTCTGTTATGAGTAACACCGTATTAAAAAAATGTATGAAGCACAAGGACTTTGGTCGATTCCCATTGATTGGTAACGCGTATACAGGGTGTCCAAAACATGGAGCATAAACGATATGGTATGCTCTTGGGGCATTCTCAGGGGTCCCTAAAAAATTGTCAAAAAATATCCATAACCGTTTATATTCATCGAGAGAAATGCGAACAAAGTTGCATAAATTCGGCAACAGTCTAGGAAAGTACATCTAATAATCCCATCTAGTACAGTCAATCCGTATGTGGACGTTAACAAAATTCCTGGTAGGGCCGCCTTTTTTATATAATGTAAATAGATGTCCAAAGAGTAAAACCCCAAATTGGCGTATATCTACCTATTGCAGAAACGGAGTTATGGCCTCCCAAGGGGCCCCCTTCAATTCATCAGGGTTGAATTTCACCAAATTTTGCAAATAGAGGTCAAATAAGGTTTTAAGAAGATATTTGGAAAAAAATATTCTCTAAAGAAATTCCTTTACCCCCTAAATAGCCCCCAAAGAGTAATAACCAATCATGTTGTATTTACACCAAATTTTGCAGATAGATGTAAAATGAGATGCTAAAAAATATTTATTAATAACTTTTTTTAAAAAAAATTTAAAGTTTTGCACTTGGGCCTTATATCTCTGAGGGTATGAGATAGATTTTTTTTTTTAATTTTCTGGGGCTCCATCCAACAACGTACCATCGCGTTTATGCACCATTTTTTGGACATCCTGTATATTATTAGTTTTTGACAAATGTTTTGTTTGCAAAAAATGTTATCGGTAATAAAAGAATAATTTAAAAGAAATAAAAAGATAGCATAGTCTCGAAAGAAGCTTTTTAAGTGGGTGTAAAGTTTGCACTTGCAAATAAATATCATGAAGGTATTTTTCTCCGGTTGCACGAAAAGGAATTTTCCACGTTTCCACGAACTGACTTTAGTTGGATGGATAATTAGGTCACATAAGGTGATAATTTCATTTGTCTTTCAAGCAGTTAATTGGAAATAGTTTCCATTAAAGATCCTTAATAAAAAGATACGCCGATACTAGGCAGCTTTTGATTGGTTGATACCTTTTGCTCACTTTACAGTATGGCCAAAAACTTACATTTTGTCATTTTGACAATATTATTTCGGTTTTAAATGCCACAATATCAAAAATCTATTTTTAACCACAGATAATAAAACTTTTTAAATTTTAGACCTTCCTGTGAAATGGGCAAAAAGTCATAGAATAAACTAATGTTAAACAATGGTTAAACCAAATAGGAGTTTACTTGATAAATAGTTAAACAATGGATATCATAGAATAACATCGTATTGGCGCTACTTTGTTTTAAAGGTACTTTAGTTTCCATTATCCAACATAAGCATTGAATGGATGCTTGTTTAATTATTAATTGAGATTAATATTAAATTACAAACGGGCATTTAGGTATCCGTTGACAATTTGCGTACACAAGGCAAATACTTTTTGATTTTTTTTTAACTGATAATTTTTGTTTTCAAGAAACATTTTTTTTTAACCATGCTAAAGTTTTTTTAGGCATTAAAAATTAACTGATGCAGGATTTGTTATTTTACATTAAACTAGCTAGAACACCAATTGGTGTTAAGTATGGGGATTTAAAATTTAATTAAAATGCTATTAAAATGGAAAAGTATTTAATTTCATTTTAACAAAATGTAATTAAAAATGATGATACTATGAAAATCTGTTGCTATTTTTGTTTACAGGGTGCACTAGAACAAATTTAATCACCCACTTTCCTTATTAAGCTATCCATTCACATTTAAAAAAAACCAGAGTAGGCGAACCATAGGGTGAGAGTTTTTACTCTGTATATTGTCATTAATGTCACTTATGTTTGCCGGTTATGTAAGAAAAGTAAAAAAAAATAAGAAATGCATTTAAAACATGTGCAGAGCATCTGAATCAAAAACAATGGTCTCAACATATGCAGAAGTATTTAGTTTTTTATTAAATTACTTTATAATGCACTAATCATTAAACCATTTAAAAGTTTACACAAAACAGGAATTATTTATGTAAGTACTCACTGTTAAGAATTCCTTTTAGGTATCATAGGATAAGTTAGCACTTTTGCAAAAATGTCTACAATTCTTTATAAATTCTCACATCTCAAACCAAAATTGTTTCTTTTTTTCAATATTTACGCCTGTTTTATGTAACTGTCATATTATTTTTGGCATTTTTTAATTTTTAATGACAGTAAATTTGAAATGTAATGCCATCTTTGAGGAAAATTCAACTTTTCAAAGAAAATTATTCTAGTTTTCATAGGTAACTCTGGTTTTCTTAATCTGTAAATGGATAGTTGTTGACCTTAGTTTTAATAATTTTCAAAAGCAAACTTGCATTTTTAAGTTTTCTCAACACATATTTTTGCAATTTTATTTAAATGGCAGTCATTTATGCGTGTATTTAATAAAAAAATTAATAAAAACAAAACTTGTTTCATGGCAAAAAAAATTAAGAGTAAAAATATTGCAAGGAATTATTTTTGGCATACCCTTTTGCCATGTACCTCCTTTATCCGTCTCAAAGCCAAAGGATAATTAACTAATCTCCTAAGAGCATTTCCTGTGTTTAAAGTACATTAAATATTAACACTATACACTAAAGTAGAAAGTCAATAATAATGGTATTAATTATTAAACTCGCTGCGTAAGCAATTATTTTTACCCAAACCACCCACGTAAGACAAAAATATCGTAATTAAAAAAGAAAGGTAATTATTTTAAAATCGGAAAGGGTGGTTTATGTTTCACTCATCATTGGGGTTAAGTTTGATTAATAGAACATTTCAGTAACGGAAACTTAGATGAAACAAAATTAATATTTTAAGAGCCCGACTACCCACGTGCTTTCTCTTATGCAAACTTGTGTACAACTTAGGCTCCAGTTTTTAGCGTTATTATTAGAGCAATTGTTTTAAAATTTGGACAATGGAACGTTAGCTCCTTTTAAAATACTTATTGTTTGGTACATTTTGTTTTGAGTCCTAGTTTAGCAAAAATAACTGTTTAAAGAAAGGGATCCGATGCTAAAAGCAACAAGTGTAATTTTTTCTCAAATTTAATCTTTAAAAACTTAGTTTCAAAAAGAATAAGTATTACATAATAAATTAGCTTTCGTATGACACCAAGTTTTTCAAAATCGAATAAGAATTACCTAAAATATTTGGGGTCTAAATTTTGTAAATATTTGCATGGAAACGTGCTGAAAGCTTACGAAATACGATATTTAAAGACTGAAGTCAAGCCTATCTTTAGTTGAGCTGGTGGCAGGTGGGACTTTAGGTGCATATTCATGATGAAAATATATCTGTTCAACTATAGTAGGCGGCGCGTTCTACGCAAAATAACCCGTCCTTCGTCTATTCTGGCCACCGCAACCCGTTGCCCCTCTACATAGTATTAGGACTGAGCCACTGAGCATCGGACTCTTAACACTGTGCGTTAATATTCTGACAATAAAAACTTGTCCTTATAAAATGTCCTTTTAATGGAAAAAAAGTATTAAAGATACCATATAACATGATTAAGGATTCATAACGATCCTCAGTGAAACTACCAACATTAAAGATGTCCTTCCTTATTTCTTAAGGCCTACGCATCTTACAAACCTGAAGTGACAGTTGTTTAGTCCTTTTTGGGGTTCATCAGAACCAAGTATGAAAATTCGATGCATAACAGTAAAAAACTTAGAAACTTAGAAACTTGTATATTTCAACAAGCACTAAAGGAAGGACATGTGTTGTTACTGCCATCTGTCGAGGCAGAAAGGCACCAAGTTAAGTAAAATGGAAGTAAAATCAAAGTTACGCTTTTTGAATTGAGCTTTAGAGGCTCTAGCTAAGGGTCGATCTTGTTCCGGAGTTAACCGAGCAGCGTCGTGCTTATACGCGCCAAGAGATCAGTGTAAAAGTAGCGTCCCGGCGCTTCGCACGCTGCTGCCTGTCATCCAGTCACCTATCTACGTGTTCCACACTCTTTTTGGTTCAAAATAATCGTTAAAACAGCGTGACCTATAATTTGAAATTGGGTTCAGGAGTTCAATTACCTAGACAATAATAACAAAAACAATATCTGCGGAAGCGCTCAGTGGTCACATAAACTACTTGTTTTCTTTAACTACGTTGCGTTTGTACTACTAGATGAATTCTTGTGCCAAAATATTTATTCACTGAATTTAAATAAAGTGGAACGTGTTTCTTAATTGATTTCATCTGGATTAAAGTAAAACTCACTTGTTGATAAATTGGCCTTCATTCAAAAAGTGTTTTCATATGCTGGATTTATCTACTTATTTATTACTTTAAATTTTATATACCTGCAATTTTTGAAATACTTATCGGATTCTAAAGGTAAGTCAAGTATTTTTGTCACTTAAAACATAATTTTTTTTTAAATTTGTAAATGATAATAAATTATGTTTACTAGAATTTGGAGATCAATTTTGGAAAAAGTTTTTGCAGAATTCGCATACTTTTTATGACAATGCCAAAGTAAAATGATTTTGCATAAGTATGGACAGATACTTAACGGTAATTAATATGTACTTTTTTTGCAAGTAGTATTATGTAAAGTTAATCGACTTAGCTGTTAGCCTTTTAAAATATTGAAGTACATATCTGTGGTCAAAAGGTAAAAGGGCATACTTAAGTAATATTATATTTTTTATTAACTTATGTACTTTTATGTTTTTGTCTGCAGAAATAAATTTAATCTTACTTGAATTGGACAAATAAACTGCCTTAAATTTCTAGTCTAAAAATTTCCAAAGGTAAAGTGCATGAACTCGGCATAGCTATGATTTTTCTTTTCCTTTTTTTTATGTAATTTTTTATTGAATGTTTGAGTAACCGCATTTGTTCTTTTTAAATGAAATGAGTGAAATGGACAATGCTAAAACGCCTACAGTAGTTCATAATAAAAGGTATCTCGTTATTTATTCATTTATGATCGATTTCTTTATCTTTCTGATGTCCTGAATTCTAAATCTCCTAATCGAGTCATAAACATTTTACACAATTTTTGATATGACAGTAAGACAGTTTTAAGAACACAAAAGTTTCCGTCTTATTTTTATGAAATTGGTTTTTTTTTACTGCAATTATAAATTCCATACCTAAATCCTAATTAAAATTTAAATTTTAGTCCATTATCGGTCTGTCTTTAGATAAAAGAGGTATAAATTCGTGCATTACATTTTAAGAGCCGATTAGGTCTCCTGCAGGTATTTGGAACGTCTGCGTTGAGCGTCTCTCGCTTTTCAGTCTATCATAGAAGAAAATATGCATTTTATTTGTACTAAAAAAGGTACACATACCTAAAAACACTTTTTTAACATTTAATATAAAGTAATCCAAATTGTACGAATTTGCCCTGTTTCTATAAAACTAAATAAAACTGCGCCCAAAGACTAGAAATATTATACAGGGTGTTGCCAAATAACTAGGAAAAAATTCAGCGGGTAATTTCTGAATCCATTTTAAGAAAAAAAGTTCATATAAACATGTGTCCGAATATCCTTCGTTTCTGAGAAAAAATGTTAATCTTAAGATTACTAAAAAGCTAAACCAGATATATATTTGAAATAATAATAAAAAAAAGAAATTAATTAACCCTTCATTGTTAACTATGTTTTATTTTCATTAACATAAAAAAGCCAAACTTAAAAAAGAAATTTTGTTGCCTTTGGGCAATGAATTTTTTTCTTAAAAACGGTTAGTTTTATGAAAAAAGAACAAGACAATAATTTTAAAGATCATATTCTAGGGCTTCTAATTATTTTATGAAAATACCAAAAAAGTAAGACAATAAAAAGATGGGGTGAACAACCCCCACGGTACCCCCAAATGTGCCCCTTCCAATTATAATTTTTATTTGTATTCTACCGCACTTTATGCCTAATGGTAAGAAAATTACCCGTGCTAAGTTTTAAATAAATATCTGTTTAGTTTCTTGGTAATCTTAAAAAAAAAAGTTTTTTTTTAGAAACTTTGGCACCCTGTATCTCAGAAAAGAAGGATTTTCGGACACATGTTATTATAAAAATTTTTACTTAAAATGTGTCCAGGAATTACCCCCCAAATTTTTTCCTAGTTATTTGGTAACACCCTGTATGATCTACTTATCCTTTAAAAATGTAAGACTTACATGAGTGTTAATTAAGGACCTATCTTCACTTTACACTCAGTTAAAAATACCAAACTTTTGCAACAAAATTATTTATTTAAAAAAAATTGATAATTATCTTCTACTCATTTTTGGTTAGCAGGTGTCACGCCTAAAAGGGTTGTAAATTTTAAGTATCTACCCTAAGTACATATCTCAACTTTCCACTCCACATTAAAGTTCTTTTTAAGCAAATTATTTATTGGAAAGAAACCAACTAAATAGGTACTATACAGCATGATTGCAAAAAACTAAAAATCTATAAACTAATTAAAGTTCCTTACCTTAAGGCTTAAAATTAATTATCCTTTTAATTTTGGCATTGATAAACTCGAGGATAAAATCCATAGGTATACTTATATTTTACTGAAGACTTTTTGTTGTTTTTATTATAAATGTAGACTTTCTAATTTTTCAAGATGGTAAATTTACCACTTTCTGCCTAAGTGATTATGCTAAGATATAATTTTCGTCGGGATGTTTAACATATTTTAATAAAGTTTTTATGTTTATAACCCCATTTCCAATTTAGATTTTAGCACCAGATTAATCCAGTTTCTTAACAAAAAAAACTTTGAAAAATATTATTTTAATTTTTTCAAGTTATTTTTTGATATGGTTTTTATTTTCAATACTTTTCATAATTCAAAAGCAGTTTCGATTTAATTTGCAAATTTATTTGGATACCTAGAAACTAGACCTGCAGGATGTGAATTAATTTGATGCACGTTCAATCAACAATCAAATAAAAATAATAAAATTGAAATATTTATTTGCCAAAACATCCTGCTGTTACGGTAGTACAAATTAAGTTACGTTTAAAATTCCTGTTAAAATATTTCATTCAATACTTATTTTTTAGCGGAGAGGGGAATTATGATACAAAACATTTGCTTTTTTATAACCCAAAAATAAAATACATATTTACTACGTAACTAGTTAAGTTTAACAGCAATTTCGCCGGTTTGGTGAATGAAAAACCTAACGAAAGGCATTAAATTTTACATTATAAGCAAGTAAGCAAATAAAGACAAAATATTTGTGTCGAATTTCTGAAAATAGATCGAAAATTACTTTGATACACATAGTTTGGATCGTCGTAGGTAGCTGAAATAAAAAAGCAGATAGATAGATGTAAGTATGATGTAAAACAGAGATGTCCAATCTCCAAAATTAACAAAATCTCTGTCTTCTAAATATATTTAAATCATCTCTGAAAATACTTTATCCAGCTGAATTTTTACTACAGACTTCTTAAAAATAATTAGTCAATTTTAAATAATTTGAGTTCTTTTTTTTAATTGGGTGTTAGGTGTTTTTGTTAAAATTAAATAAAAAAAAAGTTTTGCAGAAATTACTTATTACCACCATCACTGTCTTGAATGAGCTCTCATAAAAAGTAAGATAAAACTTTCAAGCTGTTGAAGTTTTAAAGAAAATACGATTACCTACTTAATTTCATTCTGAATATAATTACAAGCAGTATTTATTATTAAATTAAAATATTTTGTTATATTTTAGATCTTAACAACGCAAACTTTTATTACGTTTATGATTACTTTTTGCAATTAAAAGTTAAGGTATACTTAAAGTCAAACCAAACTTAACTGCAAGTCAACAGGAAATCTTATATTTATATAAATTTCGAAATTTTAGATATATTTACCTTCAGTAATTATGTACAATGGGTCCATTAATAGAAGCATTTAAGTATGACAATTTTATTAAAGACGATTATTTGAATATCAGGAAATTATCTTACTTATTTTCGTTTTAATTACCATTTTTTTTAATTGATAGAAACCATTAGGATTTAACTGAAACAAAAAAATTAATAGGCCCTTAAAATAACAATATTAATAACAGAAATATGTGCACCATTATATTAAGGTTAGAGTTTTAAATTCCCAAATTTGAAGTACTGTGCTCCTAAAAGAAGCTCGTATAAATAATATCCGTTGAGCTCCAATCAATTCTACTAAACAGCACATGTACATGAGGGCCTTATCGTATATTAAAACTAAATTTAGTTTTGAAAACTTGAAAATTGGGGCTACAAACGTATTATGGTAATATTTAAATCGGTTAATTCTTTGTGTCCAAAAATCTGACTTCAAAAAACAAAAATATTAAATAATGATTTTTGTCAGATTTTTGATACAAATAAATATTAGATTTAAATCAAACCATAACACGTTTTTAGCCCTATTTCTCTTGTTTTAAAAACTACATTTAGTTTTAATATACGATGGGGCCCTCATGTAGATGTGTTATTTAGTAGAATTGACAGGAGCTCAACGGAGATGACTTATACAAGCTTCTAGAAGTACAGATCTTTAATTCTGTGAATTTAAAACTCTAGCCTTAAGAATCTAATGGAATAAGGAAAATGATCTAAAAACAACGTTCATGCTCATGATTACCCCGAGCTTCATCACATCTAAAGAATTTCATGTCATGAATAGTTGATACACCTAGAGAGCACATAGTTAAAATTCCACGGACACTTCTGCTGCAGGAACTTTAAGGAGCTTTTTAGGATTAGAGAAATTCTAGAGTAAAACAGTTGAGAAGTAGCGTATAGGGAGACATCAAGTATGTATGTTAATTTATACCCACACTGCCGGTCAATGCAATTTAAATTGCGGTGAATAAAATGGCGAATGTGCCTACTAGCCCTTTTTTTGTTATAACAAAAAATCGTATTTCGAAAAATGGGGAATGTCGCAAATCATAGAAACTGTGGTTATGTAATGTTGGCTGTCTAAATTTTAGGAAAACCAACCATTCTTTGTTCATGGACTCAGAGAATATAAGAAACATTGAGGATTAAAAAAGGTACTTACCCGCAAGAAAAAGCAGTGAGCAGTGAAAGTGAACAATATGAGTGGTTTAAAATATGTATCACAATCATAGAATAGTAACCTGTAGAACAATTTTGGACGAGTGCGCATTCAAATTTCGTGCGACTACATTGAACATTCTCTTTTTATTTATAAATTGTCGCCAACCCTCAACAAATTTCCCAACTTTTAGTTTTATAAGGCATGCCAACCTTTAAAAATTTATCAGGTATACCAACCGCTTAAAATTTCCCAGATATGTCACCGACTTTTGCTTTTGGGTTATTTATAGCGACAATAATTGGTTATTTTAAATAATTTTGACAAAATATAACTTCTATAAACGGAAGTAACACTTTTTTTTAAATTATCACCTAACATTATAAGTTTTAAAATTCGCGCCAACAATCGTAGATAAAAATTTCGGATCGAAAATTGGAACAAACGGTCAGACTTGTCTATAGAATACTATGTCTATGATCACAATGCACTAAAATACCAAATTTAATAAATTTAAAAACACTTTTTTTTGACCATTTGTAGCTCTTTTTTAGTAATTTTATTCAGCACTTTTTAGATTGATTTACGAACCCAAAATCAATCATATTGTTCTTCATTTTACGTAGAATAATCATTTACTGCATGATAGATGTTTTTAATTCGAATCAACTGTGAGTCCATGAACATAATTTGCAAAGCTGTGACCCGACGATTTTTGTTACCATAAATTTTTCTTATATTCCCTGGGTCCATGAACAAAGAAGGGTTGGTTCTTCTGAAATTTAGGCAGCCAACATTACATAATCACAGTTTCTATTCCTCTTTAAGCATGCAAAAGAATAAATTTAAGTAATCATGATCTTTTTGGTTTTAAGGTCTTTCTACCCTAAGGTAATTTATTTTTTCCATTTTAAAAAATATTTAAAAGAGTTAAATATTTCTCGGACAAAATTAATAAAATATTAATCTACCTACATCGATTTTGTAAGTGCATGTAACATTTCAACATAAATATGTCCACTCTAAAAAGTTGAATCGCCAAATCCTGTCCAATTTAAAATGACCAAACCAAAATGCACTCTTGAGTCTTGTTAAGGGTAGAGCGTTTTGCCGTATAGGTAACTTTCGAGATTTATATTTAATAGAAGTTGTTTGCGATGCGACCAACAGAGTAAATAGACCTTTTGCTTTTGAACGAAAAGTTTTCCATGTGGTTCTTGTTAGTTGTTAAATATTTAATTATATGGAAATCACATTACGTTTTGGCAACTTTATACAAAAAAATTAAAATAAAATAATGTTTTGGAATGCAAAGTAGATTCAGGTACATTTCAATTGAAAAAATCGCTTTTAAACAAGCAACAGAATTTTCCTTTTAAATAATACAGTATTTGTATAAGTTGCCCTTAAACAAAACGTCTCTCCTTGCAAGATGCCATGAGAACTTTAGATTACGTTATAGCCCTCAGCTGAATGTCAATTTATCCCTGGATTTAAACCCTCCTCAACCTTAGAAATGAACTAATTTTGATAGGTAGGTAAGTTCGTACACCTACGCACAAAATTATAAATGAGTTTAAAAGTTATGAAACTTGTGCGTTTTCCTTCAAATGTTAGACTTGTGAATTTTATTCTTTAGTAACGTCGGTTATTATAAATAAATATTTTTTCAGGTTAATAGTATTTTAGCTTATTTTATGATTGGTAAAAAGTATAGGTACAGAGCAAAACTTATTTACCTAAAAAAAATTGTCTAGATGAATCCATTTTCCAACATGTTATTCTTTCTTTTAAAAATACCATGAAATCTTAGTTATTTTAGTTTCTATTAAACATGAAAGATTTATTCCTTCAAGTTAAAAAAAAAAAGTTTGATATCTTGTGAACTCTGGAAAACTATAATTTATCTTTTTTGGCGTCAAGAATAATGATACTCGTACAGATGTGACAGTTTTTTTAAGCCAATATTTTTTACCACCTACATGAGATTAAATATGATGAACACTCAAGACATAAATAATTATTAAAGAATAAACAAAAAATATGTATTTGCTTAGGAGCAAACATCTCTTTATGTTACGTAAATTCAGTTAAAAAATGATCTGTAAATAAGTATATAAATGATGTATAAATTTTAACAAAAAAAAGACGCGTTTTACTGAATAAAATAAAAAAGTCTTGTATTAATTTGTATGCATATTTTTTTCCGCATAAATGTAAGTATTTTACACCAAATTAAATTACACTATCTGAATGTAAATTAATTTTTTTACGACACTTGCTTTGGCACGGCATATGATTTAAGCATAAATATCATACATAATTTAATTTATGCAGTCATTAAAGTCCTTTCCTTAGAATATTTATTTAGAAGTAGTAATTTACCTTCAGTGGTCCTTTCTATTGTAAAATCAAACACTATAATAAATGCTTTCGAAATGTTATGCCGAAAACTGTTTGAACAATAAGTAGGTGTAGAAGGCTGGTGTTTACATTTATAAACCGATAAATTCAATAACAATTTAATTAAATCAATATAGAAATACATTCCTACAAACAATATTTGTATAGGAATTTGTTGAAAAGTAAAATTATTTGGCTATTTTTAGATTAGTACATTTATAGAGTGCTTTTTTTTAATAGGGAAAGGCAAACTATAGTGTTAGTGGTTAAGAAGGAGTTCGCCCACATAAAAATGGCGATAAAAGAAGTCTCATGCTAAAAAAATTTGACGTCGACTCCTGCCATGCATTTGTAAAATTTCAATTTTTTTCATTGTTAAAACATTGTTGATTGTCATACTTTTGACGTTTCACAGCCAGAGTCGACGTCAAATTTTGTAGATCGCACGTTATATCGACTTTAAATAATGCATGGACGGAGTTTAAAAAAATTATTTTAAAGAAAATCACTATTAACATCCTAAAAGTATCCGATAACGTTAGTCTAATAATGCTCCAAATTTTTCGTCTGATCTACAACTATTTTCCGAATAGCCCTGCTGCGCATCTGGAATAAATTAAGTTTGTGTTTTCCATTTTACTTCGATTTGTTGTATTTTATTTGAAAAATTTAAAATTGCAAATTAGTTTGTCAATGTTGATGCTCTCAAGGGTCTCCCTATTCTGCAGAAAACTGAATTTTGCAGAAAATTTTATATATTTTGCAATTATGGCTGTTTGAAACATGCTAGCAGGTTCACTTTAGTCTTAAAGGGTGCGGGCACTTAAAATACATCATAAAAAGTAATTCTAACATTTCCACCCCTAATGTTGCAACCCCCAGAATTAAAAAAACTCTTTCTAAAGAAGCAAAAAAAATGCCAGCAACTGCGGACTCATCTCATAGGGTGCGGGTGCTTATGATTAACAGTTTTAGGTATCCAACAAATTTCCACCCCCACCGCTTCTACCCCTAGAATTAAAAAACTATTTTTGATGTAGCAAAAAAAAAATGCCAGCAACTACAGACTCATCTCACAGGGTGCGGGTACTTATAAGTAACAGTTTTAGGTATCCAAAAAATTTCCACCCCCAACGCTTCTACCCCTAGAATTAAGAAACTATTTTTGATGTAGCAAAAAAATATGCCAGCAACTACGGACTCATCTCATAGGGTGCGGGTACTTATAATTAACAGTATTAAGTATCCAAAAAATTTCCACCCTCAACGCTTCTACCCCTAGAATTAAAAAACTATTTTTGATGTAGCAAAAAAAATGCCAGCAACTACGGACTCATCTCATAGGGTGCGGGTACTTATGATTAACAGTTTTAAGTATCCAAAAAATTTCCACCCCTAACGTTTCTACCCCTAGAATTAAAAAACTATTTTTGATGTAGCAAAAAATATGCCAGCAACTACGAACTCATCTCATAGGGTGCGGGTGCTTATAATTAACAGCTTTAGGTATCCAAAAAATTTTTACCCCCAACGCTTCTACCCCAAGAGTTGAAAATCTTTTTTTGATGTAGCAAAAAAAATTCCAGCAACTGCGGACTCATCTCATAGGGTGCGGGTACTTATGATTAACAATTATAACTATACAAAAAATTTCCACCCCAACGCTTCTACCCCTAGAATTAAAAAACTATTTTTGATGTAGCAAAAAAATATGCCAGCAACTACGGACTCATTTCATAGGGTGCGGGTACTTATAATTAACAGTTTTAAGTATCCAAAAAATTTCCACCCTCAACGCTTCTACCCCTAGAATTAAAAAACTATTTTTGATTTAGCAAAAAAAATGCCAGCGGCTACGGACTCATCTCATAGGGTGCGTGTACTTATGATTAACAATTATAACTATCCAAAAAATTTCCACCCCCAACGCTTCTACCCCTAGAATTAAAAAACTATTTTTGATTTAGCAAAAAAAAATGCCAGCAACTGCGGACTCATCTCATAGGGTGCGGGTACTTATGATTAACAATTATAACTATACGAAAAATTTCCACCCCCAACGCTTCTACCCCTAGAATTAAAAAACTATTTTTGATGTAGCAAAAAAAATTGCCAGCAACTCCGGACTCATCTCATAGGGTGCGTGTACTTATGATTAACAATTATAACTATCCAAAAAATTTCCACCCCCAACGCTTCTACCCCTAGAATTAACTATTTTTGATTTAGCAAAAAAAAATGCCAGCAACTGCGGACTCATCTCATAGGGTGCGGGTACTTATGATTAACAATTATAACTATCCAAAAAATTTCCACCCCCAACGCTTCTCCCCCTAGAATTAAAAAACTATTTTTGATGTAGCAAAAAAAATGCCAGCAACTACGGATTCATGTCAAAAGTTGCGGTTACTAAAGATGTACCATTTTGAATATCTAAAATAATTTCACCCCCAACGCTTCTACCCCTAGAGTTAGAAAACTCTTGTTGATGTGGCAATAAAAAATGCCAGCAACTACGGATTCATGTCAAAAGTTGCGGGCACTAAAGATGTACCATTTTGAATATCTAAAATAATTCCACCCCCAACGCTTCTACCCCTAGAGTTATTATCACCCAAAATGCGTAAAAATAGACAAAAGGGTCCCTAAACATTATACTTATCTGTAATTTATGTAAAATGGAGGAGGCCATATTTAGTTTGTCACCTTTCTAAAAAAAATAGTTTATCACCCATGAATTGTGGGTGGTGAATTCTCCTAGACCCACAATCAACAAGAATAAATAGGTATTTAAAAAATATATTTTATAAACTGTTGTTATTACAACAAGGAGAATTTATCCATTTGGAATTTTAGCCTTCTAGGGATCACCCGGTCATTCATGGGTGATAAACTATTTTTTTTAGAAAGGTGACAAACTAAATATGGCCTCCTCCATTTCTAGGTCTAGGAGAATTCACCACCCACAATTCACCGCCGACAATTCATCGCCCACAATTCACTGATCCACAGTTCATCGACAAATCAATTCACCGCCACACAATTGTTCGATGGGAGAATTCATCGCCTAGTATGAATATTAAATGAAATGATTTTAAACTAGAATGCTTTCTGATAATGTGTTGGTACATTTTTAGCATAACAACACCAAGAACAACACCTAGTAATATGTCCCTCAGTGTAATGCACACAATTTTGGACGCACTGTTAGGCACCGACATAGCTAGAGTTGTTTATATTTTCGTTTTAGCAGCAAAACTTAACCTAACCTACCTAACCTAATGTTCCCCAGTGGAAAGTGTCCCCCAGTGCTTTCATATAAGTCAGTCTAAAATCCTAAAATTCAAAAAAAAGTATGCATATTGGACTTTACCCAGGTAAAAAAATTCCATTACCTCTATCCTTTCCGTTTTTGAACATTTAAGTCTGCAAATATTCTAGGTAAATAAATATTATTTTTTTACTGGGGTTACCTTATTTTTTTATTTTAATAAAATCATTAGGTAATTATTATCTATAATTATTTTGGTGGCAGGCAATATTCTAGGTAAATAAATTTCTGTTATTTATTTTGTTCATTGAATAAACTAATATTCATACTAGGCGATGAATTCTCCCATCGAACAATTGTGTGGCGATGAATTGACTTGTCGATGAACTGTCTTATCGATGAACTGTGGATCGGTGAATTGTGGGCGATGAATTGTCGGCGGTGAATTGTGGGTGGTGAACTCTCCGGATACCGGTTAACTCAGTATCTTATATCAATGGTATACATTGTATAATGTTCTTAGGTTTTAAAATTGTAGTGAAAATTACGGTTTTGCTAAATAACCCAGGAAAATAAAACAAATATTAATGCAATCTGCCGAAAAACTATTTGTTAACTTTTTTTTTTTACCATTATCTTTATATTGCCATAATATACAACATATCAAAAGTCCCCTAAGATCCCGTGCCGGCGTCATGCCATTTAAGAGGGTCAAAGGTCGAAGAGGACAGTTTTTGGTGAATAAGTCCCTTTCTATTGGTCTCACAAAAAAAAATGTGATTGTAAATTTTAGATTGTACAATTATCTACAAAAAAATGTATACACACTTTTCCATTGAGCGACCGTTATCGCGTAGTATTGTCAATTATGCATGACGTTGGTATAATTTTAACACCGACTAAAATACACAAACGTGGTAAATTTCTTTCAAATTTTTTAACCAGGGTTTTAATTTAACCTCTAAGATACATAATCGGCAATAAAAAGTCTTGTAAATTATCAACTGCGTGTATACAGGTGCTCCAAAAATGAATTTGGAAATGTCTGTAATTCCTCAGGTTAATAAAACAAATTAAAATTTTTACAAAGAGGTGTTAGCTCTTGTCCTTTCAATAAGTTACAACCCCCTAACAAAGTCCCAAAGTATGTACTAATCTTAAAAAAAAAATATTATAAAAAAATTTGACAAAATTTTTAACACAAAGCAAACTATGTATTAAAGGTCTTCTCAATAAATTGAATGGAATTAAATAGTGTTTAGCATGATGATGTTCTCTATTGCTCCCAAGATAATGGTCCCATCACTTTAAAATTCCATACAATTTATTGAAAAGACCTTCAATACATAGTTTGCTTTGTATTTAAAATTTTGTCACATTTTTTTATAATTTTTTTTTTAAGATTAGTAAATACTTTGGGGCTTTGTTAGGGGGTTGTAACTTATTGAAAGAACAAAAGCTAACACCTCTTTGTAAAAATTTTAATTTGTTTTATTAACCTGAGGAATTACAGACATTTCCAAATTTATTTTTGGAGCACCTGTATACACGCAGTTGATAATTTACAAGAATTTTTATTGCCGATTATGTATCTTAGAGGTTAAATTAAAACCCTGGTTAAAAAATTTTGAAAGAAATTTACCACGTTTGTGTATTTTAGTCGGTGTTAAAATTATACCAACGTCATGCATAATTGACAATACTACGCGATAACGGTCGCTCGATGGAAAAGTGTGTATAAATTTTTTTGTATATAATTGTACAATCTAAAATTCACAATCACATTTTTTTTTGTGAGACCAATAGAAAGGGACTTATTCACCAAAAACTGTCCTCTTCGACCTTTGACCCTCTTAAATGGCATGACGCCGGCACGGGATCTTAGGGGACTTTTGATATGTTGTATATTATGGCAATATAAAGATAATGGTAAAAAAAAAAGTTAACAAATAATTTTTCGGCAGATGAATTCCTTAATCACTGGGTTAAAACTGACTAATTATCATAAGCTGAGCAATACAACATATTGATATTTACTAATGTTGTGCTTCCTAAGTTTAAAAAAAATTTACAATTCCCTTTAAGGAAGAATTGTACAATTGTTGTAAACTTAGGTTCTGCTAAGCGCACTGGTTTTTATAGAAAGCACAATTTAAGACAATATCTGTGTTGTGTTAATCAAAGTTTTTTATGATAATCAATCAGTTTAGCAACTCTCCCACTATTCAAAGATTATTCTTAGAATATTGGGGCACCAGATAGTCCTAGTTTAGTTAATAAGTACTTTATGCATTATTAGTTTATAAAATTGTTGTTCCATTTTAATACAATTTAAATTCTAAACTTTTAATTTGTGTTTGCTTTTAATGACAATGAGAACAATTTTCAGAAACAAATACAAAGCTATTTTCTCATATATTCAAATACTTAAATATTCTTAGGTTATATCCCGAGTGCAAACAATTTAATCGAATAATTTGGGGGTAGCTTTTTTTCACCTTTTGACATGAATCCGTTAGTTGCTGGCATTTTTTTTTTGCCACATCAACAAGAGTTTTCTAACTCTCGGAGTAGAAGCGTTTGGGGTGGAATTATTTTAGATTTTAGATATTCAAAATGGTACATCTTTAGTGCCCGCAACTTTTGACATGAATCCGTAGTTACTGGCATTTTTTTTTGTACATCAAAATGAGTTTTTTAACTCTAGGGGTAGAAGCGTTGGGGGTGGAATTATTTTAGATATTCAAAATGGTACATCTTTGCCCGCATCTTGTGACATGAGTCCGTAGTTGCTGGCATTTTTTTTTGCTACATCAAAACTAGTTTTTTAATTCTTGGGGTAGAAGCGTTGGGGGTGGAAATTTTTTGGATACCTAAAGCTGTTAATTATAAGCACCCGCACCCTATGAGATGAGTTCGTAGTTGCTGGCATTTTTTTTGCTACATCAAAAATAGTTTTTTAATTCTAGGGGTAGAAACGTTAGGGGTGGAAATTTTTTGGATACTTAAAACTGTTAATCATAAGTACCCGCACCCTATGAGATGAGTCCGTAGTTGCTGGCATTTTTTTTGCTAAATCAAAAATAGTTTTTTAATTCTAGGAGTAGAAGCGTTGAGGGTGGAAATTTTTTGGATACTTAAAACTGTTAATTATAAGTACCCTCACCCTATGAGATGAGTCCGCAGTTGCTGGAATTTTTTTTGCTACATCAAAAAAAGATTTTCAACTCTAGGGGTAGAAGCGTTGGGGGTGGAAATTTTTTGTATAGTTATAATTGTTAATCATAAGTACACGCACCCTATGAGATGAGTCCGTAGTCGCTGGCATTTTTTTTGCTAAATCAAAAATAGTTTTTTAATTCTAGGAGTAGAAGCGTTGAGGGTGGAAATTTTTTGGATACTTAAAACTGTTAATTATAAGTACCCGCACCCTATGAGATGAGTCCGTAGTTGCTGGCATATTTTTTTGCTTCATCAAAAATAGTTTTTTAATTCTAGGGGTAGAAGCGTTGGGGGTGGAAATTTTTTGTATAGTTATAATTGTTAATCATAAATACCCGCACCCTATGAGATGAGTCCGCAGTTGCTGGAATTTTTTTTGCTACATCAAAAAAAGATTTTTAACTCTAGGGTTAAAAGCGTTAGGGGTGGAAATTTTTTGGATACCTAAAACTTTTAGTTATAAGCACCCGCACCCTATGAGATGAGTCCGTAGTTGCTGGCATTTTTTTTTGCTACATCAAAAATAGTTTTTTAATTCTAGGGGCAGAAACGTTAGGGATGGAAATTTTTTGGATACTTAAAACTGTTAATCATAAGTACCCGTACCCTATGAGATGAGTCCGTAGTTGCTGGCATTTTTTTTGCTACATCAATAAGAGATTTTTAAATTTAGGGGTAGAAGCGTTGGGGGTGGAAATTTTTTGGATACCTAAAACTGTTAATCATAAGCACCCGCACCCTATGAGATGAGTCCGCAGTTGCTGGCATTTTTTTTGCTACATCAATAAGAGATTTTTAAATCTAGGGGTAGAAGCGATGGGGGTGAACATTTTTTGGATACCTAAAACTCTTAATCATAAGAACCCGCACCCTATGAAATGAGTCCGTAGTTGCTGGCATTTTTTTTTGTTACATCAAAAATAGTTTTTTAATTCTAGGGGTCGAAGCGTTGGGGGTGGAAATTTTTTGGATACTTAAAATTGTTAATCATAAGTACCCGCACCCTATGAGATGAGTCCGCAGTTGCTGGCATTTTTTTTTTGCTTCTTTAGAAAGAGTTTTTTAATTCTGGGGGTTGCAAAATTAGGGGTGGGAATGTTAGAATTACTTTTTATGTTGTATTTTAAGTGCCCGCACCCTTTAAGACTAATTTGAACTTGCTAGCATTTTTCAAACAGCCGTAATTGCAAAATATATATAATTTTCTGCAAAATTCAGTTTTCTGCAGAATAGGGAGACCCTGCTCTCAATATTACTTTCTTGTATGTAAATCTCGATGCAAACCGTAATTTGTATTGGGGTCAATGTTACGAGTACTATGAGCTTTTTTATAAAAACTTGTATAACGCTCTCGGTAACTTATTTTTATTTTCTAATATCTGAATATATTTTTTTGAGATAGATTTGTGTTATATTTTGCTAACAACAACTTTTCTTTGGAATTAAAATAATTTATGATGAACAGCACTTTCTATCAAAGTTTAATTCATGACCATTTAAAATAAATACTATTTAATTCTATTTTCTTTTGTTAAAAGTATCCCCACTCCTCTACATAAACTAAACCTAATGCAAACTAAGTGAAATTAAGTCAAAAAGCAGCACATTTTCTTTTCACTATAAGAAAAAACTCAGTTTACTTAGTAGTAGAAATTGTAGCTTTTAGCAGAAATAAGAAGGGGGTGGTAAAAGATTATCATAATTATTCTTTTTAGAAGACATTAAAGAAATAATTTCATATTTATGCTGAAGCATACTTCAGAAAACATTTTATGTAAATTGGCAAGAAAGTATTACAACTCTCAAATCGTTTCATTTCATTCGTGCATAAAAACGTTTACCATTTTTTACAGATGGCATCAATAATTAAAGTAGCTTTTTATGGATGGTTACATCGAATAAGGGATGGAGGCGTGGGGTGATGTCATGTTAATGCATAATAGACTTTAGCCTCTGTCATGTTTTACCTATCAATATGAACAATCACCTGCCTGCAGATCATCAACGTTAGTGTAACCGTTCGTTAGCCACTGCCGTCGGTTCTCTCAACCTTTTGGCATTGTGTCTGTTGAAAAAGTATGGGCTGTGGACACAGCAAGATCAACATCTATCCCAGAAAAAACAAAAAAGCAAACAACAAAAAATCAGGTAAGGATTTTTAAAACAAATAGTGGCAGGTGTGTGTAAATAATCATTTTTGCAAACTTTTAATTCTAGCAAAAAGCACAGGAATATTCCGGCTTAGTTTTCGATTAAAGATTTATATTAAACCTCGTATAAAACAAACAAATTATTATTGAACAAATTCTCTTTAAAAAATATACCAATTTTAAAAGCAAACATTTATTTAAAATTATGCTTATTTTTTGTCTTATTAAGGCTGATTTATAGTTGAATTAACTTAACGCCAATTCGCCATATTAGTGTGTTCTCACAGAAGCCAACAAAGACAAAATCACATCATTGTTTTCATGGTTTTAACGTTTTAACAATTACATCGACAATTACTTTTTGACATGTAGTTGTCAAAACTTTAAAGCCATCTAGGATGCGGTTTTACATTTGTTATTTTCATATTTTGTCATCACTAATAAGTATGACGTATTAGAATTAACGTATCACAAATTAACGCAATATTAAATTAATTATACGACAGTTTGAAATCTCATTTATGGATCAAATAAACGTTATTTAACTTTCATGTATAGGTTATATTTGTTAATTTACCTAATTTCTGATAAAATAGGCATCTGTAACCTTTTTTCACTAGAGTCGACATCTATTGGCGACTAGACAAAGTTATTTAAATTATAAAGAAAACTGTATAATGGAAATAAAACCAGTTAAATAATGAGATTCTAAGATTTACCGATAGATGGAGGTTATTGCTTTAAATAACTGAAATTAGGGAACTTTAAACGCATTAATTTAAGTGGCGTTAAGTTAATTTAACTATGAATCAATTAAGCTTTGGTCTATAGGAGAAATTTTGTAAAATTAAGTGATAGTAAAACTTGATTTATAGATGAATTAACTTAAGTTCACTTAGAATTAACTTATCGCGAATTAACACAAAATGAAACATACGAAAGATAAAATGACGTTTATTAATCCAATTAACTTAAGTGTACGTTCACTTATAGGTAATAATTCTTAATTTCGACAAATTTTAGCTAATTTAGGGTAAAGTAGGCATCTTTACTAGAGCCATATATCGGCAACTAGACCAAATTTTTAAAATTACAAATATTATCAAAAAATAGACGCTAATGTCGGTAAAAAATACGATTCTAACCGATAGATGGCGTTTACTGTTCTAAAGTAACGAGTTAATTTATAATATAAATGCATTAATTTGTAACGAGTTAATTTATAATATAAATGCATTAATTTGTCGCGTCAAGTTAAGTGGAGTTAAGTAGGTTTGAGTGGCGTTAAGTTAAATGGAGTAAAGTAGCTTTAAGTGGTGTTAAGTTAAGTTAATTTTACTATAAATTAAGATTAGAATGCAAGTTAGGTTCTCCAAACAAAATTTAAGCCTTTTCTTGTTTTATTGCCGTGTTATCATCATCAAACAGACTTAAAAGCTTTTCTTGGGTTTATCTAATTTTAATTATTGGCTTTCAAACTTCGCTGGTTAAAATATTAAATGTTTTCCAACGTTAACTTTTCAGCATTTAGCTGAATTAAATAGGCATATGAATGCAACGACACCGAAAAGCTCCATTCTGCTTCTGCCCCATTTATATTTTCTCTGCGTCACCTTGTTGACTTTACAATGGATGGGCAACAAAGCCAGTCTAATTAAAGGAAAATTAGAAGTTTCCTGACACTGCATAATAGCATTTTGTTCCATTGTACATTTGTCAAAATAAGAAAGGAGAAAAATGCGTTTGGAATAATTTATCATGTTGCCTTTAGCTTTCTGCAACCGCAATGTTTTCATTCGAGTCCTCATCATTTTCTGATGCCTATTTCAAGATGTAAATTTTAAGGAAAAGTAAATAAAAAGATGTCTTTACATATAGCGGATGGAACGGTAACTTGTTAGGAACAGAGAGACAAAAAGATGTCACCGTTTTAATTGTCGAATATTTAAGTCATGAAGAAGTCGATACCGAACCGAACAGTTCCGTAAAGTTTATTCTAGTTTTAAATAATCAAACTTGATCCCTATTTGTTCATGTTTATAATGGAGGTTTTTACCGAGAATAGCTGAACTGTTTTTTTTTCCTTTCTGCAATTTTGCTTCTCTCTTATTTCGTATAGTAATAATGTAATATTTTCTTAAATGGACGGAAAATTGAAGACATTAAATTGACGTCGGATTTTTATATAACTTTAATATGGTTTAGGGATAAAGGGCAGAACTCAGAAGTAGCTAATCCGCTGATTCGTGTAGTAGGAAATTAATTTACTGCACAACATCAACGACGTTAAGTAGATTTGATTTCGCTTCTAAAATTGATTTTCTTTTATTTGTATGTATGTTCAAATTATTCTCAAGAAAATGATTTATTTACAACACCTACAAGACTGTTGATTACCCTTATTTGTGGGAAATTTTCATAGAGAAAGTTATTAAAATATTTTATAGTTATAAGTAAACACAATAAAATTTTTCTCAAAAATTTTTCTGTTTGTAAGCTTTCTTTATGGAAGAAAAATGAAAATTTTCCTTTTTCAGTTTTATCCGAAAAAGCAGAATTGGAAGAAGAAGAAGTAGGAAATGGAATAGAAAACGAACCAAGTGAAACTTCAGAAGACTGTGACCAAAGAAAAACAATAAAAGTCAAACCCTTTACTGGTCCCATTTTAACTCAGACGTAAGATAATTTAATACCTTAAAAAAATATTTAACTTAAGCTTCATTCACAAAATTAGCTTGCATCCTGTAAGAATTAAGGTAGCTTGCAAGAGCTTGAAATATATATTTAGGCAATGTCATTCACAATGAATTAGCTTGGAAATGCTCATGCAAGCGCTAATTCATTGTGAATGGTAGATCCCAATAGTATATTGTGCAACTAGTGGTGAAAGTAGCACTTTTTACACACTTGTGGCGTTTGCAAGCAACATAAGTGTGAAAAGTGCCTTACACACGTGTTGCACACTATACTTTTTCTACGACTGCACCAAAACACTAAAAAGGCATGATTTTTTAATTTTTTTAATAAATAACACTATTTATTTATTCTTGTTCTATGGTTATAAAGATAAAACGAACATTGGGTTCGAGATTAAAAAACAAAAGCCTACCTACTTGATTTAATGCAGTAAAGACATTTGGAGGTATTCACGATCCCCATCAGTTCGCCCTCATTTGTTCTGTTTGGAATGTCAAGAATGAGCCATGGCTCATTCTTGACATTCCAAACAGAACAAATGAGGGCGAATTCTTTGCACACGCTTTTAGCGTGCGCAATGGATTTATCGCACGCTGTGTGCAATAACTGATTTTCAGTTATAGTAAGTAGTGTTTTTTTAGACATTTTCTAAGCAGTCGTAGAAAAATACATATTTCAAGCTCTAATTTTTACAAGATGCAAGCTAATTTTCATTGTGAATCCCACTTTATACGACAGTGTGTATTTTATAAGACAACATTTTTTAAGGTTTTAAATGCCTTATATTATTACTTGCTTAGCATAAAAGATTTTATTCATAATCTAAATTCCAAATAAATTAAAAAAATAATGAATCTGAACTAGGCTTCTTTTACTAAATTTAATAAACCATAAATCCGTGCTTTAAAAATAATAAGAAACATCTGCTTTTTAACATTTTATAGTTGGAATAGGTACTTAAATTTTATGCCCTTATAATAATATGCTTAAAGTTTTATTACCTATAAAATTACTTGAATAATCACTGAGGGTAGTTTGGGGCTCATAAAAGTAATTTAAAACCAAAATTGATACTAAAACCGAACAACGACGTAAAAATAAAATAGGTATTGTCCAATTTTAAGACTTTAATTAGAACTCTTTTTATTTGTAACCACAGTTGATTCGTTTTCAAAAATAAGTAGCTTAGAAATTTCTTAAAAATTAATAATAAGCTTTAACTATAATACCTTCGCTTTTTCTGCTTTTGGTTGAATGGTTGAATCTAAAATTAAATAACGTGATTTTCCTTTTATTAGTGAAACCTCAAGCAGCCAACAAGATTTTTTCAAGATGTTGGATGAGAAAATAAGAAACGTAAGTAAAAAAAGTTTATTTATTTGAATTATTTCAAAAAAGTTTGGAAAACTTTTAAGTAATCATGAAAAAGAAACACCACCACAAAAATTCAAGGTCATTTAAAAGGTTGTCTGAACTTATAATTTAAAATGTAACTAAGTATCTAAAAATAAAAAAATTGTGTGCAAAATGGTTAAATTTCTTAAAATTTACGATTTGAGACAAAAAAACGGTATTTGTTTTAAAAACTGTCCGTAAAACAAAAAGATTAAAAAGCGCCTCATAAGCCCATAAATTTAATTTCGGTTGAATAATTAAATTATTGCGATCTGTCTTTTTTATGTACGCGAAATACCTCTAGAAATGCGTATTATTTGCTTGCGAAAAAATACGTCCAAAGCTCTAAATTAAATTCTGCCAAAAGAGGATTTGTTAAGGGAAATGCAAAATGTTTTGCATCGATCCACTTTTTGCAATTTAGTGAGCTTGTCACTTGTAAATTCAATAAAACGTGAACCTGATTATCTCCTTTCTAATCATTAGAGGAAAGCTTGTTTTACCTTTTTTTGATTTGACCAAAAATGGGAAAGCTTAAAAAATGTATCTAACCTTAATTGGTCAATCAAGTAGACTTAAAATTGTGCTTTTGTTGCATAAAACATATTTTATTAAAATTGTAAAATGGCGGATGCGCCGGGACACTGCACTTTCAATAAAACTAACTACTTTTCATTGTTCAACGAACGGTTTTGTAAAAGTTCAGGATCCATTCATAATAAATATGTTATTTGAGATTTCATTACCTTTTAATTTATTGTACACAAATGTATTTTTTGTTTCGTAACTTGGTAAAAAAAGCTCCATAAATAACAAGTGGGTTTAAAGTACCTACCTAAGAATAAATAATAAATCAAAAGCTTATTCTGTCATTTAAAAAAAATATATTGTTTTAACAAGGAGCATACATTACGATCCTTGATGGTTTTAACTACGCATTTTGTTTGAAGCTCATTAAAATTTGAAATATCATTCGAGTCTCCTACTCAAACAAGAGCTGCTTTTGTTCGATAATGTCATTCATACTCTTGAACAAATAATATTTATTAAATTTAAACTACATTTAATGCAAAAAAATATTTTATCATTAAATAAAAATATTCAAATTCAAATTAATAAATGATTCAGAAAACAGCTTCTTAAAGCTGAGAAAAATGTAGAAATCCTTCTTTATAAGATTTGTCAAAAATCTGATTAATAAATATTTAAAAGGTTTATTTGATAAAATGTTAATTCATTTATAATGGAACGAATTTTATTTTATAATATTGGTAAGTAGGTATATTTGCAAATAAAACAATTTGTTTCAGATGCAAAATTCTTATACAAATCAACATTAACATTTTTATTGGATCGGTTCGAGATAACTCAATACTTTTATTGATTGACAGGCACTTTGGCAGCTCTCAATACTCTTAAATTGTATTCTAAAAGTCGTTGGTTTATACTTTTGTTTAGGAAAGGTAGTCGGTAAATTGAGAATCAATTGGAGCTATTTCTACTATAAATACACAATATACTATTATAAAATGATGCATGTGTATAATTAATTAAATAACAAACTATTTTTATGGCACAAAATAAATCAAATTCCAGAGTAACCTATTTTAACTCACTAATTATTTAACATGGGGAAATCTATTTTTCTTGGAATGAAATTCCTTTAAACAGTCATTCCCAAGAATAAAGCTAAATAAATATTCATATTTATTGCAGGTAGGTAAAATTTCCAATCATGTTAAACAAACAACGTAAAGATCATAAAATGTTTGAGATGTTTTATACCCAACATTTATTATTTTAACAGAAAACATAACTAAGGCTGTCGTCGAGTCAATAAAATTATAAGATTTAAAAATCTCTGTTGCGCAAACAGAAACCTTCAGTTTATTATATTTACTTATCGTAAAACTAAAATTGACACTGTTAACATCATACATAAATGTATTTACAGTGTAAAAGGGAAAAAAGAGAAAATTGTTTCTTTGTTATTAATTTTACATTTCAAAGAAAAGTTTTCCGCTTTTGATAAATGTGAGTTTTTTCTTCAAGAGCTTACAATCTTATAATATGATCCCCGAGTTTTGTTAAACATACTTTCATATTACTACCTACAAGAAATAAGAAACGAACACAAAAGTTTGGATATCCCCACACCGCTCACCATGTGTTTCAAACTGAAAATAAATGACGTCGGTTGTAAAGCATTTAAGTATTAAACTTGGTTTATGGATGAATTATCTTCACTTAAAATTAACGTATCGCGAACTAACAGAAAATTAAATAAATTATACGAAAGATGAAATCGCATTTATAAATATGTACAATAAACTATTAACTTCACTTTACGTTCACTTATAGGTTATATTTTTTAATTTTAACTAATTTCAGCTAATTTAGGGTAAAGTAGGCATCTGCCCCTTTTTCACTAAGCTATCTATCGGCTACTAGAACAAATTTTTAAAATTAGAAAGAAAACCGTAGAATAGACATACAAGTCGTTAAAATAACATGTTTAATTACAATTCTAAAATTGATAGTGTGATGTTAGTGCCAATGTCACGGACCTAACGAACACCACGGACACGGTCAGCTGATGATTCATACAACATAACCTAACTTTTAAGCTTTATTAGTTCAAATTAGTTCATGTTTATTTTTATAACTACACATAATAAAACGTATTAAAAGTATTAAACAGTGTATTAACCAACAACATTACATGGCGCAGTCGTAATAGGAACAAAATAAATCCTGTTGTGGGTAAAATAAAGAAATCCTGTTGTGGGTAAAATTTTGGACAAAAGCTCCGTGAAGTAACTAGAAGATGGGAGACATAAGAATTCCAGACAAGCTATCGTTTAAGGGAAACGTTCCCGAAAATTTCAAAGCATTTAAACAAAACTTTGAAATATATCTGCTAGCGTCAGGAAAAAACAATAGACAAGACCCTATGAAAGTGGCTTTATTTTTGAATTTGGTCGGAGAAGAAGGGGTCAAAGTGTATAACAACTTAAAATTAACAGAAGAAAACAAGCAAAACTATGACACGGTGTTAAAAGAATTTGAAACATATCTGTCCCCTAAAAGAAACCCAGTGTATGAACGCTTCATATTCTACCAACGAGTACAAGAAGAGGGTGAATCTTTCGAACATTTCCTTACTGACCTAAAAGAGCTGGTGAAAACATGTGAATTTGAGACATCATCACAAGAAGAGTCTATGATACGCGACCGAATCGTATTTGGAACAAATTGCAAAGAGTTGCAGGAAAAGTTGCTATCAGTAGACGATTTGGATTTAGAAAAGGCTGTTAAAAAATGTTTAGCCAATGAAATTCAGAAGCAGCGTTTACAAAAGGTACAAGGTGATGCAAAAGTAGAGAGCGTAGAAACTAAGGATAGAAAATCTAAAAAATTTGATTGCTTTAATTGCAAAACAAGACATAAGCCGAGGAACTGTCCAGCCTATGGGAAACAGTGCAACATTTGTAAAGGATACAACCATTTTGGAGTATGTTGCAGAAAGAACCAGAAAAAAAAGTATGTAAAAGAACTGAAAACCGATAGCCATAAGTATAAGGAAGATAGAACATCTTCAACGTCGTCTGAAGCGGATTCCAGTAGCGCAGAAGACGAATACGAAGTTTCAACTATCAAAGTTGGAGAGGTTAATTCATCGCCCGACAAGCAATGGATTGAACAAGTTAAAATCGAAGGTACAACAGTTAATTGTAAAATTGACTCAGGATCAGAAGTCAACATTTTATCACGCAACGACTACCAAGCAATACAAAATGCTTTGGGGACACAATTAAAACTAAAAGAGACTAAGGCAACACTAGAAGCTTTTGGAGGGTCTAAAATAATACCGAAGGGTACTGTAAAAGTACACTGTGAGTTTAAAAACAAAACTCATAAACTCAAATTTATTGTTGTCAAACATAAGTGTACCTCAATAATGGGACTAAAAGCGAGTATGAAGCTAAACATTCTGCGAAAAGTTGACAACATTATCGTCAGAAAAAGTATCCAATATAAAAACAAAGAAGACCTTGTAAAGCAAAATGAGGACATCTTTGGTGGGCTTGGAAGTTTTAGCAAAATAAAACTAAAAGTAAGGAAAGACAGCACACCTACTGCAAGACCGCCTAGAAGAGTCCCTTTGGCAATTCGAGAACGATATAAAGAGTTACTAGAAAACCTTGAAAAACGAGACATTATCGAAAAAACGGAAGACTACGAGTGGCTTAGTAACGTCGTTATAGTAGAGAAGTCAAATAAAAAACTCAGATTATGCCTGGATCCTCGAGATCTCAACAAGGTACTGGAAAGAGATTATTGCATAATTCCAACTATGGACGAAATTAAAGCGAAACTGGTGAACAAAAAATACTACACCGTTTTGGATTTTAAGGATGGTTTTTATCAAGTCAAACTTGATAAAAAATCAAGAAAGTTATGTGCTTTTGGTACGCCCTTTGGAGCATTTAACTTCAAGAGATTACCGTTTGGACTAAATGTCGCCCCCGAATACTTCCAAAAAGTAAACGAAATAAATTTTGGGAATATTTCCGGCGTTATTGTCTATTTTGACGACATCCTAATAGCTGCGGAAACTGAAGAAGAACATGACAGAATACTTCAAGCTGTTCTACATCAAGCCAAAAAACTTAATGTCAAGTTTAATAAATCTAAAATTCAGTTTAAACTTCGAGAAGTACGCTATTTAGGACACATATTTAATGAAAAGGGCATGAAGCCGGACGACGGAAAAATTCGAGCAATATTAGAGATGAAACCACCAAACAACAAGAAAGAATTACAAAGAATTTTGGGAATGATTAACTATCTACGAAGTTTCATACCAAACCTTTCAAGTGTCACCGCACCTCTTAGATTGCTGTTAAAAAAAGACACTGAATGGTTTTGGTCAAAAGGACAAGAAACCTCTTGGAATGAAGTAAAGCAACTACTAACTAAGTCTCCAGTACTAACAAATTTTTCTGAAAAGAAACAACCTGTAATACAAACAGATGCCTCTAAAGATGGTATTGGCAGCTGTTTACTACAAGACGGAAAACCAGTTAGTTACGCCTCAAGATCATTTACCGATGCAGAAAAAAATTACCCCCAAATCGACAAAGAATTTTTGGCAATTGTATTTGCAACAAATAAATTTCATAACTATATTTATGGACATCGTACTGTTGTGCACACTGACCATAAGCCCATTGAGTCCATAATGAAAAAAGGTATATCAGAAGTGCACTCAGCAAGACTACAACGCATGAAGATAAAATTGCTAAAATATGATTTGTTGGTTAAATACATTCCTGGGAAAGACATGCATATCGCTGATTGTTTGTCCAGAAATTACTTAAACGACAAAGTAGAAGAAGATAAGTCCTTAAATGAAATTGTTCACTCTGTTGAAGTAAATATCAGCGTAACCGAAGAAAGAAAAGCTGAATTCATTACGAAGACGAGAAAGGACCCAGAGCTTCAGACACTGATTAGGCTGTGCGCAGATGGATGGCCACAACAAGTGGGACGTTGTCCTTCTCTTGCAAAACAATTTTGGCATCTTAAAAACGACATTCATGTTGCAAATAACTTAGTCTTCTATAAAGAACGACTGATTGTTCCATTAATGATGAGAGATCAAATGCTACAGCAGTTACATGAAGGTCATTGGGGTGTTGTAAGAACTCAAAAAAGAGCAAGACAGGTACTATTTTGGCCAAATATGAATCAGGAAATAAAAGACCTAGTTGAAGGATGCAGAAAATGTGAAAAATACCGAAAAAGCAACACAAAGGAACCAATGCTACTAAGAGAAATACCAGAACTGCCATTTAATCAAGTCGCAAGCGATATTTTCGAGTTTGGGAAAAAGCCACACGTTGTAGTGGTGGACTACTTAACGAAATGGATTGAGTGCATTCCTTTAGAAAATAAGACGTCGGAGGCCATAATATCAGCATTTAAAAGAATATTCGCCACGTTTGGAGTACCTGAGTTAGTTGTAGCCGACAACATGCCGTACAACTCGTATGAATGTCTTAAGTTTGCCAAAGAATGGAACTTTAAAATCGACACGTCAAGCCCACGATACCCACGTTCAAACGGATTGGCAGAGAGAGCGGTGCAAACACTAAAACAAATATTCAGAAAGTGTGATGACATCAACCTTGCTCTCCTGGAATACAGAAACACTCCAATAGTAGGCTCAGACAAGTCGCCGGCTCAACTTCTTCAAGGAAGACAACTCAGAGCGAAAATTCCATGCCTTGAGAGTTCTTTAATACCAATAAATGTAGACTATAAAGAAGAAAAAGAAAAAATAGAGAGAGAAAGAAATAAGTACAAAGAATACTACGATAAAAACTGTCAACAAAGGGAAGAATTAAGTCCAGGACAAAAAATAGTGGTTCAAGAAGAAAAGAAATGGAATCCAGCCCGTGTTGTTAAAAAACACACAAGTCCCAGGTCTTACTATGTAGAAAAGGAAAATGGAGAACTGGTGAGAAGAAATGCTTTTCATTTAAAGAAATCAAAAAGCCCATCTGAAGATTCATCTTTCACTTCAGACTTGGCAAATTATAATCCTGAATATGATTACCAGCCAGAACCGCAAGTTTCTGCAAGCAGTGAAAAAGCTAGTTCTAATAATAGACCAACGCGAGCAACTAGACTTCCAACCAGATTCAATGATTTTGAAATGTGATCAGTTCGGTAAGGAGGGAGATGTGATGTTAGTGCCAATGTCACGGACCTAACGAACACCACGGACACGGTCAGCTGATGATTCATACAACATAACCTAACTTTTAAGCTTTATTAGTTCAAATTAGTTCATGTTTATTTTTATAACTACACATAATAAAACGTATTAAAAGTATTAAACAGTGTATTAACTAACAACATTACAGATAGATGACGTCTCGGATGGCGTTTATTGCTTTAAATTAGCGCTATTGCCAACTATAAATGCATTAATTTGGTAGCGTTAAGTTAAGTGGCTTTTTAAGTGGCGTTGAGTTAATTTCATTTAACTACAAATTAAGCTTATATCGGCCTTTAATCTCTTTCGAATTTTAGATCGGGATAACTCATTTGTATTATAATAAGAAGCCTTGGTTGTAATCCGGATATCGTCAATTATATGTACTTTGGAAAACACCAAAAAAATTAAAATTAAATAGTCCGGGAAATATTGCAAATTATTTGTTTAACCCGCTTCCCAAATTACACCTGATGATTGTTATACTCTTCGCAGACAAAGTCGAAAAGTATATTGCGAATGGTCGGACCTTCTCTAAAATTGTTAATATTCGTCCTAGAGCAAATTTTTTTACATTCCTTCGTTTCATGACTTGTCTGTAACGAAATTTGTGACCACCATAACTCAAGAACGGTTTATTCGATCGACTTGAGATTTAACAGAAAAATTAATCCCATTTAGAGGAAGAGCCCTATTGTTTTTGGAAAAAATCAAGTAATAAATAGAGGGTTAAAAAATAAAAACACCCCCAAAGTAGAAAAAAATGCATATTTTCGTTAATATCAACTTTACGAAAAAAAAAATTCTTAATAAAATTAAAGATTGTATTTTTCCCTATAAAGAAGCATCTGGTTTTTTTGTATTCACACTCGTTTACAAAAAAAAAAAGTTTTACGCTTCTTTTAATAAAATAAAAAATGCACCTTTTTAATCATCTACTGCGAAGAGTATCATATAGAATGTGTAACAATTATATAAAAATTAAAAATGAGCTATATGCGAAGTTTAACTTTTTAAATGATCTAGGTATCCCTCTCACTGATCTAACGCGCTCTTGTTTGTAAATTAAAATAGACGGTTCCTGAACAAGAAGTCTAAGCTTTTTAAAGTACAAATGATAAATGTCAAACTAAAAAAAGGTGTGTTAATGAGCCGCAAAAAGTAACATAGCCAGTTTTACTAAAGAAAACCTTTAATGGCACCATTTCTGGAAACCTGTAAACATCACAACTTAATCCAACCCCTAACAAACATTTTGTAACACACATTTCTGTTCAGGGTCCGGACTACAACTCCGACAGTGAAACAGAGAAAGCCCAGGAGATGGCCCGGCTAAACTCATTACTGAGAGATTGGGAAACGGCAAGCGCGGGCTCCAGATCTCTCCCAGTGACTCCAAAGCGAAGACCTAAAGTAACGGGCGACAAGATGAGGCCGGATGCGGGAAGGACTGACTTACTGAGGGATCCGAACACCCGACCAATCCCTGCGCCCACCGATAGAGTTCCTTACATTCCAACACAAGTAAGTGCTTTTGAGGTCAGCCAATTTATCCCATATAAATTATTATGGCTACATTTTCACATTTGGTGGTCAGTCGATGTGGATTTATTTTTCATTTGTGAACCTCTAGATTACTTCCTAAATTACTACTTCTGTTGGGTGATTATTGAATGTTACCTAATCGCAAAAAGGTCATAAAAATAGAATAGCTGTACGGTAATGTTTTGTAAGCGTCATTAAGACATAAACTTTTTAAAGTCCAAGAAAAACTTTGAAAGGAATTGTTATTTTGCTGTTTAAGACTTCAAACACATATTATTCCTTCCACGTGCAATGCTACTTTGAGATACTTTCGATCGCCCGCAAATTGAACAGCATCCATTTTAATTGCTCAGGATCTAACAAGAAGAATAGAAATAAGACAAATAAAAAATGCAGGAAGCAAACTTGCAACAATTAAACCAATTATTCTAGATAGCCTATGTAACAGTCTAACATGAATAGGGCAAAAAGTTCAATATCTTGAAGAACTTCAAAGTTAAAAAAAAATCAGAGCGAAAATTTATTTTCCACGTGTCGGCATAAAATAATGCTTTTGATAACGACCAATTATCATGTTTTCGTAACTTAACTCTAAAGGTCCAGAAAAGTGCATTAAGCTTGATTTTTAGATGAATTAACTTAACTTCACTTATAATTAACGTATTGCGAATTAACACAAAATTAAACGAATTAAACGAAAGATGAAATAGCATTTATAGATCAATTAACGCGATTCTAAGATTTACTGATGGATGGCGTTTACAACATTAAATTAGCGAAATTAAGTAGTTTATAAATAATGCAAATTTTTTTGCGTTTGGTAAAGTGGAGTCAATTTAACTAAAAATGAAGCTTTATACTAAAGTATGATTTAGAGTTAAATTAAATTAACTCAACGCCACTCAAAGCTACTTTACTCCACTTAACTTGACGCGACTAAATTAAGGCATTTATAGTATAAATTTACACGTTAGTTTACAACAAGCTAATTTAGTGAACGCCATCTATCGGTAAATGTTAGAATCGTCTTATTTACAGAAATTCATCTGAAATTAACCAAAATTAAGAAATAGAACCTTAAGTAAACGTCAAGTTAAGTTAATCGGATGTGTAAATGCGATTTCATCTTTCGTATAATTTATTTCAGTCGCGATACGTTAATTATAAGTGAAGTTACGCTAATTCATCTCTAAATCATGCTTAATTTAATTTTTTGGTAATTTGAGAAACCTTAATTCTAATAGTGAATTGGCGAAAATTCAGTTAAAAATTAACAATTTTAATTTAAGAAATTTACAGTAGCTTATTTTTTGACATTAAAGTTTTCTTTATTGTCAAATAAACCAATGAGCTGCTGTAGATTTCTTAAATTAAATGTTAATTGTTAAATTAATTTGCGGTATGCGTTATGCGAATTTACGTTATGTGAAAATGGCGTTAATTCGTATTAAAAAAAAGGACCACGTCTCATACAATATAATACAGGCTTATTTAGGTATAATCTCTTAAAACAAAATTTTTAGCCTTAAAAGCTGTTATACTTTAGGGTGGGTACTAATTAATTCGCTAATATCTAAAAGGATGAAAGCACACCCATATGTGTTAACCAAATTGGATTATAATCATGGGTAATTTCTATTCCTACTAATTTACTTTATCAGAAACTCGCACGATATTCACATACTAAATTCACAATTACACAAATTGTGTAACCAAATTTTTAGTAAAAACCTATAAATCATTAAAAATACAAGCAAAGACGGAAAATTTAATACTTTACAACATTAAAAAGAGAACAAACTAAAATTGTTTAATTTGTTTTTCCTTCTATCTAAAAGCTCAATCATTAAAATCACCGTAAAATTTTCACATGCATGCTCTCATTAACACGTACTAAAAATTTAACTTTGTTAATTAATAAATGTTTGGAAAATTGCGATTAATTTTATATTATGTTGAATAAGCTTGTGCATTTATTAATACTATAATAACTTGATAAGAATAGAAACAATCAATAATGTATTTAATGTGCTGCCCACGCCTGATCTTCATTAAAATGTTATTTTGTCTGTTGGAAATAAAGGTAACAAATTTGTTTGGGTAGAAGTTACTCTTTGCATTTTAGTAACAAAATATCAGATTTCCAATCAGCATCAAGCAATAGTTGGAAAATAATAATTAACGAAAAAGTTAAAAAACCCTAAGTGTTACAGTAGGTAGTTTGAAAAGTTTAAAATAAATATTAGTCTACATATTAGATTTTGCGGTGTTTACAAAAAGTGTGAAACTGGAAAAAAGAAACGGTTAAAAAAAACACGATTTAAAAGTAATGTTGCATCGTGCAAATAATGTTTGCTTTACGATTGGAGTTTAGTAGGTACCTACCAATTTTATGTTTTTGTTTTGACTGATCGCAGAATCGCCTATAAAATATAATTTCTTGTGTTTTCGTAAACGGGATATTAACTCCAGGCATTATTGATTTTACATAGATATACGCTTTTAATCCTTCAACAATTAGTGTAGAATTTAAAAAGATTGACTTGCAAAGCAGTACAAATTAAATAAAAAGTATAAATAAACTCGGTATAAAAAATTATTTTTCTATGCCACAATTACCTGATCTAAATTACTCCCCTTGCTCTATACAACTAGAACTATAAAATTAAAAAAAATAACAATAAGTTAGCATTTAAAATATTCTTTAAGATTTCTTCTTATTAAAATTTAATCAAAATTTAGATTGCCAATAAGCTTTCAATAAGAAAGTTCCAATACAGTTTTCTTTAACAATGGTCTCAATCAAGAACGTTGGGCAGCAATTTTTTTGTACTAATCTTTTTCTAAGGCCTCAAGATCTATTGTTTATTTACTCAAACAATTTACCTAATGATCGGTTAGTTAAGTATGATAACGTTACAAAAAATGTGGATTGCTTTAACAAGATCGGCCTTTTCTTATTTTTGAAAAGCGGTATCTTTAAGGGACAGTTAGTTTTCCTTATATTTAGATGCACATTTTTTAACTATTCGTTTGCAGATTTTGTCGAGTCACTAAACTTTAAATTATTGATTTACGTTATTGGATTTCAATAATACCAAAATAATGAAACCCCAAGTGGATGAAAAACAGCTACAGATCGTATTAAGCCTCAGACAAAGTTACCAAACGAACCCCTCGACAAACTAATTAAGTACATTTTACGAACCGGAAACTTAACTAAATTGCATATTATTTTGTTTCAGATAAGCCAGAGTATAATTCATCAAACTTATGGAGTAAGCCAACCAGGGGCTGTCGCATACAGACCACCAATAAACTACGTTGGGTACATGGAGCAAGATCAACATCACCACATTTCATCGTCATATTCCTCGGCCATGCAATATCAAGCCATAAGTCCTTACCCAGTGCAACCTCAATACCCTGCAGTAGCTGCACGGAAGTATCCGCCTAGCTACAACCAACATGGAAGCCCTATTAAGATGTTCCCTACCGCGACACAGCGCAGTAGCACCGCGCCTGCGCTCGAGCAGCACGCTAGTCCGGTACACAAAATGTATACAAACGTTGCCCCTGGTTACGTACATAACTACGGACCGTTAGTCCAACAAGCGTACCAACAACAACATTCCTACAGCGCGCATCAACCGCAACTGACTTACGCTGGAGGAGGAGTGCCTCCAAATTACTACGTTTCATCCTTTGGCGACAAACCAACTTACAGTTCACAAACTGCAACCGTGCCCAAAGTTGCCAACGTAAACGGTGATTTGGTGCAAGAACGTCAGCATCAGTTCTACCAGCAACAAACTGCTCATCAGCAGCAATACAATCGCCAGTATAAAGACAAAGACACAAGTTTAACCCAACAACAACAAGGTTATAGATTAGCAAAGAACTATCAAAGTAGTGTTACCATTCCAATTGTAGTTCAAAATCAACCAGGTGAATTAAATTCGGTGCATAGAAAACCGTTTGAATTGACGTGATCTGATGATTGTATATAGATTTACTGTGATTTAGTTTAAGGGCTTAGGACAAGAAATATTGTTTTTTGCTATTAGATAATTTACGTTTTGTTATTATAAAAATATTCCGTCAATCATCTGTGTGTAATAAGTTTCTCAGGATTCTGTGGAGTTAAGTTTTTCTTGCTGATTTAGTATTTATCCACTAACTACTACGTATTGCGAAACTTTTTATTATTTGTAGGAATAATATAAGTAATATAAAGCAGTAAACTTCACTAAAACTGCAAGATTTTTATAATTCTAGATAAAAATGGTAAATTATGATTCAAAAACTTTAGAGGGGCATTTTCCAAGAATTCAAACTGAAATTTCAAATTGGATTGTTTTTTTTTATTGTCCAAATCTTACTAAACTGCCCAGAATCTCCAAAAGCATGGCAAAACTACGTCCTAAATTCTTATGTGCCAAAATACTTTCAGGACCTTTAAAAACATTCATGCAATCAAAACAAAAATAAGATAAGTACTTTTTTTGGCGCCAGTGGATAATTTAACTAATGTTACATAAAATTGTATTGTATTGTATTGTTTTTTTTTTTTTTATATAATTGTACTGAAATTTTCCTTTGTTAAAACCACATGAGATTCAAATAACAAAAAGAGTTTAGTTAAGCAAAGTATACTTATAGAAGAATTCAAATAAATATAAATAAAGTTTGCAACTATAATAAATAAAACATTACAAATTACAATAAATATAATGTGATGGATGTTGTAATAGATACAAATGTAAAACTAGCTAATAGAATTTTACTTGTGATATTATTTTAGTAGTTGATGTTGCTAGAGCTTTCAAATATGTTTTTGATTGAAAGAAAATACACAAAAAATATCAGATTAAATGTTCACAGTAATAAACAAATATTTTTAGGAATTTTTAAAATGCACATGCTAAGAACATTTTACACACTTTTTATTTAAGAAAAATAAAATTATACATTTAAGTAAATTATAAAAAATCTTCAAACTATACGATAAAAGTTTTTTTGCCTTTACAAATAGGAAGTACTTATAAAAACAATAAAATCGTTAATGTATTTAGGATCTAGATTAGAAAAAAAAATATGGAACAAAATATGTCGATTTTTTACATAAAAAGAAAAACATTGATAATTCCAAAAAAATGGTGAATTCTACAGTTAAATAAATTGGTATCCAATAAAAATAATTCAAATCTATTTATTCTTGAGGCATCAACTCAATAAAAGCAGAATTCGTCATTTAATTACAAAAACTTGCTTGTTTTAAACATATCTTGTAATTACCAACAATTCAGTATTTTATTTAGTTTTATAAATTTATACTTACAAAAAATAGAATAGTACCTATACCACCAAAAAAATAATATGATGGTCAATGTAAAATTTGTGTACAGCTTTAAAATAAAATAGGTACTTTACCTACTGTAAAAGGGTTTTTATTTTTATCCTCTGGTAATTAAAAACTATTTAATCAAACATGAACCTAGAGAATTAATATAGTTATTTATTCATTTATGTGCAGTAAACTTTTAATAATTTATTTTTACGTTGGTTAGTTCAAGCGTAGTAACTGTATCCATAATTCTCTTTCATAATTTTATTTCCAATACTGAAAATATTATATCGGTTACAAAACAATTTTAGCGTAGGTAGAAGGTAAAACCCACGCATTTAAACTTTTAAGTTTATCAATACTTTTCCTCTTTTTATGCATATTTAAAAGCTCGTAATACCAATTTAATTTAAAATAAAGTTTTTTTCAAAGTTTTCCACTTCGTCCGGAGAAATTTCGTTATGCATTTTATCTTGTTTTCATGTCCTGCTTTGATCACTTTAAAGCAATGTTAATTTTATGTCATATTTGACTCTGCCACTTGCTGTTCATGCGATAAAATAATTAAAAAATGGCCGATAAATCCCGAAGACCTTTACAAATTCCGGCATGGCAACGTCCGTACATGGAGAAACATCGAATCTACGATCTGTTCCACGTAAGTATAATAAAAATTGGTGCCTATACGAAAGACAGTCGATGACGAAAAAGACAAAATTAAATTAAGTTTTAAATCTATTTTAAAGGAATTGACAAGGGAACTGATAATCCAACAACCGGAAGACCATGTCCAATTCCTTAAGCAAATATTATTAAGTGCTTCTCAAAATAGAGATAACGCACGAGTTATCATTATTTGTCCCTTAAGAACAAATTGCGTTAGAGTGGCACATCGAATTGCTATCACGTCCAAGCAGGTTATTATAACGAAAAAGGATTTGGAAACTTATTTGGGCAAGGTAAGACCGTTATCTGATAAAAAGTACTGAAAATAGAAACAAGAAAAGGCTTACAAGCTAAGTGGTCAATAAGCAAAGCCTTATACAGGGTGTTACCAAATAACAAGGAAATAATTCAGGGGGTAATTCCTGGACACATTTTTAGTAAAAAAGTTCATATAAACATGTGTCCGAAAATCCTTCTTTTCTGAGATACAGGGTGCCAAAGTTTCTAAAGAAAAAACTGTTTTTTATCAAGAAACTAAACCAGATATTTATTTAAAACTTAGCACGGGTAATTTTCTTACCATTAGGCATAAAGTTCGGTAGAAAAAAAATAAAAATTATAATTGGAAGGGGCACATTTGGGGGTACCATGGGAGTTGTTTACCCCCAACTTGTTTGTGTGTTACTTTTTTCGTATTTTCATAAACTAATTAGAAGCCCTAGAATATGATCTTTAAAATTAATGTCTTGTTCTTTTTTCATAAAACTAACCGTTTTCGATAAAAAAATTTATTGCCCAAGGGCACAAAATTTCTTTTTTAAATTTGGCTTTTTTATGTTAATGAAAATAAAACATAGTTAACAATTAAGGGTTAATTAATTTCATTTTTTTATTATTATTTCAAATAAATATCTGGTTTAGCTTTTTAGTAATCTTAAGATTAAAATTTTTTTTGAGAAACTTTGACACCCTGTATCTCAGAAACGAAGGATTTTCGGACACATGTTTATATGAACTTTTTTTCTTAAAATGGGTTTAGAAATTAACCTCTGGGTTCCTAGTTATTTGGTAACATCCTGTAATATTGTAGAAAAGAATAACTGAAACACATGAAAATGTGGCAAAAGGAATTGCGAATTTGGTTAGGCGAGGATCAGCTTGTGCCCAAGGTTGGATCCTTATTGGTGAGTCCCAAAAACAATTGCTGCAATTCCCAAAATTATTTATAATAAAAACGATATTTAATTTTAGATTGTGTAAGAACAGAAGCAGAAGCCAGAAGTCTTTTAAAACTCGGCGTTCTTCCTACACATGTTCTTATTCTTATAACCAAATTTAATCCTGACTTTAAACAACTAAAATACTGTAATGTTCCCAAACATTGGCCAGAATACAGAAGACAAATTCTTGGAATAAGAGATGCGTTCAAAGACATGCTTTATGTAAGATGATAAATGTTAAACTTTAATACAAGAAAGTCGCACGAAATTCAGAGGTGTAGAAAAGATTCTTGAATACATTGGTTACCTACCCACTTTAAAGTGACATGATGTAGAATTTCATACGGAAAGATTTTCATATCATTCAAGATTCCCGAAACTTTCAACTTTATGGTTTATTTCTTAAAGAAATGTACTTTTATTCCTTACTGTTAGTTTATTTGTAGTGGTGATAATTATCACCTCATCTACTCTAAAGTATTTTAAATTTTAACCACTTTAAGGAGATACATTTGAAAAACCTAACTGCCGCCGAAGTGGCTAATGAATGCTTAGAGATCATCAACATAAAAAAGGGAAAAATTGCAATTACTCCTAGAGTGGTCCTGATTGGTCCAAGAGGTTCCGGCCGAAAAACCCAAGCTAAAATGTTGGTCCAAAATCTAAACCTTGTACATTGTAAGTACGCTTTAACATAACTCCACAAAACAACTTAAAAAGATAATTTTAGTGGATTTTGACTACATGTTATGCCAAACATGGAAATTCGAAAACGATATAAGTAAAAAATTGCGTGAATGCACTGATCAAGCTTGTTTCCATCCTGAGCTTTTGGTCCAAATTGTCAATAAACGAGTTTTGGAACCAGATTGCATTTCACGAGGATGGGTTTTGACAGGGTATCCTTACAACAGTGTCGATTTGCAATATTTGGATTGCATGGATACTCCTCCGAACAGGTGAGCTTTTAAAATGGTTATAGACGTAAACTATTTCTTCATTTTTTATTTCTGCAGGGTTATATTTATGGAGTGTGATCTAAACGTGTGCAGGGACCGAGTGGTCCACAATAAAGTCGACATTATAACTGGATCCACTGTTAATCTATTGAAGAGAGATCAGGAATCCCTTAAAAATACTGTTTTGATGGATCATCCTCAGTTTAAAGCTGACGTGGTTGATGCTGAGGTTCGTTCCTTTGACGGCAACTAATTCCAGTAACTTCTAAACCAGAATATCTTTGTAGCATGCCTTTTACTGCGGACAATACCAAGCTTTAAGAAAATACTGTGGAGGAACATCGAACGTAGTCAATGCTGATCAAAATTATCGTTGGGTTCACGAATGTATCGCGGGTATTATTGTAAGAGCCAACAATAGTGCACCTCCAAGAAGACCATTTGAGACAATTTCTCCCTCTGTGATATCCACTACCACAACATCGCTTAACAGTTTGTGTCATTGCGTTACCATTCCTGAACATTTAGCTGGGTGCATGCAGTTTGGAACCAAACCTGATCCAGATGACGTTATGAGTGCTAATACTAATTTTACGGATATAGGTACCGTGCATGCAACCTAAAATGATTAATTATTTCATGACGCATCACGTAAATTACATATACCAACACCTAAGATATTGTAATTTTATATTCTATACTTGTATTTTGTCTAAACTTACTTAAATAAATTATAAAAATTAAATATTTTGTTTTGACTAAAGAAAAAAACATTTGGTTAAATGCTTTAAAAAAAACACAGTCAGTTTACAAACTTATGACACTAGGTATTACAAAATGATAAAACTCCACCAAACGGAGTAGAAGCATCATTATTTTCCATGCTCATCCGACTTGAGGCGCCAGAGAGCAAGCAAAATACGTTAGGTTTAAAAGGCAGGAGAACAGAAAGAGTACAAGGTAAAGATGAAATTGAAGATGCTGCCCAGCCACAGAATAATGGAATGGATCAGACCTTAGGTAGAGATATCGAAGTACTCAAGAGTCAAGTTAGGTAACTAGGTATAGGTAAGTATTTTAATTTTAATAATGTTAATCATTAATGTTTGGTAAGTTCAAATAAATTTAAACTTTAAAAGATTGTGTACTATTTCATAAGGTTCAATTAAAAAAAAAAAAATGTACGACTGCAATGGTTTGGTTAAACATAAACAATTAAACATGTACCAGTACTTAGGTAAAAGCAAATGCTTGGTTATAATGCTTATACAATATACAAGTTACATATCTTATGTTATTTGCAGTAAATAATTGTTAAAATTGGGAAAATGAAAAATCCTACATTAGACTAAGTACTTTCTAGTTTCTAATCAAAAAAGGTTGTGAATTTTGAATTTTTCGCCAATGTGTACCTACTCTATTTAGTACTCTGCGTACTTATATTCCTAAACAGGCGCATCGCTAACGACATGAGTATGGAGCTAGACTAAAGGCTCTAGGAGGTAGTCAGTTTGATCAACTATTTTTTGATTTTAGTTCCATCTACATTTCTTACTAGGTAGGTGCAGGTATCTAACAACATTCTAACGTTAATTTTTAGTATGAACCCTACCTGTTTAGAGATCTCTGTCGCGTTCCATACAACAAGCAAAATACGTTAGGTTTAATCATTAGGAGAACATAACTAAACAAAGTTTTATTTCTCTGAAATCGGAAGAGACGAGAGAAAGCAAGAAGCTGGGAAATTTAAACGTACTAAACGTAGGTAATCTTAAATTTGGTTTCAACTTTGGCTGTTAAAACTTCCACTACAACATGGGGCCTTGTTAAGAAGTGTTCAATGATTTGGCTTGTTTGGCAGCTCTAAGGAAGGATCAGAACGATTTTGTTTGGACTGTTTAAAGGGTAAGGAAGGGTAACTAGGAAAGGTTGTGGAAAGAAAGTGGGTTTTTAGAATTGAATCGAAGTATTTGTATTTTACCCATGTCTATGATTCCACCACTTCGTTTCCCCCATATTTTCTATGATCCGATAAATCAATGATTCAATGAATTCTATAATCTTCAAGTTCAAGCAGCAGGCTTTACTAAATTAATAGATATAAAAAGAAATGGAAAATAAATTCATACTTTTAACTACTATACTTGAAAAAGCCAAGAGCTCTATCAGTATAGGAAAAATCGCCTCTTATGCACAGCATCATTCATAGGTATCGTAAATATCGTAGAGACCTACTGAATGTTTAGTCCCTTTTGGACTTTAATATTTTTTGTTTTGAATACAGATAGTACAATTCAGTTTTAGGTGTAAATGTAAAATTACCTGGTTGAGGAGCTTGACAATCGCCTTGTCTACATCTTTGCAAGACTGCGGTTCATGAAATTTTAAAACACACAAATAAAATTCACAACAAAACTGAGAATTTTGGTAAATACTCCTAGGAATGATTGGCATCTACATGGAATGTCGTATGGAAGTTGTAGGAACGGCAAACAATTAGGAGGTTATGATAGTAAGGAGGTATGTTTTCCTGATGCACAATAACAGGGGGCTATTATTAAGGATGTGAGTTAATGGTTTTTTCAGAAGATGGCGCAGCAGTACACTTAAACAACTATCCAAGTGAGCGTCAAAGCGCGGGGAAGGACGAGGCTAAAAACTGGCTTTAGAACGCTTGCAATGCGCGCTCAAGGTGCGCCTTAGTCGTTGCGTTGTCTAGATTCTTTGTACCATTCCTAGCATACCAATAACAGACTAACTCCTCGTATTTACGGATCAAAATCCATCCTAATTATCCTCAAAGTTGCCGAAGAGGCCCCCAATTTTATTTTCGGTAAGTACCTAGTTGTTTAAGGACAGTGTTCACACAGTTTTTAAAGTGTTTTAAGCTAAATATCCATTAGAATGTTAGCAATGTGTCCACAATTCCTCCAATACTTTACATACTTGTCATGCTTGCTGCTACGAACTCCCGACGACCGATATCGTCGGTGGCTCTCGGAGTTGCTTTAAGTTTTAGTGGTTATTTGGGAAAATTCAAACAATTATGAAAAATTTTGTGTTCGCGAGTCAATGCGGTTGATTTAGCAAAAAGTGAATAAAGTGAATTCTAGTGCTGCACTTTCGAGAATTAATGCGGCTTCGGCTAATGGTGTAAGGACTGTTGATTGTATAGTGCATTGTTTTGCTCGGATAGACACCATCTACCTAGTCAACGGCGACGGCTAAAGTTTATTTTGTATTTTCAAATATCGCGCTGATTTATTTAGTGAAAAGTGAGCATTTGTGAAATTTGTTTTATACAGAAAACATCCATGTACTTAGATTGCATTGTGCGAATCAATTAAGCTAATTTTGGATTACTCAAACCACGCAAATTTATTACAACCAGCTGGACATGTATTTAGGTATTTCTTTTTTGAGTTTTATTTAATTTATTATGACACTTTTGGGTAAATATTTCATTTTGCAAGAAGCTGGATGCATTTTGGTTTAATTATTTCTGATGGATATTTAGCTTTGCTGCTTTGAAGACAAAACAAAACTTCTAAAATAAGATACAAATGTTGAGAAACTTTTAAGAAAAAATTTACTTAATTAGGGTATACAGAGTGTTTAAAAAAATGAGCTCAAAACGAAGTTATTTATTTTATTCGTAATTTCTATTCCCGGTTATCTCATGAAGTAAGATTCCAAACAGGGCACAAAACGAGGTACAAAATTAACTTTTAGTATCCAGGACTCATCAATTTTACTATTTAATTAACACCAGATTGTTTGTTAATGTGTAAACATAGCTATGTTTTTAGTGTATGTATAAATAAATTAACTTGAGTTAAAAGTTTACTTTAAAAGAAGATTTTACACCGAGTTTTAAACTTAGAAGGTATAAACTTTAAATTACTAAACGGGTCCACTTCTTAATTCTTTTCAATAATCGATATACCGGGTGGATATTTAATTATTTCCATGGCAAATGTTTCATATAAAACAAATATTAAATCTCTTTGTATAAAACAAAGATTCTCTACAAAGCACACTTCATTTAGAAAAATCTGAATACGTATGTCGACAGCTAAGCTGTCATCTTCAGCAGAAGATAGAATTCTATCTTCTGATTCCTAGACATACCCCAATAACGTACCGTCGCGGTTATGCGCCATTTTTAGACACCTGTAGATAGATACATTTTGATAAAAAAAACCACGTAAATTAAAAAAAATATTGTATCTAAGTATATAAAATAAAATTGATCAAAAGTATGATCTTTATTAAAAAAAAGTTGTCCGTTGTCTCCTTAGATGTCTCATTGTTTTCCAAACTGATAAGTGCCGATTATTTTTTAATCTCATTAATTTTAAAAATATTTTTACAAAAAAACGTGATTTTATAGCAATGACATATTATGCTTTTATTGAATTATTTAAATTGCCCAAGACCAATTTAGTGCCTCACAAAAAGGAAACTAAAAATAATTTTTTTTTACTTCCACTTCCACCAACAATTTCTACTAATTTATAGATTGCTAATTTACGTAAAATTAGCAACGTATGTATCATCTGCCTGACTTGGTCTGACTATTTGACACTTTTGTAAGGTATGAATGATCACCATTGTGAACGCACAAGATAAAAAGAAATACATAAACATGTATGTCAAGTCAAGTTAACTGATTACCAGAGTTAAAAAGGTGACCATTCGGACCTTACCCTTCAGATCAAGGCAAATTAAGTTGAGAAGGTTGGCCCATGCGCCCATCATCGACTAGTCGACGAGTGCTAACTTAACTCGATTTAAGATAAATATGTGATTCACTAAAGTAGAGATAAAGTAATGTATAAGTTGCCTTCATAAAAAAAAAAAGTTAAAAGAATCATCTTTTTAGGGTAAGAATTTTTTGCGTACTTTTAAAGGTCCGTCGGTGCCATGTACAAATTTACATGTCTATTAAAAAGGATGTAAATAACGTAAACTCGAAGTTTACATGATTTGCACTAAGTAGAATTTGAAAATGGAATTATCTCCTGTGAAACAGCACAGGTTATTTTAATGCAATCTAAAATTATCTTTTAACTGCATTTAGTAACCAGTGCACTTGGAGTTTGGGAGAATAAGAATACGCGACAAATATTTCTCTAAGAAGCATGTGCGTTTCCATTTTATTTGTATTTATATTTAGATTGAAGATTAATGTGGCAGACGACACCATTCGCCAATAGTCTAGTCCGAGAGTTTTAAATTTTCTTCCTTATGGGTTTTTATTTTAAAGAGCGCCATTAGTGCCCATTAAAAATTCACGTGTTGATTTTGAAACCTTTCTTAAAAATTAGTAATAGGTAATTTTATTCAAAATCTATTGGAAACTGAGGAAATTTCTCAAGAACCAATAAACTTAACGGCAAAATTCTTCCGCGTATCTCATCATTCATCATTAAAGACAATAATCGTTAAAACTATAAATACTATAAGAAGGACACCCGGTTAAGATTCTAAAGATATGCATTTTAATATTTAATATATTCTGAATAGTTGGTACCTAACATTTTTGTCCAAGTATAACAACTTGCATTATTTAAAAAATATAAAAAGCACCGTAAAAACTATGATTAATAGTAGCCCTACCCACTACAAGTTCCCCTTTTAGTATGCACATTTACAATTTACATTAGGTGAGTGTTTCGTAATACTCCAGGTGCGTTCTCGGCTTACTACAGCTATCCGGGAGGTGCTCAACGATGCTTATGTCCCGGAACTATATTCCTGACGCTTTATTTTATCGACCCAGAGCTATTGACAAAAATGCAAATTTAAAGATTGAATCTGGGGGTGTTAAGGGTGGGACGACGCGAAGTTTAACTGTTAAAAAATCTCGTATGAAAATTGGTAGACATTTTTAAAAAAGCTTAAGTGCTAACCGGAGTGACCAAAGTTGTCTGTTATTATCCTATTTAAGACATCAGTTCTTCAGTAGGATCCTCTTTAATGTCATGTTTCTAAAGCACAAAAAAAAAGAGCATAGTTTTAAGGAAACGAAACGTAGTAAACATTTATGTTAACCAGAATTTAATTGCAGTCAAAAAAGTGGCTTAATAATGTCAAATTTTTATTAACATCCCCCAAATAGATTACCTCGATGATTTTGACAGATATTGTCGCTCTATTCACTTTTATTGCTGACTAAAGCGATACCGTTAACGAGTAGCCAAACTAATTTTTGTGAAGTCACAAAACTGGATCTTTTATAAAATAAGACCTCCATAAATAAAGTATATGCCTTGCTCCAATCACTTGTTGTCTGTTCAAAAAATGTGACATTTCTCTTGTTGGAATTGTCAATAGAGTGGCTCCATGCATCATTCCATCTCTGTCATATAGATTCTGTCATCAACATAATTCGCAAAGTGACAACAATTACAATACACCATATTAGTGTTGACGAAATATGAAGCCAACAAAGACAAAATCGCATCCTAGTTTCCATGGTTTTGAAGTTTTGACAATTACGTATCAAAAGGTAATTGTCGAAATAATTTTTAAAAACATGGAAACTACGATGCGATTTTGTCTTTGTTGGCTTCAATGACGACTCACTAATATGGTGTATACATGACAGAATCTGTATGACAAAGATGGAATGATGCATGGCGCCACTCTATAAAGTGACAATATCTGTCAAAATCAAGGCACTCTACCCTCAAATATATAAGAACATGATGATAATTTTTAGGGAAAGAAACGTTGCAGACGATTGTTTTTAATAAGAATCTGAGCAATGACAAAAAAGTGCCACGACAAAGTTTCTAAAACATCTACTAAAAGTCCTATTTCACCAATCTTGTATCTTTTAAGATAAGCGAGATCTCACTGGTATCTCCCAAAGTCGCGACATTCTTTATATACCTTAGACATAAATTAGGTTTTCCTTTTTTAAATTCTCTTTTTCTTATTTGAATTTTACAGTATAGACCTTTTCCGTTGGTCCGACATTCATTGTTAAATTTGACATAAGTCATTGTGACACTGGTGGTGACCACCTGTATTACAAATGATTTATGTCAAATTTAACAATGAATGTCGGACCAACGGAAAAGGTCTATAAGGATTATCTGCTATAGTAAAATTCGGGAATTAAGCCCCAGAACTCGAAGCGAGTCTGCATGTTATCGTGATTTCTCCTCGTATTTCGTCCATTAGCCATATTTCAGGTTAAACGCGAGTTTATTCTGATGGCTGCATTTCGCGTGATGTATTTTATTGGTAGATCAAATCAGATTTTTGTAAAAATAACATGCTGACAATATCTATCATCTCCGCAGATGAATAGAACCGAAATTTCCGAATAAATAATTGATACTTTTAGGTGGAAAAGCAGTAAAAGTCTATAATATACTACTTTTCCTAGACTTATGTCTAATATTATTACTTTTTTTTTTCAGAAGGTATAACGCATGTTGTTTTAGAAATAAAAAGTTTAATATCCAAGCCAGAAGTTATTTTAAACATAACCTGTAGCTTTTTTAGGCATTTCTCTAAATTGTTTCTGGTGTCTGTGCTTTATTATACGTCCACAATTTCAAATTTTAATTTTTGTTGAATCAATTAAGTTATAGCAATAATCCCAAGCTCATATTGCAAAGTCTTAAACGACTCGTTAAGTGCCTAATAATGAAACGAATTATTCAAACAATCACCCATGATAATGCTTGTTTATTATTGAGGACCATGTATGTTCCGGAAAGGTATTTTTCATGCTTTTAATTTCATGATAAAAGATCGCTAAACAACCGCAAGTCATAGTATAGCGACCACGCATAAAATTCTTTTATTTAATGCGCTTTATTTGTTTGGTAATTAAATACTCCGCGAATAAGATGCGGTTTTTAAATAGGCAATCTTGTGTAGCACAAGATAATTTTCTTGGTTATTTTATTAAGTAATGATTGGTCTAATGAACCAGTTTTTAATAAAACCTCAGTGTCGAAGGTCTGACTTAAAATTCTTGCGTTGGGCGCCAATTTTAAAATTTATCCTTTGCCTTCTTCTTTTGACCAAACTTGAACGCATTTTATTTGTTTTTGTCAGACCTCAAAATGTCCTTTCTGGATCATTAATTCGCATAGCAATAAATACCTGCAATTGTATAGTCATTGAAAAACCGGTAAGGATTGTTTATCTTTTCTGTTGGGGAAGGAATTTAGTCTGCTAGTTTTTAATTTAATGCCGCGCTTTTATAAATTCGTCTTATGTGTGTGCGACAATCTGAAATGCGCCCTATAATTTATCAGAAAGAATGTTTTCCAGTTGCATGTTTCACAAGTTTTGTCGTCTGAGATTCTTTACAATATCTTTTTTTTATTTTATTCTGTGGTACTGTGGTTACTTTTAGATGTTTTCCATTTAGCACTGTTGTTCAATTGACCTCCACTTCTTAAAAGTATTTCATTTGTATTTTTGATCAGGATAACAGAATAGGAAGAATTTCCCGTATATGGCTGTAGGTATATCACTTCAGTACAAATTCATTTTCACAAGGCGCTAACAGATTAAAGAATGTTATAGATTCTATTTTTGATATTCAGAAAATATCTTGCAACTTTCAACAAGTGGGAAATCTCCACATAGCAGAGATGAATTTATTTTCCATTTTCATGTTAGCAATATCTGTACATAATGGTAGAATATTAAAATTATTGCAAATAATCTCTTTTTTTTCTCCAGAATACATTTATAAAATTGTATTGCTCTGTAACCATTTGAACTTCATTTTTTACTTGGTGTTTATCGAGGTGTTTATTTATATTCATGATTAGTCAATATTACTTCAGACATTCTTATTCTTTCTTTGTTTCAACTGATTCCAAATACTCATTTATTATTCAAACTAAATATACACACTCAGAAACATGTAACTTTAAAATGTCAATCAACAACATAATGGCAAGCAATTACGATGCTATAAATGTTACATTTTGGTGATTTACTATGGTGTTACGTTCTTTATTTAAATCTGTTATACTTAGTATAGTCTATATTAGGTGTGTAAGCTTCATATGGTTTGTTTGTTCGTAATGTATGCATTTGGTTTCATCTATTTACAATCATTTTCTTCTACTATTAAATTTGTCACAATGGTTTTGCTTAGTATCCCTGAAAGATAAGTTTTCTTCCTTACGAAAGTCTTCAGCGAGCATTCTAGCTTCAAAAGAGATAAAAAATTAAATGCTTTAAGATGATTCCCCACTTCACACTTGGTCTAAGATAAATAAGTTTACAATTAGATGGTTAGATGTAAGTGTTGTTGTGTTTATTGTGGACAAGTAGTGTAACATGAGGACTCATGATATACCTATATAGATAGTTGATGCAATAGGCCATTGGAGGTTACCATGCGTCACGCATCTGAAAATAACGTTGGCAAGAGTTGGCTTTTGTAAATGTGTGCGTGAAGTTTTCTGGGAATGATTCTACGGAAAGAGAAAACGAAATGTAAACGAAAAAAAAAAATAACTTTTTTAGTACAGATTTAGTTGCTATTTCTATTTTTTTGCAGTTCCAATAAGTAATAACTCTTAAATGTATATTCACCTCACCAGTTAAAATGTTTATGTAGTGATTAATAAAAAAAAAAGTAGTAAAAAATAACTTCTTTTCTTACTTATTGGATGTTTTAACAGTCTAAAACAAAATGACTTATTAGAAAAGATAATATATATATATATTCGTATGATATTATAAATACATGTCAAAAATAGGTACAAATGAAGATGTTTAATTTCCAAAAGGTATAAGTGATGTTCATTTTTTCACGTCCATGGCCGATTTTTATTCTTCTGGTAAAGCATTTACTTCGCGGCCAAGAAAAACCATGGAAAGAACTCAGGCATACCAGTGTTGTCAAAATTGTGGTGGTACAATAAATCACAGCGAAAAAGTTACAGCTGTTTCAGGGTTGATATCCAATTCAAAGTTTCTGGAGTTAATTGGTTTATTTCTTGAAAACCACCCTCAAATTTAGTGTTTGGACATTCTTCTACAATATGAAAAGATAATAAACAAACGCAATCAAATAATGCATAAGTTTCAGAAAAACTATAATTATACATGAGATTTTTATTTTTCTCTTAATCGCGTCGTTTTGTTCTGCAGATTATTGGGAAAAAGTTATCCAACACAAAACATGAAGACGTGGTTTCTGATATGTTTTCTATTTAGGGTGTTCGCGTTTAGTTTGCTTTTTTTGATATGGCAAATAGCTGGGAAAAATTCAAGACATTCGATAAAACCAGTTTTTTGAAAAAGTGCCCCCCTTCGGAAATAATGATATTTAAGCATCTATACTAAATACACGTGATCGTAAATATTTACCTAATGATTTTTCTAACCATCATGAAATTTGTACAATCAATAAATGTAATAAAAACGGTAATTTGAAACCCATTTTGATTTTTGGGGCAACCTTTAAAATGGGTTAAACTCTGGTAGTGTTGATAAAAACTGCATGTAATTTCTATACATTTAAGAATTTTGTTTATTTTTTTAAACACCCCAATTAGAGTAAAAACTTTTTTACCACCTGAAATTTTTGAGAAACCGTACCGTTTGTAAATAAAGGGGGGCACTTTTTTCAAAAACTTTTAACCGAATGTCTTGAATTTTTCCCAGCTATTCGACATATCAAAAAAGCAAACTATACGGGGTGTCCGACCCTGTATAACATTTGCATTCAACCCAATAAAGTATAAGATCTCTTCTTCAAAGTCCTAATTTACCAAAGGTACTGTCCTGGTACTCCAAAAGAATGGCATATTCTTTCATTGGCTCATTGTTTATGGCATCATGATAAGACAAAAGATTTGGAATGACTGTGCCTTTTTCAGTGTTTTAATTTCTTTGTTTAAATTACTTGACAGTCTTGTGTAGTACCTTTTATGATTTAATAAAAGGTTGACGTTGGAATACCACGCACCTTTTTGAATATAACCGAGATGGCGTCCGGTGGTTCGGGTGCGGCTAACGGTACCGTGTCTGTGCTGTGTTCTCTACGTGTATTCGCTGCTTCATTTGGTTCTTCCACTTTTTCTTTGCTTCATTTAACTCAACAATATCTTTCCAAGGATTGATAAAGCGAATATATTGTAATTTTTCCTTCATAGAAATATAAAAAGCGATTAGAATGTAATCTTCTTAAGTTCTTCTGAGGGTTAAATTGGAATCTCAAATGTGTCAACGATAAAAAAACATATGGCATAAAAGAAGCAAAAACTATACTTAATTTTCAATCTTTTATTGGTAATTTCATGCATGTTGTACATAAAAACAATATCGTTTAAACAATAAAATATTTTAATGAGAATAAATCATTAATTTTTTAAAACCACACTATTGACGGAATTACCTACGTTCGTTTCTTATATAAATTACAAAAACAAAGGTATGTTACTTATGAAAATTTGACATAAAAATAAATATCGAATTTACCGACTGATAAGAGAACAATGCAAAAAATGACGTCAGCATTTACTAATAAATTATCAGTAACAATAATTTATTACTCATTATTATCAGGCACACTTTATATTGAAATTTTTTTAAATTATAATATTGTGCTGGTCTTATATTATTGGTAGTATAAATACATAAAAAAAGAACCGCTTCAAGAATTTCGAGGTTGAAAAAAATAATCCAACTGCCAACATAAGACGAATTAGAATAAATTTAATTTGACCTTTTAGTTCACTGCCAAAATCAATTAGCCTTAATATATTAAACAGAATAAAAATAAGTTTAATGGATTAGAAAAATTATTTAAAGCGTTATCTTCGTTAAACAATTCATCTGAATTATGAATATGGGACATATTTTTAACTAATTAAATTATTATGCTTTTTTTATCTTTGAAGTTAAGTGCACTAATCTGCTATGTTCCTGGGTATATCCAAAAGCGAGTAAAATTTCTAATAATAGATTTGATTTTTTTTTTATAAAACATGTCTTATTAAAATGACTCCAAGCAGTATAAAATCAGACGCAACAACTTAACAGAAATGGGTACCTAGACTAGTAGGTATCCAGTCCAGTCTGTTGTATTGTACCAACTGCATTTACTTGAACAATGCAAATTAGTAATGGTAAACACAGGTGTAAGAATAAGATGAGTCATAAACTCGGAAGATGTTACATGAAAGGAAAACTTTAAGTTTACGATACTGCTTGCTTTAAGGAAGGTTTAAATAAGAGAAACGGAACTGTTAGTGCTATGTAATAGTACTCGTAAATTTTAAAACCACATAGAAATGTTTCACGTTGGTATAATTAGTAGGGTTAGGTCAGTTTGCATTTTAAATAATTACACATTTAATAGAACTTTTAAAATTAAAAAAAAATAGCAAAAGAAAAGTTCATATGGAGAAAGAGAGAGGTCAATCAGTTGCAAAAAGTGAGGCCATCATGTTTGGTAAACGGAGACTATGAATGTCATAATTCGGGCCTGCCAACTCAAAATTTTAAAGATTATGAATACAGTCCCTAGATTTTTAAGATACATAGAGACCTTTTACAATTTTCACATTTTTGTAAAGCACGCTTTATTGGGCTTTTTACTTACACAAAACGTAAAGGCAAGCTTAAATTGGGAGAATACTAACTGGCCGCATCTACCTGAAAAGACTACTGGCCGCACCTAATTTCAGGGTGCATGGTCGAAGTGGCCGCGCGATATTTCTGGTTTGGTCGTACTGGCCGCGACTAATTAACTTCCTTCTACCCAGATAGTTTTCGGTATCCGATGTTCTATTGAGTTATGATATTAGAAAATTATAAAAAAGAGAATCCTTTGGATAATATACAGACTTTTATTATCATTAAAACAAGCCAGCAACGTTGAAAGTACTCAATGCATATTTTTTTAAGTTTTATTGTTACCGACAGACTATTTTAAAAGCACTGGAGGACACATCCACTGGGGGACACTAGGTTAGGTAGGTTAGGGTAAGTTTTGCTGCTAAAAAGAATATTTAAACAAATGTGCTTATGTCACCAAACTGCAATGTAAATCATTTTTTCAATAAAATATTGATAGTTACCGTTGTTATTTTATAAAAATAAAATTCGTTTGGTGCTTATACTCATCCATTCACAAAACTTCTGAGACAGCTCCTTTTCTACCTGCTAAACATGGAAGCAGGTAGAAAAGGTACCCCGGCCAGCTCCACCATGACCCATGCAGTAAAATGCGGCCAGCTAATAACCCCACTTTAAAATGTAAACTGACACATGGTCTAGAATGGTCTATTTTTTCATCTCGTTCTACTGCATGTGCAGTATCCTGCGCTCATCGTTAAAAAATCATATAGTTTTTTAAGGTATGTGTCCTATAGATATTTTAAAGATGGTATGTAATTTTAAAGTAGCATTTCTGAGCCCTCCTGTACAAGAACTGTGATTCAGAACCCACGACACAAATCAAGAAATAATTATTATTCTGTAACGACACTGTTTTTTATTAACACCGTTACTTATTATAATATACAGTGAAAGGCTTTAAAATACAAACAAGTTTTAGATAAACAAGAGCTTTTGCTTGATATATTTTCTTGAGATATTGGCCTTCAAATTTTTCCTACGATAATTATTTTTGCATTTATGCAATATTTATATTAGCAGGTAATATGATACTAATAGTTGACTGTCGCAGTTTTTACTTTCGATGGGTTTAGTACGTGAAATTTTTATTTTGATGTTCTGATTTATTATTGTTTTTTTTTGTAAAGTTACAGTTTTTTAAGTCATGAGTACTTTTATTTTTTTGCAAAAAAATAAAGAAATTATTTTTATATTGAAGTATCTAAGCTAATGTTAAACTACTGACATTTAAAATTTATACATTAATTTGTAAAAAACAAAGTCTGACCTTTTTTTTTAAACAAAATCCTGTTTTTTAAAAATAAACAACAAAACTACTACAAAATACTTTCTAATTATTGTTTGGGTTTGTTTTGCATATTTTTTTGTAAATTGAATAACAACCAAGAGATTAATTTTTCAAGCCTATAAAGCTTAAAATTTAATGGTTACTAAAAAAAACATTGCTTTATTTTTAGTGCAAGCAAACAGACTATACAGGATGTCCAAAAAATGATGCATAAACGCGATGGTACACCCTTGGGGCATTCTCAGGAATCCCTATAAAATTGTCACAAAAAATCCATCTGTTATATTCATCGAAAAAAGTTCGGCAACACAGTTTGTAAAATACATCTCAAAAACTCATCTAGATTCTTGAGCATACATTTTTGCATTAGATCATATTGACATTGTTGTTAGCTTCATTTCATCAAATTTTTGTAAAATTAAATTTATTATAAAAAAGGAATTTGACCATTTAATAGTTAAACAAATGGTAAAATAATTTTAGATAGATTGTCCTTGTATTTAGCCATTTGTTTCTGAGCGGCTATTTTCAAGATATCAGCGTTTAAAGTTTCAAACTTTGTTGCCTCATATCTCCAAGAGTATTTGAGATTTTTTTTTTAAATTTTCTGGGGCCTCTTAGACATGCCCCAACAACGTACCATAGCGTTTAGGTGCCATTTTTTAGACACCCTGTATTGTTGATTGATGTTCTGTTGAAAATAAATTATTAGTTAGCAGCAAAAGAACGACAAACCACTTTCCTTGTTTAGCAAAGTTGTGAACATCAATTTTCTTTTTATTTCCATTTTGTCATTACACATTTAAAAAATTTACCTTACACGTAATTTTACTTAGCTTTCCGAAAAACAAGTAAATATCCCATACTAAAATTTACTCAAGGTTAGGACATTGGCACAGTTATACACTTAGTAAATTAAATTAGTCAAATAACAAAAATAATTTTAATGTTATGGTAGGTCATTTTTTCTTAATGAGACGCATTTTAACTGTCTTATACTATAATTAACTTAAATGAATTGTGTAAGTATTTACTTGTAAAAAAACTTAAGGAAAATTGATACCTGCCTATTATGTTTATTTATGTGGTAAAAAAGTGAACATGCGCTTTTTTTTTAATTGAGGAAACATTCCTATACTTGATTCTAGTTATTGTGACGCTAATATTATTTAAAGTTTTTTTTTAATAGAAATAATTGATAACTTTAAAATTTTTTGCGTAACTTAATTTTTATTGTAGATCGATATTTGCAATTCTTATGATAAAATAGCTTTGTGCTAACGGGTCAAAAACCATTTTGTTCATTCGAGAAAGAAAATTTTTTGTTTAATGTGGGGGTCAAGATAAAAAAAAATTATCATTTTTTAACATTCCCAAAAAATTTATTAGTTTCTGTAAAATTGAAAGATTTAAATTTGAAGGTCATATCAAGGACATCATTATATTGACATTTTAAAAAGGGAAAGCTTGTGCTTACATATTTACGACTTTTACTGTTGTGGTCTTTATGTTTATTTTCTTTCGAAGGGATTATTATCGAAAAGGTAAAAGTTGTAAAGTGAAGGAGAAGCAATTTGACATCTATCTTTAAGGAAAGGTATATTATTTATGCATTTATTCAATGTGACGCCTCTATGGCGCGTCTAGAGGGCTAAAGTCAATAAAATTGACTTATGGTTTGTTGGGTTAAGCAAACTTTGCAGAAACCTGAGTTACAGAGCCATAAAATCATACACCATTTAATTAACAGAGGAACTATTAAAACTGACAGAAATTATTATTTCCAAGATTGTGTGTAAAAGCATTATTTTTATAATCAATTGTATTTTTAAAAAATTTCATGAAATTAAGCTGACAACAATGTCAATAAAATATGAAGCAAAAAGGTATGATCAACAATTATAGATGGGTTTTTAAATGCACTTAACAGAGATGCCAAATTTATCAAAGTTTAACCGTATTTTTCTTTAAAATAAGAAAATATTTTTAAAAAATTTCATGAAATGAAGCTGACAACAATGTGAATAAAATATGAAGCAAAAAGGTATGATCAACAATTATAGATGGGTTTTTAAATGCACTTAACAGAGATGCCAAATTTATCAAAGTTTAACCGTATTTTTCTTTAAAATAAGAAAATATGGATTTTTTGAGCATCATTAGGCATGCCCCAACATACAGTTAATGCCTCGCCAATTTTGAGACATCCTGTATATTAAACGTTTTAGAGATTCTTAAAACGAATACCACTCCGTCTTTGGCTTGCGACGGTAAAAAAATAAAAAAAACATTAAAAATAAAAGCAATGTAATTGTCTTCTGTTGGCTGTAATTTATAATAACCTTTAGAAGATAATTTGTTACGCAGAAGTGTCACTGAAAAAAAGACAATTAAATATGTAATATAAAGTATATTTACAGTTTCCTGTAATTTTATATTCCAATGTGTTTATTAAGAAAGAATAATTTATAACTGCCTGAACATATTTTTTATGATCATTTATTAATTATTATGTAAATGTATCCTGCTATTTTCTATTCATAATTTGAATTTTTTATCCAGTTTTTTTTTAAATTCGTTGTCCATTTTAAATAATTAGGATATATTACTGAAATTTCAACAGTTTCCTTAAAGGATTTCTCTAATGCTTTCAGTCCACTGGGTACATATTTTAATAAAATAAAACCATTAATTTAAATTGTCTTCAAATAAGATATCAATTCTTAAATGAAAGAATGGGTATTGTAACATGACAGGCCATTGATTTGCCTCTAAATAATTAATAAAGCCCATCAAAAGGCTTTTTAATATTTAGATATCATCTCTTGCGATCAAAAAGTTAAATTTTTGATAATGTCGTGCATATATTTTTTTTATCTTAACCAATCGCTATTATTTCATGTTCGCTGGTGCTATTATTAAATTTCAATATTTATGCATTTTGCTATAAAATAAATGTATAGGTAGCTGAAATACATTCCAGAAAGCATGACTTTTTTAATATTCAAATAAACGATTTTATCAGAGTTACTAAATTTAAGAAGCAATTGTGACTGCATATTTTAACACCATTCTTATATTTGAATTGAATCCTATTTCTTAAAGTTGTATTGAATTTCTTCTTGGAGGTACTAAAGTATTTCCATTGTCAATTTTTACTGGTGTTCATAAAGTTATACAGGGTATCTATTTAATATGTTATTAAAATTTATTCCAAAAAATATATGTTTTGATCCAATATTAGAATTTTGTTATTTACCAACTTTAAACTCGTTTTTAATGAAAAAAGCTCAAACCTTTAAAATTTAAATGAGATTTGAACGTTAAAACACAACGACAGCTTTATGTTCAAAAAATTTGACTGCTATAATTTAATTCTCGCAAATGAAATGGAAAATTTATTTTGTAGGTATAAAGCATCAGCAGTGCATTTTGTGATGATAATTTTATTAGAGAATTTTAATATTAGAACGTTGATGAAGAGATGTTTGATTCAAGTTTTATTTAAATTTATAAATTCTTAGCTTATATTTTATTATTAAAATTATAAGTGTGCCATTTGCATGAATACTACAAATAATTTAGCATTCAAAAGACATAATTTAATTCTTTCGTATTCAGTCGTAATATTCAAATAATTCAGTTTTGATTCTCTGCATTTTTCATGGAAAATTAAATTATTATCTATCTACGTGATTGCGCATTCACTAAATATCCTGCTACCTCGAAGGAAGTGTACGCAAATATCAAGATTTATTTTTAAATATTTCTTGCTATACATCTTGCTTATCTACAATATTAAATATCTTATAGTTTTTTTGCGCATTTTAAAACATTTAATTTAAATTGCCTCATTTCGTTTAAACTAATTGTTCTTTTTTGTTTTAGGTAAGTCCTACATTAGTGAGTAACAAGTGAGTAAATTTTGTTTTTACGGCTGTGGGCTCAAATTCACAGATTCGAAGATCTGTGCTTCTAAAAGCTCGTAGAAGTCATCTCCAATGAGCTTCCGTCAAATCTACTAAATAGCACATCTATATGAAGGCCCCATCGTATATTAAGATTAAATGTAGTTTTGAAAAATAGGGCTACAAACTAATTACGGTTTCATTTAAATCGGTTATTTCTTTGTGCCGAAAATCTACTTCAAAAAAGAAAAATTTTAAAATTATTTTTGAAATAAGATTTTTGACACAAAGAAATGACCGATTTAAATGAAACCATAATACGTTTTTAGCCCTATCTTTCTAGTTTTCAAAAATACATCTAGTTTTAATATACGATGGGGCCCTCATTTATATGTGCAATTATAAGCACGGTTCTTCGAATCTGTGAATTTGATTTTCTAGCCTTAAACCTCTGATATTAGGAAGTGTACAAAAGCTCTTAAAAAGTTTATTGTAGAGTTAAGCGTAAACATTTTCGAGTTGAAATTATGCCATAAACGATTCTACCTAAACAAAAATAAACCTAATAACTTACAAAGCGCCATTAGCTATTAAAAGTATGTAAAAAACTTGCGAAATCTGAATTCAGGCCAAAGCAACAAGTAGCCAATTCCACTTAACGATTCCCGATGGAATTAACCCAACCGACGGGAGAAAAAGATGTCAGCTAAACTCAACGCTTCCGCCTCTGTAGCGTGAACGGGAACTTTACCGCTTACCAAATTTTACCCTGAACTATTCCGATTTTTAACGCCATTAATTTCGACTCCACTTAAATGGTCTACAACCTCATTTCAACAAATTACATTTTCTATGGTTTTAGTTCTTCTTTCTTTGTGTAATGAAAAATGGACTGGGTTCATACAGAGAACATAAATTCTTTTATATGTTCGTTTTTGTTTCATACTTTGTATTGTGGGTTATAAATTGGCGGATGCGCCGGGATACTATCCTAATCTTTTTTTAACAAAAATGATAATGCAATTATTCGACCGATACAATGCGTATTTTTATCTAGGAACTAAAAAAAAAGATTTCATTATAATATAAAATGTTGCACTTTAAGATTCCAATTGGGGCTCATCTGAATCACGTATCAGGGTATAGTCGATGCATAACTTGATAAGAAGCTTAGATACTTGTATATTTCAACAAGTACCAAAAAGAGGACAAGTGCCATTACTGCCATCTACCGAGACAGAAGTGACTCACGCATTGGCAGATCCCTATCTTTTGGCACTGCCATCTCAACAACAAATCAGCTTGCGCTATTCAGTTAGACTGAAGCGTCCAACTATTTCTATACACAGTAAAGAGTCTGTTTTAAAATAATGGAATTTAAGATTTTCAAAGATCCTAAGTGGAACTGCCAAGTTATTATTTTTCATTTCATTATTTTTGCAAACAATTCTCTGTGGGTGTTTTATTCGATATTATAAAAGCGTGGTAAAACTTCTTGAATATAGGGTGCAATTAGTTGTTAATTAAAAGCTTCCTTTTCTGCTGCACTAGACTGTTTCGGAATCATCCATCCGGATTCATGACAAAAAAAGAACAGCTAGAAAATTGCGACATATAAAGAAGCGTACAGTGAACTTAATGACATAATAAATAAAACAAGGCAAGCTATAAACAGTAGCGACAACGAAAATTAATTTCGTGTAATTTTTACACAGCGGCGAGTGCAGCAATGCTTTCGTAAAATGGAAAAAACGGTGATTTAGTACTAGGGTAGCGCGTAATAAATGTCGCCTAACGTTTAGGACTTGATCAGTTGGGAAGGAATTTAGATTTAAAGCTTTAATAACACCGTCGCATTGTGCAGAATATTAATTTCTATCAAGCTCCATTATTATGGGCCATTTGCTAGGGCCAAAGTTATGAAATAAGCATTCAATGGAGCTGGCTGCGCTGCCAAAAACCGAAATTCATAGTATGCAATTTTAAACATTTTTTGATTTAATCGACCCACAACGGAATATTTCCTAGTTTTGGCTGCCACAACTGATTGAATTCCAGAATGCATTTCATGAAAAAATGCATTCAACAATATTTTTTTCCAAATGCAAATCTTTTTACGTTATTCTATTCATAAAGGTATGCAGGGTATTTCGTTGGAATTTGAACTTTAACAAAAATAGGGTTCGTCCTTAAATGTTATTCCTTAGTCTTCTTGTCTTACTGCCTTTAGAAGAAATTGATGACATCATGTATATTTTTCGCCACGAGCAATAAAGTTTATTCGAAATAATCGATTGCAAAAAAGTTTCTTACCTTGTCATTGTAAGAGGGCAAAAATCTTGCTAAATTTGCACCAAAAATAAAAGAGGTTCACATTCCATTTGTACAAAATTAAGGACATCTTAAAGAATTGCCCGACAAATTTAAAAATTCTCCTTCTAGTCCGGTGCGTAAGGTAAATTAATCTGCATTTTGAGGTAGAAACATGAAATTTGGAACATATGTTCCTTAGAATATTTAAAAAATATTTGGATATGGAACCCCCCTGAGAATGTCCCAGGAGCCCCCCAGGGGGGCTCTCTGTATTTGTAGCTTGTAGAATTTTTTTTTAAATAACTGTTTATGATAAATGTTAAAAAATTAGATAGATGATTAATAATATGTTAGTCTTTAACTCCATATTTTTTTTTTGAAGAAAAAGTCCCCACTGGTGCCCCAAATTTTCATGTTTATGATTTTTAATTATTTCCTAAAAAACTGTTTTTAAATTCAAAATTATACAATTTAAAGATTCTTTTTACACATTTAGACAATTGACCCACCCAAAATATATGTTAACCCCCCCAAAATCCCCCTTTGCCAAAAATTTGACATTTTCATAATTTTTTTTGCCAACTGTGCAGGATAAATGTTTGACAATTAAATAAAAAATCAGTATTATTACTATTTTGAAAAAAGAAAATTTATTTTAAGACCCCCAATTGCTTTCCCCCCCCACTAACCCATTTTAATTTTTTCTTTATTATTGTTTTATTTTAGAATCATAAATACACTTTCACGACCCAATTTACAGATTTATATCCTTGACCCCCCAAAATATCTGTTAGCCCCCCAAAATCCCCATTTGCCAAAAATTTGACATTTCTATAATTTTTTTAATAACTGTGCAGGATAAATGTTGGACAATGAAATAAAAAATCACTAAAATTATTATCTTTGGAAAAAAAAATTATTGTAAGACCCCCAAATGTCTGCCCCTCCCCATTAACAAAATGTAACAGATATTTTGGGGGGTCAAGGATATAAATCTGTAAATAGGATCGTAAAAGTGTATATAATTCTAGATTAAAACAATATTAAAGAAAAAATTTAAATGCCATAATGAAGAGGGGGGGCCCATTTGGGGGTCTTACAATAATTTTTTTCCCAAAGATAATAATTTAAGTGATTTTTTATTTGATTGTCCAACATTTATTCTGCAGTTATAAAAAAAAATTATAAGAATGTCAAATTTTCGGCAAAGGGGGATACTGGGGGGCTAACAGATATTTTGGGGGGGTCAAAGATATAAATCTGTAAATAGGATCGTGAAAGTGTATATGATTCTAGAATAAAACAATAATAAAAAAAAAATTAAAATGCGTTAGTGGGGGGGGAGGCAAAGCAATTGGGGGTCTTAAAATAAATTTTCTTTTCTCAAAATAGTAACAATAGTGATTTTTTATTTAATTGTCAAACATTTATCCTGCACAGTTGGCAAAAAAAATTATGAAAATGTCAAATTTTTGGCAAAGGGGGATTTTGGGGGGGTAACATATATTTTGGGTGGGTCAATTGTCTAAATGTGTAATAACAATCTTTAAATTGTATAATTTTGAATTTAAAAACAGTTTTTTAAGAAAAAATCAAAAATCATAAAAATGAAAATTTGGGGCACCAGTGGGGATTTTTTCTCAAAAAAAAAAATATAGAGTTAAAGACTAACATATTATTAATAATCCATCTGATTTTTAAACATTTATCACTAACAGTTATTCAAAAAAAAATCCTACAAGCTTCAAATACATGGGGCCCCCCTGGGGGGCTCCCGGGACTTTCTCAGGGGGGTTCCATATCCAAATATTTTTTAAATATTCTAAGGAACATAAGTTCCAAATTTCATGTTTCTACCTCAAAATGCAGATTACCCTTATTTTTTTAACCTTACGCACCGGACTATTCTATTTGGTAACATCTGTAATTTACTTTTGAATGATTGTCTTTACGCTACACAAGACTAATGATATCGACTTTTAAGGATTAATAAACACAAATAATTTATTTTCATTTTACAAAATTTCTTAATTGGCGCAGGGCTCCCATCCAATTAAAACTAAAACATAGAAAGGTCTCCTTAAAAAGACAGGTGCTTAATATAAGTTTAAACATTTGGTAATAAATGTGTCATTTTCACACGTTTAAAGTTAAATAAAAATGGTACCCTACATTGGCTCTTGGTGACTTCGTAAAAGGTTGTTAGTAGGTAAAAGAAAAAGACTATCAAGACTTCAGGTTAAATAAATACTTTCGGTTCGGAAGATCAAAGCCTTTGCTTTACTCAATTAAAAATGTCAGAAATTTCTTGGGGAATTCAGAATGCTTGTTCCATATAATGAAGTTAATTCTTCGATGATGGTTTTCTAAAGATAACACCGATGCTGGAGTGCATACGGGGAAATTCTTCTCCATAAGAGGTATAATGCATCCACTGAGGAATGGAACTTTGCTTATTATTTATTTTATAAAACGTTTTGATAAAAAGCACATTCGTTGCTATTTGCCAGATGCACTTTGTTTATTTCACGATTTAAATTTGAGAAATACTGGTTCTAAAAGGTCATCATGCATAAAACAAAGAATCGCAATTCACCTTTTACGTTGATAGTGGTGTAAAAATTGCCACTTTTACCAAAATTTCGTTAAGGGTGTCGCTCGATTTAAACAATCTGGAACGAACATAACCTCAAAATCTACTAAAATCCAGCGTCCTCATGGTTTGTTTACATTTTTAGTTCTAAAGACGTGATTCTAATAATTAGGTTATTCTAAAAACTGTGTGGTGTTGCGAATTAATTATTGAATATTGTAAATCGGCATACTTTAACGTAACTTCTTCTTAATAGTATTGAAAGTAAGTTACAGTTTTTCATTGGATTTTAAAACATATTGTAAAGCCCTCATGTGGCACAATTTTATAAACAAACTTAAGTGTGATTTCGAGTTAAATTAAATTAACTCAACGCCACTCAAAGCTACTTTACCCCACTTAACTTGACTCGACTAAATTAAGGCATTTATAGTATAAATTTACACGTTAGTTAATAACAAGCTAATTTAGTAAACGCCATCTATCGGTAAATGTTAGAATCGTCTTATTTCTGTAAATATACAGAAATTCATCTGAAATTCTTCGATTATTTTTGTAATTTTAAAAATTTGGTCTAGTAGCCGATAGGTGGCTCTGTGAAGAGGCTTACTTTACATTGAATTATCTGAAATTAACTAAAATTAAGAAATAGAACCTTAAGTAAACGTCAAGTTAAGTTAATTGAATGTGTAAATGCGATTTCATCTTTCGTATACTTTATTTCAGTCGCGATACGGTTATTATAAGTGAAGTTAAGTTAATTCATCTATAATTCAAGCTTAAAGCTACAAAATAAATAATCTCAGTGTCAAGCAGTCGTAGAGAATCTCCATTACTACTTGCTAGTTCGTGCTTAACAGTTTTTTGTAAAAATCTTAACCAAAATTCGTTAATTCGCCATATTAGTGGTGACGTCATTGAAGCATGTTTCCATGGTTTTAGTGACTACGAGTCAAGAAATAATTCTCGCATTTGTCATTTTGGCGACAAGTGTAATTGTCAAAACGTCAAAGCCATGAAACTGATTGACTGTTTTAGCTTCAGTGACGTCACACTAATATGGTGTATTACGCGATTCATAAAATGAGTGATTTGCACATAAAACTTGACAACCAATAAAACATCTTTCTAATCGTGGTGCATTCCTAATGACTGCAATCTATTAAAAAATGTCTATTATTATCTAAAAAAATATCCTTATTTGAAGCACACATAAAATGCATTACCGGTATAATGATGCAAATTTGATTCAATTTTTTCTACTCCTTTAAGTAAACGAACTTTCTAAAATTTATGTTAAGGGGAACCATTAATAAATTAGGATCACAAAAACCACTTCTGCGTCTGTAGACCAAATCTTGTAACTCGCTAGAAACAACGATTTGACTCCATTGAAGAAAATTACATTCAAAAGTCACACTGTGAATTTGTCAACACCTTGTATTAAAGTCCTGTACACCTGTAGGCATCATCCATTATCAAATGCATCTACATAAAGAACCTATTTAATGCCTTTGTCAGTTCAATGAAATTTATTACCCTCTTAGATCATACACACCTAGGAAATCTACCTATTTAATAGGGAATCATTATTCAAGCATATGTTGTCTTTGTCTAATTTAGAAATCGGTGATATAAAATTAGTTCTTCTGTCTTTATCTTCTAATTCCGGAGTCTGCATAAACTCTTTTATCAACATCATGTTAATTGTGCAGAATGGAAGCGGCTTATACATTAAATAAAGGAAATTGTAAGACGTAAAATCAGTCATGTGGAAAACGTTACTATTTGTCAGGTTGTTGCACAAAATCATTTATTTCACATATTCTCCCAGGAAATATTGAGCACCTGAATATTTAATCTCTGAAAAAGTTAAAACCTATGTGCAGCTTGGTTAGTTAGCAAAAATCCAAATGCGTATTTAATATTTATTTAATATGAGATTATTGATTACCTATAAAGTTAATTGCAGATTGTAATTGCTATTGCTTATGATGAAAAATCAGCAATATAATAATAATTATATGGCAACATAAAACTGTTTAAATGCTCTTGTGTTTTCAAAAGAAGTTAAGTATTTAGGTACGCTGTATAGGCAATCAGATTTTGCAACAATAGTTTTCATAAAATGTAAACCCATAAATAATGAGAATTCAATTTCTCCGAATGATAACATCATTGACTAACCATCACCTATCGGAACTGCAAGAAATATGATCCGGCGGTACTGCGATTGGTACGCCTACATTGTGAGAAATATTGGTAAACACTTGTTGTTAGTTTGGAAAACTAATAAATCAAAACAGCATTCTTGCGAAACGAAGATTACCACTCTTAATAGTTTCATCAGTTTCAATGTTTTAATGAGAACCATATTTATATTTATTTTACTCATTTGTAACGGGTCAGTGTTTATTTTCCTTTTTTGCTTTATTTTTTTTATTTCCTTATTAATATCCTTTTTATTTTGTTAACTGAAATGAATTAAGAGTCAAAACTGGTATAAGTTACTCCTTGCAAATGTTAATTAATCAAACAATCTAACCATTAGTTTAAGAGATCCTTAATTCCCTTTAAAATAGCAGGAGCTAATCAAACCTTTCGTTTTTATTTTCAATAGCAATTTTACATTACGTATTTAATAAACCCATTTAGTAAGAAGGTATGAAAATAAATAAGAATTATATTTAAGTAGTCGAAGCAATTTTTGTACCACATTAATTTTATTTTACAAGGTTTATTTACGAAATAAGCCATCAATTTATGTTATGATGACTGTGTTATATGAACTTCTGCAAAATCCATTGCATGCACTTCCTAATTATTATAAGCAGTTAAATGAGACTTATGTTTATTTTACGACTCCGAGGTAGTTTCATATTTTCTATTATTTATTTATATAAGTAATGCGATTTAACTATACAGTATCTAATGTATTATATTTCATAATTATTTTGTAATGGCTAACTCTAAGTAATTAGAAAAGCAATGTCGATTTCTCGTTTTGTTTCTCGGTTAAGTTGTTGCTTTATTTTTCTATGAATTAATGTTTATTGTGTATATTTACCAAGTTAAATAATAATTGTCATTGTGCAACCTAATTGATCTAATTTAATTCCAAGAGTTAAGGATTTTGCTTCATCACTGTCAACTATTTCTGGCCCTGAATTAAAATACCTATGTCCACTGTCTTTATTATTATCGTTATCTTCTTAAAACTATTCCTTTATTCGAATGTCAGAAGAGAACGCAAGCGCAGATCCATATGTATATTTGTTAACCACTCGGACAATGGCCAGATGCTATATTGATTTTCAAGAGTGCCTTGAAGCAATTTTGCATTTTGTCTCCAAGGACAACTAAGTGTTTTCAAATTATATTGCACGAGACAAAAGAAAGTCTCAAACATTGTTCCCACTTTAAAACTTTTTGATATACCCTAGTTTTTAGTTGTTTTTTTTTTTACTTGCATATAAACTGAAATTGTTTGTGTATGATTCTACAAAGACGAGTAAAATATACAAAATAAATGCTGGAAATGAAACTTCCACTTTATAAAAGCTTTTGATGATTCTCTTTTCAAGTTTTTCTATTCCGCAAAACTCAGGTACCTACGTTTAAAACAAAGTTCACAATATTAAAATTAGAAAGGAGTTGGGTAGACGAAATGGTGTAAAAGCTGAGCGTTTAAAAAGTGGCCTTCAAAAACAAACAAAAAGCATAATCCGTAAACATTTATTTATCTACCTACTATAATGTTTGTTTAACTAATAAATCCATATTATATTTTCTAATGTAGCGTATCAAATCGTATTCAAATCGTATCATTATTGACTTGACATTGCATATACAGTAATTTTTTTAATGCATAAACAATACATGTGTTTGGAGATACACTAGAGGTTAACAAAAGAGAAACAGAGCACAAGAATAACGAAGAGTTAAACAGAGATTTAAATTAGGTATAAAGTTAACACAGATTACACTTTAAAGTAAACCAAAATGTGTCGATGATTTAAAAAAAATTGTAGAAAATTTGATAATCTTCAGATATAATTTTAATATTTTGTTGATGTTTGTTTTTATCTTCGAAACTGTAGCTTCTCGCCAGAAAGTTGTTCTTATTATGCGGAATGAAACTAGCAATATATTATAAGCCAGTTTATTCTTATGGAGAATGTCAAGACTTTAGGTAATTTACCCATAAATGGCTGGTGGATTGCCGATTAACGGCTATTACTGCGTATTTATCAGCATACGCTGCTACTTTTTATGCTATGTAGTTTACTCTCCCAGGTGACGCACTCATTCCTCTAATATGGCTTCTTATGAATTTCTTGATGAATGCTGCCAACTATATCTAATCAAATAACTTTACCATTCTAGCTTTGCCAAATGTCATTTTATTGCAATGTGACTTTGCAGCATATCTGCTTATTTATTTCTGATTCTAAAAGTAAATACGCAGTAATGCTGTTAAGGGAAACATCTGTGACGGTTTTCTTTAGAAATTTCTCAAAAAAGGTTTTATTTGTTATTAAATTACAAAGTACACTTTTTTTATTTCTTTGGTTTGTTAGCGGTATTTTAATCCCCTGTCGAATTTTGTTTTAAATATTTCTATCATATTTTATTGGCATTATTGTTGAAAATTAATGTTAAACTTAAGGCCTAATTTTCCTTTTTTACAATTCTGTTTTTTTAGTTCCTTGCTTTTATTGTTTTACATTTTAATATAGGTTTGCATTTTTTCCATTACACCAATACTTACTTACTCACCAGTACTAATTATTTAAATTTATGTTAAAATACCTATTGACGCAATTTATGCTGCAAAAGGCACAAATAAAAATAATATTACATTAATTATTTATTAATATATCCGTTGTTTCCATCATTTCCGAGAATTCTAAATGTACCGACAATTTTAAAATTGATGCAATTCAAGCTCTATGAAATAGAGATATGTGAAATTTATTCCAAAATTCATCTTCATCTTTTGTAAGTCACTTTTAGTTTTGGAGATTATGATTTTGTGTTTTTTAAAGAAAATATATTTTAGCACGATTAGTTTCTGCTTTGATTGTCATATTTACTTTAGCTAAGAATCATAAGAGTTAATATTTAACTTGTAGATATCTTTAAATGCTTCACCGGTTCATAGTTGAATTCTATTATTTCATAAAATAACGTCCGCCAAGGGCTTTTAACAGTTTTAACAGTACACAATAAGCTTCGCTTATTAAAACTGGCTTTCGGCTAACGTCATATTTAATTTGCTTGGCCTTTGCCATTGAACTAACCATACACAACTCTTATCACCATACGTACCTCCTATAGATATTGCAATAAGTCATGTCAAGATTACATACTAATATAATGCAGGAAAGTAATGTTAAACAAAGGTAATCTTTACATCAAAAAAATTGAATTTGTAATGAATTACTCTCTAATTGCACTGAAATATTTACAAAATGTATGCATTGCGTGATGCCGGATTATTTAAATTATTGTGCCAAGTTTCGCGAAAAAGTACCTACTTATAAGTATTGCAACTAGATAAAGTTTCTTGTTCAGAAAGGCAAAGTCTACTTTATGGACTTGAAATCATAAATCATCAACGTTGCACACTTAATCCGACTAATAACACTTGATTTAATTTGTTAATCCCGAGATTAACTTTAATGCAATTAAACAAAAATAAGTGTACGAGGATTAATTTTGTTCAATGTGGCAACCTGTATAAATTTGGCTGCAGCTTAAGAAGCCAGAGCTACTTTTGAGATATTTTTTCTGATATAAAATAGTGGAATCTAAGATTCACTTTCGATTCTAGGCGAGACTCAACTGTCCAGTCCAAGAAGTCCTTCTTTATTTCTTATGGGTATATGCACCTACGAAACCTGAAGTGATTGACAGCAGTTTCGCCTGATTGGGACTCATCAGAATCATGTATCAGGAATAGTCGATGCATAACCTTAAGAAACTAAGATACTTGTATATTTCAACAAATATCGAAAGAAGGACTTGAGATTTTACTGCCATCTACCGAGGCAGAAGTGACTCGCGCATAGGCAGCCTATACATTCAGCAAAGCTGGCACATTTTTATTTTATATTTCTTCTACCAATGTATTTTGCAAAAGTTCTCTACAACGTTACCGTAGTATGTTTGGCTTAAAAAACTTTCCATCAAAATTTAAGTTTGAGTGTTTGAAAATTTCTGAAGTACGAAAGGTAAATTCAAAGCCAAATCTAGGTAAATTGAATCATGTTTAATTTTTGCTTTCGCCGATAACTTGAGAAAAGAACTAATTACAATAGTTAAAGTTATCAACTGAAACCGAGCATTGCGGCCGACCTTAAAAACTTTTGTTAATTTCAAAAGTTTTTAAGAACACTTTAGTATAAGAAGCTATACTTAAAGTTTCGTAACATAGTAGGTATATACTTTAATTTAATTTAAAACGTTGTGTCTAGGGTTTAAACATTGCAGGTAAACTAAATTTGATAAGAAAATAAGGCATTTTGTAATCTACTCTTTGTAGGCTGGGTACATCCAATGAATATACATTGTAAAGTTTGAGCGCTGAGAGGAGTAACTGGAGTGTTACTACCACAACAAAGTCAAAAGCATTCTCTTAAGAACTGTGCCAGGCAAGATTTAATACAGCAGTTGAATACGAAAGTAAAATCAACACCGTCGCTTTACAATGTTTAACTTCTAATTAAATAGTGTAATACTATCATTAACAAGGAAACACTATACCTACATTAGATATACATACTTTATTTTAATGTTCTGAACTTTGATATTGTCAAAATTTGTCTATACAATACATTGTTTCATATTTTGCTCGATAAACCGATAAATGTATCTTCGGAACGAATTTTAGAATTTATGTTCTCAGATATGAGGTCGTAAAAAATTCTTATGATCCTTCGCTTTAATTAATTTAAAGGGAGTAAAAACACATAAATTTAGTTGCAAACGTTTTATTCCAATGTTTGGATTTTAAAAGCTTCTACTTTGTTTTTAATAAAACAATAAAAAAGGTACTCATCTATATAATGTCCCAAAAGCAATGATGATCTCTCCCGTACAATTCAAAAACCTAGTAGCTCTTGTTTGACAGATCGTGTTTAAACAATACAGTCAGATTTTCAACACAAAAAAATAACCGATTTAAATGAAACCATAAAACGTTTGTAGTCCTATTTTTCTAGTTTTCAAAACTACATTTAGTTTTACTATACGATGAGGCCCTTATAAAGATGTGTTATTTAGTAGAATTGACGGGAGCTCAACGGAGATTACTTTTACGAGCTTCAAGGAGCACAGATCTTTGAATCTGTGAAGTATAAAACTGCTACCAAATAAAAAATGCAGTAGGTAACTATTAATTTCGGTCTTCGGCTTTGAAAGATAGAACCTAATAGCGCGAACGGAAAATCATGATTGGACCGATATTATAATTGGGTATAATAAACAAAAGACTGCTTTAAGGTATTCCACGCTATGTGACCTTTCACAATATGCATAAATATGTGTTTATTATGTTTATATAAGATAATCATAGAGTATGAGACTTCGCTAATTTGCATAGGTCAGTACAAAATATTATGCAAAAATGTGAAGCTTCGGAAGCTACAGAGAGAAAATGTTAGCTCTTTGGGGATAATTACTTTTTATTTTTGCATTTGTAATTATTTAATAATGCCTTTATTGTTATTTTATTCATGTTTTTTCTGTTTTGTTCTAGGTGAGTCCCTACTTTCCACATTACCATTTTTCGAAGTAATTTTGTAAGTACCATTTAAATATATAACTTAAGTATAGGAAATACGCAAGTTTGACTGAGTATAATAGGTCAATTTGTACGTAAAATAAATAGCTTGCTTTTGAAAAATAAAGTAACTTAATTTCCACAGTAGCGCCTTGAAAATGTCAAACTGCGAGCGACAATGCGTGTTACGGAATATGTTTACCTACCGTTTCAAAGTGCTTTGTAACTTAGTTTTCAAATTATTGTTCATGGTTCGAGACAATGTGAAAAGGGACAAAATGATTCCTTTAATTATTAAACCCGCCCATTTCCAATATCAAAACTGTTATCTCAAAGGTTCTTTGTTCGTTTATAATGATTTTGGCAAGGATGTTACTTTCCCTTTAGCCTTTAACAAATTGGCGGCGCTTTTCATAGTTTTAAAACTCAGGTGGGAGATCCATGAAATGAATAATGACGAAAACACTCACTTTGACTAAATTGTTGAAATGAATGGCTTCAAATTGAATGCTCGGCGCTATACAGTTCCAGTTTTCCGTCATAGCTATTAAAATTTAATTTTAAATTCATGAGCTTTTCTCGTGTTTTGAAGATAAAAATGTTTTTGCATTTTTATATTTCCGCAACAGTTGTCACGATAAAATATGTAGTTAGATTTTTTTATTTTGTAGAGTGTAATAATGGCGTTTTATTATAAATATCTTTTTGCAAGGCGACAATTATTTTCAAGGACCCTTTTTCGGTGAGGATAATGCTAAGGTTTGGAGTATGACAAAATTATTGATAATGCTGCTGGCGTTGCGTTCTATAAATATTTAAAATTAAAAATAATACAGGTGTTGTTGGAGCAGTCTTACAGATGCCAAGAAAAATTATATAAAAAATGAGTCTGCTATATTCATTCAACGCAACATTGGCTTGTAAAAATACAAAAATACTCTTCTAGATTCTAGATCATACATTTTTGAATGAGATTTTTTCTAAATTAATGTCATCTTTATTTTCTAAAATTAAAATACTAATAGAAATGTAATTTAACTATTTAAAAGATAAACAAGTGGTAAAATAATTTTAAATATATTGCGCCTTTGTATGTAGCTATTTCTTTCGTTAATATGTGCTGATATTTTCAATATATGCGCGTTTAAAGTTTTGCACTTTAGGGCCTCATATCTCCAAGAATATATGAACTGGATTTTTTGAAACAAGCTTTTGAGGAGCTCTCAGTCTTCCCCAACAACGTATAATCGCGTTTATGTGCCATATTTTGGACACCTATCCTATATGCATTTAGAAGAAATAGAACAAAATGCTAAATTGTTCACTAACTTCACCAGTCACTTTAAGTTTAGTACCTAAACGATCCGTGTTGATTGTTTAAATGTTATCTAAATAAATTAAAACGCAATTTAAAGGATCGATGGTGCGTCGGCGGCGGTAAAGTGGTGAATCGTTAGAGCATGGCATACGAGCGGTGTATTCTCTCAATTTGCCTGATTTGGTAGAGAAATTGCATCACGGGGAGTTTGGGGCCGACCGGTTGCAATCCAGGAACGTTTGGAATGAAGCCACGACCAGGTAGAACACAGAACGGAATTCAATCGTCCGCCATAATTAATACGGCTCAAAACAATACAGCGCGCAATCGTAGGTACCCACCAAATTCCTAGCCCTTAAAAAATACCCTTTGTTTTTATTAAAGCCAATTATGATCATCGGTATTATATATTTTATTACCTTTTCAAAGTGACTCACGCATTCCTACTGGTTAAAGCATTGCGTTTTTATTGTTTCTTTATTGGTTCTTCTTTAGGAGTATTATTGTGCCGTACCTATTAAAACTTACTTATTCGTTTTTAATGAGTTGATACATTGGTTTTATGGAGTTCCTATGGCCTTGATTGTATGGTTTGTTTGATCTGTTCCAACTGTTCCGTCATTTTGTTGCATTTCATGTTTTTACCTAAAAAGTTAGGTTAGGTTTTGACTAAATCGAAGAAAGAAATTAACCACATCTATGACAATACTTTTACCTTTGTCGTAAAGTTGTTGTAAAGAGCAAAATAATTGTGATGCGGCGTGCGGCGCCATTATTATTATGACTTGAGTCATCGCCCCACAAAAAAGTAATAGTTTTCTGAAAGGCAAGTGTTTAAAGTTTGTTTCAATAGCCCAGTATTAAAGGAATTCTTGAAATGAAGCGCACTATATTTTAAAGCAATTGAAAAGTCATTATATAAGAATTGCGAGTACAACGTGATGAGAGAAAGAGCATAAAATTAATGTTACAAATTATTTACAAATGAGTTCAACAACTAACAACACAATACTTTCAATTTCGTCCTACACACCAACGATAAAGCTCAATGTACTCTAATATTCATATTTTACAAGTCATTGTGGTGTGTATCTTGAGAAACAATGATCTCGCGACGAAAATGTAGGACGGTAATAAACGATTCATTACGTTCTTTACGAACAAAGGGTTTTAACAAATAGGAAAAAACTGATGACCAAGTCTGGTACAAACATGATTGGATCAACATCGGACATAAAATAATTTGATTCTACTTAGATTTGACCGAGAACAAGTTTTTAATCTTGTTAACAAACTACGAAACCGAAACGTGGAAGAAACTTATGTCATTGACCAATTCGCAGTTGTTAACCGGAGGGCATATGTAATACCAAAGTGGTTTAAATACCGTGGACCGATTGACCTGATTCTTCTTTATTAAGTGAGTAGGCGTAGCAGATATCGAAGAGTCCAAGACTTGAATATCCAGAGGCAGACCAGTTTGTACTTGTTTCTTATAATTATTGTACATGGCTCATGCAAATTTGTTGTTCTTACTACGATACCAATTTTCATTGATTGGTCCATGATTTGACCTATAAAGAAGATTAGGGGAAACACTTCATTAAATTAAAGCCCAAAGAAAACTTGTTAGTTTAACGCAGAATGTCGCGAAGCATAGAAACTGTGGTTAAGTAATGTTGGTTGCCTAAAATCAACAAAAAACAGCACTCTCTGGTCATTGCTCAATGAGTTTATAAAAGTTAATTTTAATTAAAAATTGTGCTTACCAGCAACATAAATAAACAAAGCACAAGTTGACATATTCTAATGGTCCATCAATAAGCGTTTAAATTCAGAATTTCGGCAATTAAAAATGCTTTTAAATTGCCAAAATTCTGTATATAAACGCTTATTAATGGACCTTTAGAATATCTTAACTTGTGCTTTGTTCATTTCTGTTGTTGGTAAGCACAATTTTAAATTAAAATTAACTTTCATCAACCCACTGAGCAATGACTATAAAGTAGTGTTTTTTGTTGATTTTAGGCAACCAACATTGAATAACTAGTTTCTATGCTTCGCGACATTCCCCTTTAACCTAAAATGTATATTTACTTGCTTTATTGTGTTTATTTTTGTGTAGAACCTAAACAGGAACTTTTATTAAGACGATTAATGTTATTTTACCAAATAAACAAAAAGGAAAAAATATTACGCCTTACAGAAATAGGTTTTGTAAACATTTATCACCACATTTGGATATAAAAGAAGTTCTCACTTGCAGTAATTAGGCAATGACTATAAAAGACCTGTCGGAAGATCAACACAATAACATTAAATAATTAATTAGAGACAATTCTGGAAACGAGGTAAGATAATTTGCCTCTCTGTAATTTTGGTTTTTTTTTAACCTTCACACCTGCAGCAATTTAACTGTACATCCAAAGACCAAAGACTTCTCTAACAAAGATAGTTGACTTGATTGTCGATTTCAAAAGACTGAAAACGTGACATCACATTGATGCCTTTGGATTTGTGTCACTGATTCTGCACTAAAAAAAGCTGTTAGGCACGTCAAAGACTTTTTTTACCACGTACCATAAATACAGGGAGTAACAAAATTTCAGCGGAATAAATATGAGACAGAATTTGCTTATAACCAAGCATTAAAATAAGATGAAACCGATAGTCTAATAAAATTTTACAAATCCAGTTCTTGTTTTTCAAAAAATTATCAGGCAGCACAATTTTTGTTAGAAAATGTAGTATTTAATATTTAGAAAGTTACTTACGCATATTATCATTTAGTGCTAGAGCCTCCCAAAAAGAACCCTTTAATTCGTACTACTAGATCATGGTGGATCTACATCAAATTTTGCAAATAGACACCAAATAAGGTTCTAAAAAGATTTATCACGTTGGATTTACACCAAATTTTAAAATTAAATTCATAATGAGGTTCTTAAAGACATTTTTACAATTCTTTTTATCTAAAAAATTTTCTTCACTTATCAAAAATGACACCTTAAAGCGGAAAAAAATGATTTTTTTTTATACAAAGTATTTTAGAACCTAATTTTGCATCTGTTTGAAAAATTTGTTGTAAATCAAACGTGATAAAGATTTTAATTATGGGGCAATTTAGGGGGCGAAGAATTTTTTTTACGAAAATCCTTTTAGAACCTTATTTGATGTCTATTTGCGAAATTTTGTGTAGATCCATCATGACCTAGTATTACGAATTAAAGGGGGCTTTTTGGGGGGCTCTAGCACAAAATTCTATTATGCGCATGAGTGCGCACATGGTAATTATGTTTTTACATATAAAATACTACATTTTCCCACAAAAATTGTGCTGCCCGAAAAATTTCTTGGCCAAATGTGAGATATTATCGGACTACGAGGATGAAACCTAAAATTTTGTTTTCTTCTACGCCACTGACCTGGTTTTGCTTTGATATTACACAATCACAATACCTGGAAGAATGGTTTGTCTATAGGCGCACGTCACCTACAAGTTCTTTGTTCGGTTTATGTTTAAATTTAAATCTCCAAGAATCGTACTAGGGCAGGTAAATTATCGAACCTTATACAACAACATAAAATCATACACAAATCAGAGTAGGCGGAATTTAAGTTCTTTACTCGTCCGACGATCCCATTCATAAAATGGGTTGGATGGGGCGCCCCTTTTATTCATAACCGTAATTTAGTTGTAGTTTATTCTGGTGTAGGTAATTGAAAAAGGTACACAACATGCATCATTAAATTCACAATTTCTACAAGACATTAAATAGGTTTATGAGTTTTTTTGTAGGAGGTAAATGGAATATAACATTTGCACTAAGAAAACTGTTCTATACAACAGTAAAGACATCGCTAGTCAGCTCAATAAATCAAGAAAATGTATTTCATATTTGCTTCCTATTTGGTTTTTTTAGCTAAATTGCTTCATTATTAAACCCAAAATTTTATTTTATTAGATGCCAGATGCAAAAAGATGAATTCTTTCCTTGCAAGGTACTTTTTATTTACAAATTTTACTATTTTATCAGTTTTTAACGTTTATAGGTTAGTAGCTTTGAGGGTATGCGTGAGATATGTTTTTGACCACAAAATCTGGCGAGTGCAACTTCCTTATGTTCATATTCCTTGCTATAATGCGCTTTACTCACCCACTAATTCTAATAATTCTAAAATAATCTTATGATTTTTAAACCTACTCTGGTTTTACGCGTCAATAATAAAGGTTAAGAGTTTTGGCATTGTTTTGTTTTTTTTTATTAAGTTATTTATAAACGGTAAATAGAACAAATAAATTACTATGCCTATTGTCACCGTATTCTAAAATCTGAAGCATGACGATAACATATCGCTTAAGTTCATTTAAATACATGTAATATGCAAACAAATTGCTAATTTATATCAATTGAATTTTACCAAACGAACCGTACAAGTGGCAAATGTTTAATGGATATAGTTAATGCTTTCCGGACAAATCTTATGTGGAAAGGGTCAACAACCAATGTTTGGTAATGTTGTGTCTACAATTTATTCAAATACCGATTTGCAATTCATAATGTTTTGCACACCTTATGTATTGTTCTTGAAATAATTAAAGGACTTGGAAGTTTGCATAGGTGTTTCAATGTCGCCAAGATTAATCAATATAATTTTCTTTTTATTTATTCTTCACAGCATCCCCAAAATTTCTTCGCCTTTGTACATTTTTAAAATGTTAATTTATTCGTTTATAACCTTTTTCCTAGAGTTAACTAAACTTATAATCTTCTATAATTATAAAGTACGTATCGAACATACCACTTTATCTGTTTTGAATCATAATAATTCATCATTACATACATGTTCCAAGTAGATAAAAAGAAGTGAAAAATCCCTATGAATGCAATAATGGATAGAAAATGATATGATAGCACGTGTATACAAGGCATCAACCTCTTTTTAATTAATGCTACAATTTTTTTATTGTGTTGTCCATATTATTACAATATCCAATGCTTCCTTTGATGGTAACAACATTAATTAGGTTTGAATACAATAAAATGACTTCTAATTGTTTCTTTACATGCTGCAGTTTGCGGTTTATTATTTTTATTAGCTTTTGTCATAATGCAAAACATGACTAATGCTTCTTTACATTACCATGGAGTAATAGTTTGTTTCTATAGCAGTTCGTTGACGTCTTTTTTTATGTTGGTGTAACTGTATCAATAGGTTTGCAGTAAAATTAAATTAAGGGCTTCATAAATGAAAAAATGCAATGTAAGTGCGCAAACACTTCAAAATGAGAAACAAAGAAAAACCATACATTAATAATATTAATTAGGGCCTGGGGAGTTTCCATGGGATACTCCAATTAAATTGTGTTTCTCGTTGGATGACTATAGCTCTTGTTTATTTTATACCTAAACCTACAAATAGGACGGTTCATTAGTTGTTTATTTTGGACACTTTAAACCAGCCGATCTGTTGACGAGGAAGCATATCCATACGATAGCAGACTGGCTGCGCGTAAGTCACTTCTTTCCCGGCAGATGGCAGTAACGTTCCTTGTCCCTTCTTTGCTCCATGTTCAAATATACAAGTATCTAGGTTTCTTACAGTTAGGCATTGACCATACCCTGATACATGATTCTGTTGAGCCCCAATAGGGCAAAACAGCTGTTAATCAGTTTTGGTGGATGAATCGTCGTGAATCTTAGTTTTCACCATTTTGTATCAAACTTCTATTGGTCTCACATTTAGACCGCTGAGTGATGTTCTGGTTTTGTCTTTGCATTTATGTAGTAAATTGTGGTTGTCCAGATGAGTCTTCTTCATAAAATTTCTGAACATTTGGTTAGTCACAAATGGAATTAGCTTTTCGAAGCGCTTGGTGAACTAGCTTGTACTTCCCTATTCCTAATCTGAGTGGGTAAACACACTTAACATCTCGTGAAGAAAGTAAGTCAATAATGCAGTTTACTGAAGCTAAAACAATCAGTCTTAAGATAGGTACGAAATTAAGCGGGCATCATAAAGCGAAAACAGTTAGTTACAATTTTTATATGCTTCTTTTAACCGGTTGCTGCTGGTAGGCTAAAGGTAATCATTATAGCTTCCACTTCTGTCTTCTGGATAAATTAATTCGAAGTTAAACACAGATAGTGGATTGGTACATCTCGTCCGAACGAGGTGCGTCAAGATGACCATCATCATCAAGCTATCGTCGGATCACCTCGGCAGCATCGTCGCCATTTAACCTCTAACCGATAGCGCAATAATTAATACTGGCGGCTGTGTGTGACTCATAGAAAAACTTGTTTTTAACTCTTTTGCTTCTACGCTCTTTCTTCGTTGCGTTGCCAGTGGCGTCCTCGTTTACTGTTATAATAATACTAGATTTACTTTGCTTTATAATTTACTTATTATGCTTTTCGTAAAAAGCTTGGTTTACAACTGGTATGTTTTTCTTGAGCTCATAATTCTTTAACACTTGCCAAGTTTTTATAGGAAAGTATTTCTTTATTAACTAACAGGTATTATTTAGTGCTTTCTTCGTTGTTGGCATCTTTAGTTATGTTTTTTGCATTTAATTTTTGAGATTTACCAAGTTTTTTCATAACGTTCGGTAAACAACCCTCATTGATTTGCGAAGAATAACGTTTACCTCATTCGAATTGTAATCGATTCTTCAACTTTCAACATATACTTGTCTTATATTCTTTGAATAAATCAACATATAAAGTAGCATAAGCAATTATCCACGTGCAGATAAACGAAATAGTTATTCACTTTGATTTTAAAACTAAAACAATTTGTTATAAAAAAATATTGAATACTTACCCAAGTTTAAAATTAGGCAAGCTTTTCCAAAAACTTTGACTAAAATAAACCAAAAATAATCAAATTTTAAATTTAACTATAGGTAAATTTTTAGATCTCATAACATGTACCTACTTAACATTTTCATTTATTTTATAAGTTAGTTATCACACTTAAAAGTCAAATCAAAATTCGAATAAATATTTTACTGCAAATTGGATGTTTATTGGGGGAATAAATAGATTTTTGGGTTCCTGGTTATATTTTATCGTTTTGATGTCGAATGTAGAATGCGACAAGTCGGAAAGTCGAAACCTGTACCAATTTCTCTTCGCAAAGGTTATTGGTTGACGAAGGCGATTTTGGTTTAGTCAAATCGATTTCTCTTTTGTCTTTCGAAGAGTTTACTTACTTTAATCAAATGCGTCATAAAATGTTATTTTCTACAAATCGTAAAGTTCTCAAAGTTTTTAGGATAGGACAAAGTCATAATTCTAAATTGCCAATTCACGCAAATTACAAATCGCTGTTTTATGTGAATTTTCATTAGGATTAGGTATGTTTATTTATAAAGCCTTTAAACTAATTAATTGTACAATCTTGAAGAAAACACATGAAGATAATTCTATTGTTAGCATAGTATAGTCTGCTTTAGTATTGCTATGCTTTCTTGTAAACAGATCAGTAGGCGCTATAATATCTATTTTATAAGACTGTTTCGTAAATCTTCCTAAATTTTGTTATTTTTGTTCAGAACTACACTGGTGTTATTAACTTTCAGCGAACTAAAGTAAACCGTATAAAATAGAACTTTAGGTTTTACGTTACTCTTAAATAAAACTTTAACATCGTAACCTGGGTTTACCTATGTGAAAGTACACAAAGTTGGAGCTTTTAGAATGCTTTTGATCCTTAAGTTTGTTGAAATGGAAAATGAGGTACAAAAGCTATACCACCACTTTATACTTCGATGTAGCACAATAATTATCCAGTTGAGCTACAACGTTTTTGTTTTTACAATAAAAAACGATTGAGGATAAATTACCTACTTTATTTTGTAGTGGAAAATTACAAACATGTTTTTTTTGCGAGTAAAAATCATTGAGTTGCGTATGTGATTTTTGAAGTAGTAAAGCGTCGAGCAAGGATAAAAAAATCCTCATAGAACTCAAAAGGACGAGCACAAGACAATAGCTTTTATTTCAAATGTTTTACAATAGTTTTAAATGTTAACAAGCTGTTCTTGTCGAATAAAAATAGTCCCATACCGCTTGACATTTGCATAGAATGTATAAATAGCCATTTAATATATGGTTACACATTATATGACTCATACAATGTTCACTATAAAGTACCTATTCTCAAGAAGAAAGCATACAAAAACTTATCGGTGGCTATTATAAATATAGCGCCAATAGAGGCACTTAGTTTTGTGTGGGTATTGTTATTGTTATACTCTTTACAAAGAAAGACAAACGGTTTTACGGATTCGTAAAATCATATTTTAATACTTGAAAATGTGGTCGAAAGAATTAGTTCGTAGGTACCACGTGAGAGCTTGACCAGCAATGGGATGAAAGAGCCCATTTTCTGCGTACATCCCTATTTTAGTTCAACTAGGAAGCAGTAGATGGCTTCTGCTAACAAAAATCTCAAATAGGGTTAATTTTAGATTTCTACCTATTTTAACTTAAAAAAAATGTTTTTTCGTCTTACGAAGGTGTAAACATTTTATAGTCATGATTCGTATTAACATGTTTACGTCAAAAATGTTAATTGCCGACGTAACTTCTTATCGCAAAAGTAATGCACGCATTGTTTTGGTCTAGTATACAAGCAATATAAAATTTATAATGAAGCAATAGTCTGGGAATGAAACTGCTACCGAATCGACCCCGGATCGACGTAGGTAAACTAATAAATAATAATTGTAAGTGTAGGTCCAATAAGTGGATATATAATAATACATTCGTTTGATATATTGCATATTATGAATGGATTTAAGCACTTAAGCCGTTCGAAGTAATTAAATTCTGTTCCATAATCTAAAGTGTTAGTTGTTCGTTACCTTTCCCTTTCATTGTGGTGGAAAAGCATTGTGTTTGTGCGGTTTAGGAATTTTTGGTAGACATTATAGCGCGGTATAATATGATAAGAAGCTCGGATGCATTTGCTATTTTATTAGGTAACTAGAATGGGTAGAAATCGAAACGGGTATAAGTCGAAACGCATAAAAGTTACTCTTCGCAAATAAGTAGCTCGAGTAGAATTCGGATTCGGTAGAAGTGTAATTTTATATTTTTTAAATCAAAGCTAAATAAACATTTTATATAATTGCTACACATTCTATACTATACTCTTCGCAAGAAAACTTTTATGGGATAATAGTTGTTTTTTTTTTAATGAAACTTTTTTTATTATTCTGCGAAGAGTGCAAACTATTAACAGAAAACACGAAAAATTTTGTTAACGAAGAAGATAAACGTCAGTTCTGACGTTTAACATATTTGAGGTTATTTGTTCTGACAGCTGCTTTTGTTTCTTAGTTTAAAATATTTTTGGCATGGCCTACTTGAATGACGCGTGACACTATTCGGACTTGCTACTGAAATAGTTTATTTTATTGTTTTTTTAACCTTACTAGTTAACTTAACAAATAATGAATCAACATTTTTAATAGCAAATTAAATTTTCTTTAATTTTGTAAAAAATATTTTTTCTGTAGATTGAATAATAACGGAGATAGAGAGTTTTTTTGAACTGAGGGGTAATTGGGGGGTCGGACAAAAAAAACTTAGGAATACTTTTTTGTAAAAAAATAAATTTCCTATGTTTTATGTCGAATAATTTTTTTTGTAAATTTAATAATAGTTGGGCTACGATTTTTTTTTCATTTGGGGGGGCCAAAAGGGGGCTTTGTAGTTTTCAGATTTTTGCCAAAAACAATAGGGTTCTTCCTCTTATAGAGGTAGATTTTTCCTAAAAAATTGAATTTGATATCACTTTTGGTTTTTGAGATAGCGTGACCACAAGAAACGTGACCGACAGACAGACAGACAGACAGACGGACGGACAAAAAATGAAAATCTTAAAAAGTCATGAAACGCACGAATCTGCAAAAATTTTTGCTCTACGACGAAAATTGACGATTTTAGGATTTTCTGATCGATTGCAATATACTCTTCGGACCTAGTCTTGCGAAGAGTATAATAAGTATTAAGGAGCAAACATAGCTTGGGTTATAATGCACAGTGAATAGTCGCGAAGCATAGAAACTGTGGTTATTTAATGTTGGTTGCTTAAAATAATCAAAAAACCCGTACGTTCTGGACATTACTCATTGGGTTTATAACAGTCAATTTTAATTAAAAATTGTGCTTATATTACCAGCAACAAAAAAACAAAGCACAAGTTGCAATATTCTAAAGGTCCGTCAATAAGCGTATAAATACGGAATTTTGGCAATTTAAAATACAAAAAAAAGGGGGTTTCTAAATTGTCAAAATTCTGTATTTAAACGCTTATTGATGGACTTTTAGAATATGTCAACTTGTGCTTAGTTTATTGATGTTGCTGGAAAGCACAATTTTTAATTAAAATTAACTCTTATAAACCCACTGAGCAATGACCAGAAAGTGCTGTTTTTTGTTGATTTTTGGCAACCCACATTACATAGCCACAGTTTTTTTGCTCCGCAACATTCCCCTTTCAAAACGTCTATAGACAACCACACGTGTTTTCCCATTCACTATGCATTAAAATTAAAACCCAATTTATGTGTGCTCCTTTAGTTGTGAATAGGAGCATAATGGAACGATTTACACAATTTTGCTTGGTCAAAATTCCGTTTCTGTCTAATATGAAGACCAAGAACAAAAAATAGAAAATTATGTTTACCAACTGGAAAGCTTCATTAATCATTACACTAATGATTTATTGTCCCACAATTAAATATCAAAGAACCCCTTTTTTGGCATCATAACTGAAATTGATTTTTATTGTTTTTTTCAGGTAGCGTTCTTCCAGCTTGCAACATTTCGTCGCCGTGGACCCCGGTAACAGGCCCGCCGGCCGACTCCAATGGGGCGGGACCTGACACAAAAAATTTGGACGTTGGAGACCTCAGTGACGTAAGTATTTATTTATTATAAATGTTGTAGCATAAATCACAATTTAAACAAGAAGAGTTTAGAGGTAGAGCCCTGCGGGAACCCACTAAATATCTAGGAACCAGTCTATACGAAATATTAGATGTGAAACGCATCAGTCTTGCAAGGTTATTTAGAATATTGTTCCTTTTCAATTTTTTTGCAATTTAATACCTTTAAAATTCATCTAGTTCAAAAATTATCTTTTTTTAAACTATTCCAAAAGTATCGTTCCTATATTATTATACTTTTAGGTGTACATTTGTTTGAGTTCATCTTCCCTTTTATTATTTCCTATCAATTTGTCAAAGTAAAGTGGCAAACCAAAAAAACAAGCTGTAATAAAATTTTCTCTCGGCTTTTGAGGAAGCGCATATTCAGTTCCTAATAAAGTAGCTCTAAATGTTAGGGACAAGGGAAACCGACTGTTTATGCAAGAATATTAGAAAATAAATTGAATTTCAGGATGAAAAGGATTTGGCAGCGGCTGATGCGGAAGGAGTATGGAGTCCGGACATCGAACAAAGTTTTCAAGAGGCCCTGGCAATTTACCCCCCATGTGGTAGACGAAAAATTATATTATCGGATGAAGGAAAAATGTATGGTAAGTCACAAACATTGTCCATTTCAAATCCGGAAATATGCTTTTAAAATATGCATTGCAAAACCAAACTCTAAATTATTCTATTAATCATGTATTTACTGATTTTATTAAAACAACTAGTGAGGAGTGATTAAATTAATTTTCAATTATTCGCCTTTTAAACATTTAATTAAATTTAATTTAAAATTTAATATGGTAGGTATTATGAATAATTTAACAACAAAAAAGGTTTATTATAATTAAAACAAATTTTAGGCAGACCTGCATTTAGAAATTACTTTATAGTGCAATTTATATTTAAAACAGCTATTTTTACTGTTAGTTTTGAAAATGCCGTAAATAAACGTGTAGGATTATAGATTTAATCAACTCCACTCGTTAAAATTTGGTGACCACTATGGGTCAGAAAGAATTACAAAATAATTAATTTGTAACTTTGAGCCGCGAGTTTTTCATCAAATTGTATGACGCTAAACAAAACTGTAGATTACTTCCTAGATTCCAAAATAGTACTTTTATTTGAGAGCAATTGAATAAAAATAAAAGCTTACACAGCAAAAACAAAAAAAAAAAGCGATTTGTAATGGAACATTCAATATATCCAGGAAAGTGACAATTTAAATGTTGGGGAATAAAACAGCGGGAAGCGTTATTGGTTTCCGGTTGACCAAAAGAAAGTAAGAGACGAGGGTGTAACGTGTGAATTGAGCGTATTATTGCCGTTTCTCGAGCTTTTCCTGAACGTCAGCAACTTTTATTCCCAATGCTCTTTTTAGCACCATTTTGTTGCAATTTCAACCATGAAGGAAAATTCAACTCTTTGCCAAAACGATTTTTAGAAGTAAAAAAACAATTCAAAATTGTACCGTTGTATTACGACTCTAAAAAATGCTTTATTAGTGTAACTACCAAAACTAAACCTCTACAGGGTGTCCGCGATCAATGTGCTTTTTTTAATAGGAAATAACTTGCAAAAATTCAAGTCATTCGGTAAAAATAGTTTTTTGAAAAAGTGCACCCCGAAAATAATGGCCTTTAAGCAGGTTTACTAAAAACACTTAATCGTAAACATTTACCAAATGATTTGTCCAACCATCATGAAATTTGTGAAATCAATAAAGAAAACGGTCATTTTAAACCCATTTTATAATTTGGGGCCCCTTTTAAAATAAGTTAAACGCAGATAGTGTTGATGAAAACTGCATGTAATTTCATTACCTTTGAGAGTTTTGTAATTTTGTTTCTTTTTTTAAATACCCCAATTCAAATAATAACTTTTTTACCACTTGAAATTTCTAAGAAACTGTACCGTTTACTGATAAACTGCCAAAACAGTGTTAATGTACCCCATATTTTTGCATAAGACTAGACTTTCTTTGAAATTTTTATGGCAATTACCACTGTCGCTTAAAGGAAGTAATATTTTTGTCAAGTTAAATGCAAAATATGGGGTACATTAAGAGAGTTTTTGTCAGTTTATTCATAAACGGTACAGTTCCTCAAAAATTTTAAGTGGAGAAGAGTCTTCACTTAAGTATTTAAAAAAATAAACAAAATTACAAAACTCTTAAAGGTAAAGAAATAACATGCAGTTTTTATCAAGACTATCTGCGTTTAACTCATTTAAAATGGATTTAAAATTACCGTTTTTATTACCTCTATTTATTTTACAAATTTCATGATGGTTGGACAAATCATTTGGTAAATATTTACGGTTAAGTGTTTTTAGTCTACCTGCTTAAAGGCCATTATTTCCAAAGAGGAGCACTTATTCAAAAAACTGTTTTTACCGAATGTCTTGGATTTGTCCCAGCTATTTCCCATTAAAAAAAAAGCACATTGATTGCTGTATTTCATAATGTAATGTAATGACCTTCTCTACCGTGGATGATATATTATTTTTTTCACTACTAGCATTTTCTTGAAAAATGTTAATTTAAAAATATGTTCAATTTTTATTAAAACCCTGTATATGATTTTTACAAAAAATTAATTGAAATTTCCATGGAAATGACAATGACGTTACATCAATCAAAATAATAAAAAGTTCTTCAAATGGGTGTTTTTTTCAAAATAACTCATAATTTGCACGTTTAAATGGCGTAAATGGTTTAAATAAGATGGTCACTGAAAAGGAATTTGTAAAAATATTAATAATGATAGAACACTGACACAGCTACAGAAAAAAGTGCGAAATGTTTATAACTGTACAATTTTTCTTTCGTTAAAATATTTGTGCAATAAAATGTTTTCAAGTATTTTAAAGTAGTTATGTTTTCAAAATAAAAAAATCTTCGTAAAAAACTCACAAAAACTGCTGTAAGTACCGTTCTATTTATGAAAAAAACTTGACATATGTTTTGACATAGGATTTTGTCTCCCTAGGGAGACAAATAAAAATTGTTAACCTAGGTAGTAAAAATAGTATATTAAAACATAGAGTTTTATAAGGAACGTTTTTTAGCACGCGTCCAGGTTTGGAAAAAGAGCCGCGCAGCGGCGAGTTTTCCAATGGACAAGTGATAAAACACGCCTTATAAAACGAGTTTTTTATACTATTTTTTATATTTGCTTCATTTAATTCATTAAAAAGCCTTTTTAATTTAAATTAAAAACTTAGGATAAAATTTTGTATTTATGACCAACCTTATAGCATAACATTGACATTTTGAAGTAAAAAATAAATTAAAGTTAGACATATTGAATAATGACATTTGTAAACTTTACCCATTCAATACTGAATGAATAGGCGTTTTTGAGAAAATGTAACCATTGATATCGTTTCTCCAATTCTTCTAGTTATTCCCTCTACAAAAAAACTATGTCCCCCGATTGATTATAATAGTAAAATTTATAAATGAAAATGACCTTGCAAGAAAAGAATTCATCTTTTTGCATCAGGAAAACCAACCAATAAAATAAAATTTTGGGTTTAATAATGAAGCAATTCAGAAACTTTAAAAAAACAAATTTCGGGTTTCATAATGTGCATATTATAGAACGCAAATATAAAAATGATTTTGAAGGGTTCTTAAAAGGTCAATAATGACACTCTTCGCTCCTAGTAGTGAAAAAAATAATATTATTAAAAGGCTTTCCTTTGTGGTTATTTGAGGCAACGGTGGCGCAATTGGTAGATTATAAATTCTCCCTAATACAAATGCAAATTCGTTGTAGCGATGCAAATATGCTTTGTGATGTGTGCTTTTATGATATCGTCCCTAGTGGGAGATGGCGCCAAACGTACGAACGTTCTTTTACGATGCGGTAAAACTGGTAAAAGCAAATTACGAATTGCATTCAGCATCAACAGTAGCGCTAGTATAGGAAGGATCTACAGGTGGCAATATAAAAACCACTCAGGGAGTTGGATACCCACTCAAATGTACTCCCACTTCAATAACAATTTCTCATAGATGGCAATCAACTAGAATTTTATACTACTTTAATCGTTGGCTCGAGTTGTAATTTCTTTATTACCGATCTTTTTTATTTGTTGTATTGGAGTTTCGAGTGCTTGTTTAATCTGCTTTATTAAACGATTTCTTGAAGACTAAACAATGGGTTTTAATACGAGAATACAGGATGTCCCAAAAATGGCGCATAAGCTAAATTTGCGTTGTTTGAAATTGTTTTGAAATCTTTGTTAGTCTAGGACAAAAATGTGATTAAAGATCGATATTTTAAACAGCTAAACGACTCTGGAGTGGGAAAAGAAACATTTTGAGTTGGACTTTCCTATAATAGTATATTAAATAGTGTTTTATAAGGAACGTTTTTTAGCACGCGTCCAGGTTTTTACAAAGTGCTACGCAACAGCGAGTTTTCCAATGGACAAGTGCTAAAAAACGTCTTATAAAACGAGTTTTTTGTACTAATTTTTTATATTTGCTTGATTTAATTTATAAAAAAGCATTTTAATTCGAATTAAAAAGTCAACTTAAAGTTTTTATTGGATTGGCAACATTGACATTTTGAAGTAAAAAGTAAATTTAGGTCATATTAAATAATAACATTTGTAAACTTTACTCACTTAATACTCAATAAATAGGCGTTTTTGAGAAAATGTAACCGTGGAAATCGTTTCTCCAATTCTTCTATTTATTTCCTCTACAAAAAAGCTGTCCCCCGATAGATTTTAATAGTAAACTTTGTAAATAAAAAGTACCTTGCAAGGGAAGAATTCATCTTCTTGCATCTGGAAAAAGAACCTAATAAAAAAAAATTTTGGTTTTAATAATGAAGCAATTCAGCAACCTTAAAAAACCAAATTTCGGATTTCATAGTGTGCTTAGGTATTATAGAGGGAAAATATTACAACGTAGATTTGCAGGTTAGCCCCCAACAGGTTTAAATCGAGGACACTCAATGTTTCAAGTTGGATATCAATCCTGAAACTTTTGTAATTTTGGCAATTTTTTGTCTTGTAGATGACAACTGGATTGTAATACTGCTGGTATGCTAAAGTTATTTTTTTCTCTGACCTTGAAGCAGATGGTTTATTAGTATAAATATTCTAGATGGGCATTCCAAAAAGAACATTACTTGCACTTTTTTAAATTATTAACAACTGTTTTCTATTATTGGATGTTCATATTTGTCACATACCAATACCTGTTTTGACTCTTTTATACGATTATTAACTTGGGATTTTGAAATCACAATAACCTCTTTGTTTTCGGCTTTGTCTGCGAGGAGTACAATAAGGATATTGGCAGGATACTGCATTATATGCAAGGCGTGTAAAGATATTGACCGTGTTGTGTCCTGCCACTGTCCGTCTGTCCATTCCTGAAAGTTCTGTGTGTCCCTAGCTATGCCATAATGGTTCCAGAGAGGCGGAGTCCTAGTCTCTCCCTTTCTCAGTATTAGGTGACAACTGGACACTTACTTCGTTTCGGACGACTGAGTTTACTATGGAATTATATGTTTCTACATGTGAAGTTCGACACGTTCGTTCTCTGTACTAGATTCACTGACGGGTAACGAAAATCATTTTCAAGTTGAATGCGTTTATTTGAAGCATTACTTAAAGAGTTTTGGGACGACTTCTAATGTTTATGATCTTTGTGTATTGTGAGATTACGAGGGTTGTCTTTTATATTCTGCATATACCCAAATAGGGGCCGCCATCAACGGCACCACAAGTGCCAAACAAAACATTTAGATTTATAATTACTATACCAAAATTTTTATTAAGATACGACAAGTGGTTTTGCCAAAGTACATTTTTACACGAGCTGCACGGAAACTTATACCTCCTTTTAACTTATTCTTTACATGAAACCCCCTAGAAGCTTATTGTTTGTTATTTTTAAATTTTATATGTAAATTCATGTTTGGTCATCGTTCCCGGTTTTTGTATGCGATTTATGAAATTCTACTGCCGAAGAAACTTAAAATTCTTGGTCACTAATTTAAGTCAGTCTAATTTTGTGCCTCCCTAAAAAATTTTGCTCAACAGAAAATAATTTTTTTTATATTCAACTGTTTATAAAAATTTGTTTGAATTGGAGTCATTTAATTGCCTTAGTGTGTCTTAAGCTTGCGGTGTGTCACTGTATATTTTTGGGTTTTAACTGGCTCAAAGCATCCTTGTATTTCCGGGACACTCCTGTTTTTGGTAGACCTGTCTTAAGAATAAGATGGGCGCTAAGACTGGTGGGTCCATGTTTGAATTTTAAGAATCAGCAGGAAATAGTCTATTGATGTTGTGCATCCTCGCCAAAATTGAAAATTAACTTGTCAAGACATTGTTATTGAGATAATTTGAATTTGGACCTTTCCCGTCGTCGACCACCTTCGCGGTCGTTATCCTTTACTTGGGAAACTAAATGACCACCAGCATCACAATGACTTGAGTCAATCTGACGCATATCTGACGTTTTCCAAGTATAACGACGGGAAAGGTCCATAGTCAAATATTTTGCATAAAAATTTTCTCGGCCCAATTTCATTTTTTCGAAAACTCTCTAACTTGTGATTAAAACATTTGTCGTATCCTAACAAAACTTTCGGTGTAGTCCTAATTAGAGTGCCTCGATGTCATTTTGACAGTTATTGTCGCCTTATAGAGTGACGACATGCATCATTCCCTCTCTGTCATACAGATAACGTCATTCACATATTAGCAAAGATGACAACAATTACAACTTACAAATACAATTTATGACGTTATCTGTATGACAGAGAGGGAATGATGCATGTCGTCACTCTATAAGGCGACAATAACTGTCAAAATGATATCGAGGCACTCTAGTCCTAATAAACTTGAAGGGTTTGTGATGACGTTGGTGGCGCCCCCTATTTGTCTATACAGGGTGTCCGCGATCAATGTGCTTTTTTTTTAATGGGAGATAGCTGGGAAAAATCCAAGACATTTGGTAAAAACAGTTTTTTGAAAAAGTGCCCCCCTTCGGAAATAACGGCCTTCAAACATGTAAACTAAAAACCCTTAATCGTAAATATTTACCAAACGATTTCACCAACCATCATGAAAGTTGTACTATCAATAAAGGTAATAAAATGGGTCATTTTAAACCCATTTTGAAATTTGGGGCCCCCTTTAAAATGGGTTAAACACTAGTAGTGTAGATAAAAACTGCATGTAATTTCTTTACCTTTAAGAATTTTGTAATTTTATGTATTTTTTTAAATACCCCAATTTAAGTAACAACTTTTTTACCACTTGAAATTTCTGAGAAAGTGTACCTTTTACGAATAAACTACCAAAAACACCTTTGATGTACCCCATATTTTTGCATAAGACTAGACTTTCTTTTGAAATTTGTATGTCACTTACCACTGTCACTACATTGAAGTAAGTTTTTTGTCAAATCAACGCAAAATATGGGGTACATCAAAGGTGTTTTTGGTAGTTTATTCATAAACGGTACAGTTTCTCAGAAATTTCAAGTGGAAAAAATGTTTTTACTTAAATTGGGGTATTTAAAAAAATACATAAAATTACAAAATTCTTAAAGGTAAAGAAATTACATGCAGTTTTTATCTACACTACAAGTGTTTAACCCATTTTAAAGGGGGCCCCAAATTTCAAAATGGGATTATAATGACCCTTTTTATTACCTTTATTGATAGTACAACTTTCATGATGGTTGATAATATGCAAAATATGAAAGACAATTCTCATATTTCTTGAAGGCAGACTAAATACTTGTCCAATAGACGACGGCAATCATTTTTTTGTCTTAACGGCTTATTATCTTTGCACACATTTATGCCTCTTAAAATAAATGGTTATGGTATGTTTTAATATTAATAATTTAGCATTAAATGCTAATAGAAAATAGAGGAAGTGGCACACACGATGTTTGGCGTCGGTCTATCGCGCCGTCGATAATGTTTTGCATGTTGATTACTGACCTGTATAGTAAATTAATTCACTATAAACTATTTGCTTATAATTAGTCGTTGCAATTCTCATTACTTATGTTATTACCTTAAGTTCTAGTACCTACATAACGGGAATTTGTAACAGCATACGTTATTTTTTCAAAGGAACAATTTTAATGTAGGTAGTTGCTTTGCTATACAGGCTGTCTTAGTACGAGTTTTTTTAGTACAGAATTTTTTGAATTTCTTTATTCAACAAACCTACCTATACAAAAGCTGTCAAGTTTGGAGGTAATATTAAATAAATAAATTCTAAATAGCAAACAGCGGAGTTAAATTCACGAGCTTATTTAAAATGTGCTTTTGCATAAAGCTTCATTTCGAACGCATAAGATATTTAAAATTTTAATGGTTCATTTTTTTTTAGTCTAAAAACTGTCTTAAACTTCCTTTACATACCTACTTGACTTGCAACAAAGCATTGCCTATCGATAGTTGTAATTGTTATTAGACTAAAATTTGGATTTTATAGATTTTGTTCTTTCGTAAACTGCAGTTTTTTGGTTAAGTCAGTAATTAGGAATTAACATTCTCTTCCCCCTGAAGGTTTTGATGCAATAACGCCATTGCAGGAACGAAAAAATACATTCTTCGTTCGTTTTTGTAAGATTATAACCTATTAATTTTAATGTTTCACTTTTACTTATTATGTAAAACTTTTTAAAAGCAAAATAAAAGTTATTACTAACATGCACATTTTATATATTTAAAATATACAAGCTTTTCCTAGAAAAATATTACTTTGTCACTTCTGTCGATCTTCAGTAGATTGTGATAATAAGGATGTCTATGTCCACCTATTAGTAGAATGGGAAAGTTTCCATATGAGGGAAAGTTCATTCAGAATTTCGTAACGTAAGTAAAGGTCGTTTACGCAAACGTGCAATTTTAACCTAAAAATCAGGTTTGGCATATGTAAATAAGAAATTTTACGTTACGCGAACTACAGACCTAGAAATTTTGAATGACATTTCTCTTGTAGAATTGTCAAATTTCCCTCTTATATTTAAAAAAATGGCGCGACTTATTATCTCAATAGCGATGTTAAAATGTCATTACGGCTTTCAACCTCGTTCGATAAATGCTGTTTTTAAAATAGAGAATGTAATAGTCCTAAAATAGAGAAAAACTAAATAATTGGTTTCAATATCACACAAAACTGTGCTAAATAGGTGCCATTGTTAAAATTTTATTCAATTTTCACGGAATGCTGATCGGTTTTCCATAAGTGTTTCGAGTTTATCTCAATTCAGCTCGAATGGTGATGAATAGAGTGGAAAAGCAAGCGGAGAAAGTGTTCCCTAAACGCAGGATGCAACTTTGCAGCCCTTATCAGGTAGAACAGTGTCGGCTCGTTAATAATTTAGTTAATTTTACTCAGCCACAAATAAAGCTAAAATATTATTTTTGCATAATTATAGGTATAAAACAAAGATTCTCTCCAAACCAAACTTTAAAGTGTGGTTTGGAGAGAATCTTTGTTTTATATTAAACATTCGCCACAGAAATCATCAATGACGCTAAGTAAGTATCTCATTTTATCGATGTGCGCGCCACCTACGTGACTATCGATAGTTCCGCATCGCACACTTGACTACGCGTTGACGTAGGGTTGTCAAAACTAAAAATTCAAACTTTTAAACTGATTATTTCCTTCCAGTCATCTCCTGTTATCTGAGCTCGCATTTCCTGCGATTTAGCCTGATAACACCACGTTGCTATAACTCCGTTGTGTTATCGCAGCGATAACACAACGTTGCTATGACTCCGTTGTGTTATCGCAGCGATAACACAACGTTGCTATGACTACGTGTTGTTATCACTTAGGCATGGCTAAGCGTTCTTTTCTTCAAAACACTTAACTATGTCTTCCACTACAGGACTACCTCTGGTATTCCTTATCCCAAATAACTATGTGTTGAATCTCCTATATCAACCTAAATTTTGGATAATGTTTTGGGGGAGTTGTAAGTTCTATGATCACAGTATGATCTGTGCAATAAGCAGACTTGATGTTACAAGTTGACATTAGTGACATAACTTGCACTTTTTTTTTGATGTGTTGAAAGGTTCTTAAAAAACAGTTTAAAAATGAATGCAAAGATGCGTTTTGTTCGGTACACGTGTTTTGCAAAAAAATAAAGAAATTATGTAGAAAACTATGTATTTAATACCTGAAGACGAAAAAATTTGCGTTGAAAATGTTGTTGTAATGCTACTGAAATGGTTACTTAAATTTTGCAGAAATTTGGAATGTTTCTTATCCTAATTAAAAAAAACTGTAAGTAAGTTAAATTCTGTCAGGTAATAATCTTTCGAATACCACTCATGAATCGAGTATTGCACGATAATACTAATTTTTAATTTACTCAAACTTCGTTGCGTGAAGCAATTTTGTACTCGTCAAATTGACATTGACAAAAAAACTCGTGCAAGGGCTGCTTCGCAGCCTAGGCACTCGTTTTTTTGTCATGGCAATTTGACTCGTAAAAATTGCTACGCAACGAAGTTTTCGTATAAAATTTAGTATTACCGGCAATCCTCTCATCATTCGTGGTATTACATTTGAAAAATGTCTGATAACATAAATGATACAATAAGAAGCCATTTTCAGAGTGTAAATGTTGATAAATTTAGAAAAGAAGCAGAGCGAAAGGTTTAAATTTAGTTAAAAGCTGTCATGTTAGCAGTGTTAAAGAGGAACGGCGTGATAACAGTCTATTCTTAAAAGGCTGCATATCATCGAACTAAGGAAGGTTCCCAAGGATTTCCATTTTTACTAAAAATAACCACAGTAGTACGTCGAAGTAAATAAGAATTTTGTAATTAATATAAAGAAAAACATATCACTTACAGTGTTCGTTCCACAGCATTTATCCATTTATATCGCCGATCTTTTTCCCAGGGCTTTTTTGGGAAGTGGTAAAATGCAATATTTTTACCACAGCCCCGAGATTTGCAATCTGGAACGCAACAATTGCGACCACATTTTCTTTTTTGCGACATTTTATTTAAATTTTAAATAAATGACAGTTGAACGACAGAAGTTTATCTTAAGATCATAGAACCAATTTCGTCACTATCTATGAACTTGACTATCGATAGTTCGTTTTTGGGGGGCGCCACTAGAGATACTTATTTAGCGTATGATAGGTCAAACAAAAAAAATATTTGTCAATATAAACAATCTTTAAGTCTCATACGCTAAGTAAGTATCTCATTTTATCGATGTGCGCGCCACCTACGTGACTATCGATAGTTCCGCATCGCACACTTGACTACGCGTTGACGTAAGGTTGTCAAAACTAAAATTTCAAACTTTTAAACTGAAAAATGTCTGATAACATAAATGTTACAATAATAAGCCATTTTCAGAGTGTGAATCTGTGAATGTTCCCAAGGATTTCCATTTTTACTAAAAATAACTACAGTAGTACGTCGAAGTAAATAAGAATTTTGTAATTAACATAAAGAAAAACATATCATATACTTACAGTGTTCGTCCCTCAGCATTATTTATCCATTTATGTCGCCGATCTTTTTCCCAGGGCTTTTTTGGGTAGTAGTAAAATGCAATATTTTTACCACAGCCCCAAGATTTGCAATCTGGAAGGCAACAATTGCGACAACATTTTCTTTTTTGCGACATTTTATTTAAATTTTAAATAAATGACATTTGAACGACAGAAGTATATCTTAAGATCATAGAACAGTTTCGTCACTTTCTATGAACTTGACTATCGATAGTTCGTTTTTGGGGGCGCCACTAGAGATACTTATTTAGCGTATTACATCTAGTAGTAAAATTTAATGCGTTAAAATGTAGCATTTGTAACATATTAACATAGTGTCCTGAAAAAGATATCAAATATATCGAAACGTCCACTTTTTCGTAAAATTGTATTATCATATTATATTTGATTTGACACACGTGCATTTAAAAAATAAAAGTGTGACGCCTCTGTTAAAAGCTCATCCATCGCACGCTGTATACCGGTTCGGCGTTAAAGCTTTCTATCCCGTATGGTCCCTGCTCTGACTCGAGCAAGGGGTGAGGGTGCATCCCCGAAACTATGTCAAGAATGTGCAATTAGTGAGCCAACGCTCTTTGCTTGGGTTCTCCCTCTACGTCAGCAGGCACAGCTCCAAGAATATGTAAAGAAGGATAAAGGAAGGATGGTTGTAAATTACTCTGAAGTTTTCTTTATTTATAGACTCTTCATAAATGATAAAAATATTAAATAAAATATAAATTTTGTTATATAAAAACGTGACGTACCGGATACATAATAGTAAATTATGGTTCAAACATGTTGATGGACATAATACACAATTTAACAAAAGAACGATTTCCTTTAAGCGCACTTTATTTAAGGTGTTTTTGGAGGTGTTTAGTGGTAAGAGCCATCTACCGGTTAAACTAGCAAGTAATGTGCAGGGGACGCTCTCCTATTATATTGGTAGTCACGTGGTGCCACATAACCTACTAATTTCTTACACAATGGCGCCATGTGCTGCGATTTGTAGTGTTATCCTAAGCTACTAATTATTATTTAACAGACAAAAAGTGTTCGCAGTGCTTTTTAAGTATCTGGTCTTCATTTGGCATCAAAATGCTGTACGAATTTATTTTTGTTTGCTCTTAAATTCTTCCAAACCGATTGCTTGTTTTCCAAGAGCAGTTTACGCATACCAAGGGAATAATTGGACTATCGCGCGATGAAAATCTTGCCAATTTAGCAAAGGATCTGCACGCCAGCCACTGGAATTATTTTACGATGTCTTTTAAATGCCTATTTTGATGTACGCTTTTCTTCTTAATTAGGGAGTATATTAAATCTTATTAAAAGCAATTTTTAATTGAAAATTATGTTTTATTAGATTTTTATTATCTACTTTTTGAAAAAATCCCATAAGAAGAATTGCTGCCGATAAATCTCTGTAACAAAAATTATTTGCATTTTTTATCATCGAATTTTGGTTGAAGGTTGGAATACCTCTCGCAATACCTTTAGTTTAATTATAATAGGTAAATAAACAAAGATAATTTTCGATTGGAAAACGGGGGTAAAGCCAAGCAAGGGTGTTTCTGATTTGAATATACCTTTGAATATGTTCCTTCCCACATAGAGTTGCTTATTTCGTGGAAACCTAATATCTAGGAACAACAAAAGTTTCTGTTTATATTCTTGATCTTGATTAATTAATTGTTTTAATGCTGGTTGTTTGTTCTACATTCTAATCTGAATGTTCCGACAAGCTCTTTGCTTCACTACCTATTAATTAATACTGAGCTATCATTTATAACCAACTAAACTCTGTAAAATTTTACTTAAGATGATATTATAGATACATGTTAGATACACACAACGTAATTAATTGTTTTAAAAGTTACTATAAGCTCAAAATTGTCTTTGAAATGCAAAGATAGCATAAACATTTACATCATATCTCAGGTAAAATGCTTTTCCAGACTCGGACTCCTTTGCCTCCCTCCGTGTCCTCTTATTTGCGTACACCCAATTTGCGTACATACCCAATTTGCGTACCTACATGGTCAAAAACGGAAAGGTTAGAGGTAGTGAGTTTTTTACCTGGGTAAAGTCCAATATGCATATTTTTTTTTGAATTTCAGGGTTTTAGACTGACTTTTATGAAAGCACTGGGGGACATTTTTCCACTGGGGGACATTAGGTTAGGTAGGTTAGGTTAAGTTTTGCTGCTAAAATGAAAATATAAACTCTAGCTATGTCGATGCCTAGCAGTGCGTCCAAAATTGTGTACATTACACTGAAGGACATATTACTAGGTGTTGTTATGTAAAAAATGTATCAACACATTATCAGAAAGTAGTTGTAGTTTAAAATTATTTGATCTTTATACTAAATAAAAGCATAAAATATTATTACTGACTTCTGCACATAAACATCTCAAATTAAATGATAATCCTTTTCTTACGGCAGGTAAACGGATTAACCCTTACTTAATGACTATGTACGCGAATTGGAGAGTATTTTGGAATGTACGCATATTGGATGTACGCAAATAAGAGGGCTTCGCTCTCGGTCTGTCAAACTGTCGCCGCTGTAATGAAGCACTTTCCTTCGGAAATCTAATATACTATTGTTTGCCAATAAAATTACTATGTCTATGTAGTTGTGCATTTTTGGCGCTAATTTTAAACAATCCAGAACTTTAAAATAACCTTTTTAAACAGGTTGACTAACAGTGATGATTTTGGTTTCGGTTTATCTTTAAGTTTTATCACATAATATCTAGTAAGCAACGGGTTTTAATCAGCCTTTGTTTCATTTATAAATGGTTTTGACTCATCCTTCTTATACCTATTATTCAGAGTTTCAACGTAAAATTACAAGGTAAATTATTTAAGATTATAAATAGAAAGGGCATAAGCAAAATGTTAATTAAACTTGTCTTAATTGTCTTGGCTTAATTGCTCATTTTTATTGTGTGCTAACAGCGCACTTAGATAATAGTACAACAGGTATTATTTATTTCGAGATTTATTTTATCAGTTTGTTTCTTGTCTGAAAGAAAACGTTTTGACTAATTGACAATAAATTATATACCTTTAGATTGGTATATGTTATTCTGGTACCTATCTACAGGGTGTCCAAAAATGGCGCATAAACGCGATGGTACGTTGTTGGTGCATGTATGGGGAGCCCCAGAAAATAATTAAAAAAAATCTATCTCAAATACCCTCAGAGATATAAGGCCTTAAAGTGCGAAACTTTAAACGCTCATATCTTAAAGATAACAGCACATATAAACGAAAGAAATAGCAAAATACAAAGGCACAATCTATCTAAAATTATTTTGCCATTTGTTTATTTTTTAAATGGTCAAATTACATTTTTATAATTAATTTAATTTTGCAAAAATTTTATGAAATGGAGCTGACAACAATGTATATATGATTTAATGCAAAAATATATGCTTAAGAGTCTAGATGAGTATTTAAGATGTATTTTACAAACTGTGTTGTTCACATTCTTCTCGATGAATATAACAGATGGATTTTTTTTTGACAATTCAATAGGAATCCCTGAGAATGCCCCAAGAACGAACCATCGCGTTTCTGCGCCATTTATGGACATAAACCTTAATACAGGGTGTATTAAGGTTTATGTAGGTAATGTTTTGGGAGACTAACTTAACTAACGAGCGAGCATTTAAATTCTACCTCGACTCTTGCCATGGAAAACAAAAGCTGCTTTTCCGTAGGTCTTTGATAGTTTCTACTAATGTCATTTTTGATGTTGTCATCTCTTTTTGACGTTTAAACAAACTATCAAAGACATACGGAAAAGCAGCTTTTGTTTTCCATGGCAAGAGTCGAGGTAGAATTTAAATGCTCGCTCGTTATTATTAAGTCCAATTAGAGACCAAGTGTTGGCGCCTTAATTTGCATTCACGGATAACTTTGTACCTAAAACATCTTATGCAAAAGTTGTCTTTAACGTTTCGTTCTTAAAAAAAATTATTTCCGTAAATAAGAAGATATTTAAAATGGTTCTTCAAGTCTTTAGGTACCTTTCTCTGGCCTCAAAGTTCCATTCGCGAATTATGAAAAGCTTGCTGGATAAATAAAGACTGAAAGCTTAGTTAAACCAATTTGTGTATAATACCGTTTCATTATGAATATCAACTTGGTGAAATATTTGAGGGGATAGATGATGATACAATAGAATTGAGCGAGGGTTTCTAATATAATATCGACATACTACGGTTTGTGCGTATGAATACAGCGTGGATTTATATCGCATGAGTCTAATCTGACCACACACAATTTCAATTCAGCGTGGCAAATAGGAAACTTCCGAAAGGGGCCGATGCGTTTTATTATGTAATAAACTGTAATTACTTTGAGTCTATTTGCTTTGAACAAGTATCAACTACAATCGATGGACACTCGTTTGAATATACTCTTCACATTAAGCCCAATTTATAGACTTCATTTTTATTCCACTTCACAGAAAATTAATAAATACTAGATTTTAGTACTAAGAGTTAAAGTGATGCTTTGTGTGACGGGGCAGAAAGATTGTCTGGTGAGCGAAGCGAGACAGACAATTCTGCCGAGGCCCACAAAGCCACTTTAACTCTGTGTAGTAAACAATACTTTTTCTTAAAACTTCTTAACACAATGATTTTATAGTAAATTTAATTTACTTATTTTAGTTGACTTTTATTTATTTTAAAATAAACGTCATAAAAGTGATGTTTATTTGACGTTTTAAGAAAAAAAAATTTGGTAGCGTCCGTAAAAGTTACTTTTCGTCGCCGGCAGTAAAAATAAAAATTCTATGATACAGTTCAGAAAAGTGCTACTTATGTTCGTCATATACGTCACTAAAGTGATGTTTCTTTGAAGTTTTAAGAAGAGTATATCTCTTCTGTCATATACAGTGATCTGACTGATCTGAGGTGTCATTTTTGGCGTTTTACAGTGGAAAAATTGCCGGCAGCAAATTTTTCCGCCGTCTCGACCAACTGTATATTTTTTAGTAAAACTGCCTCGACCTTCGGTCTCGGGAGTTTTACTAAGATATACAGTTGGCCTCGACTTTTTTCCGGAAAAATTTGATGCCCTAGGGATATTACCTGAATTTATTTAAATTTTTGTCCCAATTTTTTTTTGTTACTCGTAATTTTATTTCTCGTTTTTAGAAAATCAATTTCTTAATCATAGTGTCACTTCCATTTAATTATCTTCAGATATATACTTAGCTGATTTCATTAAAAAGTTTTCAAATCAAAATGTTTGTAATTATATAAATTTCATTTGATTAGATTTTGAAGGAAAATCCATCGCTAACGTAATTTCTTTTCCCTAGAGTTTTACAAGTATTTAGATTACATTAAAAAATTATTTTTAATTTTATACTTTAAGCTAAAGTATAAGCAGCAGCAGCAAACTTTTTATGCTTAAAATTTCCTACCTGCCAAATATTTTTTAGCAAAGTTTTATGCTTTTTAAAAGTAACTTTTTTCAAGTTTTGTTTTTCTTTTACAGGAAGGAACGAATTAATCGCACGATATATAAAATTAAGGACAGGAAAAACTAGAACAAGAAAACAAGTCAGCTCACATATACAAGTATTAGCAAGAAGAAAACTCAGAGAAATACAGGCTAAATTAAAAGTGGTAAGTAATAACATTGTTTTTAATTTGTTTTTAACAGTAAAAACGTAAAATTAAAGACAAGCAAAAAAGATGTTTTTTCTAAAACTAAAAATAGCAAAAATATAAAAATTGTAATTTTTAAAAGATAATTATTAAAAAAAAATATTTTAAATTTATCCTAACTTACCCTGTATTGCACGTGTGCGTAGATACGCAAGTGGTGAATTAAACAAATTTATGGTCCCTTTAAAATTTAATGCTCATAGCCTTTAATATCTACTTTTACAACGAGTTATATTTATAAGATGTTCGTTAGTAATTTAAAAGATACACACTAAAGTAAATCATAGTTTATAGTCTATTTCAAAGACGGAATAACTATAAAAAAATGCGCATTATAAGAAATGAAAATTGGCGCAAAGGGCTAACTGCCTACGCCAATAAAATAGGAAAAAAAAATAGAAATGAAAAAGGTTTTACGTTTATAGTAGCTTTTTCAAAATACAATACGCCATATTAGTGTGTCGTCACTGAAACCAACAAAGACAAAATCGCATCTTAGTTTCCATGGTTTTGACCTTTTAACTATTACTTCGACAACTACTTTTTGACACGTACTTGTCAAAACTTCATAACCATGGAAACTAAGATGTAATATTGTCTTTGTTGGCTTCATATTTTGTCATCACTAATAAGGCGTATTGTAAGATTGACAAGATAGTTAAATAGTTGCAGAAAACACCTTAAACTTTGTAATTGTAAGAAATTCTATTCAGTTACAAAGTACATACTAAAAATACTTTCATGCATATACCAATTATTTAACTTTGACAGACACATTTAGCAGGTGTCCATTTATACCCATTAAAAATTTGAAATAGCTGCAAAGCAATTAATTAATATTATTGTAATATAAATTATTAAACTGATTAAACAATTTCCTTTAAAAATTAAAATTTTCCATTTTATAGCATTTAAAGTATAAATATACACCTAGTTAATTTTTACGCAACAAAAATATAATTGAAGCAATTAATATAGTATAACCAAGCAGCGCGGCTGCATTCTCCAAGTTTTGCTAACTAGACCATAACCGAGTGACTCACAATAAAAACAATTGTTATCACATCATATTATTTATATCACCAGGTATTAAATATTCAAGCTGTATTACATTACAATATCGTGTTGTACCTTTTAATTTTTCTTATTTTTAGCACGAAATTTCTAAACACTATGATAATAAGCGTAAATATTAGTTTTTATTTTTATCTTTTGTTTTAATAACATTCATTTTATACATTCCGTTTTAAAAAAGATTTATAATTGGAGCCATTAATATTTACACGGACCCTTATTATTAACTTTCATAAATTTATTTATTCCAACCCGAAAATCACAAAGTTTTACAAAATGTGTAATGAAAGTTTACGTAGTTTTATATTAACTTTACTTGGAGTTAATTTAGTCGGTTGGTGTAATTGTAAACAGGAGCAAATCAAGTTAGCAAATATTTTAAAAAGTAGACCAAAATTAAATTTAGTAGATGCAAAAAATAAACGACAAATCCAATTAAAATACTGCTTAAATTTAACAAAGAATGTCGCGAAGCATGGAAACTATGGTAATGTAATGTTGGTTGCCTAAAATCAACATAAACAGCACTTTCTGGTCTTTGCTCAGTGAGTTTATAAGAGTTCATTTTAATTAAAAATTGTGCGTACTAGCAACATATACAAACAAAGCACAAGTTGACAATATTCTAAAGGTACATCAATAAGCGTTTAAATACAAAATTTTGGCAACTTAAAATGCAAAAAAATAGTGCTTCTCAATTGCCAAAACTCGGTATTTAAACGCTTATTGATGGACCTTTGGAAATGTCAACTTGTGCTTTGTTTATTTATGTTGTTAATAAGCAGATTTTTTAATTAAAATAAACTCTTATAAACCCACTGAGCAATGACCACGAAGTGCTGTTTTTTGTTGATTTTAGGCAACCAACGTTTCTAAGCTTCGCGACATTCCCCTTTAAAAGAAAAATCAAACTTAATAGAAGCAAAAAATATACGGCAAAACACCAATTAAAATACTGTATGTTTTCATTAAAATGAAGTATGTTCCTTCAAAGTAAAAGTTGTAAAAAGCGTTTTCAATTACCCCAACTAAACCTAAATACAATATCGTTGTAGAATAACACTATTTCGTAATGAATTTGTGATTTTGGGGAAGGTAGCATGTTAAATATAATTTGGTATGGTGATAGTGGTTATTTGGTTAACAAATAGGATCATGCAACTAAAGAAAAGACTCTCCAATCCATGTCAAGCATGTCTAGTGCACAGATAGTATCGGCCACAACAATGCACAGCAAGCCACCAGGTTTCGGTTTGGGCCTTGGCGGGCATCCTTGTCTTGCATCCCCCTTAGTATCCGCCTCCTATCCAGGAGCGGTAAGTTACTACACACTCGCTAAACCGCCAGCTTTTCTGCTTACAAATGCTTACTAGGTCAAAATAATAATTAAAAAACAGCAATTCTTGCAAAAAATATACAACCTCTAGATTTTGAATGTGTTAGAACATTTATTCAGGAAGCGTAATCCACAAAAGGCACACAAATTAGTGTTTAGGGGGGCCGTGCAAAAATATTTTTCAAATTGACTTATCCATTACCGAGATACGACGTTCTGTCATTTTGACATAAAATCCAATATGGCGGACTTATCGACCAGGTGCGGGGTCGGCTAAGGCAACTACATTTGCTAGAAACTTCGTTTTTTTTAAATACGTAGTATTTAGATTTTAAGTGCCCTAGGGTCGGCACCTTATGGCTTGGGCATCCTGAAAAGGTCCCAAATCATGTCCCAAAGTCAAATTTAGTGTACATCATTTGTCCCTATTATCGAGCCAGCAAAAGGAGTAATTTATTTGAATAAAACTGGATAAGTTTTCTTTCCCTCACCGATTGGTATAATGTAAGAAATGAAAATCCGAAAATACCGAAGATTTTCATTTCTTACTTTGAATAAAACTTACATTTTATAGAATCATACGAAAAATGCATTATAATTTTCAAGAAAAATGTTCAAAATAATATGTTATTTTATTAAAAATAAAAATTAACAATAGGGCCATCAAACGAAGTCTTTCAACCAGGAAAAATGTTCATATTCTTTTTTTTTGTAAAACGGGTGGGTGGGAATACAAAAAAATTGTTTAGTTCTTTTTTTTAGCGAAAAATATAATCTTCAATTTTGTAAAGCATACTTTTTTTTATAAAATTGATATTAACCGACATATTAATTTTTATACCCTCTATTTATTATTAGATTTTTTCAAAAATAATAATTTTCTTTTCGTTCTTAAAGATGCCAAATTTTGACGGAAACCCTGTTTTAGAGTGCCTCGATGTCATTTTGACAATTATTGTCGCCTTATAGAGTGACGACATGCATCATTCTTTCTCTGTCATACAGATAACGTCATCAACGTTTTAGCCAAAGTGACAACAATTACAACTTACAATCACAATTAATGACGTTATCTGTATGACAGAGAAAGAATGATGCATGTCGTCACTCTATAAGGCGACAATAATTGTCAAAATGACATCGAGGCACTCTACCCTGTTTAAGACCTATTAAAAGTTTGCAAAAGGTGCCCCATTAAAAGTAGTTGTTGATTTCCTAGAAGCTATTTTAACCGGATTTTTTAAAAAATGGAAAAAAATTAATAACATTGGAAAGTTTTTTAAATTGCTCCAGAAATTTCCTTAAAAAAAATAAATAAAAATAGAAAAATAAAATCTTGGAAACAATTTACAATCACTTCCGAGTAAACCAAGATTATTAAATGAACAATTTTGCACTACCGAGTAAACCATGTAAATAACTGTCCCTCTAAAAAAAAGGTTCCACATGAAACAAAAACGTAGCTTTTTTGCTGCCATGCCATTGAGCTGTTCTATGTGGGTTTGGCTCGGCTTTCCTAATTTGACTGTAGTTTAAAACTTTGCCAGTTTATTAACTGAAACGCCAAAACTATTGCAATGTATAACATGCTTGAATAAAAAGAACGTACTCCGTTTGGGATAACTTTACAAACTAATTTTTATTTCTTCATGCTGAACAGTGAAACTTTAGTCTTTACTAACATTATTTCATATTCTCTCAAATTAAATGGCTTCTGTGTTTTGTTGTGGCTGCTATTATTAATCAAATAAAAACTTTTTCTGGGATTTTCTTGTCACCTAACTCAAATGTTGTTTACAATTAATATTAAGGGTGCTAATGATTTTTTTCTTTGTTTTTAGCAATTTTGGCAGCCCGGGCTACAACCTGGAACTTCCCAAGAGTAAGTATCTATAAATACCCACTTAGGAGCTAGCAACAAGTAAATCCACGTCATGAACGTTGTCATGATGTTTTGAAAATTACATTATATTTAATAATGTCAAACAGGAAGCGTTTTTTTTTAAATGTCAAAAACATCATAAGTGGGTTAATTTTCTTCGTACAAGAAAATGGATAATATTTGCACATACCAGCCATAACCATATTTTCATTGAAAAAGTTACAGTTTATTTGTTAATGTTGCGCACCCACCCGGATGAACTTGAAACGGAAATTGCTTGAGAAAGCATCCATATCAAGAGGTCTCGTAAGTACCACTGCAAAATTAACGGTTTTTTTGATTACCTAGAACAAACCGTACTCCTTGATATGGTTGCTTTCTCAAACAATTCGCGTTTAAATGATGACATCAGGGTGGCTTATCATTATTTGCAATGATATGTTATATAAGTGGAATGCACTACCTAGTCCATTATGTGAATGTGGTGAATCTCCAGAAACTATTAAACATATTGTAGAGGACTGTCCAAACACCAATTTTGAAGGCGGTTTTTATGAATTACATAATCTGACTCCAAATGTTTTAAATTGGATATCAACCTTGAAACCTCTGTAATTTTTTGGCAATTTATTGTACCTTGTAATTTAACTGGAATGTGACCCTGGTATGCTGGAGTTATTTTTCCCATGGTTTTTCCTCTGGCCCCTCCCCCCGAAGCAGATGCTTTATCAGTATATGAACATTGTCCATGGGCATCCCAAATAGAACATTATTTGTACTTTTTTATATTATTTACAACTTTATTATATTCTTGAATGTTCATATTTGTCACATACCAACCCTTATACCTACTATGACTTGTAATGTTTATTAATAATCATACGAATATATATATTATTTTCAAAAAACAAATGATTTTTAAATACTTTACAGTAAAAAATGTATGCTGCAAATCTTAAAATATCGTATAGAATATATTAAGGAACATTTTTAAACCAATGGTACCCAAAAAAAGTCTTCTATTTTTAATAAAATAATGTTTTAAAAAGGCCAATGTTGTAAACATAGATTTAAAAAAAAATGAACTTTATCTTTGGTCCGTAATGTTGGTAGCCTAAAAAAATTCACGGACAGAATTTTGATTTACTTCTATGAATTGTGACGTAGAACTTGACCGGGCCTACTTCATAAGTTCTAACAGTGTTAACGGCTCAATTTACTTTTACAAAAAAAAAAAGACGATCCCACTTCTGGTGTTTTAAAAAAACGCCACCTGTTAGCAATGCCAGTTTATTGGAGTAAGTCAAGAACTATTAAATAATATGTGATGCTTAATCATGACACAGTTAGATGACATGTTTTTTTTTACCAGCTCTATATCTAATAATTAGCACATAAAAATGGTGATTGGAGCACTGCAGTCGCAGTTCCTCAGAAGAACCATATATCGGCACAGCAAGCCACCACTTTCAAATCAAAAGGGAATCTGTAATTTTTAAAAGATTCCTGTAATTTTAAACATACTTTTTATTTTGAAGGGATTCCGATAGATGCGTTCGTTTCTCTAATAGTTTTTAAATTTTATGCAACTATTTTTAAATGTAACGTTTTGTTAAAATATTCTTATTGCAAAAATACCTCAAAATATGTTTTATGAATGTTTATCTAACTGTTGTTAAATATGTGCTAAACTTAAATTTTTATTTTCTTTTAGTGTGAAACCCTTCCCCCAAGGACCATACCCCACCGGCAAACCTGCCACCGCAGTCTCAGCGGGAGAAGTGGGAGCTCTCCAAGCCCCTCCCCCTCCTGTGTGGGAGGGCCGAGCTATAGCCACCCACAAACTGAGGCTTGTCGAATTCTCCGCGTTTATGGAATCCCAAAATAGAGAGGAATCAGTGAGTATTTAATCCTACTACCTTTCCAGGAATATTCCAAGTCAAACTATTAGCAATGTATTTTCTACGAAATATACTAAAGTCTAAGAACTTGCAACTACGATGTGAATTGATTAACTATTAATAAACTTGCTTAAATAATCCAGATGGGCTCTTTAAACATTTGTAACATAACTTTGCGAATAATTAATCAAAAGAAAATATTCTAAGATTGGTAAACGGAATTTGCAGCCAAGGAATTTTTTTGTATTAAATCTAAATTAATCATTGTTACTTTTCATGGATAATTTTCACAAAGACTGTGGTCCATTTTTTACAGAAAAGTACATAGACCAAGAAATAGATTATTACCTTACTCAATAATAAGTGTTGGCGTGGAAGGACCTCAAAAAACCCCCTTTAATTTGCAACATTAGATCCCGATGGATCTGCACCATTTTTTACAAATAGTTGCTAAATAAGATTTTAAAAAGGTTTCTGCAAAATATATTTCTTTCGAAAAATTCCCTTGCCCCCTAAATGGCCCCCAAAGATTAATATTCAATTATGTTGCCGTTGAATTTACACCATACTTGGTAAACAAATGCAAAATAAGGTTCTAAAATTTCTAAAAAAAATTGTCCCTCTAAGTCCCCTTCCCAAATGGGATGAATTTTTTTAAAAAAAAAGTACTTATGTATAAGTTGTTTAGAACCTTATTCTACATCTGTTTAACAAATTTGGTGTGAATCCAACATAATTGAATATTACACTTTGGGAACGAAGACATTTTTTTAGAGAAATAATTTTTACAGATAGCTTTTTAATAATTTTTTAGCACCTATTTGTAATATTTTGTGCAGATCCATCGTAATCCAATGTTGCAAATTATAGGGGGGCTATCTTGGCCTAATTTGATTTTATTGAATATGCAACCCAATTTAAAAGTTTCCGTTTTTTGTTTAATGCATAATTCCATTTACTAACATTTTATTTTTTTTTCAGTATCAAAGGCATCTATTTGTACATATAGGAGGACCAACATTATCATACACCGATCCATTATTAGAGGTAATTTTTTTGACTGTTTTTTTTTAGTAAATATATTTAAAAAAATGATTAAAATAATAAATGTGTCTAATGAATTCTTTTAATTTCTAGGCAGTGGATGTTCGACAAATATACGATAAATTCCCTGAAAAGAAAGGCGGCCTAAAAGAACTGTACGACAAAGGACCGCAAAATGCCTTCTTCCTTGTCAAATTTTGGGCTGATCTGAATTCGACAAATATTCAAGACGAAGCTGGGGCTTTTTACGGAGTAACGAGCTCGTAAGTTTAATTTTTAAAACAAGATCTTTTGTCATTAAGAAATAATGTTTTTTTATTATTATTTCAACAAATATTTGTTTTCAGATACGAGAGCAACGAAAATATGACAATTACCTGTTCGACCAAAGTTTGCTCGTTCGGCAAACAAGTGGTGGAAAAAGTGGAAACAGAATACGCGAGATACGAAAACGGAAAATTTGTATATAGAATTCATCGAAGCCCTATGTGTGAATATATGATAAATTTCATTCATAAACTTAAACATCTACCTGAAAAATACATGATGAATAGCGTACTAGAAAACTTCACCATTTTACAGGTAAGCCTCATTTAACAACTAAAGACAAAATAATAAAAAGATAATTCCAAGTAGGTACTAATGAAAATTTATTTATATTTACGATACGAGAGTATGAGGTGTTTATTGTAAATGATTCTTAATTCCTTAATATTTCTTTTGGCATTGAACTTAACATTATATTAAGATTAATGAGTATTTACAAAAAAATCATTGAAAAGAACATCTGTTAAATGTATCTATTCTCCACATTATAATTCCTATAACTTATTGTTAGGTAATTTTAATTTATTAAAATAAACAAGACAGAACAAACAATTTTGACCTTTAACTCTCGTTTGATATAGTTCGTTTAATGATTGATTGGAATTATTCCAGATATTTCTAAATTATGTTTACCTTTAGAGGTGAATTAAAAATAAATATTTCTGAAGATCGTTTTATCTCGGGTCGTTGACGATAGATGCCGCATTTCTTAAATAAAAATACGTCACGATAATTCGGAATAATATTTGTTTTATCGAATAAGAAATGGTCCATAAACATATAAAAAAAAAGGAAAATCTGATGAGGTTAGAAATAATTAGGTAATTCTGCAAAAAAAAAAACACTACTACACTATTAAACTCTTTGCAGAAAAATGTCAAAAATAATATTAAATTAGGTTTGATCGTACCTTTTGTAAAATCTTAAATATCCACCATAGGGTACAATAGGCCAAGACAGCTATTAAAAAACATAGCAATTCTTACAAAAAATGTATAAAAGTCAAATTTTTAGATTATCTATTTGGGAAGACACAAAATCAGGCGCGTCGTTAGGTTTTAGTTGTGGGGGGGCCTGGCATGAATGACCTATGGGCCCACTGCGGGGCCCGGGGGCGCCAGCTCCCACCAAAACGCGCCGCAGGCGAAAATTTTTTTTAAGAATTTTTTAGAGACCTATTTTGACATGACCTTAAGATTTCAGGGGGGGCCCGGGCCTAACGACGCGCCTGCACAAAATGCACACAAGTAAGAGTTTAGGGTAGGCGTCGTAGCTCCTCAAAAAGCCCCCTTTAACTTGCAACATAAGAGCACGATGGATCTGCACCAATTTTTACAAATAGGTGCTAAATAAGATTTTAAAAACACATAAAAAAACTATTTCTCTAAAACCCTTCTTCTCATGTGACTCCGAAGAGTAATATTTGATAATGTTGGATTTCACCAAACTTTGCAAACAGATGCAAAATAAGGTGCTTAAAAACTTATACTTAATAACAAAAATTCTTTACCCCCCTTAAGGACTTTCTCAAATACCATTTAAGGCATTTACAAAGCTATTTTTTTTAGAAAAACTGTATTTACCTTATTTTGCTTCTATTTGCAAAGTTTGGTGAAAATCCAACATGATTGAATATTACTTTTTGGGGACCCTTTTGAAAAAGAAGGAATTTTTTTAGAGGAATAATTTTTTGTAGTCGTTTTAAAATTCTATTTAGCACCTATTCGAAAAATTTACAAATTAAAGGATGCTTTTTGGGGTAGCTATCACGCCAACCCTTAACTTTTTTTTGTGTGCATTTTGTGGATTTAACTTCCTAAATAGATGTTACAGCACAAAAAAAATACTAGCTGTTCTATACCTATTTTTTGTAAGAATTGATATGTTTTTTTACTAAGCATTTTAGTCTTGATATTTTCTTTAATTTTAAGATTTTTATTTTTTTGTCTGTAACTAAATTTGTTAGCAGAACGGTTTATCGTCTTATAAACAGAAAACTCAAAATAGTATATTAAAACATTGAGTTTTATAAGGAACGTTTTTTAGCACGCGTCCAGGTTTGGAAAAAGAGCCGCGCAGCGGCGAGTTTTCCAATGGACAAGTGATAAAAAACGCCTTATAAAACGAGTTTTTTATGCTATTTTTTATATTTGCTTCATTTAATTCATTAAAAAGCATTTTTAATTTGAATTAAAAACTTAAGATGAAATTTTGTTTTTTATGACCAACCTTATAGCATAACATTGACATTTTGAAGTAAAAAATAACTTTACTCATTTAATACTGAATGAATAGGCGTTTTTGAGAAAATGTAACCATTGATATCGGTTCTCCAATTCTTCTAGTTATTCCCTCTACAAATGAGTAGGTAATCTCTCTAGTTTGAACACGTTGATTTTCCTAATCCATATTTTGTTTTGTTTGCAGGTGGTAAGCAACAGAGACACACAAGAAACACTGTTATGTACAGCGTACGTATTTGAGGTGTCCACGTCAGGACATGGGGCTCAACACCACATCTACAGGCTAGTGAAAGACTAGCGGGTCTAAGAAGCAGGCCTCCAAGCCTGCCTTCACTTCAGTGCCTACACCTTACAATATTAGTATTATTATCGGTAACATACCTATTAGTACATACTTACTTAGAACCTCTCAATTCTAAGTAACACGGAAAATTTTGCCATTTTTAACCGTTTCATCCATTTATAAATTCATACATTCGATCTCGTTTTCGGTTTAGCACATTCTCAATATCACAAAAAGGAGCAATAATAAGCAATATTCGTACATATTGGTTGGGGTATTCAAGGATATATGTCATACCACCTGTCGTTCAATATACGAACTGACATTACTTCTATTTCTATATTTTATTAAATATAACGTTAATATTCACTTTTATTGCTGACTAAAGCGATACCGTTAGCGAGTAGCCAAATTAATTTTTGTGACGTCACACAACTGGATCTTCCAGAAAATAAGACCTCCAGGATTTAAAAAAATAAATATGAGGGTGCGCCGGCCTGATAAAATGAAGTATGCTTTGCTAAGAATCACTTTTTGTCTGCCAAAAAAATGTGACATTTCTCTTGTTGGAATTGCCAGTACCAAAAAAACAACAAACTGCCGGTTTAAAACATTCAATGTACCAGCTAAAAGATGTGTATAACATTTAAATAGTGGTTTATATTTTCAAATATTCGTAATTAGGGAAGAAAAGACATAATGACCCATTGACAAAGAAACTTTTAATGCAGTCCGTGCATCCAAAACAATGCGGATTATTTTACACACTCACGAAAGTCCTTGTAAATGAGTCATTATTTCCTTTTTTACCTAATTATAAAGTAAAGAATTAAACTCTCTAAATGTTATACTAACTGAGCTAAGAACATTGAACGTTTTAAACCGGCAGTTTGTTGTTTTTTGGTATATTAGCGTTATATTTGTAAGAAATTGGTTGGGGTTACCTAGGAGATCTGTCACACCACCCGTCGTTTCAGATGCTAACTGACATTACTTCTGAATTTTATCAAATATAACGCAAATGTAAAACATTCTACGTACCAGCTAAAAGGTATGTATAACATTTAGAGAGTGTTTTACATCTTTAATTCTTTACAATTAGGTAAAGAAGGAAATTGTGAGTCATTTACAGAAGGATTTTCGTGAATGTTTAAAGTAATCCGCATTTTCTTGGGTGCAAGGATTTGGCATTAAAAGTACCTTTGTAAATGAGTCATTATGTCCTTTTTTACCTATAATTATGAAGAATTAAAGTTGTAAAACACTCCGTAAATGTTATACAAACCATTTAGCTGGTACGTAGAATGTTTAAAATCGGCAGATTGTTGTTTTTTGGTATATTAGCGTTATATGTGATAAAAATATAAAATTCAAAAGTGATTTCAGTTAGCATCTGGAACAACAGATTGTATGAAAGATCTCCTAGGTAACCCCAACCAATTTTTGTACGAATAAGCTCCATACGTGGTTTCTGAAATTAAAATGGTACATTCTGAATTAAATCTACAAAAAGTGTAGTCGGTACTCTCTCTTTAAAAAATAATGGCTTCCTAAAAATTACATTATAAACATTAATTTTTTCTTTTTAATATTGAAAATGTGCTAATGCATCCAAAAATTAAGGTTATGTCACCCTTAATACATAAACTCATGTTTTTGCTTTCATATCATTTACTATAAAAGTTTATGTTTTGTTTTTTATTTTATAGTTTTATTTAACGTCGTACTCTAGTATAGTTTTGATATTGCCAGACTATTTGTTGTAATAACTTGTGTACCACTTTTTGAGTATACAATGCAATACTTTTTTTGATAAGCAGCTTCGGATGAATTGCAAATTTTATCCACTAAATTTTTGTCATCTTTTGATGCATATAAAAATTTATTTAAATATTTTATTTATTTATAGATTATTATTTTACAATTTTTAGATTTTTTAAGGCATATTATTTTAAAAAGTTGTGTTGTGATTTTATTTGAAATGTTAACAACAAATTCAAAATTTGCAGTATTGATTATGACATGAAATTCAACAAATGTGAATAATTACTCAACAAAAAGATTTAAATTATTGTGTTCATTATAAGGCGTCCAAAGTTTTGCCAATTATTTGAGTGTAGATCTTATTTTTAAATTAATTTAAGTAGTCGAAAATGCTTTTGCGGTTTTAAATCATAAACAACATTTTCCCGAAGCCAAGCCTGAAGTATTCCTTTTCATTTGGTTTTTTCTTGTGTGCAATAAAATTGTATTTTATTGTTCATTAGTGCGGTGAATAAAATAGACAAGGAATGTGCAATTTTTTTGTATAACACGTAAAAGCATCTTCGAGCGACTGTAAGTTTAATAAAAGTGGCAATGTTTTGATCTCTAATTTAGTCTTAAAAATTGTGTTGATTAGCATCTGCAATTGGTAGCTTTTATTTTTATAAGGTCTATTTTTCTCATTTTATTATACTTACCTTTAAATTATCTGCACTGGCACCTTATCTTCTGTGAAGATATTGATAATACATGATTGAGGCTGGATTATAACTATAATTTTTGTTACTTAATTTTTTGTATAGGTAGTATAGTAAAATTTCGAACAATAGCTTACTCTAGTTTATACCTTAAAAAGTGATCTATTTTAAAAGTAAAACTAAAAGTGTCAGTGTAAAAATTTGTAAATATTTCTAGAGAAATATGGCGGCTATAAATATTTTTATCGTCTTAATTATACAAATTATAAGGTTCTTAAAGTGTGCTATATTAAATCCATATCTGAAATGCCATATCAACATGGATTTCTTTCATTGAATCTTATACTTTTGCTCTGTATGTGTACAGTATTTTAAAATCATGTTTATAATTTGTATGAAAATTAAAATAATTCATATAATTTTTTTGAATTTTATTGTATAACCCCTCCCTAACTTATAGCTCAAAAGTTAATTTTAGTATTAGTACGTGTGCTCTATTAATTTACGATTATAAAATGAACGAGTGCTTGTTGCATAGTAATGTCCCGCAAAAGTAAGGGTGTTGTCTAATTTAAAGAAAACACCCTTACTTTTAAGGGACATTTTGTATTTAACAAGCAACACAAGCAGTTCTTTTAAAATCGAAAATTTATTAAGAGCACAACGCACAACTAGCACAAGGGATATTTGACACGATTATTTTATTTATAAATACTACTTACCCAAAAAAATAATATTAATTTAATTTAAACACTGAATACGACTAACCAAAAGAACAATTTTTGACAAAATTAACAAAAAATTATAACTTTGACTTTTATCCAGGTAAATTAATTTGCTGTCAGTGTGTGCCAACGGAATAATTTAGCTCAGGTTGTTGCCAACGGGTGATTTCCAGTATAATTCGCAGTAAAATGCTTCAAATTTTGGCAAAAATCTCTAATTTGACATATAAATGAAATAATCATGCATATGGTATGAAATGAAAACATATTCGGTAACTATTTTGCTTTATAGTAAGTTTCTCTTTAATAAATATTCTTAATAAAAATACAATATCTGATATAATAAATTCAACATCTGTCAGAGTATTAAAATATTTCTGCACATACACATATAATAACAAATAAAAATACATTAGTTTACTTACTGAGACATTACTTTTCAACTTTATACTTCAATTAATCATGAGAAACAAAATGCGGTGGTGTAACATTTATTTTGTACATTAAATCTCTCGGCAACTGTGCTTTTTCTTTATTGGTGCGATGGTCACATTACAGAATACCTTTTTTCGACAATTATTTGACAATCATCACAAACTCTCACTGGTTTTGCGTGAGATGGTAATGACATAAAGTTATCTGAGCAGGTGTTACAGAAAATTTCGCCACAATGTCGACAATGGTGCTAAAAATAAGAAAATATCGTTTTTTTAAAAGGGGTCAAATAAATGGCGCATAAATAGTATGGGACGCTCTTGGGGCATTCTCAGGAATCCCTAGAAAATTTAAAAAAAAAATCCATCTGTTATATTCATCGAGAAAAATGCGAACAAAGTTGCATAAGTTCGGCAACACAGTTTGTAAAGTAGGTCTTAAAAACTCATCTAGATTCTTGAGCATACATATTTGCATTAGATCATATTGTCACTGTTGTCAGCTTCATTTTATAAAATTTTGGTAAAATTATATTGATTATAAAAATGTAATTTGACCATTTAAAAGATAAACAAATGGTAAAATAATTTTAGATAGATTGTGCCTTTGTATTTAGCTATTTCTTTCGTTAATATGTACTGTTATCTTCAAGATAAATATAAGCATTTATAGTTTCGCACTTTGGGGCCTCATATCTCCGAGGGTATATGAGATGGATTTTTTTTCAACAATTTTCTAGGGCTTCCTATACATGACGAAACAACGTACCATCGCGTTTAGGGGGCCATTTTTTGGACACCTGTATAAATGACAATAATATTGCACAAGATAAGTAACTACTGTTCGAACGCATCGTATAAATCTTTTAGAGTGAATATTTATTTTCTTACTTAAAGGAATTTCATAAGAATGGCAAAAATGTATCCCTTTACAGGGACTATTTTAAAAATGTTTTTACCTTCCGTCGTTTGATGTTAAATTCTTTTGCGCAAGTTTTACAATGTGTGGCACTTTTATCTTCAACCCAGGTGCCATCAATTCGACTCTTATTAATTTCTTCTTTAAGATCAGCTACTTGTAACTTGGATGAACTTAACTGAGTGCCTAATTCTTCTAACGTATGCTCTTGCTCTAAACATTGTTCTTTTAATGAATAATAATCTTGTTGAAGGGTTGCATATTTCTGCAATACACAAAAAACATTTTTCTAAAAGTACTATTAGACTTAGTGTACGAGAGCTTTTAAAATTTAAGGAGTGGTTTCAGTTGGAGTAATTGTAAACAGGAATAAATAAAAACATCGCTAAACAATTTAAAATTTGTTATGGAAATTTCTGCGTCATTTATTATTCATTAGAATATATTAAAAATGGAGCATAAACGATCGGTGGTGCAATGCTAAAGATAACTCCTTAAAATGACTTCAAGTAAGTATGTGTAAAATGCATTGATTTGCAAACATGTAGCCAAATTTAATTTTGAAATTTACGTTTTGCATATTCTAAATTAAGTATTTGGGCATGTAGTGCTTATAAACACTAATAATTCCAGTTTTGGTTAATTCTGGAGGTTACCTTTTCATAGAAAGACATAATGCATTTTTTTCCTTTATCCCAATTATGTTTTAATATGGAGCAAAGGAAACCGTTATTTTGGGCAATTTAAAAAATCAGATTGTATTTAACCCATAGAAATAGAATGACTAGAAATGAATTGCTTATAATCATAACATTAGCAGTGTGTGGGTGCAAGATCTTTTTAGATCTTGCACCCACAACAACCTAGCTATGCTAGCTTTTTAGCTAGCATAGCTAGGTTCCATTGAAAACGTTTATTTATTTACGTCCACTTACTCATTAGTCCATATAACTTACATTGGGTAAACAAAAGGATCTTGGAACCAAACAATGAATTTTAATGACTTCTCTATTGTAAATATAAAATCTCTTTGATTCAACCTTATAACATTTTTTAGTTTTTAGGAAAGGTTATTTTAAATCTTTTGCATTCCGATAGCACACTCTAAAATGTCGTATCTCGCCAAAATGAAAAATCTAGTTTTTGTGAATTTTCTATTCATTTGAGTGTAATATAGTTGACTGCACACTTTTTTTTGTCCTAATTCAGAAAAGTTGCTTGTTTCCAATTACCCCAAATATTAATGAAAATCAAAAAATCCACAAATAAAAACAGGTTATATTCTAAAAGAATAATCAAAATTAAACCTAATAAAAGCAAAAAATAAGTGACACGACATAAATTAAAATACTGTAAGAAAATCAAAATATTTAAAAAAAAAACGTTACTAAAATCAAAGCATTAAACGCACTTTAATTTACCCCAACTGGACCTAAATCTCAAAATGTTGCTTACTTGTGCTATAATTTTTAAATGCGAAAGTTCTGTCTGTAACTTAGCAATGTGTTCGCGATCTTGTAACATATTGGCTTGTAAAGATATTCGCCATTCTCGTTCGACCTTGAGATCACCTTCAACATTCAGGGCTTGCTCTTCACTTTGAGTAGCCTGTAAATCAAGCTCCCGTCTTAAATGCTCTGCGGAAGCCCTGTTTATTTCACTTTCTCTTAATCTAAAAAAATAAAAAGAGGGTAAAAATTAAAAAATAACATGCAAAAAAAATTAAAATATTAAAAAAAAAATAACAAAAGAAATAATGGCAAACCGACTACAACTTAAAAAAAATAACTGAGGACAAAATTTCATTGAAACACTTTGTCACATAGTGTAATATTTATTTGTATAAGCCAAAAACAGTCTTGTAACAATAAATGGAATAAACAAAGCACAAAGTCAAATATAAAAATGATTAAATTGTAAATTTTTAGAAATGTAAAACATTACATTTTTACCATATAAATAGGATAAGGGACCTATTCTACATAGTTACAATATTAAAACATTTATTAATTATTTTGATAAAAATATTAGGATTATCGATATTGTTATAGTTACTTTTTTAAGTATAGCTGCCGTAGTGAAGGTTTGCCAACATTTCCACTGTTAACGTTAATTGATTTAAAATATAACAAAAATCTACGCTAATTTTTAAAATTGTTTTAAATTAATTTTTAAACAACACTGGATAATTTTGTAAAAAATTCTTTTTTTTTATTTTAATTAATTAATGGCGAAGGCACTTTGGCCCTTTACGCCATATACAGGGTGTTTCCAAAAGTCGTTTCAATAATTTAACCCGAGATTCCTGACCCAAAAATAGTTCGATTAAGCCCCATTTACCTGTATCCAAAAGTGCACCGTTTTCGAGATACAGGCTGTTTTCCAAAACCAAAATTTTTATGTTTTTTTTCATTACTATTAAATGAAACAACATAGAAAAATAAAATTTGGTATAATTGTCTTACTTTTTATGATCGACACAATGGTCGTAAAGAGAAACCCATAGATTTATTCCATAACCTCAAAATGGGACACCTGCGCCCCCTCTTGGGGCATAACTTTTTTTGTATTTGAATTTTGAAAAAATAAATTATTTTATCGGTAAGATACGTTTAATACGAAGAAAAAATTATACCACATTTTTTTTGAAAAAACTAACCCTTCTTCAAAATTATTCACATTTCATAATTTCATGTTGCATTCTACTTTTTGAAATATTTTTGCAATTTTTTTTTCTGGAAAACATAAAACTATTATAAACTAGCGTAAACAAAAAAAACTAGAATTGGTCCCACAATAGGACACTGGGCCCCCTTTTTGGAGCATCGGCCCCCCTTTTTGGGGCTTTTTAAAATATTATTGCAATTTTTTTTTCTTGAAAGCTTAAAACTATTATAAACTAGCGTAAACAAAAAAAAAATTAAATTTGCCCCACAAAAGGACACTGGGCCCCCTTTTGGGGCACTGGACTTTAAATGATGACAATGATGTACTTTTTCTGTAATAAAATCTTCAAACGCCTAGTATTCTTTTCTTTACAAAATAAAAAGATATGTGAGCCCCAAAAAGGGGTCAGGTGCCCCAAAAAGGGGCCCAGTGTCCTATTGTGGGGCCAATTCTAGTTTTTTTTTGTCTACGCTAGTTTATAAGAGTCTTAAGTTTTCAAGAAAAAAAAATTGCAAAAAGATTTCAATAAGCAGAATGCAACATGAAATTATAAAATGTGAATAATTTTGAAAACGGGTTGGTTTTTTCAAAAAAAATGTGGTATAATTTTTTCTTCGTATTAAACGTATCTTACCGATAAAATAATTTATTTTTTCAAAATTCAAATACAAAAAAAGTTATGCCCCAAGAGGGGGCGCAGGTGTCCCATTTTGAGGTTATGTAATAAATCTATGGGTTTCTCTTTGCGACCATTGTGTCGATCATAAAAAGTAAGACAATTATACCAAATTTTGTTTTTCTATGTTGTTGCATTTAATAGTAATGAAAAAAAACATTAAAATTTTGGTTTTGGAAAACAGCCTGTATCTCGAAAACGGTGCACTTTTGGATACAGGTAAATGGGGCTTAATCGAACTATTTTTGGGTCAGGAATCTCGGGTTAAATTATTGAAACGACTTTCGGAAACACCCTGTATATATATTCGTATGATTCTTCTTAAAGTTACAAGAAAATTACAATACGTTGTTCGGTATTGGTGGCGGCAACTTTTGCAAGCCCGGGAGAGTCCTAGGGACATGGTCCGGGCATCTAAGTGACGACTATTTGGACTGCAATATATTCCATTCCAGTGCATGATGAGCCAAACGTTGGCTGTCGTCTTCCATCAATTAATAATAATAAAACATCGTAAAATTTATAAAAATATTGTAAAAGAAAGTAAAAAAAACTTGACATATTTTTGACAAAATTAAAATAAGTAAAATGTGATACCCAAATTTTGTAGATATTTGAATTTTTATCCAGTGTTATTTGTTTTTTTTTACAACAGATAAGCACCCTTCGTATAGAACATATTATAAATACAATAAAAAAAGGTATACCTACTTAATTTCTAGGGTTTGAATGGTATCTGTCATAGAGTGTGCCTTAGATTCTAACTTGGTAACAAGCTCATTCTTATGCTTTAAGGATGCCTCACATTCCTGCAAATTGCATTACAACTTATTAGTAGTCTCAGTCTTTCAATGATATCATTTTGGGTATGTGCAATCCTCTACGAATAGATAGAGAGCTGGCAACAAGAAAAAACACGTCATCGAGCGTTGTCATGATTCTTTGAGCATAATATTTAATATATCTTTACTTCATCCAATGAACTCGAATTGATAACAGGTAGCGTTTTTTAAAAACATCAGAAGTGGGATAGACTTTTAAAGGGTTCTCTGTCCTTGATAAGCACATTTTAAAAGTGGTTGCTCTATTATTAAGTTCTGGTTCGTATGTGTAAATGTCAATTTTTTTGTTCGAAGAAAACGATCCCACATGTTTCTAACATAAAAAAACGCTTTCTGTTTGACCTGCTATTTTGTTGGACAAAGAAAAGTAATATTGCATGTAATTCTCAATAAATCATGACAATGTTAATAACGTGGATTTACATGTTGCAAGCTTCTATACTAAAATATTTGATCAATTTACGATTACTTTTCTAAAACTATTGATTGGCATGAAAATGATTAATTTTGATAATAATTAATAAACAAGAATTAAACCAAACGATTCCTAAATCTTGCTTTAAGGCTGATTTAAATTCACAGATCTTCTAATCTGAGCTGCTAAAAGTTCGTATAAGTCATCTTTGTTGAGCTCCCGTCAATTCTACGAAGTAGCACATCTACATGAGGGCCCCATCATATAGTAAAACTAAATATAGTTTTAAAAACTAGAAAAATAGGGCTGCATCGTATTATGGATTCATATAAGTCGCATATTTCAATGTTTCGAAAATCTGACTTCAAAAATCATTACAATATTTTTGTTTCATGTCAAATTTTCGACATAAAGAATAACCGATTTATATGAAACCATAATACGTCTGTAGCCCAACTTTACTAGTTTTCAAAACTACATTAAGTTTTAATATACGATGGGGCCCTCATGTAGATGTGCTATTTAGTAGAATTCTCATCGGAGATGACTTATTCGAGCTTCTTGGAGCACAGATTAGAAGATCTGTGAATTTTAATCTCTAGCCTTAAAATGTGGTGTTTTTAGCAAGTAATCGTAAATTGCTTGCATTGAAGCATTCTTGCTAAACCAACAAAAAACATCTCCTTATTTTGGCGGTTGCTTGGAATTTTTTCCAAAAGTTTGATTTACAAATTTTGTACCTTTGTCAAAAGAATTTTACACAAACATAACGCATAAAAATTAGCAAAATAACAAAATTTCATTTAGCAAAATCTGGATTCTAACTCTAATCTTTTAAGAAGCACGCTTAGATTAGAATGTTTGAAGAAAATCTCTAAATAGTTACATTAAAGACCGAATAAAAGACCTTATTGTTCTTTAGGACTTTCGCAATCCTTCTCATCAAGGTCTAACTTAACAAAAGATTCAGTAGATTCCGATTCTTTGGTTAATGTTTGCGTTAAACTTTGAGAAGAACTACTCTCAGCAAGTTCCGGTCTAGGTCTAGGATCATGCGGTGGAATAGCAAATTTGTCGTTTTTATCCGGTAGTCTTTTAATCGGTTTTCGATCGTCTTTGATAAGATGATTATACTTTTCTAAATTATTTAGGATTTTGCCGATCTGGCCAGCCTTGGCTTGAAGTCGACTCACCATCTCTCCTTTCTGGGTTAGTTCCATTTCACATTCCTACAACGAGTAGGGAAATTAAAAAAAGAAAGAGGTGTATTTTTGTAAAACGGAGACCTAAGAAATTGTTTTTTGTGTGGCTGGTGCATTCAATAATTAAAGAATTATTAACGTAAATCTTGATTTATAAAAACTTTAAAAATACAATGTCAAACTGCATTTATAAAATTAAAACTGTAGGGTCAGTTAGGGAAAACGTAAACATGGGTAAACGAAAACACCCCCATAAAATTTAAAGTTTTATGAAAATTTGTGTGTTGTTAATTATCCATTAGAATATATTAAAAATGATGCATAAATCCATAATGCATTGCTAAAGATGACTCCTTAAAATAACTTCAAGTAAGTATGTGTAAAATGCATTGATTTGCAAACATGAAGCCAAATTTATTTATGAAATTTACGTTTTGCGTATTCTGAATTCATTAAATATTTGGCCATTTTGTGTTTCTAAACATACTAATAATGCCAGTTTTGGTTAGTTCCTGAGGTTACTTTTTTATATAAAGTCATAATGCGATGATTTCTTTTACCCTAATTTTTTTTTATTTTACTATGGGACAAATGAAAACGCTGTTTTTGGGCAATTTAAAACATTGCTTTCTGTTAAATCTTACTCAAACATTATTTTAGTTTTTAGGACAGTTTATTTTAAATATTTTTCAATTCAATGGCTACACGCTAAAATTTAGTATCTCACAAAAATAAAAAATCTAGCTTTTTGTTGTGTTTATATTCATTAGAGTACAATCTAGTTTTAACATTAATCAAAACGCATTAAATTGACTGCAAAATGTTTTTTTGTCCCACTTCAATTTACATAAAATAAATATCACAAAAGTTTCTTGTTTCCCTCGTTGTTTCCTATTATCCCAAGTTTTAATAAAAATCCAAAACATACAAATATTTTGAAATGCAAACCAAAATATTCTTAAAGCAAATAAACGAAAAGTAAAATAATGTGTTTTCATTTAAGGAAAAATATGCCACAAAATCAAAGTTGTCCAAAGCGTTTTAAATTACCCCAACTGACCCTATAAATTTTTTTTAATATTGTGCCATGTGCCGACGCAAATAACCGACTGATAAATAATTAAAACGCGAATTCAACAAAAAAAAAACGTTCACTAAGCGAAAATTTTGAACATTTTTTGGTATATTGTTTGGAATTGTAAGAAATCCGTATTTTATTGACGCTCTACCTCGATCCTTAGGACCTTTTTATAGTTTAAAAAATGTGTAGAACAAACGAATTAAAACACTTACTTGTAACTTCTTGTACATTTCCAGATTAATAAGCTTAATATCATCCAATTGACGTCGAAGTGAAACTATTGTATCTTGTTTTTCATGAATATCTTTTTCTAATAACTTCATTGCTACTTCCATTTCCGCTTTCAGGCACATCTATAAAAACAAATTTTAGAATCCCAAAATCATTACCAATGGAGCATATATAACATACCACCCGTCGTTTCAGATTTTAACTGAAACATTTAGAGAGTGCTTCACATCTTTAGTTCTTTATAATTAGGTAAAAAAAGAAAATTATGACTCATTTACAAAAGGATTTTCGTGAATGTTTAAAATTATTCGCATTTTCTGTATGCACGAAATTTGCATTAAAAGTACATTTGTAAATGAGTCATTATGCCCTTATTTACCTAATTATGAAGAATTAAGTCGTAAAACACTCTTTTAATGTTATACAAACCTTTTAGATGGTACATAGAATGCTTTAAACCGGCAGTTTGTTGTTTTTTGGTATATTATATTTGATAAAAAAATAAAATTCAGAAGTAACGTCAGTTAGCATCTGGACCGACGAATGGTATGACAGATCTCCTAGGTTACCCCAACCAATTTTTGTACGAATACGCTCCATTTATTTAGATTTTACCTGTAATTCTAATTCCTTGTCCGCTTCCTGTCGTTGTCGCCTTTCCTCATCAAGACGTTGCTTTAGTTCCCCAGCATCTCCATTAACGTGTTTACCATTACTTTCCTTATCAGGAAGAGCTTTAATTTGTACTCCGCTGGACCCAACGCAATATTCTGACACATCTTTACCCAATTCTTGTCTTAGTTGGAGGTTTTCGTCGTAAAGAACTAGTAAACTATTTTTGGCAATGGCTAAATCCTCTTTCATTAGTGCATTTGTCGTGGTGAGAGCTTCTACTTTGGATTGGAGGTTTCCGACTGTCGCTCTATAAAAAAAACAAATTAAAGGTTAGGCATATATTAAAAAACAAACGATCGGCTAGATCAGTGAATGGGTTAGATCAGTTCATAGGTAGAAGATTTGCAGAGTTGATTATTTATGGTTTCTTTTTCTTATAAAACCAACATTTTATGGAATACTCTTTGCAGTAATAACCATACATAACCCAAATGTAATAACCATGAGTAATAAAAAATGCGCATTTTTTTATTTTGTTCAAAAGAATATTAAAACTTAACAATATTATACAATATTAAACAATATCCAAATGGGTGGTGATTCAAAAAAATTATAAGATGCTTTGTACAAAAAAAATCAATCTTTAATCTGATACAATTTTTTTTTTTTGTAAAATTGATTTTTTTTTTTATTAACTTATTTTTACATCGGTCTGTTTCTGCAACTATGGCTTAATACCGATGCTCTGAGTGAGACTACCCCCAACCGAGAAATTTTGTCGTATCCTATCTCAAAGATGGGTAGAGCTCTTTTACGTGCACATGTGCACACGGGACCGCATTTTTTACTTCGTCTTCCGAGCGAAGGCATCACTAGAAACATTTATCCCACCAGTAAATGTTACCAGCAGACTTTTTTCATTGTTGGATCCCTCCCGGGTGTAAAATTGATAATAATCGAAATATGATTTTTTTTTTTACTTTGGGCGTAGTTTTTACTACTTCCTATTGATTTTAATAAAACTTACATTTTATAGAATACTGGGTAAATTATTATTTACAAGAAAAAAGTGCATTTTTTATTTGGGGGTGCTTTCTACCCTTTATTTATTATTAGATTTTTTTTAAAAAACAATAGGGTTCTTTTTCTAAAGGATATTTATTTTTGTAACAAATCTTAAATCAATTCAATTAACCGTTCTTTGGTTATCATGATAACAAACTGCGTTCAAGACGGACAAAAAAAAAGTCTTAAAAGGTCATGAAACGAACGAATCTGCAAATATTTTTGCTTTAAGATGAATATTTTAGAGAAGGTCCGACCAAATTCAATTCTCTTTGACTTTGTCTGCAAAGAGTATAATATGCCTTAGGTAAAAGAAATTAATCAAAGCGATAGTTAAAATAAAAGTGTTTTTCAAGGAATTGTTGAAATTATTTCGTATTTATTTTGCTCAACTTACGTAAGATGCCTGTTTAATTCTTCGATGTAATTTTTCTGATCCAAAACCGTTGACATATGATCGCCCTGTTCATCACTGTTTGGATCTTTGGAATATTGTGTGGCTGAACGAAGATACAATGAGAAATCTATAACACCCTGTGGGCAATCCAAATCTTCCTCCTGTTATAAATACAAACTTTAGTATATTTTAAAATAATTTTAATTCACGCATTTACCTTTACACATAAATTACAATCTATAACGTTTAATCCTACAAGAAGACCAATTATCACAATAGCCTCATCTGCTAACATTAATGCTTCAGGTTCAAAATACTCGACTAATAAGTCATCTTTGTGGTCTATTAGGACTTTCAGGTAGTCTGCAAGTTTTTTCTGCATTAGAGCAATGCGTAGCCAGGCTCGTGCTCTGCCCATATGAGTCCTAAAAAGTAAAAAATGTTTGCACATAGTTTTTAAGCATAAGCAAACTATTGCTGCTAAATTTTTAAACCAAGGTAGATAGATTTTTACCTTGCAATGTGTTGAAACATCTATTTAGGAAACTAAATCAACAAAATGCACACTAATAAGTGTTTAATTTAAACATCATTGAATATTACTCGTCGGGAGCCAACTTTTAAAGACATTTTTTTAAAACCTTATTTAACACCTATTTGTAAAATTTAGTTCAGATCCATTGTAATCTAATGTTACAAATTTAATTAAAGGAGGCTTTTTGGGAGGCTTACACGTCAACCTAAACACTTATTAGTGTGCATTTTGTGGATTTACCTTCCTGAATAGATGCTTTAACACATATATAAAATCTGGCCGTTGTATATTTTTTGATTTTTTTTTGTAACTATATTCGCCATTGCGCATAAAAAATCAAAAATTACAAACCTAACAGTTGGCAAATCTCTAACACTGGCTGTTATATCTTGTGCTTCGGGTGCATATTTTTCGACCATTTGTAAAATGTCCCATAGTTCCTTTTTAGGTCCTAGCAAACCCTAAAAAACAGCAGTTGTATAAAACTATGAATAACATTTTTTTTAGATGTTTGCATAATTTTATTTTATATTGTAATCCTTACCTTTTTTGGGCGTAACCCATGTCGAAGAACATGTTCCAAAACTATAAAAAAATGTTGTAAGGGCATGTGATCAGAATCGAGCATTCTGCCATATTTAAGAGACTGTTCTATAAGTTCTTTTACAACTAGTTTGCTTATGTTTACCAAATTACTTCTTTCTATAGCAGCAGGATCTCGACCTGAAAATAACACAAATATAACTTAATATAAAGATGAATTGTTTGCTGGCAAAGATACACAGAAAACATAGTATTTTTTTTTTGTTAATATGAGAATACATACTGCTTTTAGGAAAATATTTATGTGTTTTTGGATTTTTAAAAACGTAGTAGCATTGATCATTAGATTTTGATTTCTTTTGCAATTTTAAACACCACATTTTAATACAATACGTAGGAGAATACTGACTAATTTTTTAGTAACATATATATAAATATTTTGCACTAATCTAATCGTTATACGATACGACTTCACGGTTACAACAAAATAAAAATAATACAAGGAAAAATGAACAACACTGTTTTAACAATGTTCATACCAAAAGGTTGAACAGGGATTTCCGGAGACGGAGAAGTATAATTTTGAACAACAGAATCCTGCATGTTAAATTCAACATCTTGCAGTTCCTTAAGACAAAGCCACTCTCCATCTACCGATACTCTAAAGTTGCAAAGGTAGATAGTGTCCTGGGCGCCGGCCATTTCTTGCTCCATGGTGCTTCTACCAGGATCGGCTACTTCTTGGACTTTCATTTACTAATTTTTGGTAATACTTATAAACTTTTTAAATATCATTAAAACACTTTTTGGGATGTTCAACACACAGTTTTTGGAATATTTTGCGTAGTTAGTTAATACAGATCAACATGTACAGAATTATTGATTTTGTGCTCCAGAATATTCAGCGGGGGGGAGAAGTGAGCTCATGGGGCGAAGAATCAATACCAAAAGTGCTGCCCTCTATGAGAAGGTTGGGGATAAATGCACCCCATTTGCAGGGTAACAACTAACAAGTTTATATTGCGTTTTAGCATTTTAAATTTTCCATCTGGTACATAATTATCGTAGTCCAATATTTTGCAAAAATCATTTAGTGAAAGAAAAAGTACACTACTTAATTTATCACCCAGTAAAAAAATATAAATTGTTTGTCTTTAACATTAAATTATTATGATAAAAAAATACTAATAATAGCAATTTTAAAAACATTTCTTTTTTATGCAATACACCTTGCAATATGCGATAACAATGTTTGCATAAATCATACCATTAGTAATAAGTAGAACACTTCTTGTCCTCAAAACATTTATATTATAGTGGTTTTTTAGTTTGCGAATAAAAACACTGACATACCTCTTTGCTTCAATGTTTTCCTCAGTCTCGGAAAAGCAACTAATAAACTTGTCCATTGAAAATTATTATAAAAATTTAACGAAGGGGATCTTGAAATATTTTCATTTGCAGGAGTAGAAAATGTTGGCGAATCTTCACTACTAGCAGCCATTTTTAAAACTGTCACAACAATGACACGGAGTAAATCAGCTGTTTGTTGCCACGAAGTATTGTGTAAAGGCGCATTCACGAAATTTGATCCTACAAACCTTGTTAAGTGTTCTTGGCTACAAACAAAAACAACAATATCCTTTACGTTATGCATCATGTAAACAGAGGTTTGGTCACGGAGATTTTAATAAACTGCGGAGCGTTGTCATTTTGACATTTAACGTTTTTTAGGTTAGAAAATTCAGTTTGCTTCGTTATCTCACTGTTTGTAAACAAGATTTTAAACAATTTTATCTTTTTATTTATTTATCTTCTAGTTATTTAAAATAAACATGCGGAACATTTTCTTGATCTTCTTTATCATTGTATTTGCATTAGTACAAAAAAGTAAGTATCCTTTAATAATTTTAATGTTTTTTTTGTGGGTGTGGTTAATTAGAACTTATTAGTCATAAACTAATATTTTCAACAATTTTTTAGATTCAGCATTATGGTGCTATGACTGTGTTTCCACCCAACCTGGATGTGGAACTAAATTGAATTGGTTGTGGCATTGGACGAAAATATGCCCGGAAGACAAAGATGTTTGTGTTAAAATTTTAGAAAAGAAGGAAGGTGACACGGTGATAACTAGAGGATGCTTAAGTTCTTTCATTGGCATAAGGACAGATATCCCCGCTGACCGTTACGAGGGCTGCAGGCCAGCAGCTAAAGATGTAAAATTGGCAAATTACGTGAATAACACTATTAAGGAACTGGACATTTACAGGTAAGCGCCAATTCTCCATAAAGAAATTACGTTTCACTGTATAAGGTAGAGTATTTTTTTTTATTTTAAAAATCTGTTTATTTTTTTGTGTAGAAATTACTACGACTCAACCGAATGGTGCTTTTGTTTTCTTGATCACCGTTGCAATACAGCTGGAATCAGTTATTCATCTTTAGTGCTGACTCTATTACTGACCATTTTTAGTGTGTTTGCGTATTTGTAAATGAAAAAAAATAACGAAGGAATGACAAAAAAAATGCAACTTTTTGTATTTTGGATAATTATTTTAAAAGTATTTTACAGTTGCAGCAAAATTACCTAATAATTAGGTAAATACAATGTAAATATATAGTGTAAAATAGGGTAAACTCTGAAATATTAGGAGGCCCATCTCGGATGGGCATAAATTATAGGTACTCATTTTTACAGACCTATGGGTTCACAAAACCATTCCAACTAAAATTCTCTTTTAATTTTGTAGCATTTAACTTTGTGCCTTCCATTATTTTAATTTAAACGATAATCTGAACAAAATTTTTATGCATTTACAAATTATTCAAAATTTTAAATTAAAATGTTAGATGAGATGATTCTGGTTAAAATTATGTATATGTGAAAAGCAAGAAAAATATCCCTCATGTTTATTAAAAGTATTACAATCGCCCTAAAAGAAAGTAAGTGTTTTTATTGTAGCAGCTATTAGCAGATAAGGGTAAAATAATCCGTCCATTAATAAGTGATACGATATTTTAGGATTTCTTTTTTACTTATGATAAAATGTGCAAATAATTAACAATATTGATTTTAATAATTAACTCAAATTAGGTATACACTTTTTAGGTCAGCTTTTATTTTTTGTATAAATAATTTTTATATACTTTTAAGTTGGTACACTTTTTGTCCTAATAAAATAGTTTTTTTTAACAAAATTTAATGATGTTTTTCATTTCTTCGCTGGTAGTTTAAAAAAAAATTTGTTTATTTAATAAACAAAAACGATACTGTTAACATCGTAACGTAAATTTAAAAAAATGTATTTATTTAAAAAAGTAATGGCCATTAGTTTTAGGTGGAAGATGCACGAAATAAAATTCAACAATTATTGAGATCCATTTCTAATTTTATTCTTTCAACACTACAAGAAATAATTTTATACAATTAATCTACCTATTATTATATTGTATAAAAATACAATTATGACACACAAAATAAATACTATACTATTTCTCTGGACGGAATGACTAGATAATTAGATAAGTACACTTTTTTGATTTTTCCATCATGATAAACATTAAGAGTTAATACAGGTTTATTATAATTCTAGATGCATAAATAACAAACTTAACTAAAAAAAAATTACAACATGCTTTTATATTTCACTTAATTAAATTGAGTTAAAACAATTTCGTAAAGGAGAACTGAAATTTGAGCGTTTGATATTTTTTATTCTTTTTGGAGTTCGTAGTATTCAAAAGACATGTCGTCGTCGTAGATTCCGTGTCCGTTTATTATTTCAGCTTCGGCCAAGTTTAGACCAAGGGTATTTGGATTTAAATCAGTGATCAAAAAGTCTCCTCCTAGGCCACATTCTTGGACGATTTGCTGTTTGGGGACCGGGGGCGAGAGAAAATCTGTGAAATAAAGGGGGATAATTATTGTTACAAAACATAACATTATTAGTAATAGTACGAGAGCTGGCAACCAAAACCACACATCATCGAACGTTGTCATGATTTTTTGTGCATTACATTATATTTAATATTTGTTAACTTTTGTCCAATACACTAACAGCGCTAACAGGTAGCGATCCACATAAGTGGATTTTTTTTTAGGAAATAAAATAACATTTGCAAATATGAGCCTTAACACTGCCAGACAATTATTAAGTGAAAATTTTCAATTTTGTGTAATCTGTAGACTTTTAAATGTGTAAAATAAGAAATTTTTCTTATATGGCTTTCCATCCTTGAAAAGCACATTTGAAAAACGATTAACCCATCATAAAGGGTTGGCAGGGTTATAGCTCGAAGGTGCAAAAATTATTTTTTTGTACGAAGAAAACGATCCCACTTATGATGTTTTTTACCTTTCAAAAAAAGAAAGTTACCTGTTTGGCCTGCCATTTTGTTGGATTAAGAAAAGTTATATCAACTATTATGTAATATCAAAAAATCATTAAAAATTTAATTATGTGGATTTTCATGTTGATAGCTCATATACTAACAAAGCATAGGTATGGTTTTTTTATGGTAATGTTTGTTGTGGTTAAAGTTTTTTATGAAATTAACGTGAATAACAAGTGGGAGTCTGCTGCTTTTGTAATGTTTTTATTTGTTTCATGTTATGAAAGAAAAACATACCTAGAGAAACTGGAAGTTTGGCAAGAATAGAAAGAAACATTAGATTTTTAAAAACAACTACTTTTTATCTTGACCATCTCTTTATACTAGAGTGCTTTCAAAAAATGAAAGAATATTTACCTTCTAGTCCATGAGGAACGTCAAGCACATTAATGAATTCAACTTCGATATTTTGCTTTTGTCTAGAACAGGCGTTGGTCTAAAACAGTAACAAAAATGTATAATTGATGCTTATTAAAATAGGTAATTATTATTCTTACATCATATTCATTATTAAAAGTTTCTTCTAAAATACTTGCGGTGGCCGCTTCTAACTCTTTCTCTAGATCTTCTGTTTCGGTGTTTCTTCGTTCTTTTGTGGCTTGAATAAATTGTTCCATTCTTTGTTTCTACAAATAGATTATATGAAAAGTTTTTTTTATTAAATAAAATAGTAAATAAATGAAATAAATTATAAAAAATAGGTTTTTTGGTGAAAGTTCAAGAAAGAATATTTGGAGAAATAATGATTTGCAAGAAATTATTTTGGTGCTAAATTTATTATGAACCTTATAAAATGTTTTTAGTAAAAGTTGTAAAGTGTACAGGTTTTCGGAAAGTAAAAAATATTGACCTAAAAAAAAGGGCTCTTTGGTGAAAATTCAAAGACAAATATTTTAGGAAATAATGATTTGCAAGAAATTATTTTAGTTATAATTTCATTATCCACTTTATAAAATGCTTTTAGTAAAAGTTTAAAAGTGTACAGGTTTTCAGAAAGTGAAAAATAATGAACTCGTAAAAAAAGGGTTTTTGGAGAAAGTTCAAAGAATAATATTTTTAGAAATAATGAATGGCAAGAAATTATTTTGGTGCTAAATTCATTATGCACCTTACAAAATGTTTTTGGTAAATGTTTAAAAGCGAACTATGTTTTCGAAAAGTATAAAATATTGAACTTGTACAAAAAAGGGTTTTTGGTGAAAATTCAAAGAAAAATATTTTAAGAAATAATGATTTGCAAGAAATTATTTTAGTTATGGATTCATTATCCACCTTATAAAATGCTTTAAGTAAAAGTTTAAAAGTGTGCAGGTTTATGAAAAGTGAAAAATATTGAACTTGTAAAAAAAGGGTTCTTTGGTGAACGTTCAAAGAAAAATATTTTGAGAAATAATGATTTGCAAAAAATTATTTTGGTTATAAATCCATTATGCACCTTATAAAGTGTTTTAAGTAAAAGTTTTAAAGCATAGAAAGAGAAAAGTAAAAAATATTAAACTTTTTTTCATGAAAGTTGAAGAAAAAAAATATTTTGAAAATAATGATTTGCAAGAATTCCTTTACTTTACCGCAATCCCCACAAAATCAATAAGACTTAAAAATTAATTTAACTTACGATTTGCATCGTTTTCTTATCGTCTTTCTGTGCGATTGTCCAAAGATGCCCAGCTCCATGAACAGCTTTATTTCCTTTTCGAAAATGTGGATTTATAGATAAATTGTGCCTTACAGAATTCTTCCACCTGTCGTCATTTTGTTTGTAAAATGGAAAATGCTCTCTGCAACAAACAGTATACGATTCATAAAAGTACAGAGGTTTTTTTTTACCTTTCAAAAGTTTTAAAGTAAGGCAACCTTTTTTTAAAAGGTTTTTTTTAAACCGTTAACATTATTCACCGGAACCAAAATCAATGATACTAAAATATACATTTCCAAATGTGTCAAAAACACCTTTCCATAAAGAATAAGCACCATGACACCCTTTTACTAATGTTGATAGAAAAGTAGGTGCGCATAATATTTTAAACATTCCTCCCCTACGTTAAACCCCAATTTTGATATAGTAATTCTAATAAATAAATTGTGCAACCACCGTTAAATTCAAATACGCATTGGAATAGATGGGACAATTACAATAATTGCTAGCGATTATCACGTCGTATGTAGGAAATGGATCAGTGGTCACACACGCAGGTGCCCAAATAAAATATTTGCACGAAGGGAAAATGATTTAAAGTAAATTTAAGAAAGGATTTAGTTTTAGACAGAAAGATTTCATGAACAATTTTCAGAAAAAAAATAATATCTTGTTTTCAAAAATGTTTCCTTGTTCTTTTAAAATTAAAAAACGGAATATTTTAAATACAAAATAAGCCACTTTATTGGGGACCTTTTTATTAATTTTTTTATCCAAAACAATTCCTGAAACTATATTAAAGACGCAAAATTGAAAATATAGTTCACGTGTGCCTCTCCACAGGTTTCAAAGTCAATGTTGTGCCTGGCACAGAACTATTACCATACATTTACAAAATCAAAGAATCATACAAGTAGCATAATTCACTTTTATTTCATTGTATGCATTAAATGCATAAAAGGCCACCCTTATAAATAAGAAGACACTTATTTTCAAACAATAGGTCATTACTTTACAATGCAACTTTATTAGCAACTAAAACTTAAATTAGTGTGAGTATTTAATTTAAAAAAAAAAGCATTTTTATTAAACTTAACTTAACATTTTTTTTTATTGGCTTGACATTGACATTTTGAAGTAAAAAGTAAATTTAAGTCAGAAATTTTGAACAAGAGCGGGTTAGATCAGTGTAAGGGATAGATCATTTAAAAAGTTAAACTTCGCAGATAGCTCATTTTTTATGACTATTTTTACATAATTCTGTGGTAGGGAGGCAAAACGGGATAAGTATATTTGACATTTAAAAAAATGTGTTTTTCGGACACCGAATTTTAATGGAAACATTTAGATATTTACAATTTGGATCAGCCATATACGTACTTTGAAATCTATTTTTTCAGCTAGCTTCTCACTATTGCATTGTTATTGTTTAATATTTGTAAGAAAATCATTTTTATAGTGACGTGTACAAATGACAGTTTTATACTTATCCCCTTTTGCCTATTTACCACAGAATTGTTACACATTCTATATTATACTCTTCGCAGTAGATGATTAAAAAGATGCATTTTTTATTTTAGTGAAAGAAACGTAAAACTTATTTTTTTTGCAAACGGGTGGGGATACAAAAAAATTACCAAATGTTTTTTATATTATAGGAAAAAATACAATCAGTAATTTTATTAAGAATATTTTTTTTTGTAAAGTTGGTATTAACAAAAATATAAATTTTTTTCTACTTTGGGGGTGTTTTTCAACATTTATTAATTGATTTTTTCCAAAAACAATAGGGCTTTTCCTCTAAATGAGATTGATTTTTGTGTTATATCTCAAGTCGATCCGATAAACCGTTCTTGAGTTTTGGTGGTCACAAATTTCGTTACAGACGGACAAAAAATAAAAGTCTTAAAAAATCATGAAACAAACGAATATGTAAAAAGGTTTGCTCTAGGACGAATATAAACGATTTTAGAGAAAGTCCGACCAATCGCAATATACTCTTCGACTTTGTCTGCGAAGAGTATAATAATGACATTTGTAAACTTTACTCAATTAATACTGAATGAATAGGCGTTTTTGAAAAAATGTAACCGTTGATATCGTTTCTTCAATTCTTCTAGTTATTGCCTCTATAAAAAAACTATGTCCCCCGATAGTTTATAATAGTAAAATTTGGAAATAAAAAGTAACTTGCAAGGGAAAAATTCATCTTTCTGCATCTGGAAAATCTTGTGTTTAATAATAAGGCAATTCAGCAACCAAACATCCAAATTTTGAGTTTCATAATGTGCTTATTATAGAACGCAAATATAAAAAGCTATTTTGGCGCTATTTTAGACGACGCGGCTTAAGAAAAAAAGCATATACCTTGCTTAATAAGAAACAGAAAATTATAATTATAGACAAAAGGGTAGCAGAAAGGTCAAATAATTCCAATTTTTATTACCTATAATTATGTGAAGTAACACATTGGGCAGTAAGTATTGAAGCATGACGATCGTTTAAGCAGGCTAATTGTCCAAAACGCCAACGAGCAGGATCATGTCAACGGAATAAACATCTATCAACATAGCTAAGGGTTGGGGGAGTTTCTAGTACAAAGCAATCACCCTCAGCAGGTGGGAAACTTTCATGAAGATAGGGTAAAGTACAGAAGTTTGGAGATTGGGTAAGGAAATGCAGTGACGTAGCGAAATTATTTCCTGTGCATTTTAAATCTTTAATTAAAATTTCATTTCTTATTACCAAGAAGAAAAACACTAAAGAGGTTTTGAAAGTAGAGAGTTAAAAGTAAAATCAATAAATAGGCCAAGATAGAAAAAAACAAAGCATTTTTACAAAAATATAATATATGTACAACAGCCAGATTTTTTTGGTATTAGAACATCTATTCATGAAGCTGAATCCACAAAATGCTCACAAAAAGAGTTTAGAGATCTCGCGAGTAGCTCCCCAAAAAGCCCCATTTAATTTGCAACATTAGATCACGATGGATTTGCACCAAATTTTACAAATAGTTGCTAAATAAAATTTTAAACAGACATTTGAAAAAATTATTTCTTTAAAAAAATTTTTTAATTAGGTTGGATTTACATCAAAGCATCAAACTTTGCAAATAGATGGAAAATGAGGTTCTAAAAACTTATATTTAATTCTTTTCTCGAAAAATGTCTATAACTCTCTAAAGGCCCCTTCTCAAATGGGATAAAGGAATTTTTTAAGAAAGAAAGTATTAAGTATACTGTATAAGTTGTTTAAAACCTTATTTTGCATTTTTTTACTAAGTTTGGTGTAAATCCAACGATATTAAAAGTTACTCTTCCTCTTCGGGGGCCATTTAGGGGGCAAAGGAATAATTTTTTAAACAATCTTTTTTAAATCTTATTTAGCACCTATTAGTAAAATTTGGTGCAGATCCATCGTTATCTAATGTTACAAATTAAAGGTGGATTTTTAGGGGACTACCAGGCCAACCCTAAACTCTTAATATTTATGTGCATTTTGTGGATTTAGCTTCCTGAATAGATGTTATAACACATACAGGGTGTTCAAAAATTGGCGCATAAACGGTACGTTATTGGGGTATGTCTAGTGATCCCAAGAAATTTGTTTAAAAATGTCCATCTCATATAATCTTGGAGATATAAGGCCCCAAAGTGCAAAACTCACGAACGCTCATATCTTGAAAATATCAGCACATATAACGAAAAAAATGGTTTAAGGATGTATTGGATGGTTTGCAAAAACAATGAGAAATTGATAAAAATTGCACACAAGGTTTCTATTATCAATATAAAGCTTCCCTAAAAATTTTAATTCGGTTTACTAACCCGTTTCAGAAAAAACACGGGTTAAAGTTTATAATGTTTTTTTGTAAATTTTTTAGAAATCCTAAGGAATTTCGTTATAGTCTCGATTAATTTGGGTAAAAGGATTAGTAACTAATAGTTTAAATCATCAAGCATCATTGCACCATTTCGTCAGTCGAGTATTGGTTTGTTCTATCTCCTCTAGCTAAAATTTTACAGGAGAGGCGTTTAAGTGTTCTAAAGCGTGCCAATTGTTTATTTTTTGTGGTAAAAAAGTCATTTTTTTTTCCAGATATTGCTTTAGCCCTTTCAATATATTTTAATTGTTTAAATTTGCCCTAAATATTTCCAATTTTTAGTAAAAAAATAAAATTTATTTGGAGATAGAACAAAATATCTTAAAATCAATGTTGTGAAAATATTTTTATGGAGATAGCACATTCGTGTTACTGTAAGGTGGAGTTAGAACAAAACAATAATGGATAAATAACATTTCTTATTTGAAATAGAACCATATAAAGTTTATTAAAAAATTTAACCACAGCAAAAAACAGGACCTTTTTTACAAAAAAATTTTTTATAATATAACTACCAAAAATGTATCATGTGTATCTGTTTTTTTTTTTTTTCTTTATAAAGAATATTAATAAAAATGTAAGGAAAAAATCCCAAAAGAATAAGCTAATTTTGACTTTATACTTTATATTTCTTAAAAAATTAGCAGAAATTGTTTCTCGATCATTTATTTTATATACACAAAAGATTTCTTTAATTTTTGACTTCATTTTTGATAATAGTTTCAAGAAAATAGGGGAAAATTTCTATTCAGTAAAATGGATATAGGACAAACCAATACTGTTTCAGTGTTTCCGCTAAAGTATTGCACCGTAAGGAGTTAGGACAAAATAAGACGTTGCATATTCGACATATCACAAACCAATATTGGCATTACTATTTCATTACGAATACATTTAATACGGTTGATAGACTAAAAATGAAATTGTAAGACAGATTATGCACATAGCACAAACCAATATTAGAAAACTTTATTTTTAAGTGGAGATAGAGCAAGTTATTTTTGTTAATAACAAAAAAAATGAATTTTTTTTGTTTAAATAAATTAAACGGGTTACAAGGATTCCAAATATGTAAAAACCTCATTTTCGACAAAAAGTGGAGTTAGAACAAACCAATACTGGGCCGACGATTTGTTTATTTTTTAAATGATCGAATTACATTTCTAAAACCAATTTACCAAATTTTAATGAAATGAAGCTGACAACAATGTCAATAAAATCTAGTGTTGTGAGTAGGTTTTTTTACCGGTTTTTTTACTGGTTTTTTTACCGGTTTCTTTACCGGTCAAAAATGATTTTGACCGGTCAATTATGCTAAAAATGATTCTAAGGCTAAAATAATGGTAAGAAGAAGAAGAAATGGCTGTCTACTGTCAATTTTTGATTCGTTTTAAGGGGGGTTCTGTAAATATACTTTTATTTGTTTAAAAAACTAAAACAAAAATAATAAAAAAATCGACAATGCGAAATTAAGTTATTGAAATTAATTTGCGAATTTATCTTAGTTTTATATTTATGTAATTACCAATGCAGACAAATGTATAGCGACATCTTGATTTTTTAAGATTTTTTTACAAATTTTGGTAAATGTGGGCAAAAAAATTACACGTATTTGGTCATTTTAGAATACCCTAGGCAAAATACATCCATTTTTTAAATGAAAAAATAAATCATTTTTTACCGGTTTTTTTACCGGTAAATAAACCTGTCAATTATGCTAACTACGTTTTTGACCGGTAAATTAACATCACTAATAAAATCTAATGCAAAAGTGTATAATAAAGACTCATAAATGGTATTTTTAGATGCATTTTCCCGAATTTATGCAACTTTGTACGCAATTTCCCCAATGAATAAACAGATGGATCTTTTTTACCAATACCAGGAATCCCTACGCATGCCCCAAAGGCCAAAACTGTATAAAAAAATCGGGCTGTTAAATGTTTTTTGTAAGATAAAAAATTATCTATTTTGGCCTACGAGTAGTGTGGGAGTTGGTCGGTAGCGACCAAAAATTATTAATAAATTCATGTTTTTAAATGTGGTTCTTAAAGTCTTAGATTCCTAATGAAAAAAATAAATCGATACAACCCAACAAACCCTTATGCAAATAAACTCCTCCAAAACATAAAAAGATTAATAATAATTATTATAACTGTGCCACTGGAGCTAAAATCAACGTCGGAGATGGGAAATGAAACCAGGGGAGGACTGCATGTCTTTCATCTTTGGAAAACCGTCCGTACCTGGCACGAAATATTGACAATTTAACCAACTAGCGCTTTACCACCACTAAAAAGAAACTTTGCTTTGGTTTATGTCCCTATAAATTCAAAACGATATCGTTGATTTTACCGCATGTAAATTTACCTGAGGTTTTAACGGCTTTAATAAAATATGCCTTGTTTATGTTTATTCTGGGAAACAAATAGATTTGGTAAAAGCGTTCAAAAGCGTTGTAAAAATACAAGATCGTCATACATAATAGTCTACGCAATGCAGATAAGTTTCATTTTTATTTTTTTACTTACGAAATCCAATTGTAAATCCCCGAAACAGTCAATTCGCCTTTTTCACTTAAGGCATTTTCTATCAGCTCGGTGTACGTAAATGGTGGTTTCTTGGGTCCTGAATAACGGGGATTTGCTGGTTTACTTCCATAGCCATTTCCAAAATTTGATTTTGCATCACCCTTTACAAAAATAATAATTTATTAACGAATTTTTAGGCGAAGTGTCGTATTTTAATTTTTTCTAAAAAGGCTGTTTGCATACCGCCAAATTTCTTGAAAATCGCTAACTTAAAGCTATGAATTGGCATTGCTGACCACATTTAAAAAACATTTGACAAAAATGGTTATTGTAGTGCCCCATTTCTGATATAATGGGGTTCCAATAATTAAAAATTAGTTTTAACAACCTTTACTGGGTTTTTTGCACAATTCTGATAAGCTGCCAGTCGACTTTTTAATAGTGCGTTTCATTTATGAAATTTTTTTTTCATTTTGAATTACAGTTACTTGAAAAAAACGCCCCACAAATATTGAGCAAAAGTATGGCGTTCTAAGGGAGAATATCTATATTTTTTCTCGCATCTTTTTACACAAAACAGAAATTAATGTCGTTTTGCTTAATTACCTCACTAGTTTTGCTCAATATTTGTAAGGCCTTCATTCTTAGTTACTAATAGAAAAATTTCTTTACAAATGAAGAACTAATGAATAGGAGCCTGGCTGCCTATCAAAATTTTGTAAAAACCTAGTTAAGGGTGTTAAAACTAATTTTTAATTTATTAAGCCCTATTATTTCAGAAATAGGGCACACTACGATAACCATTTTTGGCAAATATATTTAAAATGGGATCAGCAAGCTGCATTTTTAATTTCAAAGCAAGTTAACGTCAACGATTTTTATTTTTTCCGATATGCGAACTGTTAGATTCGTTTATGTTTAACAGTTTCTTTATTGAAAAAAAAAATGTGCAAAGTTCGCTCAATAAAATAAATAAATTAAATTTTATGCAGGTTCACTAGGAATACCTTTATTTTAATTTTTACTTACAGAGAAATTCATGAAGTCATCGTTTCTTGTTATTCCAAAATCGGAAGGATATTGTGAAGATATTTCTTGACTATCTGCTGAAAACAAACAAGTGTCTCTAAAACTGAATACATTTTTTTTGTTTCCAATTATCCCAAGTACGGACCCTAATTTATTTGCAAAAATAATAAAAATCAGATATCTCATTTTTATAAAGACATCAAGCGGGCGCTGTTAAAAGTATTTTTTTCCAAGCCACCCGTGCTTTTTTTACAAACGTCAGGCTGACAATAATATAATTTTGACATTTCAAAAATGTTTTAAATTTTTATTTACAGCCAAGAAACTCAACATATTCCTGAAATTTGTCAAAAACTACAACTTGAAAAATGGAAGGTGCAAAATTAAAATATTTATCAAATGAAAAATAAACAAGACGTTTTGATTTCTAAAATAATAAAATAAATGCGAAACAAGTTTTGTAAATAATTCTTATCCCTAGGCAATTATTTATAAAACAGGTGAAACTGTAAATAAACAGTTCTTGTAGTTTATTTGTGTCGAATTTACGCGGGAAAAAACATTGTGTATAAACTTGAAATATTAGCATAAAAAATACTTTGCACGTTTTCGTGGAGAAATGACCTACCTGGAACTGGAGGCAGCTCGTGAATTTTGTAATTCAAAAGCCAGGAAAGATTCCCGTCAGCACAATCCGCTTCGATTCCGCTATCGGAGCCCCTTGGACTGGGGTTTATAAAATCCCTGTAGTCGAGGCACCCTACGTCGTTGTACCCATTGCAAGAATTCTGTAGAATTTGGATTTCTTCGCTCTTCAAGTTATGCATCTCAGCAACGATAGTGGGAATCTTATTGGAAGTATCCCAACATCCATTTACAAGCGCGATTTGCAACTAGAAAGTTATAAAAACATAACTGAATGTGTGCGGCACCTCGGCTAGCATCGCGGCTCAATGGTCTAGGGGTATGATTCTCGCTTTGGGTGCGAGAGGTCCCGGGTTCAAATCCCGGTTGAGCCCAAGTTTTTTGCCTTTTTTACAGAATACTAACCTCATCCACGATCTGACTATTGGTATTTTCCTTTTTGATAGCGATTTGTGGAAAGTATCCAATGTTCGTGAGTGATTTACGATTTCTTGACACTGGCAAATCTGCGTCTTGCAAATATGTTTGCGAAACGATTCTTCCGGGCTCAGACCTATCACAGTAAGTAACAACTTCTTTTTTTATCTTTTCTGGAGGAATTAATGCAAAGTTATCCCGTACAATCACTTGGTGGCTGCTAGTATTCATTTTTAAGACTAAACTTTTTAAAAGCTTAACACAAACAACTTCTTGAATAATTTTGAATCGCGCTCATATATTTCTGCACTTTTGTTCTTTGCTTTTATTTAAATATCTAGCAGAAACAAGAAAAATCTTTTGCAAAATTTATTCTAAGTAGAATTTAATTTAAATTTTGACATGTAGCTACTTAGATTGAATTGAAATAATGCGAATAATTTGTTGAGCAAAATTCGATTCAGCAAAATTTTATCAGTAAATTTATGTGCATACATATACCATCCTTTTTTTAAACATTTCTATTTTTTTAGTTAGCCAATAAGTTTTAGCATTAATGGTTATTTCAATTTGTATTGTTTTATTTGCTCTAAAAAAAATCCTGCGTCCCTTTTAATTTGCCACATTAAATCACGATGAAACTGCGTCAAATTTTACAAATATGTCGTAAAAAAGATTTTAAAAAGGTTTGTGCAAAAATCATTGCTATAAAAAAATGTTCGCCCTCTAAATGGTTCCCGAAGGGCGAAGAGTAATATTCAATGATGTTGGATTTACACCAAACTTTGCAAATAGATGCAAAACAAGGCTCTAAAAAACCAATTTTTTTTTAATATGCGTTAATTATTAGACAACGAAAGATAGCCTGTATTTTTTTAAGTTTATTGTAAAAACTAAAAAGTTGTTTAAAGGGCTCTTTTCAACCACATTTTATCCGAACCGCTGCGCTATTTAAAAAGAAATAAAACAAATATTTACCTTTACTTATTTGCGATTTTCCTTGAAAAGTAATTCACTTATTATTAGTTATTCGTTTCTGAACAAATGTTTCTTATTTTTATAATACCACGTTAACAATAAACAACATAAGTATGCACTTTCTGAAGGTCTTCTTCAAATAATAGAAAAAGCTGCATACATCCCTGCAACTTTAAACCAACCCCTAGACTAGGTAGAAACTACCCCATTGGCTCTAAAACGCACGCCCCCTTAAGGGCGAGCGCTTCTATTAGTAGATATAATTTCAATAAAAATGCTTTGGTTTCGTGTGCACGAAATTACAAAAGGATAGAATTTTATTTTTGTGGATAACTACGTCTTGGGCATTGTTCATAATCCATAATTTAACTAGGAATAAAGAAAAATAAAAGTGGGAAGAGGGGGTCTTTTGTCAAAGCGTAGATATACTAAACTTTTTAATGAAATACCTATTTTGAAGCTATTTAGTGGTCGTAAAATGATTTTTCTATTGCGCATTATTTGGCGGGGCTGCTATACACCCCGGACCCTCCGCAGTGCCTAATTTCCCTCCTAACATATCTTTCTATTTATACGATATACTATTAGATAAGTAAGCAGAGTTTGGTTTTTATCTTGATTTTTATGGAAAGGTATTGCAAAATAACAACACAGAAAATTGCCCAGAGTTATGCCCAACATAATTAACACATTATTTCATTTCTTGTCGGATTAATAAAACTAAGAATTACTTACCTGTTGACTTCCAATAATTTTTATGTAAATGTGAAAAGAAAAAGAAAATACTAAAATGTCTCCACTTCCGGGCCCACCAGATTGGAACAAAGCAATGCTTGCTAATTTTTCTTCTTGAGATGTCTACTTCATCAAGTACTTATGCAAAAGAACTGCAGGCTGAAAATCAAAAATTCTCCTGAATCCCAAACGATTTTACGATCGAGAAGTTTTCATACAATCACTTTCATGTTAAAGAATGCAATCTGAGCTGAAATATGTTCCATTTTCTTTGGAAAATCAAGAGTAACTGGCAACATCATTTGTTGAAGATTCTTTTCCAAAAACATGATGCAGCAATAAATGCAGATGCAGTCTTGGTTTGGGTTGACTCCTCAAAATCAAATGAGGTTTGATTTGATTTAATTCATAAGAATGTACAAAAATAAGTTACCTTTAATGAATGTAATAAAATTACTGTTAAACACTGCTCTGATTATTCATGCTAAGAGTAAATTTCATTATTATTATTCTTTTCTTTTGCTCTCCGGCTCTTTTTCTTGTTGCTGTGCTGTTGCTGCTGGACGAAAATTTTGTACGGTTGTAAAGACCAGCCCACTCTGTTGTGTATTCCTTGAAGTAGCTCATCGCTGAGAAAAGCGATCTGCATTTGTTTCGAGTCGAGCTCGCAGATGGAGCATGAGTCGCGATTGCGGATTGTGCAAAGAACACGAAAGTGATAAAAAGTTTTTAGTTGTCAAAACCAAAATAAATTCCAGGATTACTAGGCGTTCTAATTATTGTGATATTTTTAAATTAACAATTTATTATTAGGTAAGAATTCCTTATATGTTCTATATTAATTTAAACGACTGTAATGGTAGCTTTGTTTGTAAAAATGTAAATTATTTCAATATTGAAGGTTAGAATATTGACATTGATCTGTTTTAATTATCAAATTGTCAACATTGCTTGTTATTCTTTGTGTGGTTCATTCCTGTAAATTTTAGGTCTGAACACAATAAATTTGGGGAACAATGGACGTGGATAATGGTCCAGAGGGGCACGGAAATGGTGCCATTGAAGTGGAGTCCTTGCTCCAACAGTTTAGTTGTATGGGGACCACGGATAGAGAAGAATTAATTAAGCAGTTGCAGAAACTATTGGGAAGTAATGTAAATTACTCGCATGCAGCTTTCTTTTTAGACATGAATAATTGGTAAGCTGTTTTAACATATTTTAATAACAGGACCTTCATTTTAACCTTTCTTTGAAGGAATTTACAAGCAGCAATTTGCTCATATCTTGACACTGAATTCCCCAATCAACTTCCGTGTATGGCTATAGTGTCGAACCCAGTAGCTAGTGAATCAGAAAGTATAGAACCAAATACCAAGTTTCAAAAGGTATGGCATATCATGAATAACGGGACTGAAGATTGGCCTCCTGGGTGTTATGCTCAATGCTCCGATGGTGATTCTTTGGGAGCTGATAAAGTGCCAGTACCTTGTCTACAACCAGGGCATATTACTCAATTAGGTTTAGATATGACTAGTCCATTAAATCCTGGAACCTACCAAAGCAAATGGAGACTTTGTACTTCGAGAGGTGCCTATTTTGGAGGTAAATAAAAAAAAAAGGTTAAAAATAACTATAGGTTATTTGTGCCCTAGACACTATGAATTTTGAAAAAAAAGTACTTGTTAAATTCCATGATAATTGAACCATGATTATGATTGGCACCATTTACTAGTTTTCTAAATGTTTTTTTAAAGTAAATGATGTTTATTTTATTTTCAGATTCGCTCTGGGTTATAGTAACTGTTGTAGAAGTTGGAACGGTGGAAATAACTGAAAAATTAGCACATTTTAATGAATTGGGTGGTTTTTTGTAACCATTAACCATTTCACCATAAGAAAAACAACAAAATCTTTCTGTTTTACAACGATCTCCAAATTTGCAGGCAAGTAAGTTTTAAATTTTTTTATAGAGATGTGCTTATGACCAAATCATTTTGTTATGGTCAAATATGGTCAAATTCTTAAAAACTTTTGAAGAGGTTTGGTGATGTCATATGAAAAATTAAATTATGGTCATCTAAATACTATATTTTTACGCATAAATCCCACTAAGCCAATTTCATGTAAAAGGAACTAGCAAAATTAAGACAACAACATAAAAATTTAGCAAAAAGTGGCAGATTAAAAAAATATTTAGAATTTGACCGAAGATTTGACCAATTTCCCCAAATTTGGGTGATCAAATGACGGTAAAAATACCTAGTCAAAATCTTGGTCAATACCAATATATAATACCACTGGCACATTTTCAAATTTTTAATAAAAAAAGAGGTCAACCTAATCGTTAAAACTGTCTTTGAAAATGTTGTTTCGAAAAAAGCTTTTTTTTGCAACATCCAAAATCTCCGTAAATAAATAATTACCTTTTTGACTTTACTTAAATTCTTTTTTCGTCAAATTTAAATATAGTATTCAAATTAATTACTAAAAGTTATGGCCCCAATCTTACTTACCGTAGTACCAAGCGATTTAATAAAAACATTTTTATTTTAGGACGGTGCTCCAAGTGGAACCGATTTTAATATAATAAAATGTGCTAATGAACAATACAATATTTAAAAACATTTGTGCCAATATTACAACACCACAACATAAGTGATAGTAATTTTTAGGTGAAAGGTACAAAAAACTTGGATTTTAAAAAACTAGAACGAAGAGTCCACATTTTGTAATTGACTACGACCATAAATTGTATCAAATTAATCAATCTATACTTCCCCACATATATTTTATTTGCTAAGGCTTATGTATATTTTTTGTGTGGAATTTTTATTTAAATTTGATATATTTATTTAAATTTTTCTACTTATTTTACATATAATATAGCTCATTTACAACCCTTTTATTTCTTAACTTACTAAGAACTTTACTGCATTAAAAGGGTTACATTTATAATGGGAGAAAAAAAAACATGTGAGTTGTTGAAATTTAAAAAAGAGTTGTTTAGAATTTTCTGACTTAGGTATCTATTTTTTTATGGACTCATTCGATGATTCTAGTTCTACTTACTTATTATAGCCTAAACAAAAAGGGTCTAATTAAGAAAATATATTTTAGAAAATCAGCCTGTCAATGGTGAGTCACCAATCATCATTTATTTTATTCTTATTAAGAATTAATCGATATTATGACTACGATGATTTTTTTTATAGTTACACTGACAACGACAAAATTGTTTTCACTGCGGACAGGCTGAATAAATGACTAATGTACATAATGTCTTAATTAATTTTAAGATTAATTATTGTCGAAAACTAATTGTTAAATGGCATTTTTTACACTTTTCCATAATTTGCATTTAATCATTAATTCTTTAAAAGAATTTCTTTGCCTAAGATCAAGTTAAATTTTAACCCGACAATGAACTAAACATAGCATTTACTAAATTTATTGGCCCCCCTTTTTTTTACCTTAACAGAAATCTGATGAATTTTTTTTTTATTAATAAAATAAAAATAAATTTAAAACTAATCGTGCTAACAATACTGAAATAACTATTTACTGTTTTTGCTATTTAATTCAAAATCATTAAAAAGAAGAGGTTGTTTTTTTGTGCCCATTAAAAAGACCAAATATTAATAGGTTTTATAAATTTTGAAAAAATAAGAAAATGAAACAATGAAAGATTTGCCAATATAATTTGGAAAATAGTGTTTACATGGGTTTTATTAAATAATAAATTGTAAGCAAATAATTGGGCAAGGCTTTTGTCATCTTAATAATGTTAATTTTATTATGTAAAAAATGCGAACATTTTTAATTTGGGTGATTTATTTTATCATAGAATAAGTTGTTAACTATAAAATGATATTTATATTAAAGGTAAACAATAAATCTTTATAAATATTAGGTCTTTAATATGTTTTATAAGGTCTATGACCATAGAGCGAATAAATTTCCTCCCATTTTTGGTAGTAGGATTTACGTAAATCCGATTCAATTTTTAAATCTTTGCCTATGTCTAAATATTCATTTTTTGATGCCGAAAGTTTTGGCCATGTTATGTTTTGAGTCAGGATTTCTTCAGTTGGAGTGGGATTCCTGAAATAGTTAGTTATTTATGTAAATAGAACGAAAAGTAGTAATCGCACAAAACGACCAGATATTATTAAAAGCGCTATTGTATTTTTACTTACAAATATTTTGCAAAATTTGTCCACAACTTCACAAGTCGTATTTGAGTTAAAATATCCTCTTGTGGAAATTTACTCAAGTCATAATTTGTAAAATCGGGTAAATTAACACGCCATAGGTAATTATTTTCCTCTCCATGACTAACAGAGTTGCAATCTAAAATTTTTATCAAAAAAATATTTCTAAGGTTGTGGAAAAGAGAAAACTTACTGGCAAGAGTTTTGTCTAAGTTTCCCATTTTGCCATCATACGAAAATTGATAAAAATACACATCATTGTGCGGTATTTGCAGCTCTGCCTGTTTTCTTAATGGTTTAAGCATAATTTGATCGTCATAATACTGAAATATTTAATTTAAATTACATATTTCAGATACAAAAAACTCGTAAAAACATTTTGGAAAACTCTTTTGCATCCATTTCTGAGTATTAAAATTGTCGTGTTAAACATAAATAGGTGTTAAGTCTAATTAGATTAAGATATATAATTTTTACAATTACAAAAAATATACAACAGCCAGATTTTTTATATGTGTTGGAACATCTATTTGGAAAACTAAATCCACAAAATTTACACAACACACAACTAAGAGCTAAGGGTTGGCGTGATAGCCTCTTAAAAAGCACCCTTTTATTAGCAACATTAAATCACGATGAATCTGCATCAAATTTTACAAATAGTTGCTAAAAAAAATTTTAATTAATGACATGTACTTTGGCTGAAGGACCTAGGTCAATGGCCTTTTTAGTTTGACTCAATAAAAATATTTTTATTCATTAAGATTTTAAAATGATTTTTGGAAAAATTATTTTCTCTAAGAAAATGTCTTCTCCCCCGAAATTTCCATCCATCGTGATCTAAGTGCTGGGACACACCATGCGTTTTTATCGTCTGGTTGAACCGGAGCACCTTTTTTTTACACAGATTTAAATAGCGAACCGCAACCGGATAAGTGTGGCATGTATCATTTAAAACCATAAGTTCTTAAATAGCATGCGGCAAAAACGCTCCCGTCAAAACGCACAGTGTGGCCCTGCACTAATGTAGCAAATTAAAGGTGGCTTTTTGGTGGTCACCTGAACTCTTATTTGACTGCATTTTGTAAATTTAGAATAGATGTTTTAACGCATAAAAAATCTTGTTGAACACATATTTTTTAAGAATTTTTGTAACTCTTTTGGCCTAGACGATTACCTTCAGAAGTGAGCATTTGTCCATCTCTCCAGATTTATCAAGATTGTACAGCGATTTTATTTCTCTCCGAATTTGGTCCTTCTTTCCTTCGTCCGCATTCATATCGCCAGGCACAAATGAGGTCGCATTCCAACGAGTCCCATCATCAATCATATCAATCATTTCCTCAGATGCCATTCCAATCATAGCAGGCACTTTATGGAAATGTCCAGCTGCAAAAGCTTCATACGCACCTTCGGTTAAAAATGCACCAGGATGTTCAAATTCAATAACCGGGGAGTAGACATATCCATCCAGTTCTTGAATAGACTCCTATGAATAAAAAGTAAATAAATTCAATAATATTCGCAACTCACTTTAGATAAAATGTCATAGAACTTAACGGATGCCGTACGAATCGCTTGAGCGCTTGCAGATTGCATTAATGTTAAGATGCTTTTGGAATCGGTTTGGGTAAAGTTGGTGTCCACTAATTGGGCAGTTTTAAGGGCTGTGGTTTGAGGGGTTAATGATAGCGCCCAGGAACATAGTGAGGAACCACTTTGTATAATTGCTGCTCTAAATAGTCCTAAAACAAAAATATTTAATAGTGCATTCGGAAGTTTTATTTTCAAAGGCCATATTAATATTTATTTTTATTTTGAAAATATTTGTAATAATGTACGAGTAAAAGGAAAGTCCCGAAGATCAAATATTTTTCTGATGTTAAATTAAATTTAATATAACATCAGAAAAACATTTGTTTGTTCGTTCTTCGGGGACTTTCCTGTTACATTAACCTTTGGCTTGCATTACCCAGATGCAATTAAACTTAATTTCATATAATCTTGGAAATAATTTAAAAAAAAAAAGATTGACGGATTATAACTTATCCAGAAAATATTTCCATTTTGGGATTATTCTCGAACGGGAGAATCTGCCCTATTCTATGTAGGTTTCCCAAAATTGACCACCACCTGTATGGTACGTTTGTTGGGGCAGGCCTAGGGATCTTTGTTAAAAAATCTATCCCATATACACAAATTAAGTAATTTTAAAATCAATTTAATTTTAAAAAAATTTCATGAAATAAAGCTGACAACAATTAGATGCAAAAAGGTATGATCAAGAATCAAAAATTATTAAACTTTAACCGAACTTTTCTCAGAGATAAAAAAAGATTGATTATTTTAACAATTTTTCAAGAATCCCTAGGCATGCCCACTTATCTATGGGCATGCCCCAACAGCGTATCATACAGGTGCGCCAATTTTGAAACATTCACTATTTAAAAACCTTCTTAAATTACCTTGAGACTGAAGACCCAATAACTGATAACTAACAGAAGCCCCACCAGCACTGTGACCAAGTATGGTAACTTTTTTAGGATCCCCATTAAAATATTTAATATTGTCTTGAACCCACTTAAGGGCCAATACCTGATCCTTCAAGCCAGAGTTTCCTGGGATTACTTTGTCGCCCGTTGAAAGAAAACCTAAATTTTGAAAAAGTTACATGTTACCTGGATTATTCGATAGAGGATCTCAACTTACCAAAAGGTCCAACTCTATAGTTAGCAGTTACTACTATCACATCATTTTCTATAAGAAAATCAGGACCATTGCGTTCAAAGGTTGCATTTCCAATGTAAAATCCTCCACCGAAAATGTGAAACATAACAGGTAAGAGATTACTTTTTTGTCCATTTGGCAACTAAAAAAAATTGTACTTTGTACTTAAATACGTAAATTAGGTGTTTTGTTATAAGGTTTCAAAAAGTGTTTTTTTTTTTAATGTTACCTGTGGTGTATAAACGTTCAAAGTTAAACAATCCTCTGTTTCTAATGGAGAAATTTCTTTTCGAACTTGGATACATATAACTTCATTTATTGTATCTTTAATTTCAGTCCAATTTTCAGCTTGGACGGGTGGCTAAAATATTTAGGTACCTAAATTTTAAATGAACTTTTTTAAATCTGGCGCTAATTAACTTTTTAAAGGAAACAAAAAAAATAGTTTTACCATAAACCTGAATTCTCCGATTGGAGGTTTCCCATAAGGAATTCCTTTAAATGCATAATACTTTACTTCATTTGGAGTAGATTCAATAGTTCCTCTAATTTTTCCATTTGTTATCTCCAAAACTGGGCTATAAGCAATCTAAAAATATTTTTATAAAAGCTTATACTATTTATTTTGGTAAACTTATAATTACTTACGTTTTTAAGCACTGATACGGACGCAAATTGTTGTACAAAAACAAATAATTGCAAAAGTGCAAGATGAAAAAGTAGAACACACGAAATAAATTTTGCCATTTTAATACATTACTTGCTGAACAAAATAACTGATTTTGCAACCTCACATTGGGAGTTAACGAGATATTTAAAATTCGATTTATATTTGACATAGATATCTAAATGTTTGATAAATTGTAAATATTATATTGGTGGCAATAGTTTGCGATAAATCAAGGACTTAAATTTGATTTAATTTCTAAAATTCATAAACTTTACTTTTAAACATAAGACCTAAATGTTTAAAAATGCTACGTAAGAAAAATTGAAAACTTCCGGGGATGACGTCATCCCTATGTATGAAATTTAAATGTACCCTATAAAAATTTTAACTAACAATATGTTACTTACATACTCATTTTGTACAAATTTCAAAAGATAATAAATACATATAGTCTATTTTCTTAAATTAATCTCGTATGCAAAGCAGTTTAAAATTTCACATAAATTTTTATGCTTATTTTAAAACTACTATTAAATTTTGTTTAATTTTATGCTTGATTTTATAGGAATAATAATAATAATAATAATAATAATAACGTTTATTGACACAAAATAAAAATATACAATAAGTTTCACAAAATTATCCAATAACGTAAGCTACTCACGAAGCACATACAAGTCTTAATGACTGTATGTGCTTGTTTAGTGAAAGAAACATAATTAAATAAAACTGTAAATAAATCAAAACCCACAATAATAATAAAATAAAAGAAAGTCTTTCTTAAAAAATCAAAATTTTTAGTTAACAATTTTTATTTAGGTATTTATTTATTTTTTATTTTTTTTTTTTTTTTTTAATTTTTGTAAATAGTAGTGATGTATGATTAAACTGAACCACTAAACAAAAAATGGTAACATCACTAACATCAGTAACAACAAATTTACAGTAAGTATTCTAAAAAGGTAAGTATGCAAATCATAGAATTATATTTTTTCTATTGCAAAATGTATTAGATGCCTGGGATTCATAAACATCCATGTTTTTATCTTACTCTTTATTTTTTTTATTGCATTATTTTTTTTAGAGTTATTTTGGAATGTAGCAGTACACATATTTTTTATTTCTGTGGGAAGCAAAGAAAATAGTTTTGAGCACAAATACGTATAACACCTTTGTCCAGCCGTTTTTTTACATTTAATGTTTTTTGGCATTAAGGAAGACATTGAACGGGTATTATAACTATGATCGTAAAATGTTAACAGATTGTTTTTCTTTACAATTTCTGTGTACATGGATAGAGCAAATAACTGCCGTGGATCCAGAATGCCGGCTTCCTTGTAGAGCAAATCTGATGGGTAAGTAAATTTTCTATTTAGAATTATTTTTAAACACCACTTTTGAATTACGTTTAAACTGTGCAGATAATTATATTATTAATAGTGGCGACAAATTGGAACTTTACCTCAAACTTTGGCAAAGTGGATTAACATATGTTTTTTTTTGCAAAATATTACTTAAAATATAATAATCATAAAACTAAAATAGAGCCGGTACGGATTTAAAAATTGTATTCCCTTTGCAAACCGTATCTAGATGTAAAAAAATAATATTCTAAATGAAATTTAACATAATAAAATCTACACTCTCTACTTTTTCTTAGGTAATAAAAGTAACCCATAAAATGTTTTAAATATTTTATTAAAAATCATAATTTACAATCTGTTCTGTACAAAATTAAATATTATAAGTATTGGACATTTAATATCCTAAAAACTTTTCATGGAATCTTAAAACTTCCTTCGTTCAAAATTAATACTTAAACTGAGTTTTTTTATCTTGTGCAAAAAGTGCGTACAATTTTTCACATTACACAAAGATAATTTATTTAAGAGTAGTGTCTTTTTTTATAAAAAAAACTAATTACGTCAAATTAAGTATTTATCCATGCATCCAAAAAGTTGTAAAAACATTGCGAAAAGTCAAAAATAAAATGTAAAAAGACACTTTGTGCTTAAGTATGTTCGAGATTGTCAGTCTTGCCTAAGTACAACATTAAAAAACCATCATTTATTGCTTGAGAATCATTTGAATTTCTTCCAGAGTCTTACCCTTAGTTTCTGGGATAACAAAAGTATTAAAAACAGCCGTGAAAAAACAACACCCAGAGAACAAATAGAACGAGTAATGAATTCCAAAATTATCAGTTAGTGACTGATAGATATAAATCGAAGCAGCTGAAAAAAGAATATACATTCCATCAGCCGATGCCATGCCCATAGCCTTGGTGTTGGCCGGAAACAATTCGGCAGTCATAACAATCGGTATAATACCCAAACCAAGCTTGAAAACAACAGCAAAAGTCATGACACAAACAACAGGAATCCAACTAGCAAACCCAACATCAACACCGTTGTTCAATAAGTTGAAATAAACAGCCAAAATAAGCAAACAGATACCGGACAATATAGTCGAAATGGCCAGTAGAATCTTACGCCCGCATTTATCCAAGACAAACGTTGAACAACAAGTCGCTACCAACATAAGAGCAGAAAACAGAATAGCCGAGGCGTTAGCCTCGATATAAATCGAACCAGCAGCAGCTAAGATAACATGAATATTCATCATGATAACAGTTATTCCTGCCAAGTGTTGGGCGCCGTTTAGTACAGTCATGATTATAACAGCCTTTCTGTTGCTTTTGACGAGAATCAGATCTTGCGGACGGCCTTTTTCAGCCTTTTGACGCTTGATAGACGCAGCGATTTCGTTAAGCTCATCGTCCACTTCTTTAGTTCCACGTAAACGTGCCAAAGACTTCCGGGCCGCAACGTCCTTTCCTTTGTATAGCAAGAAGTACGGTGATTCAGGCATGAATGGGAATGTAATAAGTTGTAGGATCAAGATGCTGCCTCCAACAATTGAGGGAACGTAGAAAGGAACGTATGGGCCAATGGAGTATATTATAAGGATCCCGGCAAGCATCATGAGGTAGATGATTCCAGCCAAAAACCCGCGTATTTTCTGATGGGCTACCTCTGCGATGTACATTGGCGAACATATAAAAGCAATGTCCGCTGCGATTCCCATGATAAATCTAGCTACGTAGAGATATATTACGTTGTTAGCGATAGCGATAAGTATCCAACCGATTACGCATATGAATGAAGCAATGAGTACGGATTTCTGACGTCCCACTTTGTCGACAAGATAAATCGTTATTGGTAGTCCAACTAGTCCAGCTAACATGTAGATTATTTCCAACCAGGTTACGTCAAATTCTGTGATTACAACTGGGGTGTCTGGGGATTTTAGCCTGGGAACCATTGGGGAGGTCCAACCGAATTGCATTCCATCTGAGATTGCGTTTAAGGTCCCTGAAAATAATAAAAAAAAAGGTTAAAAATGTCAGTTTTGTGATCCAAATTTTTTATGCAATTTTAGCACCTTGCAAGACTTATCACTGTGGATAAAGTTGTCATACAAACAAATTGTTAAAATTAAAATGCGACTCAGAAATTTAATCAATAACCTTTATTTCTACAAAAATGTATGTTGAGTAATATTGAAAGATAACTTTATAACTTATTCCAAAACTTGACCTTGCCCTCTGCCCTAATCAAATATTTTTATTAATTACTCTATGTTAGTAAGTAATTAAAAAAAATAAAAACATGTGAAACAATTTGATGACGAGAACTGGTGATCTTTTTAATTAGAGTTATAGCTTTGTTAAAACTTGCTAACATGTATAATAATTATAAATTGTTGTTAGATAGCCGACTATAAGGTCTAGGTCAAATAATTTATCAAAAATATTCAGACTCGTTATAATTTAAATGATGTGCATTGCAAAAAGTTAAGGAAGTTAAATTTACTATTTTTATTCATAAAAAAAATATTCAGATCTTTTACAAACTTTTACCCACCCAAATAGTACAAATTTCTTTAAAATATTTTGTAATTTTCTTAAAATGACCCATAATTCCTCAAAAATATCTCCGATTCCCCTTTAATGGCCCCAAAACTTGACTGAAGGCTGATTTATAGATGAATTATTAACTTGACGCCACCTTTACATTTAGTTTATATTTGTTAATTTAACTAATTTCGGGTAAAGTAGACATCTAAAACCGTTTTTCACTAGAGCCATCTATCGTCTACTAGACCAAATTGTTTAAATTGGAAATAAAACTGTGGAATGGAAATTAAAGCAGTAAAATAATAAGATTCTAAGACTCACCGATAGATGGCGTTTACTACTTTGAATTAGTGAAATTAAGAAGTCTATAAATGCCTTTTGGTCTCTTTAATTTAAGTGGAAATAAGTGGCGTTAAGTTAATTTAATTTAACTATAAATCAAGCTTAGAAGAAAAAACTTTTATAGTCTGTTAGTTTAGTTTTATTTTATTATAGTAAGACAGTTATTTTTTTTTTGATACATGGGATCGCCTTTTTGCTGTTAGTTAAACATACACAATTTTATTTGTGTACCTAGGGAATCTTTTAGCTTCATATTACCTTGAAATATTGATTAGCAAACACGCAAAGCACACAGTGCTGTCCAATTGTATAGTTTATTATTTCGTTTTAACTAAAATTATTAATACTACAGCGATATGGTAATTGACAAAAAGGTGATAAATTATAATTAAAAAAACTCATAATTTGCGTCCAGTACAATTTCATTAGTGAAAATAATTGACGGGAATTACCAGCTATTTTAAATTACATTTGTATATTTTTTTCTCATTAAGCATTGTAATCTTAAATTCTCGTTTGCTAAGCCCTTTTACTTTTATTTTTTTACTAAAAAGCAATATTCTACAAACATTGAAAAATTTAAACGTTTACAACTTATTTGGGCCCGAAGGTCGCCCCTTTTTGTAATACTATATTAAAAATAAAACAATTAATAAGAATAATAAAAAAAAAGAATTATTTTTTTTGTGGAAAATGTCTAGTTTTTCATCAGTTATTCAGTTTGTAGGTTAGGCTCTCTTTACAATTACCTGATTTTAGTTAGTGAATAATTTACTTACAATATCTGCATCCATCTATACGGACTGTTTAGTTGGCTGCAGTTTCACATTGGTTTATAAAAATTCATCATCATCTCTAACCCATGGTCTGTCTGTCTAGTTGGCTGCGTTTTCACTAATTTTAGTTTCAGCATCCATCTACACAGCTAAAATATTAAATGGGAAGATGTTTAGTATTTTATTTTATGATAGGAAACTACTTGATTAATTTAAATAATGAAGTAGGTACGTAAATTTTTTTTTATATTATAAAATGCTAATAAATAAACAATACAATAAGTATGTACTTTAAACTAGTATATTTAAATATACATAATTTGTGAGAATTAAGGAAAAACCAAGGATTTTATTAACACATACACACAACTATTGTAATAGGGTTTTTCCAAAAATATTTATTTATTGTGCAGAATAGAGAGTTTATGTTTTATTTACAAAATAAAATGAAATTAAAAATTAATGTTTTTTTTTTATTAACTTATTTTACATCGGTCTGTTTCTGCAACTGTGGCTTAATACCGATGCTCTGAGTGAGACACCCCCAACCGAGAAATTTTGTCGCATCCCATCCATTCTCAAAGATTGGTAGAGCTCTTTTAAGTGCACATGTGCACACTACCGCATCTTTTACTTCGTCCTCCGAGCGAAGGCATCTCTAGAAACATTTATCCCACCAGTAAATGTTACCAGCAGACTTTTTTCATTTTTGGATCAAAAATTAATGTTAAGAAGCTCATTGTATTAACAAATAAGAAACTTCAACGCCATGTCAAATCAACCAATAAGCTGCCGTAAATTTCTTAATACAATTTCCAATATAATTAAATTTCTTAAATAAAAAGAGCATAAACTCGCTTTAAATCCAAATTTTTAGCAAGTAAAAATTTAGTAGTGGATTTAAATATTTTTTTTTTTACTTATAACTCGACTTATAAAGATGGAAAGGCAATAATTAATTTTCTATTTATCTGATTTACTTCTTGCGTTGACAATTTTAATTATAACGGTCGATAATCCGCCTGCATTATATAAAAAAAAATATCACAGTGATTTCCAATTAAAAATTGGATAGGTACCTTGGTACTGATAACAAAAAATATAAATTTAATTCTTTATTACCCAACTTACCTAACCTAAGTAGGTATTTAAATAATTATTTTGGTCATTATGCACAAACGTGAATGCTAAACTATATTTTATGATTCTTTTATAATTATTTCTCTCTCTTTGCTTCTCTCTTTGCTGACAAAGTCGAAGAGTATATTGCATTTGGTCGGACCTTCTCTAAAATAGCTTAATATACACAAGGGCAGACATTTTTGCAGATTCATTCGTTTTATGACTTTTTAAGATTTTATTTTTTGTCCGTTTGTCTGTCCCCTATTGTTTTTGAAAAAATCAAATAATAAATAGAGGGTAAAAACCACCCCCAAAGTTGAAAAAAAATCATATTTTGGTTAATATCAATTTTACGAAAAAAAATATTTCTAATAAAATTAAAGATTGTATTTTTCCCTATAAAAAAGCATTAAGTATTTTTTTTGTATCCCCACCCCAAAAAAAATAGTCATAGAAAATCACCTATCTGCAAAGTGTAACATTTTAAATTATCTATCCCACTTACTGATCTAACCAGCTCTTGTTTTACTTTATTATAAATTAATTTTTGCTTTTAAAAAGAGAAACGTATTAACTTCTCAAAAATACATTACTCTACACAAAGGGTTTTTGGCTGGATACATACAGATAATTTACTTCCGGTTACATTTAAGTTGTTATTAATATTAACCATTTTTAAATTTAATTAATCACCTATTACGCCTAATGGATAAAAATTGAAGGGCCCTTAAATATCAATAATGGGACAATAACTATTTTTTTTTATTTTGATCAAGGGTATCAAAATTATTGCAGATTTTCTTAAATCCGTCTTAAATATACCATATTTATATTTTTGTCTGAAGAACGATTCTTTCACATGAAGATTCTATGAATTTTATTCTTGATTTTATTTGACTATTTATAGATTTAAATGTTTCATTGTAGTTTTTAAAGTTAGGTTATACATGTTTTTTTAAATCATAAAATAGAAATTCGTAATATGTTACCGAAATTTTACTACAATATTAAAAATAGCTACAAACCCAAAATAACGGCAATTAGTTGTGGCCCACATCCTTTAAACAAATGAAAAATGCCTTCCGGTTCTGGATTTGGTATGGGAACATTAGCTGCATTAGATTTAAGTACTTTGATTGATTGACTATTAAGATGTGAAGAATCTTCATTTTTAGTTAGACGATCTACCTCGGACATTTTTTACAGTGCTAATATTTACTTTCACAGGCACATCGGCAGCAAAGACTAACTTATGGAGGTTACAATGCAGCTGCTTAGCCTCGCTACACACTCAGCTGTTGGTATTATCGAATCGAGGCTAACAATAATTGTTTCCTCCACCCATTTCATACCATTGAAGCGTTAATTTAAATTTACACGAATTGGTTTGAGTGGGTAAATTGGGGTAATATTAATAGAAACACTATAAAATCAGTATACAAAATAAATAGCTTTTTTTCCGCATATGCAAAATTTACAAATTTTTAAAATAGCATTTTACTTAAAAGGGTAAGTAACTTAGTTTACTTAGTTTAATTATAGATAAAAACAAATTGCGAAAGAGAAATCATAAAATGAATTCATTTTGTGTAAATAAATTCATGTAAAAAAAAAAATTTATTTCATCCCGTTTGGAAAGGGGACCCTTAAAGTAAAAAGATATTAAAAGAAGGCGAAGGAATTTTTTTAGAGGAATAATTTTTGCAGAAACTTTTATAAATCTGTATTTAGCACCTATTTGTAAAATTTGGTGCAGATCCATCGTGATCTAATGTTGCAAATTAAAAGGGGCTTTTTGCGGGGGTTTTTACACCAACCCTAAACTCTTATTTTTGTGCATTTTGTGGATTTAGCTTCCTGAATAGATGTTTTAACACATAAATCTGGCTGTTGTACATTTTGTAAGAATTGCTATGTTTTTTACAAACTAGATTGGCCTATTTCTTAATGCTTTTTTTTAAATTAGGTATCGAGCTGATATATCGCCTTTTAGCGATGAAAAAAGAATCTTAAAATCGGCTAGAGACAATTTCTTTAAAGATAAATTAAAATATGTACCTATAAACCATTATTTTTAACTAATAAGTGTAAATTTTCGCAAAAAGTGCAGTCAACATTTTTTAATATAATTTTTTTGGGATTTTTTAAATAACGTGCATAAAAATTTTATCAAATTAAAAAAAAGCACATGGCCTTGACGTCTGAACCTCTTTGTCCAGATAACTTTAGAGTTATTTTAAACATTATCTAATTAAAGTTGCTAAAGTTAATTTATTGCAAATAACAAAAAAAATTATAATTTTGTAATTTTGGACTTTGGTTTGCTTCGGAAAACATTTATTGAATTTAATTAAAGAGGAACAGATTTACGAAAATTATGAAAAATTCAAGCCTAAGCATATAGCTTACAGTTATTATAAAGTTATCATAAAGTGTTTCCAATAAAGACTATTTTTTAATTGCTTATGAGTTTTAATTAAGGTTTTAGTAAAAAAAAAAATTGAACGGATTTTGAAATAACTTTTGCACCTTTTATGTGTAATATAAAATTATGTAAAATATGTGGTACATACCTAAAACAACAGCCAAAAGCTGAGGTCCGCATCCCTGGAATATATGGAAGATTCCTTTTCTCCCCATGATGGTGACGAAACTGCAATTTAAGCAACACTATTCAGATAAATCTATAAAATGTTAACAAGCAACCATAAACGAAATGAGACCTTTACGTAGGCAACTATGATTTATATTTATAATAAATTTGTCCGCTATCATTGTTTACAAAATCTTTACACCGAATTAATTTTTATTGAAGGGGTTTGTAATATTAAATCTTTTGGGATAACGTTATTTCTTTATTAATTATATGCTTACTTAATTATTACAACATAAAAGTCTATTAAAATGTTAAGCCTTGTGGATTTTGCCACTATCTTTATCACTACTTATTTGAGTGTGTCCTTTTACCTAAATGCAAAAAGGCATTTCATTTGTACAAAATCTTTACATAAAACTTTAACATTTTGTTACTTAAACGAATGTTAAAGTATATTGAAGGACTTTATTTCACCTCCAATGGCTTTAACTGAGCATTCAACCTTAGAATTAATATTTTTTTATCTTTATTAAGTAGTGGAAAATGGTAAATTAAATATGATATGATATATAATTTACTCATTCTTGTTTTTTCTAAATGGTATGCATAAATGCAAAAATGTTTGCTCTACGACAAAAATTGACGATTTTAGGTTTTGCTGAAAGAATTTATAATACTCTTCGACTTTGTCTGTGAAGAGTATAATAATGAATTTCTACGAATTCTCAAGAACTCCTCGGAATATTGCCAAAAATTCCTGAGAATTTCCGGAAATTTCTGAGAATTTTTAAGCAAAATATATTGAACGGTTCATGCAAGTACCTATTGTGAAAGCAACAATTTAATTTTATTAACCAAACTCTTGCAAAAGGTAGATTCCTAAAAGGAAGTTTTGTTAAAAAAAAAATTTATTAAATTTTTTTTTATATAATTATAGGTGGCTACACAACCCAGCAGAACCTAATTGTATAAACGGACATGGTTTGTTACTTTTATAGAATAAAAAGAGATTACTTTCCATTCAATTTGGGAAATGTTCATACTCACTCTTACAAATATTTTTGTTAATGTTATGGCTCAATATTTTTCTTGTTTAGCTCATTCTTTATTTTGTATTTTTCATTTTCAACCAGAAAATAAACACCCCTGCATTAAAACTTGAAGGAATACTTAACAAGGGGTTGCAATGCAAAGAATTCAAAAGCAGACTCTGGAAAATCAAAAAATTATAAAAAGATTCTTGAAATTCATTCACTCTAAGAACACTTAACAATCGCACCTTTATAAAATGTAGTTTTTTCTTACGGATACGTAACTGTGAAAATCCACCTTTATAGGATCAAATTTGGTAAACCGAGCTTAATGTAATTACTCCGTGCGATCGTATTTCAATTTCTTTCGCATGCGCACTTCAAGTGAGTTTTATCATTTTTCGTGCTGTTGCAAAAATATTTTTGTCTTTTTTAACGTTTTAAAAATTGTTTTCTTTAATACACCTTTTTTTCTTAATAAATATAGTTTAATAGATTATTCCAAAGTTACAAGTAAAGTAAGACAATGTAGGGTAATGCTATATCTAGCGATATTAAAAGACATGGTTTTAGTGTTTGATTGTGATTCCGGTAGCATTTAGTAGTTTACGAAAAGAAAACGCAATGGTAAATATTGATAAAGAGTTAAGATTGTATTTCTTAATGTTAATTAAATGGTCTTTTAGGAGAGAATGGAGAATATCATAAAGGAAACCAAACAAATCCTGACTAGCTTGCTAATTTCAACTCCGATGACTCTAACCATTAGGGCTCTGAATTCGGACTTTGAAAATATGACTGGATATCCAATTCCTTTTCGGGAAATGGGGTATAACTCCCTGATACATTTTCTAAGCTCGATTTCTGATGTTCTAGTCGTAAGTTTTTTGATTTGGTTTTAATACCTTGTTTTCAAAAAAAAATACTATTTGCAGGTATGCGGTCAAGAAGTTAAACCTGTAGTGACTAAAAAAAGCGCTCATGTTAATGAGCTGGTCACCAAGCAAAAGGTCAACACCCCTAAAAGGTAAGTCATATTTAAAAATTTGTTTTTTGGTATGATATTAAAAATGAAAGCGTTTCCAAATAACAGTTAATAAGAAAGGGGTTTTAAATGCTTTTCTTTTATATTTTAGGTCTGGTAGATTTCGACCACGTCACTACAATAACCCAAGAATACATATGAACGTAAACACAGTAACACGATCATTTGGAAACTTGTCCCCATTCCCTAGAGCTTTTCCGAGTTCCCGTGGGGGCGGAGTAACGCCTGCACGTCGACAAAACAGTTCCCCGAACTGTGCTAACCTTATTTCTGCCAGACCTCCCCTAAATCCAGCTTTACCTCAAGCTAATCTTTCACGCAAAGTTACAGAAAACAACAATTTCGCAGCCCCTGTTCAAAGTCCAACATTAGTGACAAATGGTGATATTTCCCCTATTAGTTTACCCCCTAAAAGTGCCTCACGATCCTTGAAAGCAACTTGTTCTACCCCTGAATCTGTAAGATGTGATTCCCCGAAATCCCCCTTAAGTGTTACTAATGTCAATTCAAAGTGTCAAACAACAACTCGACCCAGTTTAGAAGGAGTAACCTTTCATTTTAAAAGTGGCCAAGAGGGCGATACGATTGAACACCAGTTTAGTTTAAGCCAGGAGAAAAATGACTCTAAAATACCACTGACGATTCAAAATAACTTTAAAAAGTTAATCAATGAATTTCCTGAGGGTATTTGGTGTATGAAATTACCGGTGGAGTATAAGTAAGTAGTTTTGTTTATACGAATTATATTTAAATTTTCTGAGGATCCCTAGTCATGCCCCAACTGTTAGTTATACAGGTGATGCGCCAATTTTGAGACACTCATATATAATTTTTTAATACACGTTTTTTGTTTATTAAAGACATTCATTAATGCACTCCAAATCGTTGATAATTGACCCCTATTAATGCATGGTTACGAGCCCATAGCAAGGCTCTTCTATGTTTAAAATTATTATCTATGCTTCTACATTACAAATGTAAAAGTAGCTTTAATTACGGTTCATGCGACTAAAAGAAATTAAATATTTACTGTTGGAAAGAAGCAGATCCTTTTACCACATTTTAAGGAAATAACATTCATTTTCTATTCACAATTAATAAAAGTTCGGTGACAGCTCTTCTTCTTCTTCATCTTTAATAAATTTAAATGGCCGACGCATTGTTTCTGTTAGTTGGTGAAATAACTGTTTTATTTTATAATTTATTTAATAATGATTTACGATGTGCGAAAAAGCATTGTAACCAGTTCGTATGATAAATGGCGATTAATAAACTCACTTAATAGATTAAAACCGCTCGTTTATTAATCGTCTTTATTAACACACTTACTGGTTAAATAACTATTAAAAAATACCTAAAGCGTACTTTTGCATTAGAAGACTAAATAATTCTTGGGGTCTCTTTTTTGCCGGGTTTTTGTCCCGTGGAATCTTGAAACAAATCATAGTTTTATTTTAGAAAGCGTTTTGGGCATGAATTGCATTATGAAGATTTTGGATACAAATCATTGGCTGGAATGTGCGCACAACTGACTGAAATTTTTCACTGTGTGAGAGAAGCTAGCGACGATTACAAATTGTATGACCGAAAAAAACCGTTACCTGAATCTGCCTTGAAGGAAGATATTTCGAACACACCAGATCGTTTAGATAAAGGCATACATACATCTAATAGTTCCATTTTTCCAATTGATGTAAGTAACTTTTTAGCTATTATTGCATTTTTTCAGTTTTTCTTTTTTATTGCAATTTAAAATCGGTAGAAGTGTTATATACTTTTAGCAGAGAAAGTCAAAAACGAAAGTATGTATATTATAAACAAAGGAAATTAGGTTGATTTTTAGAACATTTCTTCTGTTCTAAAAGAGAATTGAAAAACCAGTTTTTTAAAAACCGCATTTTTGTGAGAATTTAACAAAATTATTTTTAAAGCAAAAACTTATTTTACCTTACTTGAATTACGTCGCAGCACTTTGCACAAACAAACTAGCATACAAAACAGAATTTTCAAAGCGCATTGCTTATATTTATTCTTAAATGCACGTGTTATGCAAAAAAGCTACTTTTTGCCTCACTTTTTACTGAAATTACAATGCAAAACAAATAATTATAACATAAGCAGATAGGACAAATAGTAGAGCATCATTTCTAACTAAAACTAAAATAACATTTATTGTTTTCCTTAACTAGGTACTAAAAGTTTGATGAACCTTAAATTTATCGAGAAATTCACAGAAAATATCGTTTGGTATTCGGTTAAATGAAAATTTGCATATTGTCCGATAATCTAGTCTAAGGTAATATAAAAAAATAAAATTTTGTTTAAATTAAAAAGAACGCAGCTAAAATAATCTGAATTTTATTATACAAATATCTTTTTAACAAAAAATCAGGTAAAAAAAAATAAAATTGGTATTTTATGTAATTTAAAGAGATATGTCACATAAGTACGATTTCTTTTAAAAATATCATATTTCTAAGATAAAGCTTATACATTTTTTTTTCATGGTTGACCTTGTCTTGTTCTGATTATAAAATAAATGTGTTTCACGGTCTTTCTTTAAGCAGCAATGTATAGCACGTGTTTTTAAAACAATCAAAATTAATATGTTTATTGCAATATGAAAACAGAACGTTTTAAACTTAATTTATAAATCACCTAAAAAAATACCAAAAATTGTTTTCTTTGAATTAAAAAAAAATAAGTAATTAATATAACTAAAATCCTAAGATAAACAATAAATATTGTGTTTACTTTTTTTATGTGTAAAAAAATATAAAAAAAAATAAATCAGTATTTTATTTATCTTAAAAAATTGTGAACATTACATAATATTTTAAATAATATCTCGGGTAATATAAAATCAATTAAATAAAATACTAAATATCTTAATACTACGAATTTTAAAATACATATTTTACTTTTAGACGTTAAAAAAATAATAATTTAAAATAATTGAGGTGTTTTTTAATTAAAGCAATAAACAAAACTTTAAACATAAAAAAAGTTCCTTTTTTCTTAAATCAAAATAATGCTTGCAAAATTTTTGATTATTTTATAAATGAATATTTTATAAAACGATATTAAAAAAATGAATGCAACGTATGCGTGCGTTTTAACCAGAGTTGATCTCAACGTTAACGATGAAAAAATAAGCAACGCTCTGCTATCACAATCAATTGAACACAGATACTGCAAACGAATTATTAAAGGCACCGAATTAAAAAATAAAATAAGAGTAATTACGGGTTGCCCTATAGCTTATCAAAAGCTAATAAAATATGGACTAACTGTCGACAACACCCACTACAATGCAATACCATCGATTAACTATTTTTTCGATACAAATTTTAACAAAATGGACTGCTTTGTATTTAAATGTAAAACTTGTTCAAGCAATTCGTTCTTCTGCACGATTCTAGACGTTGATTTTGATGTTCATCTTGGAGACTTAAGTCTTCATATATTTGAAGATTTTCCACATGTTTATTGCAGACGAATTTTTTCAAAAGACGGTAAACCAACTAAATCTGTAAGAATCATAACCAATAGTAAAAGAACTTACGGAAAACTAATACAACATGGAGTGTTTTTCAACAATAAGTTTTATCGCGTTGAGGCAAATAAATTCAAAAAGCAAGTAGAAATTAATGAATTTTCTGCACCACATATTTTACTGGAGCCTAAAAAACATTTCATATTCGACGTAAATGAATTTTGGAGTGAGGGAGAATCTTCTGAAATTAAAGAATTTAGGGCACCAAATGTTTCATTGGAGCCTAAAAAACTGGAAAACCATAATTTATTTGACGAAAATGAGTTTTGGAGTGACCAAGAAAATTCATCTGAAACCACTACAAAAGTATTATTGCCAAAACCTGAACGCCTTTCATTTGACAAATTTGAATACGTTAGTCCTTGTGATAATTTAAAAAATACGAAATGTTTAAGTGAAAATCTGGAATCCAAAGAAACATTCTTGCAAAATGACTTTTTATATTATTCTGGAAGCGAACACAATTTTTCGGACGAAATTTTTGATAATTTCGCAAATAAGAAACTGGCAACTTTAAAATTATCTGCGATCGAATTTAAACCCCGTGTAACTGTTGTGCTTTTGAATCCAGAAAATAAATATAATAACCAATTTTATGGTAAAATACTCTTAAAAATGGTGGTGGAATACTCGCAAATATGCACTAATCGTGGTGATATTAATTTGTTTTATTTAAACAAGTTGTATGACAAGTTTTTGATTTTGTATAAGATTTACTCTCATGTTTTTTGGTTTAATAACGAAGTTTATTTGTCTTTGGTTGATTTTAATGATTGTTTTCTTCATCATAATTTGCATTACTTGAATAATATTGAAATGGTAAGCTTATGTATTTTAACCGAAGCTAAAATTAGTTTGGGATAAAAAAACATTCACTTTTAAAAAGTATTTGCTTCTTTCATTTTTAACTTTGTTTGTCAAAAATAAAGAATACTTATATCGGTTTTTTTTGTAAATACATGCATCTATCTTTATTTATGTTAATAATTGAAAATGTGTTTTTGTTTCAGTGGGGCAATTTTTGCATTCCCGAAAACGTTTTTGTGCCCGGAGACGATATACCCCAATCATTTATGAGTAAAGAAGACTACGAGACTGAAAATAATGTTTTTGAGATCATTGTAACTGATATTTATGATTTATCCAAATTTTGGATATACTTTAAAAGTAGTCATGGACCACTGAATAGATTAATGGACGATATGCAGTAAGTGTGAATTTCGAAAAATATGCTTGATAAAATAAATGCCTATAAAAAAACACTAATTTAATTTTTTTTTAATTTATAGGAATAATAATTAATGTTTTTTTTTTCAGAGGATTTTACGCAAAAAATTGTGATGCTTACAGGATTCCTGTATCTCTATTAGAAATCCATCTTTTCTGTGTGGCTAATTACTTAAATGAATATCATAGAGTTGTGATTGTAAATCTTATGGGTCTGGAACAAGGATTCGTTAAGGTAAGAACATTATACTCTTCGCAGACAAAGTTGTAGAGAGTCGAACTTTCTCTAAAATCGTTAATATTCATCCTAGAGCATAACTATTTGCAGATTCGTTCATTTCATGACTTTTTAAGACCTTTATTTTTTGTCCGTCTGAAACGAAACTTGTTATCAAGATAACTGAAGACCGGTTTATCCAATTAACTTGGGATTTGGTACAAAAATCAATCTCATTTGGGGGAAGAACCCTATTGTTTAAAAAAAAATCAAATAATAAATAAAGGGTAAAAACCACTCCAAAAGTTGAAAAAAATTCATATTTCGGTTAATATCAATTTTATGAAAAATAATATTCTCAACTAAATTAAAGATCGTATTTTTCCCTATAAAAGAGCATCCAATAATTTTTTTGTATCCCCACCCGTTTACAAAAAAAATAAATTTTACGTTTTTTTGAATAAAATAAAAAATGCACCTATTTAATCATCTACTGCGAAGAGTATCATATAGAATGTGTTACAATTATATAACAAACATAAAAAAGACCCAACCCATTCATTGATCTAACCCGCTCTTGATATTATTTTTTTAATGTTGCCTTTTTAAGGTATATTGCATTGACTATGGAACAGTTTGTAAAATCTCAAAAAATGAACTCTGGTACCTGACCAAAGAATTTGGGGAGTTTCCCCAACAAGCCATACGGACAAGACTTGCGGAAATTTGGCCTCCGACTGAAAATACAACATGGAGTAGAGAAAGCGCTGTGCGTTTTAAAAATCTTATTACCAACAGACGAATTTTTGCAAAAGTTGTTTCAGTGGATTGGGAAGTGAGTATTTCCAGTATTGTATTTAAAAATAATTATTTTAACCAAAGAAATAAGCTACATTTAAATATAAATGAAGCGTATTCGTACAAAAATTGGTTGGGGTTACCTCAGAGATCTGTCATACCACCTGTCGTTCTAGATGCTAACTGACATTACTTGTGAATTTCATATTTTTATCAAATATAACGCTAATATACCAAAAAACAACAATTTGCCGGTTTAAAACATTCAACGAACCAGCAAAATGATTTGTATAACATTTTCGGATGGTTTTAGAACTTCAATTCTTTATAGTTAGGTAAAAAAGGGCATAATGGCTCATTTACAAAGGTACCAATGCGGATTATTTTAAACGTTCACGAAAATTTATCTGCAAATGAGTCATTATTTCCTTTTTTACCTAATTATTAAGTATTAAAAAACACTCTCTAAATGTTATACAAACATTTTAGCTGGTACATAGAATGTTTTAAACCGGCAGTTTGTTGTTTTTTGGTATATTAGCGTTATATTTGATAAAAGTATAAATTCAGAAGTTACGTCAGTTAGCATCTGAAACGACGGGTGGTATGACAGATCTCCTGGGTAACCCCAATCAATTTTATTACGAATACGACCTATTAATTTATAGGAAATTTTTAATTACGTTTTGATTTTATTTTAGAAAAAAATTCTGCAAGCCTATCTAGCCGACACAAGCATTGAACCGGTGAAATACATCAACGAAATCCTCGTCGAAGAAGGCTATGCAAGCTACACAAATCAGGTAACAGAGGGCGATAAGTGTGACATCTCTTCTGACAGTTCATTTTATGAAAACCCCACATTGGAACGTGAAATCGCCACTTCATCAAGAATGAAACTTTTGTCCAAAATTAAACTAAAACGTGCAAAATCAATGTCAGATTTAATTACAGGTTCAAATGACAATGACATTGAAATAAGGCCTCACTTTACACAAAATGTGGCTCAAAAAGTTGAGGAAAAGTTGAATAAGACGGCAATGGCGACGGCTAAACTACCAATGTTGCTTTTAAAAAAGTTGCGCAAATCTATGTATTAGAGGTGTTCCTCCTGTATCAAATTGGTTTAATTTAGGCGGCCTTTAATATTCTAATTAATTTAAAATAGGACTATAGGTACACTTCATTTTGCAAAAAGAGGAACACTGTCTAAATTTGTTTAAGTAAATTTGGCATTGTCAATTGACAATTCCAACAAGAGAACTGTCACATTTTTTGTCAGACAAAAAGTGATTCGTAGCAAGGCATACTTCATTTTATCAGGCCGGCGCACTCTCATGTTTATTTTTTTGAATCCTAGAGGCCTTATTTTTCAGAAAAATTAGTTTGGCTACTCGCTAACGGTATCGCTTTAGTCAGCAATAAAAGTGAATTCCAACAAGAGAAATGTCACATTTTTTGGCAGACAAAAAGTGATTTCTAGCAAGGCATACATCATTTTATCAGGCCAGCGCATTTTCATGTATATTTTTTTGAAGTATGGAAGCCTTATTTTCTAGATGGTTACTTTTCGTGACGTCACGAATATTAGTTTGGCTACTCGCTAACGGTATCGTTCTAGTCAGCAATAAAACCTAATAAAAATGAATTAATGTCTTAATTTCTAATTAAACTGTATTTATAAAATATGGCTAAGCAACGAAACAACCATCATAAATCTTATTGTTATCAATATAAAGAAGAACAGAGCTCTAAATACTGTTATGTTCATAGTTTTGATGAATCATCAATTAAATACGCCATATTAGTGTGGCTAATTTTTGGCGTCCCATTCTAAAATTTAAAAAATTTCGTTGACCCGTCGATTTTTGATTGGAATACACCATTAGTTGGTTTGTACAGGTCCTTAGACTAGTTTGAAACTGTCAAAATAATGCGCATTACAAAAAAAGACGTCATTTTTTGAAATGCGCATGATTTTGACAGTTTCAAACTAGTCGTGGGTCCTGTACGAACAAGCCTCATATTAGCACCATATTAGTCTGACTTCACTGAAGCTAAAACAACCAATCGTGGTCGTTATACTTTTGAAACGTCAGATATGCGTCAAATTGACTCGAGTCGTTGTGATGCTGGTGGTTATCCTATTCCCAAGTATAACGACCGCGAAGGTGGTTTTCGACGAGAAAGGCGTATAGCATGTGCGGCCAAGTGATGCCTCATTTGAAAGCTCTTGTCATTTTCTACACAAATCTAAAAAAAAAATTACAATTAAGTACCTTTTGATTTTTTTAATTTTTAGACTTTTTTTAAAAAAATTTGGCGACCTACTAATAGATAAGTTTTTTTTATAGCTTATTAAAAAAATGGTCAACATTTTCGTTTGTTTTCAAGATTACACAATAAACTGCCTCGAATTTTCCAGAGATTCTAGAGTAATGGGAATTTTTTAAGTATTAGTCAGTATTATATTTTTTTCGTCGTAACATTGTCGATTCTCATTTTTTTTTACGACAAGAGTCGAGGCTAAGATCGCTATAATAAAAGATAGAGACATCCCTGGGGTAAACATTTTCATCAAGAGGGCTGGGTAATTTAGTCCAATTGTCAAAAAACAAATTTTAGGTTGGGTGAATTTATCAAGATTTCTCTTAAACTTCGCTTGGATTCTACGACGAAACTAATATTGAGGGCAAAGTGTTTTAATATGCTTTTTTTATCGGCCGGTGCATCCACAAGAAAAATATTCGTGTAAATGCAAGTAAAGTAATTGTGATTATTGATTTTTAATAATTTATTGAAATAAGGAAAGTTTTTTAATAAAAAACGTGCACACATAATGAGATTTGTAAAAACATTTTTAAACACTTACCAATTGCCAAAGTTTTACCAAAATTAACGCTTATTTTAAATAAAAAGGAATATAAAACATTCAATAAAGTGAATAAATATTAAATAACTAGTTGCGCACGTAAAGTAAGCACTGTGTTTTTATATTTTGTAAAAAAACCATTTCTTAACAGGGGTAATTGTCTGTCGCGGAATCCAAGCGGAGTTTTAAGAGAAATCCTGGTAAATTCACAAGTATGAGGTGCAGTCACAGGTAATGTTTGTATATAAATAGTTTTATTTTAATTTTGTAGAAGTTTTTGATGTATAAAAATGAAATTTATAATTTTCGCAAAAAAAAATCGATCACTGGCATTTGCATCAACTGACAGATGTCTTATTTGACAGTTGGACTAAATTGCAAGGCCTACTTTGCGAAAGGCGAAGAAGTCTCCACCTCCTTGTAGTCCCTTAGTCGAGGCAGCTTTATTTTTTCAATTTTTATAGTAGGCCATATTGTTAAAACAAAAGAATGTTAAAATGGTTGCCAAGGCGCTTATTATGATGCTTCAAAAATTTGTTACCATTAATTTTTATCAAATCCAAGTTGATATTATTTTCTTGTTAGTTATTTAATTAATTACCTAGTTTAATGTAAGTATAATTCAAATAAAAACGTTTAATTTTTCTAAATTCTCTATTGTTTTATTCACAAACATAACATCGGTATGTCGCATATTCAATTTCTTTGTCAATGTGGGGTTTTCTGCAAAGAACAATACATCTGAATGTTCATTATACACTTTTTTCTTTTTCAGGAAAGGAAGAAGTCCATAAAGTCTAGTGTGTGCATACCCATAGTGCAATACTTACATTTGTTCCCATCATTCGAAGAAATTGAATATGCGATAGTACCATCCAGTTTAGAAATGAACGACTTTGTTAACTATGACGTTTCAGTAGACTTTTGTTATCCCCAATACTTTAAAAAAGCCAGCGATGCACACATGGTAAAAGAAATAGAGGAACATGTCGAGCGGACTAACAATCAGCTTAAAGACGTTTTGATACAGACTACTATTCACCATAAGGAAATTAAAGCTAAGAGGATTAAATCATCGGAATTGACGCGCTGTTGTTTGGGCAAAATGTATGACATTATTCGCGACGCGACATTTAAGGAAAATAATTTGGAGCTCGCTCGTGCTTACGAGAGTAAACCAAAGCTTAAACCTGAACTTGGATCGGTCATGAGTCCCTTTAGGGTTAAAGCAGAAGTTGTAACGGTAATCCCAACTGAAGACGAGTATAACAATTTCCTCAACAAGCTTATGAAAAAGAAAATTCAACAAGAAACCATAGAAGAGGAAAGAGAAGCTAGTAAATATTTGTGTACAAATCCATTCATTGATGATGATTCTTTATCCCCAAATTTAGAGAAGTATTCGTCGACTAATCCATTTTTGTGCGATTTGGATGACGACACAATACCAGAAAATAACATAAACCTAAATACACCCAATAATTTCAACCAATCCGCTTTTAACATAAACAATTTACAAAAAGATCTTAATAATAAAATAAACAACATATCGCAATCAGTCAAAAACACAAACATGATTAAACAGGATGCTTTTACAGTAATGCCGTCACATGACAACAAAAAGCATGATATGATAAATTCGGAAAAGAATCAAAACGGTCCTGACTATTCAAAAGCTGACTTGTACAATTATCCAACACATCAAAGTAATCACAACAAAATTAGCACGACACAAGCGTGGTCCGATCACGCGCAAGACTTTTTCGAGGAAGAATACGAAGATGTTTCCGAACGTAATGATTACTTAGCTTGGTCAGAACATGACGGATCAGAATTGAACCCATGCGCCGACGATTACACCCCTCATACAAACTGGTCGACGCAAGATAACGAAAACTATCCTGAAATTGAGGACACGCCTCAGTTTTCTGAGATTGAGGAAACGCCGCAATTTTCTGAGATTGAGAAAGCTCCTCAATATGTTAATTCCAATACAAATCATGCAGGAACCAAAAAATGGCCAGTTGTATTCGAGAACGATTCAATTGTCGAAGAACCCGACGATACTAAAGGTCTGATTTCAAGCGAAGATTCTAGTAAATCAGACGACAGCTCAGATGAAGAATTGGTCCAGGAAAGTTTGCTCAGACTTAAAAAGTTGCTACAATCACCTGGTTCAACGGCAGGTGAGGAAAGCAGTGTTGTTAGCGATAGTTTTGAATATTTGGAACTGGATTCTAGTACCCAAAATCTAGATCAGAAAAAACCTTGTTCTTACCAAAGAGGGAAGAATTTGTTTGATGACGAAGATGACGAGGTAGAGCAAACTTCAGACCAAGGTTCCCTGACTCAGAATGGTTCAGATCAAGGTTCTGAAGAGTCGCAGGTTCCAGATCATAGTTCTGAGCCAGCGTACATGGTACTAGACCAACATTCTGAGCGAGAATGCATGGTTTCAGATAAAAGTTCTGATCCAGCATACAAAGCTACAAAAAAAGAGTCACGATGCATGGTTCCCGACCGAAATTCTGAACTAGCAAAAATGGTTCCAGATAGTGTTTCTGAGCCAGCATACATGGTTCCAAGCCAAATTTCTGAGCAAGGATACATGGTTCCAGATCATGATTCTGAGCCACCATTCGTGGTGCCAGATCAGGATTCTGACTCAGCATATGTGGTTGAAGAACCAATAGAAACAGTGGACCGAATCGATACTCCGGACCTGGAACCATTTGTGTTTCCTTCTCATCAAGTGCGCGTTGATGCTCCAGTTTTTGTGCCGCCTCAGCAAGTGGAACCCGTGCGCGTTACTCCATCTGTGCCTCCCGGTTTTAGAAGCCTAACTGGGGCACCTTTACACGCCCAAAATATGCAACAGCCTCCTCCTTGGGGGATGCCTCCCTGCGGTCCGCAAGGCATGCCTTTGGTGAATGGGTACCCTCCAGGGTTCCCCCCTGGTTTTAATAATTTTAATATGCCGCGACCAATGGGTGCAATGCAACAGCATGTTTTTTACCCGCCGAATCCAAATCAACCGATCTTTGTGTTCAATTGCGGGCCCATGCCGTTTAATTCCACCTCAGAGTTTTTTGCGGGGTTTAATGCCTTTTTAAGGAATAATTCTATGCCGTTTCAGAATTATCCGGGTGGAGGAGACATTCCCAAATAGATTTCTGACGTAATTAGTTGTGATTTTTTCACGGCTAAAAAATGGAATTGCAATAATTCACAAGGTTAAATCATTTTGGATTCTCCATGAGAATATTTTTTTAGTTACGTGTTAATGAATATTTTTTTAATGTTTTGTTTTTTTGTTAAAACTCTATAATTTAGGATACTTTAGTGCCATTATCAAATGTTTATTAGTTTTTAAGCTTTTTTATGAATTACATTTAGGTTAGTTTCGCGTTCGCCATTTTTTTCTCTTTTTTTTATGATTTTATTTTGACTTCAGTATTTACCTTATTAGCATAAAATACCAAATAATGTTTTTTACCATTTTGTTCTTAAATACCTATTAGGAATTAAAAATATCTATATTTTATAATTCACCAGTGATGTTGACTATATCTATGATGTCAACAAAATTATATTTTTTTAATTAAAATATTTCTTCTGACTAGCTGTTTTAGTTTTCATGAGGTTTAATTATAGGCAACAAAATACACAACAGCCAGATTGTTTATATGTGTTAAAGCATCTTTTCAGGAAGCTAAATCCACAAAATGCATACTAATAAGTGTTTAGGGTTAGTGTGAAAGCCCCCCAAAAAAATTCCTTTAATTTGCAACATTGGATCACAATAGATTTGCACCAAGTTTTACAAATAGGTGCTAAATATTATTTTAAAAAGATTCCTTCAAAAATTATTTTCCAAAAAAAATTTATTACCTATGCCCCATAAATGGCCCCCGACGAGTAATATTCAATCATGTTGGATTCACATCAAACTTCGTAAGCAGATGCAAAATAAGATTCTAAAAAATGTAAACAATATTTTTTTTTTTGGGGAGTATATCCCTCCTGTCATATACAGTGATCTGAGGTGACATTTTTGGCGTTTTACAGTGGAAAAATTGCCGGCGTCAAATTTGACAATGTTAATAATAAATTAATGTAAAAAAATTTTAAGAAAAAGCTTTTATTTAAATGCCCTAAAAAGAAAAAAATAAATTTTTTCAATTAAATTAAACCCATTAATTTGTCACAATATACACTTTTTATGATATAAAAGCTTGTCGCGAGATTCTGCATTTATGTAGATTTATTTTGTAAAATACATACATTTTTTTCTTTTTTCAGAACCACCTAAATTAAAAATTGGTAAATGGTATAAGTATTGTATTCTTTTTATTAATTGCAATAGTAAATTTCGCGAGATTCTGCATTTATGTAGATTTATTTTGTAAAATACATACATTTTTTTCTTTTTTCAGAACCACTTAAATTAAAAATTGGTAAATGGTATAAGTATTGTATTCTTTTTATTAATTGCTATAGTAAATTTCGCGACAAGCTTTTATATCATAAAAAGTGTATATTGTGACAAATTAATGGGTTTAATTTAATTGAAAAAATTTATTTTTTTCTTTTCAGGGCATTTAAATAAAAGCTTTTTCTTAAAATTTTTTTACATTAATTTATTTTACATTTTTTAGTTTTTACTGTAGATGTTTTTTAATCATTTCATTTAGTATGTCATTGCTATAACCTTTTATTTGATACCCATATTGGCAAAATAGTTAAAAAAAGAGAATCCGCCATTTTTTTTAGGGCGCCATATTGGATTTTGAATTGTCACATATCTTACTATATCCTAGTTGTCATTACCTTTCATTTGATACCCATATCGGCAAAATGGCAAAGAAAAAGCTAATTAGCCATTTTTTTGGGCGCCATATTGGATTTTGAATTATGTCATATATTTTACTGTATTCTACAAGTCATAACCTTTCATTTGATACCCATATCGGCAAAATAGTTAAGAAAAAGCTAATTTGCCATTTTGTTGGGCGCCATATTGGATTTTGAATTATGTCATATATTTTACTGTATTCTACAAGTCATAACCTTTCATTTGATACCAATATCGGCAAAATACTTAAGAAAAAGCTAATTTGCCATTTTGTTGGGCGCCATATTGGATTTTGAATTATGTCATATATTTTACTGTATACTACCGGTCATAACCTTTCATTTGATAACCATATCGTGAGAATTGTTTAGAAAAAAGTCATCCGCCATTTTGTTGTGGACGCCATATTAAGTTTTTAGGACTAAAAAAGTTACCATTTTGCATTGTCACCGGACTTCCACATGTATACAAAATTTCAGAAAAATTGGTCAAGCGTAAGTGTTTCAAAATCGAGTTGCAAGATTTGTACTACACAAACACATACATACATACATACATACATACATACATACATACATACATACATACAAACATACATTGCGAGTTAAATAAAAGCTTTTAAAAATGTTCTCTTTCACAATCTTGACTTGTCTATTTATTTTATCATAATAAGTATTATCTCGGGATATACTCTTGCCAAATATCCCTCGGGCAACAAATTTTTCCGGAAAAGTCTCGACCAACTGTATAGTTTTTAGTTTAGAAATATACAGTTGTCCTTGACTTTTTTCCGAAAAAATTTGATGCCCTAGGGATATTACCTATGACTATGAATAATTTTTAATCACAATCACTCTGTAATATCATCATTACATATGCAAATGAAAGTTGGAAATTACACTATTATTAGGTTTGATATCATTACATGTATACGCGGGTGGGAAGTGACGTTTAACAGGGCGGAAAGTGACATATGTCACTTTCCACGCGAGTTTTTCTGTCAACCGTTTAATGAAAGCTGCCACTTGGATTAAAATATGTTCACGCTTATAATTTTAAAATTAGATTATTGAACCAAATTTAAATGTTACAGACGTGATTGTGAATAAAATAGTATACATACCTCAGGTAAAATGCTACATTCCAGCCCTTGAGCTTCGCTCTCGGTCGGTCAAACTGCCCTCGGCTGTAATTACTTTCCCTTCGTTTATGTAATGTACTATTATACACCTCTCTCTAAAAGGGCCTTCTCAAATGGGATGAAGAAATTTTATTAGAAAAAAAGAATGAAGTGTAGGTTCTTTAAAACCTTATTTTGCCTCTGTTTACTAAGTTTAATGTAAATCAAATATGATTAAATATTACTCTTCTGTAGAATCCTTTTTAAAATCTTATTTAGCACCTATTTGTACAATTTGATGCAGATCCATCGTAATTTAATGTTGCAAATTAAGGGAGACTATCACGCCAACCCTAAACTCTAATTAGTGTGCATTTTGTGGATTTTTGTTTTGTGGACATCTCATGTTCTCACATAAAAAATCTGGTGTATTTTTTACTATCTTGGCCTATAAAGAATAGACAAAAAAGATTGCTACAAAATACCACTACTTTCTGCCAAAAAATTTCTGGGTACTTTTGACATATTTTTTTATCCCAAAATTCAAGTGTCAAAAATGTCGTAAAATAAAACTTATACTGAAATGGGCAACATAATATAATGGCAGGAAAAAAGGCTGCCTCAGATTTAGCTAAAGGTGCAATGGACTTTGCACCATCCTTAGGTATAGGAGCTTTTGCCGGTTTGTAAGTATAAAATAAATTAAATCAACTCCAACTAAGGAATATTTTCCTGCCTTTGAGACAGCATAGCGGGAAAAATATGCATAAAGCTTGGTAAAACTGGAGCCTTGGGCGTTGGAAGCGGCATAATTATTTATGAAATTGCTTACAAACAAGGGTTTGTTAAGGAGGATTTGGATTCCATCAAAGGAAAAGCAAAAAAGTCTTGGGAAAATTTTGGTAATAGTAAAGCCTCTGAGGACATAAAAAATAAAGCTAAAATGTATGCGGCCAAAAATAAAGCAATGACGAGCGGTTTTGTTGGCGGCTTTTTTATGGGACTTGCTCTTGGATAAATTTTTTATTGTGATTTTTCTGAATAAAAAATGTTTACAAAATGGTTCAACAATTAATTTTACTAAAATAAAATAGTTTTTTAATTTTAAAGTTTTGAAATTCGCAATGTTTTTCTTCAAGTTTGTAAAAGGGGTAAGTAGAAACAAATTTATTACATCAAAAGAAAATAATTGTCTGGACTTGATTATTCAAAAAAAAGGAAATTTATGTAAGTATGTATTTATTTTGTATGTTCAGTTTTACATTTTGTCTTAAAATATTTTAAAAATTTCTACTTAACGGGTGTGGTGGATAATATTCTTTAAACTTAAATAATCGTTTTGCTAATATTCTAGTGTTATCGCTATTGGTGTCATCTAAACTATTTAATCCGGTGCCAACGATGTCTCTAACACGTTTCGTTCCAGATTTACATACTGCATTTGCTGCTACCATTTCTAAATTCGCATGTTCTAAGCCTATGCAATAAGCCCGGGAAGCACGACCTAAAAAAATACAATGTTAGTCAGTTGGGTCAATTTTGAAATCGCTTTTGATAAATTTTATTAGGCCAAGAAAGTAGATTTTCTAGAGATGTGCCAGTGGTATTTGACCAAGATTTTGTCTAGGTATTTTTACTGTCATTTGATCACCCAAATTTGGGGAAATTGGTCAAATTCTCAGTCAAATTCAAAATATTTTTTTAATCTGCCACTTTTTGATAAATTCTTAATGTTGTTGTCTTAATTTTGCTATTTTCTCTTACATAAAATTGGCTTAGTGGGATTTATGCGTAAAAATATACTATTTAGATGACCATAATTTAATTTTTCATATGACGTCACAAAGGTTCTCTTCAAAAGTTTTTATGAATTTGACCGTAATTTGAAAAGAGATTTTGACCATACCAAACTGCCAGATTTAGTTATGTGCTTTATAACATTTATGTAAGTAGTAGGAAGCTCAATCCACAAAATTCACACTAATAAATAAGTGTTTAGGGGTAGCGATAGGAAATATTTTTTTACAGGATTAATTTGTCCAAAAATTTTTTAACAACCCTATAAGCGCACCTATTTGAAAATCTACCGTGATTTAATGTGCAAATTAAAGGGGACTTAGTGTGCATTTTGTGGATTTAGCTTTCTAAATAGATGTTCTAACTATTATAAAATATCTGGCTGTTGTATATTTTTTGTAAGAATTGCTATGTTTTCTTACTATCTTGCCCTAAGAATGTTTTACTTACTTAAAGAAGTAGTCATTGCATAAACTTCAATCGCCACATCTGCTAGCATCCTTAACAATAAATGTTTATTTACAATATCTGTTCCATATCTCATTAGCAACATTTCGCTAAAGAATTGAAGACGAAGTACTGAATACCTATAAAATCGTAAAATACATTTTTTGTGCTATTTTTATTTATTTTCTTTTAAAAAACTTACTCTAGTTGATCAGCAGCATTCATACAACTTGGGTGGAGATATTCTTTTAAATTTAAATTCAACTTTGGATTATCATTTACTTGTCTTCTATTTTTCCACATATTTTGATAAGCAAACAGGGCGTTAAACATTGGATTCCGCATTTTTTTGACTGAATCGTTAATATGTTGCTAGAAATACAAAAAAATTACACCCTCTTCTTAAGGGAAAGTTACCAGTTGCTTACCCCAACGTGTTGGATACCCATAAGCGCGATAATAATTTTAAGATTGTCAATGTTTTCGTCAAGAAGCAGATTTGTTACAGAATCTCTATGCTGTTGATTCGCCCAATGGTTTGATAAAATAGCTGGAGTACCAATCATAGTAAGTGCTAAGGTTGTTGAATTGTATAGTTTTTCTGTTCCAAGCACCTTGAAAGAAAAATAATGAATGAATAAAAATTCAATTATAAAGCTAACAAAGACGGCATCTCATTTATTCTTTATGGGACATTGTACCTATCTTAGATTGCTTTTTGTTTTTTTTATTCAATAAATGTTTAATAAAAAGTCTTAAAATGCATTTTTAAAATTTTGCAGTCGAGATAAAAATATAGCGTTACGGTAATAATTTTGACCATCGCTACGTACGAGGGTGGTGGTTTGTTAAATTTGGCATATAGGCAAATGGGGGGCGCTACCAACGGCACCACGAGTGCCAAATAAAATCTTCAAGTTTATTATGACTATACCGAAAGTTTTGTTAAGACACGGCGAGTAATTTCGCCACAGTTAGTTTTTAGTTAACCTCGCGAGCTGTAAGGAAACATATTCCTCTTTTTGCCGTATTCCTTACGTAAAACCTAAACATTTATTGTCGGTTATTTTTAAATTTGTTTAAGTACATTCATGATTGGTTATCGTTTACAGTTTTGTGTGCGATTTATGAAATTTCACTGCCAAACAGACTTACAATTCTGGTTCACTTATTAAGGCCATTTGTGTCTTCCTAAAAAATTGGGCTGTCCAACAGAAAATAATTTTTTTCCATTCAACTGTACATAAACAGTTTCTTTAAATTAAAGTAATTTAATTGTCTTAAAATGTTTTAACCTGGCGGTTTGTCACTTGTGCATTATTTGGGTTTTAACTGGCGCAAAGCATCCATGTATTTCCGGGACACTGCTGTTTTTGGTAGACCTGTCTTAGGATGGGCACTAACACTGATAGTCCATGTTCAATCTTTAAGAATCCGCAGGAAATAGTCTATTTAATGTCGCTAATAGTAAAAATCAACTAGACTAAGGATTGTTGTTAAGATAATTTTCTTTGAAAGTAGTCAAACTTTTGCAAAAATATGTTCTCGGCACAATTCTTTTTTTTTTCGAAACTCAATTTTAAAAAATTAGTGTGGTGACGTTGGTGGCGCCCTATTTGTTTAAAGACCCTCATAAGACTTACTTTAACAATAGCTGCTTCCAGATCACAATCTTGGTTTTCAAATTCATCCATTAGTCCCGCAGTGTAATATGTTGCACTTTCTACTGCATAAGTATCAATAAAAATCTAAAACCAAATAGAAAAAAATCACCAATTTTTGTTCGTTAATAAATAGCTAATTACTTCTCCAATATTCGAAGTCACAGCTTCCGTAGTATGCAACTCCACTGATCCAGTATTCATATTCAAAAAATGATCTGCTAAATTTTTGCTCAATTTCTTTAATGAAACCGTCGAAGCAATTCCGCTGTTAAGCCTTTGCTGACGAGAAAACTCGCCAATAATTTTGCTTCCATCTCCCACATTTCCAATAACATCATCTAGTAAAATAAAACTCTTATTGGACTTTGTTTTGATTGAATTAATAAAAGGACAGCATACCTGCAGATACTTTAACGTTATGTAACGAAACATTAGCTATTTCAAATCCGCTAGGATCGTTAGTATCACATTGAACTGTGGTTATTCCTTCTGCATTTGAATTTACCAAGAAAGCAGTTAACGTAGGAGGTATTCCTCGTTGAGGGTTCCCCTCAGTTGTTTCTGCTAAAATAATGTATAAGTCTGCTGAATGACCATTTAAAACATAACTTTTTGCCCCATTTATTTCCTGAAATAATTACTTTAACTCTAGAGACATCAAATAAGAAAAAGTATTCCTTACCCATGTTTTGTTATCCTCTAAAAGAGTTGCTTTAGTTTCCATAGCTCCAACATGACTAGAATTTAACTCAGCCCCACAAAATGCGGCGAGTATTTCCCCATCAATGAGTTTCTTCAAATATATTTGCTGACTTTCATTACCAAACTTGGACAACGTCTGTATGCATAATTCGTTCCCCATAACGTTGTGTTTTAATTTATAATTATTTAAAGCTTCACTAAATCTACAATGTTCTCTGACGCCCACTTCCCGTGCCCCCAAAAACTGTGAACATTGAAAACCTAAATATCTTTGCTGTTTTAAATTTTGTAAGCACTCCTTAGTGAGTGAAGAACTTTCTTGTGATTTGTCATTGCTAACGAACCGTTCTGCAATTGCTGTTTCCTCTTCCAATGGCTTTAGTTCATCTTTTTCAATCTGTGGATATGCAAGGAGTTCTCTATCAAACACTCCTAGAAACAGGTTTTTGACGAAAGGGGGCTTTTGGGGCTTCTTAATTCGTTTCTTTTGTACAATTTTGGATAAATGATCATACTCCTGAAGCTGCTTTTTGTTTTCTTCTGTTCGGTCTGATACTACTACTGGTTTAATGGTTGTTGAATACTTTGCCAAATGTTTGTGGAAGGCATTTAGCAACTGGGTGTTACAGTGTTTGGAGCAATGAAGCATTTTATCGAATAAATGATCACCTACTGTTTAAAATTCTTGATTCTTAAAAAACAATATTTTTAGGTTATGTTTATATAACCTTAAAAAATAAACTCCGTGCAACAAAACTCATGTCACGGATTATTAAAAAAGGTAAGTTCACAATAATTGATACTAAAAATACGTAACGTAACGATTTCATGAAATTTTTAAGTAACCGTTGGAAGTTGGCTGTGAAACTTTCAGCGTCCCTTTTCGCTTTGTTTAAAACTTTGTATTTAGTTTATTTATTTGTATCAGTGCCTTTGCTTAGCTTTTTTAAAATGGGTAGGATTTGTTAATTATTTAGTAAGACAAAGATAAGAAAAATAATAAAATTTTAATTATTAAAAGACGACATTACAACATTTTGGAAATATCGTAATGGCGAAGATCTACAAATAGCTCTCGACTTGGGGCAAGCATATTGGCGTAGACAGGTGGATAATGCTTGGTCACATTCACAGAGTCTTCTACCGCATACATCCAAAGGCCTGGTTCCAAATCCATCATAGTGTATGGCTAAAATAGAAAATTTGGTAAACGAAGAAAAAAACCTGCTAGAGGTAAGTTACCACAAAGAGGTTCTCCATAATGGCATTTCCAATAATAGGGTACGAAATATTCCAAAAAATTCGGACAATTCGCGTTATTATAACACCAGTCATGCATTTTGCAACAACTAAAATATTAAGTACCTATGTAAGATTACTAGTAGCACAGTTTACAAAACCCTAAAAAGATCCATTTTTACCTATCAATGCCATCAACAGGCATTCCAGACCCAAGAAATCCACAAAAACATCCATATCCCTTGTAAATTAAAGGATTACATCCTGTAGTACAGCTTATCATATTGTATAAATGATATACCCCTCTTTTACTCCGCTGTTCTGAAAATATGTTTTTTAATGTCGTCAAATTATAACTTAATTATTAATGTAGGTACCCTCGCATTCGGTTTATAGAAATGATTATGTTATTTTATTAACAAATAATTGGATTTGCTTTCTTACCTCGTGTGTTTTCTTCGCTTTTAACGATGTTTTCTTTGCCATCGACGTCATCATAATTATTTTCCCTAAAATTTATTGGAAAATCTTTAAAAAAGTCGTCATTTTCGAAATAATCATTTTTAATATCTAAACTTTCATCATAATAACTATTTTCATCTTTATCGTCATTTAATTCGCTTGATTTATCTTTGGTGGCTTTTGTAACTTGTTCTGTATTTTCTTTAGAAAAATTTATGCTAAAAGAGTAAAAAAAAAAATTAAAAAAAAGAATACCTTTACCTATGGGACATTTCATATAATATCGACCAACCCGAGGACCAACCATATTTGCTATTATTTGATTTGTTTTATATTTGATGGGTATAAATCCTTACCCATGGTGAAGGTGGTAAAAAAAACAATTTTTTGAATATTCATAATTTTCCTTGAATTTTAGGATTTTGCGATTTTGAAAAATTAAAATTGGTAGTAATTTTAAGTTGACAATGGACACCTCCTTTTAATAAAAAATCAGGAATTGCATATTTGCACTCCTTCTTGACTATTAAGTATCTCAAACTATGGAAAATGACCAAGTTTAGGTATAAAAAATAGTATGTGGGACTGGGTACATTTTTTTTTTATTACTTTAAAATGTTAATGTGCTAATGTGTGTGTTAATGTATGGAGATGCTTAACAAAAATAATTTCGTTTGTGATTTAACTTCGTTTAGAAACAGCAATGCTTTTTAAATGTAACCGAATGTTAAATTTAAACAAAATCGAAGCATATTTTAAATTCTTGAAAGATTAAAATTAGTAGTAGTTTTTAATTGACAAAGGACACATCTGTTAATAAGAAAAATATGAACCGCATATTTGCGTTCCCTCTCTACCAGGCAGCTATGGTAAATGACCAAATATGACACTAAAAAAAGTTATGTGGAACCGAATAGATTTTTTTTTGATAATTTTAAAATGTTAATGTGGAAAAAGAGACTCATAAAAAAAACTTGGTTTGTGATTTAACTTATTCGTTTAGAAGCAGTACCGTATTTAATATGTTACATTTACACAAAATCGAATCACAAGATTGGTTATTATTTTTGATTAAACTATGTCCTTGGTAACATTTTAACATAAAAATAATAGTTTTTTTAGGCCTAAATTTGGTCATTTTCCATAGTTTAAGGTGCTAACTGAAGGAGTTCAAATATGCAGCTGCTAATTTTTTAATAGAAAGAAGTTACCAGGAGTACCTAAGCACTGGACTAAACCTCAAAATGATTTAAAATCATGCAGCAACTCCGAAACCGAATTTTGGTCGATTATATATGGAATAATACAATATATACTCCGAAGAAGTGTAAAATTATGTTTCCGCAAATAAATACATGTTTTAAATTTTTGAAAGATGGAATAAACACAATCCTTAATTATAAATACGGAAATAGGTAATAACTACATTGTAATAGGTACAGTTCAAAGATAAGCGTAATATAATTGCTTATTAACACGCGTTAACCACGCAAAATTCATAATAATAATCATGATAGATATTGGCTAGTTAAAATAAGTTATATAATAATAATCATCCAGGACAATCTATATCCAATAATACGAGATTGTTTAGGATAGTAAACATAATAGGGTATCAAATATAGCTTGAAGCATTCCTGAAACAACCTTCTCTCTCAATGATCCGACAACATTCCTAATTTTGTACATTAAATGTTGTGTCTTTGTATTCATGTAAACCTGTGTTTGCGTTATGCATTACCAACCTATTATATTGTAATGATCAATCACACCTTGCGAAATCAAAGTGGATTTTCTCATTAACAAGCGGAGGGTTTAGGGACAATTAGTCTGCTTCGCATAATGTTATTTCAAATGGTGGCCATAGCTTATTTTATTAGATAAGGGCCGGTTAAGGGAATAAACCATTTAATTATTAAAATATTAAATCAAAAGCAAAGGGTTATTCTAAAATAATATCGGTTTACCCCTTTGCAAAATAATAACATGACCTTTTTCTGGCGATAAATTTTAAACGGTTTGTGTTAAGTATTTACTTGTAGGAAAATTTAAATAATTGTTTAGAAGAAAACACTAATTTTTAAATGTAACAATAGTACATTATTAACCAAGGTAGAGAAGAGGGTCATTATTGACCTAGCGCAAAGATTGTGTTGACACAATTGACAGTGACACAATTGCGCGTAGTCAATAATGACCTTCTCTACCGTGGTTTATATACTATTTTTTTCACTACTAGCATTATCTTGAAAAATGTTAATTTAAAAATATGTTCTATTTTTATCAAAACCCTGTATATGATTTTTACAAAAAATTAATCGAAGTTTCCATGGAAATGACAATGACGTTACATCAATCAAAACGATAAAAAGTTCTTCAAATAGGTGTTTTTTCCAAAATAACTCATAATTTGCACGTAAATGGCGTAAATGATTTAAATAATATGATGGTCACTGATAAGGAATTTGTAAATATAATGATAATGATAGAACACTGACACAGCTACAGAAAAAAGTACGACATGTTTACAACTGTACAATTTTCTTTTTCGTTAAAATATTTGTGCAATAAAATGTTTTGAAGTATTTTAAAGTAGTTATTTTTTTAAAATAAAAAAATCTTCGTAAAAAACTCACAAAAACTGCTGTAAGTACCGTTCTATTTATGTTAAAACCTTGACATATGTTTTGACATTTCATTATTGTACAGTGTACATAGACATGGAAATTATTATTGACCAAGGGAGAGAAATGTGATTTCTCTGGTAAAAGATCGGTCAAAAATTGACTTTTCTATAGGTAGTAGTGAAATAAAATGTTTTTTCACTACTACCCATAGAAAAGGCAATTTTTGACCGATTTTCTACCAGAGAAATCACATTTCCCTCACTTGGTCAATAATAATTTCCATGTCTATGTACACTGTACAATAATGAAATGTCAAAACATATTTCAAGGTTTTATCATAAATAGAACGGTACTTACAGCAGTTTTTGTGAGTTTTTTACGAAGATTTTTTTATTTTGAAAACATAACTACTTTAAAATACTTCAAAACATTTTATTGCACAAATATTTTAACAAAAAAAAAAATTGTACAGTTGTAAACATGTCGCACTTTTTTCTGTAGCTGTGTCAGTGTTCTATCATTATAATCATTATCATTATATTTACAAATTCCTTATCAGTGACCATCATATTATTTTAATCATTTACGCCATTTACGTGCAAATTATGAGTTATTTTGGAAAAAACACCCATTTGAAGAACTTTTTATTGTTTTGATTGATGTAACGTCATTGTCATTTCCATGGAAACTTCGATTAATTTTTTGTAAAAATCATATACAGGGTTTTGATAAAAATTGAACATATTTTTAAATTAATATTTTACAAGAAAATGCTAGTAGTGAAAAAAATAGTATATAAACCACGGTAGAGAAGGTCATTATTGACTACGCGCAATTGTGTCCCTTGCCGCTGCGCGGCTCGGGACACAATCTTTGCGCTAGGTCAATAATGACCCTCTTCTCTACCTTGGTTAATAATGTACTATTTTTCTAATTTTGCGCAAGTTAGAAAAAAAACTTTTTTTTTTAATAAAGGGGGCTCATTTTTAAAATACATATTTTTATTTTTCATGCAAATGTCCTAAAAATGTTTAACAATTAAGACTTGTCAGTTTTTTTGTAAAGGCTTGATATAAGAAAGAAAATAGAAAAACATTTTGCAAAAATATTTTACCTTAGTTTGTTTAATATGGGCACTATTATTGATCAAGCAATAAAAAATCCTTAAAGGTAAGATATTTCTGCAAAATGCCTTTCTCTTTTTTTATTTATAACAAGTCCCCAAAGATGAAAAAAAATATAATATTTCCTAAATTTGTTAAAATCTGTTCATAGGATAAAGATATAAATGATGATTTGAGGTATTATAATAAAGCTCCTTTTATTTAAAATAACAAAAAGTCTCTTTGGACTATTGCGCAGAAGTAAAACAAACATTTTTTTTGCTGCCAAAAATTAGTGTTTTTCTAAACAATTATTTAAATTTTTCCAGAAGTAAATATCACAAACCGTTTTAAAGTTATCGCCTGGAAAAGGTCCTCTTATTATTTCGATTTTATTATTTTTTAACCCCATCGTCAAGCTTTTTTTTTTTAATGAGGTATTGCATGATCGGGGTTGTAATTTAAAAATTGTAGGTCGGGGTTGCTAATTGGCGGTAAGTTAAAAAAAAATAATACAATACTTTTTAGATGTCCTCCGATCCGTGTTTAAATTAATCTGTGTTTTTTTTTAAAAATGCATTATCTATATTAGGAAGGTAGGGGGGGATGTCTACTTTTAATTTGTACACACTTTATATTTTTGTGTTTGACCTTGGCATATTATATTATTGTATGCTGTAGGGAATTTGGGGTAGTTATTCTAATAAATGAAAACAAACTTCGTAGACCTAAGTACTTACCTTAAACTATTATTCAGAAGAATCTGCGAGTTACCAAACGGATTATTAGCATATGCCAATAATATTGTACTTTGCATTGTACTGGGTGGAGGGCTAAATTCATTTTTTGCGTTATTTTCAGGTACATATTTTGTTTTGTAATTCTCGTTTCTGGCAAATGAATCTTCCAGAGAAAAGGTGCAGTCCTCATCATTTGACTCCCAACCATTTACTAAAAGGGGTGTCAATATTTAAATTAAAACGAAATTACATAAATGGGATCTTTAAAGAAGGAAAACCACGGAAGATTAGAAGAAAGTTGCGTATTATTGAACCATAAAGGAATCGCAGCAGTCTTGATGGATTAGGTAAGTTTTACGCATAATGCATGCGGTTATTAATAAGGATTTCATTAGATAACAAACGAGACAATGTAGCCTCCATTATACGAGGTAAACTTTTGAATATTAAGGCTGGAGTATCTAATTCACAGATTCGAAGATCTGTGCTCCTAGAAACTCGTATAAAGCTTCATTCACAATGAAAATTAGCTTGCATGCGGTAAGAATTAAGGTAGCTTGTAAGAGCTTGAAATATGTATTTGGGATATACCATTCACAATGAATTAGCTTGTAAGAGCTCATGCAAGCTAATTCGTTGTGAATGGTATATCCCAAATACATTTCAAGCTCTTACAAGCTACCTTAATTCTTACCGCATGCAAGCTAATTTTCTTTGTGAATCCCACTTAAGTCATCTCGTTGAGCTTCCGTCAATTCTACAAAATAGCACATCTACATGAGGGCCTCATCGTATATTAAAACTAAATGTAGTTATGGACACTAAAAAAATAGGGCAACAAACGTATTATGGTTTGGGTCGAAAACCTAACTTCAAAAATCATTAAAATATTTTTGTTTTTTAAGTCAGATTTTCGACACAAAGAAATCGATTTATATGAATCCATAATACGTTTGTAGCCCTATTTTTATAGTTTTTAAAATTACATTAACATACGATGGGGCTCTCATGTAGATGTGCTATTTAGTAGAATCGACGGGAGCTCAACGGAGATGACTTATACGAGCTTCTACGAGCACAGCTCTTAGCATCTATGAATTTGAATCTCTAGCCTTTAATAGATGAAGAAAAGGTATTGTTTATGCAAAGACTCAAGCATAAAATATGCATAACATTAATACTATTGTTCATGCTTCCGCTTTTTATGAATTAAATGTAGATCTTATTTCACTATTTATTTGGAAAGTTTGCATTGACTTTGATAATCACCGAAAACATGTCACGAATAAGATACAGCTTGGTTGATTTAATTACCTAAGTTTGTTTTATAACTCTCTTCACCACAAACAAATTATCTTTTAATTTTTCTACATGTCGCTCACTTATTAAGAAGTTAAATAATACTTTACCACAGACACTAAAAAAATAAAATATAAGTTTCATTTAAGAAACAGGTTGCTCTATTTCTTTGCGATCTATACTGGTTTTTTACTACACTTCATGGTTATATGTTAATCATCCAATAGCTAATTACTTTTTCTAAAATACCCTGTATGAGTCTAACTGTGTTTTGTTCTGTGAGTCACAATTTAATTATCTATAAAACATTAACACAATTAAATGACCTTGTTATAAACTAAAGAAAAAAGGTCTTAATTGGTTTTACAATAATATTGAGATGCATTTATGTATTACGTAAAACAAATACAAAGGAACTGCACTTAGTGTGCACTGTCATATATTTTATGTACTTGTTTTTAAATTGCAAAAATTTGTAATGCATAGCTAGATGACTGAAACACATACATATTTTAATTCGTAATATAAGTAGGTAACTAAAACCTTGTAATGGAAAGAAAATATTTCAAATTTTGACAAAATGTTTCGATCGATTTTATTTGGAGTATTACCAAAATAATATTCACGAGAATTGTACTTTGTTTTTAAATTCGAATCAAAGCATATTCGTATTTTTTTTTAAATAAACGCTTATGCAAATTTTAACAAAATTGCATGTCAAAAATTGTCTTTATTTTTAAATAAGCCTTAAATGTTTGATCCTAACATGAAAAAATTGTTGTAAAACAAAGATTTACTTTTTACCCAAGCACTTATAGTTTATACTGTATACTTGATGTTCCAAAAATAGCGGAACACAGCTATGGTACGCTGTTGGGGTATGCCTAGGGACTCCCAGAAAATTGTTAAAAAAAAATCTCAGATGCCCTCAGAGATATGAGGTCCCAAAATGCAAAACTTTAAACGCTCATACCTTGAAAACAACAGCTCATATTAACTAAAAAAAATGGCTTAATACAAAGGCAGAGTCTACTAGAACTATTTTACTATTTTTTTATCTTTTAAATGGTCAAGTAACATTTTTATAATCAATTTAATTTTGCAAAATTTCTGTAAAATGTAACTGGCAACATTGTCAATGAAATTTGTTGCAAAAAGTTATGATATCAGAAATGGGATTTAAAAAGCATTAGTCTTAACAGAGTTGTCATATTTATCGAACCTAACCATATTTTCTCTGAGATAAGAAAATATGGATTTTTTTAACAATTTTCTGGGGATCTATACTTCCTAGGCATGCCCCAACAGCGTATTTTTAGGACACCTGTATATTATGGACTTACCCTTATAAATCTTTAAAACTAAAATAACAAAAAAACAAAAACTACAACGAAAATCCATTGTAATATCACTAAAAATTTTACCACAGCATTTTATTATTTCTTGTTGATTGACTGATTGATTTTAAAATATCGTTTTCCAACATAAAATAGATTAATAATAGTTTTAATAAGTAATTAATTATTTAACCGACACATGTAATTATTACAATAATTTAACCACTTATACGGAATGTTGGGTAAACCTTTTTGAAATGGGATCATTCTTGCTTGATTATTGTAACTAAGGTATTAAATCTAACTACACAAAATTATTTAATTATTTGGTTGCTGTGTGTAGAGATCATGATTTAAACTAACAATAAATGCAAAAAGTTTGAAATATCGTTGCATGAGTATGAATTAGATGGAGAGAAAGAGAAAGATCAACAGAGTGAAACCGTTTTTGCATTTGTAAAGGAAATTGTCACACTGTTGCAGATAAGTTAAAATCAAACAGTTTCTTGGGATCGCCTTGTCTATTTAAATAGTCAAAAGTTAAGGTTCATTTAGAGATACTTGAATTGCTTAAACACGCGAACTTAACGTGACCAAATTAGTGCATTTAGTTGTTCATTAATTTAACTAATTAAACACATGTGCTATAAGAACTAAGGTAAACGCATCTATCTTACTTATATACTTTTAAAATTAAAGGAATCTTTTTATTTAACTTTGTAATCTATTCTTACAAATTTTTAAAATTTGGTTTAGTATGATATTGTGCTGATAGATGGCGCTAGTAAATTAACACAAAATAAGTCAAATTAACAGAAATAACCTTCTATGCTTCTTGTGGAGTGGAGTAATTTTGATCTGTAAATAAGATTTCAACTTTCGAATAATTCATTTAATTTTTTGTTGATTCTCGATGCGTTAATTCTAAGTGGCGTTAATTTACGTAAGGTATCGGCCTTAAAGGTTGATTTATAGATGAATTAACGTAACTTCACTTAGAATTAACGTACTGCGAATTAACATTTTTTAACAAAATTAAATAAATTATACAAAAGATGAAATTGCATTTAAAGATCCAATTACGTTCACTTATAAGTTATATTTCTTCATTCCAACTATTCAGGGTAAAGTAGACAACTGCCCTATTTTTCACTATGGGCATATATCAGCTGCTAAACAAAATTTTTAAAATTAAAAAAAAAACTGTAGGATAGACATACAAGTCGATAACATAATATGATTAATTAAGATTCTAAGATTGACCGATAGTTGGCGTTTACTGTTATAATTTAACGCAATTGGCAAACTATTAATGCATTAATTTGGTCGCGTTAAGTTAAGTGGCGTTAAGTTAATTTAATTTAACTATAAATTAAGCTTGGGGTTTAATCTAAAATGCCAAATTGGGTATTTATTTAATTGTACCATAGTTTTTTCGTAGTCGCATTTTAACTTCATAAAAAACTAAATTACCAAGCTCTTTTTAAAAAGTATAAAAATCTCACTTGCACAATACCAATCTCACAGTATGACATTTTAATAATAAGGTGTAATGTCTTTTTTAATTTCGAGAAACATGTAAAAACGAAGCCACAAAAGCACTTTACTGACCCGGTTTGGTTTTTATTAAACACATCCAAATTTGCATAGTTATTCATTAAAATTCATCATTTTGTCTGTGTAGGATGTTTCCGAGTCCGAGGACTCCAAGGATGTTTCTCAATAAAAACAGCATAATGCATATACGTACTTTACTTTTGTTTTGTACAAACTAAGTAATATCTGTTTTCATTTTTAAATTAACAATTACGTTCTTTAGAATTCAAAGTCAAGTATTATTAAATGTACATACATTGTGCTGGTTTGGCAATTGTAAAATCGTCAAAAATTCCTGCAGATTTGTGTGTTTTATCGAATTTTATATGACTTAAAAAAAAATTTAGAGATTTTTTTTGGTAATATTACAGCCCAATTTTTACAAAAAATAAATCTAAATTTTTCTTATTCGACTTCACATAAGCCCCCCAAATAAAAAAAAGGGTTTATCTTCATTATTTTTAATTTATAAAAAAATGAGGACTATAAAATTAAAGGAATTTAGATTCTGCACATAATAGCAGCAAGCATGAAACCCGAAATTTGTTTTTTTAGAGTTGCTGAATTGCTTCATTGTTAAACCCAAGATTTTATTTTATTAGGTTGGTTGTCCAGATGCAAAAAGATAAATTCTTTCCTTGCAAGGTACTTTTTATTTACAAATTTTACTATTATAAACCATCGGAGGACGTAGTTTTCTTAACAGAGGGAATAACTAGAAAAATTGGAGAAACGGTATCAACGGTTAAATTTTCTCAATAACGCCTATTCATTCAGTATTATGTGAGTAAAGTTTACAAAATGTCATTATTCAATATGTCTGACCTTTTATTTTTTACTTCAAAATGTCAATGTTGCCAATCCAATAAAAAGTTTCTAATTCAAATTAAAAATGCTTTGTAATAAATTTTTTTGTTTTTTTTGTTAAGTTATTAAGCTAAAAAAGGTTTTTGGCCTCTACATCCAAAGTAAATAAACGTCAGTGTTAAAATTAATATTTATGCTCTTCACTGATAATTTGTTTATTCGCCAATGGGCGAGTTAATAGTTTGGCGTATTAGCAGTTTTTTTTTTATTTAAAAAAATTAATAAAATCAATGATTTGACAAAAAAAAAAAAAAAAAAAAACAGGCTTAGGCAGATGCTATAAAAGAGCAAAAGCAGGCTTTAATAATATTAATTTAAGACTTACATTAAGAAGTTTTTGTTGCTTACTTTTGAGGTAGAAAGAAGGTATGCATATTTCTAACCGTATAATAATTTTCCACTAGGAATTCTAATTTAAATATTCCTTGTTAGATTGTTTTTAAGACATACTGTATGATAAACAGAGGCACGACCCAAGGGTTTCTAAAATAAATTAGGTTGAAGTCTAGAGAAATCATGCAGTATATGTTTGTTTATCAAACAAATGTGCATCAAACCACACATGTATATGCCATTCTCATGTGGATAGATAGGTTGTACTATTTAAATACCTTGTGTTCTAAGATAAACTTTTGTTTCAAATAAACTGGGTATTTCAATACACAATGGTAGTTGGCTATTTTTCCCCTAGGCACATACGTCAAATGTATTTTGTTAACGAATAATAATATTTCACCTTAGAGAAGTAATCGCTTATAAGTTACGTTTTTGGAAGTAGAATTTCACCAAGTTTTATTTTATTATTTTATGACCTAAACAACCCATGATTATCTTTATTTTTTAGCGAAGAAATGCACTTTTTTATCGTCACGGAACTCCATTTAGGAAAAGATAATATAACTTAAAAACAAAATTTAGAAAAATATTATACAGGAGGCCGCCCGTAATTGGGGAATGCCTAGGGATCCCCAGAAAATTGTTAAGAAAAAATCTTACGCATACCCCAAAGTGCAAAACATTCATAGGCTTTATTTCAAAAAACAACCGAATATTAATTAAATTACCTAATACAAAGACACAGTTTATCTAAAACTATTTCACTTTTTGTTTATCTTTAAAATGGTCAAATAAAATTTTTATAATCAATTTACTGTTGCAAATTTTTTATGAAATGAACAACAATATCAATAAAATCTGTTGCAAAAACTACAAAAAGATATGATCAAGAATAATAGATGGATTTTAAAATGCCCTTTCCGTAATAGAATTGCCAAATTTATCGAACTTTAACCGTATTTTTCTCACGGAGAGGAAAAGTGGTATTTTTCTAACAATTTTCTCAGGATCCCTTAACATGACAAAATTTTGGATTCTACTAAATTGTATAATGAACGCAAACATAAAAAAATAATCCCATAAGGCAAAAATAAAATAAATTGGCTGAAGGACCTCGTCAATTGCCTTTTGAGTCAATTGACTCAATAAGGATATTTTTTGATATTATTATTAAGGCAAAAAAAAACAACATGCTTCCAAATTTTGTTGAGGTAATATAATATTATTAACTGATTTTTAATGGGATTTTTTTTAACATTAATTAAATCTTTGGCGAGGTCCTAATGCTTAAAAACAGTAAATAGCGAAGACAAACCTACTGGATCTGAAAATTGGTGAACAGATGTTTTGACTCTATTAAACTAGATATTTGTTGACCATAATAATCTATACACAAATTCATTTTGATTTCCGTAGTTTCACAAGCAATTTCAATTAGCCTTAACCTATTAATCAACAAGCATAACAAGTTTAAATTAAAAAATGTTTTATGAGTTTACCTTCAATATAAAAAATTGACGAAAGGTAATTGAGATTTTTACAAAAAGTATAATATTTTTCATTTAGATATGAATATTTTGTGTATCAAATCATACAAACATTCAAAAAATAACGAATAGATTAACAGAATATTAATCTAGCAATTCATAACAGGTATAATTGATTTTTAATTTTTTTGACTTTTTTGCAGACAAAAAAATTAAATAATTCAAAAAAATATTAACATTCATTCTAAAGCAAAAATATTTTAGATTTAATTTTAGTTATTAATAAATTTATCTGCCTGTAAACGAGCCTGTAAGGAAATTTGTTTCCACAATCAAAAACGATTTATATTTACTTTATGATCTTAAATCGTAAACCCTTTTACATTGCTCAAAGTTAATTTTTTAATGAATAAATTTACAAGATAATACAAAATTTACTTTCTACCCGCGTTATTTTAGTTAATTCTTTTCCCAAATGTTGTTTTTATTTATTTAATTACATATGTTAAGCTCCCACAATTAAATCAAGTATCCTGAAGTCCTCGACAAACAATGTAATAATAATAAAATATATATTTTGAGTATATTAGCAATATACCATTATAGGCTATTTATTTATTTTGTAAATTTTTGCGTTGTAAGCATTAGAAAAAATTATGGTGAAATTTGCGATTAGAGAATAAAGTGTTACTACTCTTTACAAAAATCTACTGTTTTTTATTTGAATTCAAGGTTTTTAATATTAATTTAAATAGTATATTGCAAAATTAAGGTATTTTTATCAATTTAGCAAAAATTGTATTTTTTTTTTTGCAAATTTGTCAAATAGGATTTTTGTAAAAAAAATTTACTTTGAAAAAAATTCTACATCCCCTTAATAACCCCCAAAGTGTAATAATTAATTACGTTGTACATTAAATTTTGCAAATAGATGCAAATTAAGGTGGTTCAAAATATTTCCTAGTAATTTTTTTTCAAAAACTGTCCATAAAAGCCCTCCTCGTTTATGGGGTTAAAAAATTTATTTTATAGAAAAAATTATAAGAACAAGTTTTTAGGCATCTTGGTTTGTATTTATTTGCAAAATTTGGTGGTAATCCAATGTGATTGGATATTGCTCTTTAGAGGCTATTTATGGGGTAAAGGAATTTTTCTGACAAAAAAATTATACGATTGTTTCATTTATATGTCAAATTGGAGGTTTATGCCAAAATTATACTGGAAATCACCCGTTGGCAAAAACCTGAACTGAAATATCCCGTTGTCAAGCACTGACAGCGAATTAATTTACCTGGATATAAGTCAAAGTTATAATTTTTTGTTAATTTTGCCAAAAATTATTCTTTTGGTTAGTCGTATTTAGTGTTTAAATTAGATTAATATTATTTTATTGGGTAAGTAGCATTTATAAATGAAATAATCGTGTCAAATAGCCCTCGTGCTCTTGATGAATTTTTGATTTTAAAAGAACTCGTGTTTGTTGAATACGCAATGCCCCTTAAACGTAAGGGTGATTTCTTTGAATTATTCACCTCGTGCTTCGCACTCGGTAAATAATTAGAAAACACCCTTACTTTTGCGGGACATTGCTATGCAACAAGCACTCGTTCATTTAATAATCGAAAATTCATAGAGCACACGTGCTATTACTACTGAAAATCGTTTGAAAACTTTATTTAACATCTAGTTGTACAATTTGGCGCAGTTCCACCGTAAACTTGCATAAAGAATCAAAGAGGTTGGTGGTCCATAACCCCGTTTCCAAGTAGAGATACGCCAATTTGAGGTTTTACATTTTGGACCTCCAGTTATAACATTATTATAATGACGGCCCTACCCGGAATATTGTTGATGTGTCCTCATTATTTAGGACAGATTTATTGTACTATTAGGGTTTCAGCAACATTCAATAGATGGATATAAAGATCGTTGACATGACAATAGTTTAAAAAAATATAAAGTATTTATTTTGATCTTTAAATATCACGAATAAGTAGTAAACAACAACCAAAAGAACGAAAAAACCATAGGAAATAAAAAGTTCATGACGTACTCTATTTATTTACAGATTTTTTTTAACAAAAACCTAGGTCTTCGAAAATTGTGTTGCTATTTTTAACGTAATCTGTTTCTTTTCTTATCCTAATGTTTTGCCCGATTCTATTTTCGGTTTTGCAATATCAATCAAACTATGGGCACTATGACTACTATTGCGGCTTATGTTACTTTTTTTGTGTACATAAAGTTTTCCTTTGGGTCTTGAAGGATATGTAGGATAATTGAATGAGGAAAATAACAATGCAAATAATAATGTTCTGTGATCTCTGGCCTAAGCCAATTACTACAAAATTGTTATTTCTATGCAATTGAAATGAGTAGGTATAACGAAAAACGAAGTGATTTCAATTCAACTGAATGTTATTATACTCTTCACCTAAAAAGGTCTTTTTCGGTATGGCTAAATTTTAACAAACATTTCTTAACGAGGACTGTTGCGAAGCATAAAAACCGTGGTTATGAATGGTGCTTGCCTAAAATCAACCAAAAACAGCACTTTCTGGTCATTGCTCAGTGGGTTTATAAGAGTTAATTTTAATTAAAAATTGTGCTTACCAGCAACATAAATAAACAAAGCACAAGTTGACATATTCTAAAGGTCCATTTATAAGCGTTTAATACAGAATTTTGCAAATTTAAATTGCACAAAAATAGTGCTTCTAAGTGGCCAAAATTCTGTATTTAAACGCTTATTGATGGACCTTTAAAATATGTCAACTTGTGCTTTGTTTATTTATGTTACTGGTAAGCACAATTTTAACTAAAATTAACTTTTATAAACCCACTGAGAAATTACCAAAAAGTGCTGTTTTTTGTTGATTTTAGGCGACCAACATTACATAACCACTATGCTGCTATGCTTTGCGACATTCCCCTTTAATAAAAAATTTAACATTATCAAAAAATTATGTGGCATAAATAGTTTATAAATAAATTAAGGTCGTCTTTATTTTTCAGTAATAAATTGGTATTTTTTTTTTATTTTATATAATTATCTGCGAAGGGTATTTTCTACTGTTTTAAATCCTAATGCGCCTGCTGATCCACCAGTTCTACTATTTTTCAATAGTGATTGCGTTTATGGATTTTCAAGGGTACATTATGAGAATTTTACTTTTTGTACAATCACCCAATATTGAATTTGGTAAATGGCACAAAACCATTTTAAGTGGCAAAAAAGCATAGCACAATAATGTAAATCTGTTATGTGTATTGTAGGTTCTTAATTAAATTTTGTTTAGTTTTGATTAAATCGAGCTCTAGAAATTGTTTCAAAAAAATATTAGGTTTGTTTTTTTATTCTTATTTTCTAGTCTTCAAGTCTTACACAGGGTTTTTTTTACCAAACACCTGGAGTTATTGTGTTAATTGAAATTAAATTCGTTGCGTTTAAATATTATTTTAAAATTTGAATGAATACCTAATTATAATTTTTTGCATATTTTTTATGACAACTAAATGTAAGGTAATTTTTTTGGAAAAAAGTTATTTTCCTTCATTAGTTTATTTTACTTAGTTTTATCTTCCTTTAATACAATTTATTGCTTTATCTAAAGACAGACAACTTAGATCCATTTTTTTCTTTGTATCTTTTTTAAAGCAAAACAAAATACCTTACAAGAGTTCTTTTTATATCGAGTGAGCAAATAAAAACGGCCCATAAGTAGGCCATGGGGATTGTTAAAATATTGTTAATTGACAGATTTTACATTGTTCATAGCCTACTTTGGAGCCGTTTTTATTTGCTCACCCGATAGAACTTTAAAGAACTATTCTGTATCATCTGAATGGATTTTTTCTTTGCGGACAAGTGCCTAGTTTTTTTTTGTTACATAAACGGAATTTGATAAAACAAAGGCTGCATAATTCAAGAAGAATATCTGATATGCGAAAAATAATTTATCTATTTTAAAACCAACCTATTTAACATTCTACCCGATCTACTAAAATAGTTAATATTTCTATCTTTTAATTTAAAATCATTCTGTTACGTGCATCTTTTTCCATTATATGAAAGTTATTAAATAGTTTTAAACTTAAATACTAATGCACTGGTGCCAAAAAGTTGACATATAAAGTTAATCGTTATACAGTTTAATTGGTGGAAAAAATAGGCACGGCAAGGAAATTATGTTTAATGTTACATTATGTCTGTAGGTGCATTTAAACGAGTATCATAAATAATGATTATTCAATTATCAATTAGCGTAATTCTGATAAGCTTACGTAACGTTGCAACTCAAATCATAAATTCATCATTTTATTTATTAAACTATTTATATATCTAATTAATTACATGTATTGAAAATAGAGTGGTTAAACCTTTAGTTACTTTAATATATTTACTTTCTTTTCGAAACAATTTTTTATTGAATAGTCTTTTTTGCCATTTTTTTGTTTGATAAAGAAATTTAGACAGTCTCTCCGACTGGACAATGCCAATTTTAAAATATTATTTATTTGGATGCATCAAGAACACTTTTACTTTCAAAGGATAGACTTTAGACGCAAAAAGCTTGGTATACATCAAAGCAAAGGTTACAAGTGTTTTACACATATCTAACCCATTTTTTATTCAAAAGAATTTGCACATCTTTTGGTTCTATCTGTGCAAAATTTGTATGTCCTGTCCACGGGCCACCATTGGGATCTCGCTTATATTAAAAGACACAAGATCGGTTAAAAAAAAAGTGCATCTTGGTTATTTTTGGCTGTAATGTTTTTTTAGAGAATGTTTTTCTAAGTTACATTATTTAATGAACATTTTATTTAAGGGCCTCATATCTCCTCCGACTACCATGGTGAGAGGCGAATCGGTGTGGGGAACGCTAGCATGAGAGAGCCTACCGTTGAATGGAAAAAGAGTGTATGTGCAAAAATCGGATTTTGAAATAATAAGGTTTTATTCAATATGCTTAACATTAAACTGCAGGTACACCTTCAGACGTATTAATATCTAAATATTTATCAATAAAATAATGTTAAAAGTAAAAGTCCAAAAAACGTATAAATCAGTAAACATGTCGAAATCAGATACATCCTTTTTCCATTGCACGATAGAGGCTGGCGGAGGGGGAGTCCTTTCCTATGTAAATATTCTTGTAATTTAGACTTCAAATATCTTTGCTAATTCTTATCGGATTTTTAAAAACTTGCTGTCATTGGAAAGCTTATTAAATTTGTAATACTTATTCTTTTTAAAAAAAAAAATTGTTGTTGTTTTTGGCATGGTTTACCCACCTTTAAACTGTTATTTTTGCTAAACTAGGGACCCAAATCAAAATGTGCCAAACAATAAGTATTTTAAAAGAAGTTAAGGTAATAGTATCAAAATTTCAAAGTCATTGCGTTAATAATAACTCTAAAAACTGCGGTCTAAGTTGTACACAAATTTGCATAAGAGGTGGGATATCGGGCTCTAAATTTTTTTTGCTTTTTATTGACTTACTATTTTATGCACTCATACAATTAAAAGTTTGGACCTCACTAATTGTACCATTGTGATTTGTCCTTAGACAAGTTAAATAAGTAATTATTATATTTGCAAGTTTAACCGCTTTAAACTTGTCTACATGTTGACTTTTCTTGTTATAAGGGTAGTTAGGACGGACCTAACGAAGCAGAAATAACAAGAAATCACTGAAATCAGTTACTTATTGTCTTTGTTAATAAGGCTCTGTCGTAAATAATTCTGTCACGGAATTAAAATCTCGCAAAAATTTGAATTTGCATAATTAAAATATCGCAAATAAGATATAAAGAAACATTTTTACCCCAATGGGACCTAAAAAACTATCTTATTATACTCTTCACAAGAGTATATTGCAATCGATCAGAAAATCCTAAAATCGTCAATTTTCGTCGTAGAGCAAAAATTTTTGCAGATTCGTGCGTTTTATGACTTTTTAAGATTTTCATTTTTTGTCCGTCGGTCGGTCGGTCGGTCGGTCGGTCGGTCGGTCGGTCGGTCGGTCGGTCGGTCGGTCGGTCGGTCGGTCGGTCGGTCGGTCGGTCTGTGGGATGTCACGTTTCTTGTAAACACGCTATCTTAAGAACTAAACTTCCAATCCTATTCAAATTTTAAGGAAAAATCAATCCCTATAAGAGGAAGAACCCTATTGTTTTTGACAAAAATCTGAGTACTATAAAGCCCCCTTTTCGGCCCCCCAAGTGAAAAAAAAATCGTAACCCAATTATTAATAAATTTACAAAAAAAATCATTTGACATAAAACATAGGAAATTTAATTCTCTATAAAAAAGTATTCGTTGGTTTTTTTGTCAGACCCCCCTGTTACCCCCCACCACAAAAAAACCTCCTATCTCCGTTATTATTCAATTAACAAAAAAAATCTTTTTTACAAAATTAATGACAATTTAATTTTCTATTAAAAATGTTGGTTCATTCTTTGTAAAGTTAGCCAGTAAGGTTAAAAAAAACAAAAAAACAATTTTTTTAATAGTAAAAAACTTCTAAGTCCAAATCACGTTACGTGTCGGTCAAGAAGGCCATGCCAAAAATATTTTAAACAAAGAAATAAAACCACTTGTCAGAACAAATAACCTCAAATATTTTAAATGTCAGAACTGACATTTATCCTCTTCGTTAACTAAATTCTTCGTGTTTTCTGTTAATAGTTTGCACTCTTCGCAGATTTTCTTTACTAAATTTTTTTTATATTAGACTAATAATTATCCTATAATAGTTTTCTTGCGAAGAGTATACCATAGAATGTGTAGCAATTATATAAAAAATAGACTAAGCTTTGATTTACAAAATTACACGTCTACCGATTCCGAATTCTACTCGAGCTACTTATCTGTGAAGAGTAATTTCTACCCATTTCTAGTTTTTCTTTAAATATTGTTTTAAAAAGACCAATGTTGGAAACACAGAATAAGAAAAAAATTACCATTTTCTTTGCTCCGTAATGTTGGTTGCCTAAAAAAATTCACAGATGGTATTTTAATGCACTTCTGTGAACTGTGACGTAGGGCTTGACCGTGTCTATTTAAAAATTGGTCTGCCTATTGATTTTTTATTCTTGCTATTTTTCCTTAATAAAAAATTTCAGTTTAAAAAAACTTAAAAGGTAGACAATTTCCACGAATAAGTGGATTTCGTACATTTCTTTTAATTAGAAATAAGGAAAACACGCAAACTTTATGAAATTTTATGAATGATAAGACAAATAACAAATTGAAGAGATTTAGAATTCTTAAAATATCTATTGCATGAAATCTTTTGTAAAATTCTTTGCATTATTCTCAAGTTAAAAAAATACAATTTGATGCCTAAAAACTAGGGAAGGTAAATTAAGCGTGGGCCTTAATAAAATGTCAATATTTGGACTTTAACAATGTTCTTTATGGCTAGAGGACTGAGGTGTATTTTTTCATTAGCACATTAAAATAAATCAACCGTTGTAAATGATTAAGTACCATTTATTTAGACAGATTTCTGTAATTTGTGCCTGTTTATTTATTACCACAATTCGTTTAAAATTCTTTTAAAGTGTGTTTTAACAAAAGAATAACCCGAGGTATAACCTTTTTACCGCGGAAACAAAAATAACTTAATAAAAATGCAAACCACGATACAAGTACTAAGCACCCACATAATTCCAGTTTTAAACGTGTGGATTATTTAACACAGGGTGACGATTTAATTTTCATAAACATTGCGTTTTTAGTATGCTCTATCATGCTTGTATACATCTGTATACTCTTTGCAGGCTATTTTCTGGGCGTGAAAATGTAATCTAAAACTTGGTGTGGAATAGTTTTGTAATAATGTTTTTAAAAAGGCAATCAAACAACTGAAGTGCAAAAGCAACTAATTTCAAGCATCGTTCACCATTCGACGTTAACCTACTTTAATTTGGTATCTTTAGGAATTGGCGAATGCGCCGGGTTGGACAGGCGTTTATAGGCAAATGGCAAGAGGCAAATCAATGGTTCAAAAATATACACTAATTTTAAGAAAATTTCACAAATTTCTGAAAAATTAAACAAATTTGCTCAAGAATTTGTTTAATTTTTCAGAAATTTGTGAAATTATCTTTTACTGAAAAAAAAGGTACTTTTTTTCCATCATTTGCTCCTCGACTAAAGTTTTGGTTTGCCAATTATTACTTTATTTTTATGGGTACAACAAGACCATTATTTGTCTCCAAAAAATACAGCGAGTCAATTAAAACTATTCAAAATCACGTAATTTTTCTATTTGTTTAGGAAAACTTTTTTAAAAAAAGTCCGGTTTAAAACATTTTTTCCATTTGGCTTTTAAAAACAAATATACCTGAATAGGTGCTGTATTTTTTGCGTAAAGGTTTAAAACAATAACAATTACAGAATTTTATCGAACTTTAAACAACTTTGGAGAAACAGTTTGCCGTACATTTGTCCAATTGTTAACATAAAAATGGTTAACATTTTTAACAAGAGTTGCTAAAATCTGTGAGTGGGTCTCTTTTCAGATTGTTTTTTTTTTTTAAATAACGTTTTATGGAATGCAGTAGTAATGCAATGCTTTATTTTTTACAAGAGAATGAATGCGCTTTTTTTTATTTTTTTCTACCAAAAAAAGATTAAATTAATTTTTGTTTAACTTGTATAAGCACAAAATAATCAAAATGTACCAAGGGTAAATACAATGAGTATTTAATTTTAACTGGATTATTTTTTTTGGATTATATTTTTAAATATTTTAATTTAGAATTTTTTCTCCAAATAAGATAGATTTTTAATAGGTAAGTTTCAAGTTAATGCGATTAAAAATTTATAAAATAAATCCTTTTTACTCTAAATCGCACTTATTAATTTAATCATTTGGAAGTTTTTTAAAATAAAATTCCTCTGAAATAAATCAACTTAGCGTATGTTCTCTTAATAGATAGAGAGCTAGCAACAAAATCATTAAGCATAACATAATATTTAAGTAATATTTCCTATTTCAATTACACACAGGTAGGTAGTTTTCTAAAAATATCAGAAATGGGAAGATTTTTTTTGTGCCAGTTAAGTAAATTGATAGATGCACATATGAGCCATAAAACTTTCAGAACTTTATAAAGTAATTAATTTAAATCTGTGTAATCTATAGAATTTTCTGCGTAAAATATGCGATTTTGGTTACAGGGTTCTCTGTCCTTGAAAATTACATTTTAAAAGCGATTGGTCTGTCATAAAGCTCTGCCAGAGTTATTGCTTGTATGTGTATATATCAATTTTTTTGTACGAAAAAGATCCCACCTTTGATGTTTTATACATTTAAAAAACGCTACATGTTTCACCTGCCATTTTTGTTGGACTAAGAAGAGTTATAGAAATACACGATTAAATATTTTGTACTGTTTTGTTCTTAAAAAATCATGACATTTTTTTTTTGAATTTCAAGATTCTGGCTTTATTAGTGTCACCGAATTTCTTGCGCAAAAAGGTTATTTGAGAATCCCCGCTTTGTATAACAATAGAAACAATGTTACTTTTTCTCATTCCACAACCATAACTTTTATTTTGATCTCTTCAACAGGCCCAAAAATGCATCCTCGGACCTATTTCCCGAAATTACAAACCAACCACATGGATGATGCGTTGGTGGGGCGAAACGGGGTTGGTTGTACGCGGCGCAAGGCGTCGGGCGGACAGGCGGGCGGGATATCTTTGAATGAAAAGGCTGGCGTCAAAACAGCCTCGTTCATTTCAAACTATCATCCGAAGAAAACACCTGTTTAGTGTGTGCCGTATTCAACACTAGCCTCTTCAATAACCAACTAGGTGCCCTGACATGAGCTCTTGGACAGGGGTGGCTGCGATTGTGGCCACGTTTGCTGTTATTGCTGTCTTTGCGTCCGATGGAGCTGAAGCCAAACGTAAGTTTTTGAATTTTATTCAATTTTTTTTTCATAAAAAAAAACACGATATGCATTTGATTTTACGATTCTCTGGGACATGACCATTTCTTAGGGTAAATTATAAAACAAAACTACACGTACTTATAAGACTCTTTTTGGGAAAGTGTCGAAGAGTAATAATCTGGATAGATTAGTCCGGTTCATGACTTTTTAAGAATTTTATTTTTTGTCTGTCTTTCTGCAAAAAAATTCTTACCACCATGACTCAAGTACGGTTCATCCGACTTGAAATTAAATACAAAAATTAATCTTATTTAGGGGAGGAGCACTATTTCATTCATATTTTGGTTAATATTACCTTTTAAAAAAAATATTTTTGGTGAAATTAAAATCTCTTTTTTATTTATCAAAATGCATTTTATAATTTTTTAACTCATCTCCTTTTTAGACAAAAAAAAAATAAATGTAATGAAATAAAAAAATTCGTATTTTTCTAGTAAACTAGAATTGGGTTACATGGGTTAAGGTGCATTCCCAAATCAAAAACCACGCTTAAAAATTTCAATTTTAAAAAAATTGCTTTTTAGAAACTACAAATTCAGTCGATTAGGTATTTTAAATAGAGCAAATTTTTGACAATTTACTGGAATTTGCAATAATTTTCATATATACCATGTCCCAATGAAAATTACCAATCCAATTGGAATTTCCAACCGTGGATTTTGATCATTGGGAATGACCCTTTAGAAGATACTTTTGCAAATGTTGATTTTCTTGGGTGTTTTTTTTTATTCATAAAAGTAATTAATTTATAAGAAGAAAAATGAGCATTTTTTTCTTTTAATATTAACTGGTTGAAATTTCTATTTTCTTAAAAACTGGTGAGGGTATAAATTGTAAAATGCATTTTAAAACCCGATTTATTGTTTGATTAATTTCAAAAACAATATGATTCCTTCCCCAAATGAGATTAATTTTTATATGAAATTTCAAGTAGATACGATTATTCGTTCTTGAGTTATTGTGATAACAAATTTGGTTACAGATAGACAAACAAAAATATAAAAGTCTTAAAAAGTGATGAGATGAACGAAAAATCTCTGCAGATGATTTTTGCTATTAACCATTTTCAGAAGGTCCGACCATACGACCATATACTCTTTGACACTTGTCTGCAAAGAGTATAATAAAATCGTCTAAAACCCATTTGCTAATCTGGCCCGTACCCCATTTGTGGTTATGAGCGCAATAAGTCAAACGACAAAAATTTGAATATTTAAGCGCAAATACTAAAAGTGTGAAATTTTAAGTAAACCAACAGAATGTTTGTGGATTTTTACACTTACTTATTCTGTTTGTAAACAAAGTCAAAGAGTGTATTAATTTGGGTTGGACATTTTCTAAAATCGTAAATGGTGCAAAAATCTCTTGAGATTAATTTTTTATGTTTCCGTATCAAAATTTAAATTTTTTAGTAAGATTTTCTTTTGGTAAAATGTAAATCCTGTTTTTTTTTACTATAATAACTTTAATACTAAAATAAAATGATAAATTAAAAATGTACTGGATAAGAACTGGAAGTGCGCAGGAAAAAAAAGTATTTAAAATGCAAAACGTAAAAATTAGTCGTTACATTTCCCTTAACATTTTTACGATTTCTGGGATTGCTACAAGAAGAAAAAACTAATTTATTCAACCTAAAAGCTCTGCTAAAGTAAGGGTAATTACGATTTCGAAATAAGAAAATAAAAACAAGAAAATCGGTAGACTGGTCAATTTTCCATCGTTGCCAAATGAAAATTCTTAAAACATAAAAAATAAGAGGGTAATAAGATTTTCTTACTTTGGAATAATAATACAAATTATCTTTCCAAACCACTGATCTTTATGTACTAAATTAGTCCTTATTCAAAAATTATCCTCTTTTAGATTAAAATTAGAGTAATTTTCTTTAGTTAGGTAAGGGGAATTTTTTTTAAAGAATTTGAATATTAGGATTTTATAATCGTGTTTTAACCAATTCAACTATTAAGTTTTATTTTTAAAGCACAATGCAAGACAATTTTTTATTTTTAAATTATTAAAAACTTTGTACAAAAGTTAATCAGAATTTTTTTTTAATTTTTGTAATTTATGGCAAATATTGTTTCTTTACAACACAGTATAATTATTGCAACAATAAGTAGGTTAAGGAAATTATAGTTTCTGTTTCACTTTGGTCATTAAATATTTCTTTTGTTAATTTTGGTTACGCCTTTAAGGTATGCAGCGCCATAGTTTTGAATAATTAAGAGTCAAGAAACTTTGCCACGGGAACTAATAAAATTATAGTGCTTATAAACGCGGAAAAATATTAGCATAGTAGTGAAAAATGGTAAATAATTATTACTTTTTAGATACTAACAACTTGCAAGAAAAAAGACGTAAATTAGATTTTCCTAAATTAGGTTTTTAAATTTTGCTTAAACTAAACGTAAGTAAAAAGTTTATGTTAAGCAAGTTAGCGAAGATAGAAATCACTGTCGTATTACTCAAGTAAAACTTTTTTTAAACTTTAATTATGATAAAGAATAAAAAAATGAGAAATGGACAACCAATAGGGGCACGCTATTTAAATAAAAGAAAAAATAGTTTTACTTTGTAAGTCTAAAGTTACTATACAAAGTTAAACAATTTAATGCCTTACAAAAATAGAAAAATGTGTAAATTTCAAATTCAAGTAATTAATTTTCCAGAAAAATGTAAAATTCACAAGCGTTCAGTTGTAGTGTAGTAGTTTTCAGAGTTTTTCGATTGCCCTATCTTTTTAGTTTTTATGCAAAAATTTTTTAAAAAATTATCTTTTTCGAACAACATTCCTTGCAAACAAAGATATTCTTGATAAAATAAGAGACAAATTCTCCCAAATTCTTCATAAAGTAAATAAAATATCCGATTTCAAATTACAATCGAGCGTCCGCGAAGAGTAACGTGTAGATTTTCATTCATCATTTCCTGAAAATTTGAAATGTCAAAATGAAAGCTTTTCCTACAAAGATGAGTTTCCAACAAAACCATGGTAACACAATTTTTTAATGTTAATGTGTTTTGTGCAAAAAGATTGTTTACATTTTACATGATGATTTACCCTCATTTTTCTTGTAACCCCTGCGGGATATCTAAAATTGAACCTTAAAATGCAGTGCACAATTCAAAAAATAAATATACCTTGAAATAAAAGTGTAAGGTAGATATCCTTTATAATTAAATTTTGTCTCACCGATTTGGAATACCAAAACCAAAGATTTGCCAAGAGCAAACACTTCCGTGAGAAAATTGGTTTTGGAAGTATTTATAAACCCACACAAAAATAAAAAAACACTACATTTAAATTTTTTTGTTTTTTATTTATTTTAATTTTGTAAAATTATTATGGATTTCTGCGAAAAGTTTCCCATAAAATGTTTTGAAAATAGGCTTAGCTAAGGGCCAATTACCGCATTTCATATATTCACTTAGTTTGAGAGGTGTTATAACAAACGATATTTTAATTATTCGTTCGTAATTGCAGGATTAAACTTTTGTTGATTTATTCTGGGTAGGTGTGTTAATAAAACTTTTTAATAGTAATCCTGGAAGTTATGATTTAATAGGGGTATTTTTATTTACTCCTGTTTACAATTACCCCAACTCACCGTATAATAAATACAATGTCACCGTGCATATACAAAAGTTATTTCTATCATTTACAATAATTCAACCAGTTAAAAACAATAAACATTGCTGAATACTTAAGATTTTTTGGCTCTTTTTTTTGGACTGTTAAAAAAAACGTATGCCTCTTGTTTTTAAAGCCCGCCAAAAAGTACTTTTCTACATTTTCTAGCAAACTCCATTACGTTGCACTAAAGTTCGCGTTGCTTATTGTAAATTTTGCTTAATTTTTGCGTGAATGCAAAGCAATTTCGGTTCCTCTTTTTTTGAAGTGTATACATCATTTTAAATTATTTATAATAGCTCCCGATGCAACCAACTAGATTAAAGTTTCAATGAAGTAAACAGGTTAGTGGTACTACTCCAACCTACATAAGATTAACTTGAAGAGTCTCGCGCAGTGTAATTTTCCTGTAAGTTTGTAAATGAGTTTAATATATTTCATTACTTGAACTTTTCTCGAATCTTAAAGTGTAAGTAAATTAATGTTTATTGAATATAGAATTTAATTAAATAATATAAAAGTAAAAACTTTGCAATTTAAAGTCCAAAGAGAAGCATTTCCTGTATTTTTGTTTAAATATTTATAAATACTGTGAAATTATAATAGGGCTCGTCAAGTGCTACGTCACAAATCACAGATCCACATTAAAAAACTGTTTAAAAAGAATTTTGATTTTGTTAGATTGAATCACTTTTTTAAAACAATATTTCATGAAAATAAAATGCTTTTTCAAAAGACCCTTGGTATACAAATGTGCTTTAATGTCCTTAATTCGATATTTCAAGTTTGGTTCATTGTAAAAATCTAAAAATTATATTTTATTTGTTAATGTTGCTGACCCTTCAAGATGTGAATTTTAAACGCAAATTGCTTGAGAAAGCAACCATATCAAAAGGTCTGGTAAGTACCATTGTAAAGTTAACATTTTTTTATATTAACTAGAACAAACCATACCCCTTGATAGGGCTGCTTTTTCAAGCAATTCGCATTTAAAGCTAACATCTTGGTGGGTGATCATCATCATCAGATTAATAAGGAATTTTTTAATTCTTGCGATAGATTCTCGGGTAATTTTAAATTAAAATATCGTAAATAAGATTTAAAGGCCCATTTTTACACCAATGGGACCTAAAAAACTCTCTTATTTTTCTTTAAATAATGTTTTAAAAAGACCAATGTTGGAAACACAAAATAAGAAAAAATTTTCTTTGGTCCGTAATGTTGGTTGCCTAAAAAAATTTCACAGATAGTATTTTAATGCACTTTCGTGAACTGTTACGTAGAACTTGACCGTGTCTATTGACAAATCCAACAAGAGCAATGTCACATTTTTTGGCAGACAAAAAGTGATTCGTAGCAAGGCACACTTTATTTTATCAGGCCGGCGCACTCTCATGTTTATTTTTTTGAATCCTAGAGGCATTATTTTCTAGAAGGTCCAGTTTTGTGACGTCACAAAAATTAGTTTGGCTACTCGCTAACAGTATCGCTTTAATCAGCAATAAAAGTGAAGTCTTAAAAATGCCAATTTTTTAAAACTGTAAACTGTGACGTAGGACTGTATAAAAGTTAATCTTCTATTCAATTTTATAATCTACCCATAGTAATGCTCTTAATACTTTCTATGGAGGTAGAAACAGAACTATTCATAATTCAGAAACTGCAGTTTAGCGCCATACGATTGTTAGATAGAAAAATAAAAGTGTTTTACTTATGTAGAACATAACTTCAAATTGAAATTCTTAAACGAATTTAGGTACATCGCTTTAACAAGATGCACATTTTATATTCCCAATTATGTCGTTAAGACAAAAATAAAACGCTATATTTCTCGTAAGCACTTAGTTACACTCTTCAAGCACTTTATTTTCCGCGTAATTAATTTTAAAAGAAATTAAAAAAACTAAAGATACTTTTCTCTGACCTTCTAAATATTTGGATGGTGTGAAAAACTCAAATTTTACTCCAAATTTTTAGTCTAAAATGGACCTATTTTTTTAAAAACTTTCTTTCTTTTACTTTGACCATTGTAAGTATTATAAAATAATATTTCAATGTTATTTTTAAACAGTATAAAAAAAAAGGTATACTTTAATTTTTTTCGTTCCGATTTTTCAGAACCCCCTAACGAAAATAAATAGCTTCGTTATTTTCCAATTTACAGAAAACAATATGATTAACAAAGTTAAGCTACTAAGGGTATAGTCCGTAAGTCATTTTGGTAAACCAAGGTGACAGAAAACGACTTGTTACACAATTTGTTGTCATAGAAAACGATTGTTAAAACTGTCACTTAGGTTTACCAAAATGACTTACGGACTATACCCTAAATCAAAGTGCGGTAATTTTTGTCGGTTATTTGCGGGTTATTTGTCTAGGTCACGTTAAACTTTGTAAGTAGGTAGTTTAAGTTTATAGTCATTGGAGACACGTCGCCAAAGCAAAAGAGGATGGTTAAATAATTATAAGGTTTCCAATTACGTTAATTCAAATTGGTATAGTTTTGGAATCTTATTATGCATAGATCAAAACTCAAAAGCTTGTCATGTAGATTGCAGATGGTCCAATAAAATTTATATTTTTTGATAAAATAATTTTTATATTTGGGTTCTATAATAAGCACATTATAAATCCGAAATTTGGTTTTTTAAAATTGCTAAATTGCTTCATATTAAACCCAAAATTTGATTTTATTAGGTTGGTTTTCCAGATGCAAAAAGATGAATTCCTCTCTTGCAAGGTACTTTTTATTTACAAATTTTACTATTATAATCTATCAGGGGACATAGTTTTTTTGTAAAGGGAATGACTAGAATAATTGGAGAAACGATATCAACGGTTACATTTTCTTAAAAACGCCTATTCATTCAGTATTAAGTGAGTCAAGTTTACAAATGTCATTATTCAAAATGTCTGATATAAATTTACTTTTTAATTCCAAATGTCAATGTTGCCAATCCAATAAAAATAAAATTTTAAGTTAAGTTTTTAAAATGCTTTTTAATAAACTTAATGAAGCATATGTAAAAAATAGTATAAAAAACTCGTTTTATAAGACGTTTTTTAGCACTTGTCCATTCTAATAAACTCTATATTTTAATATATTATTTTTAATGTGCGAAAAAAAACACAGTTGATTTTTGAACCAAAAACTAAAAAGGTCATAAAAAAAGCGTTCCATTATTTCCGCATTACAGGATACGTTTTAAAAGGGCACGTGTTTTCAATAAGCAAGTAAGGTGACTACACTTGGAAGATTATGTTTCTTTTTCTTTTACTCATGTAACTTATCTTGATTAAAAAGCAAGTTGCTTTCAAAAAATTGTTTTGTGGCAACGTATAAGTGCAATATCCATAAATATTTGTAACTTGCTTTTATCTCTTTCGACTATAAGTAGCCCAGATCTACCGATTTTGAATTTATCTTAAAATATTATAAAATGCAAAATTGCTCTTGTAGCTGTTAAATGAATCAAAGCGATTTTTATGAACATGTTTGTTTTTTTTCAAGCATTTTGTGCAATAGTCACTCTTCCGTAATATATTTTTTTAAATAAAAAGCAGAGACACAAACAAATTATGATATAACATTTGGATTATATGAAAGTGAGCATTAGGAAACTAATTTAGAATTTGATAATATACAGATGAAAGGATAACGTAAAAATATGGTTATACATTTTTTTAAATAAAAAAAAACACATTATTTATTGTTTGAAAAATCTAAATTATGTACAACTTTTAGCTAGTTGTTTTAAAATTATGTAATGAATAATAAAATTTGCAAGTTGGTTAGAAAGACTATAGTGGGGAGATTTTTTTGTTTAAGTTTTTTTGTATAAACAGTTATTATTTATTTTTTTATAAATAATAATTTACATAAAAATATAATTTCATATTTTAAATATTTATTCAGAGTTAAGAACTATCTGTTTACCAAGCGCTTTTAGCTCGATTCATGAATCGTAATTTTGACTTTGAATTAAATAAACCATATTCGAACAAAAATTGGTTGGGGTTTCCAAAGATATGTATCCCATTTTTATTTTTGTACTTTTATCAAAAAACAACATGCAGCCTCTTTAAAAAATTATTATACTCTTCGCAAAAGAGTATATTGCGATTACTCGGACCTTCTCTAAAATCGTTAATATTCATCATAGAGCAAAAATTTGCAGATTCGTTCGTTTCATGACTTTTATTTTTTTTCCGTCTGTCTGTAACGAAACTTGTGACCACGATAACTAAAGAAGGGTTTATTCAATTGACTGAGATTTGGTGCAAAAATCAATCTTGTTTGGGGGAAGAGCCCTATTGTTTTTAAAAGAAATCAAATAATAAATAGAGGGTTGAAATCACCCCAAAGGTTGAAAAAAAATCATATTTCGGTTAATATCAATTTTACGAAAACAAATATTCTTAACTAAATTAAAGATTGTATTTTTCCCTATAGAAAAACATCTGGTAATTTTTTTGAATCCCCACCCGTTTACAAAAAACATAAGTTTTACGTTTTTTTAATAAAATAAAAAATGCACCTTTTTAATCATCTACTGCGAAGAGTATCATATAGAATGTGTAACAATTATATAACAATAAAAATATAACCTATCTGCAAAGTGTAACTTTTTAAATGATCCATGCCACTCACTGATAACCCGCTCTTGTTTTTAACTGTATTATAATATCGTTCCAACAGAGTTTGCCTAATTTTTAAAGAAAACTGCGAAGTTAAGTGAAAGCAAATTGAAATTTACTTCAAGTTCTATAAATCGAATAACAAGGTGTTAGTAGTTTGTAGGACAATTTTTACGAGCCGTAAATGGTGCATTCATTGAAAAATTAAACTGAAAATTGTGTGAATGATTTTTCCAGCTCCTTCAATAATTCTTTGCAAAAAATATGTTTCCGCCTCAGGCCAATTTATTATATATTTCTCCAGAAATGTAATTTATTGTGGGATGTACCCTATTTTTTTTTTATTTCTGTTAAGCACAATTTTCACTTTTCATTGAAAGATATTTCATCAAAAAATTACAGATAGGTAGGCGATAGGTTCGTGCAATCAGTTGGCAACCGGATGCGAATGTAAATAGTCAAGGAAATTTTAAACGAGAATTTTTATATTTTCTTTTCTGACCTCGGCGATATTGTGAGTGCACGAATTTGGTGAAAGGAAAATCAGAACTGATTTAGGGGTTTAGAAAATGATGTGGACGTTTTACTATTTTAAAATTGTGCAATCATAAAATAAGTTGGAGTGATGCATGGGATTTGTAGCAAAATGAACAAGATAAGCATAATAGAGGTAGATATCAAAGAGATTACTATTTTGAGTTGAGATCAAATATCTACAAAATAAGTTTCGTTGAGTTTGGAAAGAAAAACTTTATTTGGACATTTTTAAAAATTTTCATGTGCTGTAGCAAAAGAAACCAATCGCAAATCGATAACTTTTTAATTCACATTCAATTTTAAATTATGCTATTACCAAATAATTATTAACTAGTATAGTTAATTAAAATTATTGCACTACCTATAACGGTAATTTGCATGTGAAAATTAACCAGAGGGTCTCTAAAGTAAACTGAAAACAGTTGCCTGTTTACAAATTTCACAGTTCAGTTAGCAAAGGGAAACCGAAAAAAGTTTAACCACTACTAATAGAGGTTTACCCCATTTATGGAGAATTATCGATATATTACTTGTTATTGTTTACCTGAAAGTTTAGCATTATCCTTTGTCAAAAAAGCGGTTTTATTTAGCATTATTTAGCAATATTCTAAAAAATTCTTTGACCAAATATCTGAAAAGTCAAATTTAATTTTAAAATATTATGCTTATTTTTAACGGAACGTTTCTTTTTGTATGTTTTAAGGTGTTTCGCTTTTTGTAGGATTTTCTTTTGATACTTTAAAATGTTAATGTGGTAATGAAGATGCATAAAAATAGTATTTTAAACAGAGTGCTAAAAAACGCCTTCCAAAACGAGTATTTTATACTATTTTCTATATTAGCTTCATTTAATTTACTAAAAAGCATTTTTTATTTGAATCAAAAACTTAACTTAAAATTTTCATTGGATTGGCAACATTGACATTTTAAATTAAAAAGACAATTTAGTCAGACATATGTCCCCCGATAGTTTATAATAATAAAGTTTGTATGAATAAAAAGTACCTTAATTGTAAGGGAAGAATTCATCTTTTTGCATCTGGAAAACCAACCTAATAAAATAAAATTTTGGGTTTAATAATATGCTTATTATATTGAGTGAGCAAATAAAAACGGCCCATAAGTATGCCATGGGATAGTCAAAATTTTCTTAATTGACAGATTTTACATTGCTCATAGCTTACTTAGGGGCCGTTTTTATTTGCTCACCCGATAGAACGCAAATTAAAAAAAATAATTTGATTGCTTTATTGTATTTTTTTTGCATGATTTTAACTTTTGAACGCCTTGATTAGTAGAGCCTCAAAGGCTTAAACAGAGGTGATACTTAATTGAAGATAACATCCGTAATCTCAGATGATTTGTCGCTCTTATTGACCATAAAAAGGTACAACGTCTACACTTAATGTGTACTTTATTAGGGCATGCTACCCCGCAGACATACTGATTAATTTTGCTCTATTCCAATCACCACGCTCCCCGTGAGTGTCGTTCCATTCTCAACAAGCGCGATAGTAAATTTAAATTATTAAATCTTTTAAGTAATTACAACTTGCTCACGTCTACAATCATATAATGTTTATGATTTTCATATGAGGTGGTCTGACACTTGAAATTTCAGCAGATTGTTCTTACGGAATTAAGTTGTTTTATCTAATTCCACTCCATTTTTAAAATGACATTTATCGCAAGACTTGTTTAAACCTAAAACAATCCTTTAGCTATATCTTGCAAGCCGTGGGTAAAATGGCACTTTACCCATGGGGTGAAGTTGGACAAGCTCTTTACCCACGGGCCGAAGTTAGCGTTACTTGCAGAAAGTGACATAAACATTTTTGAATTTTTAGTTTTCAAAAACGTATAATTTGGTGTCTTTCTTAAATAAAAATTCTAAAAAATGTACAGTGAAAAATTAACTATATGTTTACATTTGTTAAAAATGATAGCCATGTTGTTAGTTTTTAAGGATGTCAATAAGTCTGCTAGAAAAACGCGTTGAAGCTAAAACCGTGAGTTGTATTTGGGGTATTTTTATAATTATAGACAGTATTTAGTGTAGCAGAGGTTGGATTTGAAATTAACCTAACCGTTTATTGAATATTACTACATGTCTTCATCTTCATAACATAACTTTTTTATTCTAAAAAGTGCGATATTGTTTGATTTTGGGATCGTAGAAAAAGTTTAATTCGTAACACGTTTTTTTAAATGGCTTTATTAACTCGTTTACAAAACCCTCGCTTGCGCTCGTGTTTTAACAAACTCTTGAAAAAATATTCGTATAAGACTTGATACGAAAACTACTATTTTGAATGGTATTTGATCTATTTTACTTTCTGTTAAGTAATTTTAAATCTTTAATGAGAAAAACAAAATATTGTAAGTTCATGTTTACGTGCCTTTACTTAAATAAAATTAAGTATGAAGTACTATTAAAGCACAAATAAAAATAACTCTAATGTTCTCTGTTATTTGTTCGTTTAATGATAATCTACGAAAATGGTTCAATTTTGAAACACAATTTCTTAAACAGATTATCGAAGAAATAAAGCAAAAATATTTTCTACAACTGTCTTTTTTAAATTTAACCTTAATTCACGTTAATTTCTTTAATAAAAAGTTGAATGAATTCACCATTAGTTTAAACCGCTTTTTCTACTTTTTTAAACAAAAAAGTTAACTTAAAGTTATATTAATTATTTTTAGCAAATTTAGATTTGACAACTTTTTAATAATGAATAATAACGCAGAGCCGTGGCGAACATGTTGTTTTACATTGTCAAATTATATTCCTTGCCAACAAGGATTACAAGGATCAAGATATTAGCTGGGTAGTATTATACAAACTTTAAAAGAAAAAAGTTAAGGTTAACTATGTTTAAAGCTGATGCGCCAGTTTCTTTATGGATAAATGTCTTAACACAAGGTGTCGGGTGTGGAAATATTTAATTCTCTTGACACAAAAGAAATAAATTAAAATTCGACAATTTTGATTTAAGACTGGGGATTCAAATTGGGCAAATTGTGTACACTAATTCCTAACAAATTCTAAACAAATTCTTAACAAATTCTGCAAATTCTTCACAAATTCTCAACAAATTCGAAACAAATAAAGCGTATTCGCACAAAAATTGGTTGGGGTAACTTAGGAGATATGTCAAACCACCCGTTGTCTAAGATGCTAACTGACATTACTTCTGAATTTTATATTTTTATTAATTATAACGTTAATATACTAAAAAACAACAAACTGCCGGTTTAAAAGATTCTACGTACCAGCAAAAAGGTTTGTGTATCATTTACAGAGTGTTAACTTTAATTCTTCATAATTAGGTAAAAAAGGGCATAATGACTTATTTACAAACGTACTTTTGATGCAAAATCCGTGCATGCGGATTTTTTTACCTAATTATAAAGAATTAAGGATGTAAAACACTCTCTAAATGTTATACAAACCTTAGATGGTACATTGATTGTTTTAAACCGGCAGTTTATTGTTTTTTAGTATATTAGCTTTATATTTGATAAAAATAAAAAAAAGATAAGTAATGTCAGTTAGCATCTCAAACGACGGGTGGTATAACAGATCTCCTAGGATACCCCAACCGATTTTTGTACGAATACGCTCCATTCTATCAAATTCTCAACAAATTCTGCAAATTTTTTAAAAAATGTACATTAATTCTTTCATTGAATTGCCCCACGTATTATAATGATTTTTAAAGTCAGATTTTCGACACAAAGAAATGACCGATTTACATAAAAGCATGCAGATGTGCTATTTAATTAGTAGAATTGGGAGCTCAACGGAGATGACTTATACGAGCTTCTAGAAGCAAAGATCTTCGAATCTGTAAATTTGAATCTCTAGTCTTAATTTAAACATTAAGTTTTTTAAACTCTTTGCAGATAAGAAATTTTTTACAAAAAATAATTTCATAGGTGAAGATCTCTTACATTTTTAAAAAAATCAAATAGTAGGGACATCCTTAAAGTTAAAGAAAAGCAATTTTTTATTAAAGATTGTGTATTTTAATTGTGCATTTCATTACATTTTAGTTCTTTTAATGTTTGTATAATTTTATGGTAGGCTTTTTTGTAATTTTTAGGTTAAATAAAATATTAACAAAGAAGCCGTCTATAAGGTTGTAATTACAATAGAATGGCTCTGCTAATAGAATGAAAATGAAAAGCAAATTCACTTGTCAAAAAAAGTTATTATTTATTTCAAAAAAACAAATTATCTAATAAAATTAAAGTTTATGGGAATAATCTCGGGAATAATAAAACAAATTTTATGTAGGTATTCGCCAAGACCTCTGTTTTTTGATGATTAAAAACTACTTATATTTAACGAGATTTCTCTGTAATTAAATGTTCTTACTAAAACTACGTTAAGCATTAAAGTTTGTGTAACATTAAAATAAAATAATAATTTAAAAATAAAAAAATTAGCCTGCCCATCGAAAAGTCTAAAAAACTTTTCCAACAGCTTTGATTGTTCTAACACAAATCCAATGATGAAATTATGATTGCGGAGAGATTATTGCAGATTTAAATATTTTATGAAATTTGGAGCAAATTTAAATATAACCGCTTACCCAACTGAAATGATCATTATCTCTAATTATCGAGTCTGATTATGATAAAACTTTGTCAAGAAGTTAAGGTCTTGGACTAGAGTTCATTTATTAATTAGTAATTTAATTTTATTAGATTCTTTAGTAGTTAAGTTTAAACTAAGAAGGCCTTATTACAAAGTATTAAAACTTTTGACATTTTCTTTTAATTACTTAACGATTTTAGTTGTTGATTACATATTTCATAAATTTGATTAGGATTCTGTTTTCTTCGTCTTCATAATCCTTGTTTCTTCCCACTTGATAATCTGACGTCAGAATAATAAATATCTACAGGAGTCCCAGAAAATTAAATAGATTTTATATTTTATTAAATAAAGTTCTCAATTTTTCCAAAATAATTTTACTTCAATGGAGCGTATTCATACAAAAATTGGTTGGGGTAACCTAGGAGATCTGTCATACCACCCGTCGTTTCAGATGCTAACTGACATTACTTCTGAATTTTATATTTTTATCAATTATACAGCTTATACATCAAAAAACAACAAACTGCCGGTTTAAATCATTCTAGGTACCATCTAAAAGGTTTGTAGAACATTTAGAGAGTGCTTTACATCTTTAATTCTTTATAATTAGGTAAAAAAGGAAATTATGACTCATTTACAAAAGGATTTCCGTGAATGTTCAAAATAATACGGATTTTTTTGGATGCACGGATTTTGCATTAAAAGTATCATTGTAAATAAGTCATTATGCCCTATTTTACCTAATTATGAAGAATTGAAGTAGTATAACACTCCGTTAATGTTTTACAAACCATTTAGCTGGTACGTAGAATGTTTTAAACTGGCAGTTTGTTGTTTTTTTGGTATATTAGCTTTATATTTGATAAAAATATAAAATTCAGAAGTAATGTCAGTTAGCATCTGAAACGCGCGACGGGTGGTATGACAGATCTCGTAGGTTACCCCAACCAATTTTTGTGCGAATACGCTCCATTCTTGATATTAACAATCTTGTTTTTTGTAGGAGGATGCGCAACTTTTGGGCATTCATGTTACGGAGCTATGGGAAAAAGGACCAATGAGATAGTAGACGGGAACCTCGAAGAAGTTCTCCAAAATGATCAAGACCAAGAAGAAAACCCTGCATTTGTATTTACCGGCCCTAGAAGTGGATTTAAACGATCCCAAAAACTATCTCCTAAGCAATATGATGAACTATCAAGAGTTATAAGACAATGGGTAAGTTTATTTTTTGTAATTCAGAAATTAAAAAAAAGTTATTGAAGAGTAGATAAAAGGACAATTCTTGAATTATTTTGTTAGATTTTGGTCATTTTTGTTTGCCTAATCATTTGGTTTACATCAAATTTACAATGGCACTTTTCCGTGAAGAATATTTCAAAATATTTGTTTTTAATAAGCAAACACAATATATTTTAAAACAATACAGTTCGTATTCCTTCTGAATAAAATTCTTTCTAAAAATATAAACATGGTTAAAGTTTCTCTTCATTATCTTTTATAAATAAAAACAAAACTGAAAGCGTTGTCTACTTAACCTTTTTAACAAAATCCTGTTTTTTTAACCCGACATAAACCTTTATTTTTTTAATCAGCACTTTTAATGTTATTAAAAATGAAATATTTTGTTTTCCAGATTCAATCCTACCAAAGAAAAGACGATCCCGGTTACAACGTTTTGTAAGCAATGAATTTATATTAAAAATTAAATTTGCATTATTTGCCATATCTAATAATAAGAACTGAAGTAGTCTGTATAAAGAGAGTAAAAGAAAAACATATCTAACACAATAATTATAGTTAATTTAAAAAGAAATATAAACTAAATAAATCAATTAAAAAATGTAAGTGTTGTACCTTACACAATTAGAAGTTATATAAAAATTAGAATTATTGTCTATTTTCATCCATGTTTTTAATATAGATTTAGGTAATTATACCAAAAATGTAAATGTTTAAATAAAATGAGGCTGGCAAAAAAATTGTATTTTATTTTTACACTATTCTTAAAAAAAGCATAATTTTTTATGTCTTTGGAAAATTTTGAAAATCATACGGTTGTTAAATTAAGAGGGTTGTAAATAGTTGTTAAAAAATCCTGCATAAAAAAGCACACTAATTTTTGAAATATGTTTCAAGTCCTTTAAAAATATGTTAGTAAACCATTAGTAGTTCTGTTGCAGGATGTAATTCCGTGAATGCACCTTTATTGCAGTACGAACTTTCTCACTAAACAAGACAAAAGGTACACAAACTTCAAAAACAGCTGGGCTACGACCTCAGTAAACAAAAACAAAAGTACTACGAACAAGCAAATATTGTACAAAAATATAAATATTCAAAATACGTACGATAGGACATTATCCTACTGTATTACTAAGGAAGTAAATAAGGAAAAAGCAGTAGCTCTTGGAATTAAATGTTTTAAATATTGTTATCTCAAAGCAAGTAAGTAAAATTAAACAAAATGTGCTTTACCTAAAAACTATAAATAGTAGCCTACTACTCTAGCTTGGTTAGTTGAAAAGTGTATCAAAACGCTCTTATCAAAAAGAGATAACAAAATAATTTGTTTATATCCATTTGTGTTAATTGTGTCTATTTTAGAATTTATAGTAGTGTGTAGTAGCAATTTTTCTTTAATAAATTCTTAAGGAATTGTTTAAAATTAATATGGACTTGTGTTGTGAAGTGTAAGCCATATTTTTAAATTTAACAATCAGTTTTTTGTGTTTTGAATATACAGAAAATCTTATTTTGTAGGAAAGAACACGATCACCCAATTAATGTATTTGATGTAAGAACATTTAAACAAATTAGTTTCGATGAAACTATTGATGACCATGATATAAAATTATTAAACAATATGACGTCGCTCAATTCTTTGATTTTACCATGTAGGTATTACCTTTTATATGCACAAAAAACCCCTAACTTACCCACCAGCACTAAAAAAATATGATAAGTTTTTAGATATAAATTTTACTCAAAAGAATAAAGCAATCTTTAAAATTTTTACAAAGGGACAGTATAACTTTTCAAAACGTTAACTCGTGCAAAACTTTTAAAAGAATAAATGTTTCATGGTCTATTCGATTACAATAAAAGATGCAATTTAGTAAACTCGTTATTTTAATTGAATTAGGAAAAGTTTGCAATTAGATCTACCTTTTCGTAAGGATAATTATCCGTACATCCTTCTAATTTAATTATTCGCTACCTTTATTTTAGGCCAAACCAATAAAAACTCAACTGAGCAAGAATGTTTGGAGGACGAAACAATAGAAAGACTGTCACTGGCATATGAAAAATTGTCCTGCATTCCTAAAGTTATCCTGGAGGAATTTGCACCCAGTGTTCGAATTTTAGACATTAGCAACAATAATTTTAAGTAAGTAAAATGACAATTTTAGTCTCTTAAAATCTTACATTTGACCAAGAAATTTTTCGGGCAGCACAATTTTTGTTGGAAAATGTAGTAATTAATGCCTAGAAACATAATTACCATGTGCGCACTTACGCGCATCTTAGCATTTTGTACTAGGCCCCCCAAAGAGCCCCCTTTCATTCGTAATACTAGGTTATGGTGGATACAAACCAAATTTTGAAAATAGACACTAAGCAAGGTTCTAAAATAATTTTCGTAAAAAAAATCTCCTAAAAAAATCCTTTACCCCCAAAATAGCCCCAAAATGAGAAATATTACATGCAGATGCAAAATTAGATTTTAAAAATCCTTTTTCTAAAAAGTTTCCAAAAAAATTTTTTTAGAGAATTTTTCTATTTAAAATGTCTTATTAAAACATTATTATAAATCGATTTCCAAAATTTGGGGTTATCCAACATGATAAATATTACTCTTTTTGAGGCCATTTAGGGGGTGAACAAATTTTTTTAGAGGAAATTTCTTTACGAAATTCTTTTTAAAACCCTGTTTAGTGTCTATTTCCAAAATTTGGTCTAGATCTACCATAATCTAGTATTACGAATGAAAGGGGGCTCTTTGGGGGGCTCTAGTACAAAATGCTAATATGCGCATGAGTGCGCCCATGGTAATTATGTTTTTAGGTATCAAATACTACATTTTCCTATAAAAATTGTGCTGCCCGAGGAAATTTCTAAAAAACAAGGATTTCTTGTAAGATTTTCTCGAACTATTTTTTAATGTTAAAAATAATGATTTTGTTTTTTAGGAATTTAACTTTTTTAGAAGCATTTACAAACTTGACAACGCTTATATGTGACCATAACAAAATTACGTCGAATACAAATATTCCTTATTTGCCTCGCCTCGAATTGCTATGGTTAAATCACTGCAATGTAAGAATTTCTATAGATCTTATACATTTTTGACTACATGCATATTTACATTTAATTAAGAATAAATCCATATTTATCCAATAAATTATTTTAGATAGCAGAATTGTATCCTTGGGCTAAACAACTCCAGCATTCCTGCCCAAATCTCAAATATCTCTCTCTTATGGGAAATCCAGCTGCACCTTCGTATCTTAATGGTGGAAACTTTTCCGAGTACCTTCAATACAGGTAACCAAAAATTATAAATAAAATACAACAAATTGGGAAGTTTTATGATAAAAATTATAACCTTTTTTAACCTACAGGTGTCCAAAAAATGGCGCATAAACGCGACGGTACGTTGTTGGGGCATGCCTAGGAATTCCTGGAAAATTGTTAAAAAAAAATCCATCAGTTAAATTCATTTAAGAAAATGCGAAGAATGTTGCATAAATTCGGCAACACAGTCTAGAAAAATAACCTAAAAATCAAAAAATCTCATTTATGAGTCTTAAGTCATGCACTTTTGCATTAAATTTTAATTGACTTTGTTGTCAGCTTTATTTCATGAAAATTTTGTACAATTAAATTGATTATAAAAATGTTATTTGACCATTTAAAAGATAAACAAATGGAGAAATGGTCAAGGACTGTAGCTTTGTATTAACCATTTTTTACGTTAATCTTCAAGATATGAGCGTCCGTAGTTTTGCACTCTTGGACCCCATATCTCCAAGGGTATTTTAAATGGATTTTTTTAACATTTTTCTAGGGATCCCTGGAAATGCCCCAATGTCGTACCGTTGCGCTTTTTTGGACAGCCTGTAGAGTAATGGATGTGGGCAAATTTAAGTCGTTAAAATTTTAGAATAATAGCTGAGAAATTTCCATAATGATAAAAATTATGTTTTAAAAATATATTATTAAAAGAAATAGTTTTAAAGACGAATGAAAATGAAAATTAGAGATGAGAAACGTTATTTAAACTCGTTAGGAAAGTCTTAAAATATTTTTATATTTATTCTTCTAGACGTTGAATTATTTAGTAATGTTTATTAAATTTAGGAAAGACTATTCCAAAAGTGTAATTCTTAATTGTTTTTAAGTTAGTTTTTTAAACCATCCCTAGAAGATCATGCCGATCTTTTCTAATTGTTTTTTGAATTAATTTTTTTTAAACGTACATTTTTGCTACTTTCAGATTTTTTCTAATCTCACTATTTACAAGACTGATTCATCTGGACGACCACAAGGTTACCCAAAGTGAAAGACAAGAAGCTGAAAGAAACTATCAAAAACCATTTAGTATTCCAAATTATCTAAGATTTGCCTCTGAAAAAATTACAGAAATGCTCCTGCCAACTCACAACGCTCCTTTTTTACGACCAGTTAAAAATAACGTCATTTAATTTTATTTATTTACATACAGGGTGTTACCAAATAAGTAGGAAAAAATTCAGGGGGTAATTCCTGAACCCATTTTAAGAAAAAAAGTTCCTATAAAGATATGCCCGATTTTGACTTTTTTTTTTCTTACAGCCCCCTAAGGGCCCCCACTATTAACACGTTTTTTTAAATTTTACAAAGAGGAAAATATTTCTAGTGATTAGATAAATCAAATAGGTCCTATAAAATTTTTTGAAAAAATTATTATTTTCGAAATTATAGCAAAAAAAACTGATTTTTTAGGGGTTTTTGGGGGAGCTGTATCTTAGAAACGAAGGATTTTCGGACACATGTTTATATGAACTTTTTTTCTTAAAATGGGTTCAGGAATTATTCCCTGAATTTTTTCCTACTTATTTGGTAACACCCTGTATTTTCAATTAGATATTTATGTTATCTAGCTTGTGTTCTGACGTTCTGACGTTCTGACGTTCTGTAAAATAATTATTGTAGGTATTACGTATCATGTATGAATTACTGAATTTTACATTGTTTACATAGTTCCTTTGTTTTATTAAAAGTATTAGAAATATGGCTTTTGACTACGCATTAATCAGAAATATTATTGATAAAAAAATCGATTTAAATTTAAAGTTAAGTTTGATTCCGAAAACAGAACCATAGATAACTTAACCAAGGAACTTCGATTTTGCTTAAATAAATATAGTATAAATAATTATATATAATTATACAAAATCGGACAAACTGTTTTTCATTTTATGTTCATGGAGTTTTTTCGCATTAAAAACATTTATCATGCAGTAAATAATTATTTTGCGTTAAATAAAGAACAATATGTTCGAGTTCGTAAATCATCTAACAAGTGCTGAATAAAATTACTAAAAATAAACTACAAATGGTAAAAAAAGTGCTTTTAAATTTACTAAATTTGGTATGTTAGTGCATTGTGACATATTAAACCACTATACAGGGTGTTTCCGAAAGTCGTTTCAATAATTTAACCCTAGATTCCTTACCCAAAAATAGTTCGATTAAGCCCCATTTACCTGTATGCAAAAGTGCACCATTTTCGAGATACTGGCTGTTTTCCAAAACCAAAATGTTTATGTTTTTTTTTCATTACTATGAATGAAACAGCATAGAAAAACAAAATTTGGTATAATTGTCTTACTTTTTATGATCGACACAATGGTCGTAAAGAGAAACCCATAGATTTATTCCATAACCTCAAAATGGGACACCTGCGCTCCCTCTTGAGGCATAACTTTTTTTGTATTTGAATTTTCAAAAAATAAATTATTTTATCGGTAAGATACGTTTAATACGAAGAAAAAATTATACCACATTTTTTTTTAAAAAACTAACCCTAAAAAAAATATATTTTCACATTTTATCTACATTTTTGACTTAGTTAATATAAATTCAGAAATTAACTTATTAAATTCGTCTGCATAGCGAAGGTGTATGTTATGTTTTCCTTCAGGAAATCTATGTAACCTGTTAAAAAATTCTGTATTATGAACTAATAAGAAAATCTATATTTCTTAATTTTTAAGTTGAATTAAATAAAATTTTGAGTAAATTTCTCAGAATTTGGAGTTATGTTATGTTTGAATTAAAACTTACCTAGATCCTATAATGTTGGCTGCCAAAAAATCAGGATGTTCTTCCGCTATCATTGGGTCCTTATCTCCATGCAAAATCAACGTTTTACATTTTATTTTCGGAAGTTCTTTTTTGCAAATATCACCCCCTTCTTTTTGAATCTCTAGTAACACATCGCACCATTGGTTCCACATGTCTTGGAACCCCTTTTCGGTGTACAGTTTAACCAATGGGGCTCGTGCTCTTTCAGACCATTTTTGGATATCCCGAATTTCTACACAAATAGAGAAAAGATTTAAAAAATGCATTGTCGTGTTATTAAAATCGGTATTACTTTCGTACATGGAAATTTCCTTCGGCAAGACATAAGCATTGGCCCCCCAAATGACTAAATTTTCAACATTATCCGGATACTTAGCGGCCAAAATCATACTAGAAATCCCACCATCACTCCATCCTAGTAAAGAAAATTTGTTTATACCAAGTTTCTAGAATATTTTTACATTAGATAGGGGTACCTGAAAACGGGGGTGCATTTTACCTGCATCAGCCCTAAAGCTGAGTCTGCATCATCTTTATAAAAGTTTTTCGTGAACTTTCTGTTAGCTGGGCGACTTAAACCATATCCTGGGGGGTCCCAAGCAGTTATCGTAAATTGATTTCTATCCAGCCCCTCGATTTGTGGTTTAAAATCGCTCCAAATTGAACCCAGTGCTCCAGGAAAACATAACAGATGCATATTTCCATTCCCAACTTGCAAATAGTTTATGGTTTGATTGTTTAATTTTATTTGCTTTTCCTGTAATCATGAAAATTACATTTGTTTTGTGCCTAGAGCTTTTCCAACTTACCAGCATGTTTGCACTAAAGGATCGTTTTGTTAATTGCAGTGTTGTTAATTTACATTTAAACAATGTTGTTGTTGTTCTTATAAACATTTTTTACTTTTTCTGTTCAAAATAAACAATTAAATTAAAGGTTATGTGTTACGTTACGTTTGAGGGTAAAGCGCCCTATAAATGATCTTATGAAAGTAAACCAAGCATTATTCGATCCTATTTTTTCTCCGTGATTAGTTGGACTGTTAAATTTGTCCAATCAGCTGATGTTTGAAGGTTAAGTTTATTAGATTTGTTCTCTTCTATTTCCCTTGACCACAAAGTCATTAGTTACAAAACAACCACCTACGTGTAATAGTTAATAACAAAACCTAATAAATTCAAAGTGCAATGGAATCATTACAACCTGAGGAAGTTCTTAAATTCATTGATCTAGTCAACAATCTCAAGCACAGCTCTAGAAGAGGCTGGGAACAGCGCGATGTTAAAAACCATGAACAAATTGCTGGCCATATGTATGGAATGGCAATGATGACCTTTTTACTTGGTGATAAATCAAAGCTAGACAGACTAAAGTGCCTACAACTGTCTCTGGTGCACGATTTGGCGGAATCAATCGTGGGGGACATAACTCCAAACGACAACATTAATGAAGACAAAAAACATCAAATGGAGGACGAAGCGATGAAAGAAATAACATCACATCTGGGCTCAGAAATAGGACAATTCATGTACAACTTGTATAAAGAGTACGAGGCAAAAGAAACACCTGAAGCTATTTTTGTAAAAGACTTGGATAGATTTGATATGATCTATTCAGCGATGCATTACGAGAAGAGGGACAACACTCCGGGGAAACTGCAAGAGTTTTTCGATGCTACAGATGGAAAGTTTAAACATCCTTACATAAGGAAATTGGTAACTGCTTTGGAAAAGCAACGGGTGCAATCCAATGTTGAGAATGAATCAAATGGAGACCAAAAGAAGTAAAACACAGCCAGATCAACTGCTAAAACCAAAAATATTTTTTGTTACTCGGTTTGTTGTATCCTTTTCGTTTTAAGGTACAAAAAATTTCCAATATTTATTTATTATCTTCGCAGTATTTATTTAAAGCTTACGTTATTTTATCTAGATATTTATTTTGGTTAATTTTTATTTAATGACAATTTATGCACAAATAAAATACAAATCAGTTTGTAAACATTTTATTAATCAATCCATTACGATAAAATAGGCATATCTACAAACTGAATACTTGTATCGGGATTAAAATGTTCAAAGATCAATATTTCATTGTCGCCCTTTTTTAAAAACGGGGCTGGCAAATAAGCTGTTCTTTGTGGCCCTAAGTGGCAGTACCTCGCTAAAACAAAACCATTTACAATAACAATACCTTTTTGCCACTTTCTCATATCTAAAAATGTATCACAAGCTTCCTTAACATTAAGTACTCCCATGTATAAAGTGGGCCCCACAGGAAACTTAGTAGAGCTCCAATTTGTTAAAGATGTTCATTTTTTATTAAATTCCAAAGGGGATATTTCCCAATCTTGAATCATGAAATTGTTCAGAAAAACTTCACATTCAACTAAGCCTTTAAACTGGTTAAATTCGTCAAGTTTCCCATAGTTGATGCGGCCCCAATTTTCCACTATTAAATCTATGGTAGCGTCATGATATTCTGTTTCACCCAAGTTTAGAACCGAATTGTTGGTTCTCCAATACCCGAAACCATTTAGATCATCAATTTCCTTAAGAGGTTTTGATACCAAATCCCCATTTATAAGAACCATTAGAGTGTCACGAACTTGGCCCACAATTTTTAAAACAGAATCTGGTTTGATATGTACACCCTTTGTACGATATACTATGTACCCGTACTGCTGTCCATTGTTATCATTCGTTGATAGCAGTTCCATTGGTAGTAATTTTGGACTTTTCTGCTTCTCCACTTGGTCCAAAAGATCTCCTAACGTAATTTGTTTAGTAATTGGAACAGCTTCATACATTTTTCGAGGTGCTAACGTTGGCAATTCAGGAACTTTTGTCAGTACCTTGTTGTACTTCGCTACAAGTTCTTTGCATCGTCGGTACTTCTCCGTATATTCGCCCTGTTCATTAAGGGGCGCATCATAATCGTAACTGGTCACATCAGCTTCGTATTTTCCCTTAAAAACATTAGCCCCGTTTAGAAATCCCCAATTGGTACCACCGTGGAACATATACATGTTAAATGAGGCACCACGTTGCAAAATCCTTTCCAAAACATCAGCAAATAGTTCCGGCGAACGCGTTTCATGTTTGGACAACCAGTGATCGAACCATCCTGTCCAGAATTCCATGACCATTGATGGTTCTCCTGGTTGGAACTTTTCAAGCAGAGCCAGTTCTTTATCGGGGTCTTCTTGAAAATTGGCAGTGGCTAAAACACCGGGAATGGTACCACTGAAACCGTTACTTGGCGTATCGGACGTGAATAGCAGTTCCACTATTCCATTTTGTACGAAAAGATCCTTTAACTGGAGCAAATAGTTTGTGTCAATGTCTTTGTTCTCTTCCTTTGTGTTGCCGTACTCGTTTTCGATCTGAAAGGCTATTATAGGGCCTCCTTTGGTGAACTGCAGCGGTACCAGTAATTTAAACAGTTCCTTAAAGTATATTGTTACTCTTTTCATGAAAGCAGGATCGCATGTACGTATTTTAATGTCTTTAAAACGTAACAGCCAGCTTGGTAGTCCGCCAAATTCCCATTCGGCGCAAATATACGGACCTGGTCGTACTATTACCAGTAAGTCTTCATCCTGGGCTAACTTTATAAACTTGGACAAATCCAAGAATGGTCCAAAGTTGCTTGGCTCTCTCCCAAAGTCAAAAGTATCCATTTGGGGTTCGTGTAGATTCCATGGGACATAAGTTTCCACGCAATTGAGACCGGCAGCTCTTATTTTTCTTAATCTGTCTCGCCAGTACTCGGGGGGCACTCTAAAATAGTGCATAGCGCCACTGTAAAGTGTTATTTCTTTGTTGTTTAGTGTAAATTGTGGTTGTTTGTCTGAGAGTCCTGTTGTGATTCCATTTTTGGTGTAATATTCGTACAGGGTTGGTAATTCTTCAGTACTCATGACTATAAATTAATTAGGAACGTGTGTCTTTTTTTGAAAAAACCATGTGCACTTGTATTCGCATAAATTGCAATAAAGCTGCAGCGAAACTTGTTTTGGTATTATATCACGAGTATTGTATTATCTAGATAAGGTCTTTGACCTATAAAATGCGCGATTCGTGTTCTATATAGGTAACGGAAACACATCTCTTTTAAAAGTTTAAAGTACCGACTACCTAGTCTTTTCTTTTAATTAATTTAGTTTTTGGACAGTTTAAAACACATAGGTACAAATATTTTCGAACTTATTTTTCGTATCAGATAAATAGAAATAGAATTATGAAGAAATTATGTTTATTCTTAATTTCAAGAAATAATAGAAAATGTTTCATGCGCGTCCGGGAATTAAATGCGGTAGCCTTTGAAAATCCGCTCCAACGCTCTACGCATTTTTCACAAAAATCAGTAAGTTTGGAAGAAAGCTGATTTTTGTTTAATAAAAGGTGTAGCAAAAAGGTACTTAAGTGTTTTGACATATCTATCTATTAACCGTTATTTAAATTTCGGGAAAAAAAGAAGATTTCGCAAGGTCAATTGCGAGGGGAAATTGTTTTTAATAAATTTATCTAGGAATTATTGGAATTTGTTAGGATCTTGCTTAGAATTTGTGAAATTAGTGTACACTTTGAATTGCCCATGTCGGGTGCTTACCCTGCCAATTAAATAAGTAGGTAAGTTAAAAAAAATAATTTTACAAAATATTTTAATAAGATTATTGTCTTGTAAAATAAACATGATGATCATTAAACTCCAAAAATTTAGACGCAGTAAACTCTTCAAAAATTAAAACTTCGTTTTTTCCTACTTTCAAAAATGTTGCTGGCAAGTAAGCAGTTTGCTGTGGACCTCTATTCCAATATCTTGACAAAACAAACCCATTTACAATTAAAACACCTTTTTGCCATTTTCGCATATCAACAAAGGTGTCATGCTTTTCTTCAACATTTAAAACAGCTCTGTATAAAGTTGGTCCAAAGGAAAAATCTGGCGTTTGCCAGTCTTTTTTATCCAGATTCCATGTCGTTTTAAATTCCAAGGGAAATATTTGCCACTTTTCCAAAAGTTTGTTGTCCAAAAACACGACTCCATTGGAAATGCCTTTGAATTGGCGAAAAACTTTGAGTTTTCCGTAGTTAACGCGGCCGCAATTTTCTACCAAAAGGTCAAGTGTTACGTTTTTTAGTTTTGTTGTGTTTAAATTAATTGTAAGTCTCGTAACGTTTGGGGAAAAGGTACGTTCATAATAGTGCACTACTCCATTTATTAGAACCATTATAGTGTCGCGTATTTGACCAAAAATCATTATACTCGAATTGTGACGACAGTTTATCGTTTTTCGGTAAACTATGTAACCAAACTGCTGTCCGGTACCGTTATTGATTGGAAGAATTTCCATAGGTACCAAACCTTCGCTTATAACCGGTTTGATAGTACCCAACAATTTCCCAAGACCAATTTGCCCTGTTACTTTAACAGGCTTAAACGCTGCAATTTTTTGTAACTTCGGCAGAGATGGTTTTTTGGTCAAAATTGTGTTGTACCTTTTAATAATTTTGGAACATTCCACGTACTTTTTGGTGTAGTAACCAGTTTCAGATAAGGATGCGTCGTAATCGTAACTACTTGTGTCAGGTTCGTATTTGGAGTTATTAAAATCAGCACCGTTAAGAAAACCCCATGTAGTACCACCATGGAACATGTACATGTTTACTGACGCGTTGAGTTGCAAAATACGTTCCAGAACCGTTCTAAACACATCCACCCTTCTTTTTTGATGTGGTTTGGTCCATACGTCGTACCACCCGCTCCAAAATTCAGTAACCATTAGGGGTTTGTTTGGCTGAAACTTTCTGAGCAAACCTAGTTCAAGATCAGGGTTTGTGTCAAAGTTTGCGGTGGCTAATACGTTTGGGATTGTTCCCCAAAAACCTGCGCTTGGAGTATCCGAAGTGAACATCAGTTCAACTACATTGTTTCTTTGGAAAATTCTTTTGAGTGTGGAAAGGTACTCGGAATCAATTGGTGTGTTCTTTTCTTTTGTGTTGCCGTATTCGTTTTCGATTTGGAACGATATTATAGGTCCGCCTTTGGTGAATTGTAGCGGAGCTAGTATTTTAAACAGTTCGCCCAGATATTTAGAAACTCGTTCGATATATATTGGATCAGAAGTGCGTACTTTTATGTCCTTAAAACGTAGCAGCCAACTTGGTAAACCGCCAAATTCAAATTCTGAGTCTATGTAAGGTCCAGGTCTAGCAATCACAAATAAATCCTCCTCTTGTGCAATTTTAAGGAATTTGGCCACATCCAAAAAAGCACGTAAATCACTTGAACCATTCCCAAAATCAAATTTATCAATTTGGTACTCATGGAGGTTCCATGGGAAATAAGTCTGCACTGCGTTTAGTCCGATTGCTCTAAGTTTTCGTAGGCTCTGTCTCCAATATTCTGGATGCATTCGAAAGTAGTGTAGACTTCCACTGTAGATCGTAATGTTTTTGTTGTTTAGTGTGAAATATGGTTGGTTATCGGATAGTCCTTTTGTTATTTTGTTTTGGGTGTAGTATTCGTAAAGTGTTGGAAGATCATCGTTGTTTATTGCTTTGCAAAGTATGGAAAACTCATAGATTATAAGGAGAATGATTTGTAGATTTTTAATTTTTATTTTACACTGCATATTAAATATTTAATGCCACTGTTGCAAGATGCACATTTATTATTTAAATAATTGTCTAAAGTTAGTGGGTGTAAAGACTTGATAAAAATACATTTATCTTTTACGTTTTAAACGAGGCCGTTTCTTAAAGTTTAAATCTATCTTTTGTTGTTGTCTTTTAAAACAGTTTTTCCAGAAGGGGGTCACACTTCATTCTTTTTTTTATTTTTACAAAAAAGAAATACGTTTTTTTACACATTTTGTAAACTTTGTTTGTTAATACCAAAAATAAAGAAATGCTTGTTTTATATAAAAATATCTTTATTATTTACAATGTTGTTAAAATACTAACGACTTATATCTTAAACTTCTATGTCTTATTACGTAGGTACTAATATTAAAATAATAACTGATGATATTAATTTGATATGTTACAAAACAGAACTACCTCTAATGTAAGTATAATTCATTGGCTTAATACGATTCGATAAATTGAGGTAAACAAAATTGCTGAATAAAATTGATATGGACACATCTCTCTTCAAATAAATATACTAACGTTAAAAACTAAGGTTAAACTACTTTAAAGTTATTTTTTGAAGAAAAATGAGCCATCTGTAAAAGCATCAGCTGCATGTGGAGCTGGGTACTGAACTCCTTTAACATCTTGCCATAACGATAAATCAACGGTGGGAAGTGATTCACAAGGTACTACAGCATTGCTACAAGAAAAAAAATGTCAAAACTAGAATGGGTAGAAGTCGAAACGCGTAGAAGTTACTCTGTCGCAAATGAGTCGCTCGAATAGAATTCGCATTTGGTAGAAGAAAGAATTTTAGATTTTTTAAATCAAAGCTAAATTAATATTTTATATAAGGGCTACACATTCTATAGAGTACTCTTCGCAAAAAAACTATTATAAAACACGAAGAATTTCGTTAACGAAGATGGTAAACGTCAGTTCTGACGTTTTAACATATTTTAAGTTATTTATTATGACAGCTGCTTTTGTTTCTTCGTTTGAAATATTTTTGGCATGGCCTTCTTGACTGACGCGTGACGCGATTCGGACTTAGAAGTTTTTTGCTACTAAAATAGTTTATTTTTTTTTAACCTTACTGGCTAACTTTACGAAAAAATAAACCAACATTATTTATTAAAAATTAAATTTTCTTTAATTTCTTAAGGAATATTTTTTTTGTAGATTGAATAATAACGGAGATAAAAGGTTTTTTCGTTCTGGGAAGTTATTGGGGGGTCGGACCAAAAAAACTAAAAAATACTTTTTGTTAGAGAATTAAATTTCCTCCTATGTTTTATATAGAATAATTTTTTTTGTAAATTAAATAATAGTTGAAATACGATTTTTTTTTATTTGGGGGGCTTAAAAGGTAGCATTTGGACTCTTGTCAAAAACAATAGGGATCTTCCTCTTATAGAAATCGATTTTTTCTCAAAATTTGAGTTTGATATATTTGGTTTTTGAGATAGCGTGTTTACAAGAAACGTGACATACATACACACCGACCGACCGACGAACGGATTTTTTCAAAGTTGTTCAAAATTCGATGAAAAACACGAATCTGCAAGAATTTTTGCTCTACGATGAAAAATGAAGATTTTAGGATTTTCGTATCGATTGCAATATACTCTTCGGCCTAGTCTTGCGAAGAGTATAATAATTATGAGGGAGACCAAAAAATAAACTTACTCGTGAGATATTCTTTCAAAGGCCCTAGGTTGCATGGCCTTGATGTTTTTACCGTTATCACAGAAAAGTCTGGCAATACTGACTCTCTTAATTGAGTTGAGTTGTTCTGCAAAAAGCAAATGTAAAGAAAAGGAAATTTTAAATGATGACAATCAAATTTACCTAAAGTAAAACCAGCGTCATGACCATTTTCAAACCAGAACCGATCACCAACCCTCGTCCTATAAAACTGCTCCGTTAAAATACATAAGAATGTTGGACCTGCCAAAGTTCCAGGCACATGGGCTTCCAAAGAACCTCCAACTGTTAAATCAACATCCTCAACGTCTTCGTATAAAGCTGCTAGTTTTTTAACGCTCTGCAAAAAGGACTTATAACAAAAATCATGTTGCTTTTGGGAAACTTACGTCTTGTGTCATAACATCTAAGAAATCTTCAAATCTGTGCGCTTTTGGCAATCCACAGAAGTGTCTGTAGTCGTTGTAAGAAGCCAAACCGTGATCTCTGTTACGTTGTACATCTAGAGACTTGAGATCAGCTCCGAATTGGGCGCCGTCTCTGAATAAGTATTGGGTAATCTGAAAACACACAAATTAGATATGGGTCAAGATAGTTAAAACCTTAATTCTTACAAAAAAATATACAACAGCAACATTTTTTGTAAGTGTTAGAACATCTTTTTAGGAAGCTAAATTCGCAAAGCGCACATCAATAAGTGTTTAGGATTGCCGTGGAAACCTCCCAAAAACCTCTTTTAATTTGCAACATTAGATCACGCATCTGCACCAAATTTTAGAGATAAGAGATTTATTGCATGTTACTAAAGTTTACATTTGTCATTACAAATATCTGCTTAATAAAATTTTAAAGAGGAACCTGCAAAAATTATTTCTCTAAAAAAATTCTTTGATTCTCTAAATGGCCCCCAATGTAGGTAAGTAATATTTAATCATGTTGTACCTTCACCAAACTTTGCTTTTAAATGTCTATACCCCTCCAAGGGCTCCCTCCTCAAATGGGATGATGAACTTTTTTGGAAATAAAGTATAAGTTATTTAAAACCTAATTTTGCATCTGTTTATCAAGTTTGGTGTAAATCCAACTGATTTTTTTTGGGGGCCATTTAAGGTACACGATTGAATATATACATTAAAAGAAATTTTTTTAGAAGAATAATTTTTGCAGAAATCATTTTAAAATATTTTTTAGCACTTTTTTTAAAAATTGGTGCAGATCCATCGTAATTTCAAATTAAGGGAACTTTTTGAGGAGCTTTTAGGCTAACCCATGTCTTATAAGTGTGCATTTTGTGTGCACGTACTGATTTCAATTAAATGGGTATTTTTGTGGGCCAACCCTGAACTCTTATTTGTGTGCATTTTGTGGATTTAGCATCCTAAATAAATAAAAATTCTAACACATTTGAAAAAATCTGGCTGTTATTATATTTTTTGTGAGAATTGCTTTTTTACTATCTTAAAATATTGGTGCTTACTTCACTATCGTGCCATGGATCACCCGCTAATTGTGGCTGGGTTCCCAGACCTCTTGTCAGCTCATCGAAGTTGTCTCCTTGTTCGATAATAGCGGGGCGATTGAACCAATCGCTCATTCGGAGATTGCTGTAGCTACTTCTGTGCTCGCTTACCAAACTGGAAACAGTAACTATTAGCATAAGGTTTGTTACTTGGTCTTCAATTTGGAGCTTAATTTTAAGACAATTGTCATCCCAATCGTTAAAGATTATTAAGTGTTACTTACTCTAAATGACCAGCGATCAATGAGTGGAAATATCTGAACGCGGCTGTAGCATGTTCGTTCAAAACAGTTGGGTCTACATGCTCTTTGTAATCATTAACATATCCATGGGTATTGTAAAGAATTTTGTTGTGAAGTGAATTCTCTGCACCAATGAAAATGGGCAACCATTCATAGTATGAAATGAACTGATGTTCAGCAATGGCAATACGTCTCGCCTCTTGGAAAATGGTCTCGTCATTCCAATGAGGATTGATTTTGGCAAGATTATCTGCGATTCTGTTGTGTTCACGAAGAAGAATGACTTGGAGGACGGTGAGCTGTGAGTTTTGGTTCACACGTTGGTCACCTTAAAATTAATTTATGTTTTAGAAGCAGCCAATTATTATGTGTTGCTTCAAATTTTAAATGGTTTCAAAAAGTGGCAAATTGTTAATTACCTGCCATATAACAAGCTTCATTGGGAGATCGAATAGAACAAGCTGCAGACGAATTCTGACTCCGTGGTGGCCATTCCTGTCCATTTCTAGCTTCAGTGATTAGTCGACCTCCTTGGAAGGACCTTAATTGTCGGTTGAGCTGATCACTGTTTCCGTAAACAATGGACAAATCGAGGTAATGATTAACTGCAGTCAACTATAAAAAATTACGCATTTTATTACAGTAAAAGTGAAAATAATAACATAACTTAATTACGCATTGTTCTATTTAAACAAGAAATAAGTAGAAGTCGAAACGCGTAGTAGTTACTCTTCACAGATAAGTAGCTCGAGTAGAATTCGAAATCGGTAGAAGTGTAATTTTAAACTTTATTAATCAAAGCTAAATCAATTTTTTATATAATTGCTACACATTCTATAGTATACTCTTCCCAAGAAAACTATTACAGGATAATTAATTGTCTCTTATAAAAAAAAATTATGTAAACAAAATCTGCGAAGAGTGCAAACTATTAACAGAAAACACGAAGAATTTAGTTAACGAAGAGGATAAACGTCAGTTCTGAACTTTAAGATATTTGAGGTTATTTGTTCTGACAGCTGGCTTTGTTTCTTTGTTTGAAATATTGTTGGCCTCCTTGACCGACGCGGGACGCTATTTGGACTTAGAAGTTTTTTGTTACTGAAATCTTTTAGTTTTTGTTTTTTTAACCTTACTGGCTAACTTTACAAAAAACAAACCAAGATTTTTAATAAAAAATTAAATTTCCATTAATTTTGTGAGAAAGATTTTTTTTGTAAATTGAATAATAACGGAGATAGGAGGTTTTTTTGTGATGGGGGGGTAAAAGGGGGGTCTGACAAAAAAACCAACGAATACTTTTCTGTAGAGAATTCAATTTCCTATGTTTTATGTCAAATAGTTTTTTTTGTAAATTTAATAATAGTTAAGCTACGATTTTTTTTTCATTTGGGGGGCCCAGAAGGGGGCTTTGTAGTGATGGGATTCTTGTCAAAAACAATAGGGTTCTTCCTCTTATAAAGGTTGATTTTTCCTTAAAATTTGAGTTTGATATCCCTTTTGGTTTTTGAGATAGCGTGTTTACAAGAAACGTGACATACACCCTACCGACCGACCGACCGACCGACCGACCGACCGACCGACAGACGGACGGACAAAAAATGAAAATCTTAAAAAGTCATGAAACGCACGAATCTGCTAAAATTTTTGCTCTACGACGAAAATTGACGATTTTAGGATTTTCTGATCGATTGCAATATACTCTTGTGAAGAGTATAATAATGGATACGTAAAAAAATATTTTTATACCTATTATTTTATGAAACTGTCGAGTGTTACTTAATTAAAATTGCTAAAAATTTTGAGAGTTTAATATAACAAAGAGTTTCTATTATTATAATGTTTTATTTGACTAACAAGTGTGTAAAGCGATCAAAACCTTGCGTAAATAGATTAATACTGAAAGCAATAAATATTTTGGAATAGTATCCTGTCATTGAAACATGTTAGGGCTTAGATGTTGCATAATACAATATTTATGAATTGCTTTTACTAACCGTTTTGTAGAGAATATTACCATAAGAACCACACCTGCGAATTTCCGCGTGATCTAGTCATTCAACAACAAAACATACAAGTAGGCAGTTATTTATAGGCAAATAAATTTTAATTATCCTTATTATAATAATTATTGTCAACCGAAAATATTACACTTAAGCCTTTAAGGAAATATGCTAGTAATGGTAATAATTATAAATTGAACGTAAAGAAAACTCATTACAGCGTTAAATGACGCTTTAAAGATCAATAGAATTGATAATAAATATAAATCAATTAGCTGTGTAATCGTGGTTAATTAGTAATGGATTTTGTGAGAGTAATAGTCTACTTCCGACCGGTACCATGCAACAATCTTTTTTGTCTGTTTATATGCTTTTAAACAAACCACTTTGGGACCAGATATATTGCCATGTGGTACTCCCTGCTTTAGCAATTTTATACTTTACTAAAGTAACACTCTAACAAATGAAGGTATCTATTTTTTTGCAAGCTAGGTATTTAAAAGGTTCTCTTACTTGTTCGGCAGGTTGGTATCCGCCAACACAACGACGATCACGATCAGTAATGGTCCTAACGAAATTCATACATCTTGCTTTGGTTTGTTGTGTTGTTGGGTCGTTAGGAGGAAGAAGAATAGGGTAACAATGTTCAGGAATATTTGCTAATTCCAAAAGTTGTCCATCGTCCGTACAACACCTTGTTTGATGAGGTACTAGAATGAAACAAATTGTTGTAGATCAATTTACTTATCTTAAAAGGAGTCCTTAGAGTTTACAATGGTTGTCTGATAAATTCAAAGCCTGACGCCTCATCTTAGGTTTTGGACTTTTCAGACAACTCTCGTATTAAAACGTTGTATTCAATTACATATTGAACTTTTCCTCAGGCTGCAACACTAATCTCGTTAAGATTTATGCACCCATTGAAGTGAATTAAGATAATTACAACTCAAACCGCAAACTTAAGGCGTGATCAACTGCATGCTTACCTAAATGGTAAAGTGATCATCTACATAAGGTTATGCAGCAACATTTTATTAAAAAAAAATAATAAAAAAATGATATGCTTACGTGTTTGTGTACTTCCTGCAATTTGACTCATGTCGTGAGTGATAATTTGTCCATACTGCATAGCATTTAAGGTCCATTTGGGATCTTCGATTTGAACGTCGGGATAAATGACTAGACTGACTGTTCTTGAACTCGGCAGGTTCTTTCCACTTTTAGATAGAGCTGGGGTGCTTACTCCTGCAAAAAAAGTTTTCTTTTATAATTTGGTTATTTGTTTTTTTCTAAATGCCTTAAAAGAGAAATTTTAAAAATTCTAATTTTGCGCAAAATATAAAAATAAGTTGCTTTTTACGAAACATACTGTTGAGGGTTGATGATTATTAATTAAACATAAAATCGTGATTAATTAGACTAATTTTAAACGCAACAATAAGTAAAGAAGGCAATGATATGTTGAGGCCAAGGACGAATAAACTTTCAAGGTTGACATTTTTATTTGTAATACTTTTATAACTAATAAATACAATTACATACAAATTATTTAAATGATTTGGATTTACCTCTAGTTACCTAATAAACTGTAAATAAATAACGTAATTAGAGAATGTGAGATAATAATCAATAATAGTGACTAAGAACAGCTAAGTAATTAAAAATAGCTTTTCAATATTTGCGTTATATTATAAGCACATTATGAAACCCCAAATTTGGATTTTTAAGGTTGCTGAATTGCTTCATTATTATACCCAAAACAAAATTTGATTTTATAAGGTTGGTTTTCCAGATGCAAAAAGATGAATTCATCCCTTGCAAGGTATTTTTTATTTACAAATTTTACTATTATAAACTATCAGGGAACATAGTTTTTTTGTAGAGGAAATAACTAGAAGATTTGGAGAAACGATATCAACGGTTACATTTTCTCGAAAACGCCTATTAATTCAGTATTAACGTGAGTAAAATTTACAAATGTCATTAGGCAATATGACTGACCTAAATTTACTTTTTACTTCAAAATGTCAATATTGCCAATCCACTAAAAATAAAATTTTAAGTTTTTAATTCAAATTAAAAATGCTTTTTAATAAATTAAATAAAGCAAAATTATATAAAATTGCTTTATAACGAGTGTTAAAAAACGTTCCTTATAAAACACTATGTTTTAATATATTATTATTAACTTTTATATGTTAATTTAAGTTTTTTTAGTGTTTTTTAATTTGTCCGTTTGTTTTTATCACGAGTATGTAATATTTTAGCTGCAAATATAGATAAATGCATTATTTATGGGGAATTACCTTTGAAAATATTATTATTGTAGTTATATTACTGATAGTGATTAAAATTTCCAACTATGGTCTAGTTCACTTTTTTAGCAAGATTAAATAGTGTTAAGGTTTAATTATTAAAAATAATTAATAACATAAACTCATTCAGCTAGAAAATTAGATTCATAAATTATAATACCTAGGTGCATTTCATTAATCAATAATAAAAAAAATAAAAATGAATTGTTTTGTATGCATTTTTGAGCTGTAAGTTAATTAAATTGACAAATAAGTAATTATAAATTAAAACAACACAAATATACCTAAAATTAGAAATAATTAAAATGGTAGGTATATTGCCAACAATTTTTAAAACTAATAAAAAAAATTGTAAAAGATGAAATGTAATTACTTAATAGTAATTAATTGTTAATTTTTTAGATACATAACTAAATAAAGAAATGGAGATAATTGTCCAAGTAATTGTTTATATCGCCTAGTTAAACCATAAATACAAACTATGTAGTTTCGTGTTTGCCATTCAAGTTTGGCTTAATAAACTAAAAGAATTTATAGCTCAGTCTATGCTTTTTATTGGTCATAAAATGGTAGACAACATTTTTTACATTAATATCGAGTCCATTGATTATATCAAAACCAGGACATAAACATTTTGACATTATAGGTTTATGTTGGGACATTCGAAAGAATTAGGAATTTTGTTCCTGTATAGGTATACAGGTTATTTTCTAAAAATGTAGCCTATATTAATTTTAAGAAGAAAAGTTCATAATATAAACCATGATATTTAAAAAAATGCTTGTTTATAACATATGTATATAAAAAAAAAATTTTGCACCCTACAAACATTGTTTTGTACAAAATTTCAAATTTAGACATTTTTACTAAAATTTCGAAAATGTTTGTTTAATGCGGAAAGAAGAACATTATTAACAAATCAATTTTGAGTGGGTCATTAACATTTACATCGATATAAAGGTTAAGTATTCAGTGATGATAATATGCGTTAATAAAATTTGAATAAATTATTTTTATTGCTTTACCTGTCTAGAGAAGAGCACATAAATGTTGCAAACTGATAAAACCTGATTGACAATAAAAATTTAACATTTAAGTTCATGATATCAAGGCCATTTTTTCTGTCTGTTTTATAAGGAAGTTTTGAATTCTTATTGAGCTTTTATTATTGAATAAAACTGGAAAAAGTAAAGCAAAAAATTCATTTCTTTCTTTTTTAAAATAAATAAGTTAAAAGTGAGATTAAAAATCCATTTTCTCCAAATTTTCTATATTAAATAGGACCGGTTTAATAGACTTAGGGAAGACAAAAACTAAAGAAAAATAAATGAGATATAAAAAATTCTTACCATCTCCATATTTTGCAGGTAAAAGTCTGTTGTACCTAGTTTGAGGTGTTCCCACAACAGGATTTTTAAGGTTATTGCAGGATCCATCAAAGGTCCTGTATCTACTCTTTAAACAGGCTGCAGGAGGAGTACCACATCCTAGGGTCCTTGGATCCTGCGTCGTTGGGGGTGCTGGAAGCGCATTTTGGTTTTGGTAAATATTGCTGAAAATAATGTTAAATTTTTAGTAATCATTAATATTACTTAACTGGTTGTGTCCGTGTTTCCTTATAATTCTCTACTGAACAGTAATGTCGTAAAAAATGGGAGCACTACTGTGTGCGTCATACAAACTTTAATTTTAGAAAAAATATTTTTTTATATTTGCGTTCTATAATAATCACATTATAAAACCCGAAATTTGTTTTTTTTAGGTTTCTGAATTGCTTCTTTATTAAACTCAAAATTTTATTTTATAAGGTTGGTTTTCCAGATGCAAAAAGATGAATTCTTCTCTTGCAAGGTACTTTTTATTTACTATTATTAACTATCGGGGGACATAGTTTTTTTGTAGAGGGAATAACTAGAAGAATTAGAGAAACGACATCAACATTTTCTCAAAAACGCCTATTTATTCTGTAAAGAGAGTAAAGTTTACAAATGTCATTATTCAATATTTCTGACCTAAATTTACTTTTTACTTCAAATTGTCAATGTTGCAAATCCAATAAAAATAAAATATTAAGTTAAGTTTTTAATTCAAATTAAAAATGCTTTTAAAAAAATTAAATGAAGCAAATATAAAAAATAGCATAAAAACTCGTTTTATGAGGCGTTTTTTAGCACCTCTCCATTGGAAAACTTGTCGCGGCGCGGCTCGTTTTCCAAACCTGGACGCGTGTTAAAAAACGTTCCTCATAAAACTCTACGTTTTAATATACTATTATAAGTCCCTTTGTTAGTCTGCAAAAGTAAGTTATTTCTATTTATCTCGTCCTAAATTCTATTCTAAAGAAAGTGACAGACAAAATTCAATTAAATATACATAATGGACAGCAAACTAATAGTAGGTGTTATGAAATGATCCAACAATGATACTTATTAAATTTGTAACAAAATTCAAGGAAATTTGTAACAAATTGAAGGTTGTGTTTGGTTTTAGACTCTCACCTATGATTGATGTATTTACTTAAAGAACCTACCTTTACCAGGCGTTTTTATTGCGGAATTTCAATGCGGGTAAAAGTGTAAATTGCCAAAACGTGAACTCATTGTTTTGGGTTTATAAAGAACCATATTATTTGGTAGCTATTGGGAACACAAGTAAAAGTACCTACTAATTATTTAATTGCATAATATTTGGGCTACGTATTTTTTGTGCAGATAGGTATCTAGGCAATTAGATTTTGTACGTGCACCATAATTTGTTATAGATACCTATAAGTACTAAGTATTCGTTCTACAGTCAAATTTTAGAACACAATATTTAAATCTAGGCTGTTTAAATTAATGCAGTTTATACAGGATGTCCAAAAAATGGCGCATAAACGGGATGGTATGTTGTTGGGCATGTCTAGGGAGCCCCAGAAAATTGTTAAAAAAAAAGTATCTCATATACCCTCGGAGATATGTTGCCCCAAAGTGCGAAACCTTAAACGCTTATATCTTGAATATAACAGCATGTATTAACGAAAGAAATGGTTAAATACAAAGATACAGACTTAATCAGATCTTAAACCATTCCACCATTTGTTTATTTTTTTAATTGGTCGAATTACATTTTAATTTTACAAAATTTTTATGAAATGAAGCTGACAACAACGTCAATATAATCTAACGCAAAAGTGTATGATCAAGACTCATAGATGGGATTTTTATGTGTATATTCCTAGACTGTGTTGCCGAATTTATGCAACTTTGTTCGCATTTTTCTCGATGAATATAAGATGGATTCTTTTTGACAATTTTCTAGGGATCCTTGAGAATGCCCAAGAGCGTACCATCGCGTTTATGCGCCATTTTTTGAACACCCTGCAGTTAAAATAATTGTGAGTACTTTAAAGGCCATTTAATAATAAATATTAAATACAAATATTTGATTTTTTAAACACCTTAATTTATACTATACCCCTATTTTTAATAAATTACAACTTTTAGAAGCACCTCCCGCTGGCCAAATGTCTTAACTGAAATATGATATAGTAAATGAAAATACGCAATCATTATACGCTTATTACAAAATGACCTAAGACCTAATTGTTTAACATTGTTGGTTAAATCATAAATGGCGATGAAATTACATCGTGTTCTTAGTTGTAGTATAATTATTATTTAAATCTAGGTTATTATTCTAGGAATTCAGTAATTTATCGGTCTTATACTAATTTTCCTTATTTACCTCCTACTACTGCTACTGAAAATAGAAGAATGTATATAGTAAAGATATAGGTATAGGGTATAGCTTCTTGAGCTTTAAAGTTATTTTATTTTTTTGTCTTTTGCAGTGTTTCAATATTTTTTAGCTTCACTACACTTTTCTACATAGGTAATAATTCAAAAAAAGAGCAAGGTAATGTTTTTTTTTGGAATGCCTATGGATAATGTTCATTCTTCAAAAACAGAGGAAAAACCATGGAAAAAATAACTACAGCGGACCAGGGTAGGTATTTTCCAATTTATACACTAACTATTGCATGCATTATTTGTCATTAAAACGGACCATATGTCAGGTAAATGCATTCATTTGGCTATGGTATGAATTGGAAAATACGACCCCAGGGTCACAATTCAGTTTTATTACAAGGAACAATAAATTGCCAAAATTACAAAGGTGTCAGGGGACGTGCGTTTCAAATTCACAAATCTTCGAATCTGTGCTCCTAGAAGCTCGTATAAGGCATCTCCGTTGAGCTCCCTCAAATTCTACTAAGTAGCACATCTACATAAGGACCCCATCGTATATTAAAAGTAAGCGTAGTTTTGAAAACTACAAAAATGGGGCTACAAACGTATTTTGGTTTATTTAAATCGGTTATTTCTTTGTATCGAAAATCTGACTTCAAAAATCATTGTACTATTTTTGATTTTTTTTTCGACTACGGATACATTTTTTGGTTTATATGCATTACGTGGTCTATGCCAAACTATAATACGTTTATTTACCATGGTTTTTTTAAGCTTGTAAATGATTAAAATTGCAACTTACGTTTTTCCCTAATATAGATGTGCTCGTTTAAAGATTTAAATGTACAAAGAAAACACCAAAAGTACTATTTTACCATATTTTTATTATTTCTGGCATCAGTACCACTTCCATATATCACAAACATTATCCTACATATTTTTAATCATAGTTATTGATGTACTCCGTATTTTTACATATTTTGTTATAATTTCGAAAATAACTGACATTTAGGAAGATGACTTTTCACGAACTTTTGAGAGCACAGAACATCATTTATGAATTTGAAACGCCCCTCCAGATTATGAATTTCATAAAAACCGCCCTTAAAGTTAATGTTTGGACACTCATAAGAGCTTCTCGATTTTAACCTATTGTGGGGCATCCCTTAAAAGCAAACTTTTGGCATTTTCAAAATTAAGCCTAAACAAATCTTTGGTTAAAATTCTTTTGTTAGTCAAACTAGCGTAAGTACCTATGCACATATTTTGTTTTAATTGTTATACTAATGTGCATTTAAATAACAATTATTTAAAATTATGAAATATTTATTATTCTATTAAACCACTAAAGGTTAACTTAAAGTACCAAGAATGAATTTCTTATTGTTAAATTAATGTACCTACTAGAACTATTTTTTATTCTCTAGAGAATTTAAACCGTTAATCAAAGGAAAATTAATAATGAACGCTGATTAAGGTAATTGCGTAATAACATTGATATTAATTTATAAAATAATCCCTTCAACTGACCACGAATAAATATTAAACCATTCATAATTCACTTTCAAAGAAATAACTAATTGAATTCTTTTAATTTAAACTTACTTTGTATTGCCAAGATCGAATCCTGGATTCGTGAAAATACTAGAATATGGAGTTCTTAAATCATTCCCAAAAAAATTCCTCTGATCCTGTGTAGATCCATGATTTAGGATAAAATCATACTGTGACTGAGATTTTATTGAAGAGGTAGCTAACAACAACAAGCACCCCAGATAGGGAGCCTGAATCATAGTTAAAGAATCTGAAACAAACAAAAAAAAAATTAATTAAATATTCCTAGATTTGTAACAAGTTATAATAATTGTGAACTGTTTCCATTGTAGTAATTGTGCATGATTATTTTAATTATTAACTTAATTATTAAAAAAGAATATGCAAAAGAGTTAGCTATTACATAAAAATAATTTATTAACAGTAACAATGACTTTACAAGGTTTTCTTTCTAATTCCATTTTCACACATTGAAGTCTTGAAGACAAAAGTTTCAAAATTTGTATAAATGTTTTTTTTTAATCCTTACCAATGATAAAGACAATAACCTTTCAAAGAGAAAGATTTTTTTTAATAACACTCTTAATGCTCTTCAATTATTGATTTAACAGCTTCTACTATCAATTGATAGCTTTAAAGCTTATAAAAACTTTATTAAAAATTAAGTTATTTGAAATAACAAACTTTTTCCTATTTGACAGAGGATGTGGTGAAATTATGATAATAAAGTATGATTTATACAGGTGTCCCCGAAACCAGTGCATCTTTTAAGAGGGTCCTAAGCTAGGGGGCATCGTTAAATAATTGCATTCCTTAAGGTCTAGTTCAGTAAAAATATTTAATCGTAAATATTGTTCAAATGGTTTGCCAAACCATAATAAAATGAATGGATTTATTAACGATAATAAAAACATTGCTCTCAAATTTGTTTTGACATTTGTAGTTCCCCTAGAAATGTTACCACCGGTAGAGTGCATAAAGATTGTCGTAACTTTATTGTTCCGAACAATTTTGTAATTTTCAGTAGAAATAGTACGTGTGCTCTATGAATTTTCGATAATTAAATGAACGAGTGTTTGTTGCATAGTAATGTCCTGCAAAAGTAAGGGTGGCGTCTAATTCTCTACCGAGTGCGAAGCACGAGGAGAATAATTCAAATGCTTTAAATTTTGGCATAAACCTCTAATTTGACATATAAATGAAATAAGCACCTAAAGAATTAATTTACTGGGTAATTTGTAAATTTAGTTGGATAGGTATGAACATAAATTTAAAAATTAAAATATAGGGGACAACTGCATAATTCTGCAATTCTTGTAATCCTAGAAAATTTATCTGAATTCCATTTTAGTGGCAGGTATTGCATAAGTTTTAATTTAGATTTTAACATAAAATTTATGATACCTTTGCCAAAAAATAAATTAATATGTCAATAAAATTATAGAAAAAATTGATTACTTGGTAATACCACTAATCACACATAGCCATAAAAGCAGCGTTTAAAAATTAAGCCTACATACCTATGATTCAACCACCCATTTATTTTTTGTCCTTTCACTGTTTAATAATAATCATGTAGTTCACCTACTACTTGCTCCACATTCTTTATCTATGGATAATGTAAATTTTAATTTCATATTAGATATAAAATAAATATTAGTCTATTGATCTCTAGATAGGAAAAGAAATGAAACGGTATGTATTACTTAATTCATGCAATTCTCACGTGCTGCATGCTTTGAATTTGCAAGAACGAGATGTTAATAAAAATTAATTGGTCGTATTTTTGAGAACTTTTTGCTTTTAAATTATTATGGTGACATAACGCTGATTTACATAAATATTTAATTTCGTTTAATTTAAATAATAAAAGCATTTTGGTTTTTAAATAAGTAACTGATTCTGATGAGACGACAGCCCAAGATAATTTTTGATCTTGCGAGAAATATAAAACAGCCAAATTTTTGTAATAAAACATCTATTTAAGAACTTAAATCCACAAAATGTCTGACAAATAAGAGTTTATAATTTGCTTGGTAGTCCGGTAGCCCCCGAAAAAGGCTCCTTTAATTTGCAACAAATTTTATCAATTGGTGCTAATGGAGCATATAAATAACGGTTCTAAAAAATTTATAATTTACCTCATTTTAAGAAAGGGGCCTTAAAAAAATCTAAATACAAGTTTTTTAGCACCTTATTTTGCATATATTTGCAAAGTTTGTTATAAATCCAACATGATTGAATATTACTATTCGGGGGAACGGTGCTTCTGAACAAAATTAAATTGAAATTCGATGCACTTCCAATTTTTTTTTGGATTTATGTTCTTAAAATGTGAAGGAATCAAAATTAATTTAGTTTGGTGCTGTGAGACATAAACATTTTCACACCATTCAATGAAGCTACTTAAACAAAACTTATTCATCCATAGTAATTCTATTACACCAAAAAATCGGAAGTGCATCGAATTTTGATTAAATTTCGTTCAGAAGCACCGTGGGGGGCCATTTAGGCGGAGAAAGATTTTTTTAGAGGATTAATTTTTCCAAAATTTTTTCAAATCTTATTTAGCACTTGTAAAATTTATACAGATTATTTTATGTTGCAAATTAAAGGGGGCTCTTTGGGAGGCTACCACGCCAACCCTGAGCTTGTTAGTTGTTAGCATCTGTAAATAGTCGAAAATGGAAAATTATTTATATTTTTTATAATGAAATGATAGTCTTTGGTATTTATATTTTTTAATACGCTGGCTGGTGTAATAGAATTACTATGGATGAATAAGTTTTGTTTAAGTAGCTTCATTGAATGCTGTGAAAATGTTTATGTCTCACAGCACAAAGTTAATTATTACGCCTAATTGAGTGATGCAATGCATCTTTGTCAAGATAGACAATTTAGCAAGAAAAAAATAAAGTTATTAAAAAATCTTGTTTGCAATAAAAAATATTAAACTTTGAAACAGAACCAAAGAAATCCGTACATGCTTTTTATTTTATTGGCGTCTTTTAACTCTGCACAGAATAGGTAATATTACCACTTATTATAAAGCAAAAATGTTTAAAATTTAATAATTGGATTTAGAAAATTATGCAGAATGAATATACAAAGATATAAAGACCACAATTATTGGAGACTTTAACGGTGCGTCAGAAGCGAATCTTGTCTGCAAAACAAGTTACCTTGCATAAAAAGTAAAAACACCTGAAGATCATAAAATAAATAGTAAAAAAATGAAGCTATTAAGATACCATAAGAAGACTTTACAAAAAGGAAATAATGTAACCATCATCATGCTGTTTAACTTTAAACAAGTTAAGTAGTTGCTGATGTTCACGATGTTTAAATGTGATCTCAAGCATGAAGTGCACTTCATTTTCAATGACCTTTAACTAAGTTAACATTACATCGATGCAATGAGCTTCCTTATAAAAAGTGCTTTCAATTTTCTTCGATAAGCTTCTGATGTTTTGAAATACAGGATGCTTAACTTTATTACTTATTGGTTAGCTTTTTATTATGCATTCCATTTTTATGAAGAGTAATAATATCAGTTACTTATTTAATTAACACTTATTTATTTCAATTTAATTAGTTGTAAAAGATGAGGAGAAATTTTGCTGCAACTTTTATAAGGATGAACAAAATATTTAATTAATTTTTCTCATAAGGAACTCGCTGTATATGCCCCAAAGGATAAAATTACAGACTTTACATTAATTATGTCTGCAAAATGTAGGTTAACAATTAATCGCCAATAATTAATCTCTTGATAAATAGATGATAGATAGAATCTTGTTTGGAATGAATTGAATGGAATTATGCTATTAAGTAATACATTGTCTAGCTAGTAAATTGGGCTTAGGAAACGTATCAAGTGATATTTCTTGCGACAACTTATACAGAGTGTCCAAAAAATGACGCATAAAAGCAATGGTACGCTCTTAAGGCATTCTCACGGATCCCTAGAAAATTGTGAAAAAAATCCATCTCTTTTATTCATCGAAAAAAATGCGAACAAAGTTGCATAAGTTCGCCAATACAGTTTGAAAAGTACATCTTAAAAACTCGTCTACATTTTTGCATTTAGATCATAATGGTATTGTTGCCAGCTTCATTTCATAAATTTTTTGTAAAATTAAATTGATTATAAAAATAATTCTAGATAGATTGAGCCTTTGTATTTTGCCATTTCTTTCGTTAATATATGCTGTTATTTTGAAGATATAAGCGTTTAAAGTTTCGCAGCTTGGGAACTCATATCTCCGATATTTTAACAATTTTCTGGGGCTCCCTAGACATGTCCCAACAACGTGCCATCGCAATTATGTGCCATTGTTTGGACACTCAGTATTTTAATCAAAATTTTTTTGTAGTATACAATTTTCAAATATTATTTTTACACATTGCTCGTAAAATTAAATATTTTTTTCTTTTTTTATATTCCTGATATTTACCGTATGATGTAAGAAAATGTTTGAATAATTAATATCAATACAATGTCCAATTTATACTTATTTATAGCATTGCGTGAAAAGCAATAGTGATTGATAAGCATCATTAAACTAGTAAATTCCGTTTAAACACCTACTATACTTTAATTAATTTAACTGCACTGAGTTATGTATATACATGTTAAATAAAAGCTGACGTTTTTAGATTACGAGGATTGTCTTTTATAATGCCAAATAAATTTTTTTAAGATTATTAGGACCAAAAGTTTTGTTAAGATAAGACAAGTGGTTTTGCCACAGTTTTTTGTGTAAATTCATGATTGTCCATCATTCGCGGTTTTGTATGCAGTTTATAAAATTCCACTGCCGAACATACTTAAAATTCTGGGTCACTTATTTAAGCCAGTCTACTTTTGCGCCTCCCTAAAAAATTGGACTGTCCAACAGAAAATCATTTTTACCACATTAAATTGTTGCATGTAAAATCCATTAAATTGAAGTCATTTAATTGCCTTATAATGTCTTAAGCTTCACTCACAATGAAAATTCGGCATTGTTGTAATATAAGTTTTATAGCTCACAAAAATAATAAAAATTAAAAATTTGTAAAAATAATCATGATCTCAACTGTTATAAAACGAAAACCAGTAAATAAAATGTGACATTAGATTAATGAGGTCAACATTTTCTTTAAGGACCTTGGTTCCTGTGGTTTAACTAAAGATTTTCCCCGACCATGATTTTATAAAAATAGAATCCTGACAAATAAATTATCATTTACTTGCAGAAATTCATTTGCAAATCATTGTTTTTCTGTAATAAATTTTATATCCATGTTTACAACACAGACAATAGACAAATAATCCTAAAAACCGTTAATGTTAGGTATTTTGGACAAAATGAAAGTTATTTGGAAATAAATAATTATTCGTTCTAGGATACATACTTACATTTTTTATAATGATAACATTAATAGAAAGATCAAAATACCTTAATGCATGGTTTGGTTTATACTATTTCAATCATTCAAATCAATCAATAAAGAAAGTAAATTTTAGGATTTTTTTAAACTTTAGTTATTATTAAAATAGAAGTATATGTAATGTATATCGATCTGATGTATAGAAACCTATTATTTGCTTATACACCTAGAGAAAGAATAGTGTTATACATATTCACTTATTAAGTTTCTTTCCTCATTGAAAACTCCGGGAGGCCCTCAAGGAGCTCGTTATTAAAGAAAAATAAAATTAACCAAACTAGAATTACATCAGCAAGGATTTACCTAGTTGCAGTTTAATCTATTTAGTATAATTTAAATATGTAATTTCCTATGATTGGTAATAACGTACAGAACATTATTCTATAATTTATGTTTACATGATGTGTAGGGCCTTTTTATATAAAACTAGTTTTAATTTTAATGGGCTAGAAAGGAACAGATTTCTTAACATTCGTTAATATAGGTACTGCAGTAATTAACGTTTTTATTTTATTTATGATACACGTAAAGTATGTGTATCAATATGCAATAGGCGTTATTGCCGGAAGGGTAATGCAAATCCGAGTGCAAATCCCTCGGTTTGTTACTTAAGAACTTGTCAAACACCTTAATTTTAAAGAGATTGATATGTTTCACCAAAATTTATTTAAGCCAAAGAAAATTTGTCACTTATAAAAGACATTTGTTACAATCTTAATAACCAGATTACTTTTAATATTTAAAATTACTATTTGCAGTTGCAGAGACAAAATCATTAAGGTACCTTTTAACCTTAACAGATAATGAATCTGAACATTTATACAATCTGTCACCAAAATTTCTCTTTATTTAAGTTTTTTTTAATTAGTTTTAATTCTCGTTTTCATTTCATGACTTGTATTGCGGTTTTACTGTTTTAGTAAGTAAACTATTTTTTTCGGGTACATATTTCATCATTGCTTTAAATTTTGGCAAAAATTGGAATATTTTAAAAAGGTAATTAAATTATGTAGGCACAATTTTCTTAAGGTACTTATGGGCAAAGATAGTAAAAAAACATAGCAATTTTTGCAAAAAATGTACGTCATCTAGATGAAAGCCCCCAAAAATTTGCAACATTAGTTCATGGTGGATCTGCACCCAATTTTACAAATAGGTGCTAAATAGAATTTTAAAATAATTTTTGAAAAAATTATTCCTCTACAAAAATTTCTTCGCGCCTAAATGGCCCCCCCCGAAGAGTAATATTCAATAATGTTAGATTTACACCAAATTTTGCAAGTAGATGTAGAACAAGGCTCTAAAAACTTAAATTCTTTTCTAGACTTTTCTGAAAGCCCCTTTTCCAAATGGGATAAAGGAATTAAAAAAAAAAGTATGAAATGTAAGTTGTTTAGCACCTTGCACCTTATCTGTTTTTCAAGTTTGGTGTAAATCCAACATGGTTGAATATTACTCTTCTGGCGCCATTTAGAGAGCGAAGAATTTTTTTTAGAGAAGTAATTTTTGCAGAAACCGTTTATAATCTTATTTGGCACCTATTTGTAAAATTTAGTGCAGATCCATTGTGATCTAATGCTGCAAATTAAAGGGGGCTTTCACGCTATCCCTAAACACCTATTGGTGTGCATTTAGTGGATTTAGCTTCCTGAATAGATGCTCTAACACATATAAAAAATTTGACTGTTGTGTATTTTTCGCAAAATAAAAATCTATCCATAAAACATATTATTTAGTAGGTTTAATTTATTTTGGTACGATGAACTTTTTTTGAAAAAACAAGTTTACTGACTTTTATCAGTTAATGTGTGTGTATCTAAGTTTATTTTTTTTTTAAACAATAGCAATTATTTTTAACTGACTTAACCAGGTTAAATTAATAAAAAATGGGATACCTAACCTTTTTTTACTTGCATTTTATCAATTTAAATGGTATGTATCTTAAAATTTTGTTAATATTTTTTTTTATGAACTTATGTACAGGGTGTCCAAAAAATGGCGGATAAACGCGATGGTACGTTGTTGGTGTATGTCCAGAGAGCCCCAGAAAATGCTTATATCTTGAATATAACAGCACCGAAAAAAATGGTTGGATACAAAGCTACAGTCTATCTTAAACAATTCCACCATTTGCTTATTTTCTAAATGGTCGAATTACATTTTTATAATTAATTTAATTTTACAAAATTCTTATGAAATGAAGCTGTTAACAAGTTCAATTAAATCTAATGCAAAAGTGTATAATCAAGACTCATAAATGGTATTTTTAGATGTATTTTACTAGACTGTGTTGCCGAATTTATACAACTTTGTTCGCATTTTTCTCGAAGAATATAACAGATGGATTTTTTTTTAAATTTGTTAAGGCCATTTTTTGGACACCTGTAGGTATTTAACCTTATTTAGGTCAATGTCTACTTTTTAAGTCGTTGACAAATACAAAATAATAAAGATGCCCTGTTTACATAAATTTAACATTTTGCAACGGTCCAATTACCAAAATTCGGTGTAAGTCTCAACATTTTTTGCTTTAAATTTTTTTTATAATGAAACTGTAATGGTATTAAAATATTACTAAAAAATCAGGCGGATTATTAATTTTCAAATTTTTGGAGCTTAAGCCCTTTATGTAATCTATCTAAATATTTTTTCAAAAAATAAAAATATTATTAAAAAAAGCCTACCTTATATTAACAAAAAATAATCCAAAATTAGAACCAATTGTCCATAGAAACACACTTTGACAAACTGAAAGAAGTAAAGCAGCACCACCCCTCTTATAACGTTGTAATCAACGGCTGATAGAAGGAGAAAGTACTATTTCTTGTCTTTATATCTGAATATGCAAGTGTAAAAGATATTATGCGAGATGAGGGCGAAGGTAGAGCAGAATCGCAAGTTAAGTAGCTTTTACAGACAACATAGACATCTAGAAGTCAAATCTGCGCAAAATGTAGAAAATTTAAATTATTCAAGTATAATAAGATAAGTAGTATAGGAGCTATCAACATGAAAATCCACATCAACAGGTAGCGATTTTTTTTTAAAAAGGTAAAAACATCATAAGTGGGATCGTTTTCTTCATACTACAAAATTGATTTTTGCACCTTCGAGCTATAACCCTGCCAACCCTTTATGATGGGTTAATCGCTTTTCAAATGTGCTTTCCAAGGACAGAAAACCCTGTAATAAAAATTTCTTATTTTACGCATAAAAATGTAGAGCTTACACAAAATTAAAAATTTTCACTTTATAAATGTCTGGCAGTGTTAAGGCTCATATTTGCACATATTATTTTATTTCTTAAAAAAAATTATAAATAAATAAATAAATTTTAATAAATAAATAAATAAATTTTATTTACGGAATTACTTCCTTTTGAAAATTTACATAACAATTAATAGATAACAAGTTATTTCAACTTAAAAATATTATTATATTAAAGTAGCAAAATATTACGCGTAGTGCGTTTAAAGGAATTTAAGTTAAGAATAAAAATATCACAAAATTGATAAACATAATTAAAATTAACAATCATACGAGAAATAGAGGAATGTTGACCGTAATTAGTACGATGGAAAACATTATGTAAAAAGTTATAGTGCCTTAAAGTACGAGAAGGAACATTTATATAAAAAAAGTGACAAAAGCGCAGGGCATTTTATTACAAAGTGCAATATCTTATACAAAAACATAATATCAAAGTATCGTCGCCTTGTATGTAATGGTGGTAACCCAAAGTATACCAATAAATTTGCAAAGTTACTGTTTTTATAATCAATATTACCCTTGTAACAAAGTGTTTTAATAAATTTTTTCTGAGTTCGCTCTAAGCGGTTAACATGCGATAAATATGTCGGCGACCAAATAATCGAGGCATATTCAAGAATTGATCTTATAAGGCTGCTATATAAAATAGTCATACACTGAGTACTTTTAAATTTTTTGGTATTTCTTAACAAAAATCCTAGCATTTTGTTTGCTTTACATAATGTGTTATCAATGTGGTTAATATAGTTTAACTTAGGGTCTAAAATCACACCTAGATCCTTAAACATAGTAACACGATCCAAATTTATATTATTGATATTATAAGAATAAAAATCAGGAAAAAATTGACGTGTGAATTTCATAGATTTACATTTATTAATATTAAGGAGCAGCCCATTTTGAATGCACCAGTTATTAAAATGATTTAAATCGTCTTGAAGCATGAGTTGGTCGTCGATTGATTTTATGCACTTGACTAACTTACAATCGTCCGCAAATAAAAAGAATTATCCCACTTATGATGTTTGAAAAAAAACGCTACCTGTTAGCGCTGCCAGTGTATTGGACAAAAGTTAAGAAATATTAAATATAATGCAATGCACAAAAAATCATGACAACGTTCGATGATGTGTTTTTGGTTGCCAGCTCTCGTACTATTTAAATCGTCCAAGGATAATAAGATTCATTAAGCAGGCTTTAATACTAAGAATTTGGTAAATATTTAGTTTATTCTCCCAGATTCAAAACATTTATAGAGCTAATTTATTAATCTACAAAAAATTGGCAAATATTTACGTCAATTAAACTTAATGGGGAATGTTGCGAAGCATAGAATTTGTGAATGTGTAATGTTGGTTGCCTAAATTTTAGATAAAATAACCCTTCTTGGTTAAGGACAATATAAGAAACATTTAGAATTAAAAAAGATACTTACCCGCAAGAAAAAAGATCAATGAACAATATGTGTGTAAAATATGTAACAGAATCAAAAAGTTTAAATATTTACAATAGTATGAAAATTCATTGTTTGGGTCCAAGACCTTTTTGTTTACCCAATGTAAGGTATATGGCTAATGAGTCAGTGGGCGTAAATACAAACGTTTTTGATGGAACCGACCTGCTAGACTCATTGATCTTAGACCCACACACTGAAATGTTATGATTATAAGCAATTCATTTCTATTTATTCTATTTCTATGATCATAATGCACTAAAATGTCAAATTTAGTAAATTGAAAAACACTTTTACTTTAACGGAAGACGATAAATTAAATTACGTTCACTAGATGTAAATAAAACTTCGAAATAACCACATATTGGAATAACCTAACCAACCAATCTAAAAACTGGTTCAATCGTAAAAAAAATAAAAACAGGTTACACTGTCTGGAAAAGCAAACGACAAATACTATTTTTAAATTACTAGGCATTTTTTTATTTGTTAATAATATTTAATTTTAAAACAAATAAACCTAAATCCTTATGAAAGGTAAATTTACACATGTCAGGTAACTGTGATATTAAAACTAGAAAAAATCAAAACGTAAAATCATTAAGAATGAAACCATTAATTTTATGTGACTTTTAACAATTAAGTCTTTGAAATATACTTTAGCTAAAGAAGCATACATTAATACTTAGTTGCATTGTTTAATAAGTTTAAAATATCAAGACAAAAGAGTTTGATTTAACTGTTTTTTAAACTAAAATGGGCAGAAGTCGAAACTCGTAAAAGTTAACACTTCGCAGATGAGTAGCTCGAGTAGAAAGAAGTGTAATATTATATTTCTTAAGTCTTCTTGACGCGATTCGGTCTTTTTGCTACTGAAATCGTTTATTTTTTGATTTTTCTGGCTAACTTTCCAAAAAATGAATCAATACTTTTAATAAAAAATTAAATTTCCTTTAATTTTGTAAAGAATATTAGATATATTGAATAATAAGGTTTTTTTGTGCTGGGGGGTAATTGTGGGGTCGGACAAAAATACTGAAGAATACTTTTCGGTGAAGAATTAAATTTTATATGTTTTATAAAGAATAATTATTTTTGGAAATTTAATAATAGCCGAAATATGTTTGTTTTTTCACTACAAATGGGCGCTTTTTAATAATTCAATATTTTTCGAAAACAAGGGTGCATTTTTTTAAGGACTAATTTTTTCTAAAAATTTGAATTTGATTGGATCTTTTGTTTTTGTGACATAAAGACCGATCGACCGACGGACGGATTTTTAAAAGTTTTGCGATAAAAAACATGAGTCTGTAAGAATTTTTGCTCTACGATGAGAATTGACAATTTAAGTCTGATTGCAATATACTCTTCGGACCTGTCTTGTGAAGAGTATAATAAGAAAATAACAACAGAACTCTTAAACTGCCTAAGCATTAAAACTAAAATTTGAATGCCTATGAAATCAAGGATACAATACCTTATATAATTTTAAAATATACTAAAAAGAGACTTTTTATGCTTAAAATCGTAATGTACTATTCTAATTTCCGTCTTGAGAAAATAAAAACTCTCAAAAGAAACCCAAAACCTGTGAAGGCAGTAAATCAAAACTACTGAGTCGGATTTAATTTGATTTTCCGAATAATTATGGTAAATGAATTTTAGCAAAAACATGTCTTTCACGCAAGCATAATATAATCACGAAAATTAGTTTCCAATATTTAGCAACATAGCTCCATCCGGATTCCGGAGACCGGAACTATGCTATTATAATTGGTTTCGAGTCTTGCGGACAAAAGCAGTGGACTAGTTTTTAAATTAGACAGGTCATATAAGTTATATTATTAATAATAATATCTAGTTTGCTATACGATTTCGGAATTATGTAAGCAAAAATAACACTACCTATTATGATAATATTTCATGTTACATACCAAATTTCAGATAATTAGCTGTGCAGAATTTAACTTATATGAGTTTAATAAACTGTTAAACAAAGTTCAGACTTCATTATAAGTTCTCGTATTCGACATTGTACCATAAAGGTTGAATGCATTTTTGAACAATTATTTTATTGCACATAATATGCATGTTTATATTATTGGTTCATTATCACTACATAATTAGGAAAAGTTAATGAACTAAATATGTGAAAAAAAATACAGGCATTACCAATTACTGCATTTAATTTTTTTATGATGGTTAAAGTACTACAATTTTCATAATTCAACAACGTTTTGTTCTTTTGTAACTTGTTTAGAGCTGATAAAGAAAAAAACCTCTTTTGAAACTGTACCTTTAAAATTTTTTGATTTGTTTTGTGTGCAGCTTTTTGAAGTTAATTTTTGAATTTTAAATAAATAAAGAACCTAAGCAACTAATAAAAAGATGAGAAAAACATTTTAAGTTTGTTAAATGATTTGAGCCCACACTCGACACAATTTGTTACCTGCCGGACTTCTCAAAACTTTAAGAATCCGTGTCCGCGTCTAATTTTTAAAATCGATCAAAAGTGAATGCCAACCTTAAAACTAGGATTTAAATAAAATCCGCGTCAAGTCCATTCAAAAGATCCTTAATTGGATATGGCACTGCAATATTAAATATTTCGTAATTATTTATTATCTACATGAAATCAAAACTAAATGTACATTTGGTACATAACTAGAACAGTCAAAAAATAGAAAAATATTAGTAGAATGTGGTCAGTCGTTATCATACCATGTTTCAAGTCGAAGGTTGGAGATTGGTTTCTTTCATTGAATTATTGGTCTATTTACTTTGTTCAGTTCACTGAAAGCTTTATGATGTGTTTATTATTACTTATTTTTAAGTATCATATACAATAATGGCAGCTTCGTTTCTCTAAAGGAGGAATACAAAAACTACTGTAGTTTTTAGAAGTCTAGAAAGAACGCTTAAATTCTTTCTGTGGCAAATGTGGGATATTTAAAGAATTATTAAATAAACTCCAAATTTACTTAAAACGTGCATGTCAATTGTAAAATAGTCTTAATTCCTTTTATTGATGTTTACTTAACAAAATACATGCATTGTTAAATTTGCCACTTAGATTGATCAGGTACACATAATGGAATAGAAAGAGTAATTAAGGCAAACATATCGTCTGTGAGTAATTTTTATGAAACTGTTAAATTGCTTTGCTTGAGAAATAAAATAGTGCCTCAAGGATACAGCGATTAGTAGATTAATCTTTTAGTATCCCTTTTAGTTTTGCAGCAATCTCTGAACCTATCAAGGATTTGGCAATTAATAAATCGTTACATCTTTGCACTTCTGTGTTGCATTAAAGGCATCAATGAAAGTAGATTAATGCCCAAAGCAAAATCTAAAGTGAGCACAGGAATCATTATATTTATGATGTAATTTTTTTTTAAATAAATAGTAGTGCAATTCTTGAAGAACAAAAGGTCCACCTTAATACGCCAAAAATTAAAACAACTGTAGTTAAAGTTTATAAACAAGCTCCAGAGCTTTTGTTTCTGCATAATCAGTTATAAAAGTACTACAAATTTCTTAAATGTCTAAGCTACATTTTCTTTAAAATGTAATAGTTGATTGGCTTCCTATTTAGTTGTACAATGGAGTTGAATTTCGCTATTTGTTCAATTAATGCCAGTACCTAATGTCTATTTCATGTGGTACTAAAATTAAAAGTCTTGCAGCTAATTCACGCCCAAATTACAAACTAATATTTCATTTCATTTGTCCAGTTTTTTTATACGCTAGTTGCTTACGTTTTGATGTCAATTACACATTATAATAAATCAAAAAATAGAATGTACCTGGGCTAGGTATTATGATCTGGTAGGTTGTTACATTACATGCGCTAAATAGATTTTTAATGTTTGAAATTGGAACTTTTGAATGTTGTCTAAAAATTATTATTGCAATCATTAAAAAATATGACATGAAAGCTTATAAAAAAAGATAATTTAAAAATCATAATCATGGACAGCAAATTGATTTTAAATTTTAATGCGGAAGTTGTTGCGTAAATAAAAAAATTTGTAGGAAAATTCTTCAGACTAAAACATTTAAAAAATTTTTAATAAACATCAAGCTAATTTTAAAGGGGGCATCATTAACGATCAAATGGATTTTAACAAGACACTTTTTTTATCATCTTTATGATGCCGTAATGCCAATTGGGTTTAAAAAAATCTCAAGCTAAAAATGGGTGCCCAATTAATCTTTAAACGACAACAATTATTAGGTACTGCTTTTTAGTTTGCGTTGTATTTATTACAAGAATGTCAGAAAAGTACCATATTTATATGATGATTTATGGATTTGTGAGATATTTGTCAGGACATTTTTATTTTTTAAAAAGAAAATATGTTACTATTTTACCTTGGTATATTTTTTAAAAATAAAATTATAATTAAAAGAACCTTTAGAAATTAAGGCGTTTACCTAAAAGCTATTCATTTTATTTCTATTTACATAATTCATAAAAATTATCCTTATTTATTTCAACTTCCAAGCAATTAATTATTAAAATAAATTACTTAAAAAGAATTTATTATATCAGATCAACTAATAAAACCATAAGCTTAGTTGTATAGTTCAAATATAGGAAATTAAGTATTTAACAATAATTTATTACAGAATGCATCGGACCGTATTACATTTCATAGAAAATTAAATATTTAGTCCTATGATCGAATCGACAAATAAAAATGTGTAGATTCCTTGAACAAGAATAATGTAATAGTTTCAGTTAACAGGGGTCTTTAAAATGCCTATAATTTGGAACCATAAAAGCATCTTTTGACCAATTTAAAGGGAGTTCTTTAAATATAAAACATTAAAATAAAGACCCATCAGCCGATCGTTAAAATTTTAGATTTTGTTTTAATTACGTCTTGCAATAAAAACATATTACATTTTTGCGGTTGCATACTTGATTAAAAAGTAAATTAATACAGGTTTTTTGATATCATAAAGACCGGTTCATTAAATAAGAAGCGTTTATAATTTCTTTGTTTAAATCAGGAAATGATCGCTGAAGCTTATTATCAACAAAAAAATTATCATTGCAGCAAATAGTACTTTATTCTACCAAATAATTTGCATATACAGGGTGTCCAAAAATTGACACATAAACACTACGGTACGTTGTTGGGGCATGACTTGGGATTCCGAGAAAATTAAAAAAAAATCCATCTGTTATATTCATTGAGGAAAATGCGAACGAAGTTGCATAAATTCGGCAAAACAATCTAGGAAAATACATCTAATAATCCATCTATGAGTCTCAATCATACACTTTTGCATTAGATTTTATTGACATTGTTGCCAGCTTCAGTTCATAAAAATTTTGTAAAATTAAATTAATTATAAAAGCAAAATTCGACCATTTAAAAGATAAACAAATGCTGAAAATGTGTAAGATAGACTGTAGTCTTGTATTAAACCTTTTTTTTTCGTTAATTTGTGCTGTTATCTTCAAGGAATAAGCGTTCGAAATTTTGCACTTTGGGACCTCATATCTCCAAGGGTACAGTTAAATTCACATAAAAGTGGTGCACTCTCAAATTTGTTTTTAGTAAATTTGGCCTTAATTTTGTCCTAATTTAATCATATCCATGATGGTTGCTTCGTTGCTTTACCATATTTTACGAATACAGTCAATAAATTACCAGAAATAAAGAAATTAATGCCAAATTTAGTTAAACAAATTTGACAGTGTACCACTTTTATGTGAATTTAACTGTATATTTTTTTTAAACATTTTTATGAGGATCCCTTGAAATGCCCCAATAAAGTACCGTCGTTTAGGCGCCAATTTTTGGACACCCAAAAATTGACGCATAAACGCATACGTTTTTAGGAAATTTTCATGGATCCCCAAAAAGTTTACAAAATTAACGAAATCTAGTACAAAAATGCATACTCAAGAATTATATGCACATCGGTTCTTTACATAAAATTTTCCAAACAAATTTACCGACACAACAGTGAGTACAATTATGAAAAATTCTTAAGAATCCAATTTGAAAATATTATTTAAGACGGAAACTGTTCCGTCTAAATTGCAAACATTTTATAGAATAGAATAGAATAGAAGTAGATTTATTTTTAAAATAAGTACAAAGCATTACACATAAACATATATAAAATTTTACACATTATTTAAAAATACGTCAAAAAAATGTAGAACGTTCTTAAAACATAGACACTTTGTACAGATGGGTTTATAATAAATGTAGGCTTTCTCAATTATTTAAATTGTGCATTTAAATATTCACCAAGGGAATACGGTTCGAGATTTATAAGTAAATTGGTAAGCTCCTTCTTAAAAATTTTAAGATCCTGTATGCATTGTAATTCTTTGGGAAGCTTATTGAACAATTTTAGGCACATGTACTGTGTATTTTTTTCTGTAACTGTTAGGGCATGTATCGGAAATATATAGTTTTGATTCCGAGTTACATAGCTACCTGTTTTTAAAAAAGAATTAAAATAATCTTTATGTTTAAAGTTAAATATCAAACAATTGTACACATACAGCCCATACACAGTGAAAATTAAATTATCTTTAAATTTTCCTCTGCAGGATTTCCTGAAGGGTACACCAAAGATTTCTCTTATTGCTATTTTTTGAAGCACAAATAGATCATTTATTTTACTGCTGCTTCCCCAAAATATAATTCCAAAAGACAGAAGTGATTGAAAATTGGCATAGTAGAGAATTTTAAGTGTATTTGTTGATAATCTATTTTTAATCACTCTGAATGTGTATATAACAGAGTTAAGTTGTTTTGATTTTCTTAAAATTTCGCTATGCCAATTTAAGTTGGTATCTAATGTGATGCCTAAAAGCCTATTTTGGCTTTTAACTTCAACATTTATATCATCTGTAATTGAAATACATTCAGGAAAAGTATCAGCAAAATAGTTATTTTTAAAAAACATACATTCGGTTTTATTTTCGTTTAGAGAAATTTTATTAAAATTACACCAGGTTTTTATGCGATGAAAGAGAGCCGTGAGGTCACTTTTAATGTTTCCAATGTGCTTGTCTGATAGAAAAAAATTTGAGTCATCAGCATAGTTTACGGCAAAGTTTCCTTCAACCAAGACTGTGTTTGGCAAGTCATTAGCATATACCAAGAAGAGCAGTGGTCCTAGGATACTACCTTGTGGCACTCCTGTGGTCAGTGTTGCCTCAGTCGATAGAAACTTTGCGTTACCTACGGTCAAAACTGTTTTTTGTTTTCTATCAGACAAGTATGACGTCATTAACTTTAGGGGTGTTCCTCGTACTCCGCATATAGACAATTTTTTTTGCAAAATCTTGTGGTCAACACAGTCGAATGCTTTTGAGAAATCTACAAAAAAGGCACATGGCACTTTTTTTGATTCAAAAGCATCTAATATTAGCTGAGTAAACTCATAAAGTGCTGTTTCAATTCCTTTGCTTTTTGTGAAACCATGTTGACATTTGTTAAGTATTTTATATTTGGAGAAAAAGGAAACCAGACGATTACATATTATTTTTTCGAAAATTTTGGAGAAAGAAGTCAGCAGACTGATAGGGCGATAATTCGAGAAAAGTAGTGGGTCGCCTTTTTTAAACACTGGCTTTACAATAGCTAGCTTCAGGCTATTTGGAAAAATACCCGTTTTAAAAGCGCAATTTAATATATGGCGGAAGGGTTTGATGATACCATTAATGGATTTTTTTATGACACAGATCGGTATTTCATCGTAGCCAGAGCTAGGTTTAGTCGCCAAATTTTTTAAGGTTTGAATGATTTCTGATTCTGAAACTTCGAAAAGATAAAGAGAATTCTCCACAGTTGGAGGTGGCAAATTGTAGTCAGTGGGAGCGCTTGGAATATTTTTTTGTAAATTTAATGCAACGGTGGAAAAAAACTCATTAATTTCATCGGTTTTTTTTTGCGGATCTTTATCTAAGAACGGGTTTTCCATACAAGATACTTTTTTTTTATTTGTAATTTCATTAACAATATTCCAAACTGTTTTAGATTTATTTTCCGAAGCGGAAATTTTATGGTGAAAGAATTCCCTTTTTTTTTCATTTATCATGGAATCATATACTTTTTTTAATTTTTTGTATTTTTCATTTTTTGTTGAATCAGTTTGAGAAACTATGTAGGTTTTGTCAAGCAACTCCTTTAGACGTTTAACATCATCTGACTGTCTGATTATTTCTTTTGAAGATTTAGGTTTCAAAAGTTTTAAAGGGAAATGTTTGTCAAAAAGTTGTTTGTATACCTTAAAAAAAGAATCCCACATTAAGTTAACATCAGTCTCCAAAATATTATAAACCGAATCCCACACGACATTATTAAGTTCGTGTAAAAAATTAGAAACATTTTCATCGCATAAATTCCTTTTATATAATTTTTGTTTGGGTGCAGGCAATATTTTTAAATAAAAAGATAATTTCAGTGCAAGGTGGTCAGATAAGTGTGACTGAAAAACGTTGGTATCATGGTGTTGATAATTAGTAAGAATGTTATCAATGCAGGTGCTAGATTGATAAGTTATACGTGTAGGTTCATTTATAATTAGGTTAAGGTTAAAACTTTGCACAATAGAAATAAATGTTCTAGATTTTGAATCGTCTGCCAAAGTGTCTATGTTAAAATCGCCTACAATTACAAAAGAAAAATTACTCGCGATTAAAATTTGTAACATGAAAGTAAATTTCTCATAAAAAACATTTTCATCTCCAGATGGTGACCGATAAATACAGCAGATTATTAATTTGTTATTATTGCGTATAGATACCTCAACAGCTGAGCATTCAAAGTCCAAATTAACACTTAATGATTTCAGTTCAAGACGCTCTCGGCAATCAAAGGTATTTTTGCAGTACAAGGCGCAGCCGCCGTGTTTTCCTCTGTCTCTGCAAAATGTTGAGATTTGGTTGAAATTTGGTAGCGTGTAGGAAACTATTTCGTCGTAACTCTTCCAGTGTTCTGCAATGCCGACAAATTGACATTCCTCAATGTTTACAATAGTTTCTAACCTAGCGAGGCAGTTTCCAATGGATTGAACATTTTGAAAGAATATACTAAGTTTTTCATTAGTACTGTTGCTTGCTGTGCTTAGTGTATTTGTGTGGCTGTTCAGAAGTGTCTGATCAACCGATGTTGGGTTTGGTGATGAGTTTGTCAGAAAAAATTATGTTTTCTGAGAACTTCAATGTGTTTGGAGAAACTCAAGCGACGATAAGCCACTCCAACAGGCCAAAAACTTGCGGAATAGACCTCATCCTTTCGTTCCCAAGGCACGCATACTGCAAATGATCCATCCAGTTCTTCGCTTAACTTGATAACATCGAACTTGACATCATTCCAGGCTTCCTGCTTCTTAATGTAGTTTTTTATATGTTCAGTCGTAACCGTTTTTTGGACTCTAAAAATATTTAACCAAGCCCTTTTATCATTTCCTTTGAATTCAGCGGAAGAATTTGAGGGCACATTGGTACCAAGGGCTATTGGTTTTCTTGGTCTGCGGTTAGGGGCTGTCTGAAAATTATCGGTGTTTGTGTTAAGTGATTGTAAGCGAGGTGGTGAATTGGTGCGGGTTCGTTTGGATGGTGTTTCGGGTGCTGGTGGAGCAGAAGGTTGAGGTTGATGCGTTCGTTTACGTCCAGCAGTGTTTTGTGGAAAAGGTGACGCAGGAGGATTGCTTGGTAAGCTTGGCCATACAAATGGGGTACTTAATGGTTGTGGAGTACTATTACCAGCGGCAAGTCCAAGAGACATTTGCCTAAGTTGATTGGTGAGTGTATTTACTTGGGTTTTAAGGGTTAAAATTTCATCGGTGTAGGTTTTTAACATTGGGGGTAGGAGTTTGTCTAACGCCTGTTGAATTCCCATCATAATTGCGTTGTTGATGTCCTCCTTTTCGTTTTGTGTGGACTTCTTCCTGTTTTTGTTTGGTTTGTTATTGTTTTGATTGGTGTCCATGTTTGTTTCCATGATTTGGCGGGAACTTGCAGCGTTTGCATCAACTATGCACTCATTGCAAGTCCATGATTTGATGTTACCGGATGATTTAAGTTGACAAAATGTATCTAAATCAACATCTACGCACTTTATGTGATAGTTATTCTTGCAATTTTCAATTGAACAAGACAAATAATCATCATATCGACCTAATTGCTGAGAGCAGGTTTTGCAAGCGTACGCCATACTTGACGACCGCTCGCAGATACAAAACCTGCAATAACGCAAAAAATGTCATGCAAATTGAATAATCCATTATAATGTTAACTAAATCGTTACAACTTTCTTGCATTTCTTACATTTTTAAATTCTGCTCTACACTCGACTTGCTTTATCCTAACCTATGGCCAGTAAGAAACGCTAAAACCTTTAATAACATTATAGGCATTTCAAACGTTACGATTTCAATAAACCTGTTCAATTATTTTTATAATATTTAATGAAATATGACCAGGTGAAACAGCAAAATATATAGGTGGCTCATTGTAGGTACTCAAGAAATGCCTTTTGTAGGATTAACGGAGAAAGTGTTACACAATATTCAATACTCTATTATGTTTTATTTGCTTATTGAATGATTTTGTGTCCTCTAGCTAGTGTTATTTAAATTACCGGAAACATATTAGTTATTTATTAATCTAATTTAGACGTTTAGACTTATTAATTTTGATTGGGTATGTTAAACTGTAATGAGAATAACAAAATCGAAAAAAAAAACTTGCTTTATAAGCGTTGAATTTTTATTTATCTGTGATATTTTTGGTATTGATTAATTTTCCCCCTTAAAATTACATTAAAAACAAAAAAGTTTCGCAAATTTAATTTCTAAGGTACAGTCAATATGTTAGACATTCCGGGTAAAGCCGCCATAATATTATGTTATATCTGAAGATCCAAAAAATATTACCCAAAATTGGCGTATCTCTACCTGTTTGAAAACTGGCTTATGGTCCTCCAAAAGGCACCCTTAAATTCATATTATTAAATTACTTTGGAAACTGCACCAAATTTTGAAAATAGATGTTAAATAAGATTTTATCAAGATTTTGTAAAAAAATTGTTTAAAAAAATTCCTTCGCTCCCTAAATAGCGCCCAAAAAATAATATCCAATTACGTTGGATTTGCACCAAATTTTGCAAATAGATACAAGATAAGGTGTTAAAAAACTTGTTCCTTAATACTTTTTCCCAAAAAAAATTTGTCCACCCCATAAACGATGGGGGCCATAAAGAGGGGCATACGCCAATTCGGCGTTTACTTTTTTGTTTGTATTTGTCGATGTCCAAATACGGATTGACTGTACCAATTACCCTTTTATTTTTCTTCAGCTTTTTTAACACTTCATCTTATTTTAAAAGTGTCTGATTAAGGCCCGGTTGCACTGCAATTGTTAACTGTTCCTTAAAATCTAAGTGACTGTTTTTCATAGAAAGCACAATTTTGAACAATGTCAATGCTAGAGTTGTCAAACTCTGTTTATGGTAAGGAGTCACTTAACATTAAGGAACACTTAAGAATGTGTAGTGAATCCGGGCATAAATGTATTTTTTTTTCAGTTTTCCCATACTATTGAAGGACAAATCTCTATTTAAAAACAGAACATATCCCTAGGGCACATCTTAAATAATTGTGCTAAAAAACTAACACTTTCTTTTATTTTACATTGGGTAATTGTTTCCAATATTGAATCAATAACGATTTTAATAATAATTATCTACAACGACCATGATCTGGTAATAGTAATCACCCATAACTATAAATTTCCGTTTATTTTTGTATTTAATTGGTTACACTCACTTGATTTTTTTTTACACGTTAGATATTAAGTATTTAACGCATTGCTTCGAACGTTATTATTAATTAGAATTTACACAATCAAGCGAAATCGGCCAAATTTAATTAGAGTAACCATATGGATTCTATATTGCAAACAGAAGGCTAAAAAATATTAAGTAAACAATAATTTATTATGCTCTTTAAAGACAAGTGCGAAATTGTTTTATTTTTCTATAGAGTGTGTTCAATTGAGGATTAGACACCCCCTATAACTTTCTTAATACAGCAAATATATTTTTAAGCAAATACAGGTCGATTTAGTTACGGAAGGTTTCTTTAACCCTCTGTCACCCACCAACCCCAACCTACAATTTTTAAATTACAACCCCTATCTTGCGATACCTCATTTGAAAGAGAAAAAAATAAGCTTTACGGTGGCATTAAGGAAACCAAAATCGGTTGACCCCTTTTTGAAATAATGAGAGGGCCGTTTTCTGGCGATAACTTTTAATCGGTTTGTGATATTTACTTCCAAGTTTTTTTGAATAACTTTGTAAATAAACACAAGTTTATTGCAGCAAAAAAAATTTTTTTTTTAACTTTTACACAGGGATTGAAACAAATGTTTTGTTTTTTTCTATTAGTAAGGGGATTATGTGACACTTTATTTTGAAGTTATTTTATTTTCCTACACAAAGGTTATAAAAAAATTAGTTTTTTTTTCAGAACTTATTTATAAAAATTAAAAAATAAAACCCAAGGGCCTTTTTCAAAAATGATTTACCTTACTGCAAGTTTGAAATGGGCACAATTATTGGTCTAAGAAAAATAAAGCCAATAAGTTGAGCTATTTCTGCAAAATGTCTTTCTGTTTTCTTTTTTTTCAACAAATTCTTAAAAAACAAACCAACGAATTTGTTCTAAATTTTTTATAACCTTGGAGTAGGGAATAAAAATACCTTTAAAATAGTATCACATGACCCATCTTTTCATTCAAAAACACAAAAACAAAATTTTGCTCCCTGTGCAAAAGTAAAAAAAAAATATCACAAACCGATCAAAAGTTATCGCCAAAAAAAGATCCTCTTATTATTTCAAAAAGGGGTCAACAGATTTTATTTGTTTTTAATGCCGTCGTTAAGCTTATTTTTTTCTCTTTCAAATAAGGTATTACAATATAGGGGTTGTAATTTAAAAATGTAAAATGTAAAAATGTAATTTAAAAATGTAGCTTCGGGTTGGTGGGTGACAGAGGGTTAAAGAAAAAAAATTATTTTATATTTTTTAGATGTCCCCTTCTGTAACTAAATTAACCTGTTTTTTCTTAAAAATATATTTGCTGTATTAAGAAAATTATAGGGGGTGTCTAATCCTCAATTGAACACACTGTATATTTATTTTTAGTTGTTTTTTTTTTTATGACCAAGCTTTAAGATACAGGAACTCCGGATAAAGCAATGAATGTAGGAGTACTTACTTATTACTTTCCCGATTTATCTAATTCAAACAATAGAATTGCCTTCCTAAGGCAATGATATAATAGAAGGATATACTCGGTTGGCTACCTAATTATGAATAAATATTATAATCGAGATTATAATATTAAATTCAATGGATAACTGATCTTGATTCTTTGATATTACTAATTAATTATCATTACTTCAATAATAAATATATATTAGGTATCGGTATGAATTATGGTAAAAATGCAAGGACGTTATAAATTAATTTGTAAGATCGGTGGTATTTTTCTTAAGCATTTACTTTTTGTTGCGAAATTACCACTCTGCATGATCACTTCCTTCAAGAAAAATGTAGATTTAACACTCCTGAGTTGTAAGAAATTTAAAAATATTAATTAAAAAAAAAATTATGATACATTATTAAGATTTTTTTATTATTCATTATGAAAATATTAAAAATCTATATGGTACATTATGCAAAGTTAAAAATGAGTGAAAAATATGGGTAAAAAAGTGATGACTAAAATTATTATTACTAAATCAATTGGTGTCCTATTCTTTAGTAATAAAATATTTTCAATCCGAAATTGCCAAATACTGAGCCTTTTTGAATTTTGCAGTATGCTGCTTATTATGTAAATTTAAATTATTAAATTCCTCTTTCTTTACAGCCTCGTAATATGGCAATATTTGTCAATTTTATTATTGTACTTTTAAATTATGTTGCAATTATTTGCCAGTCTTTTTGGATGTTTAAAACATTTATAAATAAAATTATGTTATAAGTAAAGGATAAGTCTTATTTGAAAACTTAATAACTTATCCAAAATGCTATTATAACTCTTAAAAATAAAATAAGTTTTTAGGGCATTAATCATTTTTTTGCATTAAAAAATAAAAAGTGTCTTACTCATTTTTGTTTAAAAAAATTAGGTCACTTATTAAATGTAATTTCTGTTTCCCCACAATTCAAAATCCAGGGACGGAATTTCATAAAAGTTGTTGCAATCTACGGGATTATTTCTGAAAGAAAAAAACAAATAAATTAAGTACAAATACAGGGTGTCCAAAAAATGGCGCATAAACGCGATGGTGCGTTGTTGGGGCATGTCTAGGGAGCCCCAGAAAATTGTTAAAAAAAAAATCTATCTCATCCCTCGTAGATATGTTGCCCCAAAGTGCGAAACTTTAAATGCTAATATCTTGAATATGACAGCACATATCAACGAAACAAATGGTTTAATACAAAGCTACAGTATATCTTAAACCATTCAACCATTTGTTTATTTATTAAATGGTCGAATTACATTTTTATAATCAATTTAATTTTACAAAATTTTGATAAAATGAAGCTGACAACAACGTCAATAAAATCTAGTGCAAAAGTGTATGATCAAGACTCATAAATGGGATTTTTAGACTTATAGATGGGATTTTTAGATGTATTTTCCTAGACTGTGTTGCCGAATTTATGCAACTTTGTTCGCATTTTTCTCGATAAATATAACAGATGGATTTTTTTTGACAGTTTTCTAGGGATCCCTGAGAATGTCCCAAGAGCGTACCATCGCGTTTATGCGCCATTTTTTGGACACCCTCTTTAGAAAATTAATCTCTCCACTTACAAAAGTAAAAATGTATTTGTGTGGTGATAACTTTTTTAATACTTTTTAATTTTATTTTGTACTTACCCTTTGCCTATTTTTCGAAAAACGTTTGGTTGTATGGCCTTCATATTATCACTATTATCACAGAAAATTCTGGCTAGAGTCACTTTTTGCAAGTTTTGCAACTGGGATCGAGTAAACGGAGCTGGTTGATTTGGATTCGAGAAGAAAAATCGGTCTGCATGTTTGGTTCTTACTAGTTGTTCTGCAACGATGCATGAAAGTGTAGGTCCCAACAAAGAAGATCCTTCTGGGTTTTCGGCTAAGCCACCAATTATTAAATCAATGTCGTCCGGATGGGAGTAAACTTGGCTTAAAGTTTTGGCAGTCTAAGAAATAAAAAATTAACTTAGTACTTACAAAAAAAACTAAAAAATATTGGAAAAAATGTGACTTGTCGATAGATACAGTTTTAAAAAGTGATCTTTTTAGTTCCTTCAATTTTTTAACTTACTTCAGGAGACATAACTTTTAAAAGATCTCCAAAATGAGTAATTGGCGATAAACCGCAATATTCCCGGTATGCTGTATAACTGGGAAGTCCATGGTCTCTTCCTCTTTGAATATCCAAACTAAGGACATCATATCCCCATTTTCCATTTGAGTAAAGTTGATTTGTGACCTAAAACAACCAAAAATTTTTAATCGTAATTTTTTTCTGTTATATCTCTGGAAAAGAATCTTTTTTTGTTACTTACATCCTCAGCCAAGTTTGTATCCATCTTTTGGCTTAATTGTGTTGCCAATCCTCGGAGAAAATCGTCGAAATATCCGGCTTTTAATATAACATCGGGTTTGTTGAAATAATTATGCATATTCAAAATGGACTTCACGGAACGGTTTTCGTCTATAAGGCTAAAAATTAAACAAGATTAATAGGATGATAAAAAAAAAATAAAGACTGATTTATAGTTGAATTAACTTAACGTCATTTAAAATTAACGTATTGCGAATAAACCCACAATTAAATGAATTATACAAAAATTAAAATCTCATTTATAAATCAAATTAACTCCTCTTAACGTAGACTTATAGGTTATAACTTAACTAATTTTAAGCAGAATAATTGCGTTATGTAATCTTGAATACTTGAAGGAAAATTGCCGGAGCAGGACAAAAACAAATCAATTAGACTAGTCGCCGACGTTTCGATTTATTGATTAAAATCTTTGACAAGGCTGTAACAATAGAGAATTTTTTACAATAGAGCCCTTATTTGAAAAGTTAAAAATGATCGCTTTTTTATCTTATAAAGAAATCTTACCTCTAGTCTGAAGTTAAAGCAGTTAAACAAAGGTAAAAAGCCATATCATCAATTATAGGTACAAAAACTAACTAATTTTGTGTAAGGTAGGCATCTGTAACCGCTTTTCACTATCGCCATCTATCGGCTACTAGACCTAATTTTTAAAATTAGCAAAGAAAATGATAGAATGAGAATAAAATCGGTAAAATAATAAGATTGTAAGATTCACCATTTAATTAATGGATCTATAAATGGACTTATTTGGTCGCGTTAATTGTGGCGTTAAGTTAATTCAATGTAACTATAAATCAAGCTTAATAACGAAGAATAGCATTAAATACATAGACAATAATGAAACTTACAAAATATGTTCATCCAACAAAGAATTAAAGGCTCTTAGTGCGGCAGTTGCAAAAGCATTACTGATTGTTGGATCAGACATTTCGTTAAAAGTCCGGTAGCCATTATTTACTCTAGATGAGAATCTTTTGCCTGAAAAAAAAATTGCCTTTAGTATAGTGAGTGGAGAGTCAGAAGCACCTCGAAAAAAGTTTCCCTACGCTTTTTACTTTTTTAGGTAACGATTTTTAAAATATCGAAATCAGAGAAATATAAAAAAATCCCCTTAAAGCTTTTATAAGCTTTCTTAACAGTAGAGTTTATTAGAATTCGATTTTTCAAGTTTCATATACACGGAAAAACGTAGTATTTCGTACGCGTAAATATGCGGGGGGAAGACGCGAGAACTTTGCATTATCTTAGGATTTTTCGAATGGTCCCCACCAATTTGTTAAAATATTTTAATAATTCAAAAACCTTCTCTTCAAATGAGTGATATGTTTTTTCAAACTATTGCAAAAAATAAATTCCGATAAACACACAATTTAAAAAACCAAGGACCCTTTGAATTGATTTTCAGGATTCACTGCAGAATTTGACTGATTTATAATAAAAATACAAGAATCATTTCAATACCAATTTAATCCCAAGAATTCCGGTAACAAAATATCAAAAGTTTATTTTGTCAAATTTTTTGTTAAAATGGGGTCCAGACAGCCCCTGTCGCCAGATTTTTTGTGCCAAAAAGTGGTTTGGATATCCCCAAGGTATGAGCTTTTATAAAAATAATGTTTCAAGACTACGTTATTCCGTGCATACGAAAGAAATAAGCGACTTTTTAAATAGAATTTTCACTAATATAAGAGAAAAATAACCTAAAAAACAGAAATGGCGTATGACCAACTAAATTGACTCTTACCCAAAACTTCGGGCATCCATTCATTATAAGTAATGTGCTGAATTTCAGCAACAACAATCCTCCTAGCCTCCTGGAACAAAGCCTCATCATCCCAATTTGGATTAACCTCCGCAAGTTCCTCTGCGATTCTATTATGCTCCCGCACCCAAATGGTGTTTAATACACTTAATTGCGGATTCAAATTCACTCTTGAGTCACCAGACAAGAAACAAACTGAATCATTGGCGGAAACTTGACAATCATCTGTGGGGTTATTGGAAAGCCGCATATACTGACGGTTGTTGTATTGGATTGTTTCCAATTTTCCGTTTTCCAAAGTACGTAAGTACGATGCTCTTTTGTAGGATGTTCCGTAAAGTTGGGACGCGTCGAGATAATGTGTTGCTTGGTTTATCTGTAATAATTATTTAACCAGTAAGTGTGTTAATAAAGGCGATTAATAAACGAGCGGTTTTAGCAAGCGAGCGATCAGCGAGCTTGTTAATAAGTGAGTATTAATCGCCATTTAACATACGAACTGGTTACAATGCTTTTTCGCACATCGCACATAGATCATTATTAAATAAATTATAAAATAAAACAGTTATTTCACCAACTAAAAGAAACAATGCGTCGGCCATTCAAATTTATTAAAGTTGAAGAAGTAGAAGGGCTTTCATCGAACTTTTAATAATTGTGAATGGAAAATGAATGTTACTTTCTTAAATCATTGAGTAATATAATCATATGAGTCTATATTCACTGCTTAAATGTAGTAAAAGGATCTACTTCTCATTCTTTCCAACGGTAAATAATTCATTTCTTTTGGTTTTTGTTGCTTGAATCGTAATTAAAACTACTTTAACATTTGTAATGTAGAAACATAGATAGTAATTTTAAACATAGCCCAAGTAACACAGCTTGTATGTATATTAGTTGTACAATCGTTAAAGCAACTTTACTTATGACTGCATAACTTATATAAAATAGTGGTATTGTACGATTATACAACCACTCTATCTACCAATTTGGGGAAAAAATTATACACTAATCCGACCATTTAAGTGCATATAAACACTGTTTTTAAAAACACTAACAAGCATTACGTTAGGACGTTTTGCAAGAAGGTCATATTGAAACCATTCCATCCCTATGGATAATAGTCAGGACGACCACATTACGGCTGATTTACGACTCTTAACGTTTAATTCGCATGCGTCAAATATATAGTGGAATGTTTTAGCATCTGCAACAAACAAGGTATTTTGACCATCGCTATAATATACCATAAATATTGAAAACCCAACATCTGTTATACCTAGAGCCAGACCCTACACAGATTTAAAACATATCTTCTCTGAAATTAAACTATGTCTACCATTCTGTTATTGCATTAAACATTTAATGATAAAATTATTTTTATAATATTACCCCAGCGGTGGGCTAAATACAGAAACAATTCCACATTTACTGCAAATATGATTATTATACATAACTTAAAACAAAAGGGCCTTCTAATTAATATAAAATAAGTAACATTTTAATCGTAGATTGTTTGCATTATTTTTTACTTTTGGCAAATTTTCACAAAATTAATAGGAAACAATTATTTTTAATTCTGTAACAAAATTTTGCAAATAAATATTGATGGCTAGGCTTTCTTAATATCTGGTAACTAAAATAAATATTTTGCGGCATGCCCAAAGATAAATATGGCCGACATAATTGAAGGAACCATTAATGGCGGGTGAGAAAATAAATTTAAAGAATGCAGTGTTGCCAAGTACCTTCCGTATTTATTTTAACGATTTTAAATAAAACTAATTGTCTATACCTTTACTTTATAATTTCAATGTTTATTTTATTAACAAATCAGATATATGTTACTTATTATTTTTATTAAGTAAGACGTGCATGTTCTACGCCGTTCTACGCATATTTAATTTGAAATTTTTTTCAATTTAAGTATTAAGCTTTTATTCTTTATACCAAAAATTTTACTTTGTAAAATAATTATAAACATAGGGTTTGCTTTGATTAATAAATTGTGAGGGATACCTATTTCTATTTTGCATCTTTAATTTGTACCCTTAAGTGAAAATAAGGTGTAATTATTTTATATGAATCATAAAATATAAAAATTCGTATGTATTACTGATTATGATTTTGATAATAATTCTTTAATTTTGCTGTTTCATTAGATAAATATTAATACCTCACTACTAAAACTAAATCTTACAAATTATTAATTTTCTAGACTTTATTAAATTTTTAATTAAGTTTTAATATTAGTAGTGCTAGTGTTCAAATTAGTAATTTTTTTCCACTATCCTAACCTTAAAACAAATATTTCCACTTGGCAACATTGCATACATGTTTTAAAGTAATGTAACAACAGCCAGAATTTAATAAAATAAAGTGCTTCTTAGACTCCTACAAGTGGTTTTTAGAACTGCTAATATTGTAACAATGAGACGGTTATATTATAGCTTACACGTTATTAATTTGTAATTATACTAAAACAACATTATGTTTACATATTAAAACAGTTGTATAAACTTAAAATATGGTATAAAGAAGACTATAATACGTGTAACATTAAATTTACCCTTATAAGCCTGTATTGCGACTGCTCAAAAAACTTATTAGCGACACACATAAACTTCGTCGTAATGTAGTCGTACAGTGGTAATTCAAACGAGGATATATAACTGACTTAACGCTTTACGGCTTATCGTTTTGTATACGTTATTCAAACATATAAATTTATATTATGTAAGAAAAGATATAATGTAGTTTTTAAAACGGAATTAAAACCCATGTGCTTGACGTTTACAAAATGTGGAATATGTATAAACCATAATAACGTTATTGGAAGTTATCATGTTCGTTTTACAACTTTGTGTTGCTTGGGAGATAGTAATTTTAAACATAGAAGAGCGTTACTATGGGCTCTCGCAACCATGCATTAATTGGGGTCATTAATGAACGATTTGGAGTGCGTTAATGAATGTCTTAAATAAACTATATGCGAAAATAGTTATTTAACCAGTAAGTGTGTTAATAAAGGCGATTAATAAACGAGCGGTTTTAACAAGCGCGCGATTAGCGAGCTTGTTAATAAGTGAGTTTATTAATCGCCATTTAACATACGAACTGCTTACAATGCTTTTTTGCATATCGTAGATCATTATTAAATAAATTATAATATATTATTATAAATTATAATATTTGTATGTATGTACAATGTAGAAACATTTTAAACATAGAAGAGCGTTACTATAGGCTAGTATCCATGCATTAATAGGGTTCATTAGTCAACGATTTGAACTGCGTTAATGAATGTCTTTAATAAACGATGTGCGAAAAAGTAAATTAATTTCATTAGAGATAAATTAAAATTTATTTTTCAGAACAGCCAACGATTTTCTCTGAAAATCGAAATTCTACAGGATTGATTTTTTGTTACAATAATTTTTTACCTGTTCGTTAGGTCCAAAGCTGCAGTCAGATCGTGGACCAATGACAGATCTGACATATGTCATACAGGATAAATCGTGTTTCGAATAGTTTTCGTCTTCCATTGGTATTTCAATTTGGAAACATAAAGGGTGCATGTATCGGGGCGACAAACCGTTACCATGTTTGTTGCAGCATTCGATTGGGTGGTCAAAATGAACTAAAAAAAATAGTTTTTTTAATTTATAGAATAAGTAACTGTGTTCCGATATAAAAAGAGTTTGATCAATAGAGATTACTTATAATTTAAAAATTCGCCCAGTTATTGTAAAAGATATCAATTTTATTTTAATTTCTAACAAGCCTTAGAAATTTTAGAAGGAATTAGTGCATTTTTTATTGGTGGATAGATTTTTTAATCATAAACATAAGGGACAAGGGTCGTAAGCAAAAATATTTAGTATTAAGTAATTATTTTTTGTCGCATGTTACTGATATCCTAATAAAGTAATATGGGTATTTTAGCTGTAATTTAACAACATTAGTAAGATAATAAAAAGTACAAAAATAATATGACTAACACGTAATGCAAAAATAAAGAAATAAAATATTTCCAAGGTCCAACAAATTTTTTTTAAGAATTTTTATTTTCGCAAATTTTAAAGACATTACTTTTATACTTTGGTTAGAAAAGTTAATATATTAATACACCTAGTATAAATTGGTCATAAATATTTAAATATTAATTTTGTTTAAACTATTTTGAACAAAAAATAACAAGCATATTACGTTTGCCACAGAAATCAAATAATAAAATATTAGAGATGTGCTTATGACCAAATCATTTTGGTATGATCAAAATCTTTGGTCAAATATGGTCAAATTCTTAAAAACTTTTAAAGAGAACCCTTGGTGACGTTATATGAAAAATTAAATTATAGTCATCTAAATACTATATATTTTACGCATAAATCCCACTAAGCCAATTTTATGTAAAAATTGCAAAATTAAGACAACAAATTTAGCAAAAAGTGGGAGATTAAAAAAATATTTAAATTAAATTTAAAAATTTAAAATTTAGAATTGGACCTAAAATTTGACCAATTTCCCCAAATTTGGGTGATCAAATGACGATAAAAATACCTAGTCAAAATCTTGGTCAAATACCACTGGCACATCTCTATAAAATATCCATATTATTAAGAGAGACGTTTCTTTATTTAAAAATTTTCCGAGATGTTTTCTTAATTTTTAAATTGATTTGTTTTGTCAATAATTAAAGTACCTAAGAAGTGTTTACAGAATAAGAAAAAAATCATACTAACTATTATTGACAAATCCCGATTTATTATTATTTTTTTAAATTGCTGATTAGTAAATTAATGATTGTTTTGAAAAAATGTAAAAGCCTTTATCAAAGTGCAGTCTTAATTTTAAAGACAATAATTTTTATTATTTATTTATTTTGCTGTAAAATGTTAAATATTACAAAGCAATAAATTATTTACATATTTATTTATATATTTTATGAGAAATTTAATGTGTTTAACCCTTTTTTTAAGTGTTTAAGTATTTAGCTAGGAAAAAACATTTTTCCATTTTTCTGCAAACAATTTAAAATATTCTTGTTTTATCGATCTACAATAAGTTTATTAGGTGGTTTTTTAAAGTTGTTTCATTATTAAACCAAAATCTTATTTTATACGGTTGGTTTCTCAGATGCAAAAACATTAATTTTTTTATTGCAAGGTACTACACCTTTAATATACAAATTTTACGACTGAAAGCTATTGGGGGACATTGTGTTTTTGTTAACTCTGAGAGCAATTTAGTGAATATAAAACATTGTATAAAAAACTTGTTTCATAAGGCGTTTTTTTAGCACTGGTCCATTGGAAAATTCGCCGCTACGCTGCTCATTTTCTAAATCTGGACGCTCCTTGTAATACTTTATGTTTTAATATACTGTTACTAGTTTTACAGAGGTACAACAAAGATTATTTCTAAATTTTTTTTGTCCAGATTTTGCGTTTTTGTTGCGACTTTTCTTAAAACCAACTGTCTTTAAATAAATAACAATTATTGCGGAATTTCTGCTATACGATAACAAATTATAATTTAAATTTGGCGAATCTATCTTTTGAACTTGTACATGTACTTTTCCGGTACGTTTCTCAAAACAAAGAAATAAATCATTACGTTAAGATAATTGCTACTTTTCAATGTAAACAATTTCTTATCACGTCGCTGTTTAATCACATAAACACCGATAATGAGAAAATCATTTAGGTATGTTACAGATAAAGCATGTTGTAATAAAAATTACTGACCAATAAAATAACGTTTTAGGTGACTTACCCATTTTACTCATAGCAGTATGACTTAAATCAAACTCGATAAACTGACTCCATAACCCCAAGACTAAAGTCCGGCTTTTATCTAATGTATCAAGGTTTCCAATAATAGAACTAGAGACGAGCCTTGCGGACGGCATTGCGCTTTTATCTTTGGCCCTTTTGGGAGCTTGAATCCCGTCCAAGTAAACAGGGTTCAAGAGTCTTTTGTAGACTGTATTTGCCTCTCCGATGTCCCCGTCTGTGTAATGATTGCAGGAACCATCATAAGTACGATATTTTGAATGAGTCTCCTCTTTGGAGCAAACTTTGTTAACTCGATGGCAGATATTGTTGAATGGGGTTTGATTAAGGGAATATTCTTGTAAGGTTTTCACGCAGGTTTCTTCGGGCACTTTAAGCCTAAAATAAAAGTTATTTAATAAAAAATATATTTTTTTATTTATTTAACTTGCCCATTTAGAAATACAGGGTGTCGCAAATTCGAGGGCCCGCATTGATAACTCCTTTATTTTAAGATTGTTAAATGGTTGCAAAGTTGCATATTAATCTCCCGCAAGCAGAACTTGATTATCTCTAACCGTTTTTCGGTTGCATTTAATAAACTAAAAAAGTGCATTTTGGTTATTTGGCTGTAACGTTTTTGTTGTTCAGAGGCTGTTTTTGAAACTCTAAAAATATTTAAACATTAATTTGCCAACAATTAAATTCTGATAAAATAAAATCCAGCTTCGTTTCTTTCCTTAAAAATTATCAACATGCTCTTTTTTTCTATGGGGGATCAATTAAACTTTTTTGCCTGCAATTAAAAGTCTGGTTAAAAAAAATGTACTAATACTAAAAAATATCATTATGCGTTTTTTTCTTAAGTTACATTAATTCAATGTTTATTTTTAAAGAAAATATAAAAACCGAGAGAATTTGTATTGGATTCTGATTTCATTGTTTTTATAATCAACTTTAAAAATTTGCCTTTGACGTGTCGCGTTTCTTACCAAGTGTTTCACAGAAATATTACGCATCTCCCATAAGAAAAAAAGGGCATAATTTTTTCGAAACACATAGTTTTAAAAACATTTCCTGAAAAACAAAAACGTCACAGCCAAACAATCAAAATGCACTTTTTTAATTTTTTAAAAACAACTGAAAAGCTCTGAGATAATCAAGTTAGGTTAATAAGCATTAAAATGGGCTAATTTGTCCTCATTTAACCGATCTTGTATCTCTTAAATAATTAGACAAGCGAGATCCCAGTGGTGGCCCTTGAATTCACCCTATATATCCAAATGTTTGCCAAAAGTAAATTTCATTTTAAATACTTAAAAAAACAATGGACTTTACAACTAAAATTTTTGTTCCAAAGTGCTCCGTTGTTTAAAAAAAAATTATTTGATTTTTTTTTACCTTCTGCAAAAGCGGTTTAGCAACATACTAGTTGCTTTCGAGACTATCAGGGCCTCTTTTCCTAAACTTAAAGCGTCAACATCCGGTTCGGATACAATAACTTGTCCATGTTGGGGAGTTCCTTTGGCAACTCTAATATTCGCCCATCCTAAATTAGTTTCTAACCTCTTCATTTTTTGAACAATATCATTTGCAAAATCGAGGGATTCATTTAGGTCTTTTGGTTTCAGATTATAGATTGCTGTAAAAAAATGAACAAAGTGTACATCTTGCGTGGTTTTTATTAATATTAGTTTATAGTTTAAGACAATTTGAAACTTGATTTGCAAAAGGAACCTGGTTTTTGTTAAATTTAAAATGCAACCAAAAAAATTAATTTTAAAAAAATAAAAAATATATTACATGTAAATTATTAATCGAGTTATTAATAGTAAACTTACCGTAAATATCGTCATCGAATGTCCCACCATGGATAGACATGACCCACATAAGAACCCCCAAAAGGGGTATCGCTAACTTTCGGCCAACCATAATGTTGATTTTTTGCTGTAAAAAAAAATAATTAAAAAATTAACTAAGTATGTGTGGGTACTACAACACCCATATTGTTAATGAAAAGAGAGTTTTAAGTCACGCAGACTTATATTTTATGCTCAGTTTTATGCTTAACGGTTATTAATCATTGTTTACCAATTTATTTTAATGTACATATTCTAAACTTTATTGAAGTAAAATATATTGATTCAGGTAACATTTTATTTGTTAAAGTGGGACGGTTAATAATTCACTTTTAACACGTACAATTCAAAACTTGTGTATCTATTATTACCATAAATTTAGGATTTCTCTGATTTTTTTTCCAATAGCAATATGTATAAAAGGTTTTTTTCTTTTACATACACTAAACAAAATGTAGTATTTTATTTTCGTTAAATAAATTTTTCTTTCTTTCTTTGTACATACAGGACTACATTAGGGGATAATTCCTAGGCTCATTTTAAGAAAAATAGTTCATATAAAGATGCGTCCGATTTTGCCTCCTTACATGCTAATTTCAAGTCAGAAAAATATCGAAGCAGTGCAAAGTTGCGACCCGGTTGCAGCACTATTTTGTTTAAAAGTAAATGTTTTTGGGCATAAAATTGTAATTTACGCATTAATAAATACAACTGACTAATCAAAACAGATTTTTTTTAAGAAAACTATCATTTTTAGACTAAAATATTTCGTTTGCGACCGTCGCAAATTTGCACTGCTTCGAAATTTATTGACTTGAAATTAGCCTGTTAGTTAGTTACAGCTCTCTAAAAAATCCCTAAAGGATTACTTTTTTTCACTTTATTTCCGAAACGAATAATTAATGTTATAATGCATCTAAAAACTAGAAATATTTTATTTCTACAGTTTTGGAAAACGTGTTTATAATGGGATCCTTGGGGGCTGTAAGTAAAATTTAAGTGAAAATTTTTTTAATTACCACTTGAATTTTGTTTTTGAAATAAATCAATCACTAAATAGGGAAAAAAAGCACCCCAAAATCCACTTTAAAATTTTTTATACCTCCATCCGTTAAGAAAAAAATTAAACTATAAACTATAAAATAAAAAACGCGCATTTTTCTTGCGAATAATACCTATGCATTATTAGATTATTACTTTTTTTTTTTACATATATATTTTGAATTTGTCTGCGAAGATTATATTAGCAACATTTAGGCAATTATTTGATTTACAACAAAAAAAGAGTACTTATCCAAGTTAGTTTTTTATAAATCAAAACTTTAATAAAGTAACATTTTTACTTACTTGATGCGACTTGCACAAATAACTAGTTTTTAAGTAAAAACTATAAACATCAATTTATTGACAAGTTTTTGTAACTTAAGAACTAATCAAAGTATTGTGTATCTAATTGTTTATTCAACCAAACTCATCTAACAACTCCTGACAAAACACACACTTTGTTTTTGTTTTGATGTGATAATGCAAATGCACCTGAACAGTTAAATAAGGAAGAAAGTTATCATGCAGCTAACACGTGATAAAAATAATACGTTAAGTCAAGAATGTTAGCTTAAAGCTACACTTCTTTTTGTAATGGTGACCATCATTTACTTAAGAGGTACCTACCTATTTTTCAAGTTGTTTTGGTTTACCAAAGTTGTAAAATCGAACATCAAAATAACTAAAAACTGTTTAATAAAAAACTATAAAAGAAGCTTTATTTGTTTCTCTTAATACAAGCACTTAAATAATGCACAAAGAATAATTATTATAACTTTATAAGTTGTCAATAAAGAAGCGATAAGAACAGTTTTTAAAACTAACTAGAATGGGTAGAAGTCCAAACCCGTATAAGTTACTCTTCGCAGACAAAAAAACAATAAATTTTTTTTTTTTAAGAATCAAATTCTTTATAATTAACATAGATATGATGTTTATATTATTATGTGGGGTCGGTAAAAAACAGTAATACATTTTAGTCTAAATTTAAATTTTAATTAAATTAATAAAAAATAATAATTAATTTAATAAGCGAGTTACGAATTTTTTTTCTTTAAAATTCGATAAAAATGCGAATCGACAAATAGACTATTAAACGTTTCGTCTTATCGATTGCAATACACATACTCTTCAGTCTTCACGAACATAGTCTTGCGAAGAGTTTAATAATGATCTCATATGAATTTCGTAAATGCTGTTACAATGAACTAATATTCTGATAAAGGCTCTCGGATAAGTAATTTAATTAATTTTAACATTATTTACTCCTACAGGGTGTTTCCTAACGTCGTAAAATAAATTCAGGGGATGATTCCTGGACTTATTTTAAGAAAATAGTTCATATTTGAACTTGCATTCAATTTTGACTTTTTTTTAACTTGCATCCCCCCAAGAATCACCACTATAAATTTTTAAAATTTTACAAATGAAGGAATATTTCTAGTATTTAGATGCATCAAAAAGGTCACATTTTTTGAAAAAATTATTAGTTTTGGAAATAAAGCAAAAAAAAATTTTAGGGGTCTATTTAGAGGGCTGCAACAAACTAAGGGGGGAAAATTGGACACAGGTTTATATGAATTTTTTTTTTAAAATGGGTCCACGAATTTAAATTACATTTTTTTCTTTGAGTCTGAAATTAAACTTTAGGATTTTGTAAAAATGAGATTCTCTTAAAAATCAATGCAAAGAATTAGCAGCTATCTTTTTAGAAATTTAGATTTAGTCTCAGATTTAGTTGTGAAATCTTTGGAATTATTATTTTTCCATTGAAAATTGTACACAAACAACAACTTTAGAATTATTTGCGGTTGCTTTTATTTTTCAATAAAATAATATAAGTAAAAAATATTCTTAGGCCTTACCAAAAATAGCAACTAAAAAATAACAATCCAACAAATTGGGCGTCAATGAAACTACTACATATATCTAAATTAAAAATGCATTTAAAAAAATTATTAGTAGATAAACAAGGGCAAATTCTCATGGAAATTACGGCGCATTTAACTATCATTACTTACCTGCGTAACTTATTAGTGTAGACTTTAGGTTATTTGTGGTTAATATTTCATTTAAAATAATAAGGTAAAATAGAACTTAAATAACTTACCTTTACGATGCATAAAATAATTAAAGAAGTTCTTTAAATTTCCCTTTTAATTCAGAATTCTTTAAATAGATTCAATGGAATATCAAAATGCCGGTAAAATAATTCAGCTAAATAAATACGCCTATTTTCTTGATTAAACTTGAATTTTCCATTATTTCATTGTTTAATTCTATTAGCTTCTTAGTTTGACAATTTTCACCAAGTTAATTATTATATATTTAAACATTTTCAATATTTAATTATCAAAACATAAACAAACATTACAAACATCCACAAATCATTTTTGTTTGACGTTTGTCACGTGACTTGCGTTACGTCATAAAAAGTACGTTACGTGTTACGTAAGGCGAGCTTTAGAAGCACGGACATAAAAGTACGTGAAGTTGCATACGCTTAATACACCGTAAACTTAGCTTTATTGCAAATTCCGTGATTATTATATGTTGCGCATGTCCATTAGCTGTAAAATGCAGAGCTAAGAAATGGCCGAATTTGTGCTTTTTTAATAGTGTTTTATTATTTTAAGGAATAATTATTGGTGGTAAATACACTTTTAACACAGTTTAAGCTGAAATAAACATGCCGCCTCTAGAAATTAATGGGGAAAATCAAGAAGAGCCCGGCCCTATCAATCCAGTGGTTGGAATAATTTATCCACCACCGGAGGTGAGAAGTATCCTTTTTAACACAAATAACTATATATTACTAGTTTTCGCCAATACTTAATAGAATTTTCAGCCCCCGGTTTCTTTGGCACAGCTTTTGTTGGTGAATAATATGGATTTGGGTAGAAGAGAAAACAACTTTGTTAATATTAAGAAACCGGAGTGGCTGCTGTAAAAATAATCCTGTTCACGGTAAGTACTTTGAATTTGCATCCAATTTTCGTTAATATATTTTCCTGACAAAGAATCTTAAGATATCGTCGACAAAACCGCAAGTTTTGTTGCTAGAAATGGACCGGAATTTGAAGCTAGAATCAGGCAGAATGAGCTTGGGAATCCGAAATTTAATTTTCTTAATCATGGTGATCCTTACCACGCGTATTATCAGCACAAAGTTAACGACTTTAGAGAAGGAAAAGGTAAGAATAAAGAACGAAACTTAGAAATTAGGACAAAATATTATGATGAAAACTAGCCAAATCTTAGATATTCGGCTTTACAGCCTTGAGTTAAATGATTACAACTATTACGAGAGCGATTTCTTTTGTCTGAAGCTAGCATTATTATGCGTCCTATATTTTTTAAAAACAGTAGCTACATTCGTTTTGTTTTAAGGCCAAGAACCGTCTTCTTCTCTACCATCTGCGTTATCAAAATTGTCCGTAACTGCAGCCGCTCAACAGAAACAACAAGAAATTTTAAAACAAATCGAACAACCATTTGTACCCAAGGAACCACCGCCAGAATTTGAATTTGTGGCTGATCCACCGTCCATCTCAGCTTTGGACTTGTAAGTCCTTTTTGTTAAATAAAAAATTTGGTTTTATAAATACATTGTTTTTTAGGGACATTGTAAAGCTAACAGCTCAGTTTGTGGCTCGTAATGGTCGTCAATTTTTAACACAGTTAATGAACCGTGAACAACGTAATTTTCAGTTTGATTTTTTGCGGCCGCAACACTCCTTGTTTCAGTATTTTACCAAATTGTTGGAGCAGTACACCAAGGTAAATGTTTTTTAATCGTTTTTTTTTATTAAGTTTAATGATGTTGTTTTTTAGATCTTAATTCCCCCGAAAAGTATGCAGCAGAGATTAAAAGAAGAAGCTAAAATGGCATCTACGGTTGAAAGTGTAAAGTATCGGTCGGAGTGGGTTAAATATCAAGAAGCGCAAAGAGCTAAAGAGGAAGAAATATTGGAACGTGAAAGAGGTACGAAAATTTAAAGAAAATAAAATTATAATAAAATTGCTGCAAACAAATAGAGATGGGCAAATTCCCAAAATTTTAATCTTTGGAAAGAAACATGGGAATATTCCCGAAAGTTTCCAGACGGAAACTTTCAGAAATATTCCCAATAGAAATATTGCTGACAATGTTCAGATGCAAAAATGAGCATCAATTACCTAAAAATATATCATAAGTTTCCATTTGGAAAGTTCCTAAACGGCAGCATTTTGGAATATTCCCAAAATGCCAAAATAAAACTAGAGATGTGCTTTTGACCAAATCATTTTGGTGTGGTCAATATCAATATCTAAGACTTTTAAAGAAAACCCTAGGTGGCTTCATATTAAAAATTAAATTATGGTCATGTAAATACTATATTTTTACGCATAAATCCTATTGAGCCAATTTTATGTAAAAGAAAGAGCAAAATTAAGACAACAACATTAAAAATTTAGCAAAAAGTGGCATATTACAAAAAATATTTAGAATTTGACCAATTTCTCCAAATTTGGGTGATCAAAATCCGTTAAAAATGCCTAGTCAAAATCTTGGTCAAATACCACTGGCACATCTCTAATTAAAACATAAAAATGGTGCCAATATTTAATAAACCTATTAATTTTAAATCTTTCTGTCTTCTTTTATATTCGCTGATAAGTTTACAATTACCCATCTCTAAAAAAAAATATACAGTTTTTTGTACATTAAATAAAATTTTCTTTTTAGTTGCTTATGCCCAAATCGACTGGCACGACTTCGTAGTAGTCGAAACTGTGGACTATCAACCGTTTGAAATTGGTAATTTCCCGCCTCCGACCACACCCGAAGAAGTGGGTGCCAGAATCTTGATTCAAGAACGTATTGAAGATGGTGAAGATATTGAAATGCAATTGGAGAGTGACGATGAAGAAGCGCCCGCTGTAAGTCTACTTTTTAGGTTTCGCCATATTAGTTCTATCATTAAGAGCACCTTCTCTTACGCAAATTTGTGTACAACTTAGACCGCAGTTTTTAGAGTTATTATTAACGCAATAACTTTGACATTTTGATAGTATTACCTTAACTTCATTTAAAATACTTATTATTTGGCACATTTTGATTTGGGTCCCTAGTTTAGCAAAAATAACAGTTTAAAGCTGGGTAAACCATGCCAAAAAAAACAACTATTTTTTTTAAGAAACTGAGCGCTCAAAAACAAATTTTAAAAAACAATAAGTATTACAAATTTAATTAGCTTTCCAATGACACCAAGTTTTTAAAAATCCGATAAGAATTAGCAAAGATATTTGAAGTCAAAATTACTCGAATATTTACATAGGACAGTGCTCCCCTCCACTACATTTCGTCATTCACATACCAGCCTCTCATGCTAGCGTTCCCCGCACCGATTCGCATCTCACCATGGTAGTCGGACGAGATATGAGGCTCTTAAACTTGTTTAACATTCACCGCTTGACTTATTTTCTGGTTTTATAGGACGAAGGACTCAGTATAATGCATGATAAAACCGGTAAACGCAGAGATGATAACCGCGTGCAAGACATGGAGGAAGAAAGTTCAGATGAGGAAGGACCACCTCCGAGGCAAATGCAACCTCCGATTCAACCGCCTCTCCCACCTATTCCTGATAAGGTGGTTGTTAAAAAATACGATCCCAAGCAAGGTAAATTCCATTTTAATTCAAAAACGTTTATTAAGATCCAAGTAGTATAAACAGTACATAATAATAAGTAATAAGCAGGAAATAATGTACCTTAACGTCTAAACAAAACTAGAATGGGTAGAAGTCGGAATGGGTAGAAGTCGAAACGCGTAGAAGTTACTCTTCGCAAATAAGTAGCTCGAGTAGAATTCGCAATTGGTAGAAGTGTAGGTTTATATTTTGTAAATCAAAGCTAAATCAATTTTTTATATAATTGCTACACATTCTATGGTATACTCTTCGCAAGAAAACCATTATAGGATAATTAATAGGTTCTTATAAAAAAAAAATTATGTAAATAAAATCTGCGAAGAGTGCAAACTATTAACAGAAAACACGAAGAATTTTGTTAACGAAGAGGATAAACGTCAGTTCTGATGTTTCAGATATTTGAGGATATTTGTTCTGACAGCTGGCTTTGTTTCTTTGTTTGAAATATTTTTGGCATGGCCTTCTTGACCGACGCGTGACGCGTTTTGGACTTAGAAGTTTTTTGCTACTGAAATCTTTTAGTTTTTGTTTTTTTAACTTTACTGGCTAATTTTACAAAAAATGAACTAACAGTTTTAATGGAAAATTCAATTTTTATTAATTTTGTAAAAAATATTTTTTTTTGTAGATTGAATAATAACGGAGACAGGAGGTATTTTTGTGCTGGGGGGTAATTGGGGGGTCGGACAAAAAACTTAGGAATACTTTTTGGTGAAGAATTAAATTGTCTATATTTTATGTCGAATAATTTTTTTTGTAAATTTAATAACAGTCGAGCTACGATTTTTTTTTCATTTGGGGGGCTGAAAAGGGAGGCTTTGCAGTACTCGGATTCTTGTCAGAAATAATAGGGTTCTTCCTCTTATAGGAATCGATTTTTCCCTAAAATTTGAATTGGATAGGAGGTTTGGTTCTTAAGATAGAGTGTTTACAAGAAACGTGACATACACCAGACCAGAAAATCTTAAAAAGTCATGAAACGCACGAATCTGCAAGAATGTTTGCTCTACGATGAAAATTGACGATTTTAGGATTTTCTGATCGATTGCAATATACTCTTCGGACCTAGTCTTGCGAAGAGTATAATAAATAAATTAAGAGCCCGACTAGCCACATTCTCTTGTGCAATCTTGTGTACAACTTAGGCCCCAGTTATTAGCGTGATTATTAAAGCAATTGTTTTTAAATTTGGACAATATAACGTTAGCTTCTTTTAAAATATTTATTGTTTGGCACATTTTATTTTGTAGTCTTAGTTTAGCAAAAAGAACAGTTTAAAGAAGGGAAAACTATGCTAAAAGCAACAAGTGTTTTTTTTTCCCAAATCGAGCCTTAGACATTTATTTTTAAAAACAATAAGTTTTACATAACAAATTATCTTTCTAATGGCACGAAGTTTTTGAAAATCGGATAAGAAACAACTAAAATATTTGGGGTCTAGATTTTGTGGATATTTGCATAGAAACGTGCTGCAAGCTCACGAAATATAATTTTTAAAGACTGAAGTCAAGCCTCTCTCTAGTTGGACTGGTGGTAGGTGGGTACTCTAGGTGATAAAAATATATCTGTTTAACTATAGTAGGCGGCGCGTTCTACGCAAAATAGCCCGTCCTTCGTCTATTCTGGCCACCGCAGCCCGTAGCCCCTTTACATGGTATTAGGACTGAGCATCGGAGTCTTAATTTATCGGTCAAAAACGTACTTAACCAAATTGATCGCTTTTTTATTAGTCAAATATGACCGGCGATTCTTAAATGACCAAAATATACTTGTACTTTTGTTGCTCACTTTTGCCATAAGTTGAAAAAACAAAACGCAGAAATTTGTTTTTTTTATTTTTTTAAAAGATGGGCAAATTTCCAAAATTTTACTGTATGGAGTAACATTTCCAAACTTTTAGGAATATTTCCGAAATGTTTCCGTGTAAAAAATAAACGGATAAAGAGCAACATTTTATTAACTACCTAGAATTATATGAAAGGTTTTCATTTGGAAACTTTCCAATCGAACACATTCGGGTATATTCCCGGAAAATTCCCAAAAAGCAAAAATTAAACATAAAAATGGCGCCTAAATTTAAAAAATTGTTATTATTATTTTCGATCTTCCCAAAAATTTCCGATTGCCCACCTCTTCTATTTTTAAAAACTGATTTTTATTTTTTGTTTCAGCTGTTAAAGTTACCAGACCAACTGTCGGAGATGATTATCTTATTTCACCAATTACTGGTGAAAGAATCCCCGCTAGTAAAGTCCAAGAGCACATGCGCATTGGTCTTTTGGACCCTCGATGGGTGGAACAACGCGACAAACATGTCACTGATAAGATGACTCAGGAAAATGTTTATGCCGCTGGTAGGATATGCGGTTTTTCTCATTTTCATTCTACTAATTGATATTTTGTTTTTGTATCAATTTAACTCACATTATTTTTTAGGCTCTTCTATTGACGCAAGTTTAAAACTCTTGGCCGAACGTCGTACCGATATTTTCGGTGTTGGTGACGAAGAAACTGCCATTGGTAAAAAGATCGGCGAAGAGGACATAAGAAAAGATGAGAAAGTTACTTGGGATGGACACACGTCAAGTGTAGAGGCCGCCACCAGAGCTGCTAGAGCTAATATTACTCTGGAGGATCAGATTCATCAAATTCATAAAGTCAAGGGTTTGCTGCCTGACGAAGAAAAGGAAAAAATTGGACCTAAGAATGTTCAGTCGAAGCTTTTGAAGGGGCTTAATATTCCTACCAAGTCTTCAGTTGCTACTCCTCCGGTAAGAATAACCTTGAAATAACCTTAAGATTCCTTTAAAATTAAAATAAACAAAGTATTCATATTGTAAAAGTTTGGATGATTGATATTTTTATTTTCGTAAGTGGAGCGTATTCGTACAAAAATTGGTTGGGTTTACCTAGGATATATGTCATACCACCCGTCGTTCAAGATGCTAACTGACAATATTGACATTACTTCTGAATTTTATATTTTTATTAAATATAACAAAAAACAACAAACTGCCGGTTTAAAACATTCTATGAACCAGCTAAAAGGTTTGTATAACATTTACGGAGTGTTTTACAACTTTAATTTTTTATAATTAGGTAAAAAAGGGCATAATGATTCATTTACAGAGGTACTTTTCATGCAAAATCCGTGCATAACAAAAAATGAGGATTATTTTAAACATTTACTGAAGTTCTTTTGTAAATGAGTCATTATTACCTTTTTTACCTGATTATAAAGAATGAAAGATATAAAACACTCTCTAAGTGTTACACAAACGTTGATGGTACGTTGAATGTTTTAAACTGGCAGTTTGTTGTTTTTTGGTATATTAGCGTTAATTTGATATAGAGATGGGCAAATTTCCAAAATTTTACACTTTGGGAAAAAACATGGAAATATTGCCGGCAATATTCCCATTGGGAAATATTTCCGAAAGTTTCAAAATGGAAACTTTTAGGAATATTCCCAATAGAAATATTGCCGGCAATGTTCCCGTGTAAGAATGAACGCATAAAAACCAAAATTTGATTAACTACCTAGAAAAGAAATATAACGGAAGTTTTCATTTGGAAACTTAACTAAAAGTTCCCAAACGAAAACATTCGGGAATATTCCCGAAATATTCCCAAAATGGAAATATTTAAACATAGAAATGTCGCCAAAATTTAAAAAAATTGTCACTATAATTTTCGAACCTTCCCGAATCTTTCCATCCTCTTTTTAAATTCCCGGGAATGTTTCCAAAGTGGGAAGTTTCCGATTGCCCATCTCTAGATAAAAATATAAAATTCAGAAGTAATGTCAGTTAGCATTTGGAACGACGAGTGGTATGACAGATCTCCTTGGTAACCTCAACCAATTTTTGTACGAATACGCTCCATTCTAAATTGATAATTTTTTTTAGAATGTAAAGCCAATGCAACAAGTTATGCAGACTCAAGCACAAACAATTGCACTTAGTGTTCCACCACAACCTATTTTGGCTCCCCAGCCCCCCATTATGATGATGACAGGTCCCCCCATGCCCCAGATGAGACCTCCTCCTCTTATGAGTAAGTTAATATTTTTAAACATAAAAAGACAGTTTAGTTTTCGATTTTAAATGTTGAATAATATTTTTATTTTCAAAGATTTATTAATAAAATTTTAAATTTAAGTGACTGGACCTCCTCCAATGGCAGGATTTGTAACTCCCATGCCCCAAATGGCCCCCCCACCTATGGGCATACCAATGAAACATCCAAGTGAACCCATTGACGATGAACCAGCAAATAAGAAAATGCGTAACGAAGATTCTTTGATTCCTGAGGAGATATTTTTGTCCAGAAATCCTGTAAGTTTTTAAAACATATTGGAAAGAAACTTGTGCAATAATTGTGTTGTTTTTCAGGGTCCTACTTTGGTGAAAGTATCAATTCCAATGATGCCCGAAAAATCTGAATGGAATCTATCAGGCCAGTCTATTTCTTTGAATTTGCCACTTACTGAAACTGTAGGAAATTTGAAATCTCGTATTCATGATGATACGAAAATGCCTCCTGCCAAACAGAAGCTGTTTTACGATGTAAGTTTTTTTGCAGGCCTTTCTTTATTAAAATGTAACATTAAATTATTAGTCAAAAATTATAAAGACATTTTTTTTATAATCTTTTTAACTGTTGTGTAATAGAGCAAACTCTTTTTTTTCAGGGTATGTTCTTCAAGGATTCTAACACTCTGGCATTTTATAATATTTCACCCGGTGCTGTTATTCAATTGCAAGTTAAGGAACGTGGAGGCAGAAAGAAATAATTTTAATTCTTCATGTTGATGTAATTTGGTAAATAAACCTTTGTCCTTAATTTTTTTTCTCGCTTATTCTTATAATATTCTTTTAATTTTTAAAATCAAACCATTAAGTTTGTTTTAAAAACCCAACAATCTATCAAAAAACCTTAAAAAAACCTACAATAGAACCTTTTCAGTGTTTAAGAGCCCGATATCCCACCTTCTCTTATGCAAATTTGTGTACAACTTAGACCGCAGTTTTTAGAGTTATTATTAACGCAATGACTTTGAAATTTTAATAGTATTACCTTAACTTCTTTTAAAATACTTATTGTTTGGCACATTTTGATTTGGGTCCCTAGCAAAAATAACAGTTTAAAGGTGGGTAAACCTAAAGACACTAGAATAAAAGACTAGCCAGTTTGATCTTATTCTATGGTATCATAAAAATTCATAGAACTGCCGCCCATTCCATAGGAGGATCCAAAAGACTTTTTAAATTTTTATTTGTGGTCAAACATAGATTTTATTTATTTAGCATTTAGCAAGTAAGCATGCTTTAATTTTTGTATACTTTTTTTTAATAATAAAATGAGAAAATAAATTAACCGTTTCGTTAAAACATTAAATAAATTTTTAGATTTGAAGCAAGCTTCAATAAATACACAAAAAATTAATAGTAGGAAAAGGAAAAGCACAAATAAATACTGCTATAAGGAAATTATCGTTTGGTTTGCCTTTGATTTTAGTTTCATAAATTCTCTAATTAATAGTTTTATTAATTTCTGTTACGCCTGGCTCCTAAAAATTTAAAAAATTATAGATACTTTACCTTTATGATAAATAAAAGTTAAAAAAACTACTTTTTAATTTTTAAATCTTTTACATTTTTCTTTTTGCCTGTTTAAATTTAGTTTTTTGCCTGTTTTTTTCATTCACAAGTTTCTTTCTGAATAATTCTTTGGAATGAAGAACATTTTAAAATCCTTTGCCGCCGGGTTCTTCCATTTAGCACTTCCGCAACCAAACATTTCAAAAATGCTATTAATTTGTAAAAATCCAATAGACTAATAATTATAATATTAATTTGTACAATTGGAAGCCTGAAATTGTATTATATAATGAAGAAAAATTACAATACTTACGCTTTAAAATATTTTTGCCAGTAAAATTATATTTTTAATTTTTTTGACAAATTCATTGACAAATTCAAAAAATTATGTCATTATAATGTGAAAGTATCTAGCCGCCTCAGGAATGGGCGACCAATCAAAAGCGGTAGCGTATTGTCCAGTCTTTCTTTCTAGTGTCTTTAGGTAAACCATGCCAAAAACAACAACTATTTTTTTTAAGAAATTGAGCGTTCAAAAACAAATTTTAAAAACAGTAAGTATTACAAATTTAATAAGCTTTCCAATGACACCAAGTTTTTAAAAATATGATAAGAATTAGCAAACATATTTGAAGTCTAAATTACGTGAATATTTACATAGGAAAGGGCTCCCCCTCCGCCTCTACCGTACAATGGAAAAAGAATGTATCTGATTTTGACATGTTTACTGATTTATATGTTTTTTGGACCATGCGAAAATGATAATCATACTTTAAACATTATTTTATTGATAAATATTTAGATATTAATACGTCTGAAGGTGTACCTGCAGTTCAATGTTAAGCATATTGAATAAAACTTATTATTTCAAAATCCGATTTTTGCACATACACTCTTTTTTCATTCCACGGTAGGCCCTCTCATGCAAGCGTTCCCCGCACCGATTTGCCTCTCACCATGGTAGTCGGAGTAGATATGAGGCTCTTAAAATGAAAGTCACAAATGTGTATAATATATTTTTATTAAATTTTTAATATAAATAACTACAAATCAATAACACAGCATATTCTACAGTATATAAAACTAAAACACTAATTTAATAATTTATTTTTCTAACCGAGGGGACATTTTCTAAACAAAAAAATGTACATCGTACACTTTGAAATTATTTCCGATTTTCATTTAAAACAGTGAACACCAATTTCTTAGAAAATATACCCCTTGGTTCTATCTTAAATAGCTATTTTTACTCAGTTCTTAACGCGTCTATGAGGTAGACTCTTTACTGTTGGCAATATTTTCATATTAATTAAATCGTTTTTTTAAGGTCTACAAAATTAGTATTATTGATTTAGAAGTATTTATTTAACGATTACGTTGTTTAAAATACTTTATAAATATTGGATATAATCTCGGATATAATTTACCTACATTATTTTTCCTCGTAATAAATATTAAAATTTATTAGAGAGGGGCAAATTTTTTAAAAAGATTTCTAAATCTACATACAGTGTCAAAAAATGATAATAAACGCGATGGTACGTTGTTGGGGCTTGTTTAGGGAGCCCCAGAAAATTGTTAAAAACATCTATCTCCAATACCCTCGGAGTTATGAGGCCCCAAAGTTCCAAACTTTAAACGCTGATATCTTGAAGAAAACAGCACATATTAATGAAAGAAGTGGCTAAATACAAAGGCACAATCTACCTAATATTATTTTACCACTTGTTTATCTTTTAAATGGTCAAATTACGTTTTTATAATCAATTTAATTTTACAAAAATTGTATGAAATGAAGCTGGCAAAAATGTTTAAATGAATGCTCAAAGAGTCATGAGTTTTTAAGATGTATTTTACAAACTGTGTTGCCAAACTTATGCAACTTTGTTCGCATTTTTCTCGATGAATATAACAGATGGATATTTTTTGACAATTATCTAGGGATCTCTGAGAATGCCCCAAGAGCCACCGCGTTTATGCGCCATTTTTCAGACAGCTTGTGTGTTGGAAATGAATGTTAAAAACGTAAACTTCTATATTTTTTTAATATTAAATTCAAATTGGGAACTTAAGTGAACTTTTCCGAAAATTTTTGCTTGGAATTAAATTGCCCATCTCTACTTTCATAATACGTTAAGTACTATTTATTAAATCACATTAATAATTTTCTTTTTTTTACCAAAATTGGGTTCTCCGTCAGACTAAATGGCAGTGTTTCTTTTTTAATTTGTTCTTATATGAGATGGATTAATGTTAAAACGTATTCTACTTTGGACCTCGAATTATACTTTGAAGGTAACCTAAAATGACAATAATTTCTACTTTAAGTTTGAACACATTACACCGAAGATTCATCAATGACCGTTATAACTCTGTTAGGAAAAGGTTTCCACTTGGATACCGATTTGGTTAAAACGTTCTCCTCCTCCTCCATAATTTCGTCATTCTGTGTCGGTGCTTTGGAACGTGCTAAAGACCACCTTCTTCCTTTTCTATCCAATATCACAGGCATTTCCGCAATTAAGTTATTTTCGAATTCACTTAGCATAAGATAGTTTTCTACTTTATTACACGAGGTTATACAATCTCCTATGTAGTCTAAATCGTCGAGTAAATTGTCCGGAAGGTCCATGTCAGCGATGCCCTCTTCTGAAATGCAGGTTAATTCTGCCTTGTCGCCGGAAACCACGATGTTTTCCAGGACTGCTGTTTGGTTTGGCGGCAGTTCTGCTCCTAAAAATTAAGTTTTTAATCTTTGACATAGGACAGAAACTTTTGGGAATTGTTACTTTTATAAGCATTAAATCCGACATTTTATAATTTCAATTATTTATACTGGGTGTTTGCGTTTATTTTGCTTTTTTTTATACAAGTGTCCACGATAAATTTGCTGTTTTTTAATGGAAAATAGCTGGGACAAATCTAAGACATTTGGTAAAAACAGTTTTTTGAAAAAGTGCCCCCTTTTGAAAATAATGGCCCTTAAGCAAATAGACTAAAAACACTTAGGTAATCGTAAATATTTACCAAATGATTTGTCTAATCATCCTGAAGTTTGTACAATCAATACAGAAATAAAAACGATCATTTGAAATTTGGGGCTCCTTTTAAAATGGGTTTAACACTGGTAGTGTTAATAAAAACTGCATGTAATTTCTTTACCTTTGCGAATTTTGTTTATTTTTTTTAAATACCCCAATTTAATTGAAAACATTTTTACCAATTGAAATTTCTAAGAAACTGTACCGTTTATGAATAAACTGACAAAAACCCTCTTTATGAACCCCATATTTAGCATTTGACTTGACAAAAAACTTACTTCAATTTAGTGACAGGGGTAAGTGACATAAAAACTTCTTAAAAGTCTTATGCAAAAATATGGGGTACATTAAGAGTGTTTTTGGTAGTTTATTCGTAAATGGTACAGTTTTTTAGATATTTCAGGTGGTAAAAATGTTTTCACTTAAATTGGGGCATTTAAAAAAATAAACAAAATTACAAAATTCCAAAAAGTAAAGAAATTACATGCAGTTTTTATCTGCACTACCAGTGTTTAATCCATTTCAAAAGGTGCCCCAAATTTTAAAATGTGATTAAAATGAAGGATTTTATTTGCTCTATTGATTGCACAAATTTCATGATGGTTGGACAAATCATTTGGTAATTAATTAAGTGTTTTTAGTTTAGCTGCTTATAGGCCCTTATTTCCGATAGGGGACACTTTTTCAAAAAACTGTTATAACCGAATGTTTTGGTTTTTCGCGGACACCCTGTATGACAAATAGAGGATAAAAAACTAAAAATTTGGTGTAAAATGTTGTTTTCTATCTTTATAATTTTTTAGAACTTTTTTTTATTTGGTTAAGTTTCTAAAATAAACAATCTCCCTGCTAAAATGTCTTCCTAATGAGAATTACATAAAATGAAAAGCTTACCTAAGACTAGAGCAGCGGCTGCAGCTGTCCCCAAGTTAGCTTCGTTTTCTGGCTCTTGGGAAAATGATAGCTTTCTACGTTGAGGACAACTTTCAGAAACACATAACTGCCGAGTTCCATTCTCTCTTGTATGTTTATGTCTGGATATATTTCTCCTGTGCAAGTCTATTAGAAACAGTGTTAGACTTCCAACCAATACACATGTGGAACTGAAATAATACCCGGCTCTGTCTCCGCAATTCTCATTCATGTACCCTGCAAATTAGGGTAATTTTATTAGTAATTAATTAGGCAAAGCAATAGGGGAACTGTGCCAAAAATGGCATAGTCAAATAAAATGACCATTCCAATAATTCAAAGAAATGTTGTTTAGTTTCAAATAAGGAACAAACAAATTGTAAAGTTGCGCCAATATTCAAGATATAAGCCTAAAAAGGTTTTGATACTTTTTGCCTATATCTACAGTGCGAGGCAAAAGTCCTACCTTTTGACGAAATTGGCTTTTTCAAAAATAATAACCCCCACATGGAGGGACTATCAACTTATTTTTTTTAAATTTAAAGAGAGGCCAAATGACCCCTTATTGGAAAGCTATTTTTATTTACAAGACAATGGTGTTTACGAATTTCAGACAGATTTAGTAGTTCTTTTGGACTGTGCTTTTTAATGTAAAGCACACAAACCCTGTTTTCTAATAAATGCAGCAATAATTAACTTGACTTAAATGGCTTCAAAGTTAGTAAGGGTACCCAATGTTGTAAAATAACCTACCAGAATTTTTTTTTATAAAAAAGTAGATATAATTAATTAAAAAAAAATATTTACAAACATAAGTTTTTGTCTTTTTGTATTTTATGTTGGGACACAAAGTATAACACATTTTAACAAAAAAAAAAAAATATTACAAATTTTCTTTCAAATTACAGAAAAACATGCACCCTTACGAAATTTTAAATTGTTTTATTTTATCACTGTTGCATTTACTAAGAAAATTGTTTTTTTTATTAAAAAGCTTTTTGCAAAAAAAACTAATAATTATATCTTAAATTTCAACACCATTGTGTTGAAAATTAAATTACCTATCAAAAGATGGGTCACTTGACCCCTTTTTAAGTTTCAAAGAATTAAGCTTATAGTCTCTCCATGTGTGGTTATTAGTTTTGAAAAATCCAATTTTGTCAAAAGGTAGTTTTCTAAGTGCAAATTTGCCTAGAATTTTCTGTAAATCAATATTTCGAACCGTTTAAAAATTAAGGCCATGGAGGACTTTTGCCTCTTACTGAATGTATGTATCCCTCTTTTTATGGAAGCTCAACTTAAAAAGCGCATATTTTTAGTCACGCATCGACTACAAACAATATCCATTCCGCATATCTAATGTCATATCATTTAAATGGAAATTCATTTCAATCTTGCGAAATTTGATTTTGCCAAACGCATACAAGAATATTTTAAGCTAATTCTGCTAAACCAAAAATTCACTGGCTTTCTTGAAATTCAAAATGAATACTGATCAGACAGATATTTATTAAATGTTAGTTTATTTCATTGACCTAAAATTTTATCCATAAAATTGTTTGCAGTTAAAAAAGTACAACATGCAAGTTGTAATTAATAATTTATTTATAGACATGCAAATGTAAATTTTGTTGTTTGTTGGTTTTAACTGTGCGTGTATAATTTAATGTGTAAAAAGAATTTATTGGTATCAAAGGTATAGCTTACCTGAAAACGGTACTCCAATGACGATAGGTACAGCTTGAGAGAATTGTACAAATCCCCAAGTTCTTGCAAAATTTCTGGCTCGAACTCTTTCATAGGTGTACATTTTCAAGGAGTAATGATATCCTCCACAGAAAATACCTGAAAAAAACATAAAAGTTTAATTCTGCAATTTTAAAACAAGCCCAAAATATTGCTGATAAATTCGTAATCTTTTTTTCTCTTTCTTAACTAAATACCAACATGTTAAAGCTTAAATAGGTAAACAAATTATAATAAGGTTGTTTTAAAAGAGATTGAATAATGTAAAACTTAAATTGAATTTGAAAACTGCGTTATTTGCAAAACTTAAGAAAGTATATGGAAGTTATTTAACTCGATTCTTGGAATAAGTATTATTTATCACAGTTTTGCTAAGGAGTCGTCTTTACTCGGTTTGTTAGTTATCGCAGCATGTTCCAATATTGCTCATTTTGTTGGCTCATTGAGTCTCGAGAGTCTTAATAATATGGTATAACAAATGTTTATTAGACTGTCAAAATACGCCAGCTATTGAATATTGAACAGGAATAAACAATCTAGAACTGGATCTAAGATTATATTTGCTACTGATTCTGGAGCGAGAATTTTAAACTTTTAGACTATTAGATCTTTTGCATTGTCTGGGTATTGTTACAATTCTGTGGTAGGGAGGCAAAAGGGGATAAGTATAGAAATGTCATTTGTGCATGTCACTCTAAAAATGGTTTTCTCACAAATATTAAACAATATTAATGCATAAAATCTTAGATTCCACCATTTTATATCAAATATTAATGCAGTAATGAGAAGCTACGTAATAAAATAGATTCCACAGTACGTATATGGCTAATCCAATTTGTAAATATCTAAATTTTTCTTTTAAAATTCGGTTTCCGAAAAACACATTTTTTTAAATGTCAAATATACTTATCCCCTTTTGCCTCCCCAACACAGAATTTTCGTCAAAAAATTAGGCATTTACGTCTTAAGTGTGATTTATAGTTGAATTAAATTAACTTAACGCCACTCAAACCTACTTAACTCCACTTAACTTGACACGACCAAATTAATGCATTTATAGAATAAATTAACACGTTACTTTAGAACTACTACTATAACAATATTCACCTTTCCCGCCTTTGACCACCCTCGCGGTCGTTATACTTGGGAAACGTCAGATATGCGTCAGGTTGACTTAAATCATTGTGCTGCTGGTGGTCATTTAGTTTTCCAAGTATAATGACCGCGATTGTGACGGGGAAAGATCCATACGCCATGTATCGATAAATGTTAGAATCGCATTTTTTACCGACATTAGTGTCTATTTTTCGATTATCTTTGTAATTTTGAAAATTTGGTCTAGTAGCCGATAGATGGCTCTAATGAAGATGCTCACTTTACCCTAAATTAGCTGAAACTTGACAAAATTAAGAAATATAACCTATAAGCAAACGTAAAGTTAAGTTATTTGGATGTGTAAATGCGATTTCATCTTTCGTATAATTCATTTAATACGCGATACGTTAATTCTAAGTGAAGTTAAGTTAATTCATCAAAAATCAAACTTTAGTTAAGTGAGAGTTACCTTAAATTTGCGTTCTATGAATTAAACTTTATGCAAAATGTTCCGAAACAATAAATTTTCATCACGGAAATAGAAAATCATTTAGCTCAAAGTTAAATCCGTTTACTCTTTGAAATAGAAATGTACTCACTTAAATCACTAATAATCTTACTTACCATAAATCCATGCAAACATAACATATGCGTTATAATTCCCACTAACAACTGTAAATGCTAGTATGGATAATCCACACATAAAGACGGCAGTTTGGCAAAGATACTGTCTGGCTATTCGGCATTCCGTTGAATTATGAAGAACCAAAGTGCTAAAAACTACGCATCCCACTGCCCAGGCCAGTCCGAGGTACATTTGCAAAAAAGCTGTGGAATCCCCTGAAAAAAAGAAGGAAATTAAATTTAAATAGTGAGGAGGGTATATGCAATATATCTAAATCCAAACATAAAACACTTCTTTTAATTTAAAAGAAGTCCTAGTTCTTTATTTCTTAAGGGTATGCACCCACCAAACCACATATCAGAGATAGTCGATGCATAACCTTAAGAAACTAAGATACTTGTATATTTCAACAAATATCGAAAGAAGGACTTGAGGTGTTACCGCCATCTGCCGAGGCAGAAGTGAGTCACACATAGATAGAAACAGCTGTCACTTTGTGTTTCGTGTGTGCAATGCATACCTTTAAGAAATAAAAAAAGATTTCTTTTATAACTTGGCAGTTTCGCCTAGGATCGTTGAGAATTTTAGATTTCACCATTTTATAGTTAAAAATCAGTTGAATTTTTGCTCACCCAATCCTTCGACTTCAGCTTGATACGCCAAATAAAACAAAGGTGTGTTGATCCCAAATGCGCTAATTCCAGTAGATATGAGAAGTATCCTTACAGTCTTGCTTTTTAATGTACTAAAGTCAAAAAATGGAATTTTATCCTCTATTTTGTTCTTGTCTTTTATTTTGCGTTTTTGATTCTTAATGTGAAGAATCGCACGTCGCTGGGGGTGATATAAAGAGGCGGACCTGTAGAAGGTTCCTAGGATGAATGTTATTGAAATTGCTCCGGTCACGACTTGAAGTCCAAGACGCCAACCTAAGGCTCTGAAATTCATAATTTAATATCTTAGTTAAGAATTAAGTTATACCACAGACCATTTTACAGACCGTCAGTATGGGCATTTAAATGGGTGCGCAAAAAGGGGCTTATGGGGCTTAGAGTGCCTGGATCATTTTGACAATTATTGTCGCCTTATAGAGTGACGACATGCATCATTCTTTCTCTGTCATACAGATAACGTCATCAACGTTATAGCCAAAGTGACAACAATTATAACTTACAATCACAATTAATGACGTTATCTGTATGACAGAGAAAGAATGATGCATGTCGTCACTCTATAAGGCGACAATAATTGTCAAAATGATCAAGGCACTCTAATGGGGCTTATCTCTAAGGCCACCTGCGTTTCTTTCCATACATAGACGTACATAGATCTGTCGATTTGACTTTTTAAAAACAGCAGATTTCAATTTATGTCAAAATATTTTTTGCACAAAATCAAATAAAAGTTTTTACTTTTGATAAATTGGAAGTAAATTTAAATCAAGTATGATGACTGTTGGGAAGAATAAAAAGAAATCAAAATTGAAGATTATATGCTTAGATAAAAAATTAAGTTGTTTTGTATTCAAGAACCCAACATATTTTTATAAAAATTTGCTAAAATATTCCGGTAAGTACAAAAAGTAAATCTGATATACGGTATACCCAAGCTGGAACAAATTTATGCGTACCTCGTTATGTTTAACATTTTTAGTTTAAAAAATTAAGCCCAAAAAATTATTAAAAAATTTAAAGGGGCAATTATATGGTCAATATCTATACACCTATTTAAAAACTAAATAAATTCCCTCAAATTGCCTTAAATTTCTTCAATTTGTTTCAAATTCATTCAAATTTTTCCAGATTTGGTGCACTTTTTCTAGTTAGATATAAAGGGCACTGAACTTGCTAATCTTAAAATTTATATTGACAATAATGACCTAGTGACAATAAATGACAAACTTTATAACCTTAAAAATAAACTACATAGATTTTTTTTAAATTCTTCAGCCTACTTTTATTAAAAGGAGCGCACCCATTTAAATATGCATGCTGTATGTCTGTATATCTGGTCTGTGGTTATACACTAACAACAAAGTTTCATCACTGATGGTGCCCAAATTTTTGGGACACCTGTAAGTATTAATTACGAAGAAAATAGTTTGAGAAGTAATCTTTAATTGGCCACTTGCAAGAGGTAAGTATGTATTTGCTTGATTAGTTTTTATTGTACAAAACAAAAGTTTACAAACAAAACCAAAAGTAATTTTAAAAATAAAATACTTATCAATATACGAGCACGAATTGTTTGAAAAGAACTATTAAAATAAAAACCAGATATGAGAGCAGGGGCTTATGTGCTGCTGTGACCTGTAAATATTAGGTAAATCCAAAAGTACATAGTTTGGCAAAACTTTGTTTGCTTCTTTATTTCAGAATTCCGTGTGCAAGTAGATGCGACAATGGGCCCGCATTTAAACTAATTTTGCAGAACTGTTTAAATAAGCAGAATTTCCGTATGAAAAGTGTTTCTAGCCAATAATGCAGAATATTTACGATTGCAAATTCTCAAGCAGGTATAAGATTTTTTTTTTAGTTTTCCAGTAAAATTGCTAATTTGCTCTAACAAGTGAGTCGACTACTGCAATTTTTTTGTCCCACGTTTTTTAAACAGTCTGTCAAAGAAGCGCCGCAGTAGAAGAATTAATTTTGCGAATCGGAGATTCAGTTGAAATTGGAAATAAAAGAGATAATGGTCACACACAATGATGGCGCGACATTTCCCATAACTGCATTTCTATACGGCTTTTCTTACAAGCCAATACATCAAGTAATCACATGGATCCAAATGGGGTACTTAAAAGACTATATACGGTTGCCATTTCTACATTTTGAATGTTTCATAAATTGCTCCTTTTCTGCCTTCCTTACATGTTATACTTGTTCTAGGCATTGTCTGTCTCTGATTTTTTCTAAATGATTGCTAGTTATTCTCCTATTTATTACTGTTTCTTCATGTTAAAAATTAGACTCTACCTAACCGAGCCGAGCCGAATACTATAATTAAACAAAATTTACTATGCATACTTGTAAATATACTGACATTGTTTTAAGACCATAATACAAGTAAATTTTTATCGTTTTTAAAAGAGATTTTTTTCCCAATTGTAAAGCAAGCTATAAATTTTATAACCCAATACAATAAACTACTATAAACATAAAAATTCCAGAGACAGAATTTTTAATAAGAATCGTAAAGCAGTCATAGCTTTTGGACTGTTGCAGGAAAGTTATTAGAAACTTTATTGGCAAAGTATAAGAAAATGAAGTCTCTTCTCTCCGAGATTTGTCCGGATTTAGTCTATTACTTATCCATAAACATTTTAAGGACTACTTTTTGAAATAAGGTCAAAATGACGAATTTTATATTTGAAAAGTTTTTACTGTTTTCGTGACGGATCAAAGATATAGTATATAGATGATTTTTTAAGTTCCATTATTGGGAATTATGGAAATTTTTTTAAACTTTTAGGTTTCACCAGACTAGATACCACTACAGCTCGCTTATTATTAAATTTATAGAAAAAGTCATGCTCATGAAAATTCTGAATAATAGGAAAATTTTGTAATAAAATAAATTTTTACTCCTCGTGTTACCCTTATGAGCTCTGCCTCCTTATAGCCCCCCAAAATTTAAAAATTCTTTTAAAAATAATCTTAATAAAATTTGGGGAGCTATAAGGGGACAGAGGTCGGGGAGGGTAAGTTTTTTTTTATTACAAAATTTTTGAGGGGGTTTCACTAGGGAAATAGGTGTACACAATTGGAGAAATTTTTTGGAAATTTGAGGAATTTTTGGGAATTGGGGGAATTTTTCGGGAATTGGGGGAATATTTTGGATATTGAAGACATTTTTTCGGGAAATTGAAGGAATTTTTTTGGAATTGAAGAAATTCTTTGGAGAATTGGGGGAATCTTTTAGAAATTGAAGGATTTTTTTGGAAATTGGGGACATTTTTTGGAAATTGAAGGGATTTTTTGAAAATTGGAGGAATTTGTGGTATTATTGGATAATTTAGAGGAATTTTTTACAAAAAATTCCTCTTTTTTTACAAAAAAAACAATTCCTGTTGGGGGAAGTGGTGTACACTATGTAAATTCCCCCTCGAAAATTTTATTTTTATAAGAATGATTTTTTCTGTAGATTTAATATTATGCGAGATACAGTTTGCGAATAGTATAAATAAATTAGGAAAGACTAGCGGCGCAATTTTAGTTTTTATTAGTGATTTAAATGAAGTCAATCCGTTGAGTTTCCCTAGTGAAATGCTACTTCGACGCGACTAGCTGCTGCCGATTCCGAATTCTACTCGAGCTACGCAACTGAGACCAGTAGCTCAAGTTTGTATTTACTTTCACAATCCGGTATGGTCTAGTGGTAGGATATCTGGCTCTCACCCAGGAGGCTCGGGTTCAATTCCCGGTACCGGAATATCTTTTTTTATTTTTATAAATAAAATAAATTAATTTAAAAAATAATAGAACCAAAATATGCAAAAAAAAAACTGACCGACAAAGCTATTCAGTTATTACGTCATAAATAGGCATTTCGTACAGTGTAATTTTTTACTAAAACGAAATGCTCAGTGTTATTTGATAAAATTAATTATTTTTCTTATGATTTATAAAAATACTTACCCAATGGCACTTTTGATAACGGACGACATTGTGGCGATCCCCAAACCACTTCCAGACACTATAAAAATTTCCACAAATTCTCTTCTTCTCTTAAAATATTGAGCTACCATTAATGTTGAACAGTCTCTTGTTATTCCTACACCTATACCAACTACAGTTCCATAACTGAAAATTAAACAATAAATTAGTAAAAAAAATAGTATATTAAAACATTGAGTTTTATAAGGAACGTTTTTTAGCACGCGTCCAGGTTTGGAAAAAGAGCAGCGGCGATTTTTCCAATGGACAAGTGATAAAAAACGCCTTATAAAACGAGTTTTTTATACTATTTTTTATATTTGCTTCATTTAATTCATTAAAAAGCATTTTTAATTTAAATTAAAAACTTAAGATGAAATTTTGTTTTTTATGACCAACCTTATAGCATAACATTGACATTTTGAAGTTAAAAACTAGATATGGGTTAGGTCAGTGGATAGGTTAGATTAGTGAGCCTGTTAGAGTTTTTTTATAAAATGCCGACATTTAATAGGATACTCCTCGCAGTAGGTAATCAGAGAATAATAAAATTAAAAAAAAACAATAATTTTTTAATATTATCAAAAAAACTCTGCGAAGAGGTTAAACTATTAACTCTTCTATAGAAAAAACATCTATTTGCGAAAAGCATAAATAGGTATCAATTCTGACAATGGCGTTTAGGATTTAATTTGGCTTTGGAAGGATGTTTGTGTTTCAATTTTTTTTGCAAAGCCACCTTGACCGAACCTAGACTTAAGTGACTTAGAGCTTTTTAATCACCAAAAACCTTTATTTTGACCTTTTTTGTCTTAAAAACTTCACAAAAAAAAAACAAAAAATATTTTATAATACAAAATTTAATTTCCTTTCATTTTTATGACCTAAGTTTTTTTTGTAAATTAAAAAATAACGAAGATACGGCTTTTTTTTTAATTGGGGGGCATATGTGGGGCCGGACAAAAAAAACTTCAATATACTTTTAGTAGAGAATTAAGAGGGCTTTAAAGTTACCAGAAAAAAAATTCTGTAATTTTTATGATAACTGAAATATGAATTTTTTCTCACTTGGGGGGTGCCGCAGCCCCCCTTATTATTTTCCGATTTCTTTCAAAAACAATAGGGATCTAGATTTTAATGAGAACGATTTTTCCTGAAAATTTGGACTTGGTGGGATCTTTGGTACTCAAGTTAGAGTGTCTACAAAAAACGTGACAGACGGACAGACGGACAGACGGACAGACGGACGGACGGACGGACAGACGGACGGACAGACGGACGGATTTTTTGAAAGTTGTTCAAAATTCGATGAAACGCACGAATCTGCAAGAATTTTTGCTCTACGACGATTTTTGACGATTTTAGAATTTTCAAAACAATCACAATATACTCCTCGTTTTTGACTTTGTCTGCGAGGAGTATAATAAATTAAAGTTAGACATATGAGTAATGACATTTGTAAACTTTACTCATTTAATACTGAATGAATAGGCGTTTTTGAGAAAATGTAACCATTGATATCGTTTCTCCAATTCTTCTAGTTATTACCTCTACAAAAAAACTATGTCCCCCGATTGATTATAATAGTAAAATTTGTAAATAAAAAGTACGTTGCAAGAAAAGAATTCATCTTTTTGCATCAGGAAAACCAACCAATAAAATAAAATTTTGGGTTTAATAATGATTAAGCAATTCAGAAACTTTAAAAAACCAAATTACGGGTTTCATAATGTGCATATTATAGAACGAAAATATAAAAACATATTTTTATTTTTGCGTTCTACAGGTGTCCAAAAAGTGGCGCATAAACGCGATGGTACGTTGTTGGGGCATGTCTAGGGAGCCCCAAATAATTGTTAAAAAAAAATCTATCTCATATTTTGCTCAGCTATGCGCCATTTGATTTCCATGAGTGGCCATTCAAGAACTGTGTTTGCGATTGGTAAATGCAATATTTTAATTGTTCTAATGGTTTAGCAGAAAATGACAGTAATTATCATACTCATCGATTTTTATATTAATAATTATTTTTTTCGGAAAATCTGGATAATTTTACGTACAAATCATTTTTTACATTTTGAATAAACCGTACCATTGCTTTATAATCGATACAGGGTGTCCAAAAAATGGCGCATAAGCGCGATGGTACGTTGTTGGGGCATATCTAGGGAACCCCAGAAAATTGTTAAAAAAAATCTATCTCATATACCCTCGGAGATATGTTGCCCCAAAGTGCGAAACTTTAAATGCTTATATCTTGAATATAACAGCACATATTATCGAAACAAATCGTTTAATACAAAGCTACATTAAATCTTAAACCATTCCACCATTTTTTTATTTATTAAATGGTCGAATTGCATTTTTATAATCAATTTAATTTTACAAAATTTTCATGAAATGAAGCTGACAACAACGTCAATAATATCTAGTGCAAAAGTGTATGATCAAGATTCATAAATGGGATTTTTAGACTTATAGATGGGATTTTTAGATGTATTTTCCTAGACTATGTTGCCGAATTTATGCAACTTTGTTCGCATTTTTCTCGATGAATATAACAGATGGATTTTTTTTGACAATTTTCTAGGGATTCCTGAGAATGCCACATGAGCGTACCATCGCGTTTATGTATATAATAAGCACATTATGAAACCCAAAATTTGATTTTTTAAGGTTACTAAATTGCTTCCTTATTGAACCCAAAATTTTATTTTTTTAGGTTGGTTTTTTAGATGCAAAAAGATGACTTCTTCCCTTGAAAGGTACTTTTTATTTACAAATTTTACTATTATAAACTATCGGGGGACATAGTTTTTTTGTAGAGGGAATAACTAGAAGAATTTAAGAAACGATATCAACGGTTACATTTTCTCAAAAACGCCTATTTATCCAGAATTAATTGAGTCAAGTTTACATAAATGTCATTATTTAATATGTCTGAACTAAATTTGATTTTTTACTTCGAAATGTCAATGTTGCCAAACCATTAAAAATAAAATTTTAAATTAAGTTTTTAATTCAAATTAAAAATGCTTTTTAATAAATTAAATGAAGCAAATATAAAAAATAGTATAAAAAATTCGTTTTATAAGGCGTTTTTTAGCACTTGTCCATGGAAAGCTCGCCCCGGCGCGTCTTGTTTTCCAAACTTGGATGCGTGCTAAAAAAGTTTTCTTATAAAACTCTAAAAAAATGCCATTTAGACATTAGGGTAGACTAAAAACAAGCAGTAATCGTCCGGCGCATTCGCCATATTTTAATCTAATTCCTTCTTTAAAATTTATACAAAAACTAGCTGAGTCGGTAGATTCGACTCTTGAGTTCATTTCTTACATCCGCAAGTCAATTGTGTGAACAGTTATTTTAAAATTTTATTAGTTTAAAAAATATTTGGTTTTAATATTACCGTCCTACAGATGTAAGAAATGAAATTAAGTAAAGTCAAATTAAAATAGTTTAAAAAGATAAGATTAAGGGCGTTCTAACATCCTTAGATTTCTTTTATTTTTATAAAAAAAGGTTACTTATAAGTTTCAAGGTCATTGTTTAAAAGCTGTAGGTATGACAACAAAAAACAAGTCGTTCATTTACCTTGCATTTACCTTAACATAGGTTTTTAATAATAAAAATGCTATTGACCTTTTAAACAATATGACCTTGACATGACCTTAAACTCTTATCTTTTGGTTATCCATCCTCCAAGTTTGGGACCATTAACTATTGTGGTGTATGAGATAATTAAAGTCAAACTATAAATCGTTCCTTGAAGATGGCTTACTTAGTCCGAAACACGAGAATAACCTTTTGTGTTTTCAAAAGCATGTCCAACATTTACCTTGCATTTACCTTAACATAGGTTTTTAATAATAAAAATGCTATTGACCTTTTAATCAATATGACCTTGACATGACCTTGTACTCTTGTCTTTTGGTTATCCATCCTCCAAGTTTGAGACCTCTAACTATTGTGGCGTATGAGATAATTGAAGTCAAACTATAAATCGTTTCCTGAAGTTGGCTTACTAAGTCCGAAACACAAGAACAACTTCTTGTGTTTTCAAAAATATGTCCAACATTTACCTTGCATTTACCTTAACATAGGTTTTCAATAATAAAAATGCTATTGACCTTTCAATCAATATGACCTTGACATGACCTTGAACTCTTGTCTTTTGGTTATCCATCCTCCAAGTTTGAGACCTCTAACTATTAAGGTGTATGAGATAATTGAAGTCAAACTATAAATCGTTTCCTAAAGATGGCTTACCAAGTCCGAAACACAAGAGCAACTTCTTGTGTTTTCAAAAATATGTCCAACATTTACCTTACATTTTCCTCAACATAGCTTTTTAATAATAAAAATGCTATTGACCTTTCAATCAATATGACCTTTACATGACCTTGAACTCTTATCTTTTGGTTATCCATCCTCCAAGTTTGAGACCTTTAACTATTATGGTGTATGAGATAATTAAAGTCAAACTATAAATAATTCCCTGAAGATGGCTTACTAAGTCCGAAACACAAGAACAATCTTTTGTGTTTTCAAAAACATGTCCAACATTTACCTTGCATTTACTTTAACATACATTTTTAATAATAAAAATGCTATTGACCTTCAAAAAGATATGACCTTGACATGACCTTGAACCCCTGTCTCTTGTGTATCCATCCTCCAAGTTTGAGTCCTCTAACTATTGTAGTATTGGAGCTATGTCAATGCAAACATTGACATTTGAAAACGTCATAGCTCTTTTCCTAGACATAGAATTTTTTTTTTTAAATTTTAACATAAAGGGCTCTCCGAAAGAATATGTTTAAGCAAAAAAAAATCACAATATTTTGGGCTAGATTTTTTTTGCATGCAATATCTACTAACCTTGACCAGTGGTCAGTATGACCTTGTGGTCATCTTGACCACAAGACTTTGGTATTTACTTACAGGCTAATTTCAAGTCAATAAATTTCGAAGCAGTGCAAATTTGCGACGTCGCAAACGACATATTTTAGTCTAAAAACGATAGTTTTCGTAAAAAATAATCTGTTTTGATTAGTCAATTGTATTTATTAATGCGTAAATTACAATTCTATGCCAAAAAACCTTTATTTTTAAACAAAATAGTGCTGCAACCGGGTCGCAACTTTGCACTGCTTCGATATTTTTCTAACTTGAAATTAGCCTGTTATACCAAGTTTGAACCTTCTACCTAGTACCATAATTGAGTAAATTACGGTTAAAGAAATTTTTTGCTCCGTACATCCATACATCCATCCATCCATCCATCCTAACATACACCAAAGTGATATTTTTAAATAACAACCCAGTGGATGGTCCGATCGATATGATTCTAGTATCAAAAGATCGGTAATTTTTTGTAGCATCTTTCCAACACCCTTAACATTTACGTATCTTGCTTCGTTTAGGCACAGTTTCAAAAAAACATCGATTTTCAGAAATTGCAATTACAATAGTACATTTCCTTTAGAGAAATGAACTAATACATTTCCTTTAGAGAAATGAACTAAAACTTGTTTTAATGCATAATTGGTAAAAAAAAACTACATCCATCAAAGTGAGGAGCATAATTATTGTATCTTTCTCTTTATATCTATGAGAAGAAGATAGCTGTACTTGTACTATCTTATTAAATTCCTCTTAAGGTAAGGTATCTATATAAGTACGTAGTAATAAACACATTAGCAACATAAATTCGATGTAAATTACCGTTTTTAAATGCATTAAGAAACGTGTCAATCAAATTTTAATCACCTGTTGTTTTGGTGTGCTTTTCATACAGCCAACCTTTAAATTAAAGAGTATTGCAAAGCAATTTTCAGTACGTTATAATAAAAATTCTTGGTTAATTGCAACTTCAAAGAAGCCTTAATTGCTTTAAACACTTTAACATTCGTTAGCTATACAGAATGTCCCAGAATAAAACCGAAAAATTCAATTTCTTCAAATAAAAATCCTCAAAAAAGTAATCATTTAAAAAAATTACCGAGCGTATTTGAAGACATTAAGAAAATAGGAGTTTGCAATTTATTGTCTCAGTTTGTCGGTCTTAAAATGAGACATCCTGTATTCTGATACACAGGTTCTTAATGATTCTTAAAATAAATTTTATTGCGCGCATCTTTCAAGCAATTAATTTGGCCTACACTGGCTATCATAAACATTTTATTATAACACCGTTTCTGAAGTAAAGCTGCACTACGAATAATAAACAGGCGATTTTATGATGCCGAAGAAACCAACAAAGTTTAAATTTCGCGAATTATGTGCTCGATGATTATTTCTAAAAGAAGTTAAACGAGCGGAGATGTTCGTCGTCTTTAGTTGGCCAATTTTAACGTCTAAAATATGTTATAAAACAAGAAATGTTGCGACCAATGTCATTATTATACTCTTCGCAGACAAAGACAAAGAGTATATTGCGATTGGTAGGACCTTCTCTAAAATCGTTAATATTCGTTCTAGAGCAAATTTTTTTTACATATTCGTTCGTTTCATGACTTTTTAAGACTTTTATTTTTTGTCCGTCTGTCTGTAACTCAAGAACGGTTTATCGGATCGACTTGAGATTTAACACAAAAATCAATTCCATTTAGAGGAAGAGCACTATTGTTTTTGGAAAAATTCAAAAAATTTAGTAATAAATAGAGGGTTAAAAACACCCCCAAAGTAGAAAAAAATTCATATTTTCGTTAATATCAACTTTACGAAAAAAAATATTCCTAATAACATTAAAGATTGTATTTTTGTCTATAAAAAAGCATCTGGTAATTTTTTGTATCTCCACCTGTTTACAAAAAAAAAAGAGTTTTACGTTTTTTTTAATAAAATAAAAAATGCACCTTTTTATTCATCTACTGCGAAGAGTATCATATATAATCTGTAACAATTATATAACAAAAAAAGACCTTAGTACATTATATCTGCGAAATGTAACTTTTTAAATGATCTATCCCATTTATTGGTCTAACCGGCTAACCCGCTCTTGTTATAATGTCCAAACCCACTTCTTACACCAAATTAGGTATTGATACTACAAAGTTTAAAATAAACCAACAAGATGTTATCTTTCAACAAACCGTCCTGATGTGGTGAGTTTGAACAAAAAAATACACAGTTTCTCACTAAATTTGTTTGGTATTATAATTTTGCAAATAAACTGAATTACAAAGTCCCTTGAGTCAAAATAACAAACCGAGTGAAAGCACTTTACCTGAAAAATAACTGATGAAACTGCGTCGCAAATGACGTAAAAAGGCACCCCAAAGCTGTTATAAGTCCTCCCATAACAGCTGTAACTCTAGTTGATTTTCTTCTGCAGAAAGCTATTGTAACGGGAGAAATAAGCAGGGCCATTCCCGTTGACATTGCTCCGAGCCAACCTGAAACAAGAGATTACCCTTTTTTACTGTCACATTTTATACTTTTGAATGTTCTACCTAAGGGTTGTTTCCAATGGAAGGGAATCGACATTGGACAATACCTTAACGGGTATTGTCGGAAAACAAAAATACTGTGGTTATGTAATGTTGGTTGTCTAAAATCAACAAAAAACAGCACTTTCTGGTCATTGCTCAGTGGGTTTATAAGAGTTAATTTTAATTAAAAACTGTGCTTATCATCAACATAAATAAACAAAGCACAAGTTGACGTATTCTAAAGGTCCATCAATAAGTGTTGAATTACAGAATTTTGGCAATTTAAAATGCAAAAAAATAGTGCTTCTAAATTGACAAAATTCTGTATTTAAACGCTTTTTGATGAACCTTTAGAATATGTCAACTTGTGGTTTGTGTATTTTTGTTGCTGGCGAGGGGCAATTCAATGAAAGAATTAGTGTACATTTTTTTAAGAATTTGTTGAGAATTTGTAGAATTTGTTTAGAATTTGTTTAGAATTTGTTAAGAATTTGTAGAATTTGTTAAGAATTTGTAGAATTTGTTAAGAATTTGTTTGGAATTTGTTGAGAATTTGTAAGGAATTAGTGTACACAGTTTTCCCATCTGATTTGCCCCTCGGTTGCTGGTAAGCAAAATTTTTTATTAAAATTAACTCTTATAATCCCACTGAGCAATGACCAGAAAGTGGTGTTTTTCGTTGATTTCAGGCAACCAACATTACATAATCACAGTTTCTATGCTTCGCGACATTTTAATAAAAGCTTAGTTAAATGGATAAAATAATGCCAGTTTTCGGGTTTAGTGAAGCCTTATGGGAGGCAAAATATGTGCATACATTTTTATTAATAATACCATTAATGATAAGTTAAAACACAAATCAGCTAATGGAGGACAAAAATAGACAAAATCCCTTTTGTTTTTATTACCTGCTTGATCACCAAAAGTTGGTCCAAACTTTTTGAGGATCTCCGAATAAAGCAAACCATAACTTGTTAGAAATCCGTTACTTAGAATATGTACAAGAACGCCTACAACTAAAATGACCCAACCCCAGCCACCTTCGGGATAATAATGCTGTTTCAGAGTCAACAGCTGTCTAAGATCGGCTACTAATCTGGCTGCCCTACTGGCTGGGACATCGTCAACGCCGGAACCCTAGGGATTTTATGTTTTTAGGGTTTGTTAATTAATTTTAACGCGGTGTTAAAACACAATTGCACTCCAGATGTCATGGTTGTTTACCAGAGTTATAGAAATTAATAAAAAGTGTTTGCTTTGAGGGTGATGGAAATACATATTTTCTGAATTCCATTTTATATCAGACCTCTTAACTGTGTAATAAAATAGTTGTTTACTTTGGACGCTTTAGCCTCTCTGTTGACAAGATGGCATAGCCAAACGACAGCAGATTGCCAGTGCTTGAGTCGCTTGCGTTCCGGCAGATGGCAGTAATGGCACATGTCCTTTCTTTAGTACTTGTTGAAATATACAAGTATTTGAGTTTCTTACGACTATGCATCGACACGTGATCCTGATAAGCCCCAATAGGGCGAAACATCTGTCAATTATTTTAGGCTTGGTAAATGCATCCCTTTAAAAAAAGGAGGAAGAAACGTCTTTTATAACGTGGCAGTTCCGCTTATTCACCTTTTCCGCCGTTGACCACCCTCGCAGTCGTTATACTTGGGAAACGTCAGATATGCCGATGCGTCAGATTGACACAAATTGTGATGCTGGTGGTCATTTAGTTTCCCAAGACCGACCGAGATTGTGGATCACGCGCGGCAGGAAAGATCTATAGCATCGTTGTGAATCTTAGATTCCACCATTTTAGATCAGACTAAAAAAGTCCTTTAAATATTATTTGAGGAGACGATAAATTTATGTGTTTACTTACTGTTGACTGCATCGTCTATAAGTTTTTGGAAACGTACCCTTCAGGTGTTTTTTTAAAACTTTTCTTGCGGCAATTTCAAAAGCCGTTTACGTAAAAAGAAAAAACAAAAAAACACAATGTGTCTCTAGATGACGTGTCCTTTAAAAGCAAAAAAACTTAGATAATGATTAATGATGGATCTGTCAAGATATCCAAATAGGGAGGATAGCTCTTATATATAAGATTGCGTTTTCGCAGTAGTGCTTATCATAGCAAACAATAAAATTTTATCGAAGTCTATCCTGATCTATTTATTTTGTTGCTGCAGCAAACTTTTTTTAATACGTGCAACTAGGTACAAAATAATTACCGTTTTAAATTTTAATTAACATTCAAGAGTCTTGTAGTTGAATAAATGAAATGATTCGTAAGTACATACTATAGTACATTTTTATACAAGAAGAAATTTCACCTTTTACCTTGAAAAAATCTGGTTTTCTGATTGGTTGCACGCTCTATAAATTTACACCCAACAAATTCAAAAAGGCCGCCACAAAACATGTGTTTTAACTTCGGTTATGCCCAACGTCAATTCTATATAGAGCAAATATTGTTTTTGTATCTTAGAAAAATACTCGTTTGTGGTTAGACCTAGACCATTTGTGACTTATTAAATGTCTATTTTTCTATTTATTTTATTACTTTTATTGGAAACTAGCCCTTACATTGTTATCGTTATTGATCAATCTCTCAGAACAAAAAATGCAATAAAATCTGTTTTTTCAAAGGACTTTTAAATCCTTAGAATTATTATAGTCGCGTCTGGGCAATTTCTATGATGTATACAAATAAAATTTTATGACAAGTAGGTTGTTCAGATAGATTTTATTCGATATGGATCATTAAACTGGTAATAATTTTTATGGGAGACTATTCCATTCGCAATTTTTGTTAGATAAACAATGAACCAAACGTGCCATATTGTTGTTTGGTGAATGTATTTTTTAATTTAGGGAATAACATTATTATAACCTGTTTTTCAATCATTTATGTGTTGTAAAAAGTCCGAAAAGCATGTTTTTTTTTCCTAGATTTAGGATCTTTATCGCGTTCCTTTATTTTCTTGTGGCCAATGTATGGAAATATGTTTTTATGTTATTTATTTAGCTCTGTGAATAATTGCCGTAAGTACTTACAACATGATGAAAAGTTAAAGTCATGATCCAATAGATATTTGTCCTTTTTTAAAGTAAATTAAAGTACGTGGTTAAAGATCAAGTCATTAATTAGCTAGAATGGTTTCAGTTTCCAAGTAGTTCGTATATTCGTTTTCATTTTACTCCGGCGACTTCTCCATTTAGAACTTTATCTGAATAGTTAAGACTACAACTTTAAACCCAAGTATTGTTTTCGTAGAAAGTAAAAGCGCACTGAAAACAAAAAGCTAAAGTCTAATATGAGACGTATACAATTTAATATTCTAGTTTGGGGAAATTTAATTTTTTATCCATATTGGCGGCAAAGTAATTTCGAGACGAAACGCATGAATTTGCAAAGTTTCATGCAAGAAGCGATGCAATTTTGTGAAAAGATACAAAAAACAAAGTCTCTGGTAAGTGTTATCAGCTATCAACAAAATTAGTTTTCGAAAGAAATCTAATCAACTTCGTTTTAAAATTATTTTAATATTACCTAAAACTGGCGCAAAAAAATGACATGACCAGGCCAAGGCCCACCAGTCCTAAATTCATGACATCGTACTAAAACGCCAAATTAATTGTTGAAAATAAATAATAGCTTTATTTTAGTAGTGCAAACCATGAGAAGGCAATAGAGCAATTCTGACATCTTTCGGAGACCGAAGCGACTACACTACAGGTAAAAAATGTTCCGCTGGTTCAAACGGGAATTTTGAATTATTTAGATTGTTGTTATTGGTATATACAGGGTGATATAAGAAAAAGTTTCCACCCCCTTTATTTTCTAAAGAAATTTGTTTTGAAAAAAATGCTGAGACACGTCAATTCTGTTTTAAAAGGGGAAACCATTTCGTCAACAATCTTAAATGGCACTACGGGTTAAGTGGGGTCTCATTTTATTATTACAATTTTTTTCTTTGTAAAAAAATAAAAGTTTTGAAAATCGGCCAACTATTTTTTAAGACTTTTTGAATTTTAAATTTAAAAGTTATTATCAGTCTAAAAAAAATGCTCAATTAGGTCGCTTTTTTTAAAAAGGGACATCTAAAAATAATATTTCTTAATTTTTTTCTTTAACTCTCTAACCGGGGTGAGTACTACTCAAAAATTTTAAATAGCACAACTGGGTCGGGGGGGCCTTATTTTTGAGCCATAATTTTTCTATTTTCAATAAGGTAAAAATTTTGAAAATCGGACAAAATCTTTAAATTTATAAATATTTTTTTTTTAAATGTTTACTTTGCTAAAAAGAGAAAAATTGTTGCTCGAAAATAAGGGTCTTTCTACTTCGTTAAGAGGGTTAAAGAAAAAAATTAAAGATGTTATTTTTTGAAATAAAATCGATCTATCTAAAGCTAAAATTCAAATTAAAAAAAAACTCAAAAAATTGTTGGCCAATTTTTAAAATTTCGATTTTTTGAAAAACGAAATTGTAGTGTTAAAATGAGACCCCACTAAACTCGTAGTGCCATTTATGTTTATTGACGAAATGTTTATCCCCCTTATGGGGTTAAAGAAAAATAATAAAAAATATGTTAGTTAGGTGTCCCCCAACAAAATCGTCCCGGCATTTTTTTCAAAATAAACTTGTTTAGAAAATAACGGGGCTGGAAACTGGAAACAGACTACTCTACAAATGCAGATTAACTTTATTGCAAATACAACCCTAGGCTAACTTTTAATTTAAAAAAAACCAACCGCGCAAAGTTTATTAAAATTCATATCGATTTTCCCGAGAAACACATGACATTAAAGTAACAATTGTGCACACCTCCTAGTTAAGTCTTTTAATTAACAAACCCCGTAAAAACTTCCCAAGCCCGAGTCATGATGAGATAACTGAGGCAGGGATCTGGATCTAGATAGACCACTTCTTCGCGGATGCCTATCATCACTAGATGACAATTCTTCATCGGTCGTAGCTGCTCCATACGTGCCTGCAGTTCCGTCCATTGGAACGGGTTATAATTGATGTTATGTAAGATACTGATGAACCATCTTTCTGTGCCACTTTTCTCATTTCTCCATTTAAGTTTGTGCAGCACTATCCGAGATTAAACACTTTATTTCCACAGGTAGTTTTATGATGATGATACTGATTTAATAAATGAGTTGTTTAACTTAGAACGGCGGTTTAAATATGGTTGCTTTTGGGATTGAGTTGTTTAAAGAATCGTGCTTATAAGTGTCTGCTATTAGAAATGCAACAATACGGAATGTCCGCTGTTGGAGCACGTCTAGGCATCCTTGAAAAATTGTTAAAGAAAATACATCTTTTCTAATATCAGAAGAAAATATGGCTAAATATGTGCTGTCGTTGTTCAGGGTGCTCAAAAAATGGCGCATAAACGCGATGTTAGGTTGTTGGGGCATGTCTAGGAATCCCCAGAAATTTGTTAAAAAAATCTATCTTAAATACCCTCGGATATATGAGGCCTCAAAGTGCAAAACTTGAAACGCCTAGATCTTAAAGATAACAGCACATATTAACTAACGAAATGGCTAAATACAAAGTCACAATCTATCAAAAATTATTTTAACATTTGTTTATCTTTTAAATGGTCACAAAATTTTTATAATCATTTTAATTTTATAAAAATTTTATGAAATGAAGCTGACAACAATGTCAATATGATCTAAAGCAAAAATGTATGCTTAAGAATCTAGGCGAGCTTCTATATAAGATGTATTTTACAAACTGTGTTGCCGAACTTACGCAACTTTGTTCCTGCATAAGCGTTTACATTTTCTCACTATGGGGCATCATATCTCTGTGGGAAGATTTTTTTTTTAAATCTTCTGAAAATCTCTAGATATGCCCCAACAACGTACGATACATTTAGGACACCCTGCATAAGTTTAAAGTTGCAAAAAACAAAATAGATGGATCAAAAGATCGTTAACATGGCAATAAATTTTAAAACCTGTTAAAATTATCGAAATAATATTAGCCCATAAAATTAAATTTAATTTATTTTTTTATAATTAAGATTTAAGATTAGTCTTTTATTATTTAATTTAGAACTTGCGGATGTTGAGTTAAAAAAACGCAATTTGTAATCACTATCCATTATAAAGAGTTACTTGAAATTTTGCTTGAAACTGTAATTATTTATTGTACTATAATTAAATTTTGTCCAAAAATGGTAAAGGTTCGTTTTAACACATAATTAAACTTAATACGCATAGATATAGATTTTTGTATTTATATTAACCTAACTTAATCATTATAATTAAGTAAAACTAATCAAAGTTCAAGATAATGAGAGATGATTCTGCAGCGAATATTTTAATAGAAAAAAGGGGTCTTTTTAAATCACGCTTTACTTAAAATTTAAAATATTATTTTTGATAGTTTTGTTGTCATCTTCAGCAGAAGATATGAGAAAAATTTACGAGAACGCTGTTTAGAAAACTATACAAAAATTTAAAATCTAGAGAAAACAAACAAGAACTTGGTGTAAAGTTTTGATTCTGTTCAGCATAATATCAATACCTTAGTTTGAATTTTATATATTCGATAGCAGCGGTATTGGTACATTTGTATTTAAGGGGTTTCGAGCTCTGAACCATAAAGATATTCAAATTGGAATATCCGGTCTTCTATTAACCTAGAGTTAAATGTTTGTGACCCAAAACTGTCTTTTATTTTGCATGAAAAACGTTATGAGCTTGAGATATCATAACCAGATATTGGACAGAGGCGCAACACGATATTAACGAACGTTTAGAAAACTTAATAAAAAGTCACCCCTCTACGAGTTCTTTTATTACCGCGAACTTTTTTTTTAAGAAAAAATGTTAATGATAATCATAAAAACCACCCTCTAGGGCATTCAGGATAATCAGGATTTTTTTAAAATAATGATGCTCTTATGGAAATAAAGCAAAAAAGTTTTGAACTCTTTTTTGTACATAATTTTTAAGCTTACTGTTTCTCTTTACTAAAGAAATTTTTTACGTTTCTATTTTAAATTAATTGAGTCAAAAGTTAGTAACCCTGTCACTGAAATGGCTTAACTAAAACCTATTTTACATTATTATTGTGTTGTGAATCGTAAATAGAGATTAGCACTGGAATTAGGTAAGATTAGCCAAGTTGCGGCAAAATAGAAGACAAAATACACGCATAAATAAGTTACAGCAGAAACTCTGTTTTTATCCCTCTCTGTATTAAGTGGATTTTCATAATATACAGGGTGTCTAAAATAGCGCATAACGCGATGTTACGCTCTTGGGGCATTCTCAGGGATCCCTAGAAAATTGTCAAAAAAATCCATTTGTTATATTCATCGAGAAAAATGCGGCAGCACAGTTTGTAAAATGCATGTTAAATACTTATCTAGACTCTTAAGTGTGATTTAGAGTTAAATTAAATTAACTCAACGCCACTCAAAGCTACTTTACTCCACTTAACTTGACGCGACTAAATTAAGGCATTTATAGTATAAATTTACACGTTAGTTTACAACAAGCTAATTTAGTAAACGCCATCTATCGGTAAATGTTAGAATCGTCTTATTTACAGAAATTCATCTGAAATTCTTCGATTATCTTTGTAATTGTAAAAATAAATTAATGTAAAAAAATTTTAAGAAAAAGCTTTTATTTAAATGCCCTAAAAAGAAAAAAATAAATTTTTTCAATTAAATTAAACCCATTAATTTGTCACAATATACACTTTTTATGATATAAAAGCTTGTCGCGAGATTCTGCATTTATGTAGATTTATTTTGTAAAATACATACATTTTTTTCTTTTTTCAGAACCACCTAAATTAAAAATTGGTAAATGGTATAAGTATTGTATTCTTTTTATTAATTGCAATAGTAAATTTCGCGAGATTCTGCATTTATGTAGATTTATTTTGTAAAATACATACATTTTTTTCTTTTTTCAGAACCACTTAAATTAAAAATTGGTAAATGGTATAAGTATTGTATTCTTTTTATTAATTGCTATAGTAAATTTCGCGACAAGCTTTTATATCATAAAAAGTGTATATTGTGACAAATTAATGGGTTTAATTTAATTGAAAAAATTTATTTTTTTCTTTTTAGGGCATTTAAATAAAAGCTTTTTCTTAAAATTTTTTTACATTAATTTATTTTACATTTTTTAGTTTTTACTGTAGATGTTTTTTAATCATTTCATTTAGTATGTCATTGCTATAACCTTTTATTTGATACCCATATTGGCAAAATAGTTAAAAAAAGAGAATCCGCCATTTTTTTTAGGGCGCCATATTGGATTTTGAATTGTCACATATCTTACTATATCCTACTTGTCATTACCTTTCATTTGATACCCATATCGGCAAAATAGCCAAGAAAAAGCTAATTAGCCATTTTTTTGGGCGCCATATTGGATTTTGAATTATGTCATATATTTTACTGTATTCTACAAGTCATAACCTTTCATTTGATACCCATATCGGCAAAATAGTTAAGAAAAAGCTAATTTGCCATTTTGTTGGGCGCCATATTGGATTTTGAATTATGTCATATATTTTACTGTATTCTACAAGTCATAACCTTTCATTTGATACCAATATCGGCAAAATAGTTAAGAAAAAGCTAATTTGCCATTTTTTTGGGCGCCATATTGGATTTTGAATTATGTCATATATTTTACTGTATACTACCGGTCATAACCTTTCATTTGATACCCATATCGTGAGAATTGTTTAGAAAATAGTCATCCGCCATTTTGTTGTGGACGCCATATTAAGTTTTTAGGACTAAAAAAGTTACCATTTTGCATTGTCACCGGACTACCACATGTATACAAAATTTCAGAAAAATTGGTCAAGCGTAAGTGTTTCAAAATCGAGTTGCAAGATTTGTACTACACAAACACATACATACATACATACATACATACATACATACATACATACATACATTGCGAGTTAAATAAAAGCTTTTAAAAATTTGGTCTAGTAGCCGATAGATGGCTCTAGTGAAGGGCTTACTTTACCTTGAATTAGCTCAAATTAACCAAAATTAAGAAATAGAACCTTAAGTAAACGTCAAGTTAATAGTCGAATAAGCCTATTTTAAAATATGGCTCTGCTGTCAAAAAATGGTACATGGAAAATTTCTTCGGTTTCCTGTTCTACTTAGCTTACATAACAAAATACTAAAATTCTAAAACTTTTCCTCCATGGGAAATTGGAAAAATTCAAGATGGCGGCTTAAAATACTGACTTTTTAACATATATTGCTAAATAATTTCTATATGGTGCTTTCAATCTTAAAATATTCTTATACATTTTATATTGACATTAAAAAATGCTTTCCAAAAACACCAAAATGGGGGGTCTGACCCCCCTGGAGGCTACCTAATGGACTAAAAAACTAAAGATAAAATTATAAAAATGTATTTATTTCCCAACATAATTGTTCGTTGTGATCCGAAATTTGATTTTATGATTGCGTTCACTAAAGAATTATAATTAGTACTTATAAATGTTTGAATAGTATGTTATAACGCAAGGTAGAAAATGTCGAGTTGTTATTGACCGAACCTAAATATTGCTCTCTATTTGCGCAGCAGCAAGTGATTCATACGCGATTAATAAATGCCTTTTTCTGTTGGTTTATGTACTATTTTTTTTATTACTAGCATTTCATTATTTACTTACTACTGAAATGATGTAGATTGTAGTATGCTAATAACATAAGTTTTGCTAAATTTTTTAAGATTCAAAAAATTATTTGGTAAAGTATCAATACAAAATCTCCCACCAACATATTCCGCAGCAAAAAATCACTGCCCCGTTTTTTTATCAAATAATGTGTTGAAAGGGAAAAACAGAAAATATTGTAGCAGAAAATTTGGATGGATTTGCAAAAACAACTTGTTACAACCAATAAAAATGGACATTTCTGCAGCACCTGATCATCTTTTAACTGCCATAAAATGTAAATGTAAAGGGCAATGCGACAATAACCGTTGTTCATGCAGAAAACATAGCCTAAATTTTACAGCCGCATGCTCAGACTGCTGGGGGGTTAACTGTTCAAATTCAATCATCATACTTGATGAAAATAATTTGGAGGAAATTTTCGAAGACAATGTTTCTTCTTAGCTTTTTTATTGTACTGTTAATCGTCTTAGAACGTGTCACGGACGTTGTAATGATATGTTGTATAAATTGAAATTCACTACCAAGTCCATTGTGTGAATGTGGTGATTGAATAAAAACTATTAAAACATATTGTGGAGAACCAATTTCGATGGCGGCTTTTATAAAATACATAATCTGACTTCTATCGCATTAACCCTGAAACCTCTGTAATTTTGTCAATTTATTATACCTTGTAATAAAACTGGAATGTGAGCCTGGTATACTGGAGTTATTTTACTCATGATTTTTCCTTTGACCTTGAAGCAGATGCTTTATTAGTATATATAAACATTGTCCATGGGCATCCCAAAAAAATCATTATTTGCATTTTTTTTAATTATTAAAAATCTTTTTTTATTGTGTTTATGCCCACCCTTTTCCAGTTCAAGGAGACCGCTTAGGGTGGTTTTATGTTAACATACGGACATTACTGCCAAAGTATTGTTAAACTTTTTAAACCAAAGAATATATTTATGTATCAAAACCTACATTTTTAAAAGATTCAGCTTGAATAATAAATATATCATCTCATTATTAAATGCTCATATTTGTCTTGATATTTCTTAAAATACGACTTATTTTATGTACAAATTTGTTAAATATTAAATATAAAAATTGAAAAAATTTAATTTTTATTAATGGCGTATATGTAGGTATCACTTGCCCATTGCCGCTACGCGATTCGGGCTGCAATACATGCTCTAATGTCGTGGAAAAAATTCAATTCCTAGACCAATTAAAAAAAAAGTTCCTATAAACAAATGTCCGATTTTGACTTTTTTGAACTTACAGCCCCCTTATGACCCCCACTATAAACAAGTTTTTCAAAATTTAAAAAATGGAAAAAGATTTCTTGTGTTGAGATAAATCAAAAAGGTCCTATAACATATTTTGAAAAAATTATTCTTCGAATTTTTTCGACATTAGGATACTCCGGCTGTATTTAGGCTCGGTCAATAATAACTCGACATTTTTTACCTTGGGTTATAACATACTATTCAAACATTTATAAGTACTAATTATAATTCTTTAATGGACGCAATCATAAAATCAAATTTTGGATCACAAGGAACAATTAGGTATGTTGAGAAATAAATACATTTTTATAATTTTATCTTTAGTTTTTTAGTCCATTAGGTAGCCCCCAGGGGGGTCAGACCCCCAATTTTGGTGTTTTTGGAAAGCATTTTTTAATGTCAATATAAAATGTATAAGAATATTTTAAGATTAAAAGCACCATATAGAAATTATTTAGCAATATATGTTAAAAAGTCAGTATTTTAAGCCGCCATCTTGAATTTTTCCAACTTCCCATGGAGGAAAAGTTTTAGAATTTTAGTATGTTGTTATGTAAGCTAGATAGAACAGGAAACCGAAGAAATTTTCCATGTACCATTTTTTGACAGCAGAATCATAGGCTGATTAGACTAGTCGAATAAGCCTATTTTAAAATATGGCTCTGCTGTCAAAAAATGGTACATGGAAAATTTCTTCGGTTTCCTGTTCTATCTAGCTTACATAACAACATACTAAAATTCTAAAACTTTTCCTCCATGGGAAATTGGAAAAATTCAAGATGGCGGCTTAAAATACTGACTGTTTAACATATATTGCTAAATAATTTCTATATGGTGCTTTCAATCTTAAAATATTCTTATACATTTTATATTGACATTAAAAAATGCTTTCCAAAAACATTAAAATGGGGGATCTGACCCCCCTGGAGGCTACCTAATGGACTAAAAAACTAAAGATAAAATTATAAAAATGTATTTATTTCTCAACATAATTGTTCCTTGTGATCCGAAATTTGATTTTATGATTGCGTCCATTAAAGAAGTATAATTAGTACTTATAAATGTTTGAATAGTATGTTATAACCCAAGGTAGAAAATGTCGAGTTATTATTGACCGAGCCTAAATACAGCCGGGGTATCCTAATGTCGAAAAAATTCGAAGAATAATTTTTTTAAAATATGTTATAGACCTTTTTGATTTATCTCAACACTAGAAATCTTTTTCCATTTTTTAAATTTTGAAAAACTTGTTTATAGTGCGGGTCATAAGGGGGCTGTAAGTTCAAAAAAGTCAAAATCGGACATATGTTTATAGGAACTTTTTTTTTAATTGGTCTAGGAATTGAATTTTTTCCACGACATTAGAGCATGTATTGCAGCCCGAATCGGGTAGCGGCAATGGGCAAGTGATACCTACATACGCCATTAATAAAAATTAAATTTTTTCAATTTTTATATTTAATATTTAACAAATTTGTACATAAAATAAGTCGTATTTTAAGAAATATCAAGACAAATATGAGCATTTAATAATGAGATGATATATTTATTATTTAAGCTGAATCTTTTAAAAATGTAGGTTTTGATACATACATATATTCTTTGGTTTAAAAAGTTTAACAATACTTTGGCAGTAATGTCCGTATGTTAACATAAAACCACCCTAAACGGTCTCCTTGAACCGGAAAAGGGTGGGCATAAACCCAATAAAAAAAGATTTTTAATAATTAAAAAAAATGCAAATAATGATTTTTTTGGGATGCCCATGGACAATGTTTATGTATACTAATAAAGCATCTGCTTCAAGGTCAGAGGAAAAATCATGAGTAAAATAACTCCAGTATTCCAGGCTCACATTCCAGTTTTATTACAAGGTATAATAAATTGACAAAATTACAGAGGTTTCAGGGTTAATGCGTTAGAAGTCAGATTATGTATTTTATAAAAGCCGCCATCGAAATTGGTCCTCCACAATATGTTTTAATAGTTTTTATTCAATCACCACATTCACATAATGGACTTGGTAGTGAATTTCACTTATACAACATTACATTACAACACAACGTCCGTGACACGTTCTAAGACGATTAACAGTACAATAAAAAAAAGCTAAGAAGAAACATTGTCTTCAAAAATTTCTTCCAAATTATTTTCATCAAGTATGATGATTGAATTTGAACAGTTAACCCCCCAGCACTCTGAGCATGCGGCTGTGAAATTTAGGCTATGTTTTCTGCATGGACAACGGTTATTGTCGCATTGCTTTTTACATTTACATCTTATTGCAGTTAAAAGATGATCAGGTGCTGCAGAAATGTCCATTTTTATTGGTTGTAACAAGTTGTTTTTGCAAATCCATCCAAAATTTTCTGCTACAATATTTTCTGTTTTTCCCTTTCAACACATTATTTGATAAAAAACTCTAAGGCATTGATTTTTTGCTGCGAAATATGTTGGTGGGAGATTTTGTATTGAAACTTTACCAAATAATTTTTTGAATCTTAAAAAATTTAGCAAAACTTATGTTATTAGCATACTACAATCTACATCATTTCAGTAGTAAGTAAATAATGAAATGCTAGTAATAAAAAAAATAGTACATAATCCAACAGAAAAAGGCATTTATTAATCGCGTATGAATCACTTGCTGCTGCGCAACTAGAGCAGCAATATTTAGGTTCGGTCAATAACAACTCGACATTTTCTACCTTGCGTTATAACATACTATTCAAACATTTATAAGTACTAATTATAATTCTTTAATGGACGCAATCATAAAATCAAATTTCGAATCACAAGGAACAATTATGTTGAGAAATAAATACATTCTTATAATTTTATCTTTAGTTTTTTAGTCCATTAGGTAGCCTCCAGGGGGGTCAGATCCCCCATTTTAATGTTTTTGGAAAGCATTTTTTAATGTCAATATAAAATGTATAAGAATATTTTAAGATTGAAAGCACCATATAGAAATTATTTAGCAATATATGTTAAACAGTCAGTATTTTAAGCCGCCATCTTGAATTTTTCCAATTTCCCATGGAGGAAAAGTTTTAGAATTTTAGTATGTTGTTATGTAAGCTAGATAGAACAGGAAACCGAAGAAATTTTCCATGTACCATTTTTTGACAGCAGAGCCATATTTTAAAATAGGCTTATTCGACTATAATTTATTTCAGTCGCGATACGTTAATTATAAGTGAAGTTACGCTAATTCATCTCTAAATCATGCTTTAAGCATTCATATTTGCATTAGATCATATTGACATTGTTGTCAGCTTCATTTCAGAAATTTTTTATAAAATTAAATTGATTATAAAAATTTAATTGGACCATTTAAAAGATAAACAAATGCTAAAATAATTGTAGATAGATTGGGCCTTTGTATTTAGCCATTTTTTTCGTTAATATGTGCTGTTATCTTCTGGATATAAGGGTTTAAATTTTCGTGCTTTGGGGCCTCATATCTCCGAGAGTAAGTATTTGAGATGGATTTTTTTAACAATTTTCTGGGGCTCCCTAGACATGTTCCAACAACGTACCTTCGCTTTTATGCGCCATTTTTTGGAAACTCTGTAGTTAAGGTTAGTTCATAAATTGTAACGCATAACGTAAATAAAAAGTCATAGAGAAGCGGCCTTTGTAGGTAACCATAGATTTATTTACATTTTTAAGATGGATGACATAAATTTAAAATGACGAATGCGACGATATTTTTATGACAGGACTTTAAAATGTCTTATTTTAATAAGTAGACCATTAATTAACTACAAATATTGTTGCAAAGTAAGAAATTTGGTCACATCTGGATTCGCATGAGTATTTACTAAAAGGTTGATATTTTCCGCATCTTTCTTTGTCCCGTTTGGAATTGTTTGTAACCTCCTAAATCAAGATGTCACCACGCTAAAGCCCAAATAAAACCTGCTTTTTGTTCGGGACATTATTCAAGATGTTTCCTGTCCTACTTAATTCTTTTTGCGATGTCTCTTAGCCAGCAAATTGAAATAGCTAAAGAAGCTAATTTGCATTTTATTTGGGTTTTGTTTGGCTTGCACTTTGCACAAGCTGTCTCAACCGTTTTAATACAGTGAAACAGAAAAATGTTCGACTGTGAAAAACTGGTAGATGCAAAGTGAAATGTTTAATAACCCATCGTTAAAATTATTATTTTCGCGGTAGTAAAAAAATATTGTTTTTTTGTACTTTCGTTCGTGCTAAAAATAACTGTTATTCGCCAGAGGGTATATGTTGGAAGATTTATTAGGGCACAGCTTTTTTCTGCTCGTTCTGCGGCTTATAAAAATAATAGGTTTAGAGTGTTGAGACTGTCCAGTGGGGGAGTAAACGGGGAATGTCGCGAAGCATAGAAACAGTGGTTCTGTAATATAGGTTGCCTAAAATCAACAAAAAACAGACACTTTCTGGTCATTGCTCAGTGGGTTTATAAGAGTTAGTTTTAATTAATTGTGCTTACCAGCAACATAAATAGACAAAGCACAAGTTGACATATTCTAAAGGTCCATCAATAAGCGTTTAAATACAGAATTTTGGCAATTTAAAATGTAAAAAATATTGCTTCTAAACTGCCGAAATTTTGTATTTAAACGCCTATTAATGGACCTTTAGAAAATGTCAACTTGTGCTTTGTTTATTTATGTTGCTGGTAAGCACAATTTTTAATTAAAATTAACCCTATTAAACCCACTGAACAATGACCAGAAAGTGCTGTTTTTTGTTGATTTTAGGCAACCAACATTACATTACCACAGTTTTTATGCTTCGCGTCATTCCCTTTTAGGGTAGTTTAAACTTTACGTACGCAACATAAAATAATGAAAAAAACATTAAAAAAAATTACGGATATGTTAATAAAATTACCGCATGTCCGGCATGTCAATTAATATCAAATAAAATTTGTCTTACTAAACGATATTTCAATTGATAGATTTTGTTCTGTTGGTAATTTATTAGTTAAATCCTGTGAAACTGAATTTATGTAAAAGTTATGATCCATAAAAACAGCAACGCTTTATTAAAACGCTGTTAAGTACATTATTTATGAATCCTACAGAAGCTAATGTATAATCAGTATTTATGAATAAAATTATTACCTACTTATAAAATAAATTGTACCAACCCATTACCTATTTGCTATAAAGTCTATTTTACATTGAATTTCCTGTATATCTTCAGCTACTGATGGGTATTAAATGAGTTGTCCTTTGTAAAAATGACTTATTCTTTCAGCTTGTCCATCAAAAGTCGGTATCAAGCAGTAGTCAGTATAAATGTGACATCATGAATAAAATTATTAATAAAAACTTGTCTATTTTATTAATAGGTATTATTATTTATGGGGTTACAAAAAAATGTATAAATTAAAAACAAAACCTATTAATAATGGATGATTTGATTTAAAATGCCGATAAGTATTACAGATTTTTTTAACAAGATTCTTGATGCTTTTGGAATAAACTATTAGCTGCAGTTTCTTAATAGTGTAAGAGAGCGGGATTTTTAATTTCTGCATTCAGATAGCGAGCACATTTTTATAACTAAATTGGTCACATTAAGTTATGTTGTGATTTTGTTTTTTTTTGTGTATCATTATTAGTCATTCATTTTGACTTGAAATATGTAAAACTATATACTTAGTTTTGTTTGTCTGAATAAAAAATGGACTTGTGCCTAAATCAAAATTTTCCTCTTAAAAAGCACTTAAAAATAAGTACCTGAAGCTATTCGCTTTTTTATTAAAAAGATAAATCACTTATTGATTTGATCCGAAAAAGCTTCCTTTCTTAGTTTGTTTCATCACTGACGGCTTTTTAATATTTTGATTTATGAGTCCTAAAAGGCATCGTTTTTTACAAAGCCAGCAGTTTTACATCAAAATTATAAATATTCACTGATTTGTAAAAAATGTTGTCTGAAAAAATAAGGAGATGAGTAATAGGTATTTTAAAACCTATGCATGCGTAAATGATAATAACTACTTAGAAATAAAGCTGCTGCCATACATTTTCTACGCAATACAGGGTGTCAAAAAAATGGCGCATAAACGCGGTGGTACTATCCTGGACATGAAATTCAAAACGATCAATTTTTGCATTGTAAATATGGTCAGAATAGTGGCTTAATCATCTCAAGTTTTATGCAAAGTGGACATTAACAAGAAACATTGCTATGATGTTTTACGAAGATTAGAACCTTGTCTTAAATCTAAATCTTAAAACAGAATTATTTAAAAAAGGAAATATCTTCTTACTATTTTTCTCGCATGCAGCACATTTTACATAATTTATTTTAGTAAAGTACATTTCTTGTCAAAATAACATTTGAAAACTGACATAAAAATTCACAAAATATTAAAATTTAAAAAATCAAAGGTGGCTAATAAAAAATTGTCTTAAATTCCATGTCCACGATTCGATATAGTTGGTGGAGCATGTCTAGGGAGCCCGAGAAAATTGTTAAAAAAAATCTATCTAAAATACCCTCGAAGATATGAGGCCCCAAAGTGCGAAACTTTAAACACTTATTTTAAACATTTTTATAATCAATTTAGGTTTACAAAAATTTAATTAAATGAAGCTGACAACCATGTCAATATGATCTAATGCTCAAGAATCAGGATGAGTTTTTAAGATGTATTTTACAAACTGTGTTGCGGAACTTATGCAAGTTTGTTCACATTTCTCGATTAATATAATACGTGGATTCTTTTTGACAATTTTCTAGGGATCCCAGAGAATGCCCCAAGAGCGCACCATCGCGTTTATGCAGCATTTTTTGGACACCCTGTACATGGTAAAAAAATGTTCTCTTTGTTTTATAAAAAAAACCGTGGCTCCCGAAAAAACATAGTTAGTCTGAGTTTTTACATGCGTAAATAAATACAAACTGCATTTTAAATAGGTTTAACTCTTAGAAAAAACAGAATTTTCAAGTAGTTTTTAAATAGGAACCCGGCGCATTCGCCATCTTACATTTTAAATTTATGTTCAGGAATAACGTAATTTTTTGTGGATTTTTCTAAATGGATTTTTAGCTTTTCTAGGTACCTTATTTTTTACCCAACTCTTTACTTGCAGAATGTTAACAAAGTTTGACATTCCTACATTAGAATAAATTACTCGCTCGCCATCCTTTGTAAATAAACCTGTATTAAAATAATAATTATAATTGAAGTTTTGACCGATGTTGTTGAATGTTGATGGACTTACTCTGAAATGTTATAATGTAATTATTAAATAGTTCCTATTTTTTAATTAACGCAAAGCCCTGACGTATAGTTGAGGAATTTGCCTGAGGGAATATAAGTGATCTAGAACTATAGAAAAGAGTCATTATAACGAGTTTAGTTTGTATTCCATTTTTGATTGTAATGTATTCCAAGCATATATCATAGCAATCATACACAGAAAGTGAATGATGTAGGAGTAGATACCTATACTAGTGTTTATAGATTTATAGATACCAATTTTAATATACGAGAACATTGTACCTACTTGATAAAAATGATACATGTGCAATGACGTGTTTTATAAAGTTCATTTGGAGAAGTTCAAATATTTATTTATATTTTCTACACCTTATACGTACAGTTAACTATATTTAATTATACATATTTGTTTTATAAAAATAGGTATCAATAAGTTTAATTATTCTATATCAATAAATTATTTATTAATCAATTTTTTGGTACGGTCACTTGGTTTTAATTAATGTGAGGGTATCGAAAAAATTAAGTGGAGGTCCAAAGAGTACAACCCCAAATTGGAATATCTCTACCAATTTCACAAGGTTCCCTTTAATTTGATTTTGCAGATAAGATTTTTAAAAGATTTGCTTAGAAAAATTTTGTTTTAAAAAATTCCTTATTCCCTCAATAGCCCCTAAAAAGTACTATGCAATCACGTTAGATTTACAAAAAAAATTGCAAATAGATCCAAAATAATTTGACTTTTTTCATTAAAAAATTATTTTAACCAATAATCCCTTCTTAGGAGGGGTACACAATTAAAAAAAATATAATATATCAAGAATTATTTTTTAGCACCATATTTTGCATCTATTTGCCAAATTTGGTGTATAAATTCAACTTGATTGGATATTCTTTGACATCTAGTTGCAAAAGTCCACCGTGATTCTTTAACACAAATTGTAGGGGGCTGTTTGGGGGACCATTACCCCTTTGTCGAAACGTCAATTTGTGGTTTTACCATTTGGACCACTAATTTTTTTTCAAATATGGGTTTACTGTACTATTTTGGAGTCTTGAATTCGTGGCCTTTTTGTAAGAGGATTTGGAGAATCCTAAATTGTTGTAGCGTATGTAGCATAAGTGTGTTTAATTTAATAAATCTCGATTTAATACCCACCAAAAAAAATATCGCCAAAATAGCAATTTTACATTAAAACATCAACATCAAATTAAGCAGACATTTTTGCAAAAATTTACTAAAAAGCTGTTATAGTGGCGTCAAACTAGCATGAAAAACCTTAAAATCTCTAACTTTGGGGAAACTCAATGGATTGACTTAATTTTTTTTGTAAAACGTTCAGAATTAAATATAAATCACTAATAAAAACTAAAATGGCGCCGCTAGTCCTTCCTGAATTTTTTATACTCTTCGCAAACTATATCTCGCTTATTATTAAGTCCACAGAAAAAATCATTCTTATAAAAATTAAAGAGAATAAAATGTTGTAATAAAAAAAATATTGCCCGCCCCCCTCCGAGCTCTGCCCCCTTATAACCCCCCAAATTTTAAGTTATTTTTATTATGCTTATTTTTTAAGGAACAAAATCAACATTCATTATTTACCAAATTAAAAAAAAATGTTGATGTAAATGTTTAATAATAAGCGAGATACAAATTTTTCCAAGTTGGGGGGGCATAGTGGGGGTGCATTTATTTTTTAATTTAGTAAATAATGAACGTTTTTTCTGTTTCTTAAAAAATAAGCATGAAAAAAAAAATATTTAAAATTTGGGGGACTATAAGGGGGCGGAGCTCGAGGGGGGGTCAATATTTTTTTTATTACAAAATTTTATTCGCTTTAATTTTCATAAGAATGATTTTTTCTGTAGATTTAATAATAAGCAAGTTACAGTTTGCGAAGAGTATAAAAAATTCAGGAAGGACTAGCGGCTCAATTTTAGTTTTTATTAGTGATTTAAATTTATTTCTGAATGTTTTGCAAAAAAAATGAAGTCAATCCATTGAGTTTCCCCAAAGTTAGAGGTGAAATGTTAGTTTGACGCGACTATTAGAACTGCCAATAAAATATAATTGATATGAAGCAAGACAATGGAATAAAATGTATGTTTATTTTCCTTTTACGAAAATATTAAATTTGGTTAAAAAAATGCTTATAAAATCTAACAATTTTGTTAAATTCAGAATGTGTTAAATTTGCACATTACCAAACTAAATATTATTTTATCAAATTTACATGAACGCAAACAATCGTCCAAATAAGAGACTCTTTTTGTTACTTTTTCGACTGCACAGTCCACAGTTGTTGATCATTTTATTCAAAAAATGTCAATATGCAACAAGTTAATTTACATTTCTAAAAATGCATTTAAAAAGCACTGATTCTTTAACAACCACATTAAGCAACCATATTTCAAACCTAAAACTTGCACGTTATTTTAAACAGTTGGCGGCAAACTTTAATACATTAGTTTTGGGTAAAAACTTGAAGTTGTCTGTCGATAATTATGATGGACGACGAAGTGAAAACTTTTTGCAATAAAGTCACAAGTTTGGATGCACTTTTTCGTAAAACTGTTTAAAGTTAGAGCACGTGGTGCACTGCCGTCCAACCACCTAAAGATCGATGGCCTATCGCAAAATGATGAATGCAGAACGCGGCGATGTCGTCGTAAGACTGAACAAACTGGTCCGAAAGCCTCAGACTGCTAAGTTGCGCCTGATGCTGTCCTGCAGAACATGCCAGGCTTGTACGTCCATCCTGCTGTATGGCTGATCACTTTGAGGGGCAACAATATACGCCAAATGGATTATTACCTTCCAACTTTTTTATTTTTGCCGCTGTAATAACTTAACTTTGTGTATAGATGCTTTAATTACCGTATTAATTATTGTGTCTATAGATACTATAAAAATGTAATTTTTAAAGACATCCGTTTTATACTTTCGGGAGATAACTAGAGAATATCTATTTTCATTTCAGCCAAAATGTTCTAAAATCGTTAATATAAAGAATGGTTTGTTTAATCCATTTTATAAAAAAATGCATATTTCGCTTAATACAGGGACACTCTGTCTAGTAATAGATATGTTTGTAACTTTAAAAAATTATCTGACTGAATATTTTCTCAAGCATTTACAAATTTTTAAAATTTGGCCATGACTTTTTTCAAGCGTGTTTTCATTGCCAAGAAAAGTCGTTTTTGAAAATCTATGACAAAATTGTTGCTTTTGGGACATTACAGCTGATAATTTTTGACATGTCAAAATAAAATCAAATTCGCGAATTTTCACGTGCGCAAAACAGACCAATTAAAGCAGTTTCAAACAAAGTTAGATTGACAAAGGGTATTCGTACAAAAATTGGTTGGGGTAACCTACGAGATCTGTCATGCCACCCGTCGTTTCAGATGCTAACTGACATTACTTGTAAATTTTATCAAATATAAAGCTAATACACCAAAAAACAACAAACCGGTTTAAAACATTCTACGTATCAGCTAAAAGGTTTGTATAACATTAACGGAGGGTTATACAACTTCAATTCTTCATAATTAGGTAAAATAGGGCATAATGACTCATTTACAATGGCACTTTTAATGCAAAATCCGTGCATCCAAAAAAATGCGTATTATTTTAAACATTCACGGAAATCTTTTTGTAAATGAGTCATAATTTCCTTTTTCACCTAATTATAAAGAATTAAAGATGTAATACACTCTCTAAAAGTTATACAAACCTTTTAAATGGTATTGAATGTTTTAAACCGGTAATATGTTGTTTTTTGGTGTATTAGCTTTATATTTGATAAAAATATAAAATTCAGAAGTAATGTCAGTTAGCATCTGAAACGACGGGTGGTATGACAGATCTCGTAGGTAACCCCAACCAATTTTTGTACGAATATACCCTCCATTAATACATGATCATAAAAATGTTTCAAATTGAATGTCCCTCAATCATTGATAAATTCTTATAATTTCGTCATAACTTTTCTCAAACGTGTTATTTTATTAGAGCCCTTCGCCTTCGGCGTTAAGCTTACCAAATAACACGCTTTCAAAAATCTATGACAAAATTATTGCGACTTATCAATGCTTTTATGATATTCCAGCTGAAAATTGTATCTTGAGTTTTAAAAGTGCGGTGCAACAAAACTTTTGTTTTTGATTTATGCTAATTTTTAATCTGTTTATTTTTTTTTCACATAAAAAAACTTTTACTATTTTAAGAAATAGGGATTTAAACACAAGTTTAAAACCTAATAAAATAAGTCTAGAAAAACAATACCTACATCAAAATGACACTAATAAACAGTTTTTACTAGCGAGGTTGTTGCCCACTAAATTACGCAACTTTGTCCCAATTTGACCAAAGCTAATATATTTCTTAAGATTAGGGAGTTCCAGTTTATTTATGATGGTGTCTGGAGGAAAGCGCAAAACCGCTTTTTTTTAATTAATTTTTAAATAAATAAGTCAAGTTTATCTGAATACTAAATGAGGGTTCTACCATTGGGTACATTTGTGTCTTTATTTTGGTATCATGCTGGGACGATTTCGGATTTCTTAAATTGTTTTTAATCATAAGAAATCATTTTTTAAGAGCCAACAGGCGCCAACAGCTGTGGACCTACATTTTTAAAATCTATAATTTAAGTTTGTCAGCAATGGTTTAAAATATTTAATTATTCACAATTGTGCCATATTTTTGCGAGAGTAAGATACTGGATATAATAGGGACAGGTAATGAATTGGTCATTTTTATTTTTTTTATTCCATACATAAATACAAATTCTTATCTTTTGTAGCACGATTCAGACATTGCATTATCTGAATGTGTCATGCAATAACGCCTTAAAGGAATCGTTAAAGTCTCGATTAAAGTTAATCATACTGCTTTAGATTTTTATCAACACTGCCCTCTGTCAGACATAAAAATGATATCAACGAATTAACTTTTACGCTTTTATATACTCTTGGAATTCACTTCGGTCTGAAGCGAGTCTGAAGGCATCACATAATCTTTAATCAAGCTTAAAGGAAAACACGATTTTTAGTAGACGCTTCTTAAAATCACGTTAAAGTTCATTGATCATCACATTATTGGGCCGTAAAGATGTTAAACGATGAATTTCAGAATTTGGTTAGTGTCAGCAGATTTTTTATATTCCTTAGGAATTCGGTAGTCAAACAAAATACTTAATTATTTTTGTGCAAAGAGATTTTAGGGCACACGTTGTATATACAGGGTGTCCAAAAAATGGCATATAAACGCGATGGTACGTTGTTGGGACATGTCTAAGAATCCCCAGAAAATTGTTGAAAAGAATCTATCTCAAATAACCTCGGAGATATGAGGCCCCAAAGTGTGAAACTTAAAACGCTTATATCTTGAAGATAACAGCACATATTAACGAATGAAATGGCTAAATACAAAGGCACAAGCTATCTAAAATTATTTTGCCATTTGTTTATTTTTTAAATGGTCAGATTACATTTTAATAATCAATTTAATTTTACAAAAATTTTATGAAATGAAGCTGACAACAATGTCAATATGATCTAAATGCAAAAATGCATGCCCAAGAATCTAGGGGAGCTCTTAAGATGTATTTTACAAACTGTGTTGCCGAACTTATGAGACTATGTTCGCATTTTCCTCGATGAATATAACAGATGGATTTTTTTTTATTTTCTAGGAATTCCTGAAAATGCCCCAAGAGCATACTATCGCGTTTATGCGCATTTTTGGACACTCTGTAAATGGCCGTTCCGTTAATACAGCAGCACATATTTGGAGCAAAATAAGTCGATTATATATTTTTTTTAAAGTGCACCGTTTTGTAAATACAGCCATTTAAGCAAGGTAGACTAGCTATAAATAGCCCATTCAAACAAAATTGACGCATTCAAGTTTTTTGTTAAAACTGATACATTTTACAATTATTTATTACCCGTATTTACACTTTTAGAAAAAAATCAAACATCTTTCTTGCAAATAATAATGCATTGAATTGTTACTGCAAAGTGTATCTTATGAAAATCAACTTTTGCAAATGGTATTTTCTAACCCATTCACTAATCTCGCACACTTTTCTTGTTTGTTTCCAAATCAACAGGACACCCTATACTAAATCAGTGATAAAACGGTAAGCCGAAGTGCCGATTTAATACGGAACCGGAACTTAAAAATACCCATTCAAAATTAAAGAAATGCCGTCCATAAATCATTTACTTCTTAATGATCCAGATGAGTTAACAGTAAATTCAGTTGTTGCATTATCAAGCCTATAAAGAACAGGTAATTAATTATCGGCTTGGATTATTTGCTGTATTTTTTTCTTCACAACAATTAAGCTTAGGATCATATATGGTGCCTGAGAATAACAGTTCCTTTCTTGTAACTAGCTTTTGTGGTACTCAGGGGGGCCATCGTTTTTAATCAGCTCTACGTTAAAATGCACCTGATGACGGCTGTGATTTTAAGATTCTTTTAGTGTCTTAAAGTATTAAAATATACGTTAATGTGGTGTAATTTCTTGGTTGTGTTCTAAAAAGAATCGATGGAGGTTCCGTATTAGTACGAAGATTATTGGAAACGGTCATAAAATGTGTTCTACGAATCTTTAGACGTAGCGGAACCGTGTTTTTCGATTTGCTCGTTAGATAGGTATTTGTTTCTTTATTCTTTGTGGCTTTAGGTAAACTGCGATCCTGAATTTATTAAAGATGTTTGCACATTTAGCTAAATAAAGGTGAGAAACCAGTGAGCAGAGTGAGCTATACAAGGTGCTTCTGATTTTTTTTTTATCTTTAATTAAGATGATTGAATCCAATTCGTTAACTATTAGTAGTGCTGTTTATAAGATAGAGTTCGGCCACTCAAAGGATGACTATAACAAAAGTCGAATGCATGCTGTTGTCAAAGTTTAAAAGTTGATCTAAAAATCTTTCACATAAAATTTGGCAAATTTTTGGATAGGTTGGGCAAAGAAGAATGTCGCGAAGCATAAAAACTGTGATTATGTGATTATGTAATGTTGATTAATAAACAAAGCACAAGTTCACATATTCTAAAGGTAAGCGTTTAAATACAGAATTTTGGCAATTTAGAACCACTATTTTTTTTTGCATTTTAAATTGTGTATTTAAACACTAATTGATGAACCTTTAGAATATGTCAACTTGTGCTCTGGTTATTTATGTTGCTGATGGTAAGCACAATTTTTAATTAAAATTAACTCTTATAAACCCACTGAGCAATGACCAGAAAGTGCTGTTTTTTGTTGATTTTTGGCAACTAACATTACATAACCACTTTTCTATGTTCCGCAGAAAAAAATACCACCTAAAAGTACCTGATAACGTTGCGTTAATAAAATGCTCCCAATTCTTTGTTTGATTTACCACTTCTTATTTTCCGAAAAAAAAACTACTGCGCATCTGGAATGAGTTAAATTTCTGTTTTCCATTTTACTTTAATTTGTTGTATTTTGTATTTCATTTGATAATTTTTTTTTATTGACTAACACTAACTATCAGAATTCTTCATTAATGGTTTGTTTCCAAAATCAAATCCGTCTTTATAAACACCAATTTTTAACTCAACCAGACCTCTTAGATGCTATCAGATTTTTAGTTTTCGGTTACAAAATAACTGTTTGTATATAGGTACTGCAGTTATTCCATGCAAAATTTTACATGCATGAAAAGCTATCGTCTGTAAATTAACTGTTGTTGACATCGTGATGGCTATAAATTTGGTGATCTTTCAATATAACCTTTAAAAAGGTGTACAAAATTATTACCCTAAAGAAGTACTTTATGTGTTATGTGAAATAAGATTCGTTAATCATTTAATTGTGCATTTTGCAATTTACATTTGCAACCGGTGCAGCGGTGTGAAGCCTGAAAATCATGTTTGTAATAAATTTGTGCTGACAGGATAAAGATTCTTTACAGGCGATAATAATGTAGAGCAAGAATAGTAGGTTGCGTTGCAGGGTCATAAATTGGTACCTACTATTTGTGAAATGGATAAAGAATGCAATATGTTTTTTATTATAATGCCTAAAAATAAGTAAAGTTTCTAATCGGTTTCAATGTTGATTTAAATTAGAAAAAAATTTAACTAGACGCCAATTCTCTATTAATTGTTTTATATCTCATCTAATAATTGGAATTGATCTATTTAAATCGAACAAAACTAATAAGATTTGAAACAAAAATACAAACTTCATTCAGAAGGCGCCTTTATTAGAAAACTTATACGAGTATCAAGAAAAGCTACCAAGCGAGCAACATACAATCATTTAGGTATCTTTACATTCACAGTTTCATCCATAAACAGGACTAAAGCAATAACAATCTTTTTGTTTCCTTCGCTTGGTGTAAAACGTCATTTATATTCGCAAATGGCATGAGGTCTAGTCGTGATCAACAGACAAAACGACTTTAGTGTATTGCAGATTGAAGGAAAGTACAATGATTGATCCAAAGCGGATGAGACCTCGCCGTTATTGACATTACAAAGTGCTCGATTGTTGTGAATTAATAACGCAAAGCTTCTTAAAGCATTCGACAAATATGGACCTTACCTTAGGATTGCTTCTTTTCATGCTTATAAAGCTAAAAAGCCATTGATAGTCAAAACGTAACATGAAAAGGTAACTAACAATTCAAAATCCATATAAGTTTTGCGTTTTAGGAGCTTCATCTTTGATATGTTCATAAATGCATTAAAATAAAGAAGTAACTATAAATTTATTCTTCTAGAGTTAAAATAGACATAACAATAGAATATTTTCAAAGTTATACAAAGTTTCCATATTTGGATCATTTAAACCCCATGTCAGAAGATGCGTTTGGATAGTTTTAGCCGGGCAATTTGTCTTTTAATCTGACAAAAGAAGTTAGGGGTGCAGTGAAAAGCCTAAAATATATGTTTATTGCGATTTTATGATAACGCGACACAGTTTAGCAAAAGGCCTTGCATGCAGTTGTCTATCCGGTTGACTTCACAATAGCAATAAAAATTATCTTGAAATACGTATTTTTTTCGTTTAACGAAAATAAAGCTCAACCTGTCAAGAGTTCCAAATATATGGGTAAAGGTTTCCATCTAGATCTCCAAACACATTGCGAGTAAAATACTTAAGACCAAAAGTATTTTTAACTTTCTTTTACTTGATTTATTACAACAAATTTTAGTTTTGTCAACTTTATTTTTTAAATCTTTTTATCAAGTTGTTAAAAGAAGGTCACTTGAACGAATTAAAATGAAAGTTTTGCCGCACTTGCAATTTGCAAACCAGTATTGGACATTGGTGGTCGTCGGTACACCTACCGACAATTTATTTCGCCTGAAATACTCTTGTAATGGGACAGATGCTATGTATTATTAGTTGTAAATTGTAAGTGGGATTTTACTTTTGTATTCGGTATTTTAAACCTATAAGAAGTACCACTTTTTTAGGAATCTCTTGGCACGCCTAACAACGTATCATTGCGATTAATAGCCAATATTTGGACATCCTGTACAAGATTCAAATGGGGTTTCCATATACAGGGTGTCCAAAAAATGGCGCATAAACGCGATGGTAAGCCCTTGGGGCATTCTCAGAGATCCCTAGAAAATTGCCAAAAAAAACCTATCTGTTAGATTCATCGAGAAAAATGCGAACAAAGTTGCATAGGTTTGGCAACACAGATTGTAAAGTACATCTTAAAAACTTATCTAGATTCTTAAGCATACATTTTTGCATTAGATCATATTGACATTGTTGTCAGCTTCATTTCATAAAATTTTGGTAAAATAAAATTGATTATAAAAAGAAATTTGACCATTTAAAAGATAAACAAATGGTAAAATAATTTAAAATAGATTGTTTCGATGTATTTAGTCATTTCTTTTCTTAATATGTACTGTTATCTTCAAGATATAGGCGTTTAAAGTTTCGCACTCTGGGGCCTCATATCTCCAAAGGTATACGAGATAGATTTTTTTAAACAATTTTATGGGACTCCTTAACAATTAACGTACCATTGCGTTTATGTGCCATTTTTGGACACCCTGTATCGTCCCTTCACAATTTATAAAGCAGGATAACATTTGTCTACCATTTACTTATTAAAAACCACTAGTATATGTCGGTAAATAAATGTGCAATTTATCTTATAACTTTCTGTTCTGGCAGGTTTTAATGTTGGCTATTTTATGTATAGGTTAAGTACCTATACTACTTATTTAATAAATCTGCATATCCGGTTGCAAAACTGGAGTGATCGATTGATGATCTAAATATTTAATATCTTGTTTGTTTATAAGTACATGCTGTCGCAATCGAAATTAAATACTACAGTGACCGAACTCCTACTTTAGGTAGGACTGCATAAAGCTGTTATTTAAATGGCACGCTTCAACATTGTAAAACTTTGTCATTAAAATTTTAAATTAATAGGTACATAAAGGGCATTTTTAAAGGATGATTAAGGCAAATTTTAAAGGTATTGTTTTGGATGAATCGAATGTCACATTTTTGGGAAGATAAATCATCTTTCGATTATTATACTCTTGGCAGATAAAGTCGCATTTGGTAGGACCTTCTCTAAAATGGTTAATATTTATCCTAGAGCAAAAATTTTTGAAGATTCGTTCGTTTCAAGACTTTTAATTTTTGTCCGTCTGTCTGTCCGTAACGTAACTTGTTATCAACTGAAAAATGGTTTATTTTATTGACTTGAGATTTGGCACTGAAATCAATCTCAGTTGAGTAAAGAACCTTATTGTTTTAAAAAAAAGTTGAAAAAAATTCATATTTAGGTTGATATCAATTTTACTAAGAAAAATATTCTCAACAAAATTAAGGATTGCATTTTTTCCTATAGAAAAGGCATTTAGCAATTTTTTGTTTTCCCACTCGTTTACAAAAATAAAATAAGTTTTAGTTTTTTTTTATAAAATAATGCACTTTTTTAATCATCTATTGGGAAGAGTGTCATATAGACTGTGTAACAATACTAACAATTATATAACAATAAAAAAATAGTCATAATAAGAGACCTATCTGCGAAGTGTAACTTTTGAAATGATCTATCCCACTCATTGATCTAACCCGCTCTTGTTTATATTGTAATGTATTTATTTTTTGCAAAATTAACAATGAAAAGTGTTTAGTTATCCACCTACATCGTAAGTAGATCTTGTAAAAAGTCTAGCAGTGAAACCATTTTGGAGTTATTCTCGTTATTAAGACATAAAAACTTTTTTGTAAACCTTTGAGTTAAATTTGAAGTGCACATATGAAGTCCATTATCTATTCTTGTTCCTACCTATAAGTCTGTCGGTCGGTCGGCTTGGAACTGAATGCCATTTAAATGGTCAACGACAATTTGGAAGGATGTTTGCGATAGGAATTTCTTACAACGATTCCACGACAAATAAAAACAAATCTGGAGAACAACGTAGACTGACTGAAAATCAATTCCGACAACGTAATTCCTCAATGTCGGATGTTAGTGTACTTTCACTAAATCAAATTGCTTGGGATTTATTTTTTTTGATCAAACAGATTCCTTGACAAATCCTTAAACCGTATCGTAATTTGTTAACAAAATAAACATAACTCTAAATTCACTCAAATAAGTACGAAATGTTAGTAAACATTTTAATAGACTTCATAAGTTGAATATAAACATCCCCAATTTACATTTCTTTTTAATAGAGAAAGTTAAAGATACTAATTCAACACCCCAAATAAACACAGTATAATAATTTACAGTTTTATAATGATCAAAGCGATTGCTCCAACTGGAAAAATAAATATAAGTATAGCTTGAAGTATGCAGACGAATCTTAAGATTTGTAAAAGTCTTCTGAAAGCTTCCGCCATCTACATTGTAGCAGCAGAATCAGTCAATCGACTTTGCAGCGTTCAAAGTTTTACAGCAGGAACGCTACTTTGCAGGAATATTTAAAGTTTGAACATTATTTTATATTGAAAGTTTCCTGCTGCTTTTAAAGCTCCCTTCTGCTTTATTATATTGGTACACTCCTTTTAAACTAGATGGCGTCCAATGCAGGAATACTCTTAATGTGATCGGATCGCTTGTAAGTTCGTAAAAAAACAATAAAAATTATGTTGAAATTATACGATGTAAAAGTTCACTTACAAGTTTTTTTCAGAGTAAAATATTCCGTGATTCAAAGATATTTAAAATTATACACAAGCTATCCTGGCGCATTCACCATTTTACAACTTTATTACGATTTTTCTAAATGCGAATTTTACTTTAAAATTCAGAGACCTTCAAATAATTTTTGTATTAAGCCAAGAATAATAAATTGGGATTCTTAACATGATAAGAAGTGGTTACCAGATTTACGTTTAAAGTTTGCATAAAGTCTGCAAGTCTTAATAGTTTTAGGTGAGCATGGATAATTTAAAGTTCTGTTAGAGAAAATAGTTGAACCTTCAGACAACTGATAAGAAGACCAAAAAACTAACTTTTATTAAATGTTAGAATGGTAAATTAAATTAATTAAAACTTTGAATGAATGAAGACTGAAGAGTAAGCCCGTTAAAAGGGAATGTCGCGAAGCATAGAAACTGTGGTTATGTAATGTTGGTTGCCTAAAATCAACAAAAATGAGCATTTCCTGGTCATTGCTCAGTGGGCTTATAAGAGTTAATTTTAATTAAAAATTATGCTTACCAGCAACATAAATAAATAAAGCACAAGTTGACATATTCTAAGGGTCCATCAATAAGCGTTTAAATACAGAATTTTGGCAATCTAAAATGCAAAAAAATAGTGCTTCTAAATTGCCAAAATTCTGTATTTAAACGCCCATTGATGGAAATGTAGAATATGTTAACTTGTAATTTGTTTATTCATGTTGCAGGAAAGCACAATTTTTTTTTTTTAAATTAACCCTTTAAACCCCTCTGAGCAATGACCAGAAAGTGCTTTTTTTGTTGATTTTGGGCAACCAACGTTACGTAACAACAGTTTCTATGCTTCGCGACATTTTCCGTTAACAATAATAATGGTTATTTAAAAATATGGTGGACAAACCTTTTTTAAATAAATTACAAAGAAAGACAGTGGGTACCAATTAAAATTATACAAACTTCTTTTTTATGATGTGTTTTTATGGTAAATGTTACAACTAATGTTTACAAGTACAGAAACTGCTCGTTACTGAAGAAAAATGTTATAACGCTTTTATGTTTTTCTGTAAGCCATAAGTTAGAACATCACATGGTACGTGAAGTTTTAAAAAATAAATAACTTGTAATAAGTATACTTAACAACTCTTTTGATTTAAAAAAATTATTGTATGTTTGTTGTTTAAGAAAATCAGCAGTTTTGTGGTGAAGTTCAAATAAGTACGATCTTTTTTTATGTATGAGAAAACTTTGGATTTATGCCTTAAGAAGTAAACACCGCTAATTTATCTCAAGTACATTAACATTACGTACATTAATTTCAAAAGTCGATTCCGGTCTATTTGTTGTGCAAATCTAACAAAAAAATTAACTAGATTTAAATTTGAATTGTTAATTTAACGATGTACAGATTGATCAAGATGGCAAGCAGGTGCCATAAAAGGTGGTAGTCGTGCTGAACCCCACAGAGTTAAAACGATTACTTTACTTCTGTCTTTAAAATAATTAAATAAAACTGAGCCTACATCGGGAATTCGTGTCTTTTTATATTCGTATAAATACCCCAGTGCTATAGTTAACATTAAATGTAGCAGCTTGATTAGCATTTCGTTAGTATAAAAAGCCAAAAATAAGGCTTTTATTGAATTGAAATCGATTTCAACTTCTGGGATGTTGGAACTAAAAAACTGGTGTTATTTATTTTAACGTTGCAAACACGTCTACTGGTTGATATCTTTATGGATCATATCTTAAAATGGATTTTGCACAATTAAGTTTTAATTAATATTTTAATTAAATTGTGCATGCTGCGATAGGAATGACCTGTTAACATTTATCCTTTCTAAGAAAGATCCTTATACATGACTAGGAAAAGTATTTGGCTAATTAAAATAAAAAAATGAGTATAATTTTTACAAATTTTGCTTTTAATTTCTAATTGCCTATAAATTACAGAAAACATGAATATGAAGGTAATAAATTTTCCAGTTTAAATAAAAATGTGTTGTTGGTACATTCCTTGTTATATCCTATGTTTATTTGACAAGTTAAATGGTGACCAAACCGCCCAGAATGAAAAATCTAATTAATGGCTTACACTCTACCATAATTTTATTAAACGGCATTTAATCGTTTATGTTATTAGCAAGAACTCGCTGCGGTTTTAAAAAATAATAAAAAAAATTAATGGCATGTGCAAGTGACATGCTTATGCTAAGATAAATTATACACGACTGCTTTTCTTTTAATGAATCATAGCATCAATCAATTTGGATTTTCATTCAATAAAAATAAACAGGATGAAAGTTACAAAATAAAAGAAAATGGCTATTTGAATTGATAAAACTCGCACTTAAAGAAGCGTTGGTTTTATTTTAAACAAGAATACTAGCAATTAATTAAAACAATAGAGTTTTTTGTGCTAACATTCCTACTTGGTAAGATTTTTTTTAACTTGAATTAGGACAAATTCATTTTAAAAAGTGTGGTAATTTTTTGCTAAAAGCTTATTAAATTAAAACTACTATTTACAAACTCAAGTTTGACTCCGTAAACTCACATTTTAATAATTAAATATGCAATGAAGTGTGTTCGTTAATAAATTTTTCAGCATATTCATAATTAATGCAGGCAGTTTATAATTTAGAGCTTAGATAACATGCAAACCATGATTGCGATAAATGGCTCATTTAAATATGGTGACATTTCTAGACATTAGTTTTGGATGCATTTTATTTAACAGTTTAGCTTTCTTTTAAGCGAAGAAGCAAAAACAAAAATTAATTTTTAAAGATCATATTCAGCGAGCTGTTGATAATTGATATATTTTTAAAAGCATGACATTGGAGTGTTAATTTATTGGTTTTTTTCCATGACACAGTTGGAATGACAAATTATTAAAAAATAACATAGTTTTGGTGATCACAGAAAAATTCAAAAAGAGGGAAAACTATAATCACTTTTTTCACAACTATAAATGCAGTGATCGTGTTTGATTGCTCCTAATTCTGTTCATTCTGTCATCGAATAGCCAGAATGAACAGAATTAGGAGCAATCAAACACGATCAGTATTAATACTTGTTAACATTTCTGACGACTTAAAAATTTAAAAGAAGCATATTGCAGTAACTACTTTTATACACACGTGTAATGAACAAATTAATTTTAAAAACGAATTATGAATTCAGAAACATAACATAGTCACTAACTATTAAAGGCCGATATCGTAAGCTTGGAAACAATATAAAGGGTGTTTCCGAAAGTCTATTCAATAATTTAACTCGAGATTCCGTAAACCAAATAAAAAAAATTATATAATCACATGTCCAATTTTTACTTTCTTTAAAATAAGAGCCCCCGCAAATTTCACACTATGAACACTTTTTAAAAAATTTTACAAATGCGAAAATATGTATAGTAATTAGATAAATCAAATAGGTTTAATAAAAGTTTTTGAAAAAATTATTCATTTCGGAAATATTTCAAAAAAACTGATTTTTTTTTGGGATTTCTTAGAGGGCTGTAACTCAGTAAGGAAGCAAAGTCGGAAACTTTTTTATGGGAACTTCTTTTCTTATTTTGGTCCTAGGAATCTCGGGTTAAATTTTTGACTAGACTTTCGGACACACCCTGTGTATTAATCTGTGAAATATGTACCTAATGTTAGTTGCTTTAATTTCTAGAACAATAGCACTTTCTATTTTTAAGAATTAATTAATACCAGACCGATTTTTACGGAGAAAGTGCATTAACTAGCAAGAAAAAAAATTATCCTCAAATATTTTTAGCTAAATATTAAAAACCACCCTTGAATTTTGTTTTTATAGGTATTGAAAGGGGATAATTTTTAAGACCATTACATAATAGTCTAGTCATTTTGTTTAACTTTATTATATCCTTTAAAACCAGTCATAAAACAAGAAGATTATAGATGAGACCAGCCGTAATCTTAAATCGTTTTTCTTTATCGTAAAGAAAATATTGTGTTTTTCATGTGGACAAGGTTGCAAAAATTTTTTACTGCCCTCCATATGTATTTAGAATTGATTTAGATAAAAATGGGCTACTTAAAGAGTTTTCCTGTCTTCTTGGTTTACGATAACGGTAATCAAAGAGATTTGGTAGCATGGTTTACAAAAGCAAGGAAACCTCTTTTGAATAATTACTATTTAAGATGATAAATAGCCCAATTTTCTACCATCACAAAGCAGAGATAAGAGAATATTTGAGATAACAGTGCATAAAGGACGGCTTTATGTTATTTATGAACCTCATGTAATGCTCTTAATTGGTACATGAGCCACGCATTCCAGTTGCAGTGTTGATTGCACTTTGTGAATAAAGTGTGCAATATGTCGCACCTAAATTATTGTGGAACGCATTCTTTTCCTCGTGATGATGTCGGTAGCCGAACGCATCATCAAATTCCGGCGGCGGCTTTATTTCCCCGCTTGACCGCTATATAGTATTGTATTATTCAGAGAGATTTTATATTTACAATAGAGAAGCTATAAAAATTCATTGTTTGGGGCCAAGATCTTTTTGTTTACAATTAAGTTATATGAACTAATGAGTCAGTGCACGTAAATAATCAAACGTTTTCAATGAAACCGACCTATGCTAACCTGTTAGGTCTTGGACCCACACACTGGTAATGTTATGACTATAACCAATTCATTTCTAGTCATTCTATTTCTATGGTATTATTATATTAACACAGATACAAGATTAAAATGCATAGTTGTTGGTCGTGTTGAAGTTGGACGCACATTTCATTCGTAAAATAGCTGTACACCAATTCGCGCTTATTGTCATTGCTTATTTTGCCTTTGGTTAGATTAGCAAAACATTTAGGTGAACATGCAACAGATTAAAGTGGACGCATTACATTAAATACAAAACTAAATTGTACAAATTTTAGATGATAAAAAAGTTCGAAGGTAAATATTTTGGAAAATAATGGTTTGCAAGAAATTATTTTGGTTATAAATTCATTATGGACTAAAGTGTTTTTAGTAAAACTTAAAAGCTTTCACGTTTTCGGAAACTGAAAAATATTGATCTGGTAAACAAAGGGTTTTTTGGTAAAAGTTCAAATAAATAATGGTTGGTGCATACCCTTAAGAAATAAAGAAGAACTTCTTTTATAACTTGGCGTACCGCCTAGGATCGAAAGTGAATCTTAGATTCCACCATTTTATATCAAAGGAAAATATTTTGAGAAATAATAATTTGCAAGAAATTATCTTAGTTGTAAATTTATTATGGACCTTATACAGTGTTTTTACATAGTTAAAGTTTATAAGCATTCACGTTTTCGGAAAGTATAAAATATTGAACTTCTAAAAATAGGCTTTTTTAGTGTTCAAAGTTCAAATAGTTATATTTTATATTTTGGGAAATAATGATTTGCAAGAAATTATTTTGGTTATAAATTCATTACGCACCTTATAAAGTGTTTTTAGTAAAAGTTTAAAAGCATAAATGTTTTCGGAAAGTGAAAAATATTAAACTTGTAAAAAAAGGGTTTTTTGGTTCAAAAGTTCAAAAAATAATGATTTGCAAGAAATTATTTTGGTTACAAATTTATTATGCACCTTATAGTGTTTTTAGTAAAAGCCTAAAAGCATTGACGTTTTTTAAAAGTAAAAAATTGAACTAGTAAAAAAAGAGTTTTTTGGTGAGTGTTAAAGAAACTTTTGGAGAAGTAATGATTTACAAAAAATTATTTGGGTTTTAAATTCATTATGCAACCTATAACTGCAAATTTAACTGTCAACGCACAAAAAAAAAATATGAAAGCAAAATTATCGTTAATTTTTTATAGTTGCTTTTCTGTTCATTAATTAGTTTGTCCCTTGGTTTATAGGGCTCTAATATTTACGGCGGTTTTTATGATATCTATATTCGGTCAGGCATAATAAATTTTTTATATCCTTACCAAATCTAGGGTTCAATCAGCTCCGAATTTTTAAATTTCAGATCTCGAGAAAAATAAACCCATGCAAATGTTATTGGAAGATTTTTTTGCCTAATTTTTATAATATTTACAATTACATCAGAACCATTTAAATTTAAATATTTGTTGCATATGGGCCTTGCAAGTTTTAATTGCAGTGGATTTGGATGAATTTACCTGCTGGATAAACCTGATGAACATTAAACTTTCTGGATGCTGGAGATATTAATTGCGTGCATGAAAGTTGAAATCCGTGGTTAATTATATGGACTAACATGGCGCACACAGCTACTACCCATCCCCATCCTCCTTCTGGATAATAATGTCGGCATAAGAATCTTCGAGCTTGAATCTGGAAATTTATTTTATTTTATATCAAAAACTAAAAATCTAACAAAATAAAAAAAAAAGAAAGTAAAAATTAAATTAATTTGTCACGGTGATCTAAGTTTTAAGTTAGTCTGCTGAGTAAAAAGGCCTTTAATTAAGAGGTAAAAGCTCAAAAAATTGGAGTAAAGAACGTAGAATTACCAAATAATTGCAATTTCTTTTGTTACAGATTTTCACAAAAATTTTGTCCTTTGGAGTTTGACTTTAGTTTGAACCGATTATATAAAATAAACCCTAGTTAAGGACTAGAGTTTATTATTTATTTTTCATACACAATTTTAATTCCTGGAACTCTATTTTAAATAGCTTCCAGGTTTTTGCATCAAATTCCAATTAGTTCATTTGACACAGTTCAGTTATTGGTCTTTCTCTTGTTGAAGTTAAGCCGGTAAGTATCCCGACTCATTATTATTGTAACCAGTTCTAGTTTAAAATAAACATAACTGTAATAATTTACATTTTCATTATGTTATGTTCCTACCCTAACATCTCAAAATGTTATTTCCAAACTTAGGTAACTTTGTATTTGAACTACTCGAGCAAATAAACAGAAAAACGTTTACCTGGATATCATTAGGTCTACAAACTATGGTGATTCCCAAATAAATTTATTTAAAAGAAAATGCCGCGATGCATAGAAACTGTGGTTATGTAATGTTGGTTGCCTGAAATCAAAAAAACAGCACTTTCTGGTCATTGCTCAATGGGTTAATAAGAGGTAATTTTAATTAAATATTGTGCCTACCAGCAAGATAAATAAACAAAGCACAAGTTGACATTCTAAAGGTCCATATAAGCGATTTAGTACAGAATTTTGGTATATTAAAATGCATAAAAATAGTGCTTCTAAATTGCCAAAATTATGTATTTAAACGCTTATTGATGTACCTTTAAAATAAGTCAACTTGTGCTTTGTTTATTTATGTTGCTGGTAAGCACAATTTTTAATTTAAATCAACACCTATAAATCCACTGAGCAATGACCAGAAAGTGCTGTTTTTTGTTGATTTTAGGCAACCAACATTACATAACCACAGTTTCTATGCTTCGCGACATTCCGCGTTAAGGTAAATTTGTTATTTATCCCCTATTCTCTCCAAAACTGCAAAAAACTTTACAAGTAATATCGTTATAATTGACCAAAATAAATGTGGGTACCTACAGGACAAAGCTATTTTTATGTATCTATTCAAAGATCTATATTTCCGCAACCGCAAGAAAGCTTCACTCTATCATATTTTTAAATAAACGTCAACCTACATCCCACATCAAAACTTTTCCGTAAATGCAAAATGATGAGTCCTAGTCTAGTGGTCGACATACCTACCCGGAAAATATTTTAAAGCAAAAGGAAAAAGACCATAATATAAAAGTAAATCTTACCTGAGAAGCTTTAGTAGTTGCTTGTCTGGATCCTTCTTGTGGAGCAGTTCCTGCTAATAACGGCCAGCTGAGGGCACGAGACAATGAAGACATCCTTGAGGTTGGTTATTAAATCCACTAAGTCTTGAGATTATCCCGCACTTGGTAACTTTTGCACAAGGTCCAAAGAATTATTTTTTTTATGATGACTGCACTCATTTTAATTTCTATGAAAGAGGTTATTTTTTAATTGCTATCTATTCAGATATTTTGCGATGGCGTAGAGTTTCTAATAGTAAGGAAAAATGTCTTGCTAGACAAGTGGATAAGACAGACGGGAGCCGAAGTTAGTTTTGTTGCATTGTTAGCTACGACAATGTACTTTGTTGGTACAACAAAATCAGATTTGAGCTGTCTATTAAATTTGATTAATTGTTCCAAAATCCCTTTGACCCATAAATTTGCACTTAATTTTCATCACGTCACAAGAAACGTAGTGTTAAACCAAAAAAATATAGATTGTTACCAAGCAAACTAATCGAGACAGACAACATTTTGAACGCTAAAAGAATTTACGACGAGTGGTTTATTAGAAATTGAAAAGATAATCCATTATATTTTTCCAGGATTAATGCATCAAAATCCGAAGATAATAGGATGAAAGATGATATTTTTTACAACCTGATACCATTTGTGTCTTGTGAGAAATCAATTTACGTCAAGCAATCTTATTATTATAAAACAATATTTTAAGCAAGCTGTGAAAATACCAAAGATTTTGAACTTTTCTCTATGGAAAATACATAGCCATGTTGCCTAGGTTTTATGATGGAAAAACTTTTTGCATTAATGGCCAAGATAGATAGCTAAATCACAAAATGCACACAAATAGGACTTTTGGGTTTGCTTGGAAGTCCCCCATAAAAAGCCCTCTTTAATTTTCAACACTAGACAACGATGGAACCAAATTTTACAAAAGGTGCTAAATATGATATAATATTATATAGATTTTAAAAGGGTTTCTGCCAAAATTATTCCTCTAAAAAAATGTATTTTTCCCCTAATGGCCTTCGAAGAGTAAAATTCAATCATTATGGATTTCCACCCAACTTGGTAAATAAATAAGGTACTTAAAAACTTTTTTTTTTTTTTTAAATCCTTTATCTCATTTGGGAAAAGGGTCCATTTAGAAAAATATTTAATTTTAAGTGTTGTTAATGTAATTTAGTTAGCAGGAAATGTTGCGAAGTATAGAAACTGTGGTTATGTAATGTTGGTTGCCTAAAGTCATCAAAAAGCAGCACTTTCTGGTCATTGCTTAATGGGTTTATAAAAGTTAATTTTAATTAAAAATTGTGCGTACCAGCAACATAAATAAACAAAACACAAGTTGACATATTCTAAAGGTCCATCAATAAGCGTTTAAGTACAGAATTTTGGCAATTTAAAATGCAAAAAAAATAGTGCTTCTAAATTGCCAAAATTCTGTATTTAAACGTTTATTGATGGACCTTTAGAATAATAATATTCTAAAGGTCAACTTGTGCTTTGTTTATTTATGTTGTTGGTAAGCACAATTTTTTTATTAAAATTAACTCTTATAAACCCACTGAGCAATGACCAGAAAGTGTTGTTTTTTGTTGATTTTAGACAACCAACATTACAAAACCACAGTTTCTATACTTCGCGAGATTCCCCTTTAACGTGAACGTGAATGAAGCAATCCTTTATTTTAAATAATTCATTTTCCTGTCAATCTAATAATTATTAAACCATGCGCATTCAATATTTTAATATTATTACAGAAGTACTAACACAAGATCTCTATCTCTCTGTAGATTCTTCGGCAAAGATTAGTTATAAAACTCTATTGCAGCAATAAAATATAATGTTCACATGAGCTATTACTCATGATGGTTTTTTGCATCGTCCAAGTAAACATCTTGGATATCTTGAGATATCTGGTGAATATAATCTTTTAAAACATGGTAATATTTGCCTTACATGGTATAACAAAGTAACTTGGCAGATTTTATCTTACAACTATTTAAGCTTAATTGATTGATATACTTAAACATGTTGTGTTGTTTTTATAAAGTTATTTATTATACCAAACAGAACAAGAAACACTAACAATGCTTGACTACTTTCGCAATTCGATACACATATACAACAATTCAATTACATAGATAGCACGCTATTATTTTCCAAATGGAATATGATGGACGTATAAGGCAAATATAATTGATTCTCTATTAACTTTTTATTTGGTCAGTTTTACTTGTCATGTGTGGCATAATTATTTTTTTAATCGCTTTTTAGCATGTATTTAGCCAGTTTAATATTGGAGTTATCACGCAAACATTTTTTTTTTACCTTAAAATGAAGTGATGTTAATCAGAAAAGATGTCCGAAAATTCAGCTTTGATAATCTAGTTTCCTGACATTTTAAAATATTTATAGGATTTTTTTAAACGCATGATAGTTAAATAGACATGAAAAACGGAAGCCGAGTATCTTTATTTTTAAGTAAGTGTAATTAACAAGCAAACAGAAGGTTCAAGGAGTTTTACATGAAAAATTTACCCGGCTCCTTCGCCATTTCACAATTGTTGGTTAACGCAAATTTTACATGTAATTTAAAAAAAATATCCATTTGATTTACCCTTGGAGATAAGAGGCCTCAAAGTGCAAAACTTTAAGCGCTTATAGCTTGATTTAGAGATCAATTAACTTAACTCAACGCCACTCAAAGCTACTTTACTCCACTTAACTTGACTTGACTAAATTAAGGCATTTATAGTATAAATTTATACGTTAGTTAACCACAAGAAAATTTAGCAAACGCCATCTATCGGTAAATGTTAGAATCGTCTTATTTCTGTAAATATACAGAAATTTATATGAAATTCTTCGATAATCTTTGTAATTTTAAAAATTTGGTCTAGTAGCCGATAGATGGTTCTGTGAAGAGGCTTACTTAACATAAAATTAGATGAAATTTACCAAAATTAAGAAATAGAACCTTAAGTAAACGTCAAGTTAAGTTAATTGGATCTGTAAATGCGATTTCATCTTTCGTATAATTTATTTCAGTCGCGCTACGTTAATTATAAGTGAAGTTAAGTTAATTTATCTATAAATCAAGCTTATATCTTAAAAACAACAGTACATATTAAGAAAAAATGACCTAATACAAAGGCATAATTTATCTGCATTTTTATAATAAATTTAATTTTGCAAAATTTTTGTGAAATGCAGCTGAGAACAATGTCAATAAAATATAAACTCATAGATGGGTTTTTAAATGCACTTATCTTGACAGAGTTGACAAATTTATTAAACTTTAACCGTATTTTTCTCAAAGAAAGAAAAAGATGAATTTCTTTTAACAATTTTCCAAAAAACCCTTGACATGCCCCAACAGCGGTGAAGCGCCAATTATAAGACACCTGTAGATTTCCTTAATCTGTTTTTGCACCGGGTATTACAAAATATAGCATAGAGCGAACACTAATAATCATAAGGTTGTAAATCAGAAACAATAAAAGGCAAAAACACTTAATAAGCATTAATAAAATAAGTCGGCATTGCCTTAAAAATCCATTAATATGAGTATAGTGTGGCGGTTTACGCTATAAATTTTAAGAATTAGAATAGGAAAGGAGAGCAACAGGGCCGCAAGCTTATAAAATTATGCACGTTTTCTTACATAAAAGCGTATATGGTAAGACACCAAGATAAAAGTTAATTATGTACTGTTTGTGACAAAACAGGATAAAACCGTTCTCGTAAAATACTCTTGTAAGAAAAAAACACCGAACAGCCATAGACATCAACATGGTGTTACCGCCGTAATTTATACTGGGTTAAATTTGGGGCCGCGTTGCACCTTATATGTAGCCGAAAACGAAGACCATTTACATACATTGTCTTGGGAACTTTATGTATCAATTGTGTGAATTCAAGATCCGATTAGTCAAAAAAGACTACAGCTATTATCGAGTTACTTAATTACTGTTCCGTAAAAAAATGTTCAGAACTCATAATCTAGTCAAATTGGGATTAAACATTTAGCATAATGAAATATCTTTAATTTTTTTAAGTGTTGGACGAATCTACTTTAGATTAGCATTGGATGCCATTCAGTTTATAAGATAACTTAAAATAAATTGGCTTGTTAATAATGATACATTGTTAAAGAAAGTCGCTATAAAATAGTATCTTAAAACATAGAGCTGTAAGGAAAGTTTTTCAGCACGCGTCCAGGGCGAGTTTTCCATTAGACAAGTTCTAAAAAACACTCTACAAAAAGAGTTTTTTATACTATTTTCTTACATTTGCTTCATTTAATTTATTCCAAAGCATTTTAAATTTGAATTAAAAACTTAAATTTAAATTTAATTTTTATTGGATTGGCAACATTGACATTTTGAAGTAAAAAAGTAAATTTAGGACATATTGAATAATGACATTTGTTAACTTTACTCGTCGTTTTTACTCACTTAAAACTAAATGAATAGGCGTTGAAAGAAGAAAATGTAACCGTTGATATCGTTTCTCCAATTCTATGTCCCTCGATAGTTTATAATGGTTAAATTTTTAAATAACAAGTATCTTGCAAGGAAAGAATTCATCTTTTTGCACCCGGAAAATCAACCTAATAAAATAGCAACCTTAAAATACCTAATTTTGGGTTCATAATGTGCTTAGGTATTGTAGAACGCAAATATAATAAATTGCTTTTAACATGCTTTTAGGAGAAGTAGTAAAATATTAATGTTGTAGTTTAATTTATAGATCTGAAGACTAGATACTTATTATGAGACAGTACATTTTTAAATGTTTACATTTATTGAACACAGTTTAGGATCAAAAGAATTTTATTTTAAACAAACATATTTTTAACTTAAAAAAGTCGACCATACAAAATTCACACTGTGTTCTAAGATCCTGAAGTTGATAAAAATTTGAAACTAGCTGTATCATTTTTGCATACAACTATCATAACGTAAATTCGCGATAATTCTTTAAAATTCTACATCAAAGTAAGCCGCACATTTTACTCTCAATATGTGGGCTTTTAACTAACGTCAAACTACTTTTAAAAACATTATATCTTGTCTTTTGATGTAGTTTTATCAAATAACATGGATAGTTAACCAATAGGAAAAATAACAAGTTTTGCATCTTTTTATAATTAAACTTGAACCATCAATTACCAACTGCTCGCATAATGTCTCAAATATGACAACACTTACGGCATAAAACTAGACATGTTAATCAACCTTTCAAGAAGTTACTACTAATGAATAGACAAATCTACAGTAATTATTTATAGCCCAAGATATTGCGGTTTCAGGTTTACTGGTTTAATGCAATAAACTAATAAATTGGTGTAGTGAGTACATTTTGAATAATTCGAGTACCGGAGAAGGTTGCCATATAAATTATAAGATTTAAGTGCATAAACAGGTAGCTATTTTGTTTACATTATAGATTCTCCATCCAAGAATGTACAAAGTAAGTTATGACTTATGACGATTGTAAAAGCATCATTACTGTTAACATACTGTAAACCTATAGAGCGTCCCAAAATTGGCGCACCACCTGTATGGTACGTTGTTGGAACATGCCCAAGAATCCTCGGAAAATTGTTAAAAAAAATTATTTCATATACGAATGGAAATAAGATTATTATACAATATTGTTTATCGTAAAAATATCTCATGCAATACAAAATATGTGGTTAATTTTACAGGAAAACTTGTCAATTTATTCCTGAATTAAAAAATAAACCGTTACCACCAACCTCAAACAAATTTGCATCAGTGCAATACCAAAACCTAATTAGTGTGTATGTCACGTTTTGTCAAAAAGTATGCATACCATAAAGTAAATTTTGGCAAGATCCAGTTACATGTATTGAAAATTATATGCAGAAATGCTTGAAAAATCTCTTAGAATTAGGCATAATTTATTTTCAGATGTTTATATTATTAGTATCCATGTCCGCGGTGCCTCTAGATGTCCATATAAAGATAAATTAAGTTATGCTGTTAATGGCATTCTTATATAATTACTTACCCACACAACAGCAAGTGGGATTTGCAAAAACAACATGTTATAACTATCTTGTTATTTTTGCGTTCTATAATAAGCACATTATGAAACCCGAAATTTGGTTTTTTAAGGTTGCTGAATTGCTTCATTATTAAACGCAAAATTTTATTTTATTAGGTTGGTTTTCCAGATGCAAAAAGATGAATTATATCCTTGCAAGGTACTTTTTATTTACAAACATTACTATTACAAACTATCGGGGGACATGTTTTTTTTTGAAAGGTAATAACTAGAAGAATTGGAGAAACGATTTCAATGGTTACATTTTCCTAAAAACGCCTACTCAATCAGTATTGGGTGAGTAAAGTTTTCAAATGTCATTATTCAATTTGCCTGACCTAAATTTACTTTTTTACTTCAAAATGTCAACGTTGCCAATCCAATAAAAATAAAATTTTAAGTCAAGTTTTTAATTCAAATTAAAAATGCTTTTTAATAAATTACATAAGGCAAATATAAAAAATAGTATAAAAAAACTCGTTTTATAAGGCGTTTTTTAACATTAGACGCGTGCTAAATATTTTAATGTACTATCGTGGACATGGAATTTAAAACGATTTTTTACCAGCCACCTTTGATTTTTTGAATTTTACTTTAGTGTGAATGGAGTTTTATTATGTCAGTATTCGAATGTTATTTTGGCAACAAATGCGTCAAATGTATTTTATGAAAATAAATTATGTAAAAGGTGCTGCCGGTGAGAAAAATAGAAAGAAGATATTTCCTTTTTTAAATAATTTTGTTTTAGGATAACAATAAGGCTTTAACCTTCCTGAAACATAAGAGAAATGTTTCTTGTTAATGTCCACTACGCATAAAACCTGAGATGTTTAGCCCCTATTTTGACCATATTTACAATGCAAAAATTGATCGTTTTAAATTCCATGTCCACGATAGTACCTATGCATTTATTGTTGTTTCAATAATCGAATAATCACCGATTGTTTGATATCTTACTTCAATAAATTTTTTATTCATGCAATAAATAACGTGAGGCTAATGACTTCTTCAAAAATGGTTCCAACAGACAGATTCTTCACAGAACTTTTATTTCTGCAATTTTTTTTACAATAACATGAAAATTGCTACCGGTTTCAAAACTTACAACACCATCATTAGGCCAATAATTTTTATAGATTTGGAAAACCTGATTAATCTCAACTATTGTAGGCATTTCTTTATTCGTTCCTGGGTAATTATTTTGGATGACAGTTTGTTTTAAGAACAAGAAACAGAGCAAACTTTCTTGATTTAAACGTAAACTGACTGATGATTTCTTATTAACACTCCTCAAAGTTAGCATCCAAACCGCCCTTTGATGAAGGGATTTGAAAGAATAACAGTAAACAAGTTCGCAATTAAACTTTGTAATTACAGCCTTCTGCGATATATTTTGTTTAACTATTTAAACTTCGCCGGTTGTCATCAAACTGAATAAACCATGATTAATGTTGGTTGTCTCTGGGAAATAAACACGGTAGATGTCAATGTTTATAGATTTTTTTTTGATGTAATGTTATGTTAAAGCGGCCATTAGTGTTTTATATAATTATTTCGAATTGCAATTATTCTGTACATTTATTTGCGGCATTGACATTTACTATCAAACTACATGCTAGATGGTTTGTTATTCCGGTTTATATTACGTTTTTGTTTTATATTAAACCAATTACTATAGTGGTCATAAAAAGGTTTTCAAATAGTTTCCGATCGGTATCTAAAGTATCGAAGTAAAGAAGCCTTTGTTAAAATAAATGATGCGTACCTATTTTAATTATGAATTTTAGTTTGTTAAGGATGCTTCATTTACCGCCAACGATCTATGAACTTGACTTCTGTGTTAAATTACTCATAAGCGCCATAACCTAGACCCTAACTACTTTTGGAACTTTGTTTCGGTTAAACAGAAACAAACGCCTTCGCCTATAATTACAAAAAAAATGATTAACTATTAAAATGATGACGTTACAGAAATTGCCTAACGCTTTTGGCTTTACCAAACCTAACTTATTAAAAAAATTATCAGAGATAAGATTATTATTATAGGTAATATTTAGGAATGCTGAAAGTCTTTTTATTGCCAATAAATTGTAGCATCACTTTTTAGAAAAGAATAATGAACTTTTTGTGCAATTCCTTAAAATAATTATTGTTCTCTTTCTGTAGCTATCACCGGATTTAATCCCTAATAGGAATAATGTCATTGCTTGACATTTTAATTTCCGGGATTGTTAAGCTCAGGCTGGACCTGTTTCGTTTATTAGTATACAGCTCGATTTTGGCCTATAGATTTCTTTGGGAGTTTAAAAAATAAAACTAAATTTTTACAAATAATATTTAGCAGCCAGATTTTTTATTTGATGTATCTCTACCTGTTTCAGAAACGGGGTTATGGCTCCCCAAACCAAAGGACCCCCTTTAATTCGTTACATAGGATCACGGTCAGATTTTGCAAATAGATGTTAAATATGGTTAAAAAAGGATATTTATAAAAAAAAAAAAAAAATTAAAAATTCCTTTACCCCCTAAATAGCCCCTAAAGAGTAATAACCAATCAGGTTGGATTTACACCAAATATTGCAGATAGATGTAAAATAAGATGCAAAAAATATTTCCTTATAACTTTTTTTAAAAAAATAATTCAAAAATTTTGTGTAAATCCAACGTGATTGGTTGTTACTCTTTGGGGGCTATTTAGGGGGTAAAGGAATTTTTTAGAATTTTTTTTTTTACAAAAATCCTTTTAAAACCCTATTTGACATCTATTTGCAAAATCTGACCGTATATATATATATTCGTATGATTATTAATAAACATTACAAGTCATAGTAGGTATAAGGGTTGGTATGTGACAAATATGAACATTCAAGAATATAATAAAGTTGTAAATAAAATAAAAAAGTACAAATAATGTTCTTTTTGGGTTGCCCATGGACAATGTTCATATACTGATAAAGCATCTGCTTCGGGGGGAGGGGCCAGAGGAAAAACCATGGGAAAAATAACTCCAGCATACCAGGGTCACATTCCAGTTAAATTACAAGGTACAATAAATTGCCAAAAAATTACAGAGGTTTCAAAGTTGATATCCAATTTAATGCATTTGGAGTCAGATTATGTAATTCATAAAAACCGCCTTCAAAATTGGTGTTTGGACAGTCCTCTACAATATGTTTAATAGTTTCTGGAGATTCACCACATTCACATAATGGACTAGGTAGTGCATTCCACTTATATAACATATCATTGCAACGTCCGTGACACGTTCTTAGACGATTAACAGCACTCCAAATCTTCCTCGGCTGATCAAAACCTGGAACCTCTTGAGTAGGATCATCGATTAATTCCTTATTGGACACATCAACATTTTCCCAAATGAGTTTCCAAGCATCGGATACTGAATAGGGCTCATGTATATATTCCTCTTGCCATAAGGGCTTCCTCGATTTTAACCGGTTGGGGGGCAACCTCTGCAAATCTTGGTTCATGGGAAATTTGTCCAACTCGAAATGTATCTTGTCCCACTCTCTTTTAGTCGCATGTCTTCTTCTTATGTCAGGGGGTGCTATGTTTGACAAGACTGGCAACCAAGGCGTAGGTGTTGACTTCATTGTACCTGAAATTATTCTCATGGTTAAATTTAATTGGGTGTCAATTTTAGGAACATGGCAGCTGTTAAGCCAAACAGGACAGCAATACTCCGCTGTTGAATAAACAAGTGCCAATCCCGCTGTTCTTAAAGTATGAGCATTTGCACCCCAACTAGTTCCCGCCAATTTACTTAAAATATTATTTCTAGTTTTAATTTTTTGTCTCACTTTTTCCAGGTGATTATTATACAACAAAGAGCTGTCCAATGTAACTCCAAGATAAGTAGGATAGAAATTATGTTTTAATAATACTCCATTACAGTTAATTTGAAGTTGTCTAAGTTTTTGATGATTATTAAGATGAAAACATGAAACTTCTGTTTTAGATGGATTTGGACATAGTCTCCACTTTTTAAAGTAATTAAACATTATGTCCAAATCAGTAGATAAGGAAGCCTCTATTGTTTGAAAATCACTATGTTGAAAAGTTAATGCCAAATCATCAGCATAAATAAATTTACGGGAAGTAGTCTGGGGTAAATCACTAGTATATAAATTAAACAAAAGTGGTGCTAAAACTGAACCCTGGGGTAAACCATTGTTCAATGTTTTAAATTTACTACTTTTTTCCCCAATAAAAACTCTAAATCTCCTATTTATTAACATATTTTCTATAAGGCCTACAATTTTACCACATGGAATAGTATTATATAGTTTATGAATTAAACCATCCTTCCAAACCGTGTCATATGCAGCAGTTAGATCTACAAAAGCTACTCCTGTTTTTAATCGATTTTGAAAACCTGCTTCAATATGAGAAGTTAGTGCCAAAACCTGATCACAACAGTTTCTATTTTTTCTAAATCCAGCCTGCTCAATTGGAAGAACCTCCTCAATACATGGGTAAATTCTTTGATAAAGTAACCTTTCTAAAACCTTATACAGTACACTCAACAACGAAATCGGTCTATAGCTTGATGCTTCTTCAGCTGGTTTTCCTGGTTTCAAGATGGCAATAACTTTGGCTTTCTTGAAGTCCGATGGAATATTACCTGATGCTAAAATATTATTATAAAAAGAAAGTAACCATTGTAATGCCCTATTTCCAAGATGTTTGACAAACTCAGGAAAAATTCCATCAAAACCTGCTGCTTTGCGATTTTTTGTTAAAGTAATAGCTGCTTTAAGTTCTTCAATAGTAAATGGACTGGAGAATTCGTCTGAGGGAAGTGTAATTTGCCTCTTTTTCTTTAATGAACGTTTCATTTGTACAATAGTGGAATTTGTTAATTTAACTGAATTTGACACATTCACCAAGCGAGTTGCAATGGAATTTGGATTCACATTTGATACCGATTTTTTAGTACCTTTGGCGGCCCCCAATTTTCTCAATAATGCCCAACTACTGCGACTGGAATGTGTAAAATTCATTTGTTCCATTAACGAATTCCACTTTTCTTTCCTAGAATTATTTAAAGAATTTAATATTGCATCCGCATTGTCTGGATTTGGGTCATTTTGATAAGTATTAAACAGATTTTCTGTTTCATTAGACCAACCTGGAATATATTCTTTACGATAACCTCTAGGAATTGTTCTCTTCGCTGCACCCTTTAAAACGCCCACAAACCTAGAGTAATTTTTCACTTCTGGGGGAATCCAACGTAAATTAGTATCCACCTGTTGTTTAAATTGTAACCAATTTGCCCTTTGAAAATTCCAACGAGGCTTTTCTAGAGATGTTGCTAGAGGAATTTGAATACCTACACAAATTAAAACTGGCCTATGTTGACTATGCTTTAACTTAGACACTTACCTTATTTGTTATATTCAAAAGTCGTGCTTAGTCTTATTTATAATATTGGTTCATAAATAAGAAGGCATTATTACCGTAAAACATCCTTTAAAGAAATAGATTTTTCTACATGGTACAAGTAAAATATATATATATATATCTGACCGTGATCCTATGTAACGAATTAAAGGGGGCCCTTTGGTTTGGGGAGGCATAACCCCGTTTCTGCAGTAGGTAGATATACGCCAATTTGGGGTTTTACTCTTTGGACATCCAGTTACATCATATAAAAAAGGCGGCCCTACCCGGAATTTTGTTGATGTCCACATACGGATTGACTGTACTATTTAGCCGCCCAATACAAAGTGTGAAGTTAACAAACCAATTAATTTTTACGACATAAAAGCCTAAATTATTATTGAATACCCTACTTAGTGGTAACTAATATCAACAGCAGACTATTAAAGTACAAAATATACCTTCTTGAGGTTTGATTCTCAGAAAAAACTGGTTGGACAGTGTTTGTCGAGGTGATTGTAAATATAATTGATTATTGGAAGAAGCTAAGTGATACTAAAGTGGACTGTAAAACAAAATTCCTCGCAATAATTTATTGACAAGACATGCACTGAATAATATATCGGTATTGTAAATAGTATGCTTTAACTTAGACACTTACCTTATTTGTTATATTCAAAAGTCGTGCTTAGTCTTATTTATAAGTTTATATTATATTGGTTCATAAATAAGAAGGCATTATTACCGTAAAACATCCTTTAAAGAAATAGATTTTTCTACATGGTACAAGTAAAATATTAACGCTTTTGATAAAAATATTTTTTTGGTTAAAAATGTTAGGGGCATATAAAAAATATAAACGATTTTATAAAAAAAATATTTTAAAATTTAATCATGGTATTTTTATCACAGTTAGTTACTGGGCAATTTTTGAAGAAATTAGAAAGTAAGGAAACATTTATCTAAAAAAATTTCTTTACCTCAAAAAGATTTTCACCAAATTGGTGCAAAAAACTCTTTCCTGACAAATGTAAGAAAATGCAATAACTTCTTAATTTTTGATTCTTTCTTTAAAAAAAATCTCTCCACCAAAAAAATTTTAGCACCTAAATTTGCAATATTTTATTACCCCAAAAAGATTTTCACCAAATTTTGAAAATAGATGGAATTTAAGATGTAAAAAATTCTTTCCTGACAAATGTAAGAAACTGTAATAATTTCTTAATTTTTAATTCTTTCTTTAAAAAAAAAATCCTTCCCCAAAAAAATAAGAAATATTTAAGCACCTTAATTTGCAATATTGGATGTAAATCTAACATGATTAGTTATTAGTCTTTAGGGGCTCCTTATGGGGAAGAAGTAATTTCTTTTCAGAGAAAATATTTTTACGAAATTCTCTTTATTGGTCATAGTTGTAAAATTGGGTGCGGTTCTACCGTGATCCTACATAAAAAGGATTAAAGGGGGCATTTGGGGGGCCATAACTTGTGTCTGAAATAGGTAAAGCTATGTCGATTTTGGGTTTAATTTTTTATAACATACAGTGCGAGGCAAAAGTCCGCCCTTCCGGTTTAACTTTTGAACGGTTTGAGATATTGATTTAAAAAAAATTCTTGACAGATTCGCACAAAAAAATCTACCTTTTGGCAAATCCGTTCTTTTTTTAAATAATAATTTTTTTTAATGGAAAAAGGGGTCAAGCGACCCCTCATTTGAAAGCTATTTTTATTTCCAAGACAATGATGTTCACAAATTTTAGAATTATTCAGTAGTTCTTTTGTACTGTGCTTTTGAAAATAAAGCACAAAAACCCTCTTTTATGTAATAAATGTAACAATAAAGGACTTAAGTCACTCCAAAGTAAGTAGGGATGTATGTTTTTTTTTATTTAAATATATTAATACATTTTTTTTGTTAGCATGTTTCATAACAAATGCTTTAAAATAACCTTTCAGAATTATTTTTTTAGTAAAAGTAAAATATTTTACTTTGTTAGGGTTAAAAAATATAACTAATTAAAAAAAATATTTTTTCTTTTTTTCGTATTTTATGTTGGGACACAGATTATAACACATTTTAATAAAAACATTTAATCTTACCTAATTTCAAATAGTCTTGTATTTTCACTGTTGCATTTATTTAGAAAATTTTTATTTTTATTGAGAAGCTCCTAGCAAAAAAACTAATAAATATATCTTAAATTGGTGAACACTATTGTGTTGGAAATTAAAATAACTTTCAAATGAGGGGTCACTTGACCCCTCTTTACATTTAAAAAAGTTAAGTTGATAGTCCCCCTATGTGGGGGTTATTATTTAAAAAAAAACCAATTTTGCCAAAAGGTAGTTTTTTTTGTGCAAAGTTGTCAAGAATTTTTTTTAAATTAATATCTCAAACCGTCCAAAAGTTAGCCGGGGGGGCGGACTTTTGCCTCGCACTGTATAATAAAATCAAATTGAATGAACTTTGTTAATTTTTTAATGCAGTTTTATTTTTTTTTTGAATAGAAACTACAAATAATTATTTTTTTTTAAATTTGGTGATTATAATTCAAAAAAGTGGGGCAATAAAAATTGCTATTTTTTAATCCCCTTGCCATTTCATATATTTTAAAAAAAAGTGGATTAAAAAAAGTTACCGTTTTAAAATACATTAGAAGGGGCAAACAAAAAATCATACTTATGGACCACTCAGCTTTTACCTAGTCAAATAATGTAAAATAAAAAATGTACATCCTTAATGGTACAAATTAGAATAACTATGAAAATTATTCTATGTATTTGAGGGCAACATACAAGAAACTGTACTGCATAATTAAGTGACAACAATAACTCGCAAATGTGTGAGAAACATAGAAACTAAGAACAAGCAACCTAATCCCATAATTAAAATTACGCACACTAATCTTTAATCTTTATTAGATTTAGACTTGTCTACCTAATGAATATACAAACATTTTATAATTGAGCAAAAGAGCAGCGTGATAATTAAATCATGTCATCAATTATTCCGATTAGAAATCTCTACGCCTCCGCCGTGTTTATTTTTAAGTAAAGATAATGAATTAAATTGACTACCTTTGAAGATTCATCTAGAGCTTTTCTGAACGGTAACCACCTTCACTTTCATTCACAGTATTTAAACACACATGACACAAGGTTATTTATGTAAAAAGTTAGTAAAACGGAAGCTGCTGGACAGGTGAAGCTTTCGAGGGTGTTATGTCGCGTGCTCGGCTTGTATCCGGATTAGTTTTGTGGGCAAAGTCGAAGGCAGATTGCGCGGTGCACAAGCACGACCGCAACTAACTGCGAGCTGCACAGGTCCCTAAGCCTTCTTTCCTGATTTCCTTCCTTATGCAAAGTGCAAATCTTACGCAGAATACCGAATAACGCATGCTTTTCAACTTTTGGAAATAATAGTAATTTACCTTTTTGCCACTTTGGCAGTTTACAAGCTGTTGAATCGCGAAATAATCTTGTTAACCAGCTATAATTTGGACTAGTAGATCCGACTCCACAGTTCATTTTTAAGCGCAAATTTACAGCTTTTAAGAAAAAAAAAACAGAACCTGATCATATGAAATTGTTTTTAAAAACTGAAAATGTTATTACATATCCTCGAAGATATAAGTGCGAAACTTTAAACGCATGTACCTTGAAAACAACGACACATATTAAGGAAAAATATGGCTTTAAGCTTCTTCATTCACAATGAAAATTAGCTTGTATCCGGTAAGAATTAAGGTAGCTTGCAAGAGCTTGAAATATGCATTCAGGCAATGTCATTCACAATGAATTAGCTTGTAAGAGCTCATGCAAGCTAATGCATTGTGAATGGTATATCCCTAATACATATTTTAAGCTCTTGAAAGCTACCTTAATTCTTACAAGATGCAAGCTAATTTTCATTGTGAATCCCACTTAATACAAAGGCACAGTCTTAAACTATTTTACTATTTGTTTTATCTTTAGAATGGTCAAATATTTTTATAATCAATTCAATCTCACAAAATTTTTATAAAATGAAGCTGACAACAATGTCAAGAAATCTAACGCAAAAAGGTATGATCAAGAATCATAATATGATGGGTTTTAAAATGATCTTTTCTTAACAGAGTTGCCAAAATTACCAAACTTTAACCGTATTTTCTTCAGAGATAAGAAAAGATAGATTTTTTTTAACAATTTTCCAAAAATCCTTTGGCATGCCCTAACTGCCAATTGTAGGACATCCTGTTAAAAACCTTGAGGGCATATTTTGACCAAAATATTTTAATATTACGATAAAAGAATTTTTTGTCCCGTACACCTAACCTTAAAAGTTTACTTAAATCCTGCACAGAGACAAGGAACTCTTTAAAATTTGTCTAAAATTTAGTAGATACACGAATCTTCCAAATTTCAAGAATGTTTGCGCTCAAAGTGTGTATCCTGCATTCCTGCAGTTCTTGTCCTGTCAACTGAAATTTGATATTTTACGAAATCAGAAGCCAAAATCATTAAAACATAAATTTCTGCTGTTTAACATGTTTTCGACCTCATTAACAACATAAATAATTTTTATGCTCTTCGTTGAAAATACCGTCCCATTTTGTGTTTTTCTAGAAACTTTAAATAGCATTTTACGACATATTTTTCCATTTAATACTGTTAATTTAAGTTGTGCTTTGAAAATTTATATTTAAAACGTTTTACCTTTAAAATTCCAGGTATTGTTCCTAACTTTCTGGGGCCGAAATTGCAAACTTTAAATTGCCGAAAAAGGTCGAATTCAGTACTTTCAGCAACAATCTGTTTGTTCAGGATTACCTAACGTAGTGTGTAATTTAATGCGTGGTGTAAAATGTCACGTTAAAAATTTAACGAAAGGCGTATAAAATAATTATTTATGCTTGACGTAGCAGCAGTTTATCTTAGTATATTTTTATGTAAAAATTATTAAAAGATAAGGCTTATTACATTAATTTTGCAAAAAAGAAAGAAGTGCAGTTATTTTCAATTACGTTTTTACGGTATCCAATTTAAGAATAAAAATAAATCGTTTCGCTAATAGGTACAACATAAATATTTTAAAACAAGAGTCGCACTTGTCCATGTTCAACAAAGCTATAAAAATAAAGTATACCAAAATATATTCCACCAATAAACCAAATTGCATTTCTTTATAAGGAATTAAGAAACATTTTAAAAGGAATTTTTAAAGGCTTTTTGCATCTTCGTCGGTCATTATCATATCGGTGCTATAACATAAAAAAAATTGGGATGGGCGTCAATTGCAAAATTTTGTTTTAAATCGGTTTGGGTATTTCTTTTAGCAATTATGTTGTCAAAGTACATTACCTTAAACATTCCACATTACTTTTAAATTTATCTTTGAGCATAGGTGAAATAACTTTTTAGCTGGCGATAAAATAATAATAAAATCGTAACATTTGTAACCGCAGATCGATGTTAAAAACCACATAAAATAAATGTAGTTTATTTCATCTGAACCCAATAAATATTTTTATACCTTAAACGAGAGGATCAGCAAACGAGTTATAAAACTTTTCGCAAGAATTTTTTTGTCAAAAAAAAATTATCTTTTCACATTTCGCCAAAATTTTAAATCTGCTATAATTTTTTATGATTACGATTACCTACTTTTGTCTGCAAAGAGAGTAAAAAGTACTTAATTTTAAGCACCTTAAGAATACTTACTCCTGGTAAGAACTGTGTAAATTAAGATAAACATTATTCGAAGACAAACGTATGTTATTAAGGGCTCTCGTAAAACAGCGATTATATGTTTTAACACGGTGTAACACCAATATTTTTTATTTAATAAAATGGTTAAGACAGCCTAAAAAGACCTCGAACTCAAAAGCAAGAGCTAATAATAATCACTTACAGCAGAATCCTCTTAACTTGTTTAGAAATAAATTCAAGAAAGCTTTTAAGAAAGTTGCATCTCTTGAGATTCAAGTCATAACATAAAATGTCCCTAACAGATATAAGAACCTCTTCCTATTTCATAGGTTTTTTTTACGGTTTAAGATCTTTATCGAAAATACAAGGGTAACTAAATTGCAACGGTGTGTTTTTTTCTGAGATTTTTTTTATAGGTTTATTTTTTATTTGCTAAGGTATGGTCAGTTAACATTTAACGACTTTTTACAATAGGAAGCTGGAGCCTTTTTTAAATATATTCCATCTATTTTTCTGACCTAGTAAATCTAAAAAACATCAATACCTTTAGAATATTATTCTCTTTGCCCAAACTAGGTAAATGTTTATTGCCGTATCAAGTAATTTAATAAAATGAACATATCAACTCGATCTTAGAAAATTGAATTCTTATTTATATTTGATTCAAATACTTTTATTCTAGTATTTTAGCTAACTTTGGTTCTTTTGTAGCTATTCCAGTTGTAAGCCAGGAAGCAGTATCTCCATTTATGATCTGCACCAAGTTTGGCACCGATCAACCAAAACGTAATGAAATGTAACTTAACCATTGAATTTTCTTTTTCACTACTCCGTTTTGTAAATTTTATTTTGAATTTTCTTTTGTCATTTATAGGTACATTAATATATATTCGTATGATATTATAAATACATGTCAAAAATAGGTACAAATGAACATTATAAAATGGAAGATGTTTAATTTCCAAAAGGTATAAGTGATTTTTATTTTTTCAAGTCTAAAAAGTTACAACTGTTTCAGGATTGATATCCAATTCAAAGTTTCTGGAGTTAATTGGTGTATTTCTTGAAAACCACCCTCAAATTTAGTGTTTGGACATTCTTCTACAATATGTTTAATCGTTTCTGGCAATGCACCACATTCACACAGCGGGCTAGGTATTGCATTCCATTTATTAAGCATATCATTGCAACGTCCGTGACACGTTCTAAGACGATAGAACAATACTCCAAACTTTTCTGGGGTGATCTAACCCTGGAACTACCTTTGTTGGATCAATTCTCTGTTGGTTAAATCATCAATTTCTTGCCACTTATTTTTCCATATACCGTAATGAAAAAAGTACATTAATGTACATTGTACACATTATATTTCGTCGACTATTTAAGCACTTGGCTTTTCTGATTGATTCTATATTTTCGTTCACTTAACATTTGAATTGTTAAAATTTCATCATTAGGTTTTCTTTAATAAATAGAGAAAAAATCTCTTGATACTGTTATGGCCTATATTTAATTGTAATTTGTAAAAGTACGTATACTTAGATAATTTATGTATTGAAGAACTATGTGTTTTGTTAAATATATTCTGAAAAAACTGGTTGAATAATAAATTGATTTTTTAAGACCAATACGGCATTATTCGTAAAAAAGTCTGTCGTATTTCTCAGGAAACGGTAGGTAGAGATAATAATGTTACTTTCCATACACAGAAATAGTGCCTTCAGCTGCAAAAGGTTACGAACATGCTACATAAAAACCAAATCCATGTAGATGGTGATGTAGGATTTATTGGACAAACATGCAATAATATAAACTTTATATTTTACATTTAATACTTTTGCAACATGTTTATGTAAATGCTACTCTGCAGCAAATGGTAAAATATATTAATAATATTGCAAATAATAAGTCCATAACGTTTTCATATGGAATTTATTCCAAAAACATGCTTCGGGTTTCAAGAAAAAGTTAAACTGCCTGAAAAAAGTACAACGTGTGTGTTGACGAGAGACGCGGATAAAACATTTCAATAATGACATTTTTTGAACTTGCAAGTAGAAGATTTAACATCGTATATTTAGAAATCAATGGCATAAAAAGAAGCCAAAAAATGCATTATAAGGATTTCACGTGTCAAGAACAAAATGTTTTGTTTGTTTCTCCGTATATACGTATAGCCAGATCGTTGCCGCATATTTTTGAATTTAAGATTTTGCATGAAATATTTATAGATTGTAACTTGATTCTTTAAGCTGAATCAATTATCTTTTTATTTTGGATGTTTTGATAATCTTCAGAATTTTTAAACGTTGATGCATAATGTACCTTGGGTTCTGAGAAAACCGCATAAGTTATTCGCGATCATTCTTTACCAACCCCACCCACATTGCTCCAAAAATCTTGCATGAAGAGACAGAAAAAAATGTTGATCATTTTTAAGGACAAAGTAATGAAGTGCCAACAGGGATGTCTTTTGCCTTTTGCCTTTTTAAGGCAAAATTGTAGAAAAATGTACACAAATTTTTGAGCACTTTTTGCCAAACTGATATTGGTTTTAGACAGTTTTTTGCTTAATTAATTCTACGAGTATGTTTTCCACAATCTCTTATCGAAGATCTGTTTACAATGCGGCTGTTTGCTGCCAAACTTTTGTCCGCATCTATTGTATTGACTATTGAAGGTAAATGCTAAGTACTTTACAAAGCAAATGCTTGAAATGAAATAAATGTCCGATGCAAGTAGGTAGTTGCAAAGTCTGCACATTTATTTATAAGCTATGATTATGGGTTCTCGATATTCGAATGTCCTTAACAGAAGTGTCATGTTTTATTATTTGCAGGACTGCAGGAGTGAAATCTCTTTTATTTGCATTGCACTGCATCGTGCATGCACCGCATTGTATTTGATTTTGGGAAGTATCTATCGCCACTATTCATGAAGTAATTGCACACTTACTTAGAAGATAACAGTCATAGATGTAACCAGAATTTAACCAATGAAGTTCTTTTATGTGATCTTATTAGTGCTTTTGACAAAGTAATATCCACTCCCAACACTTACATAAGCTATAAGTATTTAAATTGAATTATTTCCATTCTTAACACATACCTACCACACATTGTATATTAATTCTGTATTGAGAAGACATGAATTTTAAACTGCCAAATATTTAGTTATAACCTTAGGTCTTGTTAACCCTAAATTTGATTAAAATTGTTTTGTTTGAATTCAAAGCAATTTACTCATTTGAATTTAGACGAGGCAATAAGGAACTGAACCTCTAACTTTGGATCGCCAAGATCGATTGCGAAGCGGTTTTCAGCAATAGATTCTAAAAGATGTCTGGAAATTTTGTGACCGTTTTTTATTTGGTGCAAATTGCTTCATTCTATGTTTTTAAGCAAAAAACGTACCCCTTCTTTGAACTAGTGAAAAGTGTGGATGTAGACCACTCATCTATGACCCTTGACCACAAATTTTTGACTTAACATCAAATTCAACAATTAAAATCAACAATTATTTAAAAAACGTCAGTTTAAAATATTTTTAAAAGTAAGATAGAACAGAAAAGGTAAGTAAATAAGATGTTGAAATTGGTCGAAAGGTTAATTTTTGTCATTCTTCTTTAGAATAATGGATGCAGATGCAAAACAAAATCTTTGCGTTTTATGCAAAAATATGCTAAATTGGGCCGTAATATTTAAACGAAGATGTTGTTAGTATTAAAAAAAAGAATTGATAACGTTGTAAGAATATCAACATTAAAGCAAGATGGGCTTAGGCAAAAAATCGAAAATGAATTTGATATTAAAGTCCACGATGTTATCCCTGGTTATTTTTTCTTCATTAATTTAATTCAGTGGCATTGCAAAGAAAATACTATAATGGTAAAAACAACTAAACATTAAATTACCAACCTACAGTTTAAGAAAAATGTATTGTCTCCTGGATTGTTTTGATGTGTGTACTTCCCTCTACAGAGTCACCGAGTCTAGGTCGCCAATTTTTAAAATAAAAAAAAAATGTTTATGTTAAGGTTCTCTAGGAAATTGATTTTACGAAGTTAAAATAAAAATGTAACATTAAATGGAATACGTGTTTTATTTAGTCTCGTTATTATAAATAGAAGAGGAACTTATGCCCCTTTCTATTACGTAACAAAAACATTCTACAAAAGAAAAACTCTGCTAGAAAAAAACAAAATTTCTATTCTTTTTCATATCATATAATCGATTCTGAAAAAAATTCAACGTGTTTGGAAGCATTACAGAAGCAATAATTCAAATTAATGCCCCAAAAGTGATCTGGGTCCGGACTCTGTATTTGAAATAGGGATCTCTATTGCATTCGTGGTGAATCGGGCAATGGTAACCCACCTTTTTTTTGCAAAATTCTTGCACCCGATGGATCACGATTACGACAGAGATCCCTATTTCTTATACGGAGTACGCACCCTGGATGCCTTGGGAAACAAGCAGCTGGGGCAGGGGTACCTGATCCCCAGCAATTCCAACATCATCCTTTTAATTAAATTGTTTCTTATTTTATTTCAGAGAAATTGAACAATTATTTTAACATCACATTTGTGATCTCGAAAGTCCACCAGTAACCGAATTAAACTGATTTTGGGCCTAGTTTAGGAAGTAATATTATAAGCAAAAGCAACGAATTTTAAACTGACGTTTTTTAAATATTGTTGATTTAATTGTTGAATTTGATGTTAAGTCAAAAATTTGTGGTCAAGGGTCATAGATGAGTGGTCTACATCTACACTTTTCACTAGTTTAAAGAAGGGGTACATTTTTGCTTAAAAACATGGAATGGAGCAATTTGCACCAAATAAAAAATGGTCACAAAATTTCCAGACACCTTTTATAATCTGTTGCTCAAAACCGCATCGGAATCCATCTTGGCGATCCAAAGTTAGAGGTTTTGTGCTTTTTAGTACTTTAATGCTTCGTCTAATTTGATTCAATTAAAAATATTCCCTAACGATTTAAACCAGTGATTTTTAAAAGAACATCATTAGAAATTGTAAGGTTGGATATTAATGTGCATGTCAAAAATATTATTTACACATGGTTTGACTTCATTAGTATTTAAATATTCCTTTGATTCTATGAACTTAAATAAACGCTACGCAAATTAAACCAAACGGATACTAATAATAGTAATTATTTTAACCTTTTCAAAACATATTCAGTTGTTTTTAAAATCTGTTAGCGTTATCCGAGCCAATATAATTTTGCCGATAAATCATTGATAAACCTGCACATATAACATTCAAAGAGATAATTAGGTACGTGCAATTTTGTGGTATCTGTATCGATGTACCATTTGTCTTTCATGTGACAGAAATAAGTGGCATTTGTCTGAGGCAGGAGCAGCAAGAACGAGAATTAACACTGACAACCAACTACAAATAATTCTATAAGCAATAGGTAGACGATCAATGTGATTCTCAAACAAGGCAATTACATGTCAATCTACTGCAAAATTATTGGTGGGAATCTTAGTTTAAAGCTCATATTGTATGACATCCATATAGGAATGCGTTAGAATATTATAAAGTACGATAGCTATTAGAGATATTTTAAACATCAGGTGCATCTGATATTTATATAATAAATATTTCTTATAATTCGCTATAAACATAAACTACTAACAGGTGCGTGAATGTGAAAAAATAATCCATTATTTTAAATTGGTTCTATAGAAATCTGTATAAGCTATACATAGGTACTTTTTCTTCTCTATCAAATGCTATGTTTTAAAGCTTGTAAATTCCACTTCTTTATAATTATATTAATGAAGCTGAACATGAAACGTTTGCTGTCAAACCTATGATGAAATGCTGACTTATCCTAATTCTTTTGGGGGCGCCTCAAGGACCTATTTTAATCCACTTTTGCTTGTTTAAGATTTATAACGATCCTAAACGGAACTGCCAAGTTATAAAAGATGAGCGTGAGTTACTTCTGTCTCGACAGATGGCAGTAACAGCACTTCTCCTTCCTTTGGTACTTGTTAAAAGCTGTTAAGTATCTGATATTCTTACAGTTTGTAGGCATCATCTTTGCCCTGATTCGATTATGGTGTCAATAACTTCAGGTCTGGTAGATGGATACCCGTAAGAAATAAGTGAGGGCATCTTTTATGAATTGGCATAAATACTGTTTTTCGGAAAGAAGCATATCGTCAAAAACAGCATGCATTCTGTAAGTAAGTGTCAATTTCTTTGCAGGTGTTACTGATCACTAACTCGCTTAGATCTTATAATGAAAAATCATGTCAATGAAACATAAATTATAAACTTTATTCCCCAATTAAAATAGATTGATACTTATATTAAAATTAATAAATGGTAATAAAGTAAAATTACTTGTAAGAATTTTATTACTAAAGGGTAAACATTTTTAAATATGTGGTTGGCATATTAATTAAGGTAATTGTTGTATGCATTTTATCACAAAAAGAATTTTAAATCTCCTTGTTTACGTATTTAACTTTCTTAAAAATACGATCCCATTTTTAAAATACCTAAGGTAGCCAAGAAATATAATTTAATTTGGTTTTATAAACTCAGTCTTAAATAACAGACTACATCTAAGTTTACCTTAAATTTCTAACAATTTGTCTGCATTTAGCAAAAACGCCTCTGCAAGAAATGTACGAAGATATACTGCGCTAATTTGACTGATTAATTTACGTAGACATGTTGGTTGTAAATGTACAAACCATGTATCTTTGAGCTTGTAAATCTCTTATCATTAATTAGCTACTAAGTAGGTAGGGTATATCAAAAGTAAATTTCAACAAATTCATTCGCATACTTGAGCGTAACTGTGATTAATAATAAGTAGGTACTGGTAGACATTGTTGTGTAAAATCATCAGATAAAAGCATGTTATACAACAAGGTGTCATACCTGGTAATAATTTTCCTGTCCATCAGACAAAAATAAAATTAACATGGACGTTATCCACTTAAAGGATCTTTGTCTTGAATTCTTAAGCATATATATAAGTTCCTTACCTTAAATTGACGAAATAAATGAAGTTATTTCACTTCTATATGTATAATATTCTTTGAAGCATACCTATATGGAAGTTTTGCGATTCCCTTTTTGTAGACGCTATTAACATCATTTCCAGAATTATTAACAAAATTAGTCATTTAAATAAAAATGTACTGTAGACATCTAGAAATATATTACAAACTTAAAGTATCTCCCTGTTTAAGATAACGAGAACTGAAGTAATAAACGAGACCATCATTAGAAATAGAGTCCAGGAATAAATACCATTAGACATTCAAATACCTTCAGATATCCAAATAAGGTCGCAAATATTATCGAAATTTTACAACTTGCAATTATCCGAACACTATTCTTCCCTGAATTGAACAATACAACCAGTTAATCCAATGTACCAATGGCTATCTTTAGCAACAAATAAAATATTACGATGTTTAATTGCCGCAAAGTAAAGTAAAGACAATGTGCGTCAAATGAAATTCTTTGTTGTCCAATGTTAACGCTACCACATTACACTATTATAACGACTGATAATTATGGATCGGGAAACCACGTAGATAAAACTACCATCAGCAACGACCACGTGCAAAAACAACCAATCAGGACCGTAACCAAGAAAAAACAGATAATTTAAAAGAAAATACAGGTGTAAAAGCTAAGCTTTGCCAGAAAATCGGTCAATTTATTATTGTCGGTTAATCTTTAGAATGTTTGATGACTATTAATAGAAGAAACAAAAGCAGGAACAGAATTTTACTTGGGGTACTCCCTCATCATTATTTAAGGCTAAAAATTCAAATTCGCAACTCGTATAAGTCATCTCCGTTGAGCTCCCGTCAATTCTACTAGACGGCTCCATCGTAGAGGCCCTCATCGTATACTAAAACTGAATGTAGTTATAAAAACTAGGAAATAGGACTACAAACATTATTTGGTTTCATAAGAATCGCATATTTCTTTGTGTCAAAAATCTGACTTAAAAATCATTACAATATTTTTTTTTTGAAGTCAGATTTTTGACACAAGGAAACAACCGATTTAAATGAAACCATAATACGTTTGTAACCCTATTTCTCCAGTTTTGAAAACTACATTTAGTTGTAATTCACGATGGGGCCCACATGTAGATGTGCTATTTAGTAGAATTGACGGGAGCTTAATGGATATGACTACTCATACGAGCTTCTAGGAGCACAGATCTTAGAATCTGTGAATATGAAACTTTAGCCTTAATATCTGAACTTGTAAATTGAAATAACTTAGGTACTTTATTCGATTCATGTCAAACTAAAATCTATTTTGGCTTATTCCACGACACCCAGTACCATCAAAAAATACTATTATCGGCACAACCGTTTTATTTTTGTCAATATTCTACTCGCAGTTTTTTTTTCCTGCAAGTTTAAAAAAAAAACATGGCTGTCAATTTTATGAATTCGCTTAAATTTGACGGGAACTTTGATCTTTGCCACACAATGGCAGTACCTGCTAATGTTTTTAACTGGAAGGGGATTTTCAGTTTTCTAACTACGGATCTGCAATCATTCCCTAAGAATTTACTATTGGAACGATTATGCTCCATATTCGGTATCCCCAACTGTTTCTACCTATCTATGAAGTTAAAATTCCATTTCCCTTAAGTGCGCACTCTTCCAATCAAGTGCTATTTTGCAGTACGCAAAGCTATCTTAATTAACATTCACACATTTAGCTAAAAAGTCACCTGAGTGTCATAATAGGCTATGGTTTATTTTGCTAGAGTAACGCACGGCTAGATATGCACAAATAAGGATTTAATTTTCAGAATTTTATGTGCGCACTCTTAATTTTATTCGCGGTATTTGAATTGTTGGTAGCAATTGCAAAGTTAAGTACTCAAAGCAACGCCATCTGGGATTCGCATTTGAGTTTTTAGATCACGTATAAGTTCCAGGTAGGTAAAGAATTTCATACAAAAAATTGTTTTAACACTTTAACATCTCGATATGTAGGTACCTCTAACAACTATATTTTTTTCTTGTCATCAAGAATTTATGGCGATCGTGCGTGACCCCTTAGTTATATCAATATTGGATGCATTTAAATAAGAAAATTCCTTTTTAGAATTTTAACTAGACAAAAAATGATGATTGGTTAGTATAAAGTATTTCTAAAATGTATGCCTATTAATTTTCTCTCATTAATGTTTCTTATTGCATAACATAAAAACTGACACAAACTGACCATGTTGAACCATGACGATTCCAGTTTAAAGGCCATTTCTTGAGCCTAGATCGCCCAAGAAGTAAATAATAAAAAAATGCTTTTATATTAATTTTCATTCAGTATTTCTACAAATTTTTAGAAGTGGCGCAAAAATGTGTAACCAAGTTTAAATTCCTTTAAAAATAAACTAAAATAATTTTACTGTAACAATCCTTTTATGGAAATAATGAACTATTACATGGGAACTATTATAAAGTATTTAATAAAGTTAATACTCGACTGGTATAAAATATTTTTGAAATATATGGTTAATAATTTCTCCTATTAATATTTCTCATTGTACGAAAAAAAAAACTTTGCAAAAACATATAATTTAAAGCTCCTGAGGTCATTTTCCGAGCCTGTGCATCAAACAGCCAGAAAAATAGTACAATTATAATTCTAAAAATGAACTAAAATAAACCTTTCTGTATCAAGCCATTTATGGGAGTTAAATTATTGTATGAAAACCATTGTAGAGTATTTAATGTCAGCTTAGATAAATGTGTAACACCAGGTTGATTTTAAAGCACATGAATGGTCTTACTTCTCTACATACTTGATCGCGACAAAAACTAATCGTGAATGTGTAAATAATTAATGAACCATTTAATCTGCACTCAGAGGTAACAGAAAAGCTGAGATATATACTAACGTTTAAAAAGAGCTTTTCTTAAAGTTATTTTCAAAATAAAAATATTATTTTTGTACCTTCATTTTTTTCATTTATAAATAAGTTCTTCCAAATTTTATACTACATATTTTAAATTAATTTTATGAAATCGTTGTGATTTAAACAGCAGGATTTAGATTTTAAGTGCCCTAGGATTATAAACTTTTAAAAGCCCTCTAGTGTCAAGCGCTCAAAGCTCAACTAATGTTCCACTACTTCTGCCTGCTTTGGTTTTGTATTTCCTGCAATTCTGCAGGATTCTGGTTTAATTTCCTGCTCTTCTAGTGTTCACTTCCACTACTTTGCGGATTAACTATTGATTTAAAGAATATCCAAAAGCGCCCTCTACAGTTAAGGTTCCGTTCTCTTTAAAATAGCATGAGATATGTTTAAATTTTATTTTACACAGAAATCTTTAAAACATTGTTCAGCGTAAGATAGGTATGTACTTGGACAGAAAAACGGTTTGTTTGTGAGAAATAAAATAATAAATGCATAATGTTTTTTTTATTCATCCTTACATCTACATATTTAAGTTTCGGGCGCGTTCGACAATAGCTAAAAAATAAATTTTGGTTAATTTAATCTGTTTGTCGATGACGATAAAAAAATCGTAATATTTTAGTAGCCATTCAAGATTTACCAAACAGTTTTTGAATAAAACTTTTACTGTTGCTATTTGCGTTAGATACCTATAAAATTTCCAAATGGGTTAATTACAATCTTTCTACTAAAACAATAACAAATAAAATCATTTTTTTTAGTTAATTTTTATTACATATTTTAGTAAAATAATTCACAAAATCATTTTAAGCTTGTACTTTTGATAATCAAACGCAGCCTTGAATCTCTACGAGCATAACATTTTTATGTACCTATACAGATAGTACCAACAGTCATTATTAATACCCATTTATGTTAGAACGTATCCACAAATTACCTCAATAATTACATTGTGGTATTTTTATAGAATAAATGTTATCTAATCTCAACTGTCTCCACTTTTAAAAACCATTTTTTATCTCATCTAACTGTAACAAAACTTAGAATTCCACGTAGTATTTCTGCCATGTCAGTGTGATGTAATTAATAAATTTTAGAAGTTAAACCATGTCGGTAAATAAAAATAGAATCATAAGAGTTACAGTGGTAGGTGATGGTGGAATTGGAAAAACATGCATGCTAATTTCTTATAAAGATGGAACTTTTAATAATGATGAATATACCCCAACTGTGTAAGTGATTTCATTTTTTTATTTATCAAGTAATATTTCAAGGTTATGCAATAACCAGCTTTTATGGATTTTTAATATCAATACAAAATTTAGGAATGCTTTTTTTTCTTTTCTTTTGTTTGTTTAAAAAGTTGTTTTACCCTCGAGTCTTACGTCAATCATATCTCCGTCTCGTGCCTCTTTTGCTCCTCTGGCTTTATCAATATTATTATTTCCATGTTTGCGAATATGTTTGCCTAATTTTGTTTATTTAAACTAAAGCAATTTTTGTTTTTTTAGATTTGATTCATATTCCATGACTGTACCAATAAACAAAGTAGATTATTCAGTTGTTTTGGTAGATACTGCAGGTCAAGAAGAATTTGAAAAATTAAGAAAACTAGGATATAAAAATGTAAGAACATTTGGTAAGTTCAACAAAGGTAAAAACCATTTTAGGGAATATTGTTCTCATGAGAACAGACTTTTTGACTATTCTGTAGAAAAAGAAGGAAATACATTGGCAGCTCATTTATCTAATCTATTTTTATTCTTGTCCTAATAATTTAATTCTTATACGAAAGTTTTTCAGTTAAAAATTAAAACAAATTAAAATTTAAAATGAATTTTTTAAAGAATGGATGTTATTTTATTGTTTTAGGTTGATTGTTTTATAGTTTGTTATTCCGTTGATTCGAGAGACTCATTTGAAAATGTGAAAAATTTGTGGATGCCAGAAATAAAGCATTATTGCCCTAAAGCTAAAATTATCCTCGCAGGTAAGTGTTTTCTTGTATTTTTTAGATTTTTATTGATGAATAAAATTACAATAATAATTGGCAACAATAAAATCCTATTGTTAAGAGTCAACAAGTAGAAATTAAAACCAATTGAGAAACAAGTAATAATTAATATTCCCAAGAACTGACTATTGATTCTTTTATTGCTAGTTTGACTATTATTTAATAATTTGAATGATAATAATTTTTATAAAACGAGAAGCACAAAATCATTGGAGAAAAGATTGGTTAATTTCATCGAATTTAAACAACTTCAAACGATACCCTTTTTTTTACACTAGGTTAAATAATACAGAGCTGTATTTAATATACACACTCGATTTATTTTTTGTAGCAACAAAATCAGATAGCACGTATGTGGAAGTTCATGAAGACGAAGGAAAAAGGATGGCTCAAAAAATTCAAGCAGATGGATTTGTTTTAAATTCAGCAAAGGAACATATAAACATAGATGAAACATTTAACAAAGCCTTTTTAGCAGTTGCAGGATTAAAACAAAAGAAGATTAACAATACCAACTTATGTCACATAATATAATAATCAATATAGAAAATATAATTTTTTTTGCATAACTAAGTATTAAATTTTTTTTAAATAATTCATTGTTTTTATAAATATATTTTTTACTCGAAAAAAATTAATAATCGAAATCTTCGATCTATTCTTTAAAGACAGTCTTTGAATTAAATGTGTTTATTCACGTCCTTTATTTTGAAATATTTATATAACTTTTTTAATATATTTTCCCGCGTTAATCGGAGCAAAGACAAATAGACAATTTGTAATAAAACTCATGTTTAAGAAAGTTTCTTTTAAGTTATTTTTAGTAGATCTTAAAGTTTCCTAGCAATTTGCTTTAAAGTTTAAACATTCTCACTGAATTTTTAACCGTTTAATCCTGTGGAAAAGTTTCATTAAAACTCTTTTGCTTCACAAAATGATTACGTAACATTTCCTATTACGGAACTAGACTGAAACATTTAAATTAAAGAATTAAAAGTTGTTCAGATTGAAATATTTGTTCACTGTAAATCGTTCAGTTGATTTATCAGGACAAGATAGCGTAAAAGCTTCAGAAGTGAACAGCAAAACATTTTTTTTGTTTTTATTTAAAGATACATTTGCTATAAAAATGGAATTATTCTTGCATGATATGATTTGCATTATGCATCTGAATAAGTAACTGCAAAACGCTTGTGGGATTACTTTCTGCAAAATGCTTTTATAAATATACTTACCTATTTTATTAGTGTGATTTAAGCATTGCTTCGTGGAAAAAACGTTTAACAAATTAAAAAAGTTTTTTAGAAAAAAAAATATCAGAACTTTTGTAACAGAAATACCCATTTCTTTGTCTAGAAATACCAATCCGTTTAGCAATTTTGTTCATTTTAAATTATTTTTACAAGCGTTTAATTAAATTACAGTAAATAGATGTAAATGAAGCACAATCTAACAACTTATATAAAAAAAAAGTGTCAGGTGTGAGCTATATTTGAATTATTTGATTTTTTCAGCGCTAATGGCCTTGGGCAGTTTCAAAACCCAAGAACCATTCAAAATCTGCCAGCTGCCACATTTCTCGTTTATTTCATTACAATTTCGAATATTCAGCCCATTACACTCTTTCATAAATATCTTCAGAAATATCCATATCCAATCGTTTCCTTTTTCGGTGAGAAAAAAGAATAATTGGTTTTAGCATTTTTTCAATAAAATGTAATCCGGATTTTGTAAATTTCGCATGCTCCAAAGTATAGAATTTTTAAAAATAAATGTAGTCAAATTAGGGCTATTTATTTTGTGTGGTTTGCGAAAGAAATCTATTAGCATTTATTTCATACTATTCATGTCATGTAGGAAGTTCATAAAAACGATTTTCTGTTCTAAATAAAAGGTTTATAACCAAAGTCCCTCAAACGTTAAATGGTAAATTAAATTCATTCAGTCATTGTGAATTTGGTTGAACCGTATTCTGTGGGCAATAATCAAAAATATAAGACCTTTTCTCAAAGCCAGAAGAGTCATAAAATCCCATATCTGCACGACATCTCCGAATTTAGGTTAAAGTATGAGTTATTTATGAGACAAAGCGTACGAGGTACAATTGCTTTGGATCCACGGTAAATTATAAATCATTTAGTATGTTCTTCGTATTAGTTTGTCACTGGGGCTTTTACCCCTTTATTTCATGTGGAGTCAAGTATAACGTCATGTTTAAAATCTTGATTTATATTTACTGACTTATCCACTAAAAAAATATTAAAAATATAAAACCAAACTTAAACAAGAACGATTTTCTGTTTTATTTTTATAAGCTCTAAGGATTTACAATTAAAAAACGCATCTACCTCTAAAAATGTCATCAATACGATTAAGGCAAAAAACGGGTTAGAATTTAACTCTTGAAAAATACCATCAATGTCCAATACGTATAAAATTTGTCCATTTTAGTTTATAATCGAAAAAACTATCCCTCTTACACCTCTAGAAAATTTATCACCGCATCAGCAAACTTTTCAAATAAAGTTACAATGTTTGCCCTAGTAAAAAACTAGAGTGGGGGGGGAGTTAGATCTGTGAGTGGGTTACAGCAATAAACCGGTTAGATTTTTTTATAAAATGCCGACATTTAATGGGATACTCCTCGCAGTAATACGACAATAACTAATAAAATTAAAAAAAAACAATTTTTTAATATTATTTAAAAAAATCTGCGAAGAGGCCAAACTATTAACTCTCTCATAACAAAAAATGAATTTTATTAGCGAAGAGCATAAATAAGTATCAATTCTGACACTCTCTGACTCTCTGACGTTTAGGATTTAATTAGCCTTTAGAAAGATGCATTTGTTTTGATTTTTTTTGCAAAGCCACCTTGACCGAGCCCAGACTTACGTGACTTAGAACTTTTATATCACTAAAAATCTTTCATTTTGCCTTTTTTGTTTAAAAAACTTGACAAAAAAAAAACAAAAAATACTTTTTAATACAAAATTTAATTTTCTTTTATTTTTATAACTTCATTATTTTTTGTAAATTGAGAAATAACGAAGATATGGCTTTTTTTTAATTGGGGGGCTTATGTGGGGCCGGACAAAAAAACTTTTAATTACTTTTTGTAAAGAATTGGAAGGGCTTTAAAATTACAAAAAAAAAATTTGTACATTTTATAATAACCGAAATATGAATTTTTTTCCAGTTAGGGGGCTCTGGAGCCCCCTTTGTCATTATCTGATTTTTCTCAAAAACAATCCCAACCAAGATTTTAATAGGAACGATTTTTCCTGAAAATTTGAACATGATTGGGGTCTTCGTTCTCAAGTTATCGTGTTTACAAAAAACGTGACAGAGTTCAGACGGACAGACAGACAGACAGACGGATTTTTTGAAAGTTGTTCAAAATTCGATGAAACGCACGAATGTGCAAGAATTTTTGCTCTAGGATGATTTTTGACGATTTTAGAATTTTCAAAACAATCACAATATACTCCTCGTTTTCGACTTTGTCTGCGAGGAGTATAATAAAGGGTAGCAGCCTTTATTTTTTGATGCGCCCCAAAATATAAAGTAGGTGTAAAACAAACATATTGTTGTTCAATTACAGTTTATGTTTACATCGTCTATAAACTTTGAAACCTCAGATTTCTTATGTTTAAATTAAAGGGATATAAGGATGTCCACATTTTCACAAACTACTCCCAAGCATTGAATGCCAACTCTTACGACTTATTACTCAATGTCTAAAGCTTATAATAAAGTTTAAATTCATAAAGATGTTTAATTAACGTCGAAAGCTCTTCCTGTTAATCCTAATAATATTAAATTTCCGGTAATTTCTAATTTGTTGTTTTAAAATGCCTTTATTGCCTTTCTATTAAACTTTTTGCAAAAAACTAAAAGTAGATTAGATTATTAGAAAAACTGTTGACGAAGAATTACAGATAAGATGGGAAATAGATTTGTGCACGGACATAATTTTAACCGCGGATGATGCAGCGGCTGAATTGTTACCCGCATGCACTTAATAAACCTAACCCAAATGATTGCACCCTAAAAAATTACACTGAATTCAACCATAACATTCAATTTATAAATTGGTGAAAAGAAAAAACACTTTTTATATCGCCATTAAACAAATAACTTGATTCCATTAAAAATAAATATTAATTTCTTCTTTAACAACTCTAACGTTAAAGAGTAATTTAAACCATCCAATTTGTTGGCTATAAAGTTTTAATATCAAAATCAAGTAACTTAAAATGTTACTTCTCGCTAACATAAAAAAGTGTGCAATTTCTTTGAAAGTTAAATGGAATTCTCGGTTGCTTCAATAATAGGGTCTATAACCATCGTCATGTGTAATGCAGCATTTCACAGAAAATTAGTGGATTCTGCAGAGCCAATTTAAAAAGAACAAGGTGGTTTTTGGTCGTAATCATTTTAAAGAAATTCAATAAGCTAGGTGTTGGAAACTAGGACGCCATCAGTGGTTATAGTTTGCAGTTAAGTTAAAAGAAATGGAAATCACGAAATCCTTCTTTTTAACTAACAACTCATTCTTTTCTCTAGAGTACCTTTCCGTATATTTAATGTGAAACTTGAATTTATTAATATTATAATACCTTTGTAAGATTGTAAGAAATGCTTTATGAGATTTGTGTTTAAAATTACGTCCTTGGAACTCGAGTTGGAATGAAATTAAATTATAAGGGGCAACTTTAAAGCCAGAAAAGATATAAAGAAGCAATAATAATTTATTTTTTCGTACACATACTCACTCGAGTACTTACTTTAACTTGAGGTATAAGATTTCATATCACGTGTTTATTTAAGCAATTGACAGAAGCTAGGTATATGCTCAAGTAGTAAACTGTTTGGTGACCGAGTAAGCCATGGTGCTAAAACTTCGATCTAACGAAGTCAGCAGAGCTTTCTAGGGAAAAGGATTCTTGTTTGGATTCTGCATCAAGGCGATATTGGACTCATTCGATTAACCTAAAATCTCGCCTGAGTTTAACTTATATCAAATATTTATTGCATTAAAAGGTACCTACTAATGGTTTCATCAATTTACACCTCGCATTTATTTTTTATATCGACATGTTTTAACACTTTTAAACTTTTATTGGAATTACAAAGCTGCTGTCATTTCAGTTCCATTGAAAAGCAATCTAAAACTTTATTGCATTACCTATCTTTAAAACCTACTCACCTACTTTCCCTTGTACAGGATGGGTTCCAAGAAAATGTTTTACTAATTATTTTTCAGCAATAACAAAAGATGTTTGCCCGGCGCCTTCGCCTTTTTCAAATGTTTACGCTACTAGCGTAGAATCTATGTTTCGTAAGGAAAAAAGGTTTGTTTTTTATAGTTTGGTAATTATAAGATCATTAACAAAAAAACTATACTTGCTTAAACATTGAAGGGGGTAGTGTGTATCTCGGTTTGTATGCAATCGATCCATCTTAGAACTGGCAATTAAATTTCTGCCAAAACTGGGATACCCTATATTTTATAGCTTTATAGATTGCCCACGGGCGATTTTGTGTTTCGCTAATAATTGTATGAAGCACAAAGTTTTGTATCGCGTTAGTTGTTTGTACTAACTTCTAATACTACCTACTCCCAGCAAATTGGCTTTTCAACGCTTCCCAAGATTGTTCGTTTCAATCATTATTTTAAGTGCTTAGCGTAACATCGTTAGAAACTGCAAAACTAAGAGAAAACTAGGTTTTAAATTAAAATTGTTAAAATGCCATAAAGGAAGTTTTGGTAAAGTATTCCTTAGTGTCAAGAACAATTTAAAAGTTTTTTACTTTATTTTAATCTAGCGTATTTTAGAATGACATATTTTCAGGGTCGTGTTTAACAATATGATTGTAGAATTGGGTATTAACACTGACTTAAAAACAAGATAGGGTAGATCAGTGACTGGGCTAGATCATTTAAAAAGTTAGACTTTGCATATGGGTCTCCATTTTTTTAAATATTTATGTAATTGTTACAGATTCTATATGATACTCTTCGCAGTTGATGCTTAAAAAGGTGCATTTTTTATTTTATTAAATAAACGGAAAACTTATTATTTTTTTTGTAAACGGGTGGGGATAAAAAAAAATTACTAGATGCTTTTTTATAGGAAAAAATACAATCTTTAATTTATTAGGAATATATTTTTTGTAAAATTGATATTAACCGAAATATGATTTTTTTTTCAACTTTGGGGGTAGTTTCTACTCCCTATTTATTATTTTTCCAAATACAAAAGGGTTCTTCCTCCAAATGAGATTAATTTTTGCACCAAATCTCAAATCAATTGAATAAACCGTTCTTCAGTTATCGTGTTAACAAGTTTTGTTACAGACGGACGGACAGACAGACAAAAAAAAGGTATGAATCGAACGAATCTGCAAAGGATGGAAATTAACGATTTTAGAGAAGGTCCGACCAAATGCAATATACTCTTCTGCGAAGAGTATAATATTAAACCGCATTATTGAAATTTAATGACGATTAAACAACAAGTAACAGTCTAACCTACACAGACGGAATCTAGGAGAAATGTACTAGTTATGGCCACATAATGTTGTGGATTTCTATAACATCATTTAAGTCAGTGGATATTAAATAGAAATTCCTCATTAGGGATAGGAAATCCCTTGTAAATTCATCCCTGAAAACACTTCATATGTAATATTTTCTTGCCTTATCATATTTATTATTAAACTCAGGGAATTCTGATTTCTTGTAGCTCGGGCATCAATACAAAGTATACAAAGATAGTATCTTCATCTTACGCTCTTACCTTTTCAATGACCTTTCTATGAAAACTATCAATGCCTTATTGGTTTTGTTAACCCAACATAAAGTCCATTGACCTAAATCTCATATAAATACATAAAAACTTACCAGCAAAATGCACAGCTTCCACTTTAAACTTTTCCGCTCCTGGTATAACAAGTTGCGAACACGACAACTGTACACCATGGTTTAACACGTGCACTAACACCGAACAAACAATCACTATCCACCCCCAACCACCCTCCGGATAGTAATGCCGCCTTAAAGTTGTTGTCTTACGAGCGTCCAACGGTAATTCCGGCACTGATGTTTCTTGGGATTCCGCATCCTTTCTCTGATTAAGAAACCTCCTGTAACTAAAGAAATTAAATTTAAGATTGAGGGTTAGGAAGGTTTTGGTTTTGCAATAATCACAAAACAAGGTAAGTATAGGCCAAGATAGATAGATTTTTACCTTGCAACAAAAAACACAGCTGCCAAATTTTTTTTATGTGTGTTAGAAGTTAGAACATCCCTTCAGGAAGCTAAATCCACAAAATGCTCACTAAAAATAGTTTAGGTTTGGGATGCCCCCAAAAGCTCCCTTTAATTTGCAACATTAGATCACGACTGATATGCACCAAATTTTAATAGGTGCTAAATAAAATTTAAAAAAGGTTTATGCAAAAATTATTTGTCTAAAAACATTCCTTTGCCTTCTAAATGGCTCCCGAAGAGTAATATGGCATATTGGATTCACACTAAACTTGGTAAAATAAGGTTCTAAAAAATTTAAACTTAAATTTGTATACCTTTATAAGGACCTCCCTCCCAAATAGGATAAACGAATTTTTTCAGAAAAAAAGTATGAAGTATACGTTCTTTAGAGCCGTATTTTGCATCTGTTTACCAAGTTTGGTGTGAATCCAACATGATTAAATATTAGGTACTCTTCGGGGGAATTTTTTTTAGAAAAATAATTTTTTTCACGCTACGCCGTTAAGTGCATTTTGTGGATTTAGCTTCCTAAGAAGAGGTTTTAACACAAAAATCTGGCAGTTGTGTATTTTTTGTAAGAATTGCCATTTTTTTTACCAATTATCTTGTCCTATATGTTTATTAATTATGAGATGAATACCTATTAACCCAACCAAATAAAGGATCAACCTCGGAATTGTAGACGGGTCGCTGAATCTTGCATACACCTTCGTTTTGAAATTATAAAAGTTGCCTTAAAAATCGACATCGAACTGCTGTGAGCTTAAAAAGTTATTTGGGGTCAAATGTCACAAAAAACCGTTTTTGCTCGATATTTTTGCATTACCTCAAAAAAGCGTGCGAAGCTACAAAAAAAAAGTTATGAACCAAAAACGGTTATTCGTGACCTTTTTAAGCTCATAGCAGATCAATGTCGATTTTTGAGATAACTTTTATAATGACAAAACGAAGGTGTATGCAAAAATTCAGCGATCTGTCTAAAATTCCGAGGTTGACCCTTTCTATCACTTAATTTCACTGGGTAGCAGTAACAACAAATAGTGGGTAGAACTTTCATATCGAGTAAGCAAATAAAAACGGCCCATAAGTAGGCCATGGGGATTGTCAAAATATTGTTAATTGACAGATTTTACATTGTTCATAGCCTACTTAGGGACCGTTTTTATTTGCTCACCCGATACAAATATTTTAAAGGTAGTAAATACCATACCTGTGAACTGGACACTTATTTGTCAGCCGTGCAGTTTCCGTATAAATATAATCCCAGTTGTCAACTTTGATGCTAGGCCTTCTTCCTATTTGGTCATTCTCATTTACATGCTCGTCTATCTTTGTAAGAGCCAACACATGAAACTTTTCAACTTTTCCCACTGCATTGTCCTCTTTTGATTCGCTATTTAGTTCTGAAAATAAAATTGATATTTTTTAGATTTGTCAAGTTTGAAAAGGATGCGTAAAAGAGATATTTTGACAAAAAGTTTTCTTGTTGGAATGTTTGATAAAAGGGAAAGTTTGGTCAAAAAGTTGTGCACACAGACCTACTTCTTTTTAAATTGAAAAGCTTCTAGGGGTGTTAATAATTTAATAAAAAAATTTAGAGTGGAGTGCTTGTAAACCTCAAAGTAAAAGGAACAGAGATAAGTAGGCATATGGCGAGCAAAGTGGTCTTGAAAAAAATGCTAATTAAATTATCTTTTCAATTGTCTTTTAGATGATTTATCATTTACTGAACACAAAGTTCAAAGAAAAAACTACATAAAGATAAAATAAAAATGCCCCTAACAAACCAAATAATGGAGGTATGGGACTAAATAATGGACATGAATAAGCAATGGCCGTGCAAATTTAATGGTTTAAAAAAGGTCAGTAGAAACATTCTGTGTCGCCCGTAATAAAATAATTTAAATCTCTTCACGATTAATAAAACAACCCAAAGATTAAGGGATAAATGAAATTAACTAGGGGAATTCGAAATTAATTGAAAAGGGTTACAACATTCGGACAGTTTTGTTTAAATGTACATTTAGAAATCCAAACCAACAAAAATAGATTATGTTACGAATTCGACAATCGACATGACTCTTTGATAATATGTTGTATATATTATCAAAGACATGACTATATTTAAATTTGTAATTATCTTAATTAGCTACACTTTATTTTTCCAAGTAAAATTTCAATAATTTATTAAATTATAGGTAGTATTGATTATAGCAAAAGATAATAAAATCAACAAGATCAAAAAAAAAGGCCGATTAATACAACGTAACTTTTACTTTACTTCGGCGTAACTTCACTTCCGCTTAACTTTACAAATTTGCTTAATTTACAGATTGCAAAATTACGTGAAATTGGGATCAGTTAAGCGCATGTGTCTGAACTCGCGACTTCTGACAATTTACACCTGGACGGTAATTACGGAATATCGCTTCGTACAACACCTACATACAACCAGGTATCGTACGAAACGATATTCCGTAATCACTACCTTTGACAATAAGGGTGAATATCTCATTTTTGTAAATTTTGCGCATGATAACCAAGCTCGGGTCTCGAGTTAGTACGACTTTATACGACTTAAAGCTAAATGAATCAGCAAAGTAGCGCTAAAGTGAAGTATAAATTTGCCAATACATTCCCATGTATTTTATTTAATTTTCGGTTAAGTTACGCCGAAGTAAAGCGGAAGTAAAGTGAAAGTTACGTTGTATAAATCGGCCTTTTACAAAAATTAATTAAACGGTAAAACACAATACAGAATTCAAGAAATGCGTGAAACATTTTGGCAAATTTATGCGTATATCATGCGTGAAAAATGCTTCGCATCCGCTTCCGAAATATAATTTAAGACCGTAAATATTAAAGTAATAATTAATCGGTATTTAGACAATAAATTATAACAAAATCTCATATTCTACTTGTGGATTATCTGCAGTTTATAACCATTGCAAACGCATAACGCATAATTTGAATATCTACAGAATGATAAGACATTTAAACTAATAGGGTTATTGATATCATAACTATTGATGAAAATTTACATCTAAGAAATTGGTAGAAGAAACGGATAGAAAAATTGTTACAAACTTGTTTACCTAAATTAATCTTCTTTTTTACCTGGATGTCACGTAATTATTATACTCTTCGCAAGAGTATATTGCAATCGATCAGAAAATCCTAAAATCGTCAATTTTCGTCGTAGAGCAAAAATTTTTGCAGATTCGTGCGTTTCATGACTTTTTAAGATTTTCATTTTTTGTCCGTCCGTCGGTAGTCGGTCGGTCTGTGGGATGTCACGTTTCTTGTAAACACGCTATCTTAAGAACCAAACTTCCAATCCTATTCAAATTTTAAGGAAAAATCGATCCCCATAAGAGGAAGAACCCTATTGTTTTTTAAAAGAATCCGAGTACTATAAAGCCCCCTTTTCAGCTCCCCAAGTGAAAAAAAAATCGTAACTTAATTATTATTAAATTTACAAAAAAAATTATTCGACATAAAACATAGTAAATTTAATTCCCTACAAAAAAGTATTCGTTAGTTTTTTTGTCAGACCCCCCCGTTACCCCCCACCACAAAAAAACCGCCTATCTCCGTTATTATTCAATCTACAAAAAAAATATTCCATACAAAATTAATCAAAAATTTAATTTTCTATTTAAAATATTGGTTTATTTTTTGTAAAGTTAACCAGTAAGGTATAAAAAAACAAAAAATAAACGATTTCAGTATCAAAAAACTTCTAAGTCCGAATTGCGTCATGAGTCGGTCAAGAAGGCCATGCCAAAAACATTTAGACCAACAAAACAAAAGCAGCTCTCAGAACCTCACACATGTTAAACGTCAGAACTGACGTTTATCCTCTTCGTTAATGAAATTCTTCGTGTTTTCTGTTAATAGTTTGCACTCTTTGCAGATTTTTTTTTTTAAATACAATTAGTTTTATTAAACAAAAATAATTATCCTACAATAATTTTCTTGCGAAGAGTATTCTATAGAAGGTGTAGCAATTATATAAAATATTGATTTAGCTTTGACTAAAAAAATATAAAATTACATTTCAACCGAATCCGAATTCTACTCAAGCTTCTCATTTGCGAAGAGTAATTTCTACGCGTTTCGACTTCTACCCATTCTAGTTTTGATAATTTGTTTTAGGCAATCAAATTGATATTCGGCGTCGGAAATGTTGGTAAAATTTAAATTTACACAAGAAGGATAAGCGGAAATTAAAGCGTTAATATTACCATTTATTAAACTTCATCATTTCTATTTATTTTTCTTATAATGTTAGGCTTGGCGCCGCCGTTGAGCGGGTGCGTTAAAAGAGCAAAACAACACGCAGCCATAACTTCTTGTTAAGATCATTTTAAGTGTCCTAATTATGCATTTTAATTCAATAAAAAACATCCGAAACTCGAAAGCTCACTAAATATTTAAACTTTAGTTCAAGATACAAATTGCCCTGCGTTATACAGTGAGAGGAAAAAGTCCCACCCCTGGCCTTAACTTTTAAACGGTTCGAGATATTGATTTCCAAAAAATTTTAGGTAAATTTACGCAAAAAAACTATCCTTTGACAAATTTGGATTATTTAAAAATAATAACCCCCAGGTGGGGGTACTATGAACTTGTTTTTTTTTAATGTAAAGAGGGGTCAAGTGACCCCTTATTTGAAAGGTATTTTAATTTCTAACACAATGGTGTTTACCAATTTTTTATTTATTAGTTTTTTTGCTAGGAGCTTCTCAATAAAAAAACAGTAAAAAAATAAAACTATTTGAAATTAGGTAAGGGTGCATGTTTTTCTTTAATTAAAAAAAATATGTTATATTTATTTGTTAAAATGTGTTAAACCCGGTAGTCCCAGCATTAAATACAAAAAACAAAACCTTATGCTTGTAAATAATATTTTTTTAATTAATTATATTTTTTAACCCTATTTTAGTTACTATTTTTTAAAAAAAATAATTCTGGTAGGTCATTTAAAACATTTGTTATAAGACATGCTAACAAAAAAGAATTTATCATTATTTTTAAATAAAAAAAAAGATACACCCCTACTTACTTTGGAGTCGCTTAAGTGTTTTATTGTTGCATTTATTTATTACATAAAACAGGATTTTTGTGCTTTATTTTAAAAAACACAGTGCAAAAGAACTACTGAATTAATCTAAAATTTGTGAACGCCATTGTATTGGAAATAAAAATAGCTTTTAAATGAGGGGTCACATAACCCCTTTTTACATTTAAAAAAATTAAGTCCCCCTATGTGGGGGTTATTTAAAAAAAAAAGGGAGTTTCTTTTGTGCAAATTTTTCAAGAATTTTTTGTCCTGAACTGAATTGCATTACCAGTGTGTGGATCCAAGATCTAAAAGGCTAACATAGGGAAGTTTCATTGAAAACGTTATTATTATTATTATGATAACTTACATTGGGTAAAAAAAAGGATCTTGGCTTTTCTATTGTAAATAAAAAATCTCTCTTTTTCTTTATAATTTTTTTATCAAGTAAAAGTACACACGATTTCTTGGGCAAAATTGAACGGGCTTAGAAAAGTAAAATTAAACATGTTAATAAATTCAATTGCCTCCTTATTGCATTAAATTGCTACTACATATCTCAACAAAGATAAGAAAAGTAGTTTATAAATAACAAATTATGCTTTTCAATCTAGTTCAAGTTAAATATTCGGAGTGATAAACACATTTAAAACCTAGCACGTCAACATGCTCACAATTAATCTATTACCCGTGTACTTTTTGTTAGGCTCGCTAATTGCTGTTAAAACTACCGAATGTTTAAATGATGACTTGCCAACACTTTACGAATACTACACAACACCACAAATAAACTCTGGTCTATCCGATGAGCTTCCATACTTTACGTTGAATTCAAAGAACATCACAATTTACAGTGGAACTATACACTATTTTAGAGTACCAAGAGTGTACTGGAGGGATCGTTTACGAAAAATGAGAGCTGCAGGACTCAATGCTATAGAAACTTACATTCCATGGAACCTCCACGAGCCGGAACCAGGACAATTTGACTTTGGTAGCGGCGGAAGTGATATGGAAGACTTTTTACACCTGGAGGAGTTTTTGCAAATAGTTAAGGAAGAAGACTTATTTGCAATTATACGACCTGGACCGTTTATCTGCGCTGAGTGGGAATTTGGCGGGTTCCCAAGTTGGATATTAAGAGCTGCAGGAATCAAAGTTCGCACTTCGGACTTAATCTACATGGACTTAGTCACGCAGTATTTTAACAAGCTTCTACCTCTTTTGGTTGACCACCAGTTTACTAAAGGTGGCCCAATAATAATCTTCCAAGTTGAGAATGAGTACGGAAGCACTGAAAGAAAAGGATCCTTCACACCAGATAAAAAATACCTCAAACAACTTAGGCAACTGTACATAAACAACGGCATAACTGAGCTCTTGGTAACGTCAGACAGCCCATCATCTCATGGAGATGCTGGGACACTTCCAGGATTATTTTTACAAACAGCGAATTTTGGTGGCGATCCCACCGCCGATTTTAAAGCGTTACAGAAGTTACAACCAAACAAACCCGTAATGGCAATGGAGTTTTGGACCGGTTGGTTCGATCACTGGGGTGAGACTCATCACGTCCGCAACAACACCGATTTTGAAAACGTAGTCAACAAAATCTTGACCTACCCTGCGTCCTTCAATATGTACATGTTTATGGGAGGCACCAGCTTTGGATTTATGAATGGAGCAAACACCAAAAACGATAAAAATGATAACAGTGGCTTACAACCGGACACTACCAGCTACGATTACGATGCACCACTGTCAGAAGCAGGCGATTACACCGAAAAGTACGTTATTGTGAAAAAACTCATAGAGAAGTACAATAAAATTCACACAAAGTTACCTCTTACTCCTTCTTTAGGTGCGCGCAAAACTTACGACCCAATTCTTTTAGAGGCGCAACAATCATTAAGTGCAATACTTGACAACAATGTCGAGTCAAGATATTTCTTTCACATGAAATCAGTGGAGCCAATGGAAACACTGGACATAAACAACAACTCTGGACAAAGTTATGGTTACATCTTGTACCGTAAGACTGGTATTGACATACCTGAAAATTCAACACTAACCATTTCTGGACATGTCTGCGACACAGTTACAGTACTGGTAAACGGAGTTCTTAGGTCCAAACCCTTAGCCAAAGAGTCAGATTTAAACAACTTTGGATTTTGGAGAAAAAAGGACTCCAGTCTGGTTTTAAAAGGACCAAGGAATAACGCCACACTAGATCTTCTGGTAGAAAACTTCGGACGCGTAAACTTTGGATATTTGGAGGTGTTTAGACAGTTTAAAGGACTTTGGCAAGGTGATGTACTCTTAAACAACGAGCCCATTAAAGATTGGACAGCGGTTCCTCTTGAGTTTAAGAAAAAATGGAACAACAACCTAAACTTGGGTTGGTCGTCAGTGACGCGTGTTCCTGGTCCAGCTCTGTACAAAGCGATTTTGGATATTGAAGGCTCACCTAAAGACACCTTTGTGAATATGCAGAAATGGACCAAAGGAATTGTCATAGTGAATGGATTTGTTTTGGGACGGTACTCAAGAATTGGACCGCAGCAAACTTTATATCTGCCAGCTCCTTTTTTGAAAACTGGAGTGAATACAATTATAGTTTTTGAACACTATGCTGCAGGTACTAGGATAGAGTTTTCAGAATATCAAATTTTTAAGACCCTAAAGAGGATAAAATAATGTAGGTAAATAATAACAAAACTAGCTAAATAAACAAATATTTATATTTTAAGATTTTTATTGTTTACCCGAGGTGTTTACCCAATTGATTAAAAAATAGCAAATTACTTATCCTAACCTAGGTTTTACCAAAAAATGTGTGTCATCGACATTTTGAATAGATAAGATAAATTGGTTCTGGCTTTAATTATTTGAAAAACAAAGCGAAGCTGATAGCAAATGCTTTAATTTATTTGCGTTGCTTTATCAAAGACACGAATTATTTAAATATAATGGTGAATATGAATAAACATTACATAGGGCGTTTAATCTTATTTTTTCAAAACAAACGATAACAATTAGTTTTAAACTGATCTCCCAAAGAGCTAACTAAGACATTTAAGAGCCCGATATCCCACCTTCTCTTATGCAAATTTGTGTACAACTTGGACCGCAGTTTTTAGAGTTATTATTAACGCAATGACTTTGAACTTTTGATAGTATTACCTTAACTTCTTTTAAAATACTTATTGTTTGGCACATTTTGATTTGGGTCCCTAGTTTAGCAAAAATAACAGTTTAAAGGTGAGTAAACCATGCCAAAAACAACAACTATTTTTTTTAAGAAATTGAGCGCTCAAAAACAAATTTTAAAAAACAATTAATATTACAAATTTATTAAGCTTTCCAATGACACCAAGTTTTTAAAAATCCGATAAGAATTAGCTAAGATATTTGAAGTCTAAATTACAAGAATATTTACAAAGGAAATCCAGCCTCTATCGTGCAATGGAAAAAGGATGTATCTGATTTTGACCTGTTTACTGATTTATACGTTTTTTGGACCATGCGAAAACGATCATCATACTTTAAACATTATTTTATTTATAAATATTTAGATATTAATACGTCTGAAGGTGGACCTGCAGTTCAATGTTAAGCATATTGAATAAAACCTTATTATTTCAAAATCCAATTTTTGCAGATACACTCTTTTTCCATTCCACGGTAGGCCCTCTCATGCTAGCGTTCCCCGCACCTATTCGCCTCTCACCATGGTAGTCGGAGGAGATATGAGGCTCTTAAGTCCTATGCTTAGTCCTTATACCATCTAAAAATGAGTTCTAAGTTCTGCATTAGTTGTTTGTGGAGAAATTGGGTAGTCGGGCTCTAAAAGAACTGTGATAAAAATTACCTTGCGCTTCATGATGGTCATAATCGAATTCTTGCTCCAGAATTGTTGAAACAGTGTCAGTGCGTAATGTTCTAAAGGAAGGTGCTGACATTTTCGTAAATATTTCCAAATGTTTTTGTGAGAGTAAAAGTACACTTCCATTATTCTTGGTTGTTTCGTTGTCAGATTCATCACCCTCCAGGGCATGAGGTTCATTTTTCGTATCTTCTGATATACTGTTATTATTGCTCTTTGTAAGTGTATAGACTCGCTCTTGCTCGACCATTAGCTCCGTATTTGTCCCAGTTTTAGATTTATCTAAAATTACAAAATAGGTGCATTACACATTTCAATAGGAAAAATGATTTTGTAGGAATAAGAGATAAAAACAAAAATTCTTTTTAAAATTTTACCAAAAATTCTTTATAATGCGCATGGATGCAGTTAAAAAATATATATTTCTTGCAAATCATTATTTCGTCTGAATACTTTTTTTTTAATACCAAAAGCATCTTTTTAAAAAATTAGAAATTTTTACTTTTTGAAAATAAAAATGCTTTCTGAAAAATTTTTTCTTTGAACTTTTACCAAAAAACCCGAGAAAAAAACCCTTTTTTTACAACTTTATAACAATATTTTTCACTTTTCAAAAACATTTATGGTTAAAACTTTTACTAATAAAAAACCCTTTTTTTACAAGTTTAAAATCATTAACTTACCAAAAACACTTATGCTTTTAAACATTTACTAAAAACATGTATAAAGTGCCTGATGAATTTAGAACCAAAATAATTTCTTTTCTTTTTTAACTTTTACCAAAAAAACCCTTTTTTTACAAGTTCAAAATTTTTGATTTTCCGAAAACATGTATGCTTTTAAACTTTTACTACTTACATTTTTTTGGGTGCCTTATCAATTTGTAACCAAAATAATTTTTTGCAAATCATTATTTTTCAAAATATTTTCCTTTGAACTTTCACCAAAAAACCCTTTTTTTACAAGTTTAAAATTTTTTACTTTCCGAAAACATGTATGCTTTTAAACTTTTACTACTTACATTTTAAGGGTGCCTAATGAATTTGTAAGCAAAATAATTTCTTGCAAATCAATATTTTTCACAATATTTTTTTTTTGAACTTTTACCAAAAAGCCCTTGTATACAAGTTCAAAATTTTTAACCTTCCGAAAACATGTATGCTTTTAAACTTTTACTAAATACATTTTTTAGGGTGCCTTATGAATTTGTAACCAAAATAATTTTTTGCAAATCATTATTTTTCAAAATATTTTCCTTTGAACTTTCACCAACAAACCCTTTTTTTACAAGTTCAAAATTTTTAACCTTCCGAAAACATGTATGCTTTTAAACTTTTACTAAATACATTTTTTTGGGTGCCTTATGAATTTGTAACCAAAATAATTTTTTGCAAATCATTATTTTTCAAAATATTTTCCTTTGAACTTTCATCAAAAAACCCTTTTTTTACAAGTTTAAAATTTTTTACTTTCCGAAAACATGTATGCTTTTAAAATTTTCCTAAATGCATTTTATAAGGTGACTAATGAATTTATACCCAAAATAATTTCTTGCAAATTATTATCTCTCAAAATATTTTTCTTTGAACTTTCACCAAAAAACCCTTTTTTTTACAAGTTCAATATTTATCACTTTGTGAAAACTATAATGTTTTTAAACATTTACTAATAACACTTTATAAGGTGCATAATAAATGGGCATATACGAGGTGGCCGCGCTATAAAGTTTAATGATTTGGTGGAGGTGGCCGCATTTTGCTGCATGGGTCATGGTGGAGCTGGCCGCGGTACCTTTTCTACCTGCTTCCATGTTTAGCAGGTAGAAAAGAAGAGTCTTGTGGAAAGATGAGTATGAACACTAAACGAATTTTATTTTTATAAAAAAACAACGATAACTATCATTATTTTATTGAAAAAATGATTTACATTGCAGTTTGGTGACAAGCACATTTGTTTAAATATTCTTTTTAGCAGCAAAACTTACCCTAACCTATCTAACCTAGTGTCCCCCAGTGGATGTGTCCACCAGTGCTTTTAAAAAAATCTGTCGGTAACAATATAGCTTAAAAACACATGCATTGAGTACTTTCAACGTTGCTGGCTTGTTTTAATGATAATAAAAGTCTGTATATTATCCAAAGAATTCTTTGTTTTATAATTTTCTAATATCATAACTCAATAAAACATCGGATACAGAAAAATAAATCCAGGTAAAAGGAAGTTAATTAGTCGCGGCCAGTACGACCAAACCAGAAATATCGCGCGGCCACTTCGACCATGCACCCTGCAATTAGGCGCGGCCAGCTAGTAGTCTTTTCAGGTAAATGCGGCCAGTTGGTATTCTCCCTAATAAATTTATAACCAAAATAATTATTGCAAATCAGTATTTTTCCAAATATGTTCCATTGAACTTTTACCAAAAAACCCGTTTTTTACAAGTTCAAAATTTAATACTTTCCGAAAACATTTATGGTTTTAAACTTTTACTAACAACATTTTATAAGATGCATAATGAATTTATAACCAAAATAATTTCTTGCAAATTGATATTTTTTTTTAAATATTTCCCTTTGAACTTAAACATGTATGCTTTTAAACTTTTACCATAGATAAAAAAGAGTACATTCTTTTATCTATGCTATTTTATAAGGTGCCTAATAAATTTGAAACCAAAATAATTTCTTGCAAAACATTGTTTCTCAAAATATTTTCTTTTGAACTTTTACCAAAAAAGCCTTTTTTTTACAAGTTTAATATTTTTTAGTTTCCGAAAACATTTATCCTTTTAAACTTTTACTAAAAACATTTTATAAGGCGCATAATGAATTTGTAACCAAAATAATTTTTTGCAAATAATTATTTTTCAAAATATTTTCCTTTGAACTTTCACCAAAAAACCCTTTTTTTACAAGTTGAAAATTTTTAACTTTCCGAAAACATGTATTGAGATAATAAGTCGCGCCATTTTTTTAAATATAAGAGGGAAATTTGACAATTCTACAAGAGAAATGTCATTTAAAATTCCTAGGTCTGTAGTTCGCGTAACGTAAACTTTCTTATTTACATATGCCAAACCTGATTTTTAGGTTAAAATTGCACGTTTGCGTAAACGACCTTTACTTACGTTACGAAATTGTGAATGGACTTTCCCTCATATGGAAACTTTCCCATTCTACTAATAGGTGGACATAGACATCCTTATTATCACAATACTTTTAAACTTTTACTAAATACATTTTCTAGGGTCCCTAATGAATCTGTAACCAAAATAATTTCTTAAAAATCATTATTTCCCAAAATATTTTCCTTTGAACTTTTCCCGAAAAACCCTATTTTTACAAGTTCAAAATTTTTAAATTTCCGAAAACATGTATGCTTTTAAGTTTTTACTAAATACATTTTTAAGGGTTCCTAATAAATTTGTAACCAAAATAATTTCTTGCAAATCATTATTTTTCAAAATATTTTCCTTTAAACTTTCACCAAAAAACCCTTTTTTTACAAGTTTAAAATTTTTAACTTTCCGAAAACATGTATGCTTTTAAAGTTTTCCTAAATGCATTTTATAAGGTGACTAATGAATTTAAATACCCAAAATAATTTCTTGCAAATCATTATCTCTCAAAATATTTTTCTTTGAACTTTCACCAAAAAACACTTTTTTTTTACAAGTTCAAAATTTATCACTTTCCGAAAACATTAATGGTTTTAAACTTTTACTAACAACATTTTATAAGATGCATAATGAATTTATAACCAAAATAATTTCTTGCAAATTATTATTTTTTTTTAAATATTTCCTTTTGAACTTTTACCAAAAAACCCTTTTTTTACAAGTTCAAAATTTTTAACTTTCCGAAAACATGTATGCTTTTAAACTTTTACCATAGATAAAAAATAGTACATTCTTTTATCTATGCTTTTACTAAATAAATTTTATAAGGTGCCTAATAAATTTGTACTAACCAAAATAATTTCTTGCAAATCATTGTTTGTCAAAATATTTTCTTTTGAACTGTAACGTGTAAATCGTCACACAGGTATTAAATTATTATAAAATAATTCATTTTATAATATTTGCAGTTTTTGCGTTATCAAAACTTATTTCTACTTTATCAAAACTTATGTTTACTTCTTTTCATAGTAGCATTGCTCTCTGTTTTGAATCGTATTAATTAGGTCAATTAATACTAGATGGCCATAACTGTCCTAAAAATCTGTTTAATTCTGTCATTAAAAATCAATACTTTTTTCCAAAAGAAAATAATCTTTCTTTTCAAGCCATCTCTGAAAGGGGACACTTGTTAAGCAAGCTGTGTTAACCTTTTATTTCGTTTTTATTAATAATCATGGACAATTTGTAAATTAAAAGGTAAATATATTTTTAAAATTAAATTATTAAATTATCTAAAAGGTTTTTATCGACCGATGATTTAATTTTTAAACAGAAATAAACAGATGAACATTTTTTTAGGACGGTGGCCCTATTTTTCGTTTAACAACATGGCGTAGCCCTGTGGCGTCACACTAAAATGTAGTGAACGTATTTTTTAAACAAATGACTAATTAACATCAAAACTTCAATGAATATGGATTTCTTTATGTGAATATTGGATTTTAAAATGGATTTTCTACCTCTCAAGAACAAATCAGAGTGCAATGCTATTTTGGATTAAGGACGTCTCGTTTGTGACTATGGAGACTTTCTTCCTAGATTGCGGCTAACAGAATGCTGAATAAAGGTCAGAAATTTCCAATTTTTCTTTTTAAATATTAACATGGCAATATGAAACGTTCTACTGATTTATTATGTAATTTATTTTACATTACTGAGGTTATGTTAATATTTCGTCAGGTTAAATTCAATATTTTCTTATTTTTTTTAATTCCATTCATTATTCATTAATTTATCCTTTAGGAATAAGCCTCACGAACTCCTAAAGTTTTACTTGTTAGTTTTTTGAACTTTTTCACTTGAAAAACAATTCCAGATAGGTTTGCTTTACCTGTCAATATTTTTTATAACTTTTTTTATTCATTTAAATATAACCTTGTAATCTACGTACGTACGATGATAGGGTAACTTTATTTAGGTAATATAAGCTTAACGGCCAACTTAAATAAAACACGTTTTCAAATTAAGGCCTTAGAATCATATATATATTTTTTACTACAATCGTTTTACAATTTTAACAAGTGTAAAAATGTTAATGTTTCCATTTTAAACATTCTTCAATATATACAACGAATTTAAATGAAATCTTTATGCGTTTTCTTTTCCTGGTCTATGTCACAGGAAAGATCTATTTGCTATTTTATTCGACATAGTGGCGCTCAATTTAATTCTATTCACTTCAAATTTAAAAGTCATTTTGTTTACTTTTTGTATTGCCTATTTGTTTATAATTTAGCAAAATGAACTTTCAAGGTTTCGATTCTAAGAATTCACGACCTGCCTAACGTTTTTAAAAATACTGAGCACGGGTTATCACTGTTTTTCTATAAAAGGTGCTTTTATGGTTACACAGAAAAGTGGCTCCCAACGTTTAGGGCCGAAACCTGGAAAGTTCTTTTGTCATTTTTGCTTAAATTATATTATTATGTTTCTTATTGCCACCAATACAATTTTTTATTTTTGATACATAACCACATTTTATTGCACTCATTTTTAATGCATTTTTTTGCTTGCTTTCTATTTGAAATGTATTAATAATGTTAAGAACTGCAAATATATACAGGGTGTGTCAAAAATCAGTTAAATATAAAAAGGGTCACCAACCATATTTTAAATTGTCTAGATATTTTTATAAATATTTTTTTCTTCTTTTAAAGTGCGATTAATTAGTTTAGCAATAATTATCCAAATAATTATTCAATATAAATATTTTTTTTCTCTATTTTGCTGCGTACAGTATTGAACATTATTCTCTCGTCACTATTACCATTATTTGGGAAAAATAATTCTAATCATCATAATTTTTCTGAAACCTGATAGCCTACTATATTTTAAAATGAGTTTTGAAATAGAATTTGGACGTATAGACGTACGTTATCTGCTTTCAGAGGAATTAGATTATGAATTGCGTATTCGACGTTTAAAATGTCGCAACGATAGGTCAGCCAAGGTCAAAGTTTTAGCCAGAGCTTTAGATAAAAACGATCAAGCTGCATATTTAGAGGATCCCGAATATGATTATGAGGTAGATAAAGCTAAAATAAAAGCAACTATAGAACAAGCAACAAATTTAATTGTGGAGTTAGATCCTGATGTCATAGTAAAATCTGAAATAATTAGAATAAGAACTCGTTTAGCGCACGTTAGCCAGCGGATAGAACGAATGCCACTTGTAGAGGCTAGACGTGATGAAGTTGAAATTTTTTCTTCAGAGGCCAAAGCACTTATTCTAGAATTAGAGGCGTTATTGATTGAAAAAGTTGAAAAATCTCAGGGTGTTCTCGAAAATACGGTAGCACGTCCACGTAGGTCAAGTGTGCCGCCCGCACCTGAAAGTAACTCCAACTTAAATGCCACCATTCTTTCACAAATAAACTCTAGACCATATTCAAAAACAATTTCAATTTTCAAGTGGGACGTAAAATTCGATGGTAACTCCAAAAACTTAATTCCATTTTTAGAACGTGTTAATGAACTAATGATTTCACGTAAGGCTTCAGAAGAAGATGTTTTTAATGCGGCCAGTGATTTATTTGTAGAACCTGCACTCAGTTGGTATAGGTCCATCAAAAATACGGTTTTTAATTGGGAACATTTGGTAGATTTGTTAAAAACAGTTTTCTTGCCTTCCGATTATAATGATATTGTTTGGGAAGATATTAAAAATCGTGTACAAAAAAAAGATGAACCGGTAGCAATTTTTCTCGCCAATATGAATAATCTTTTTTCTACACTTACAAAAAAGGCTTGTGAGGTTACTAAGTTAAAATATATCCGCAGAAATTTACATCCACATTATTCTTCCGCTATTCAAGTATTAGAAATATATTCCCAAGAAGAATTACTTAGGCTTTGTAGAAAGATTGATGAAACTACGAGCATAAAACGTAGACAAACAAGTAGTAAAGTTTGCATGTGTAGCTCGGGAGGAATCCCCGAGGTTAATGAGTTACAAAATCAAGATGCAAATAATTATCAATCTTCTTACAAACCAAATTTTAAAAAACAATCTCCTAATAACTTTGCCAATAAAAATAGGAAAAAGCCTCCTTCAGATTCTAAGTCTGGACCGTCGACTTCTGACAGCTCCACTCCTAATACTTCTAACCCAAAACCTAGAGAATTTAAATGTTTTAATTGTTCAGGGTTAAATCATACTTTTTGGAATTGTTTAGCTAAACGCACTTTGTTTTGTCATAAATGCGGTTTTAAAGATGTTAAGACTGAGGATTGTACCGCACATTCAAAAAACTAAGCCCAGGGAGACGTAAGAATGGTCATACGTTTTCCTACTTCAGTAAAAATAAGACCATTAATAATCAAAGTTCCGTAAATAAGTTTTATAATCGTAAGCGTTTTAGTAAAAATTTTAAAAACTTTTCTAATGAACAAGTTTTCAATAACATTTGCACAGCTGAAATTTTTTCTAAAGTTTTAAACGATAACCGTCCTTATATTTCAATTCATATTTGTAATCATAAAGTCAAGGCATTGTTAGACACAGGTGCTAATAGGACGATTGTTGGAAATCTTGGTATTCCGTTATTAGATACTTTACAGTTAAAAACTTTTCCGTCAAGATTTTCAGAAATTAAAACTGCAGACAATAAAAATCAACCTGTACTTGGTGAAGTTAAACTTCCTGTTAATGCAAATGGTCAAGTAAAATTAATAAATGCTTTAATTGTACCCTCAATACGGAATTCTTTTATTCTTGGAGCGGACTTTTGTAACTTGTTTTCTTTAACTTTAAATTTCGAAACGAATTCTTGGCTTAGTAATGAAAGTGATGTACAATTTGCAAGGTTATCTTCTTTAGAAACATCGGAAAGTAATACTGATACTGGATTAGTAGACTTAAATTTTGAACAAAAAATCATTGCTGAAAATATTAGATCTCTTTATCTACAAATAAGTGATGATACAAAATTGGGACGAACAAATTTATTAGAGTATCATATCGATACTGGTAATGCCAAACCATTCAAAATGCGTCAATACCAAATGTCACCCTATATGCTTAATATTTTAAAAAATGAATTAGACACTATGCTTAAATTAGGTGTAGTCGAACCATCAAAAAGTGATTGGAATTCTCCCGTACTTTTGGTTAAGAAAAGCGATGGCTCGCATAGGTTTTGTTTTGATGGGCGTAGGTTAAATTCAATAACTAAAAAGGACTCTTACCCTTTGCCAGTAGTCGATAGAATACTAAGTATGTTGAATAACACTAAGTTTATTTCTTCAATTGATTTAAAAAGCGCGTTTTGGCAGATTCCTTTAGATCCGACTTCAAAAGAAAAAACAGCTTTTTCAATACCAGGCGTAGGTTTATTTCATTTTTGTGTGTTACCTTTTGGATTATCTAATGCTGCTCAAGGTCAACAAAGGTTAATGAGTAAAATTTTTGGTCCAGAATTTGAACCCTCCATATTTGTATATTTAGATGATCTAATAATTACCAGTTCAACTTTTGAAGAACATGTTAAATTGTTAAACACAGTTTTCGAACGTTTAAAACAAGCACGTCTAACAGTAAATTTTAAAAAATGTCAATTCTTTAGAAAGTCTTTAAAATATCTCGGTTTTGTCGTTGATAGTTTGGGTCTAAGAACTGATTTTAATAAGGTCGAAGCAATGGTTAAGTATCCCAAACCGACTACAACAACTGAAATTAAAAGATTTCTAGGTATGTGCGGATGGTATAGACGTTTCGTACCACATTTTTCTTCAATTGTTGCACCAATAAATTCACTGTTAAAAGGAAAGGGTAAAAAGCAAAAAGTAGACTGGAATCCTGAAGCAGACAGAGCCTTTGATTTAATTAAGGAAAAATTAGTCTCAGCACCAGTATTAACAGCACCTCAATTTGACTTACCGTTTACAATTCAAACTGATGCATCAAATTTAGGAATAGGGGGAGTGTTAACACAGGTAATAGAAGGGTCTGAAAGGGTCATAGCTTATGCAAGTAGAACTTTAACAGCACCGGAAAGAAATTACAGCGTAGGTGAAAAGGAAATGCTTGCAGTACTATTTGCAGTTGAGAAATTTAGACTTTATGTTGACGGCATTAAATTTAGTATCATTACAGACCATAGCGCATTAAAATTTATTTCTAAATTACCGGCTCCAACAGGACGTTTAGCGCGTTGGATGCTTAAGCTACAATCCTATGATTGTGAAATTTTGTATCGAAAAGGTAAGCTAAATGTTGTTCCTGACGCGTTGTCGCGAGCTTTTCCATCTGAAAATGATAAGGAAGAAATAAATAGTGATGTAGGTAGTGAAAAAAGTCTTCAACTAAATTTTCTCGAAGTCCAAATTTCTGACTTAGACGATTGGTATAAAGATTTATGTTCTAAAGTACAAAGCCATCCAAATAAATTTCCTTTCTTTAAAGTTGAAAATAATCTTATATTTAAACATGTCATGTCTAAAAATCCTGTTAAAACAAATATTTCAGAATGGAAACTTTACGTTCCAAAATCATTGCGAAAATCTGTTTTACAAGAGTGTCACGACGACCCTGTGTCCGCACATTTTGGATATTTTAAAACACTCGGTAGACTTTCTGAACAATATTTTTGGCCGAAGATGCGCCGTGACATATTTAAGTATATTAAGTCCTGTAAAGTTTGTTCTTCGCAAAAAGCAGCAACAAATACGCGTTTTGGTTTGATGGGTAACGAAAAAAAGGTTCGGTATCCATGGCAGGTTATTTCAGCTGATATTATCGGTCCATTACCGAAAAGCAAACGCGGTATGATCTACATATTAGTTGTCTCAGATTGGTTTTCTAAATATACACTTGTTCACCCTTTAAAGAAAGTTGACGCTAAGAATGTAGCAGATTTTATCGAAAATAATGTTTTTCTTGTGTACGGAGTACCTCAATTTATAATTGTAGATAATGGCGTTCAATTTGCAGGATCTGTTTTCAAAAATTTAGCTTCTGAATATAAAATTCAGAAAATTTGGTTTAACGCGCGTTATCATCCTCAAACCAACCCTGTTGAACGACAGAATCGGACAATTATAACTGCTATCCGTAGCTACGTAAAAGATAATCACAGAGAATGGGACAGACATTTAAATAAAGTTGCTCAAGCAATGCGTACAGCTCCTAGTGAGGTGACTGGTTTTTCTCCGTCTTTTATTAATTTTGGACGTCATGTTCCATTATCCGGAGAATTCTATGGTAAATTAGATAGTACTTCTGATTTAGACCTTTTAGCTGCGAACAGAACTGATTATACAAAAGAATTGGAAAATTTACCTATTTTGTATAAACAAGTTCGTAGTAAATTGCATAATGCTTACATAAAAAATTCACGTACTTACAATTTACGTAGGCGTGAAATTTCTTACAATGTCGGTGACAAAGTTTGGAAAAAGAATATGGTTTTGTCAGATGCTGGTGTTTATTTTTCAAAAAAACTTGCACCTAAGTATGTACTTTGTACTGTTAAAAGCAGAGTTTCTAAAAATGTCTACGAATTAGCTTTTCAAAACGGTAAAGATATTGGTAGATGGCATGTTAAAGACCTTAAGCCTTATTTCGGATCCAACTCAGATATTTCTGTTGGATAGTTTAACATGTTTATTAAGCTTTAACAATCAACTAACTCAGTTTAGGTTGACGAGCCTTCCATAGTTTTTTTGTTAAACTTAAATATTTAAACAAATGTTTTTTTTTTTTTTCTCTAGTTTTAAATTCTTATTCATCTTGAATAAGTATAGATTATAGTATGATTTAAATAATTTTACAAAAGGTTTGTTAAATTTTTTTTTTATTAATACTTTTAAGAGGGTAGATTCACCGTTTATGCGAGTGATTGAATTATTTTTTTCTTTTATTAGTAGTGGTAATAGTGACGACAGACAGACAGCAAATTTAACGATATGTTATAAAAAGTGGACATACAATTTAATTTTTTTTTGAATTTATTTGTAATTATACTCATTAAATTCACGATCCACTAAGATTTTTCCTACATTATAATACTCTCTGTTAGTTTTATGACAAATTTAAGGTTCTAACAAGCTCCTGAAAAGGTAAGATGTTCACCTCTCGACGACTCAACTCTATATACTATTTTATAGACTAGAGTCAATTATTGATTATGACTTTCCCGATTTTGACTTTAACCAATTTTGATTCCTATTTAGGCGAGTGATACACGCAGGTATTAAAGATATAAAACACGAAAAACAGATAGGGTTGTAATGAGATGAAAAATTAATGCTAAACTAATCTAGTCGTTTACTATAATTATTTTTCACTTTTGGTTTATTATTTATCAGTGGTGTTAGAAGTGAGATGAAAAATAAAAATTATTTTCATTTTAATTTTTCTTTTAGGGGGAGGTAATGTGTAACGTGTAAATCGTCACACAGGTATTAAATTATTATAAAATAATTCATTTTATAATATTTGCAGTTTTTGCGTTATCAAAACTTATTTCTACTTTATCAAAACTTATGTTTACTTCTTTTCATAGTAGCATTGCTCTCTGTTTTGAATCGTATTAATTAGGTCAATTAATACTAGATGGCCATAACTGTCCTAAAAATCTGTTTAATTCTGTCATTAAAAATCAATACTTTTTTCCAAAAGAAAATAATCTTTCTTTTCAAGCCATCTCTGAAAGGGGACACTTGTTAAGCAAGCTGTGTTAACCTTTTATTTCGTTTTTATTAATAATCATGGACAATTTGTAAATTAAAAGGTAAATATATTTTTAAAATTAAATTATTAAATTATCTAAAAGGTTTTTATCGACCGATGATTTAATTTTTAAACAGAAATAAACAGATGAACATTTTTTTAGGACGGTGGCCCTATTTTTCGTTTAACAACATGGCGTAGCCCTGTGGCGTCACACTAAAATGTAGTGAACGTATTTTTTAAACAAATGACTAATTAACATCAAAACTTCAATGAATATGGATTTCTTTATGTGAATATTGGATTTTAAAATGGATTTTCTACCTCTCAAGAACAAATCAGAGTGCAATGCTATTTTGGATTAAGGACGTCTCGTTTGTGACTATGGAGACTTTCTTCCTAGATTGCGGCTAACAGAATGCTGAATAAAGGTCAGAAATTTCCAATTTTTCTTTTTAAATATTAACATGGCAATATGAAACGTTCTACTGATTTATTATGTAATTTATTTTACATTACTGAGGTTATGTTAATATTTCGTCAGGTTAAATTCAATATTTTCTTATTTTTTTTAATTCCATTCATTATTCATTAATTTATCCTTTAGGAATAAGCCTCACGAACTCCTAAAGTTTTACTTGTTAGTTTTTTGAACTTTTTCACTTGAAAAACAATTCCAGATAGGTTTGCTTTACCTGTCAATATTTTTTATAACTTTTTTTATTCATTTAAATATAACCTTGTAATCTACGTACGTACGATGATAGGGTAACTTTATTTAGGTAATATAAGCTTAACGGCCAACTTAAATAAAACACGTTTTCAAATTAAGGCCTTAGAATCATATATATATTTTTTACTACAATCGTTTTACAATTTTAACAAGTGTAAAAATGTTAATGTTTCCATTTTAAACATTCTTCAATATATACAACGAATTTAAATGAAATCTTTATGCGTTTTCTTTTCCTGGTCTATGTCACAGGAAAGATCTATTTGCTATTTTATTCGACATAGTGGCGCTCAATTTAATTCTATTCACTTCAAATTTAAAAGTCATTTTGTTTACTTTTTGTATTGCCTATTTGTTTATAATTTAGCAAAATGAACTTTCAAGGTTTCGATTCTAAGAATTCACGACCTGCCTAACGTTTTTAAAAATACTGAGCACGGGTTATCACTGTTTTTCTATAAAAGGTGCTTTTATGGTTACAGAACTTTTACCAAAAAAACCTTTTTTTTACAAGGTTAATATTTTTTAGTTTCCGAAAACATTTATCCTTTTAAACTTTTACGAAAAACATTTTATAAGGTGCATAATGAATTTGTTACCAAAATAATTTCTTGCAAATAATTATTTTTTAAAATATTTTCCTTTGAACTTTCACCAAAAAACCCTATTTGTACAAATTCAAAATTTTTAGCTTTCCAAAAACATATATGCTCTTAAACTTTTACCAAAAACATTTTATAAGGTGTCTAATGAATTTATAACCAAAATAATTTTTTGCAAATCATTATTTTTCAAAATATTTTCCTTTAAACTTATTCCAAAAAACCCTTTTTTTACAAGTTCAAAATTTTAAACTTTCCGAAAACTGTATGCTTTTAAACTTTTACTAAATACTTTTTATAAGGTGCCTAATGAATTTGGAACCAGAATAAGTTCCTGCAAATCATTATTTTTCAAAATATTTTCCTTTGAACTTTCACCAAAAAACCCTTTTTCTACAAGTTCAACATTTATAACTTTCCGAAAACATGTATGCTTTTAATCTTTTTCTAAATACATATTATAAGGTGCCAAATGAATTTATAACCAAAATAATCTCTTGCAAATTATTTTTCAAAATATTTTCCTTTGAACTTTCACAAAACAAACCCTTTTTTTACAAGTTTTAAAAAATGTCAAACTTTGACCAACCTTGTTCAATTATTTCGTGGGACATCTTAAGTGGGTCCAGATCCAAAAGAGAACCAAAGGGTTGTCCATGGGGGTTGACACGAAGTTGTACAACAGCCAAAGTGCTCACAGGCCAGGTTTTGCTGTGATTCAAATGGTCCATATTGCATCTGATAGTTGCTGTATTTCATGTCGTTATTAGCTACATCCACCAACATTTATCACTGGGTAGGTACTTCTTGTTTATGTGTCAATTCTAAGCACTAAATTGTATCTAGTAAACACCAACATATTGCTACAAGCTGCTGCACTTTAGGTCATTTTTCATTTTTACGTATGCGATTCTTTTTATTGGTTTTTTTGTTAGATAGCGGAAATGTCTTTGCCAACTAGAACACTATTAGTTTTATACATCACCATAATTTTAAACGTATCTTGGATCACTCTATTTAAGTTAAAAATGCTTCAAAGACGTTTTTCTGAAAAATAAAGAAGATATGATTAATGCTATTCCAAGTATGACATTAATCCTTAGAATGAGATGAGATACTTTGACTGTTTAGTTAAATTACCAAAAATTAAAAACAATTTTTTATATTTGCGTTTTATAATAAGCACATTATAAAACCCGAAATTTGCTTTCATAAAGTTGCTGAATTGTTTAATTATTAAACCCAAAATTTTGTTTTATTAGGTTGGTTTTCCAGATGCAAACAGTTAAATTCTTCCCTTGCAAGGTACTTTTTGTTTATAAATTTGACTGTTATAAACTATCGGGAGACCTAGTTTTTTTGTAAAGAAAATAACTAGAAGAATTGGAAAAACGATATTAACGGCCATTTTCTCAAAAACGACTATTAAGTGAGTAAAGTTTACAAATGCCATTATTCAATATGTCTGACTTAAATTTACTTTTTATTTCAAAATGTCAATGTTGCCAATCCAATAAAAATAAAATTTTAAGTTATGTTTTTAATTCAAATTAAAAATGCTTTTTAATAAATTACATAAAGCAAATATAAAATATAGTATAAAAAACTCGTTTTATAAGGCGTTTCTTAGCACTTGTCAATAATGTAAAAATTGTATAACCTTGAAAATCATAGATTTTTTGTTACACTTCTAAGACTTTCTGCGATTAAAAAAAGCGCACCCAATAAAACCCCGGTTCTGCTCATCTATGTATATTCGATCAATGGTAAAAGCTGCAACTTTTATGCAAAAAAATTAAATTTCCGTGGTTTTAAATATCCAATGGTAACAATTGAGCTGGACAATTTAAAACCACATTTTCGTCTAGAGCATCATAAATTATTGGTAAGCGAACACGACACCAAACGCAATAAAAATGAAAGACAAAAAATGATTGATGACCGTATTAGGTACCTGTATTGATTGATATATCAATATCTGGAATCAAACATGTTACCAAAATATAAAATTATCAAAGACCAATATTCGTTATTTACTAATACAAGTTTCACAAGTTTATAACCTCATGAATAAGCTAGTGAATAATCCAGTGACGGCTCTTTAAAAAGCAGCATGTTGGTTATACTGATCATTGAATAGAAGTTTGTGCAGCAGCAATATGAGAATGATATATGGATAAATGTACATATTATAGGTATCTGTTCCTTTTTGGTTCAAAAGTGAACTGAGTTGTGTGTAGCTTTGAGTAGGACGGGTAGGTACTTTGAAAACTATTTTGCAATGTAAACAAAAAGTTTAACATGAAAAACAAGAGTTTTTATAAGATTTATGTAGGAGTCTTATAAAAGCCGAATGTAGGTGTGGTTTATGCAGTTCTTCCCCTGTTTTGACAAAATATCATTGACACAGATTTTATTCAAAAACTATGGAGATGCTGCCATAGGCTCTACATAAGACGTAAAATCATATCTTTGGTATGTAAAAGCATAAAAATTTTAAAATTTTAATAAATTAAAGTACAATCTAGACACCTTAATAATAGTGGGTTCAGGAACTCTTACCTAAGAAAAAATATAACAAAGTACATATTTACGGCGTTTATTGGTTCATTTGAATTTGTTTAATTCAAGTAGATGCTTTTAATTTCGTATACTTGCTTTAAATGATTTTTCGGTAAAAAATATATGAACTTGACATAACTGGTTAAAATGATCTATAAATATTACGAAAATGTGGAGTAAAATTATACTTAAAAAAGCACCGTCCTCAGCACTACAAATAGCCTTCTTGACCTGCTAAATAAATTTTAGGTGGGTATTTTAAATATTCCTGAAAAAGATTAGGAATATTATCCCGGCGCATTCGCCATTTTGCAATTTCAGTAAAATTGCTAATATTGCATATTATTTTTTTGGAGATTTTTTTGCAATCCTGTTTGTAATACATACATACTTAATTAAAAAAAACTTTCAACTTTTAAATTTATCATGTTACGGTGTTCCTATTTTCAATTTATATTTATTAGCTTGTTTAAATATTAAATACCTACTATTAACTTAATTTGTTGACTTTTGCTTTTTTAAATGATTGAACCGATGTTTATATAATATTTGGAAAATCGACTCCATTATTTTTATTCAGTATTTTTACAGAATAAAGTTTCTCTAAATGAATACAAATGATATTGAAATTTTTATGAATACCTACATAATATTAAAGTTTACGTGCCTTACATACGTCATTCATTGAAATAAACTATTTTACTACTTTGAATATAAACCATTTTATTCTTAATATAAAAATAAACTTTTGTTTTCTTATGGCAGAGGATAAACGTAAAAAAAAGGCAATTGAATGAATCAGTAATTTATTGAAATATGACGAAAATTCTCCCCACCCCCTAAAAACAAGCTCTAAGTACGCCCAAGATTTAATTTTAATTAAATTAAAAAAAATCGTCGCACCTTGATAGAAAAATTTACCAGACAGAACTTATCTTATTAAGGTTGAACATATTTTCTAGGTTTCTTAAATTAATCATTCTTGACGTGTAGATTGTGAACATGCAATAAAACTGCCAAATAAATTGGTGGATTGCTCACTTTACAAAATAGAATCCAGTCTATTTGACATTTTACAAGAGCATTTGGAATTTTCATTGTGGAATTTTTAAACTTAGGTATTTAAATTATTTATGATATAAAATCTAACTATTCCAATTTAGGCCACCTTACCCTACATAAAATGGTGAATGCGCCGGGTTAGCATTTTTACTTCTACCATTTTTGTAATATTTAACAAAGAAAAGGTTACAATGTTTTCCACATTCATTTTACTTCAAATTTGTAAAAGCGTGCAGCATATTTGGGTAATTCAATTGGCGCAAAATAGTGCTTTCCGTGCCACAACAGATTCTGTTTAGAATGAATGGAAATTTTCAAATGGGAACAATTTTCCGGTCAACGTAATTAGCTGAAATAAAATTAAATTAAACCTAATTTATTTGTTGTTACTTATCTAATGATACTGTTTTAAAACTTTAATCAAATTAACCTCGGAAATTGTTTGCATGTGAAGAACTTAGTTTTGTAAAGAAAATTGGATCTTGTTTAGAGAAAGAATAATAGTACTTTACGGTTTTTAAAAAGGACTTTGTAAACTATCTTACTTTATTTGTGGTTGTATCTAAAATTATAAGAGTTTTTTTTAGGACGAATTACTTTTTATTTCATAAATATATTGGGTGAGCAAATAAAAACGGCCCATAAGTAGGCCGTGGGCATTGTCAAAATATTGTTGATTGGCAGATTTTACATTGTTCACAGCCTACTTATGGACCGTTTTTATTTGCTCACCCGATACGTCTGTTAAAATCAATGAATCGCGTTATTGTAAAATTTGATTTTTATAACACAAAAATGCATAAAATGCTAGAAAAATGCACGGTAATAAAAATCACATCTTGACGACCGACAGTAAAAATTTTATTGAAGCAAGAATTTACCTTTTGCAATTTTAAGAACTGACTGTTTTATTTTATTTAAACCATTGACATGTTTAAGCATTTTTTTTGTAAAAACGACCGCATTGTATAAAACATTATATGGTCAGTTTTCAATTGCTTCAAAAGCACATATGAATTTCGCTATTTTCTATTCCACTTCCACCATTTATATTGTCTAGATTGTACAAAATAATAAAAATTCCAAACACAATGCCAGCAACAAAGACTTGTTTGTTTGGGTCTTTTCAGCTACAAAATGGCAAAATAAAAACTCTTAACATTTTCAAGTGCTTTTTAAGTAATTACCTCATGCTAGTTCTTTTTAATTTAATATTTAATTTAGCGCTAGGCACGCACGTACCTGTATCCTCTTAAAGAATTTGTTTTCCCCGTTTTTTAAATTTCTCTGTCTTTCTTTCCATTTTTATTATGTTTTATATCAAAATAATTTCATTAAAAAACCCATTTAAAAATAAGTGGTTTTATATTGAAAACGTTAATATTGTTCTCGAGTGATCATTAATTAAAATATTTATTGGAAATCTTCCTACCATAAAGTTTACTTAGGAAGTTTGCTAAAACAATAAGGAAGCCTAATAAGCACAAGCAAGTCGCAAGAGTGCGTGATGATGGAAATTTACTTTTACTAAAAGGTTACAATAAAACCTAAAAAAAATACTGCTTAAATAAGGGTATCTTTACAGGGTGCTTTAAAATTAAAGCTTTGGGCTATTGATATGGGGTCTAAAAAGTAATTTTCGATTTTTTTATAATGCTCTAAATTTCAAAAGCATCAAAAAAAAATATGAAGACATAATTCGTATTTTACGAAATAAAATAAATTTGGGCAATTTTAAAAAGCTCTAGAATAAAAACAAAAGCACATAAAAAAGAACTAATCTCTAATTTGCTTATACTTAAGCATAGTTTTAGACAAGTTAATTTTTCTTTAAATTTTTCTTATTTTGTACTAAGGGGTAAAAGGGTCCAAAATAATATTCGTAGTTTTTTAATTCTCGGGACCACAAACATTTTTTACCACCAATAAATGACATCAATACTGATGCAAAACAGGCTGTTAAATCTAAATTGGACACCTAAATTGTTTAAAAGCCTTTATTTTTTTTTTTGATTTTTAAGTTTAATTTCAAACGCCGGATTTTTATCAAAGTGCTCTAATTTGTGAAATTTTTTTTAAAAAAAAGTTTAAATGCAGATTCGTATTTTATAACATAAAAGAAATTAATTTTAATTAAAGTAGGGGACAATCATATTCTTTTTTTGTTAAAGTTTTTAAAAATTTGTTTGCGCTATTTTTTGAAGCGTTTTTAATTTTTCATTACTTAATTAAACGAAAAGGTTTATTTTTAGCAGAAACATTTCTGTGTAAATAAAAAGCTAAAATTGACGAGTTATTTTTTTAATTAATTAATTACAAAGGAAAGTCTGATAAATTCCAAATGCAAATTTTATAAAAATATGAGAAAACATAATAGCAAACATTAAATAGCGAGATTTATCTACATTCATTTTTTATTAAAACTTTTATCATATTCCATAAAAAAAAGGTCATCAACAAACAACAAAAGAGAAAGTTGTGCCAATACAAGCCATGCATTTTTTACAAAACTTTAAAAAGAAAAGAAATATAAAACTAAAAGCTAATAAAAACATTACATCAGTTGTTCTTTATGTGCGCCTGTTGCGTAAGAAGTTTTAAAACTTGACAACACACTTCAGGACTCGTCTTCAGGAGCCGACCGAGAGGATAACTTTAAGGATAACTTTCTACTAGGAAATACCACGGGTGCAGCACGACTGAATGCCAAAGTGCAAACGCAAAAAGCACGTGGCAAAGACATCGACAGCGCAACACAAAAACGAAAACTCCACCCTGGCCCACGCAAGAACACAACATTTATCAATGAACTTAGGACTACCTACCCTAAAGTAATTTTAATTGCCTTTATTTTCATCAATTTTTAGTGTCTGGATTCTGGAAACTTAAATCGATTCTAATTACCCCTGTTTTATGGCACCTTTGTTCTCAGTGCTTTGGCTTTTTAAAGTTCTCTCAAGTAGTTAAGTAGGATTATAGGTTAATTACGGATTAAAAATAAAAGTCTATGAAGCGAAACCAAATATTATGAAGCTTTAAAAATGACTAGAGGAAAAAGAGCTTGCATCAAAAGCAAAACTTTTAACATGATTATAGTTTTAATTTTATTATTCTGCAGCAAGATAATTATTTATAATTATAAACAACCTAATTGCATAATTAAGGCAATTACCAAAAAAAAATTCCAGTGCAGAGCTGAAAGTTTCATAATGTAATATTTGGCGAATGCGCCGGGATACAAATATTAACAATAGGCTAATTTTTGCGTATCCTAACCATAGTTATATCAGACAAAGACAGATAAATACGTTTCTCTTACAACAAAGAAAGAAATCAAATAACTATGGTTTTATGGTTATTGACGCCGAAATATCCCTAATGATCCACGGCAAACAGTTTTTTTAAGATTTAGATTTCGCTGCCAATCTTGATTCCTGCACAAAAAACTTTTTATTACCTGAATTGTCTGTGAAAAATTACTTGCCAATTAATAACACACCTACAGAGGTATAAATTGCAATGTACATTTACAGTTTGCAAAAACTACTAGACAGAGTATTCTTTAAAGTATACTCAATGAAAACCCAACAGAAAAGATGTGTGGGTGTCAAGAGTTCAAATGAAAAAAAAAACCTTTTATAAAAACAAGTGCAGATAAGAGTTTGTCATCAATTTAAACATTAAATAAAAATCTTTTTGCAGGTAAATTAAGTTAAGGTGAATTCACATTAAACCGAAACATTAGACTGGAAGAAAATTGCAAAATATTTTATGATTATAATTATGATCTTTGAAAAAAGATGCTTGTTAATTTTGGGTTAGGAAAGAAAGTACAATATAAAGAACTTCTTTTAAGGCTAAAGATTTAAATTCACAGATCTTCTAATCCTTGAAACTCGTTTAAATCATCTTCGTTGAACTCTCGTCAATTCTATTGAATAATAGCACATCTACATGAGGGTCCCATCGTATATTAAAACTAAATGTAGTTTTGAAAACTAGAAAAATAGGGCTACAAACGTATTATGGTTTCATATAAATCGCATATTTCTTTGTGTCAAAAATCTGTCCTCAAAAATCATTATAATATTTTGTATTTTGAAGACAGATTTTCGACACAAATAAATATGCGATTTATATGAAATCATAATACGCTTGTAGCTCGACTTTTCTAGTTTTAAAAATTATATTTAGTTTTAACATACGATGGGGTCCCCATGTAGTTTTGCTATTTAATAGAATTGACGGGAGCTCAACGAAGATGATTTATACGAGATTCTAGGAGCACAGATTATAATATCTGTGAATTTACGAAGATTTTAATTTTTATATTCACTTTTATTGCTGACTAAGCGATACCGTTAGCAAGTAGCCAAACTAATTTCTGTGACGTTACAAAACCGAACCTTCTAGAAAATAAGGCCTCCAGGATTCAAAAAAATAAACATGAGAGTTCACCGGCCTAATAAAATGAAGTATGCCTTGCTACGAATCAATTTTTGTCTGCCAAAAAATAAGACATTTGTGAATTGTCAATACCGATTTTATTTTATTATAAATTTATTTTAGTTCTTTAAAAACGTTGATGACCTTTTTGCATTTAAATTCTAATCTTTTTGAAAATTTGCATTGCATTAAAAACTACGAGCATATTTTTAGGGGTGTGAGAAACTATTATGATTACAATACATTTGAATAAACGTAGCTTTATTTCAACTGTTTTCATGGATCACTGGCTTGTTGTGTTTATAAGTATTTATCTTTTGAGTCTGGAATCTAAACTGCATGAGAAAGGTATGCCTAAGGCTCTGCTTTTGGTTGAAAGTTCATTGATAGAAGCTTCCATTCAACAGCGTAGTGCGTGGGTAGGAGTTTCAAGTTTTTGTTTTGCTTTAGACGCAGACAGTTGGGATTGCATCCGGGTAAAAACGTCGCATGGGAGACTTTTTCTTAGTGTCATTTACAATTAAGCTTATGAACGGTATTATTTGTTAAAAAAATGACATAAAATCGAACTTATTTCGTTGTTGGGGCATGCCTAGGGATTTCTGAAAAGTTGTTAAAAAAATCCATCTGTTATATTCATTGAGGAAAATGCGAACAATTAGTTTCCCCTAAGACAATCGACATTCCATTAGTGACCCCTTTACCTTTGACCTTTCCTAATTCTACAGTAATCTACTAGTAATGTTTTGTAAAAGTTTTGAGGTGGGTAATTAATCAAAACGATTGAGTGGTTCATTCTCTCGAGGTTATCTACAACCTTTTTACAAATTTTCTTTTTATATAACGCACAATCGCAGAAATTTTTTGCTTTCTCATGACCTTCACCCCTACTTTACTTGAAACCATTGAAATAAAATATGTGCCTTCATATTGTGTAAAAATCGTGGGTGGAAAATGGAAAATTGAAGAGTATTATATTATAAATAAAAGCCTTGATAAAAGCTTTCATAACAATACTACAAGAGATAGCAACCAAAAACACATCGAACGTTGTCATGATTTTTTGTGCATTACATTAGATTTAATATTTCTTAACTTTTGTCCAATACACTGGCATGTAGCGACTTTTTTGAATCATCATAAATGAGATATTTTTTTTTGTAAAATAAATTAATATGTACGTGCAAATATAAGCATTAACACTGCCAGACATTTATGAAGTGAACATTTTTAATTTTGTGTAATGTGTAGACTTTTATGCGTAAAATACGAAATTTTTATTACAGGGTTTTTTGTCCTTGGAAAGCACACTTAAAAAACGATTAACCCATCATAAAGGGTTGGCAGGGTTATAGCTGGAAGGTGCAAAAATCAATTTTGTTGTACAAAGAAAACGATTCCACTTATGATGTTTTTACCTTTAAATAAACGCTACCTGTTTGGCCTGCCATTTTTTTGTATTAAGAAAAGTAATATTAAATATTATGTAATATCAAAAAATCATGACAACGTTATGTGGATTTTATGTTAATAGCTCCTATACTACTAATTCCTTAAAAACCCTGGCGTGTATTTGCAATTTTTGAATTTTAAAATTCTCGACGTACGTTAAAGTAATTTTGTTTTTTAAGCTTCTTTATTAATATAAATAAAAATAATGGACCCAACAAAAACTTTTTTGCAGATCATAAATGTTTTAATGATAAACGCCAAACGGTGAAGAACTTTTAAGAAATCAACCATATAAAAATTCGTTTTTTAAATCCACCAAATGAAACTAAGGTTTTTTTTGCATTTTGTGTCGCATGTATCGAAATATCCAATTCTCAAAACAGTATTAAATAATTCAATAGAAGTCTACCCATAGATTGATCTTTTCCCTTGGTGGCAAATAAATTACTGAAAACTACGACATTTCAAGGCTAAAATCCGTTAAACGGAAACTTTCTTTTTCCACTTTTACCTACCCCAGTGATATTGCCAATAGAATATTTTTTTTTGTTTTTGATTTTATCTGCAAAATATTGTGGTTATTTAAATTGAGAATTAAAATTTGGAACTTCCATAATTCAATGTCATTTTTTAAATCAATAAATCGTGGTACGGCATTTTTATTTGCGTAATTTATTAGGCTTCTGTTATTTTATGGAAGTTCACGTTTTATTTTGCAACCACATTGAATTAATTTATTTTTAATCCTATCTTGATCATATAAATCCAACATTTTGCTAGTAGAAAATCTATTTGAGCTTAAGCATAATTTTTACCATCCATTTTTTTTAAAGGCCAAGAAAACCAACAAAAAAAAATCTCTTAATAACGTTTTTATATTTGCGTTCTATAAAAAGCATATTATTAAACCCGCAATTTGTTTTTTTAAGGTTTCTATATTACTTCATTATTAAACCCAAAATTTTATTTTATTAGGTTGGTTTTCCAGTTGTAAAAAGATAAATTCTTCCCTTGCAAGGTACATTTTATTCACAAATTTTACTAGAATAAAATAAACTATCGAAGGACATACGTTTTTTCAAAAACGCCTATTCATTCAGTGAGTAAAGTTTACAAATGTCATTATTCAATATGATTGTCTCACCTAAATTTACTTATTACTTCAAAATGTCAATGTTACCAATTTAATAAAAATAAAATTTTAAGTTTAGTTAATTCAAATTAAAAATGCTTTTTAATAAATAAAAAGAAGCAAACATAAAAAATAGTATAAAATACTCATTTTATAAGGCGTTTTTTAGCACTTGTCCATTGGAAAATTCGCCGCTAAACGGTTTGTTTTTCAAACCTGGACGCATGCTAAAAAACGTTACTATAAAGCTCTATGTTTTAATATACTATTTTTAATCTACAGTGTGTTCAAAAATTGGCGCATAAATGCGATGTTGAAGCATATATTCTCGTCGTTTTCAATAGGTAAAAAGTCTATCGATAAATGTAGTAACTATAAAATGGGTTACACGTTAAAGGAATTGAAAATTTTTCATTGAACTCCTTTATGTAAAAATAAAATTGTAAGTCAGATTCCAACTCTAGATCGTGGCTTGTGTGATATATGGTCGTCCTGCTTGTTCAGGCTTTGTGTGAACTTCCTGCTAAGAACGCCGGTTATGCACCGCCGTTCTCTAAGACAGAGAGATATAGACTTCATATTATTCAGTGAGCTGCTTTTTCTTCGTGGCTTTTGCAGCTCATGTTTTCTAGAGTTTCCTGCACCAAGTTATTTAGACGTGGACTATTTAGTTGTACACGAAAAAGAAAAACTAACCCACTTTGTGTATAGTTTTCCCAACTTTGTGAAATTGGAATAGGAAGGTGTGTAATATATCTGGAAACTCTGTACTAAATTAAACAAATTATACTACTGAGACCAAATAGTATGTTTAGCAATAAGAGAAAAATCGTTTACGTTATCTGAAAAGCATTGATTATAAGTGGAAAAATTTTGCTTTGTAACTAAATGTATAAACTATAACGTTATAGTTTCTTAAAGATTAATTTATAGTTAAATTAAATTAACTTAACGCCTCTTTAAGCTTGAGTTAACTTAATACGGCCAAATTAATGTATTTAGAGATTGTCTACTTTCGCTTAATTAAAAGAATGAAAGCTATCTATCGGTAAATCTTATTGGTATTACTTACCGACATATGTGTCTATTCTTCGGTTTTCTTTGTAATTTTAAAAATTTGATCTATTAGCCGATAGATGCCTACTTTACCCTGAATTAGTTGAAATTTGCCGAAATTAAGAAATATAACCTACAGGGTGTTATTTTGTAGACTTTACTAGCATTTTGCTCAGCTATGTGCAATTCGATTGCCATGAAAATTTCTGGAGGGACCATTTAAAAACTGTGCTTGCGACTGGTAGATACAAAATTTTAATTGGTTTATTACTTTTGCAGAAAAGAACAGTCATTACCTTTTCCTTACAATTTTCTGGTAATATTTATTTTTTTTCGAAAAAGCTTTATTATTTTAAATTTAAATTAGTTTTTACATATTAATTAGGAATCTCCGTTGTTTTAAAATAAATTCATAAAGTTTCTTAAAATACCTGGCTAAAATGGTTCTTTTTTTATTTAGGCAGGCGTTGAATTTGTTTTGCTCTTATTACACTAATTTTTTTGACGTTATTTACAATAAGGGTATGGTCCGTAAGCCATTTTGGTAAACCAAAGTGACAGAAAACGACTTGTTACACAATTCGTTGTCATAGAAAATGATTGTTGCAACTGTCATTTTGGTTTACCAAAATGACTTACGGACTATACCCTAAATCACGATTGTCATAATTTGTCATCACAATGTGAACACAGAAAAGTTTTAAATCTGTAGCCCACTTACCTAAGATAAATAATAAAAAAAGACTAAATCAGCCGACTATGTTAGGAAAACTTATTAAATTAATTAAATCGATTATGAAGCAATGGTAAGGTTTATTAAAAATGTAAAAAAATGATTTGTACGCAAAATAATTCAGATTTTCCGAAAAAAAAATAATTATTAGCATAAAAATCGATAAGTACGATGGTTACTGTCATTTTCTGCAAAACCAATAGAGCAATTAAAATACTGTATTTACCTGTCGCAAGCACAGTTCTTAAATGGTCACTCCAGAAATTTTCATGGAAATCGAACTGCACATAGCTGAGCAAAACGCTAGTAAAGTCTACAAAATAACACCCTGTATAACTGAACGTAAAGTTAAGTTAATTGGTTCTATAAATGCGATTTCATCTTTCGTATAATTTATTTAATTTTGAGTTTATTCGCGATACGTTAATTCTAAGTGAAAATCAAGAGGTCTGAAATAAAATCAAAGAATCTAAGATTTACAACGATCTCAAGCGTAACTGTCAAGTTATAGAAGTTTGCCTTATTACATACGTACAATGGTAACTAGATCATAGGATCCCATTGCAACAAACCGTTTAAAAATATACATTAAAGTGATTTTAAAACTTTGATAAAACAGCCATACATCATTTTGATGTTCGTACATGTATGTAGGTAAACATAGTAGTTTTTGAAATGCAGGTCAATAAAAGTCTGTATTATTATAAGTTTCATCGTAAAATTTCATAAACTTTATACGGTTTTCACTCCCTTCAATGACTATAACAGTTTAAACTCAATTTAAAAATTAAATGTAGCGTCTAACAAACGCAAAGAGGGCAGTTTTAAACTTCTTTCTGGAACTTGTACAATAAACAACTTGTTTTGATAAATATTATTCTTATCATGATTTTCACGATATTCTTATTTATTTTCTGCATGGCAAAAGTTTTGATTTTACTACAGCAACAGAAGAACAACAAAATAAATTATATGTATTTGTTTTAAATATTTATTTTAGTAGTTAATTTTAAAACTAAACCTAATAGTTTTTAAATTTGGTTAATTTATGAAAACATTTTGTAGCTATAGGTACAATTTTTTTTTAACGGAACTTTAAATTTGTTTTTTTTCTGTCTGACGATTTTATGTGGTATTCATTCAATTGCAAAATATGTATGGAATTCCTTTCTAAATATTTAATGCGTCTGCACAAATGCTCCCTAACCCAAATAAACAATGCAATGCCGATGTAACGCATCATAAAATGATGGATTTATACTCCAGTTTACGATCTCTCCGCTAACATAAAGCATAATTCCTTTCTTTTAAAACCAATAGAAATTCTAATATTTCCTGTTATTTTATGACAAAATCACTGATAATATCCGTTCTGTATCACTGCGTCGTTTAAGCTAAAACCGATAATAAATTTGAATTTTTATCTTTCGCAGAACATAGATCTTTTGAATTGTTAGTTGAAGTTGTGTAAAATTTGGGAAGTAAGCATTATTTAAATAAGGTTGTAGGTATCCAGAGAATGTTGTGTGTTAATGACCTAAGAAAGGGAGATTATCATTTTTTTAGGGGTCATAAAACGAAAGGGAAAAGCTGTAAAGGACCGTTAATGGATGCTTTAATGGCAAACAAAAATGTACCTTTGTTCCCAAAGAAACAGTGGAATGCTGGAATAACCTACTTTCATTTTAACAGACCATCGTAAACGAAATTATAAAATACTTATTACCCTTTAGAAAAAGTTTTTACCATTGTAAAAAGAACAAACCACAGTTCAATGGTTTTTAAATAACAAAAAAAAGGTCCCATTCCCCCTTTATAAGAACACTCTTCTTAAAAATCTTCTACCCAAATTTTGTTTAAATTTTTTATTTTTTTAAACTCCTCTTCTTCATAGTACCTAGTCTTTGTCTGGGTGAAAAATACAAATTTAACTAGATTGTTGCACTTTCGGATAAATCTGTGTCAACTTTGATACCATCTAAAAACAAGTCTCAAGTAATGCGAACTAAAATATTGCTTGGCACGACTAAGATTCGCAAATCTTATACTCAATAAATTTTACAAGACAATTTAAGGCGTCGGGCGCGTCGACGAGATGCAGTAATACCAACTTAGGAACCAAAATAAAACAAGAAATAAGTAGAAGTCGAAACGCGTAGTAGTTACTCTTCGCAGATAAGTAACTCGAGTAGAATTCGGAATCGGTAGAAGTGTAATTTTAAATTTTATTAATCAAAGCTAAATCAATTTTTTATATAATTGCTACACATTCTATGGTATACTCTTCGCAAGAAAACTATTACAGGATAATTAATATTCTCTTATAAAAAAAAATTATGTAAATAAAATCTGCGAAGAGTGCAAACTATTAACAGAAAACACGAAGAATTTAGTTAACGAAGAGGATAAACGTCAGTTCTGAACTTTAAGATATTTGAGGTTATTTGTTCTGACAGCTGGCCTTGTTTCTTTGTTGGAAATATTTTTGGCATGGCCTTCTTGACCGACGCGTGACGCTATTTGGACTTAGAAGTTTTTTGCTACTGAAATCTTTTAGTTTTTGCTTTTTTAACCTTACTGGCTAACTTTACAAAAAACGAACCAACATTTTTAATAAAAAATTAAATTTTCATTAATTTTGTGAAAAAGATTTTTTTTGTTAATTGAATAATAACGGAGATAGGAGATTTTTTTGTGGTGGGGGGTAACGGAGGGGTCTGACAAAAAAACTAACGAATACTTTTTTTATAGAGAATTAAATTTCCTATGTTTTATGTCGAATATTTTTTTTTGTTAATTTAACAATAATCGAGTTACGATTTTTTTTTCACTTGGGGGGCTGAAAAGGGGGCTTTATAGTACTCGGATTTTTGTCAAAAACAATAGGGTTCTTCCTCTCAAAGGGATCGATTTTTCCTTAAAATTTGAATAGGATTGGAAGTTTGGTTCTTAAGATAGCGTGTTTACAAGAAACGTGACATCCCACAGACCGACCGACCGACCGACTACCGACGGACGGACAAAAAATGAAAATCTTAAAAAGTCATGAAACGCACGAATCTGCAAAAATTTTTGCTCTACGACGAAAATTGACGATTTTAGGATTTTCTGATCGATTGCAATATACTCTTGTGAAGAGTATAATAAGAAACACAAAAGGCAGGGCCATAGACAAAAGACCTTAATTCGTTTTGTAAACAATAATTAGAAAAAATGTCTTTAGACCGGTTGATGAAAAATAAAAAAACCATTTTAAAAGGAAATATCGCGAAGCATAGAAACTGTGGTTATGTAATGTTGGTTGCCAAATCAACAAAAAACAGCACTTTCTGATCATTGCTCAGTGGGTTTATAAGAGTTAATTTTAATTAAAAATTGTGCTTACCAGCAACATAAATAAACAAAGCACAATCTGACATATTCAAAAGGTCCATCAATAAGCGTTTAAATACAGAATTTTGACAATTTTGAAGTACAATTCACTTTTATTGCTGACTAAAGCGATACCGTTAGCGAGTAGCCAAACTAATATTTGTGACGTCACAAAAATGGACCTTCTAGAAAATAAGGCTTCCAGGATTCAAAAAAATAAACATGAGAGTGCGGCCTGATAAAATGTATGCCTTGCTACGAATTACTTTTTGTCTGCCAAAAAATGTGACATTACTCTTGTTGGAATTGTCAATTTTTTTGTATTTTAAATTGCAAAAATTCTGTTTTAAAACGCTTATGGATGGACCTATAGAAAATGTTAAATTGTGTTTTGTTTATTTATGTTGCTGGTAAATTAAATTAACTCTTATGAACCCACTGAGTAATGACCTGAAAATGTTGTTCTTTGTTGATTTTTGGCAACCAACATTACATAACCACAGTTTCTATGCTTCGCGAATCGCGACATTCAGCGTTAAAATAATTTTTTTCGTTTAATTTCTGTGGCAAGTGTTCCCACTCTTCTATCTAAACTCACATTAGTGCAAACCAAATTAAAATATAAATTTCAAATAATTACACAGCATCTATCTAATCTAAGAAAGCTAGTACAACAATAAGGCTAGTAATTTGTTGTAATGTAAGTGGATAACTACTGGAAAGACTGTAAGAGAAACGGCACGGCTAAAATAAATTAACATGTGCTGTACAAAAGACATTGCAATCCCTTAAAACTAAACAGCAATTTTGTAGCAAAGAGTGTCTCAGCTTGACAACATTACGAATGGCAATGTCTGCTCATCCATAATCCATTAAACCTGGATCATAGATTACTTAAATTGACGTAGCTAAACAAAATTAGGCTGCCTGAATCTCTTCTAAGCTTACATTACGATAATTTTAAAGAATTGGGTTTTTATAAAACACCTTTTTTGGATTGGATTTTGTGGATATTTTAAGTTTTACAAAACCTAAATCTAAACAAATGTTAACATTTGGCAAACTTTGGTGTCAGGTGTGATCTTTTAAAATTGAAGTAATTTTCAACATTTCATACGATCTAACTGTTTTTGCGCTTAACGACATCCATTGTTCAAAGCTCTTATTACAATTAATTCGGCTCAAACCCTGCCAAAAGATGACTAACCTTTTATTTTAAAGTTGTTAACTCTCCCGATAGATGGAAGCTGGAGCTATTAACTATCGAGCAGTTAATATTAAACGCATTTTAGAGAAACAGTATTTTCATTTTCTGCCCCAAATATTTTATTATTTAATTGAAAATAATATTTAACGCAGGACTAGACTAGATCAAGTCTGCGAGGTCATCAACCATAAACTCCACCTATTATTTACGTTGCAAAATCCGTCAGGTTTATTTTTGTTTTTATTGCACTACGGTTGTGCAATTTTGTTCCTAAAATAATTAAACAAAATATTTTGTTGATGTTTTTCTTATAATAGAAATTATGTTTGGGTATTTTTTTTTTGTTTCGCAAGGTAAAAATATTGCAGGCGAATTGTGCTTTAAATGGCATAGTCAGATAAAACGACATCGTACAATATTGAGTAATTAGTGGTTTTTAAAAAATTTCTTTTATTACGCCAAATTACTTTTAACGTTGTGAAAAAGTTTGGTAGTCGTATTGCCTACAATGAACAAACAGCACTTAATTTTGTGTTTGGAACCCTTCTTAACTTTATATTTTGGGTTTATTGTATAAAACTGTGTGCAATTTTCTGTTCTACAGGGCGTCCAAAAAATGGCGCATAAACGCGATGGTACGTTGTTAGGGCATATTTAGGGAGCCCCAGAAAATTGTTAAAAAAAATCGCAAATACCCACGGGAATATGAGGCCCCAAAGTGCGAAACTTTAAAAGCTTATATCTTGAAGGTAACAGCAAACATTACCAAAAGAAATGCCAAATACAAAGGCACAATCTCTCTAAAATTATTTTACCATATGATTATCTTTTATGGTCAAATTACATTTTTATAATCAATTTAATATTACAAAAATTATATAAAATAAAGCTGACAACTATATAAATATGATCTAATGCAAAAATGTATGCTCAAGAATATAGATGAGCTTTTAAGATGTATTTTACAAACTGTGTTGCCGAACTTATACAACTTTGTTCGCATTTTTCTCGATGAATATAATAGATGGATTTTTTTTACAATTTTTTAGGGATTCCTGAAAATGCCCTAAGAGCGTACCATCGCGTTTATGCGCTGTTTTTTGCGACATCCTGTATTAAAATAATAATTCTTCTTCTTATTTTGTTTCCCATTAACTAATGTTTCACAACACCTTTAATAGAAGCAGGGGCGGATGGGCCCATCTGGAGTTCTGGAGATTTCCAGAAGGGCCGCCGTACTTTGGGCCGGTAAGGCCCAGTTGTTTAAAATAATTTCTTAGTTTGTTCTTATGTTAACCAAAAAAATTTCGCCTGCGGCGCTAATTTGGGCCGGCATACCTCTTTTCCAGGACCGGACAAGTGCTTCCCATCCGCCCCTGAATAGAAGCATTAACTCATAAATTAATGGAATTATTTAATCTCAAACAGGAAGTATATGTCACTTTAGGCAGAATTACCCTATAGGTACCAAGGATTCTGAATAGATTGTCACTGTTAGTGCATCTTCCCTACCCGTTCAAAGATTTTTGCTCGAATAATAAATTCATGATTTTTTAGAGAGGCTCTCAAATAAAAAACATTTTGAAATACAAGTTTCAGTTTGAATGTTGTTAAAAAGAAGGAACGCAATTTCCTTGCAAACACCCAGAAGTCTGCATAGTTGATAACGGAAGCAGAGTTTGTTTGCAAAGCACTCAGGAAAAATTCGGCAATTTGTAGCATGTACGCTGCAGGATAAACAGATTTTCTAATCTTCCATCTGGCAGATTCCTGCAAAGGACAAACACTGAAAGTCCTGTCGGGAAAGCTCGCTAGCGCCCGGAAATTGATCAAGCCAGCAAGGTTTGGAGCGAACGGCGGCGTGGCAGGAAAACTCCCTAGACTGCTCAGTAATACCGGCAGTCAGTTTTAGTGACATGATATCACCAGCACATTACTTCAAACATCCGTACGAGGAGACATGTATCAAAATGAATTTTCGCACAGCCAAGATAATTTTTGCGGTAAGTCACGTACATTTACGTTCGTTAGAGATAAACCTCTAGATGTAATGACTTTTATTTAAGAATAGTCGTTAAGTGCTCTTTAATGTTGGTGATGCGATTCCCGCCCTAAATTGCACGCGCTGCCAGCTTCCATTTCATTTCACAACATGTGGAAATTATGTTTATAAATGAAAAATGTGTAAAGTTTTAGAGTAGACACCTGTCTATAACTACTTAAAAGCATTTTATATTCTGCATTTCTTTTAAGACACGTCTGACACCTTAATAACATGCTTTTTATTCAGTCACGACATCGACAGTGAAATCTTCCAGTTCGTTGCTTTTTCTGGGTAAATTTTTTGGCAGTACTGAATTTTTAAACAAGCTTTTCGCAATGCGACATTTTTTATATGGTACGAGATGTTTTGTCCATTAAGTGGTAAATTAAATTTCTTACCGAAAGATAGATCGATTTGAACTAATCCCCACTTTACCATCTTAAAAATTTGGGTTACCTTAATTTATTAAGTTAAAAAAATATTGTTTTTCATGAACATTTCTGTAGTGACCATTTAGAAACTGTAAAACAAAATTTCAATTTTACTAATGGTTTTGCAGAAATAACCTTTTGTTTGCCGCTTCGGTAGAATAGGATGCTAGATTACCAATTATTGGATTGCCATAAAATATTTAAAATTTTAGTACGTAGTAAAAATTTAAGATAATTAAAATGGAATAATTACTTACGTCAGCATTACATGCAAAAAGCTAATATTCGATTATAAAAGTCATGAAGCAAATTTTATGATCAAAAGACATTTTAAAATTGTTGACTGAGATACAGAGAGGTAGATTTATTAAAAATTACCTTTTAATTAAAAAAAAATGTTTTTGCCAAAATTGTAAATGCTCCATGGGGAGACGAAAAAATATTAAATGTCAAAGGGGTTAAGTGACCCCAAACTATGTTTGTCTTGTTTTTTAAAATGTGCACAACAATTTAACTAAATTTTAAGCAAAATTTTAAGAAGCAGAGAGGCTACTCTTCATTTGTTCTATTCTATTCATTTATGTATTTTTTTTTAATTTTTATAACGGTAACGCCCCACAAATAGTAAGCAAAAGTAAAGTAATTTTCAATTGTTTCAAAAACTTTGGATATACTCTTGACAAATATCCCTCGGACATTTTTTCTGAAAATATCTCACAACTGTGTATTTTTTAGTGATGGGAATAATCGATTCTTTTGAGAATCGATTTTTTTCTATGAAATATAAAAAAAAAGTTTTGAGAAACAGTAATCTTGAAACTCTTAATGCCAATAAGAATTCTTTTTTTAATGTCGAATTTCATAGAGTGGATGGAATCGATTTCCAAAAGAATCGATTATTCCCATCTCTAATATTTTTTAGTAAAAAAAATATACAGTTAAGTATCCTCGACAAGTTCCGGAACAAATTAATTGCCCTAGGGATATTACCTATAAATAATCCTAAAAAAAATAATTCTACAGAAGGTTTTTACAGAAAAATTACCTAACAATGCGTCATCCAAATTTAAAAATGAATTCTAGGCGAGACATATTCTACATAAATCCGTTGAATAAAAATTCCCACATTCTTGTAAACACGCGCTTACGCAACATAACTTACCTTAACTCAACAAATTGGATACATTTCAGATTCATTCATTCTGAAAATATTTGGGTAAGTGACTTACAAATTGAGTTTGAATGCTTTATTGTAGAATACCTTTCAAAAGTGTTATTTTTAAATTATATTTATATAATTTCTGCGTCACATTACAGGTTCAACTTATTTTTAAATGCCCCAGCAGCTTACTTCTTAATCTATATAATAATTCAACGGGTCTTCTTTTAAAAGCACGAAATTTATAGCAGAAAAATGTATAATTCAAAAACAAAAGAAAAACAACGCATTTAAAAATTAAATTCTCTCTTTGGGATATGAATAAATTATGTCGACAGCCAGGCACTCAGATTTGTAGAAAAATGAAATTCTAAGGCAAAAATTAAATAATTTAGGGTTTTAAGCGAAGAAATGCTTTTTCAAGTTAGTTATTCTTAGCGCAATCGTACTTTGCATAACTTTTCGCGTCCTAGGTCATGGCAAGGACTTCTCGCAAGAAATAAGAGAAGTAAAGGAAATGGTTTGGCGGGAAATGTGTTGCGTTGGCTGATGCAAGAACACCATCGTTAAATCGATATTTTAGGCTGCTACATCCTACGCGAGAGAAGTACACCAGTTCTTATGTACTACATAGTCAAAATTACATTAAATAGTGCCATTAAAACTATTATTATACCGAATTAAAATGATGATCGAATACTTTTTTCTGGAATTTTACACAAATAAAAACCTAAAAAATTCAGTCATTTCCCAATTGCAAGCAGTATTTTATAAAATGAATACTGTGAGTCCTAAGTTAATTTTTTTCGAATTTTACACGAACAATCCAAAGTTAATATTATACGTAATTTCAAAATATATCAGGGTGTTCAAAAAATGGCGCATAAACGCGATGGTACGTTGTTGAGGCATGTCTGGGGAACCCGTTTAAAAAAATCTATCTCAAATACTCTCGGAGAAATGAGGCCCCAAAGTGCGAAACTTTGAACGCTTATATCTTGAAGATACAGCACCTATTAAAGAAAGAAACGACTTAATACAAAGGCACAATCTATCAAAAATTATTTTACCATTTGTTTATCTATTAAATAATAATAAATAAATAAATAGCATTTATTCAACCCTTAGGAAACAATAATAATAACAATAAAATAAAATAAAAGTATAATAAAAATAAACTAAATTAAAGATTAATTAAAAAAAGAAACACCCGTACCCTAAGGGTCAAAAAAGACTATATTCGATGTTAAGGCCCGCTAAGAAAGCGGACCTTAAAGCTTCATTCACAATGAAAATTAGCTTGCATGCGGTAAGAATTAAGGTAGCTTGTAAGAGCTTGAAATATGTATTTGGGATATACCATTTACAATGAATTAGCTTGTAAGAGCTCATGCAAGCTAATCTGTTGTGAATGGTATATCCCAAATACATATTTTAAGCTCTTACAAGCTACCTTATTTCTTACCGCATGCAAGCTAATTTTCATTGTGAATCCCACTTAACACCGATCTTCCATATAGCATTGTTAAATGATCAAATTACATTTTTATAACCAATTTAATTTTACAGAAATTTTATGAAATGAAGCTGACAACAATGTTAATATGATCTAATGTAAAAAATGAATGCTCAAGAATCTAGATGAGTTTTTAAGATGTATTTTACAAACTGTGTTGCCGAAGTTTGCAACTTTGTTCGCATTTTTCTCTATAAATATAACATATGGATTTTTTTTGACAATTTTCAACGGATCCCTGAGAATGCCCCAAGAGGGTACCATCGCGTTTATGCGCCATTTTTTGGACACCCTGTAGGTGGGCAAGGCATAGGTAACCGAAGATATAACTTTTAATCAAGTCTAATGTGTGTATTTTGCACTATTTACTTTTGTAATTATTTATCTATTTGCAAATTTTACTTTATTAGTTAGTTACTTTGGTAGAACATTTAGAAAAGCAATACTACTTTATCCACCCTTATAATTAACTAGCTTTCACTTTTGAAACAAATAATAGATATTACATTTTCTCGTGTATCTGGTAATCGATTCATTTTCTAAAAATAACCCTTTCGGAAATTAGGAGTAATGAACTTATTTTGTATTTATTGGACCTAATGAGAAAAAAATTACCAACAAAAACACTAATTTAAGTCGGTAAACATGACGAACTAAGTATTCATTTTTGCTCGTATTTTTGTAACAACGCAGTTTCAAACATTGCAATTTTATGTTACTTTTTTATGGTTTTGTTTTCAATAATTACTTCGTTGACTATGCGCTCATAAACTTTTTAGAAACGGGGTTATATCGACTCATCAACGAAAAGCTTTCTTGGACGAATCTAACATTTGTTTGGTTTGATTTGATTTACAGAACTTATGCTGATATTAAAAATTCGAATTTTACAATTTCATAAATTAAAAACTTTTTTCTTGCATTTAGAAAATGGTTTTTTAAATCTCATTATTGTTAACAGCACCATTAAAAAGTTAATTGAAAAAAACCTTTTAGTCTTAACTAGTTTTCTATTGATTTTTTTTTACTGCAAATAGGCTTCGCAAATAAAAAATACGTTTTAACTTTCAAAAAGGTTCGCTTGTGATTTGCAACTTAAATGATCATTCTTGACTTTAAAATTAGGGCTTATAAATCCACTACCAAACATATGTTTATAAAAAAATCCAATATTGTTTTTCTAATAACTGTCTTTTTAGGAAGGTCGATTTTTTTTAGATGAAAAAATGTTTCCAAAAATTGACTTTCATTCATCCGAAAATGAATTCCTAACCGAGTGGTAACATTTTTTAATTTCATTGCCAAATACAATTTGTTTTCATTGAATCATTTTAGAGAAGTAAGTAGTAAAAGCAATCAATTTAAATAAATTAAGCTAATAATGAGGCTATTTAAATCGTCTTGTTTGTCATATGCTAATCTATTTTTAAAATCATCCAAAATAATCTTTATTTAAAAATATGATGGATAATCATAAAAAGTTGCACAATTGTTTGGAAGTCTTATAAAAAGAATTATAATTTCTAGTTAGAAATTAGGAATGGATAATTATCCATCTAGGTATTTTGAAAATAACACAACAAATTAAATCTAAAAAAATAATTACAATGTAAAAGTCATAGTACTTTTCGCCTGCATCTAAATAACAATTACTTACAAAATCTGATTGGCAATTTGCCATGATAATGTGTAAAACTAACAGTTTGTCTGTAGTAATCACATGAGTTAGATCCGTCATTTGGATAATGTTAGAAACGTTAAAAAATTTCCTGGATTTTAGATTTGTTGCTGTAAAAAATCCAGTGCCAAACACAACGAGCAAAGGTATATTTTTATATTTATGTTTTTTTTATAATTCAATTTGTTGGCGAGCTCATCATGTGACGGGAATAATAAGGAAGCCATACTTTTTTTATTTGTCTTTAAATAGTTCATTTTTTTTTAATACAAATTAATTAGTTGGGGGTCTGAAGAGTTTAAAAATAATAATGGCGGCCTTACCCCTAAAGTATTATAGTTAAATTAACGCGACCAAATTAATGCATTTTTAAACTTGATTTATAGATGAATTAACTTAACTTCAATTAGAATTAACGTATTGCGAATTAAATGAATTATACGAAAGATAAAATCATATTTAGACATCCAATTAACCTAACTTTACGTTTACTTATAGGTTATATTTTTTAATTATGATTAAATTTCAGCTAATTCAGGGTAAAGTGAGCATCTTCACTAGAGCCGTCTATCGGCTACTAGACCAAATTTTTAAAATTACAAAGATAATCGAAGAATAGACACTTATGTCGGTAAATAATACGATTAAAACATTTACCGATAGATGGCGTTTACTGTTTAAAATGAATGTGCCAATTTAAACTATAAATGCATTAATCTGGTAGCGTCAAGTTAAGTAAGATTAAGTAACTTTGAGTGGCGTTAAGTTAATTTAATTTAACTATAAATCACACTTAACGCGACCATATTAATTCTTTTTAAATTGTTTAATTTCACTCATTTAAAGCAGTAAACGCCTTCTATCGATAAATCTTTGAATCGTTATTAATTGTATTATTTCACCGACTTTATGCCAATTCTTCGGTTATCTTTGTAATTTTTAAAATTTGGTTTAATAGCCGACAGACTCTAGTGAAAAAGGTTACAAATGCCTACTTTACCCTAAATTAGTTGAAATTAAGAAATATAACCTAAAGACCTTTTTCGTTGGTCCGACATTCATTGTTAAATTTGACATAAGTCATTGTGACACTGGTGGTGACCACCTGTATTACAAATGATTTATGTCAAATTTAACAATGAATGTCGGACCAACGGAAAAGGTCTATAAGTGAACGTTAGTTGAGGTTAATTGGATCTATAAATGTGATTTCATCTTTTATATAAATCATTTAATTTTTTCAAAGTCTAAATACGGATTGACTGTACTAAATAGTTAAAGGTAAATAGTGCAACTTTTTTCCCAAAATTTAAGGTTACTCTTTCGCATTGAAATATTTTGGCAACGATTCAAGTATCCCCATTTGATACCTATTGCAAACTGCAACCTGTTTTTTGAACAAAATAAAAGAATGCATCACATGTGTTAATTTAATATTGCGTGTTTCTAAAATAAGAATAATTTTACGAGACTCCGTACACAATAAAATAAATTATTATGATATAAGGTCTACACTAAAATCTGGCGCCAAAATATAACTTTAGGTACCTTTAATTTGTTGGCGTGGGTACAATTAGGTTTAAGAGAGCATTAAATATCACAAAAGACGCTTTTGCGTCATACATTTGATTTAGAAGTGGTTAATGATTCTATCGCATGTTTCTTAAAATTTGTCTTAAGAATAAGTACCTATTCATAGAGATGTAATAGATCTCTTATTCATTGATCAAAATTAAACACGCCACGAGGTCCAAACAATTTACAATATGCGTAAAATTTGCTGCGCCGTATTCATAGACAATTTTAGATGTAGGTAGTCATCGACTACCTTCGCGGTCGTTATACTTGGGAATAGGATGACCACCAGCATCACAATGACTCGAGTCAATCTGACGCATATCTGACATTTCCCAAATATAACGACCGCAAAGAAGGTCCTCGACAGGAATGGTCTATAAATGTGCTTGCCAAAGATAGAGAACCCTGTAACCAGAAACGTTTTTTTGGAACAAGTCTTTTTAGTTTTTATGGCCCAAAAAAAAAAGGAAAAATATTTGGAGGGTGTCCCATCAAACCTAATATACAGGGTGTCCGCGTTTAGTTCCCTTTTTCTGATATGGCAAATAGCCGGGAAAAATCCAAGAGATTCGGTAAAAACAGTTTTTTTGAAAAAGTGGTCTCCTTCGGAAATAATGGTTTTTAAGCAGGTATACTAAAAACACGTAATAGTAAATATTTACCAAATGATTTGTCTAACCATCATGAAATTCGTACAATAAAAAAAGGTAATAAAAAAGTTCATTTTAAACACATTTTAAAGTTTGGGGCCCCTTTTAAAATTGGTTAAACATTGGTAGTGTTGATAAAAACTGCATGTAATTTCTTTACCTTTAATAATTTTGTAATTTTGTTTATTTTTTTAAATACTTCAATTCAAAAAAAAACTTTTTTATGTTTAAAATTTCTGAGAAACTGTACCGTTTTTGAATAAACCAAAAATTCTCTTAATATACCTCCTTACCCTTACTTCAATTTAGCGACAGTGGTCAGTGACATAGAAATTTAAAAAAAATTCGAATCTTATGCAAAAATATGGGGTACATTAAGAGTGCTTTTGAAAGTTTATTCTCAGAAATTTTAAGTGGTAAAAAAGTTTTAACTTAAATTGGGGTATTTAAAAAAATAAACAAAATTTCTAAATGTAAAGAAGTGACATGCAGTTTTTATCAACACTAAAAGTGTTTAACCCATTTTATAAGGGGTCCCATATTTTAAAATTGGTTTAACATGACAGTTTTTATTATTGTTATTCATTGTACAAATTTCAGGATAGTTGGACAAAACATTTGGTACTTACCTACTTTTTTAAAAAAATGTTTTTACCGAATGTCTTGACTTTTTACCAGCTATTTGCCATACCAAAAAACGCGAACACTATTCGCCCGACACCCTGTATTATCTTTTGCAATAAATAGAACTAACCTTTTTTTTCTTTTTTCAGGAAATAACAATGCTGCCACAAAAGATGGCATTCAATGGCGTGGCAACAGGGCAACCAGCAATGGGGGCCAATGCAACGGAGGGTCCTTCGTTCTTCGCAACGGGTCCTCAGGCGGCCGGGACTGGGAAAACGGAACATCCAGTCCTGAAGAGCCAGCTTCAGCAGGGCCGGACAAGCTGGAGGGGGAGGGCCCAGCTCCGGATGACACTCTTCACCTCAAGAGACGGGTGGGACTCGTCAGTGGGGTGGCTCTAATTGTCGGAACCATGATTGGTAAGAATCGCATTATTTTAGCAACAATTTTCAGAAAAATCAAAGAATAGAAAAGGTTCCTACTAAATAATTAAATAAAACAATCGTTTATAACCATCCTAGAGCAAAACAGTTGATTATTTGATTAGTATGAGCATGTATGAGTAATGTTACACGAGCAAGGGATTCAAGCAATCAACATTACATATTCCACAGAAACAGATCATTTTATTTTGTTTCTATGCTTACCAAATCAGCCTTTAATGGGAAATGTCGCGAAGCATTGTGGTTATGTAATGTTGGTTGGCTAAAATCAACAAAAAACAGCACTGGTCATTGCTCAGTGGGTTTATAAAAGTTAATTTTAATTAATAATTGTGCTTACCAGCAACATAAATAAAGAAAGCACAAGTTGACCAATTCTATAAGTCCATTAATAAGCGTTTAAATAAAGAATTTTGTCAATTTAAAATGCAAAAAAATAGTGCTTCTAAATTGCCAAAATTCTGTTTTTAAACGCTTATTGATGGACCTTTAGAATAAAAGCACAATTTTTAATTGAAAAAACTTTTGTAAACCCACTGAGCATTGATCAGAAAGTGCTGTTTTTTGTTGATTTTAGGCAATCAACATTACAAACCACAGTTTTTATACTTCGCGACATTCCCATTTAACAAGTCAAAAGTATAGTCCTTAAATTACCACAAGTTTTTATTTTATGTAAGCAATTTATGTTTATGGTTTTATTCACAATCATTTATGTAATGTTTACATATCTGAAGTTTTAAAAGTTTGAAAGAAGCATATTATTACAGTACATCCTCTCAAACACTCGAGAGTAATTGACAAGCAAATGTTAACAACGGGTTAGTAATTGACAAACTAATGTCACATTACAAGCGACTTCGGATTTATTAAATTCCCTCCAGAAATCTCAAACATTTAGCTAAAACATTCATTTGTTTTCGCCGCCTACTTGGTGAAAAATGTTTGAGTTTACGCTTTTTCTTTTAAATCGATCATTTTAGGCAATTTTAGATGGACGTATTTACAGGATTGATTGTGAATATATACCTCAGGTAAAATGCTTCATTCCAGCCTCGGGCCTATTGCCACCTTTGAGCTTCGCTCTCGATCTGTCAAACTGCCCTCGGCTGTAATAAAGCACTTTTCCTTCGAATATGTTATGTACTATTTTTTGTTTATTTAAGGTTCCGGAATTTTCGTTTCCCCGTCTGGTTTGATAGAGAGAACCGGATCGATTGGAGTGAGCTTCATCGTATGGATGGCCTGTGGCGTCCTCTCCTTATTAGGTAAGTTTTTTGGGATCTATTCTTTGTCAAACCAAATTCAAGAATCTCTAACCAACCTATTGGTACTTTTAATACAAAAAAAGTTCGAGGCGTCTTAAGTTTAAAGAACATGATTCAGAAGAGATCCTTTTATTAACCTAAACCCGAATACGATCAGGATTGTTTAGTTTTCAAAGACTAATACGGACTTTTTTGTTGGGTTTAGAAAACTTTTAAAGAAAAGGTAGAAACTTTTCTGATTTCTTTACTTTTCTTTTCATCCGATAAAATCTACATAAAAGACCTTGATTTGGGTACAATAAAGGATCAATAAGGACACAAAATTGACCGTTTTTTTGAATTTATGTAACGTGGTAAAAAAGTGTAATTATTCGACGCAATATTGGAAAACTTCCAAATTTATTTATTAACATAATTTTGGTTTGAGAGACATAATTGTGGTGAATAATTCTAAATTATTGATAAATGTAATTTTATTGCGACAGCGACGTGCTGATTATTACTAACATAATTCAAATCAATATATTAATTGGATTGTTGTGTTGGTGTCTGGATGCAATTTTATGGTTTTATTTTATTGAATCTCAAAATCTTAGCAAAATGTATTTAGCTACTTTTAATTTATTTGTTTTTTTACAAAATTTGTATGCCATCCATTATTACAAATTACAACCCATTAGAAACGTTAAAATATAATACGGCATGAAAAAATTTAATGTCTTTATAATAAAAATAAAAAGACATTGTATTGAAAGTCAAGCAATAAAAAAGTTTATATTTTATGGCAAATTCCGTGCCGAATCATATTCGCCGCAACGATTGTAAAATATATCACGTGGAAAAATGCGGCAATTAAATTTTTATTGAACTATTCGCAAACAAAGTCTAAAAATATTTTTCTTATGGTTAAAAACAGAAAAACATGAAAACTGTCGAAAATGATCGCATACTACCATATTTTTTTACCTTATAATGACAATGTTTTTTTGCCCTATCCCAAATTTTTATAAAAATTAAAATATCCCATATTTTAAAATGCAAATCAAAATTAAAGTTAACAAAAGGTTAATTAAAATAGGGTATTACATTTAAGATAATGTCATTTCATTTTATGAAAATCGTCCACGTTAACTTATGAAATTTGGCATACCCATTTAAAAAATATTTAACAAAAATGAAAATTGTAGTGTGCCCCATTTCTGAGATAATGGGACTTTAATAATTAAATATTCATTTTAACACCTTTATTAGGCTTTTTGCACAGTATTAATAGGCTACTTTTCATTAGTTCTTTTTATTTATAATTTTTTTTATTGTGTATTGTGTAAGGCCTTACAAATATTTACGAAAAGTAGTGCATTCTAAGGGTGACTACATTTTTTCTCGCATCTTTTTACACAGAACAGGAATTAATACATTTAACTAACTCACTGCTTTTGCTCACTATTTGTGAGGCCTTTTTTCTAAGTTACGAAGATACAACAAATCTTTATTAATTAAACTAATAAATCAGGCCAACATTTTGCAAAAAACCTAGTTAAGGGTGTAACTAATTTTTAATTTTTGAGGCCTAATTTTATCAAAAATGGGACACAGTCATTACGATAACCATTTTTGGCAAATACATTTAAAATGTGATCAGCAAGCTGCATTCCAAATTTCCAAACTTTTACGTTGACGTGAACGATTTTCCCGTTATGCGAAGAAATATGTAATTCTAAAATAAAAGTTGCAAAATGAATTTTTAATTACCCCAACTTACCACGTTAATTGTTTATTAGGAGCTCTTGCCTATGCTGAACTAGGCACAATGAACACCTCTTCAGGAGCAGAATACGCCTATTTTATGGATGCTTTTGGGGCACCACCTGCATTCCTGTTTTCATGGGCAAGCACTTTGGTGTTGAAGCCATCTCAGATGGCCATAATATGTCTCAGTTTCGGCAAATACGCTGTCGAAGCATTTGTGAGCGAATGCGAACCACCTGAAATCGTAGTTAAGGTGGTCGCACTTTTAGCAATGGGTAAGAATTTGTTGTAGTCAAAAACAATATTTGTATGAAAGTAAAATATTGTTTTATGAAACCCTTGGTATAATAAAAATATGTCTTATATACGGTATTCAAGTTTAATTCATTGTAAAAGTCCAAAAATAACGTTAAATGTTAATTTTACGGACTCACAAAGATGTCAGCTATAAAGGCGAATTGCTTGATAAAGCACCCATATAAAAGGGTCTGGTAAGTACCACTGTAAAATAAAATTTGTTTTATTAACTAGAACAAACAATACCTTTTAAAATGGGTGTTTTGAAAACAGTCACTGTTTTTGCGTTTAAATTTAAAATCTTGGTAAGTCAGCATTACAGCTACCTAATAAGTAATTTTTGGATACTTACAGTAAATTAAACCTGAAATATCGTAAAGAAGATTAAAGAACATTTTTTACCAATGACACCTAGAAAATAGTAGATTTTAGTACTAAGAGTTAAAGTGATGCTTTGTGTGCCTCGGCAGAATTGTCTGTCTCGCTTCACTCATCAGACAACTTTCTGCCTCGTCACACAAAGCATCACTTTAACATTTAATACTAAAATCTACTATGGTAGCGTCAGTAACAATTACTTTACTGTCGCCGGCAGTAAAAATAAAAACTCTATGAAACAGTTCAGAAAAGTGCTACTTTATGTTCGCCATATACGTCACTAAAGTGATGATTTTTTGACGTTTTAAGAAAAAGTTTTCTTTTTTTATACAAATAATTTTTTAAAATGTTGTAAACATAAAATAAAAAATACAACCTTCTTATTTGGTCTGTAATGTTAATTCCCTAAAAAAATTCACAGGCAATATTTTAATGCCTTTTTGTGACCTGTGACGTAGGACTTGACCAAATGCATTGGCAACGTACGGGAGTGCTGTATTTAATTTATAAGGCAACCCTCGTACTTTTGCAGGCTTTTTTCTTTTTCTAAAACAATCTTTTTCAGTTGTAATTTTGTACGTAAACTGCTACAGCGTAAATCTGGCAACAAGCGTACAAAATGTGTTTACCGCGGCCAAGTTGGTCGCAGTTGTGATAGTGATAATAGGAGGAGCTTACAAGATGTTTGAAGGTAAGGGTGAACTTTTATTTTCGTTAAAGTAACTCTTCTTATATTACAGTCAAGTTACATTTTAAGGAAACACTCAACATTTACGTGAGCCCTTTAAAGGAACCAAATACTCGATTGGAAATATTGCCACGGCTTTTTATACAGGATTGTGGGCCTACGATGGCTGGAATAATTTGAATTATGTCACGGAGGAGATTAAGAACCCATCCAGGTTAGTAATATTAACTTAAAAAAAATTTTGCAAACTTTATTAAAATTTGGCCAACTTTAAAAAGCTTTAACACAAAAACGGAAGCACTTAGAAAAAATGTGGTAGTTGATTTGTTCTTTACGGCTTTTAATTAGTCTATAAACACATTTAAGGGCAAATCTATTTTTTCAAAATTTACCTCGTTTTGTAGCAAGGGGTAAGGGTCCAAATTTTCTCAGTTTTTTAATTATCACAAACACAAGTAATTTTTGTCGGCGATAAATCTCATTAATGCTTATGCAAAACGAGCTGTTTAATCCGAATTTGGCACTTAAAAAGTTCCAACGCTTTTGGTTAAATTGCTATGAGCTTTCGGAGCAACTTTCATTTGGGGGGCGGAGCGACATCCGATTTTTTTCAAAATGCTTAAATTTCCAAAATACTTTTCTAAAAAAAAATATAAATGAAGATTCTTATTTTACAGTAAAAAATTATTCTACAAAATAAATTTTATTGAAATAGGGGACAAAAATTATTTTTGAAGGGCTTTTTGGGAAATTTTTCAAATTTGGCCAACTGTGAAAAGCTGTAACAAAAAAACGGAAGCACTTGAAAAAAATCCGATTGCTGATTTGTTTTCTACGGCTTTTAATTAGCTTATAAACACAGTTTAAGGCAAATCTATTTTTTCAAAATTTACATTATTTTGTAGCAACGGGTAAGGGTCCAAATTTTCTCAGTTTTTTTAATTATCACAACCACAAGTAATTTTTTCCAGCAATAAATGTCATCAATGCTTATGTAAAACGAGCTGCTTAATCCGAATCTGACACTTAAAAAGTTCCAACACTTTTAATTTAATTGCTATGAGCTTTCTAAGGCAACTTTGAAAGCGACACCCGATTTTTTTCAAAATGCTCTAATTTTCAAAATATTTTTCTAACAAAAAATTTAAATGAAGATTCATATTCTACGGTAAAAAAGTATTCTACAAAATAAGTTTTATAAAAATCGAAGACAAAAATTATTTTTGATGAGCTATTTTGAAACTTTTTAAAATTTGGCCAACTTTGAAAAGCTCTAACAAGAAAACGGAAGCATTTGAAAAAAATCCAATCCTGACTTGCTTTCTACTGGTTTTAATAATATAAAATGGTGGAATCTAAGATTCACTTTCGACCCTAAAGGCGGGACGCCAAGTTATAAAAGAAGTCCTTCTTTATTTCTTAAAGGTATGCACCTACCAAACCTGAAGTGATTGACAGCTGTTTCGCCCTATATTGGGGCTCATCAGAATCACGTATCAGGGATAGTCGATGCATAACTTCAAGAAACTAAGATACTTGTGTATTTCAACAAATATCGAAAGAAGGACTTGGAGATGTTACCGCCATCTGCCGAAGCAGAAGTGACTCACACCAAGGCAGCCTAGTCATGTCCGGCTTGTGCAGGCACTATGAGTAGGTCAGCTTGGCGATAGGTGGCTAAGCCGCCAGTGTCCAAGGTAAACAACAGCCGCGTGAACGGTCAAGATCTGATATAAAATGGTGGAATCTAAGATTCACTTTCGACCCTAAAGGCGGGACGCCAAGTTATAAAAGAAGTCCTTCTTTATTTCTTAAAGGTATGCACCTACCAAACCTAAAGTGATTGACAGCTGTTTCGCCCTATATTGGGGCTCATCAGAATCACGTATCAGGGATAGTCGATGCATAACTTCAAGAAACTAAGATACTTGTGTATTTCAACAAATATCGAAAGAAGGACTTGGAGATGTTACCGCCATCTGCCGAAGCAGAAGTGACTCACACCAAGGCAGCCTAGTCATGTCCGGCTTGTGCAGGCACTATGAGTAGGTCAGCTTGGCGATAGGTGGCTAAGCCGCCAGTGTCCAAGGTAAACAACAGCCGCGTAAACGGTCAAGATCTGATATAAAATGGTGGAATCTAAGATTCACTTTCGACCCTAAAGGCGGGACGCCAAGTTATAAAAGAAGTCCTTCTTTATTTCTTAAAGGTATGCACCTACCAAACCTGAAGTGATTGACAGCTGTTTCGCCCTATATTGGGGCTCATCAGAATCACGTATCAGGGATAGTCGATGCATAACTTCAAGAAACTAAGATACTTGTGTATTTCAACAAATATCGGGCGAAACAGCTGTCAATCACTTCAGGTTTGGTAGGTGCATACCTTTAAGAAATAAAGAAGGACTTCTTTTATATGGTTTTAATAAGCTTATAAACGCAGTTTAAAGCTAATCCATTTTTTCAAAATTTACCTCATTTTGTAGCAAGGGGTGAGGGTCCAAATTTTCTCAGTTTTTCAATTATCACCAATTAATTTTTCTAAGCAATACATGTCATCAATGCTTATGTAAAACAAGCTGCTTAATACGAATCTGGCACTAAAAAAGTTCCAACGCCTTTGGTTAAATTGCTATGAGCTTTCGAAGGCAACTTTGAACACGACACTCGATTTTTTTCAAAATGCTTAAATTTCCCAAATATTTGCCTAAGAAAAATTATAAATGCAGAATCTTATTCTACAGCAAAAAAGTAGCCTACAAAATAAATTTTATTAAAATCGGAGACAAAAATTATTTTTCATCGGTTTTTTGAAAATTTTGAAAATTTGGCCAACTTTGAAAAGCTCTAACAAAAAAACGGAAGCAGTTGGAAAAAATCTGATTTCTGATTTGTTTTCTACGACGTTTCTATTTTCCCTGTTTACAATTACTCCAACTGACCATATTTCTCATTTTCAGAAATCTTCCACGAAGTATTGTGATAGGAATCCCCCTCGTAACGGTCTGCTACGCACTAATTAACGTATCCTACTTAACGGTTATGTCACCTTTGGAAATGACAACGAGTGAGGCCGTAGCGGTTACTTTCGGTAACCGCGTCCTAGGGGTTATGGCCTGGCTTATGCCTTTATCGGTTACCATCTCTACTTTTGGGTCTGCCAATGGAACTTTGTTTGCTGCTGGGAGGTTATGTTTTGCAGCCAGTAGAGAGGGACACATGTTAAGTATTTTGTCTTATGTTCATATAAGACGGTATACTCCTGCTCCCGGACTTATTTTTCATGTAAGTTTTAAATTATGAGTCTTGAACAGACAGGAGAAAATAATAGAGATGTTTTATCTTTACTTTGGTTAACGTTCAACCGGTTTAACTGAGAGTAACATTTTATCTATGACATAACCAAAGTCTTTCATGTCAGAAACATGTGTTTTGTGACGGCCATTTGGTTTGCATCTTTGCACATGCGCGCGTTGTATAAAAAAAACAAAAGATCTTAATTGGGCGATTATAGCTTGTTTTACAACGGAATCTCTATAAATTTCTCTATACTCTTTTACAAATTTATTCTTTTTAATCAGGGTTTTTTAACGTTGTCTTCTATTTTCAGTCTCTTATTGCTGGGGCAATGGTACTTTATGGAACGATAGACTCTTTAATAGACTTCTTCAGTTTTACTGCATGGATATTTTATGGTGGTGCTATGGTTGCTCTTATTGTAATGCGTTACACGAAGCCAAATTACCCAAGGCCCTATAAGGTACTTAGGAGTCTGAATACTCACTTTCTCTTATGCAAACTTGTGTACAACTTAGGCCCCAGTTTTGAGCGTTATTATTAGATCAATTGCTTTCAAATTTGGACAATATAACGTTAGCGCAACTTTTAAAATATTTTTGGTTTGACACATTTTGTTTTGTAGTCCTAGTTTAGCAAAAATAGCAGTTTAAAGAAGGGAAAACTATGCTAAAAGCTACAACCGTTTTTTTTCTTCAAATTGAACCTTGCAAACTTATTTTCAAAAACAATAAGTATTACATAATAAATTATCTTTCCAATGACATGATTTTACAATCCGATAAAAATTAACAAAAATATTTGAGTGCTAAATTTTGTGAATATTTGCATAGAAACGTGCTGCAAGCTTACGAAATACGATGTTTTAAACCTGAAGTCAAGCCTCTCTCTAGTTGAACTGGTGGTAGGTGGGTACTCTAGGTGCATATTCATGACGAAAATATATCTGTTTAACTATAGTAGGCGGCGCGTTCTACGCAAAATAGCCCGTTCTTCGTCAATTCTGGCCACCGCAGCCCGTAGAACCTCTACATGGTATTAGGACTAAGCATCAAACTCTTAAGAAATTAATAAACTTTTCGCTGGTTTCTCCTCTTAATAGTTTATTCTTCCAAGATTTTTTTCAATTTTTGTTTTGTTTCTTAGGTGCCGATTATCATTCCTTACCTGGTACTAGTGATCTCCATATACCTAGTGATAGGTCCAATAATAGACAAGCCTACTATTGAGTACCTGTATGCATCACTCTTTATATTAGGGGGCATGTTTTTTTATGTGCCATTCGTGCACTACCAGCTAAAAGTACCTTTTATGGGTAAGTAGTGTTGTGAGAAGGTTTTTTTACCGGATTTTTTACCGGATTTTTAACCGGTTTTTTTACCGGTCAAAAATGATTTTGACCGGTCAATTTGGCTAAAAATGATTCTAAAGCTAAAACAATTGTAAGAAGAAGAAGAAATGGCTGTCAAATGTCAATTTTTGATTTTTTTTAAGGGGGGTTCTGTGAGTTATACTTTTATTTGTTTAAAAACCTAAAATAAAAATAATAAAAAAATCGACGAATGAGAAATTAAGTTATTGAAATTAGTTTGCGAAGGTTATCTTAGTTTTATATGTAATTACCAATGCAGACAAATGTATAGCAACATTTTGATTTTTTAAGGTTTTTTACAAATTTTGGTAAATGTGGGCAAAAAAATTACAAGTATTTGGTCATTTTAGAATCCCCTAGGCAAAATACATCCATTTTTGAAATAAAAAAATAAATCATTTTTGACCGGATTTTTTACCGGTAAAAAAACCGGTCAATTTGGCTAACTACGTTTTTGACCGGTAAATTAACATCACTATGGGTAAGTTTACATTTTATTTGAAATTAAATGTTAAAATATAACTGCAAAATTAGTCAGGGTACTAAAATATTGCTGTTTTGTTTCAGATGGAATTACAGTTTTTCTACAAATGTTATTAGAAGTAGCACCAACTTCTACTATTCTTGAATAAATTTTAACAAAGAAAACTTATTTTTCTAGATTATACATAAAGTTTAAACGTTATGGTTACAAGAAGAGTGGTATTAGTTTTACATAAACCTTGTTAACATTTACAAAAGTCTGAAATTGAAATTTTAAAGTGATCCATCAGAATTATTGGTGGAAGCGTAAACTGGATAAGTAAAGCATTTTATATTATGAAACTAAACAAGATTGCACGGATCATTCCTAAATTATTTGACATTTCACGGGGTGCAACGTGAAAGTCTACTTATTTTATTGTTCCTTCAAGATGTCGTAAACAAGGCTCACACAAGACGGAGTAAAAAATACATAAAAAAATCCTATGTATTTTTTACATAGAAAATTTTATTTATTTTTTACATAAAAAATCCTATGTATTTTTGTGCTGTAATTATTTCTGATGTTTAGTATGCAATAATTTTGCGACACCATGAACAATATTTTAAAGCATTTTTAGTTATTTTGTACTTTTCTAACTTTCTAGTTATTTTCCTACCAAAAAATTTCTTGTAACCATAATTAGTTAGCTCTAGTAGACGTAGAAACGTAAGCTCATTGTGCTAAGAATAAAACTAGAATATCATTCCTTTTATTTAATTAACGGGCTGTTTTAATTATGAACTGAAATGTCAAGAACGAACTTTTGCTACTATTTTCTGAAAGACATTAAATAACTGAACGTTGATTGAAACGAAATGGTTTACGTTGATAACGTTTACTATTATTCTCCTGAAACCATTTAATGATGGAATATTTATATTGTAGTCATAATGTGAACTTGTTTTTGATTGCAAATGTTTTATAAAAAATGTTGTTGCCAAATAAACGAAATACTTTAAAAATAACAATGTGTTTTTAATCACACAAGGATCACCTCAAGTTAAATAGAGGAATAATAAATTCTTAATAAATATAATTTATTGTTTAGTACTGACAAAATCTCTTAAAAATTAAAAAACGAAAAGGAAACATTTCGTACGACAAAAAAGGTCTATAGGGCACTTGTAAAATAAAAGGAACGCTTTCTAAAAAAATAAAAACAAACACATACCTTAACAGATAGCATAAAATAATTTTTATTCCAATTCTTTTGCAATTTCCTTTAAATTTTTTAATTTCTTATGTTTATTTTCTAAGGCAGCGTTTAAAAATGAGTTAGTATGTTGCTCTACATCCATCAACGATTTCTAAAACAATAATTATTTTTAATTTTAAACGAGATTTAAATTTTTGAATAATAAATTTAAATTTATTGTAAAAACTCAAACTTACCATACTTTGAACCATGGCTCTTTTAGTAAAAGCAGTTCTAGCAGCAAACGTTTTTTCAGCCAAATAGTTATGCATTGCTAAGTCTTTTTCCTTAGCTAATTTTCTAAAAACAAAAAATTACAGATTTTTAAGTATACATTAAAGAAAATTTGAGAAATGTAAAGGATGTTTAAAATATTCTAAATGTTTACATTTTCGCGGACAAATTTTTTTATAATACTTACTCTTTAACCTTTTCATTCTGCAAATTTAAAGTTGCTTTTAAGTCTGGCATTTTTAAACTTTCCAGTCTGCATTTTTCTTCCAACTCATTTTTTTCAATGGAAAATTGCGTAACAACATCATCATATTCAATTTCTGTGTCAGCAATTTCTTTGGAAATGTAATCAAGTTGAGTTTTAAAATCGTTGTTTTTTTCACAAATTACTTTTTTTGTGTTTAATAACTCTTTTTCAATTTGAAGTTTGTTATCAAGCTCATTTTTTAAAGCGCTATTTTCCGTCTGTATCTTTTCTTGCAGGGTTTTTGTTTTTGTTAAAATATCAGTTATTTCCTAAAAAAAAAACAGGTTTACATTGGGTGATTTAACTTATATGAAAAAATTAACTTACTTCCAGAAATTTCGAAGTGTAATACCCTTCTTGAGGCAATTTTAAGCTATGGACTTCGGGATATACCAAGCCAGATTTTACTAGTTTTCCATTTTCTTCCCAAACAATACTTTCAATCTAAACAAAATTAACCAAATTTAAAAAAAAAACGGATGCGCTATGAATATTTAATACCTTTTTTCTCAATTGTGGATATGTGAAATCATATTCTTCTTTGAGTTTTTGAATACTTTTAGTTTGCTTTTTACACGTTTCGATTGTATCAATTTTTTCATTGACTACATTTTCTAGTTTTCTTTTTTCCTCAAAAGAATACGTTTGAGTTGATATTATATCCTTTAATTCTGTTACTGCTGTTTTAGCTTCCTGCGTCGCTGTTACTAAGTAAAAAAAAATGCGGTTTTTACTAAATAAATACATAAAATTTTAACTAAGGATTTTTTTAGAAATGTATTTTTTTCTTACCAATTGTCAATTTTTTTTCTTCATATTCTTTATTTTCATCGGTATAATATTTTTCCTTGTTGTAAATTTCATTGGTTAATGTTTGACACAATGAACCTAACTCTTTATTCTCATTTTCTAATTCCTACAAAATAAAAAGTTAATAAGCTTTCTAAAAATTTAAAACTTTGAATAATTGATAATTTACTAAAAGAACCTTACAGTGGCATGAGCTCTAAGCATTGCATTTTTCTCCTCTACTTTGGCATATTCTTTTTTTTGCTCGTCTCTCTCTGACTTTAAATTATCCATTTTTTCGACATCAATTTCTAAAACATTTCCTAAAAGAAAAAAAAATTCATTTTATAAGTATTGTGAATAATAAAGCAAAATTCTACTTATGTTTTCTATCAAATAATTCATTCGTGCGTTAATTTTCTCTTCATAATCAGGTTCATTTTCCAATGGTTTCAGACAGAAAGTCTCAGTGAATAAAGTTTTGTTCTAAAAAATTATTTTATAATTAAGTTCAGAAATTTTATTATTTACGTACCAATGAAATTAATTGGGCATCTTTCTCGGAAACGTCTTCTGCTTTATTAATTAGAAGAATTATATCGACAAACCACGAAAAAAGCGAAACAACATGATTCCAGTTATGTTTCGTATTAACTAAAATTTTAAACATTCAAATAAAAATAATAATTCTTAAATTGTTAACTTACCCGTCTGCATAAGCGATTTTGTTAACTGTCCTGTGTAACCAGAAGCTTTAGCATATTTAATAATGCTTACAATATAATTGTTAATTGTAATGGGTTGCTTAAATTTAGGGCTTATTAAATCCATAAATAATTGCATGACCTCTACAAAAATCTTAATTGTGATAGGCGGTTTTAAGTTTTTTACAATTTCTTCACCAAAATCATAACTTCTAAAAAAGGCACACACCTGGAAATGATTCAAATATAAGCAATTCTTATTTTTTTACTGGATAACCACAGGAAAATTATACATACTTTAGAATACTGAGTTGAAACCCAGTCTTTGTCATTGGGAAGTCTGCTTTCCCTCTTCAAATTCTTCATTGGAGATTTGCCCTAAAAAACAACTAGTCGAGTTCTTGGAGATAATTATCATACACCTTCTTACCATAGGGGTTGTCGATGGGTTTCGTCTTAAAGCACTAGATCTATCACTGATACCAGAGGGTCTAAGGTAACCAGCCTTATCCTGTGAACTCGATCTAGCTCTAGCTTTCGGTTTTTCTGAGGAACCCCCCACCGATAAGTAGCTCATCTTTGGCTTGGCCCCCGTGTTGCTAGTGGTGCTTTTTGTACTAGTTCTGGATTGGGAACTTGCTCGTCCTTTACAAACTGGAATATTGGAAGCGCTGTTAGAACGCCTAAACAAGCGCTTTTTTGCTGATAGATCATTATTTGTGGTGGTGGTTCGCCCAAAACGTTCAGGAGGAACTGCCAAATTATTGGAACTATTTGAACGTTGGTAATTAGGTTTGTGCATTTTGAAAAGAAATAACTTAAAACGATTTTAAAATAAAATATCGTTGCTCGTTGAACTTGTTTGTTTTTAAACATATGTCATCGACGTCAAAAAACTCCGTGACATTAAAGCATGATTTATATTAAACGCAACGTAAAAGGAAAAGCGCTGCTAAAAAACTCCGTGATAATAAAGCATGGTTCATATCAAAAGCAACGTAAAGTTCTATTTACGTTACGAGTTACGACATGTCAAACGTGTAAAAGTGAGGTTAGATAAATATAGTATTCATGAGAAATAAAACTTATTATTTTTAATTTTGTTAAATTAAACAGTTGTTTAATGCAAATGTTTAGATAAATATTGTGTTTAAAAAATCTTTTAAATAAGCTTAAAAATGGCTGATCAGGATTTTATTCCTACAAGAGCAACATTGGCTAAAATTAAAAAAATTGAGTACAAATGTGTTGAATTTAATGCTTATAAACCAAAGCCCAAATCAAATAAACTTCTCGAGGAACCTGAGGTTCACGAAAACCAAAAGAACAAAAATCCAGAAGATGAAAACATTTTTAATATTAAAAGGGCAAAGAATGAAGTGGTTAAATTTGGAATGACTGGCTTCAGCACAGCAAAAAAGGAAGAAGCCAGAACTCAATTATTAATTAAATTAGGTATGATTTCAATGCTGTTTAAATTAAAAAAATATTCTAAATTTTTATAATTTTGAAGGAGCAAAACCCAAAAGAAACAAATGCAAAAATTATAAAGTGTTAAAAGAGGAGAAAAAAGTGCAAAATGCCAAAATAAAATCTAAGACTGATTTTCAACAACTAGGAAAAAATAATATTGGAAAATCGACTGCTAAAAAGCGAGGTTTCGATAGAAAGCAAAAGAAAACGAAACGACAAGGAAGTTTGTTGGAAATTTATGGAAAAGTAAAGGTCAGTAGTAAGAAACATCATTTTTTTAACAAATTAATGGCAAAACGATGTAAATTTTTAATTTATTTTCAGGCACAAGTAAACTCCAAAGGAAAGGCGTAAAAATAAAAAAATACAATATTTTTTCTATGGAACTTTATTAATTAATTACAGCAGCGAGTTCACCGGACTTTGCCTGAGTAAAGAAGTTGATTTACCTTTTCTTAACATTCTTACTTATCACCTAGAAAATGTTACCGAACAAAATATAAAAATAACTGTACAATTTGTGTTTGTGAACATTTTAAATACTATCTTTGAAATCAAAAGAATGTTTTTGACCATATAAGATGAAAGTATTAGCAAACTTTGTTACAAGGTTTAAATTTTAAATATTTAACAGTATAAAAATAAAAATCACCAAACACATCAAAATCTATAAAGATAATTTTGTTTTAAGTATCGCTTTTCCAAAGTTTTATGGTTTTATCGTTTTCAAGGGCTGCTGAGGCAATTATATTTTCAGTTGGATGGCAAGTGGTGCACAGTACAACATCTGCAAAATAAATTTAATTTGTTAACGTTATTTTTTCTAAGAATTATTGTGTAAATAAAAAAAAAATAACTTTAAAGTTAGACAGAAATGTTACCTGTGTGTCCTTGCAACTTTTGTACAATCTCTTTAGTTTGCAAATTCCAAATATAAACCATATTATCTTCAGAACCACTAACAATCCACTTTCCTCCGGTGACAGAAAAATTAGCAAAAATGCAATATTTTTCATTTTTGTGACCCGTATAAGTTTTTAGGCATTTGCCTTTGGCGTAATCCCACAGTTTTAACGTATTGTCCAATGTGGCGGCTAGGATGTATTTTCCATTTGGAGAGAATTTAACAAACGATACTGGAGGATTGTCGTCGTCTATAAGAGTTTTTAAACATTGTCCGGAAGCTGTATCCCAAATTCGACTAAAAATGCAATGTTTTAACTTATTTCAGCGAAATTTTCTATATTTAATACTTAATACGAGAGAATTTGTTACATACCATAAGCCGTCGTAACTGCTGCTCACAATAAGAGAACCATCTCTGTTAAAATGAACAGCGCTCACAGGATCAGAATGAGCTGGTAAAGTTTTTAAGCATTTTCCTGTTCGGACATCCCAAATTCGAACAGATTCGTCAAAGGAACCAGATACAATTAAATTTGATTGTGGATTAAAATTACAACAAAATACGTAATTACTGTGTCCTTTTAGTGTCTTTAAACACTTCCCTGAGGAAAGCTCCCATATCTTTAAGGTTTTGTCATCGCTAGCCGATACTACCAATGAAAAATTAAATTAAGCACGAATTATATTTTTTTGGGCGTAACTTACCTAATAATCTACTATCACTGGACCATGCTACATCACTAATTCCTAACTTATGTCCAGATATAGTTTTTTCAAACTTGCCGTCGTAAGCGCCCCAAATTTTAATTAATTTATCGGCTGACGAACTAGCCAACCATTCTCCGTTCGGACTAAATTTTACAGATGATACAGCCTTCGTATGTCCGGCCAATGTAAACTTTAATGTGTAGTTTGGTTTCACACTGCTGCTACTTTTTGAACCGCCAGTTGGTGTTAAAGAGTTTGAACTTTGATTAGTTGCTTGTGGCATATTTCCTGCATGAACTGCAGGTGCAGTTCCACTCATTGGCATCATTTTTGTTTCCTAAAACAATTAAACTTTTAAGAGGGGCTATAAAAAAAGGTTTACGTGGGAAAAGCACATAAATTGTTAGTTAACCTAGTACGTAGTTAGAACACATGCATTTCATAGGCAGATTAACTACTTACCAATGATTTTTAGGCTGCGTAATACAAATCCACCAACAAGTATTGCTTTATGATACAAATTTTATGTTATTAATTGAGCGTAAATGATTATTTTGATTTAAAAATCATCATTTACAAAAATACAACCTAACTTTCTTGTAGACGCCATTAATATCACGGATTTATTTAAAAAACAAATATCACGGAGTTTTAAGCGTCTCCGTGTAAAAGGTCACATTACGTTATTCCGTAAGGCATTGGATTTCTTACGTTACGTGTAAAGGTGGGCCTTTAATTCTATAAAAGGTACGTTTACAAATTACGTAAGATAAAAAAACTCGTAAAGCCTAGTTTGTATTTTTTTTGAAATTAAGTAAATTAACCGACTCGGTTAACAAGTCAAGTGGCAAGTGCGAAATGCAAAGGCTTCAAAATTAATAAGTTCTCTGAGTGCTTAAATTAAAGTTAAAACATTTCTGGTTCATCAAAACAAAATGTTGAAGATGAGAAATCAAAAGAACAGCTTCTGAAATGTTATCTGGTAAGGCATTTTGTTAAACATGTTTTTTTGAGTTAGAAATGTACATGGTTCGTCCGCATAGCAGAAAAAGCGTTTATGTTAACTTAGCCCTATACAATTTGCCAACAGTTCAGTTAGCTGATGAGTGATGACTCTATTTAAAATATATTTTCCAAAAATTACAATTGATGCAATTTGCTCCACTTTTAAAATATGGGGTTCAAAGCTTCTTATATGATATGAAGTATCCAACTTGGATGATGATAAATTAAAAGAAAGTTTGTTTTCATTTTATTTTTATTTTACATATTATTTCACATAAAGTTCTAAATTCATCAGAGACAAAATTATTTCTACATTCTAGTGGAAGTTCTAATAAAATAAATCAAAATAAAAATGCCACGCCCTCTTTGAACATTTGCCCCGCCCCAAAAAAACTTATGCCACTCCTTGATCTAAGCTTCATTAAAACTAAATCACACCCAACTTTAATGGATAGCTTGTGAAGCAGAAAATTAGGCTATCCATTGCAGAGGGCCTTTTTAAAATTATTAACAATCAAAAATATTAACCCTAAACTAGCTACTACCTTATAATAAAAACAATTTGGAAGATTCTTTTCTAACTCTAAAAATTGACTAGCTTACGATAAATAGTTATCATGATCACTACATTAATAAATGTAAATTTACAAATAGAGTTTTGAGCATTTGCTTTAAAAATAAGACCGGTTGTAATCGAGTACCAAATAAAATATCTTTTCCATATCTAAAATTGATCGGGAAATATTTCTATACAGTTTTTATAAAATAGAAATATTCAAAAATAATAATCAATTTAATTTATTCTAAACTAAAGTATTAATTTTAAAATACTTTAAAATATTTGTTGGGTATTCTGATAAAATGGGAATTGATTTGTGTGAATTGAACTTTCTTATTTATCCTGAGATTTTTTTTAAATTCATATAAAATCAATTACGATAATTTGTTATTGGCCATATTGTAATCTTTTCCAATGATCAAATATTCAGTAGGAAAGTCCATTATATCCAAAAGATGGAAGCTCAAATTGGCAATCGCAATAACGTATTCAGCTAGTGCGAAAAAGCTGAACGCTGAAAAAAAAAAGTGCATTAATTCACCAAATTTAAAAAAAAAATCCAACATTAAGCATTAATTTATATGTTAATAGTAAAAAATTACCCATTCGGTGGCACAGTAGTCGATGTTGTAGAAAAAATATCACCAAAAGTGCAGCACTAACAAGTGAAGTTATCAAAAGAGTTTTCCTTCTTTCCAAGTTTTTTTTCGATTCATCGGTATTAATGTTACAAAGATATAAGCCTTTTATGCTGGTTATCATGTGCAAAAGACTGCTTACCATAAAAGTTATGAACATTTTTTCATGAATAGCTAAAAAAGATTGATTTGTAGAGTAAAAATTTCGAGCTTTATTTTTTTTTCTAACAATTAATGATTCAAATACTTACGATAGTTTTCTCGATTAGAAATGTATGTTACTCCCAGAAGTGAGCCAATTTCAATTAAACTTAACCAGAAGGAAGCATTTAACCATATTTTGGCCTTTGAATTTACCTATGAAAAATTTTTTTTGTTAGATAATTAAAATAGTATTTTTTAAAAGACCAAAATTATTTTTACCTGATTTGTAACATTTAATAAGTTAATGTGATATGCCCTATGAACAGCCGCTATAATTAATCGTGGTCCAATGTGAAATGCCATACTAATTCGCCATAAGTATCTTTGGGGGCTAATTCCAGTTATGGCACTTATAGAAGGAATTATGTTAAATACCTGTAAAAAAATAAAAATCAACAAAAATCAACACTAGGATAATTTACGAAAATCATTTAAATTCGGAAAGATAGTAAACAATGGTCAATATTTAAATAAAATTTGGTTGGGGTTTCCAAGAATAAGCGTCATACCACCTGTCGTCCAAGCTGCTTACTGACATAACGTCATTACTTTCATACTTTTATTAAGTATAACGCTAATACCAAAAAACAAGTAGCCTCTTTAAAACATTTGATGTACCAGCTTTTTATAACATTTACGTTTTTTAAATTAGCAATTTTAGATTATTAAATTAAAAAAAATGCCGCATGATGTATTAACAATGGAATTTTAAAAGCTAACTCCGTGTTTTTAAATTAAATGTTTTAAAGCAGTTGCTTGTTTTTTTTTTGGAATATTAGCGTTTTATTTAAAAAAAAAGTAATGCAGCATTTTGAAGGACGGGTAATATGTCACATATCATTGGAAACCCCAACCAAATTTTGATCCATTTAAATTACTTCTTTTGCGGATAATTTAATTTATTTAAAATTACCGTAAAATGTTTTATTTTAAACTTTTGATAATTAAATAAACTCGCGCACACATTAAATTCTTTTAAAAAAATGCAGTGAGAATATTTTTGACAGTTTTTATATTTTTAGGCGTCTCTTTTTAAAAATACATTAACTTTAATTAAATATCTATGTTATTCGGGCTACATTTTTACAAAAAATCCAAAGCTAGGTGAAGTGATTATTTTTATCCAATTTAAAATTTCTCATTCCAGTTTTTTGTTAAAATGTCCCATACTTACCCGGCAGTGGGTTTCATGAATATCATCCGGCTGGAAAATATACCCAGTGACAAAACAAATGACTAAAGCTGCCAATGGAAAAGACAACGTGACTAGACATAGATTTTTAAAATTAAGTTTGTAATGTACAATGTGAGATTCTACTTGTTTTGTCATATTTCCATATGCCTATTTTCTCACAAAAAGCCGCAAATTGAATATAACTCAAGTAAACAAGAACATTTTACGTAAGATTTATCGCTTCTATAAATAAATTATAGTGAAGCAATCACTGGATGCTTCTGTTTTAGCGGCAAACATATCAACATTTCAGAAATTTGTATTTTTAATCCGAGAAGCCAAAGATGCCTAATTTTGAGGTTATGTAATCTGACACACAAGTTGACCACCTTTTAAACTTGAAATAGTCTTGACCTACGAATCAATATTTCTTGACCCATTAGAATATTCTAATTAAATAATCAAATTCTGATTATTTGGCATTATTCTAAACTAAAAGTCAAACAAGTACACTGTTTAACTTAAAAAAGGCTGTTAAAAGTGTTATGAAATAAACTTATCATCTTCATTGTGTTGGTAGTACATGTTGCATTAACAATTCCATAGGCGGGTCAAATAATCGGCCAATCATCAAACTTAAAATATATTTTCAAAATTTAAAAAGACCATAAAAAAGGAATGACATTCAATATTTCATACTGTTAAATTACTTCGCACAAACGATGGACTTAATTGTATTTTCAAGTTTAACGCAATCTACTGCGAATTTTCTAATTCCATCTGATAATTTATCAGTGGCCATTTGATCTTCGTTTAACATCCATCTGAATTTTGCTTCAGATAACGCAATTTTTTCTTGTTGACTTTTGGCAGCAGCTTCCTTTGTTAGTTTAGCTGGGACTGGCGCATTACTGGCTTCTAATTCACCCAGTAGTTTTGGGCTAATTGTCAGAAGATCGCATCCAGCTAGAGCCTTAATTTCATCTGAAAAAGGAACCAAAATAAAATTTGATTTCTAAGCCACTTCACACATTGAGCCATTTTCTAAAGACGAAAATAACGTACCAATATTTCTGAAGGAAGCTCCCATAACAACGGTTTTGTACCCAAACTTCTTGTAGTAGTTGTAAATTGCTGTGACAGACAATACACCAGGGTCTTCTTCTCCTTTGAATGCTTTCTTGTCGGTGTTGGACACGTACCAATCCAGAATACGACCAACGAAAGGAGAAATCAATGTCACACCGGCTTCAGCACAGGCAACGGCTTGAGCAAAGTTGAAGAGGAGTGTCAAGTTGCAGTGGATTCCGTGTTTTGATTCCAACTCCCTGGAAAATATACCAAAAATTATGATTTTGTATTTGATACATGGGGATTTTCTAGGAGTGCTTTGAGGGACTTGAAACGTCAGCTCTATCTGGCGGGCATCTAGCGAACAGTATAAGTGGTAAAGTGCTTGGAAGTGTTTAAGAAAGTCGAAGCGCAATGGCCATCTGTTGGACGCTTGTAACAACTATTTACATTTTGAGGTTACTTACTTGGCGGCTTGGATTCCCTCCCAGGTAGAAGCAAGTTTAATCAGGACGCGTTCTTTTTTGATTCCTAAGTCAGCGTATAATTGGATAAGTTTGATTGCTTTGGCTACACTTGCTTCTTTGTCGAATGAAAGTCTGAAAAAGAAATTTTGTTTTTAAATGCTACAGTTGTATGTATTGTTGGTTGCGGATTAGCTAAAAAGACGCGTTTTCTCTGTGAATTACCTTGCGTCTACTTCAGTGGAAACACGACCAGGAACAATTTTCAAAATTTCAGTTCCGAAAAGAACGCACAACATGTCCATTGCGGCTTCAATTTGCTCGTCTACTTGGCTGCTCACTTTTTTGGCATATGTTACTGCTTTTTGGATAAGTGGTTTGTATTGGGGTAGGTTTGCGGCAGCCAAGATTAAAGATGGGTTTGTGGTAGCGTCGGTGGGTTTGTAAGCTTGCATGGCTAAAAAAATATTGTTTGATTAGAGACAAATGGAAATGTTTTTTATTAGGAACATTTTTGGTACCAAATTTTTTTTAAATAGGGTTGATTTTTTAAGATATCATAAGATATCTTTCTATGCTGAACATTATTAAAGCTCAAAGTTTTCCTATTTTGGATTTTATTGTATATTGTTACGCCACTGGTTGTGTGTAAAATTTTCCAGATCAATCGCTGTAGAGGTCACTGAGGTAACCTTGGAACAGAATGACAAACAAAAATAAAAAATATTTACCTTCAAAATCGCCGGTGTCCGCGACCACCGTCGTTAAGGCCTTAAGTTGTTCCAAAGAGTTGGACATCTTGCTTTTCTTGCACTGGGGTTCGGACATATTGGCGTTTTTATTTATAGTCGAATTTAATAAACAAGGTTGATTTACTGATAGGAGACGCGATACATTCCACAGAGTGATTAGAGGTTCACTAACGTCGCGCAGTGGGAATCCAATCGTTTACGTTTTAACTTATCAAATTTAAACACAAGTATACCTTATTTTCACCTATTATGTAACCTGTTTTAAAGGCGAAAGCTATCTAAAGTATTCTTTATAAGGTATACAATCTACAGAATTAAATAGAAGGTACATGAACAGAGTGAGCCATTTAAATTTGTTAATGTCTGTTATTAAAAGTTGTGAATATTTATTTATTGCAACGGTACGGTATAAGTTACGTTAATTAACTACTGAATTATAAAAGGCAACTTAATTTATACAAAATTTTAGTTTTAATCACCTTGTAGATTTAATTAGAAAATGGTAAAACAAATGCGTTAAAAAGTTTCATTTATTTAAAGAACAATTACCTACCGGAATATTTTTAATTAAAAACTGTTTATTTTACTATATTTTGTGTCATAAATTATCAAAATTAAAAAAATTTACGCAATATGTGTTTAATTTTCTTTGATATTTTTCTAAACATTATTACCCCCCGTGATGGATTATCAAAAATACAATTAAATAATTGACGTAATTATCAATAATTGTGAAACTATAGGTCTGGAAAATTTGCATTTATTTATGCTATAATAAATTAACAGTACATATTTATTTATATTAAATATTAAACACAATGTTGTAAAAATAGGATTTGTAAAAAATAAATTGGATTCTGGTAGCAATATTAATTTATAGTTGGCTTATGGATTTCTAATTCATAAAAGATAGGTTTTAGTTAACTTTTTCTAATTTAAAAAGGTAGGGACTATGCATTCGAGTAATTTGAGACAAAAATTACAATCAGCCCCGTTTATAATTTGGAAGGATTTGATCGCCGAATCTCGGTTTAATTTATCAGTGATTTCCGGAATTGGCAAATCATTTTGCTTAAAATTAAAGATTCATTCTCAATTTTACTTCTACAAAACAATCTGCGAAGATAAAATCGTTGGAGTCACAGATGTTAAAATATTAAATCCACCATGAAGAACACAAACTTTTTTGATTTGGCATGTTACAAGAAATTGTGGAAACTGCAAAACAAATTAAAAATTGTACTTTTAAATACATAAAGGGAGTTCAAAAATTGGCGCGTAAACGCGTCGGTACGTTGTTCGAACGCTCATACCTTGAAGATAACAGCAAATATTAAAAAAATGGTTTAATACAAAGCTTTAATCTATCTTAAAGGGAACCATTACACCATTTGTTTATCTTTTAAATGATCGAAAATCATTTTTATAATCAATTTAATTTTACAAAATTTTCATGAAATGAAGCTGATAACAATGTCAATAAATTTTAATGCAAAGGTATGATCAAGACTCATAGATGGGATTTTTAGATGTATATTTCTAGACTGCGTTGCCAAACTTATGCAACTTTGTTCGCATTTTTCTCAATGAATATAACAGATGGATTTGTTTCAACAATTTTCCAGAAATCACTAGGCATGTCCCAACAACGTACCATCGCGTTTCTGCGGCAATTTTTGGACAATCTGTATATCCATATTTTGAATGTTTTGTAAATTCAATATTTGTATATTTATTTTTATAACTTACCAATTCTAAATCCGTTTCTTCACTACCAACAATGACAATTATTTTTCCTTTACTTAATTTTATTGTTGTTCCATGTTGGCCAATAGTCTCGATGTTGTTATCACTAAAAGTGATACTAGAAAACGGGATGTTTATACTGCCAATTACCGAACATCTTGCATACCTTAAAAAAGAACATTTTAATTATTTTTTTACTCCAAATCATTAATTAGTATCTTACTGTGTTGGATTTCGTATGTCAACAATGAGAACACTTTTGGAATGATTATTAACCAGATTTACAACATCGTTAGCGCTTATTCTAGGACACTTTTCTCTAGTTAAGTTCTCTAAAGTTACACCTGAGATATCCTACAAAAAAAACCTTATTAAAAAGAATAATCAAAAAATTCGTAACTCTAAACCATTTCATTTTTTGGGTGGTACTCCTCATTTTCAAACTGTCTGCTCGTAATACTTTTAGGCGTTGACTGAAAGGTTCCAACGGAACATTTTATACATTTTTCTATATCAACGTCCGGTAAGTCTGAGAAAAGCAGAATGCATTCGTTGAAACCTGAATGCAGTAAACGGTCCCTTAGTTGAGTTAAAACTGACAGCCCAATGTGCAAGGGAAATGATGAATCGCCTAAGAGTAATTTGTCCCATAAATGTAGTATTTTGTAAAGGGGAAAAACATCTAAAAATATTTATAAAATTAATAAAGGGATTATTCTCACGATTTTTAAACTTACGGGAAAATACAGTTAGGAACCAAGGTATCGCGAAAAGCTCAGGGTAAAAATTAATATCTTGCAAATGATTAAATAGCTCCGGATCTTGGAATGCTATAAGTTGGGAAAACTTAGCCAAATACTCCTTAATGATTGCGGAGTTGTCTTTTAGGAAAAACTTGTGTAAATATTTTGGCACAAATGCCGACAAGCAGGCGAATGCTTTGGCTAAAAAACAACACTTAAAAATATTCGGCATCTTTTGTAATTTTTGCTTTCTTACCTTCATTATTAAAGTTAAGATACAAAAACGGCGCAGTCAAGGAATCTAAACCCTGCCAATAAACATACTGAGTATTTTTTCTAATCCATGCCTTGAGTATTCTTTTTAGTTTTTTATGTCCTTCTGTAGATGATAAAAGTTCGTTGTATTGATGACATCTTGGTATGTCGACTTCTATCTAAAAAAATGTTTACGATTTATCTCTTTACTAGAGTGCCTGGAAGAATTGACAGTTATTGTCGCCTTATAGAGTGGCGACATGCTTCATTCCTTCTCTGTCATACAGATTATGTCATCAACGTTATAGACCTTTTCCGTTGGTCCGACATTCATTGTTAAATTTGACATAAATCATTTGTAATACAGGTGGTCACCACCAGTGTCACAATGACTTATGTCAAATTTAACAATGAACGTTGAACCAACGTAAAAGGTCTATAGCCAAAGTGATTACAATTACAACTTACAATCACAATTGATGACATAATCTGTATGACAGAGAAGGAATAATGCATGTCGTCACTCTATAAGGTGACAATAACTGTCAATTCTTCCAGGCACTCTACTCTTTACTATCCATTCACCATTTATTTAAACCAAAGTAGGCGAGCAATAGGGTGACAGATTTTACCCTGTATATTGTACTTATTCCAATAAACTGGCAATGCTTACAGTAACAGGTAGCGTTTTTAACATCATCAGAAATGGGATGGTTTTTTTTAGTACATGTAAATTGATAGGTGCACATATGAATTAAAACACTATCTATAGACTTTTATGCGTAATATAAGTGATTTTGGTTACATGGTTTTCTGTTCTTGGTAAGCACATTTTAAAGGCGATTGGCCCCATCAATTTTGTTGTTTTTAACATTAAAAAAAAACGCTACCTGTTTGACCTGCCATTTTGTTGGGCTGAAAAAGATATAATTGACATTTCCAAGCAAAAAAATGGATGCTTCAAAATATTTCAATTTTTACTTTTGGCTTGTAATCATGAATATCTGTAATATCATTGTGTTTTTGTTATTATTAAGATGGATGTATGTTTTTAATGATGTGGAAGCAAATGTGGACCCCTGAATAAACTTTTCAAAAAAAGAGAAAAAACAATCTTTTGCCTACAATAAAGTAAATTTTTAAAAATGTTACCTGTCTATCGGTAGTCGTAGAAGTTTCTTTATCTATCCTGATATATTCTCTTCTGTAATCACCCCGTACATTTAATAGGGCAGCCCATATTTTTCCTCTTAAATGAGGTGGAATATCGCTTTGAGCTTCTTTAAAAACTATGTCCCTTGTAAATGGATATCCCTAAAAAAAACAACCAAATTTCATTCAATGTTTTTCTTCTTCTATCTACAAAATATAAGAAAACTAACGTGTAGAAGTCTTCTAAATAAAATAATCCTATGAAACTGGTACTCTGGGTCCCGCTCCTTAATAACCAAAGGTAAATTTGTCGCGTCGTAAGAAATGGGTTCAAAACTACTTATTATATCAGATTTGTTATGTATTAAGGGGTAGTAGCAGTTTAGCGGTATTTGATTGAAACGCTCATACAATGAATCCAAAGGCATTTGAACTATTCTAGTATCCAGGAGCGTTGCTGGGTTTCTTTCTTGGCCTAGTACGGCCCCTTCAATTAGCACCAAACTAAAATTAATAAAATAATTGTAAAAAAATTTTGTAAAGTAGAATATTTGGTTGGAGTCTCATTAAAAACTCACCTTGGTAATGATAAAATTGGGGGGCTAGATCTAATCAATCCCTGTTTTTTTAATTCTTGAAATACATCTCCTCCTGCTAATTGCCACCATTGGTATAAATCTTTTATCGTAAAAATTTTGTATTCATTACAAATTTTGTTTTCAGTCAAATTTTCGGATTTTTGAAATGTTGCAAATATTTCTTTTTTTAGTAATTCGTCAGTACTGGGGCGTTCTTTTGGTGAAATTTTTAAGCACTGCTCAACAATTTCTATAATGTCTGCCGGAAGTTTCTGAAAATGTTTTTTTGTTTAATTTTTAAACATTTTTGAAGAAAAATGGCAAAAATAATACCTCATAAATTTCGTAGCAATTATGTTCTCGAGCAATTCTTTCAAAAACTGAAGAACATTGAATAAGGCTTAATATTTTTCTGATTCTTTGTCCCAATTTTAAAGAACTCCAAAGTGAGATTCCTAGAATAAGTTCAGCTAAAATAATTCCAAGTGACCAAATATCCACTTTTTCATTTGATAATTTATTGTTATTTGGGTTTGAGAGGTATACTTCGGGAGCCGTATACAAAATTTGCCTAAAAAGAAAATTTATCAAAAAAATAAAAAAAGATAGTGACCCCGACGTGATTTGAACACGCAACCTTCTGATCTGGAGTCAGACGCGCTACCGTTGCGCCACGGAGTCGTTGCTTTACCTTCCATTTATATCTATCATATTCGAAGTCATGCACTCCTAACCTAACAAATTTATTAAAAATGCTAAATTATCTATTTTTTCACTTTCTAAACCTTGATTTAGCGTACTTACATTATGGGAAATGAGACCAAACTTCCCCCGTCGGTCATGTAGTACAGACCATAATTAAATAATTTAATGTCACCGCTATCTTGGATTAAAATGTTTTCAGCACTTAGGTTCCTGTGTATAATTTTCTTGGAATGTAGTTCTTTTAGGGCTACTATTATTTGGTAGGCGATTTTTTTAACTTGTTCAATTGTTAGTTTTTCTTTGTCTTTGTCTAGAAATTCGGCTAAGGGCTTTCCGCAGTATTGGCTAACAACTACAGTTCTTTCTGAAACAGTTATTTTCGTTAAAAAATGTATTGTTTATTATTTTCTGCTTGGGGGTACCATGTTTTCCTCGAACAATGTCCAAATATTCGCATAAATAAGGATGTGATATGGTTTTTAAAAATTGAGCTTTTCCCAGGATTATTATTGAATTTTGGGTCAAAGGCAACCCATTACTTCCACACATTTCTCCTTTATGTAATTTTGCAAAAAATGTTATTGCACTAAATTGCATTTCAGGATGTTTTAACAACTTTAAATTGTGCATTTTTAAACAGAAAACTGAACTGTAGAGGTAAACAAAATACACCTAACCTAAAAAGTAAAAACTGAGGAAAGTGCGAAAGTGCAGCGTTGCCACTGTTGCCAAATGGGCAAAAAAGTAATTAGAAATTCCGAGAAAAATTCTTAAAATATTGAATCCTGGGAGTGGGGCGATTTTTTTTTAATTACGAAAGACACGTGTAAAAAAAATCAAAATTTTGCAAACGTTGCAGTTTTAGTTTTTGTCCCATTTTAGGTAGCTACCCTGTATGTTACTTTAAAAGAAAACAAATAAGTACTTTTAAATTGTATTTTAAAAATTTAATGTTATGTTATTGTTTAGCAATACCAAACCTTAATATTATAAGCAAAACAAAAAAAATCATCAAATATTTAATCTTTTTCCGCAATGGCAATAAGATGTCTGTCAATCTCAGTCTCCGTTAATTTCCTAAACTTGGGGCAATCCTTGGAAACAACACCAACTTCAATTTCGGTTGGTTTAAAATCAACAGAAAGAACGCTAGACAAACAAGAAATCGCAAGTTGGACCACATCATCGTGTTGCAACTCCTTCTGCTTCTTAAGTTTCTTTTCGAGATAACTGTTCGCCTCTGTTTGTTTGGCTCCTACACTTACGGCCCGGTACCCGCAGTAGTACCCAGCTGGGTCTGTTTTGTACACGCATGGTCCCATTTCGGCATCGTACCCAATAAGAACCATTGAGCACCCTAAGGGACGCATTTCAGCGTTTTGCGTGTAGACTTGCGAAATATCTGCTACCCTTCTGCAAAGCGCATCGATTGGCATTTCGTAGCCAAACTTGTATTTGTATTGTGCTGCTTCGTATCTACAACAAAAAAAACCGTTCTAGGAATGTTTTTGAATTGTTTTAAGAGTTTACCTTGCTCGTTGCACCTGAGATTTACTATCAGCGATCATGCCAGTCATAGCACATCCTGAAGCATCAGTAAGTTGAAACAAGTGCGTAATGGTCCCAGCATCAATCAATTTATCAGGAATCTTCCTCTGCGTAACGCAAACCGCGGTATCAACCCCCTTAATTGCGACTGAGGTTAGGCCGGCTTGGTTTATTGCCTTAAACGCGTATTCTACTTGGTATAATCTACCCTCAGGTGAAAAAATGGTAATGTGGCGATCAAACCCGGCACTACTACCTCTGGACATGTTGCTTTATTAAAAAATAACGCGCTTTTGCAAAATAAAACACTTTTTGTTGTATTTTCCACAGTGATGATGACTGTCACAAATTTTTAAAAGTTGATAGATGGCGCAGCGGTATGCGTCATTTGTCAGGCGCTGATGCCAAACTTCTATGGCTTGTTTGAACTACCAAACCAACATAACCTAAAACTTTTAACTTTCTAATGTGCCCTCAAAATTTTCAGTTATGTTAAGAAATCTAATAACAAGCGCTTACAAAATGACCAAGACACCAGGTACTTATACACTTATGTTAACAAACCGTTTTTTAATGGCGTTGTAAATTTTAGGGGCCCAACAAATGGCAGCTTCAATTACAACAAATGCAAGTCCTAAATTAGATGTAGAAATTAATCGGATTGTTTGGATAGATATGGAGGTAAAGTAAATGAATTAAAATAGCATAATAATATAATATTTGAGGCTTTTATTAGATGACTGGACTAAATATTGACGAAGACAAAATTATGGAAGTTGCCTGCTTGGTAACGGATTCTGATCTGAATATATTGGCGGAAGCACCTGAAATTATTGTTCATCAACCCTCTGAAATTCTAGAAAAGATGGGAGAATGGTGTCAAACTCAACATGAAAAGGTACAATTTTTCCCTAACATTCTAAACAAAATATTACTATTGGCGTTTTTTTCAGAGCGGTCTTACAGAAGCTTGTTTAAAATCAACAATAGACATTCAACAAGCAGAAGAAAGCATCCTTCACTTCGTTAAAAGTTACGTTTCGGAAAAACAAAGCCCTTTAGCTGGGAATAGTGTGTACATGGATCGTTTATTCTTAAGAAAGTTTATGCCAAAAGTGGACGATTATCTGCACTATAGAATAATTGACGTGTCTTCTATTAAAGAGGTTTGTAGGCGATGGAACCCAGAATTAAACAAAACAGTTCCAAAGAAAGGTTTTTCACACAGGGCACTTGAGGATATTAGGGAAAGTGTTAAGGAATTGGCGTTTTACAAGAAGGAATTCTTCAAAACAACAAATTAGCAAATTTAAATTTTTAGAGTTGTCATTCTGGAAAAATTGTATTTATTTTATATTTTCCTTTGGAAATTTTATGTCCATATAATTTTACTGTTATTCTTATAGAAATACCGAATAAATCTCAAACTAAAGCTTTTGGTTCAAAATTGGCGCCTTTTTTATTTGTAAATAAACTACGCAAGTAGTTCAATTGATTCAAAGTTACTTGAGTTCAAGGTCATTGCTGTCAGTGTTAGACCAATTCAAAAATGAATTTCTCCTGTAATTTCTCTTCGTATTTATATAACTTTAACCTGATAATGTATTAGAAAACAGTATAATGCTTTTTACAATTATAAGCGGAAGAAAATCACATATCTTTAATTCTACATAACCTAAAAATAAGGTATATTTCATCCAATTTCACCATACCAAAAGTGCAAAAATATAACTCAATTTACGATGGTTTCTCTTTTAAAAGTGTTAAAATACTCTATTATTGGAAGTGGCTTAACAGGCACAGCTTATAGTTTACACAACAATCATTACCAAATAGATTCAATAGGAATAGTGCGATTAGCTAGAGCAGCTATAGCAACTTTTGAAGTTGGTGTTTATTTTAAACGGGATCTTTATGGGTCTAATTTAATCCCAGGGAGTGAAGAATACCTCGAGCTTAAATCTAAGGTGTACAAGAAAAGTGCTGAACGCCTTTTGGAATTATGCTGCACGAACAGGGGCGTTTATATTAAAGTGGGACAGCACATGGCTGCTTTGGATTATTTGCTGCCAAAGGAATTTGTGGATACGATGAAGATTCTGCATAGCCATGCGCCTAAAAATGACATTAAGGACATTTACAAGGTTATAAGAGAGGAGTTTAAACAAGAGGTAACGTTTGTTTCACATTTTTCGCGCTAAATGCAAAGTATTGTTTCATTTTTAGCCCCTTACGCTCTTTAAAAGTATAGACCCAGAGCCATTAGGGGCGGCTTCTCTAGCACAAGTGCACAAAGCTACACTTCATGATGGTTCAGTAGTTGCTGTTAAAGTTCAGCACCCCTACGTCAGAGGAAATGCGCAAGTTGATCTTAAAACAATGGAGGGGTTAGTTAAAATCATGGGTTGGATTTTCCCTGATTTTAAGTTTCAATGGCTTGTTGATGAAACGAAGAAAAACATTCCAAGGGAGTTAAATTTCAAAGAGGAAGGAACTAACGCCGAGAGAGTTGAAAAAGAGTTTGCTAACGTGAATTGGTTGACAATTCCCAAAATAAGGTAAGCTCCTTTACCTTTACCTTTATTTTTTTTTTTTTTAAGTGGTATTTTTAAGGTGGGATTACTCAACTCCTCGTGTTCTAACGATGGATTTTGTAGAAGGTGGTCAAGTGAATGATTTAGAATACATGGAGAAAAATAAAATAAACCCATTTGATGTTTCGGATAAGCTAGGGCTCTTGTACTCTCAAATGATTTTTATTAATGGGTTTGTGCATAGCGATCCACATCCAGGAAACATTTTGGTCAAAAAATCATCACGTGGTGACTGCGATATTTTGTTGTTAGACCATGGACTTTATGCGGTAAGTAAAGGTGACTAACAAATCTTTTTATATTTGCGTTCTACAATAAGCACATTGGTTTTTTAAGGTTTCTAAATTGCTTCATTATTAGACCCGTAATTATATTTTGTTAGGTTGGTTTTCCAGATGCAAAAAGATGAATTCTTCCCAAGGTACTTTTTATTTACAAATTTTACTATTATAAACTATCGGGGGACATAGTTTTTTTGTAGAGGAAATAACTAGAAGAATTGGAGAAACGACATCAACGGTCAACATTCATGTCACTATTCAATATGTCTGACCTAAATTGACTTATTACTTTACAAAATATCAATGTTGGCAATCCAATGCAAATAAAATTTTAGTCTTTAATTCAAATTCAAAATGCTTTTTAATAATGAAATGAAGCAAATATAAAAAATAGTATAAAAAAACTCGCTTTTTAGGCGTTCTTTAGCACTTTTTTGGTTGTAGGAATTAAGTGACGAATTTCGAGTAAATTATGCCCAACTCTGGCTAAGCATCTTAAACAAAGATCGAACGGGGATGAAAAGTTACGCCAAAAACTTGGGAATTGACGGTGAACTTTATGGAATTTTGGCTTGTATGGTATCTGGCCGAACATGGTACAGTATAGAAAAAGGAATCGTAAGGTAAGTGCTTTTTAAAAATCATATTCCCAATAAGTCATGTCATTGTTTTGTAGTTCAAAACCTGATCAAAGCGAAAAACAATTCGTAAAACGTGAAATACGAGCTCTACTTCCCCAAATATCTAACGTTTTGGACTCTGTCAATCGTCAAATGTTGCTCATTTTTAAAACCAATGATCTGATACGTGGTATTGAACATAATTTAAAAACAACGTCGAGAATGGGCGCTTTTAAAATCATGTCCACAAGTTGCGTTACTTCGGTTTATGATGAAAAATATCGCAATACGATGTCTAAAATTCGTAAATTTAGCACTTCCCTGGTTAAATATTGGACGTTGTTGAAAATTAACGTTTATTATACTTTTATGGCTATAATTAATCGACAATAGTACAAGTCATTTAGATTAATTTTATTTGTATAAAAATGGTGGAAGATGTGTTTTTATTTATGTTAAATTAAGACTAAAAAAGCAGTAAAATGAGACTACAATTTTATACCAAAAATTTTAATTATTTTATACAGATATTATAATTTATGATTAAACATATTTTTACTGCTTTTAGTTATGTCAGGATTGTTAGTACAAAATAGCACACCAATAACATAATGTATCTAATTGTAAAATATTTTTTTATTTATTTTATTTATAGCATAAAATAAAAAAAATATAATCCAGATCCTATTGCTTTTAACTTTTGTTACACTAACTCCATAGTTTTCTGCGCATTTCCGGTTCTAAAATTGTTTTGCATCCGAAAAGATGGTTAGATAAGCAAGACATTTTTGGTAAAGTTATAAAAAAAATTGTTTCGTCCTATTCATATTTTTTTATTGGCTTATATGCCAATTTTAGCAACCTTTATAGGCAATTTAGATTAATCATTTCCTTTAGATACTTGTACCGAAGGATGAAACTATATTTAGCTCCCACTTTTCGAAAATTGTAGCCATTAATAAATTGATAATTTTTCACTTGCTGTAGGTCAAATTAATTCCTTATTTTAGTGGTGTTACTCTCAAAAATTAAAACAGATTTTTTCTTGCAAATCATGCTTGGATTCTGGATAATCCCTCGATACGGAGGGCTTAATATCATTTAATTCTTAAGTAAAAAATTAATTTTAATGGTAATGTGTTATCTTTTAATTCTTTGTGTACAAAAGTAAACTGGAATTACTTGGTTTATTTCATGGTTTAGACAGGTAAGTAAATTGCAAATATTTAAAAATCTGTAATAACTACGTCAGTTCAAACCATTTTTAAATATTCTATTTAAAATTGTTTAATTTAGTTTGTTCCTTCGGCGAGCCCTCTACTCTGTTTTTAAATTTGCTATGACTGAAAAAAAGAATGGTTTCGACAATGTTGATTATGAAGCCCTGGCCAAGACGCAGCAAGGGGAAGGAACTGTGAAAGCCACATGGAAAAGATGGATTATTTTATCGATATTTATTATCTACGCTGCAACAAATTCTTTTCAATGGGTGGAATACACAATAATATCGAATATAGTGGTAAAATATTACAACGTGAGTTCCACGGCTGTTACATGGACTTCTATGATTTATATGGCCCTTTACGCACCTCTGGTATTGCCCATTTCTTACGTCATCGACAAAAAGGTAAATTTAAGATTTGTACTAAAACATAAAAAATTCAAAAATTTTCAAAATATTAATAAAATTCTAGTGTAAATTCTAGCCAGGGTAAAATCTAAAAAGATGTTAAACCCAATTTTTTTTTAGGGCTTAAGGGTAGCGGGTCTAGTTGGATGCCTGGGAACTTGTATAGGAACATCAATAAAAGTTTTTTCAGTCCAACAAGATCTCTTTTGGTTGGTTCTTGTTGGACAAACCATTGTCGCAGCTTCGCAATCAGCTATTTTGTGTTTGACTCCATTGGTTGCTGCTGTATGGTTTAGGGAAAACGAAGTAAGTTAAAAGTTATGAAATAATAAATTAATAAGGAAATTAAATCATTGTGCAATCTTACGTATGCACTTTTGGACCAATATTTGTTTTTTTGTCTAATTTTTTTATTTTCAGTTAGAAATAATTTGTAACCATTGATTTTAGGCGTCAACAGCAAGTGCTCTTGGGGTTTTTGGTACCCAATTGGGCAGTGCTCTTGGTTTTATTATACCATCCGTTATAGTGCAAGATTCAGATAACATGGATTTTGTAGGATCTAGACTTAAAATTATGTGTTGGTCCCTTGCCGGCGTAATGATTCCTACAATGTTGGCAGTTTTGTTTTGTAAGTAAAAATTAAATAATTATCCAGAAAATCTTGGTACCGCCAACGCTGATTTTTTTCTAATTATTTTTTTTATAAAAAGCATAAATTTTGAATACATTTTTTAGATTTTCCCAAAGCACCAAAGCACCCACCAAACGTGTCACAACTTCAAGACAGAAAAAGTCGAAGTGATAACAAATACAACATGAATATGTTTATCACATCAATAAAGGATCTTTTTAAAAATGGACCATTTATGTTGCACGTTATTGCCTATGGAATAAACATTGCTGTATTTTCTGCGGTTGCTTCTTTGTTGAATGTCATTATTATGCCGTATTTTAATGTAATTTAACATTTTTATTCTTAAGGAAAAGGGCACTTTTGTTAAATTTGACTACATTTCAGGATGCTGAAGAAATTGGTCGAATGGGATTAGTTATGGTCATTACTGGAATGCTGGGTTCGATTATTTTTGGAATTTATTTGGACAAATATCAAAAATACAAGTAAGGAAACATAGAATCAAAGAATATAATTTTTTTTTAAATGTTTAAAATATAAATTCGTTGGCAAAATGAACCAATAAAATAGAAAATTACATTACTCTTACCGAGATTCCAACCCATTTCTAGTTTAAAATTGTATATTTTTATTTTTTAAACTTTGTTTACAAAAAAAATAGGTACCTAATAATTTTTTTGTAATTTTATTTTCAGAGAGACAACAGTTTTTATTTATTTTATGACTGCAGTAAGTTTGGTCGGATTTATTTACTCATTAGAATATCATTCTTTGTTGATGACCTACATTACATTAGGAGCCGTTGGGTAAGTTATTAAATTTTAGGACACTAAAAATAAAATTCAAACGTCTTTTTAAAAACGGGCATTTTTATTTTTTTTAATTTTTTTCCTGAAACAATGTTTTATATTTTGTTTCTTTTCAGTTTATTTACAAACGCTTACATGTCAGTAGGATTTGAACTTGCAATGGAATTAACTCATCCATCGCCAGAAAGTACAACAACTGGAATTTTATTAGCCCTATCGCAAATATTGGGTGTTTTATTTACCCTACTTCTAGCCGAATTATTACCCATGTTTGACACATTCTGGGCTCTATCAAGTCAAGTTATTTTTATCTGCATTGGGACCTGCATCACAGCCTTTGTTCCTAATATAAAACGGCGGCAGGATGCTTTTAATGAAAAAAAAGTGCCACTTGAAAAATAAGGCGTTTGTTAAGACGTAAATTGTAAAAATTATTTTATACCAGAGAAGTCCTTGCTTAGTTAATTTTTATTATTAAAAACAAATTATCTGTCTGTGCAAACGGCACAGTTTTTATAAAGCCATTATCTGAAAAACAAACATTATTTAAATAAAGTAAATTGTAAAGGTGATAAAAAAGTTATCTACCAGTGCAAACATTTCTTTGATTTAAATCGGGATTTTAAAACATTTAACTATAATTGTGTATTTTTTTATGGAAGCTGTTACACCAGAGATTTAATGCCAAGTTTCTCGCCCCCTAAATAATAAAGGGGGTTATTATTTTAACTTGTTCAAGAGTTTATTATTAAATCATTTTTTTTACGCATTGTGTTTTTTTAGCAACAAAATAATGCATTTTAAAAAATAGCATTTTCGCAAATATTTACTTAAAAATTAATCATGATTTATTGGGGACCTGTTAAAAATCTCTACCACGCGCTGGTGCAGGTATTAAAAGATTAATACCGTCCTTGTTTGAGACCTGTAATTGTAGACCATTATCTAATAAAATTTTAGATACATTGTACTTAAACACACATGGTTTTATAACTTAAAATGTCGCATCAAAATAATAAAATACCAAAAGAATCGTTTTCTTTATTGGAAAATGGACTTAAGAATCAGGAAAGAGTAAAAGTGTATAAGAGAAGATGGTACATTTTATTTGTGTACATGTTTTATGCCGCGATGAACTCAATCCAGTGGTTTGAATATTCAATTATAACAAATGTTATTATGAAGTACTATAATGTGACGCCTGTTCAAGTGGATTGGACTTCCATAATTTACATGTCTTTGTATATGCCGATGGTTATTCCTGCTTCTTATCTCATCGACAAAAAAGTAAGTCCGTAGGCATACGCCAAGATAGTTAGTAAAAGAAACTTAGCAATTATCACAAAAAAATATCTCAGATAGATCTTTTATATGTGCTAAAACATCTATTCAGGAAGCTAAAATTCAGAAAATGCTCACAAATAAGAGTTTAGGGTTAACGTGCTAGACCCCCAAAAAAACCCCTTTAATTTGCAACATTAGATCACGATGGGTCAGCACTACATTTTACAAATAGGTGCTTAATAAGATTTAAAAAAAAATATGTGGAAAAATTATTCCTCTAAAAAAAATCTTCTCGCTCCAAATGGCACCCGAAAAGTAATGTTCTATGTTAGATTTACACTAAACTTTGGAAATAGATGCAAAATAAGATTCTAATCAATTTATACTTAATACTTTTATTAAAAAAAATGTCTATATACCTACCTCTCTAAGGACTCCTTTCTCAAATGGGATAAAGGATTTTTTTTAAGAAAAAAGTATTAAGTATAAATTGATTAGAATCATATTTTGCACCTGCTTACCAAGTTTGGTGTAAATCCAACATGATTAAATATTACTTTTTGGATGCCATTTAGGGGGAGAAGGAATTTTTCCAAAAATCATTTTAAAACCTTCGTTAGCATCTATTTGTAAAATCTGGTGCAGATCTATCGTGATTTAATGTTAAACAATTTAAGGAAGATTTTTTTGGGGGGCTTCCACGCCAACCCTAAACACTTATTTGTGTGCATTTTGTGGATATAGCTTCCTGAATGAATGAATTATCTTTCTTCCTAGCATTTATTAAACCAGGAAAGATATACAAAATAAAACATCAACCTTGGAATTTTTTGGAGCTGGCGGGACTTTCGTGATAAACCTTTGTTTTGATGTTATAAATGTTGTCTCAAAAGTCACCATCGATATCGTGTGAGCGTAACTTTTTACGCGGGGTCAAAGGTCATGGAAAACCGTTTTTGGCCCATAATGGCTTTAATATGCTTCTAATGACTTTTGGAGTTATTACATAAAATATAGATCGAGAAATTTTTAAGTAACTAATAATAATTGTTTTTTAGGGTCTACGCTTCACTGCTATAATAGGATCACTCGGAACGGCTCTAGGAACCGTGGTAAAGATGTTCGCCATCAACCAAAACCGAATATGGGTAGTGTACCTCGGACAAACAATCCTATCTTCTATGCAAGTCTTTATTTTGGCATTACCAGTTCGCATAGCTTCCGTCTGGTTTGGACCAAAAGAAGTATGATAATCGATTATTATTTTAGCTAAATCCTGTACTGTCGTTTTTGAGGTATCTTTAGCATGTGCAATGGGAGTATTTGGGACGCAATTAGGTCAGGCTATTGGATTTTGTATTCCTCCGCTAGTTGTAAAAAGCATTGAAGATGTGGAAGCAATTGGAAAAGAGTTGGGTGCTTTGCATTATTATATGGCTGGATTTGCCACGTCTGTAGCTGTGGCTGTCGTAATGTGTAAGGAACATTGTTTTTTAATATAAAATATTAAGAGTCTTTAGTCAAGAATTTTACCTTTAACTTTAGTATTTATCGGTATTTATAAAAAAATACTTTAAAACAACTAGAAAGTGGAAGAACTTAAGTTCTGTTATTAATTAAGTGAAATAATTGGTTGCAGATTTTCCGGCTAATCCAGAACTTTCACCAAGTATTGCACAAATTGAAGCAAGAAAAAAACTAAAAGAAAAAACTATTAACTTTACAAAATCACTTAAAATTTTGATGTCGGATTGGGGGTTTTTATGCCACATAGTAGCGTATGGAATAAACATTGCCACTTTTATATCAATGTCTACTTTGCTTAGTCAGTTTGTCGAATTTTACTTTCCAGTAAGTTGTGCTATAGTTTATAGAGGCACCAAATAATTATATTTGACGCTTTTTAAAAATGTGGGGCATTATACAAAAATGTGGTGTTTGTGTAGTTATAAAAGCTAAAATTTTATGTAATTTTTAGTATACTCTTCGCAGACAAAGTCAAAGAGTATAATTCGATTGGTCGGACCTTCTTTAAAATCGTTAATATTCATCCTAGTGCGAAATTTTTTTGCAGATTCGTTCGTTTCATGACTTTTTAAGACTTTTATTTTTGCCCGTGATAGCAAAACTTGTTATTACGATAACTGAAGAACGGTTTATTTAATTGACTTGAGATTTGGTGAAAAAATCAATCTCCTTTGTAGGAAGAATCCTATTGTTTTTGAAATAAATCAAATAACAAATAGAGGGTAGAAACCAAATTCATATTTTGGTTAATATCAATTTTACGAAAAAAAATATTTTTAACTAAATTAAAGATTGCGCCAGCAGGCATGGTGTCGAGGTAAGTATCACTGCCTCGCACCAAAGTGACCCGGGTTCGAACCCGGGAGTGATCCAAAAATGAAAAAAGTCTGCTGGTAACATTTACTGGTGGGATAAATGTTTCTAGTGATACCTTCGCTCGGAAGACGAAGTAAAAGATGCGGTCCCGTGTGCTGATGTGCACGTAAAAGAGCTCTACCCATCTTTGAGAGAGGAAGGGATACGACAAAATTTCTCGGTTGGGGGTAGTCTCACTCAGAGCATCGGTATTAAGCCATAGTTGCAGAAACAGACCGATGTAAAATAAGTTAAAAAAAAAAAAAAAAAAAAGATTGTATTTTTTTCTATAAAATAGTAACTAGTATTTTTTTTTGTATCCCCACCCATTTACAAAAAAATAAGTTTTTTTTTTATAAAATAATAAATGCACCTTTTTAATTATCTATTGCGAAGAATATTATATAAAATGTGTAACAATTTTTGAATTCATTGGTCTAACCCGCTCTTGTTTTTTTTTTGAGAAATCAAAATATGATGCTGGAAATATTGGGCTATTGATGATAATTGCTGGAATGGTCGGGGCCCTAATTTTTGGCTACATTTTGGACAAAACTCACAAATATAAGTATGTGGTATAAATATTTATTTAAATAACAATAAAAAATACATAGTAGTGGCTGCTACTTGACGTTACCAGCCCTTGGTTGTTACAAAAAAACCAAATTTGCAAAAAAATAATTGTGTTAATTTAGAAACAGAGCTTTTTACTGAAACTGTCCAATAAGTACCACGAGTATTAGATACATATAAATTATTCTCATTCAGATATTGTAAATTCAGAAAAATCAAAAATCACATTTAAATTGTATTAATTTTCGGAATTAAAATTTACATCCTCTAAATTGGAATTTACACTTTTTGAATGGTAGTATTTTGTTATAAATTAACCAGTTGAAAGTACTATAGTACAGATATTAATCCCACAAATAATTTTTCTATAAGAAAAACTAAAATTATTCTTGGTGTTCCTTTTTGTTTAATTCAACTTTTATTTGCGTTTTCTTTAAAAATGAAATATTTTTTTATTTAGCCTTTTTCTGTTTTAGGGAAACTACATTAGGACTGTATACATTTTCTTCTATTGGAATGGTGGCATTTTTGTACGCCTTAGAAAAGCAAAAAATTGTTGTAGTGTATTTAACTGCTGGTTTTCTTGGGTAAGTTTTTATTTTTTAAAGCCTCTTGCATAATTTGCATTAAAAGAAAAATACCCCCAACATTTATTTTTTATTTTTTAGCCTTTTTATGAATGCCTATGTAGCAGTAGGACTAGAACTTGGTACCGAATTAACGTACCCAGAACCCGAAAGTACCCAATCCGGCATACTAATCTCAATGACCCAAACAATGGGTGTTTTCCTTACATTATTTTTGGGTTGGATCGCTGTTAAATGTGGACCCTTTTGGGCATTATCCAGTTTGGTAATTTTTCTCTGCATTGGAAATATTCTAACAGCTGTTATTCCTAACAGAGTACAAAGACAGGAAGCTTTTAAAAAACACCCGACAGTAGTAAATGAATAAATTGTGTTAGTGTTTTAACGTAATGCACTTAATAAAATATTATTTATGAAATAAATGGGTGTGTTTAGTGTTTACTGATCAGACCTCGTATCGTATTTACAAGTTTGACAAGTAACTTAAGCATTGTTTGTCTGTTCTTGTTCCTAACGAGATTTTAGGATGCGCGAGAAAAGGACGGAGTAGGCTTCTGCGCTCTAAGAACAAAAACATATGATTTGTGTTTTTGTTCACTCGAAATAATAGTGATTGCTTTGTATCGTATAGTAAAGTATTTCCTATGAATTACTCACGCATTGGATGCGCTCTAAAGATAAACAAAGAAGAATGTGATTTATAAACAAAAATGCTGTTGTATCCTTTTTGTTTGTTTTGTTATGGTTTAGTTCTAAATCAGTATGAAAAGCATCTGTGATTTTATATCAAGTCACATTTGTAAAGTTTTTTTTGCTTGAAGTACAGTTAATAAGGTAAGTACTTTTTTGTACATTTTAAAATAATTCCTAATCTCTCGAGATAGTTGTCAAATGGTATCTTTTGTTGATTAAGGTAAAACTAACTTTTATTACTTAAAATAAACAGGCCTAACTGCGAAAAAAGGTAAAAATAACGTTTGAAAAGGGAAAGTTATATTAGCTAAATTGCGTGCCAGACATTTAGGAGTTTATTATAAAATAAACTAGCTTACCTCAAGTACCTACATACAAGTTCAAACTAATAAAATAAAGTTCATCAAAATGAGCACTTAAAAAAATGATTCGAGGACGGGTTTAATTATTCAAGGTAGGTAAATCAATGTAATTTGTAAAGTTGAATCATGATTTTACGTAAACAAAATTATAAATAAACAATCTACATAAATCTAAATATTTGGTTTAATTTTAGCTAGCAGCATTATTTTATAAAACTGCAGTTTAGTACCGGTTTAGCATCTTGTGTTAATTTATTAAGTATTTCGCATTGTTTTAATTGTTTATTGTCATGAGGTGACTTTAGGTAGGTCTTACAAACTTTTTAAACAAATAAAAATCATTCTTTAACCGCATGGCAACCAGACTTCTACAGGATGTCCAAAAAATGGCGCATAAACGCGTTGGTACGCTCTTGGGGCATTTTAAGGGATTCCTAGAAAATTGTCAAAAAATACCATCTGTTTATTCATCGAGAAAAATGCGAACAAAGTTGCATAAATTCGGCAACACAGTCTAGGAAAAAACATCTAATAATCCCATCTATGAGTCTTGATCATACACTTTTGCACTCGCTTTTGCATTAGATTTTATTGACTTTGTTGTCAGCTTCATTTCATAAAAATTTTGTAAACTTAAACTGATTACAAAAATGTAATTTGACCATTTAAAAAATAAACAAATGGTGGAATGGGTGTATTTGCATTGCGCCGGTGATTAAGAAAACACTTGGTATTGCGCCGATTTTGTCATACAGAAATATGTTGCATTGCGCCGCTATTGTTTATAAAAGGTCTATTGTTATACCAGGAGCTAAGCATACCCAGGTAAAAGGGATTAAGAAAACTCGATTTAAATACATTGACAGGTATATTATAAATTAAAAAATATTAAAATAAGTAGAATTTTGGGTTGTTTTCTTAGCATACATTTTTATAATAGTACTAGTCTTTTTTTTCTTCATATATTAAAATTTATAAAATTGTGTTGACACATTTTTATGAAAGTGTGTCGATCTCAGGTATATTTTAACTATCACGAATAAACGCTGGGGCTTGTTGAATTTCCCGTCTTACAATTTTTGCTGGCTTTTCGGTGATATTATCAGTAGCTTTTCGTTTCCGCTATTAGATATGTATTGTCTTGGTAGATAGTGTGCTGACAAGGATTCTTAATTTTTCTCTAGTTTGTTTTTTTAAATTTCAGGGCTTTAGATATAATTTTACAAAAGCACTGGGGGACTTTTTTCCACTGGGGGACACTAGGTTAGGTAGGTTAGGTTAAGATGTGCTAAAATGAAGACTAATGACTAATTTGTTGGGGTGACAAAGGAAGGGATTAAACAGCAAACCAGGTATACAAAATGACCCAAAACAATAGGTATCATAAAAGTGGCGCAATACACACTATTTTTGTATACTCAAATTTAACCATCGGCGCAATAGGCATATATCCGGTGGAATGGTTTAGGATAGACTGTAGCTTTGTAAATTTAATCGTGCATTTTATTTTTCTTCAATATGCATCCTAGAGTAATCAAAATACACAAAAAAATTATGTTTGGTTCTCCGCACGTGAGATTGATTTTTTTGCCATATTGTAAAGTATTCGTTGAACCGTTAAAATTGAGTCATTATGAAGATAGCAAATTAAATTTTTTTTTAAGTTACAAAGCGAATTTGAAAAGATTTTCCCTCGGATTTTTCTCTGTAGTAGTAGTGGCTTAAAGTTAACAAATACTAAATCTAAAATCAAACACTATTTTATGTAGTCTAGGGTTGACAGCACAAAACCTGTCTATTTTGTGCCTGTTTTTAAAAATTATTTTAACTTATTGTATGTTTTAACTTCTTCAACATTTTAACCGTAAGTTTATTAATTATTTTACAAAATTGGTACTTGCTAAAATAAAAAAAAGTAAATAGATTTTGGTAAAAATATTGTGTTAAAAATTTAGAGATTTTCAATCGTTAGAAGAACTGTTGGCTTAAAAATACTGGCTTACCCTGAATTTATAGTGTTTTTAAATATGTAATTTAGGCGGAAGTTTAAGATCCTTGATCCTTTTTATATTGATTTTTTTTTATTTTGTTTAAATCACAAACAATCCATAAAATGCTTTTATAGTTTCTAGTTCTAATAATAATTTTTTGTTGATAAGTTTAAAAAGATAACATTTTATGAATACTTCAAAATGTGAGTGAGTATTCTATTAAATATGCTGTTCTCTAAAAAGTAGTTTCAATTACTCGAACTTAAAGATTATAATTATTGTGGATAGGCTGTTATCTCTTGCAGTTAAAAACTAACTATGCATTTATTCATTAGAATTAAATAATTTGAACTAAAGATTGTTACAAAGTGTTCTTTTCTTTTAGCCTGAAAAATGGGTATTTGGGAGAAGAAACTAAAGTTTTTAAAAGACAAATTCAAAACGAAAAATCGACCTCTGACTGATAACTTGGAAAATGAACAACAATACAAGGAACGATGGAGATCAATTTACATTATTTATTTTACGATGTTTTTAATTTCACTAGGATTTAGTATCATCGTTACAGGAGTTTGGCCGTATTTAGATAAGGTATGTTGAATTCCAGATAAATAGTAGTAATGCCGAGAGTAATGCCTTAAAATGCTATCGATAAACTTATTTGTTTACCAGATTAAAATGCACATTATTTGTCTCGTTTGCAATTTTTATTATCGTAGTTTTTATATTTATTTCGTTAAAGAAATAACCAGAATGGGTAGAAATCGAAACGCGTAGAAGTTTCTCTTCGCAGATGAGTAGCTCGAGTAGAATTCAAAATGTAATTTTATATTTTTTCAGTTAATGCGGAATAAACAAATATTTTATATAATTGCTACACATTCTATACTCTGCGCAATAAATCAATTTTTTTTATAAAAAAAATATTTGCAAAGTGTGTAATCTATTAACAGAAAACACGAACAATTCCGCAACGAAGAGGACAAATGTCAGTTCTGACGTTTAGCATATTTGAGGTTATTTGTTTTGACAGCTGGTTTTGTTTCTGTTTGAAATATTTTTGGCATGGCCTTCTTGGCTGAAGCGTGGCGCCATTCAGAATTTTTTACTACTGAAATCGTTTATTTTTTTGTCATTTTAACTTTACTGGCTAAATTTACAAAAAATGAACCAACATTTTAAATAGGAAGTCAAATTTTTATTAATTTTGTAAAGAATATTTTTTCTGTAGATTGAATAGTAACGGAGATAGGAAGAAGGTTTTTTGTGTTGCGGGGTAATTGGAGGGTTGGACAAAAAAACTAAAGAGTACTTTTTTGTAAACAATTAAATCTCATATATTTTATGTCGAATATTTTTTTTTGTAAATTAATTAATATTATCTTTATTTGGGGGGCGCAAAAGAGGGCTTTATAGTAATCAGATTTTTTTTCAAAAATAGGGTTCTTTCTCTTATAAAGACAGAATTAAGTTTGATATCACTTTTGCTTTTTGAGATGAGCGCGTTTTTACAAGAAATGTGAGATACATACAGACCGACCAACGGACGGATTTTTTCAAAATTGTTCCAAATTCGATAAAAAACACGAATCTGCAAGAATTTCTGCTCTACGATGAAAATTGACGATTTTAAGTTTTCTGTATCGATTGCACGCATACTCTTCGGACATACTTAGTCTTGCGAAGAATATAATAATAGGTTTTCTTTATTTAACCAAAATGATGATAGTTTTTGTTTAATTTTGTTTTGAAAATAAGCCAAAATATAATACCAATTTCATGACCATTTAAAAGGTAAATCATAGTAAAATTCGACAATTCTTATTTTATTTGCTTTGACTCTTGACTTAGTGTATAAAAATTAAACCAATCTTTCTTTTAGTTGGATCCAACGGCAGGAAAAGAATTTATGGGATATGTAGTAGCAGCAAATCCTCTTGGGCAAATGCTCTTCTCCCCGTTAGTTGGATGGTGGTCGAACAGACTCGGGTCAATTAGAGTACCTTTAATACTTTCTTTGGGAGTGTTCACTGCTGCAAGTGCCATGTACAGTTCCATTGAACTTTTTGATCAGCACAGGAAATACTGGATGTTGGCGAGTCGATTTCTTGTTGGAGTCAGTTCAGGTAATAATTATTGTTAATTTGGACAATTATAGATGACTATAATTTCTTGCAATACGTTGTTTTGTTGCGGATAATCGAATCATGATGGATACCGAACAAGAACCAAGCTGTGTTTTAAAAGCTGGCGACATTAAAAAAAGACTTTAATCGGCTTACAAAGAAACATACGAAGGTTGTCTTTTATATTTTGCATGTACACAAAATGGGGGTGCCACAAGTGCCAAATAAAACCTTTAAGTTTATTGGGACTGTACCGAAACTTTTGTTAGGATACGAAAAGTTCTTTCACCACACTAAATTTTTTAGTTAACATCGCGAGGTGCAAGGAAACGTATACCTCTTTTTGGCTTCTTTACATGATACCCACCCCCTAGAAGCTTATTGCAGGTTATTTTCATGATTGGTCATCATTCGCGTTTTTTTTTTGAGATTTATGAAATTCCACTACCGACCGGACTTAAAATTCTGGTTCACTAATAATAAAAGATACTACTTTTGCGCCTCCTTAAAAAGTTGGGCTGTCCAACAGAAAATAATTTCTTTCACATTCAAATGTTCATGTAAGATTCTTTGAATTGGAGTCATTTAATTGCCTTAGAATGTCTTAATCTTGCGGAGTGTCACTTCTGCATTTTCGGGTTTTATCTGGCGCAAAGAATCCATGTATTTCCGGAACACTCCTGTTTTTGGTAGACCTGCCTTAGGATAGGCGCTAAGACTGGTGGGTGCATGGTAAAATTTAAAGAATCGGCAGGCTATTGATATGGTGCATCGTCGCCAAAAGTGAAAATCAACTCGACTGGACATTGTTGTTGAGATAATTTTCTTTGAAAGTAATCAAAAATTTTTGCATAAAAATTTTTTCGGCACAGTTTTACAACTATTGTGGCCAAAATACTTCGTATCCTAAAAAAACATTCAGTATAGTCCTAATAAACTTAAAGGGTTTGTTTTTTTACTTGGGGTGACGTTGGTGGTCCCCCCCCATTTGTTTATACGCAAAATACAAAAGACAACCCTCGTATCTCTAAAAACTTAATCTTTTTTTAGCAAATGTGGCCGCTTGCAGAGCATACCTATCAGCAGCAACCCGTTACTCAGAACGAACAAACGCCGTGGCAATGATTTCCTTGGCTCAGGTACTTGGTTTTGTTGTAGGACCGGCCATACAAGCCGCTGTAGTTCCGTTAGGAAGCGACGGCGTATGGATCATCCCCAATAAGTTAAAACTAGACATGTACACCGCATCTGGGTGGATCAACGTACTGTTAGCCGTTCTTAACATGTACTTATTCTTTCCTTCGGTATTTAAAGAGCACAAGATTGCTGGACGGGAAGCAATGCTCAAGCAAGGAAAGGATAATATTAAGGATACGTATAAGGCGCAAAAGACTGATCATTTCTCGACGTGGACGCTGATTGTTGCGTTTTTCGTCATTGTGTTTAATTTTATGCTGCTTGAGACGCTGGGCACGCCTTTGACGATGGACCAGTTCGCGTGGTCTAAGGCAGATTCCCTTAAATACATGGGAGTGCTTATGTCCGTAGGGGCGATCATGGCAATTGCCACTTCGTTATCCATCTCGTTTCTTAGTTCACGGTTTTCTGAAGTTAAAACCATGATATGGGGTGGGTTTTTCTTCATGGTTTTGGGTCGAGCGGTTTATATTCCGTTTGATAATTACCCGCCGCAAGTGTACAATAGCGATCTTAAGCTTAATTTAACTTTCTTCTGTGATAAATTTATGGTTAATACTTCTTCCTTGCATAAGAATACTCTGGATTTAAGTGATTTGTCGTACTTTAATCAGACTTTGCAACGTGAGTTTAATAAGAGTTTGACGACTGAGATTAGTGGTAACCAAATGTTAAGGGATATGACTTTAAATTGTGGGGAGGACGTTGTCGGGTGCCCGTCTACGCAAGAATGGTGTTCGAGGACGCCGGCGCTTACTGTTAATCAGTTTATTCTTGGGTATTTGCTGACCACGTTTGGGTACCCGATTGGGGTTACGTTGATACAGACGCTTTTTTCGAAGCTGCTAGGATCTCGACCGCAAGTAAGTATTTGTAGATTTTCTTTAAAAGGAATTAAAATAAGATTTGTTTTAATCTTGAGATTGCAAAGAAAAATATATTAGACACGCTTTTGTAACTAACTCTAACTATAAAAAAACCTACAAAAAGATATGCTTAATTTTAGTTTTAATTAATTCTTAATTCAAACAAAACTTTAAATGTTTTATGTGTTTCATGGAAAAAGTGATTCATTAAAAAAAGTACTTACATTTTTTAATTGCTTTATGCAGAGTGTCTTGAAACGACTACATATTTTAAGAAAGCCAATGAGAGAAAAAATGGACAAATTATTTGGTTTGACAAATTAAATTTAAAATAGTTTAATTTACGAATTACGAAGAATCTATTTGGAACGGCTTTTAAATTAATTTCTATTATTTTTCAATTTTTTACGCATTTTGTAAACTTTATAGAACAGCGCACTTTATTCTTAAAGCAAGAAAATTATCCGTGCTAAGTTTCAAATAAATAACTGATTTAGATAGAATTTTTTTTCACGATATTAGGAAACAATCTATGTATACAGTGCGAGGCAAAAGTCCCCCCCCCCCACCTTAACTTTTGAACGGTTTAAGATATTGATTTAAAAAAAATTCTTGGCAAATTAGCACTAAAAAAACTACTTTTTGACGAAATTTGTTTTTCAAAAAATAATAACCCCCACATAGGGGGACTATCTACTTAATTTTTTTAAATGTAAAGGGGGGTCAAGTGACCCCTCATTTGAAAGCTATTTTTATTTCCAAGACAATGACGTTTACGAATTTTAGATTGATTCAGTAGTTCTATTGTACTGTGTGTTTTAAAATAAAGCACAAAAATCCTGTTTTACGTAATAAATGCAACAATAAAAGACTTAAGTGAATCCAAACTAAGTAGGGGTGTATGTTTTCTTTTTATTTAAAAATATTAATAATTTTTTTTTTGTTAGTATGTTTTATAACAAATTTTTTAAAATAACCTACCAAAATTATTTTAAAAAAAAGAAAACGAAGTAAAATAGGGTTAAAAAATATAATTAATTAAAAAAAAATTATTAAGAAGCATAAGGTTTTGTTTTTTTGTATTTTATGTTGGGACACAGGGTATAACAAATTTTAACAAAAAAATATTACATATTTTTTTTAATTAAAGAAAAACATGCACCCTTACCTAATTTCAAATAGTTTTATTTTTCCACTGTTGCATTTATTAAGGAAATCGTTCTTTTTATTGAGAAGCTCCTAGCCAAAAAAATAATAAATATATCTTAAATTGGTAAACACCATTGTGTTAGAAATAAAAATAGCTTTCAAATGAGGGGTCACTTGACCCCCCTTTACATTTAAAAAAATTAAGTAGATAGTCCCCCTATGTGGGGGTTATTATTTTTTGAAAAACCAATTTCGTCAAAAGGTAGTTTTTTTTGTGTAAATTAACCTAAAATTTTTTGGAAATCAATATCTCGAACCGTTCAAAAGTTAAGGCCAGGGGGGGGGGACTTTTGCCTCTCACTGTATAACCGTTTTCGAAGCAGGTGGATACGCCAATTTTCGGGTTTACTCTTTGGAACTCCAGTTATAACATATGGCGGCCGTTTCCCTAATTTGGTCGATGTCCAAATATGGATTGACTGTACTATAAAGTTGGTGTTAGCACTTTTTTAAAAATTATTTCCAGTATTGAGATGCCTTAAAGAGGTATCACCGCCTTGTTTTTTTCGCGATATTAGGAAATACGCTGTGTAGTAACTAGTCACAGTGGAACTGCATCAAATTTTGTTACTAGATGTCAAATGAGATTTTTATAAACATTATTCCTCTAAGAAAATTTCTTGGCCCCCTAAATAGAGTCCAATTGCAATAATTAACTCATATCTCAATCACGCTAGCGCAGTTGAACAAGTGGCTGATATGTATCCTGACGCCAAAATAATGTTATGTGGTGACTACAATTTGCCTAATGTTACTTGGAAAAACGATGATCTTGGTGTGTGTGCGCCCCTCTCGCCCACTGACAGAGTCCGTATTCTTTGTGACACTTTTGCTTACCTAAACCTTTATCAAGTCAACACCGAGACAAATGTTTATGGAGTCATGTTGGACTTAATTTTTACTTCTGAAGCAGGCGTCCTGGTTCGTGTCTCCAATGATACCTTGGTGCCTATTGATCGACATCATCCAGCCCTTGTATTTCAATTGCGAACAGTGGAAAAAATATCTGAAATTAGCTATCAGTTTAGGCAGCTTAATTTTAAGAACGCTGATTATATCTTAATAAATCAGCTGTTGGCATCCACTGATTGGGATGTAATCAATGAATCCAATGATATCAATGTGAGTACGGAATATTTTTATAATATCATATTTAATGTAGTAAACAATTATATTCCCGCTAAGGTAATTTCTAAATCCAATTTTCCTAAGTGGTACACTAAGGAACTTAAACAACTAATCAAAAACAAAAGATATGCACATAAAAAGTATAAAGAATTCAGTTCGTCCAATAACTATGCATTATTTAGTAACTTAAGAAAAGAGTGCAAGCTTTTAATTGCTGAATGCTATAATAATTACATTCTCTCTGTCGAGAATGATGTTTTAGAGAATACTTCTAGTTTTTTTAAATATGTAAAGGATTTAAGGGATAAAAGTGGTTTTCCCAGCACAATGTCATTTAATGGTGAGCAGTCCAGTGATATAAAAGCAATTACTAATTTTTTTGCGAAAAAATTTCAGTCTTTGTATGTTGATCTTAATTTAGATATCCCGGATTTAAGTCACATAAATAGTGTTATTAATTTATCAAACATTGTTATTTCAGAAAATGATATAGCATGTTACGAGTTGGGGATATTCAGGGGTTTTACCCCCAATCGTGGTTAGGGGTAATAGAAACGGCAGAATAATTATTAATAGCTATAGAATATTTTATTGAATAACCTTAACTTAGTTGATAAGGACTAATAATACAAATTGTACTTACATCTTTATTTACGAAAGGGGGAGAACTTTACACTGCTAAGAGTTACACCCAAGTGTCTCATCATTATTTTGAGTTGGCTTAGCCAACTCATAAAAAGTTTTTGCTGAGTCCCCTTTAATTGTCAAAACTATTGCTTAATTTTGTAGGTCGACCGACACCTAGTTACTTTGGATTGCTCCATAGTAACAGCGATAATCGCCAACCCAAAAATTAGCAAAGTCATACAACCAAAGGGAACATTCTTATTCGTGACAATATCTTGGAAAAATTAGGACGACTAGATGTAAACAAGTCTAGTGGCCCTGATCAACTTGGGTCATTTTTTTTAAACAGGTGTAGGTTCGTACTTATACGACCTTTACATATTTTATTTAACCTATCTTTAAGGGTGGGATTATTTCCAGATTTATGGAAAAAAAGTTTTACGATTCCAATTTTTAAAAGTGGCAATAGAAGCCTAGTTGATAACTATCGTCCTATTTCCAAAATATCCTTTATACCAAAAATATTTGAAGGCATTATCTATGATAAAATAAATGTTACTCTGCAGAGTTGCCTTATTAGTCAGCAGCATGGATTCTCCAAGAGTAAATCGACACTTACTAATTTGCTTGTTTTTCAACAATATGTTATTCAAGGTTTTGAAAATAAGCTACAAATTGATACAATTTACACGGATTTTAAAGCTGCTTTTGATAGGGTGCCTACTAACATTTTAATAGCAAAATTAAATAAAATTGGTGTTACAGGTACATTATTGCGTTGGATTACTAGTTTTTTAACAAACAGAACTCAAAATGTTAACATTTACAATAACTTATCAGATCCTATTTACGCAACATCTGGTGTAGTACAAGGAGGGCACCTCTCTCCCCTCTTCTTTTTGTTGTTTATTAATGACATAGGATGTGTTATCAAATATTGTAAATTTTTGTTATTCGCAGATGACCTTAAGCTATTTAAATCCGTAGAAAGTTTTACTGATTGCCTTCTTATCCAAAATGACATTAATGCAGTCTCAGAATGGTGCTGGCTTAATGGTATGTTATTGAATATTTCAAAGTGTAAAGTTATGCATTATTATAGGATTAAAAATCCGATATTTTTTGATTACTCTATAATGAATTAAGAACTTAGATAAAGTTCTGTCAATCAAAGATCTTGGCGTTATTTTTAATCCTATACTTTGCTTTAATGATCACATAAATGCGCAGGTTTCCCGTGCATTTAAAATGTTGGGTTTCATTAAAAGAAATTCCAAAGATTTTTCTAATATTTTTTGTATTAAGGTTTTATATTGCTCTTTGGTTAGGTCCATTTTGGAATATTGCTGTGTTTTGTGGTCCCCGTACTATAATGTGTTTATTAAAGACATTGAACGCGTTCAAAATAAGTTTTTGAGATATGCATCATTCAAGTTGGGCATAGCCATTGAATTTTATGATAAAAATATAATCTTAAGCACTTTAAGCATCAGCAGCCTCGCAGTAAGGCGAAAAAATGCTGGATTAATCTTTTTATATAAACTTCTAAACAATTTAGTTGATTGTTCTGAGTTGTTGCAGTTTATAAACTTTCATGTTCCTTCAAGAGTGAATAGAACCCAATATGTTTTTTATGTTGACTCAAGTAAAACAAACTATAGCTATTTCTCTCCTTTAGTAAAAATTTGTCGGGACGCCAATGAGATTCCTGGTGATTCATTCGATTTTTTCCACTGTTCGCTTGGTAAGTTTAAGAATATGTTGCTTCGTCTGTAATATTTTATCTTAAGGTGATATTGTTATCTTTTTTTTTATTTTTCTATTTGTGATAATAATTAAATTGTTAATTATTTTTTAGGTACATAAAATTTATAAAGTTATTATAATGTGTACTTATGTTAAGTGGCATGTCCGTAATAAAACTGATTTGATTTGATTAATAACGTTGACTTTGCACCAAATTTTCCAAAGAGATGTAAAATAAGGTGCCAAAAATTTTTCATAATACCTTTTTCCGAACGAAAAATTGGCGTAAGTCCACCCTGACGGGATATTACTCTCTAGGGGCTATTTAGAGAGTAAAGGAATTTTTTTAAACGAATTTTTTTTAAAGAAAACTTAATAAACCCTTATTTGACATCTAATTATAAAAATTGCAGTTCCACCGTTATCCTACTAATTGAAGGGGGCTTTTTGGGGGTCCATAACTTTGTTACCGAAACAGGTACCTAGACATACGCCAATTTGAAACTCCAGTTATAAAATGTAATAAAGGCGGCCCTACCCCTAATTTTCTCGATGTCCCTACATTAATTGGGACAAATTAATTGTACTTAAGTAAACGTACACTAGTTCTTAATTAATACTAAAGAAAAAAATTTCTTTCGAAACAAACTCCGTAATTTTACTTATCTACTGGGTTAGAGCCGATCCTAATAGTATATTTTTAGGGTGTATGGATGGGTCTAATGACAGGCTCCGGTTGCTTATCCCGAGTAATGGGACCCGTTTTCGTAACGCACATTTACAAGGAATACGGTACCGTTTGGACGTTTAGTTTTACAACCGCTATGATGATCTTATGTCAAGCTTGGTTACTTATGTTCACCAAACGGTTAACACCTGTCGAAATTGCCAATGAAGAACCAAAAGAAGAAAAGGAATTGCAAGGGGTTGAGACATTTTCTTCGATATCTTTGACAAGTCGACCATGTGAAAAAGATGAGACTGATGACGATTGTAGTGCTCCGACATATCTTTAGGGATAAAATATAAACTTTTAATTTTATTTATTAGGAATGTTTTTATACAGTTTTAGAATTACTTAGGTGCGAGTTTAGTTGATACTTTTATTGTTGGACTTTTTACAATGAATTTATTTTTTTATTATATTAATAATATATTTTACTTAATTATTTAAGAAAGCTATGCTATACATTACTTACAATTTATGAGCATATTTGAGTTCAACTTTGTAAAATAAACTATAAATACTGTTGTGTAGATAATGCAAAAAGAAAATTTATGAGACAATAAACCTATGGTTAAATGAAATGGACACCTAATTACGATGGTTTATTGCAATTTTTAATTTCGGCGTATGCCAATTTTACAATGCATCCCGAGCCATTTAAGACAGGCATAATGGGATAGATTTTTACTTAAAAGTTAAAATTATTGTTTAAAAAAATAATATCATAAAAAATACAGTTAAAGCTATGCAGATCATTAGTTGTGTCTATTTTCTTTACAAACAATTTTGTTCTAATTAGGTCTCTTATAGCATAGACTAAATCTTATAGTGTTGTAAAAAAAACCTTACAAAACATAACGATGATGCTAATAAAGATATTATAAATCTTGCCAAATATATTAACAATATTTATGCTCAATATAAATAAGAATACTTGACTAGGATTATCTGGACAATTGCCGTTTTTTGCAGACAAAAAATCTAAGTTACAGATATTTAAATCAGATATTTTATATTGTATTGCCCTTAAGTTGGCGTAACACAGAAAATTTGTGATAAAGTGTAAAAAAAGGCTTATTTGTGAAATATATTAACAATAATTAGGCCTAGATAATTAAAATAAATATTACAAATAGTTTAAACTTAAAAATACAGGGTCTTATAAAATATTTTTGTAATACTAACAAAGAGGTAACACATTACAAATAAAAACAAAATTATACCTGTGTGCTTTAAAATATTTAAATAATAAAATATATAAAAACAATCAGTCTTTTGTACATTATTTCGTTTAACTTTTATCACTACTTTTTTCTTTAGGTTTACCTATATTTTCAGCTTCTTCAATTGTAGATGGAAGGTTTACATTTAACGTTTCCGGAAAGAAAATTGTTAAAAATGCTGATAATCCACCCAACGATGAAAATAGGATTAGAGGTAAGGGTACCCAAATATGTTTCTGTAATAATATATTAAGTTTAAATTATGTCTTCTAATTTAAATGATTTTTGGACCAAAACATTTTTTAGAAATATTTTAGAACTCCTAAAACCTGTCTTAGTTTAAGAAAACAAACAGTTCTTACCAATAATGAAACTTGCGGAGAAATCATAGAACCAATTCTACCAATCATAGAGCAAGACCCCATCATAGTGTGCCGTAAGCAAGTTGGGAATATTTCACTTGTTATTATGTATATTATTGTAAAGGCAGCTGTGGCGAAAAATTTGGCTAATAGAAAAATGACCAAGTGAAGAATGTAATCGTCTGAAAACAAAAAATAATTATTTATTCCAATAAGGTTCTAAAGCTTGTCATTAATAATAATGACAAGAGAAGAGTATAAACTCTTCGCAGACAAAGTCGAATAGTATATTGAATTTGGTCGGACCCTTTCTAAAATCGTTAATATTCATCCTACATTTTTGCAGATTCGTTCGTTTCATGACTTTTTAAGACTTTTTTTTGTTCGTCTGTCTGTTACGAAATTTGTTATCACGATAACTAAAAAACGGTTAATTGAATTGACTTGAGATTTGGTTCAAAAATCAATCTTCTTTAGGGGAAGAACCGTATTGTTTGTGAAAAATATAATAATAAATAGAGGGTAGAAAGCATGCCCATGAAGTTGAAAAAAATCCCTTACCAAAAGCATCGAATCATTTTTTTGTATCCCCACCTAATTAAAAAAAAAAAAGTTTTACGTTTTTTTAGTAAAATAAAAAATGCACCTTTTTCTTGTAAATAATAATGCATTTTTTATTCTATAAAATGTAAGGTTTGTTAAAATAAATAGGGCGTAAAAACTAGCCCCAAAGTGGAAAAAAAATCATGTTTTGATTATTATTAATTTTTGATTTTTTTGACTTTGTCGTACTGCTTACTTTTTTATTTTTCAAATGAGGAATCGCAAGATAGTGGTTGTAATTTAAAATGTAGGGTTGCTGGTTGGTAAAAGGTTGGACAAAAAAATCTATTTTATATTTTTTAGATGTCCCCCTTCAAATCTAAATCGACCCGTTTTTTCTTAAACATGGATTTGCTATACAGGGTGTCCAAAAAATGGCGCATAAACGCGATGGTACGTTGTTGGGGCATGCCTGGGGAGGCCCAGAAAATTGTTAAAAAAAATCTATCTCATATACCCTCGTAGATATGTTGCCCCAAAGTGCGAAACTTTAAATGCTTATATCTTAAATATAACAGCACATATTAACGAAACAAATGGTTTAATACAAAGCTACAGTATATCTTAAACCATTCAACCATTTGTTTATTTATTAAATGGTCGAATTACATTTTTATAATCAATTTAATTTCACAAAACTTTTATGAAATAAAGCTGACAACAACGTCAATAAAAACTAGTGCAAAAGTGTATGATTAAGACTCATAAATGGGATTTTTAGACTTATAGATGGGATTTTTAGATGTATTTTCCTAGACTGTGTTGCCGAATTAATGTAACGTTGTTCGCATTTTTCTCGATGAATATAATAGATGGATTGTTTTTGACAATTTTCTAGGGATCCCTGAGTATGCCCCAAGAGCGTACCGTCGCGTTTATGCGCCATTTTTTGGACACCCTGTATTAACAAAATTATAGGGGGTGGCTACTCTAAAATTGAACACACTGTATATCTTCTCCATATAAACTGGTCTAACCCACTTACTGATTTAACCCATTGCTTGTTTAAATCAATGGAAATTTTAGCTAGCTAACTTGTTAATTTAAATATTAAACTTGCAAATTATTCGCAAATTGACGGCGTCCTTACCTGGATTAATAAAAATGTAGGTCAGGCAAGCCAAGGACGTCATGATGTAAGAAACAAACAGCGACCACTTTCTTCCAATCTTGTTGACAAAATAAGAACATGATACATATGCCGGTATTTCAACTAAAGAACTCATAATAAAGTCCAAATACGCATTATTGGACAAGGTGGCTGCTGTGAGCGTAAGTCCGTAAAACAGAAACGCACACGTGATCCAACAAATGCAACAACTTACGAACCGAACCATTAGAGGAGTGGATTTTAGGATATCCCAGAAGTTGTTCGTGCTTTCGTTTAGTTTTTCATCACTTTGTAAAATGTTGACTTTGTCTAGCGAATGTTCGGAGAGTGTTTTTCCGTTGATGTTGGCTACTTTTCGAAGGGTTTTCTTGGCTTCTTCCACGTTGCCTTTGCTTAGGTTCCATCGGACTCCTTCAGGGAGTAGCCAGAAGAATGAAAGTAAGGCTAGTGGTGGAATGTACAAGATATAAGTAAGTTGCCTGAAAAACAAAAACCAAAATAATTTATTTGTTCGAAAAACCGCGCTTGATAGACATAAGGTGTTTCTCTAAAAAGTTTACAAAAATTCCATATTTGTTCTATTTTACAAAAAACATACTTCCAATTTGAGTTGACAAGCCAGGCAGCAGTTGCGGTGAAAACTTCTCCAATAGCGTAACATGAACTTGAAATCGCACCAGTCAGGACTCGTTTTTTTGGGGCCACTAATTCCACGCCTATAAGAAATTTAAAATATTCAAGAATATACATTTTTTTGAATTACACTAGCCATGCATTTTTGAATGAAATTAAATAAAAATAAAAAGCAAAATAATAAAACAGGTTGTTTCCTAAACATCTGTATCGTCTTTTTTTTTAATCACCAAAGCACAAAATATTCTTGAAATAACCCAAATAACAAGATTTAAAGTAATGCTTTTTAACTTTATTTTTAAGTTTTGTATAATTTTTTTTTATTTTGAAAAATAGGTGGACTTTCATCGGAAATTAAAAATACCTCCGAAATCATTTTGGTTCACATAAATACAACTTTTTAAAATCTTAAATAAATTCATTTTATTTTGTGTCTAGATAATAAACTTAAAGCTGTTTTGCATCCAAACACGATATGGAAATAAATAAAAAGGTCTACCTAATGAATTAAATTGGTGCTTTTTTCCAAAGTTGTTTTTTTGTCCTTGAAAATTAAACAAATAACAATTTTACCTTATTTCGCGTGTGACTATAGTGTCACGAGACATTTTAAGAAGAAAAATAATAATAATAATTACACCTACCCATTATGAAACCACAGGTATAAGTTCCAGATCCAAAGAAGGCGTCCCAAAATTCAAAAACCAAGAACCACTCATACGTTGGAGCTAAAGTTTTTATAAGACCGCAAATGGCACAAAGGACCATTCCCCAAACAAGGACAAAACGACGACCAAATCTTAAAAAAAATGTATACATATTATTTAAAAAAAAAACAGATTATGGTCCCGTAAAATCTTACATTTGACCAAGAAATTTATCGGGCAGCAAAATTTTTGTGGAAAAATGTAGTATTTGATAATATAGTAGCATAATTAACAATGTCCCCCATAGAGGCCCCTTTCATTCGTAATACTGGATCATGGTGGATCTTGACAAAATTTTAAAAATATACACTAAACAAGGTTCTAAAATTATTTTCGTAAAAAAATTCTCCTAAAAAAAATCCTACTCCCCCTAAATAGCCCCAAAATAAAATAAAATTTGTAGAGAATTTTATTATGTTATTATAAGGTATTATGTTTCTAGGTATCAAATACTACATTTTCCCACAAATTGTGCTGTCCGAAAAATTTCTGAAATACAAGGATTTTTTGTAAGATTTTCTTGAACTATCAAGACTGCAGCTTGTTTAGCTTGAAGCTAAGTAACATAAAAGAAAAAAGCTATCATCCAGATCTCACATTACTGGATTTTGAACTTTTAGGTAATTATTGCCTACTCAAAAAAATTATAATGTTATCAGGGGAAAAAAAATCAATTTTTTAAGTAGGTTTAAGATTAAATGCAGATATTCATACACATGTATGTATGACTCATGTTCGGAATTAATATTTGAAAAGTACCAAGTTTTCCTTGCAAAACTCTTGAATTTAAAAATTATTTTTTTTTATTGCCAAAAATAATACATTATTCAAATATTTGCCCTTACATTTTTAAAATTTGCATTTTTTAACAAAAATTATACCAACCTGTCTGAAACTATTCCGGAAACAAGAAGACCAAAAAATTGACCAATGTTGTTTATGGTTCCAACCATGGCCAGTTTCCATTCGTTGTTTTGGCAGTAAATGTCATACTAAAAAAATATAATTATTACAAAATTGTTTGACCCAATTACATTACATTTTCGAATAATTTGGATGAAATTTTTTGAGTCCAGAAATAATTAAAAATAATTATCTTATCTTTTTGGGTGTCTTTACGTTTTATTTATGTTATTGTTTTTGTTTTATTAACTATTTTATCGTACCTTGACTGCATCTTTTGTCATATATTTTATTAGTCTTATTATACTCTTCGCAGACAAAGTCGAAGAGTATATTGCGATTGGTCGGACCTTCTCTAAAATTGTTAATATTCGTCCTAGAGCAAAATTTTTACATATTCGTTCGTTTCATGACTTTTTGACCACCATAACTCAAAAACGGTTTATCGGATCGACTTGAAATTTATCAAAAAATCAATCCCATTTAGAGGAAGAGCCCTATTGTTTTTGGAAAAAATCAAGTAATAAATAGAGGGTTAGAATCACCCCCAAAGTAGAAAAAAATTCATATTTTCGTTAATATCAACTACGAAAAAAAATATTTTTAATAAAATTAAAGATTGTATTTTTCCCTATAAAAAAGCATCTGGAAATTTTTTTGTATCCCCACCTGTTTACAAAAAAATAAGTTTTACGTTTCTTTCAATAAAATAAAAAATGCACCTTTTTAATCATCTACTGCGAAGAGTATCATATAGAATGTGTAACAATTATATAAAAATAAAAAAATAATCATAAAAAATGAGCTATCTGCGAAGTTAATTCGTTAACTTAAAAGTTATTAAATGGTCCATCCCTCTCACTGATCTAACCCGCTCTTGTTCTATAGTTATTAAACAACCCAGTTATTTTTTATTTTTTCACTAGACTTACTTCTTTCACAATCGAATATGTTTTATCAGCAAACACAAATGTACTACACGTTTCAGTGTCCTCCAAAAAATTGTTTCGGTCATAACATTCTTCTTCAGAAATGTTAGACCTAATGCGAGGATACATCTCACATTTCGATGGATTTTTTTCTTTCGTATAAGGAACTGCATTTTTTATCCAATCCGGTTTGAATTGTATTTGGTCTATGTTTTCGGAATCGCATCCTGGAATTTTACACCTGCAAAATAATATTTTGTAAATAATTTGTTCTTCGATCTTGTTAATTATAACAACAAATAGGTAGGTAAATATTTTGCTCGTTAAAGGTGAATGTTTTGAATGTTTACCTGAGTAAATTTTTTTATTATTTAAAAAAAAAATATGTAAATAAAGGAACCTATATAAAAAATGATAATTCGATATTTAATCTGTTTCAAAATTTATTTTAAAAACAAGTATTTCCAAGAAAAAAATTGTGGTCGTGGGCGTCAGGCCCATTTATAATATAAGTATACCTATGTTTTTTGGTTTTCGTTCTATCGAGGGTTCTACATAAATAAACGTAAATTTTTCCTTTACGACCTTATGCATTTTATTTCAATTAAATAATTTAGTTTAAAATAACAAGCATAATAATAATTTATATTTATGGCTTGAGGGAGTAGAAGTAATTTGCAAATTTAATATAATATACAATAACAATATTGGTGACCTTATTATCCAATACAAAATTTTAACTACAGTTTACTGTAAGGTCTTTTTTTAACTTTTTTTATCTACTTAACTTTTAAATACCTACCTAAAATTAGGCTCGATGAGTTAATGTTTATTCAAAAATGGTTTTCTTAAACGAAAAAGTAATTGTTCTTTTGATTTATTAGGTTACTACTTTGTCCTAGCCTAATAATTTTTCCATTACTATAACTTCTTATCAAAACATAATAACCTACATTAAATAAGTAAATGATTTTTTTTATTTTTTATTGGAAAAAAACTATTGTTATTCTAACAGTAGCTTGTAATCTATAGGTATCTATTTGAGAACTATCATTTCCACTCGATTTTCATAATAATAATTAACCTTTACCCAATCATTTTAAAACAATTGAATTCGTAGTATGATTATTATTGTATTTAAATAAGATTTCTTTGGTTTGATGCTTTTCAAGAATGTTAAGTGTAATTTAATTACGTTAACGCTTTGCAGTTGCTGGAATTCGATATAAAATCGTATTTTTCTTTTAAATTAATAAAAGGCCTATTCCATATATAATCGACCAAAATTCGGTTTTCGAGTTGCTGCATGATTTTAAGTTTCTTTTGAGGTTTAGTCCAGTGCTTACTCCTGGTAACTTCTTTCTATTAAAAAATTAGCAGCTGCATATTTGCACTCTTTTCCCATCGGAATTAGCACCTTAAACTATGAAAAATGACCAAATTTAGGTTCAAAAAATGCTATGTGGGAGTGTTTTTTTTATTTTTATGTTAAAATGTTACCAAGGACATAGTTTACAATAAAAAAAATAAACGATATTGTGATTCGATTTTTTGTAAAGGTAGGATATTAAAACCTTTGCTGTTTCTAAGCGAAGTTAAATCACAAACCAATTTTTTTATTTTATGCGTCTCACATCAACATTTTAAAATTATTAAAAAAAAATTTACTCAGTCACACATAACTTTTTTTAGTGCCATATTTGGTCCTTTTCCATAGCTGCCTGGTAGAGAAGGAGAGCAATTATGCGGTTCATATTTTTTTTGTAGAAACATATGTCTATTGTCAACTAAAAACTATTACTAATTTTAATCATCCAAGAATTTAAAATACGATTCGATCTTGTTTAAATTTAACGTAATCAGTTACATTTTAAAATCAATGCTGTTTCCAAACGAAGTTAAATCACAAACAAAATTATTTTGATTATGAATCTCCACTAGCACAATGACATTTTAAAGTAATAAAAAAAAAATTTACCCAGTCCCACAGAGCTTTTTTTGGACCTAAACTTGGTCATTTTCCATAGTTTGGGGTAATTAATAGTAGAGAAGGAGTGCAAATATGCAGCTGGTGATTTTTTAATAAAAAGAAGTGTCCATTGTCAACTTAAAATTACTACCAATTTTAATCTTTCAAAATCGTAAAATTGGAAAATTCAATTTTCCGATTTTTTTAAGAAAAATTATGAAAATTTAGAAAATGGTTTTTTTTACCACCTTTACCAAGGCTAAGGATTGTACCTACCAAATATAAAATAAATCAAATAATAGCAACTATGATTGGTCGATTTTACATGGAATGTCCCAAAACCGTACGCCAACGGACAATTAATAATTCTTTTTTACGTTTTCCAAAAACTTAAAAAATACAAAAATGTACTTAGGTATACCATAGATACCTATACAGCTATACAAACACAAAAATGTACTTAGGTATACCATAGATACCTATACAGCGTGTTCATTTTGATACTTTTCTGGCGAATTTTCGACGATCCAACCCAAAATTTGAAGGAACCCCGATTTTTAATTGGGGAGGGGGGACATAATATGTCAGATTTTAAAACTAAGAAAGTCGTCTCCTACCATGAGGGGTAGGGGGTAAATGTTTAAATAGCAAGAGGGGTTACATCTTATTTAAAAGATCTTTTTTTTTTAATATATATATGTATTCGTATGATTATTAATAAACATTACAAGTCATAGTAGGTATAAGGGTTGGTATTTGACAAATATGAACATTCAAGAATATAATAAAGTTGTAAATAATATAAAAAAGTACAAATAATGTTCTTTTTGGGATGCCCATGGACAATGTTCATATACTGATAAAGCATCTGCTTAAAAAGTAATGTTTAATTACTTTTTTTTTAATGTTTAGATAATTTGAATTTTTGGAGAATTTTGACGTCCTACAGGTGGATAAGTTTATCAATAGCTTATTTAAAAAAAAAATGTTCATCAGTAAAATGAAGATAAATCTGTTTTTAATTATTAAAATAAAAAAAAATCATTATTTAACTTACCGGTAACTGACATCTTTAGCAGTAAAAACATAAGCAATATGCACTGAAGAATGAAGAACAACAGCAAAACACACCAAACTAAAAGTAAATATTTGATATTTTCCAAAATCTCCAATTTCCACCAATAAGTTATCTAAAGAATTTGTTGAAGTCATTATTCGATTAGGGACCAACTTGTAAACTATTTAATTTCCAAACCAAAATAATCACACAAAATCACTTCAATTATCTCAATTTGATTAGTTAAATCATTAAAAACAGAATTAAGTTTTTAAAGTGGTTATCATTTTTTATGTTTATTTTTTTTAATTGTCTGTCTGTATATTGTCGCGCACGTTTTGATGATTTGGTTTTTCTCGGATCGGTACCAACTTGGCTAAGGATATTTACTATACTTAAGCGCTACTTAAACTTGACTAAATATTGTGAATGAGCGACCTTTATTTATTTCCTTGGCTTAGCCAATCAGCTTATCTGGAAGAAAACGTGCTACCGCTTTTGTATTTGTTTTATTCAACTTTGAGACGGATATTGTTTTGAGAAATAAATCTCATCATAAGAATAACGGGAGGAAAATTAGTGGCAAAGAAATCAGACTTCGAGAAACGGGGTAGTTATTGGTAGATATTGTGGGTTTACCAAAAATAAAAAATAAATAAAATTAAAACGCGGCTTTTAATATCAATAACAAACTTTATTTTAAAGTTCAAAGTTCATTACTATTTTTTGATTGTGCCAAACGTAAATATTGCATATAAGTATCATTTTTTTAAAAGATTAACTTCTATTTCCAAATAAAGTTATTTTTGCATAAATCGGATCTGTACCTAATAGTGCGACATAAAATTGTTTATATATTTTTATTTGTTATTTGCAAATATTTGCATATCCCTTAAAATTTTCCTAGTCTTAATTTAGAGGAATGTTTCAATCAATACTCTTGCTAAAATATTATTATTAGTTAAGTTAATAAAGCTGAAATAAATATTTACCTAAATTATTTACTATTAAATAAAAAAGTGTGTATTCCTCTTGTTCGTTTGTCCTTAAAAAAATATTTACACATTTTTGCTCGCATTTTTCTATTACTCAGTAATGATACAATTTTTTTTTTATTTTCTGTAAGAAAATGTCCAGTTCAAATTTTTTCTAATAGGTTATTTTATAGTCAAATTAAAATTTTATGGAAAATTTGGGTAACCAGTCTGCAATAAACCTGTTAAACGGGCTCATGGTAGAATTCATATTTTTGCATTTTTAGCATCTTCATTGTGTTATTAGTAGATTTAATTTTTATTACTTTCTCTCTATCTAATAATTACGAGAAGAAAGCTGCATTATTTTATAATTTACTATTTTTTTAAAATAGGTTAATTTTGGTGGTTCGAAACTTTACGAAAATGCGATTACGATCCACCGAAATACAAAATAAATGAGTAATTTAATTGAGATCTTGTATAGTTTCTTTAATTTTAGAACTCTGTATTGAATAGAAATTAAAAACATGAACATTGGACTTGGCCCAAATTTTTTTATATTTTTCAAGTTAGCGTAAAAATAAAAATATTTACCAATAATTTGCATATTATCTAGGCTTTTTTGAACTGATAACAAATAATGTTTTTTTAAGCATTGAAAGCAACACCCATAATTATACCTAAGTTTGTAATTTGTTCATACAATTGTGCGTACTTAGGAAATTTTAAACAAAAACATTTTCCATTGCCCCTAACCAACTCTTTATTTGTATTTGCCAATTAATTAACTACATAATATAAAAAATAAACGCAATAACAATTTAATAAAATAAAAACGCTACCGCAAATACCTTAAAGGATGCTCCGTATTTAGACTTTGAGAATTTCGTAATATTTTAATATTACTATTTTTTAAAATTGGCAAGCTAACAGGTAGCGTTTTTTAATGTTAAAAACACCAGAAGTGGGATTCTTCTTTTTTTGTACAAGAAAATTGGTATTTGCACATACGAGCCATGACGCTTTTAGAGCTTTATGTGGATCAACCGCTTTTAAAATGTGCTTTCCAAGGACAGAGAACCCTTTAACCAGTTTCGCTTATATTACGGAGAAAAGTCTATAGATTACATTAAATTTAAATTGGTTCCTTCATAAAGTTCAACCAGTATTATGGCTCATACGTGAAGCTTGTTCGAAAAAAAAATATCCCACTTCTGATGTTTTCAAAAAAATGCTACATGCCAATTTATTAAATTAATTGAGAAATATTAAATATAAGATGCTGAAAGAATCATGAAAACGTTCAATAACGTTTTTTTTTCGTCAGTTTTCTTTTTAAAACACATCCTCTACAGAAATTATGATTTCTTTATGTAATGGAAGAAAACAATATTATGGTGCACAAATAATGCAACCATGAATTTAGATTTAATCATAGATATTTTAAATTTAGATGATCAGTTAGCACAATAAATTATATAAACTGACGATAACACAATTTCAATGTCACGCATTATATTATTAAGTACTCAGGTCCTGCTTACCGCCCATTAGAAAACCAAATTGCACGTGTTTACAACTTGTGCACTAATTTGGAGTGAATTAAATAAGAGATTTATGTCTTCAAAAATGAATGAATGCATGAAGGTGATGAAAATAACGAAAGCAATAACAAAATGATGTAACGACGACATTAAAATAAAATCACCACGATGCTTACGTCCTTAGGTATACCTAAAGGAGAAAAGGATTATCAAACGTCCTTCCTTTAAATAGATAATTAATAAATTTATTGTTGTTGGGGCGCGAATAAAACTACCCGTCGTATTCACGGATCCCTTGTTCGAGAAATTAAACACCGGTTAGACTTTAAAATATTTAATTGAATACGTAACGAAATAAAAAGACATTTACAAGAAAACAAAACCTATCGTTATAACGGCCATTGATAAACTCTACTTACTGCGCATACTGCACACACATTCCGCTAAAACTGACAGATAGCCATAGAACTAACAAAAGTATAGAACTCAGGTTCATAGACATAGACATAGTACAAAATGTAGAATGAGTTTATGTAATCATTAAAACTAGATATTTTAACAAACTTACATTGAATATTCAACATCCTCCCACCCGAGTAACTTCTTGTTCTAACAAAAGATACTCGCAAAACAAAACATACTAAATAAATCTACTAGGGATTTTTACATTACGGCCACAACGAGTGGACTTTATGACACTAACGGGTGCTCTGCTTTTAACGCCAAGGGCGTTTTTCACTCCCGCACAATCACTATCGTTGACTTCTGAGCTGTCTGGTTCCACGATGTTTGAAGACTCGTCCTCGTCGACGTCCATTTCTTCATCAGGTAACAGCTGGCTGGTGTCTCCTACTATTTCTAATGGATATAATCGCTGAATGGGCCTTAGAAGTTGTCCGTGGGTCGTTTGGAGGCGAACAAGACGTGTTTTACCTTCTTTCCCAGGAATCACTTCGATGACCCTTCCCAAAGGCCAATCAGCTCTCTTGGAGTTGTCGTTTCCGATTAGCACGATTTCGTTTAAACTTATAGGTTTAGAAGGTGTCTTGGTCTTTATTAACCGTAATTCTCCAAGATATTCAGTACGAAAACGCGCTCTAAGATTTTCACGTAATCTTTGTCTATACGCAACACGTCTGGACAGGTAATTTTTGTCAACTTCATAGCAATCTGGTATACCGCACTCGCGTATTTCTTGTAGAAACATATTTGGGGTTAGCGGCGATAAGTCATTTACATCGTTTGACACGTAAGTTAGCGGCCGCGAATTTATTACCGCTTCACAGTCACACACAATTGTCATTAGTTCCTCATACGAGAGGCATGCTCGTTGTAAAACTTTGCGCAAAAGGGGTTTTAGTACACCGATCAGTCTTTCCCAGAAACCTCCCCACCACGACGCCGTCGGGGGATTAAACAACCACTGGATACGTTGCGCGACACTAAACTCTTTTATCGACTCCCAATCTAATTTGGCAAAACAATTTTCCGTACCGACGAAATTCGTACCGTTATCACTATAAAATGTTTTGGGTCGTCCACGACGCGCGACGAATCGACGAAAAACTTGGATGAACGCGGCGGTTGACAGGGAAGTGGTGATTTCAAGATGAACAGCGCGATACACAGCGCATGTAAACAAGCAAACCCATGCCTTTTCACCGGTCTTTAAGAAGAGAGGTCCAGCGAAATCAACTCCAGTCACTTCAAATACAGCAGCATCTCGAACTCGATTCAAGGGTAAGGTTGTCGGATGTACTTCTGTTCGTTTGGCATTGTAACGCTTACAAATTGAACACTTGCTCAACGCAGATCTCACAGCACGTCTCCCTCCTAAGATCCAATATTTTTCTCTAAGAATACACAAAAGTGTTTGTATTCCTGCATGGCAAGCATGTTCGTGCACGTCCAAAATCAACTTGGTCACCATGGGATGTTTCGACGGCAATAAAACAGGATGTCGAAAATGATCCTCTTCTTTTCTTTGAGATATTGGAGACTTTAAACGTATTACTCCGTCATCGTCGACAAAAGTATTTAAACTACTGATTTTCTCATTCGTAGTTTCACAAAACGCTTCGCTTTGAACTTCTTTAAAAATAAATATCTCAGCTTCTTCGATTTCTGTAATGGTTAGGGTTTCCCGACGTTTTTGTTGTGGCTTTCTTGTGTTGTGAATGAATCTCAAAATCCATGCGACCATTCTAACCAATTTTTGATACTTGTAAAAATAATCAAGATGCCAATTCATTTTCTCGCTATTCACCATAGTAGATACAACTTTTCCTTTTTTCTCTTGATTAATTTCATGTTCGTCGCATTCCAGGGATTTTGATGGCCAATTTTCAATTTTATCATACAGCCACTTTGGCCCCTCCCACCATTTTGATTCAATCAATTGCTTGACAGAGCATCCACGGGATGGAAGGTCGGCGGGATTTAAGGAACCAGGAATATGTCTCCAAGATTCAACCGGAGTAAGTAACCGGATTTCGTTGACTCGGTTTCGTATAAACACAGACCATTCTTCTTTCCTTTTTATCCAGGCCAGTGCCGTAGAAGAATCACTCCAAAAATAACAGTCTATCACCCAGTCCAAATCATTTTTTAGGCTGTTGTACAGTCTCGCTTCTATGGTAGCTGCTAACAACTCCAATCGTGGTATGGATATTTTCTTAAGTGGAGTAACTCGAGTTTTCGCAGCCAATAAATGAACAGTGACGCGTTCATTTTCCTTCACTCTTAAATAGATTACCGCAGCATAAGCATCTTTACTTGCGTCACAAAAAATGTGAAGGCTGTACTTCCTGCTGCCTTCAGTTCCGCCATTAACCCATCTTGGTATTTTTACTGTAGGCAGTAAGTGCAGTTCCTTTCGCCAATCAAAAAATTCCTTCTTTATTTCTTCGTCTACAGTCTCGTCCCATCCCAGCTTCTTTTCCCACGTTTTCTGAATAATTAGCTTAGGATACAAGGTAGCAGGGCAAGTAAAGCCAATCGGGTCAAATACCTTTTGCACAATGGACAGGATCTCTCTTTTTGTGATAGGGTCTTCTGGATTCATTGTGGGAAAGCATCCATTTATCGACAAAACATCTTCGCTTGGGTCCCAATTTAAACCAAGAACTGGCAAAATAGATGTTTGATTTCTGCCGTCCGCACCGGAATGCTCCCACCCTCGTAGGTCAAAACCACCCTCACTCATCATGACACTTGATTCCTTTATAAAACGAAGAAGCAACGATTCGTTTTCGACGCTGGTGACACAGTTGTCGACGTAAAAGCTTTTTGATAGTTTTTGCACAGTGTCTAATGAATATGGAGCTCCAGGAAGTGTAGTCTTTTGTTTGCATATGTCCAGATGGTAATCAATCGTAGCGCCGAGTAAAAAGGGGCTACTGCTGACGCCGAAAACAACTCGTTTGTGTCGAAAAATTCTTTCTTTGTCGTCACTTGTAATCCACAAAAAACGAAGAAAATTTCGGTCGGGTTTTTGAAGACTAATTTGTAAAAAGGCCTTTTTTATATCGGACGTAACACCATGTCTCCACTTTCGAAAGCGCAGAAGAATAAGTGGAATGGATTCAATTAAATTTGGTCCAACTTCAAGGCAGATGTTTAAAGAAGGTTTTCCCTTTTCACAAGCAGAGGCGTCGAAGACTGGTCGAATTTTGGTGGTACTATTTTCTTTAACTACGGCTCGATGAGGTAAATAATGCTTAACTAACGCATTCTCGTCGTCCAAAACCTCCTCGATGATTCCCTCCTGTAGCCAATCGTGAAAAATCTGATCATAGGCCTCCAACAGACCTTCTTTTCGAAGTTTTTCGACGGTGGATTTCAATCTTCGTTTGGCAACATGATAATTGTCACCTAAAGGCGGGTGCCCTTCTAACCACGGTAGACAAACTTCATAACGGTCCTCGTCGTTCTTAAATACGGTTTTCTGAAACATTTCTCTAGCAGACGAAGCCATTTCTTGACGATTTTTAGTCTCTGTTGGATCCATAATTCCCAACACATCAAGTTTCCAAAGGTCGGCAATTTGAGCGTCTTTGATTAACATCGAAACATTGACGTGACTTGAAGTTCTTTTTGGATAATCGACTTTTCCCATTAGGGTCCATCCAAGAAGTGTTTCCATGGCTACCAAGCCTCCTTTAAGTTGTTTACGTCTTCCGGTATACAATTCACCAAGGACATCCGCTCCAATAAGCAACTCGATCGGTCCTTGTACATTTAGGTCAGTCAAATTTATTCCTACTTCGTTAAGTTCGTTAATCCAATCGCCGTTAGTCACTGGTGCAATTTCTGTGCAAATTTGCGACTGATTTAGTACTTCAAAGGAACAGGAATAATTTTCCTTGCTTAAACTGACCTTAAAACAGTTGTGTATCATTTGTGTCGTGTTTTGTCCGCCAAACAACGCGTGCGCTAACTTAACAGTTTTTATTGGATTGTAACCTAGTTCTTCGGCCGTTTTACTTAAAATATAAGAACGCTGCGAGCCTGTATCGAGAAGTACTCGAACGTTCTTCGAAATTTTGCCGTTATGAAGTGTTACTCGTAAGGTCTGTAAAAATACATGCGTGCTGTTTTGACAAAACAAGGCTTGATTCGTTGGCTTAGCCGATACGTCACCGTTCGTGGTTTTACTCTCTACATCGTCTTTTCGGGATTGCAAATCAGGGCACATCAGGGCAATATGATATTTAGAGCAAATTACACACTTTACAACGCTACGACACTTTCTAGACAAGTGACCCTTCTTAAGGCACCGGAAGCATGCACCTTTTTGTGTAAGAGTGTTTTTCTTCTCATCGTAAGAATATTTTTGCGCCTTAAAGCAATTTTCAGATGTATGGTTACCTTCGCAAAATATACACTTGGCGTCGCAGATGACAAGTCCCGCAGCAGTCGGTGGACTTCGAGGCTCAAAGTTAGTCGTCGGTTTATTCTTTCTTACGCTTGTGTTCTTGCTGTTAAGCCCAAAATTATCACTAGCAAGCGCAATTCTTTGTTCAGTTTCGACTTCACCTTTTAAAAACAGCATTAAACCATTTAGGCGTCGTTCCAGGGGCGTTTCGTCGTCAGAAACCTTTTTGTCTTCCCCCTCAAAGTAGGAAGACCGTTGCCATGTTCGTAGCAAATTTTCCGGCAAGCAGGATTCGATTAAGGGAAACAACATTGCCGCACAGTTGTTTTTTGTGATTCCCAAAATTTCTAGGGCTCTTACGTGGCTAGAGATCTTATCATAGAGAGTGCAAATATCCGTGTCTTGGTTAGAATTATTTAAAATAAGTTTTAACAATTCTCTAACGTAAACTTCGACCTGTAGGTCTTCACGGCCAAATCTTGCCTTAAGACTGTCAATAATATCCTGATAATTATTTGACATAGCAGGAAAACTCTCCACCAATTGCCTGGCTTTACTGCCCGGTACTGTTGCTTGTATAAGATAAGATATCTTATCGTGTGAATCAATATCAGGATCGTCATGAATTTTGCTGAATTGAGCCCAAAAACTAAGCCAGTCACGGATATTTCCATCAAATTTTTGAAATTCTAAGGTAGGTAACTTAAATTTACGCCTACCTTGTGGATTGTTGGCTTGAGAAAATCCAGCAGATCTTGACGACCTCACTGACCGCTGCGAATCTCGATCGTGGAAGTCATCCTGGTAAGTAGCAGCTCTAAATGCATTCATCTTGAGTCTTACATCAGTGAACCGTTTAAAATAACTGTCCCGCACGTTCATCTCGTCTTCTAAAACTGCTTCTTCAACGTTTGTATCCAAAAGAGCTTCGTAAACTTTGATGTCCCATAACTGAAGATCCGCCTGTTTTTGCTGCACCAGTTCCCATGCAATGTCAATAGCGTGTAGATCCTTTTCTGGTGCCGAAAGTCGTAAATCAAGTTCGTTTGCAGCCTTGGTAAATGCTGAACGAAACACCGTTCTTGATTTCTTGCTAACATCCATCTTGTACTCAAGCAAAAATCACAACCGGGTCGGGGTTTTTGTCCTGTCACGGTCGCCAGTATGTTGGGGCGCGAATAAAACTACCCGTCGTATTCACGGATCCCTTGTTCGAGAAATTAAACACCGGTTAGACTTTAAAATATTTAATTGAATACGTAACGAAATAAAAAGACATTTACAAGAAAACAAAACCTATCGTTATAACGGCCATTGATAAACTCTACTTACTGCGCATACTGCACACACATTCCGCTAAAACTGACAGATAGCCATAGAACTAACAAAAGTATAGAACTCAGGTTCATAGACATAGACATAGTACAAAATGTAGAATGAGTTTATGTAATCATTAAAACTAGATATTTTAACAAACTTACATTGAATATTCAACAATTGTTGTGATGTGTCTAGAATTGTTAACTAGGGTTTATTAATCCCTACGGAATTACTTCCTTTGTTCATTGATAAAAATCTGACCGATCTGGGACCAATTCCGCGGGCAAAATTATCAGCAAAACCTAACTTACTCAACCACTAGCTAATAAAAAAAAAAAAAAATTTGTTATAAAATTTTTAAAAGTTGACAAATTTTAAAAAGCTCTAGCTAAAATAAGAAATTACATATGTAACAAATCTAATTGCTAATTTGTGTTCCACGGCTCTTAATAAATGTGGCCTATTCCATATATAATCGACCAAAATTCGGTTTTCGAGTTGCTGCATGATTTTAAATTCTTTTGAGGTTTAGTCCAGTGCTTACTCCTAGTAACTTCTTTCTATTAAAAAATTAGCAGCTGCATATTTGCACTCTTTCCCCATCGGTTAGCACCTTAAACTATGAAAAATGACCAAATTTAGGTTCAAAAAATGCCTCGAAAAATGCTATGTGGGAGTGAGTAAATTTTTTTTATTTTTATGTTAAAATGTTACCAAGGACATAGTTTACAATAAAAAAAATAAACGATATTGTGATTCGATTTTTTGTAAAGGTAGGATATTAAAACCTTTGCTGTTTCTAAGCGAAGTTAAATCACAAACCAATTTTTTTTATTTTATGCGTTTCTATTATCACATCAACATTTTAAAATTATTAAAAAAAAAATTTACTCAGTCCCACATAACTTTTTTTAGTGCCATATTTGGTCCTTCTCCATAGCTGCCTGGTAGAGAAGGAGAGCAATTATGCGATTCATATTTTTTTTGTAGAAACATATGTCTATTGTCAACTAAAAACTATTACTAATTTTAATCATCCAAGAATTTAAAATACGATTCGATCTTGTTTAAATTTAACGTAATCAGTTACATTTTAAACTCAATGCTGTTTCCAAACGAAGTTGAATCACAAACAAAATTGTTTTGATTATGAATCTCCACTAGCACAATAACATTTTAAAGTAATAAAAAAAAAATTTACCCAGTCCCACATTAATTAATAGTAGAGAAGGAGTGCAAATATGCAGCTGGTGATTTTTTAATAAAAAGAAGTGTCCATTGTCAATTTAAAATTACTACCAATTTTAATCTTCCAAAATCGTAAAATCGGAAAATTCAATTTTTCAATTTTTTCAAGAAAAATTATGAAAATTTAGAAAATGATTTTTTTTACCATCTTTACCAAGGCTAAGGATTGTACCTACCAAATATAAAATAACTCAAATAATAGCAACTATGATTGGTCGATTTTACATGGAATGTCCCATGTATAAGCACAGTCAGACGTTTTCAAATTTATTCTTACTTTTTTGTAAGTGGCTCAAATATTTTAAGTTTTTTAATTAGCATGATCACCAAAGTACATCATATCATTTTAATTTTGAAATGATTCTACTGCTTTTATTTACTTGTAAACAGGAATAAACAAACAATACATTTGGATTATTAAAAATGTACGTGTATGTATCCGGTTACTCTTTAATTTTTAAAAACATGAAATAAGTATTCATTACTCCAAGTAAGTAGCACTTAATTACCTAGATACAGAGAATTAAATGGTCTATTAAGAAATAAGATTTATTATCTTTGCAAAAAAACTCCTTACCTCTACCTACCAAAAATTACCAAATTGATACTTTAAACTAAACAACAACTTTTAAAATATTTCGAGTTAGTTTAGAAAACTAAAAGTTTGCATATCTTTAGGTATAGGGGAAAGTAAAGGCACAGCTGCAATTCAAAAAAATACGATAGTTTCGCACATTCTTTTGCAAATTTAGGACAATAATAAAATATCCTGATACAATTTCTCCGAATCAAATTTTAACATTTATTATTTAAAAATACTTTAAAAAGTTATGTAAGGTTCATTGGTCTAAAACAAAATCCGTTTTTTTTGCAGGAAACGTCCCAAATTTCAAAATCTCTAGTCTATAGAAATAACAAACTTAAACTTTCTTCACTTTAATTGTGAATTGTGAATTATTAATTTGTGATATTTTATTTAAATGTTACCTTGCATATTTGCAAGATTATCCTTGGTGGCTTGTCGTCGGTAATTTTAATTTATCTTGTCGCACATGGTCAAGGATTTTATGCGTAATTGCACAGGTTAATGTACCAACATACCTGTAAAAATAAAAACAAAATAAATATTTCAGTTGTTAAACTGCTTGAATAATTAATATTATAATAATCAAGTACCTAAACAAATTAAAAAATTAAGTAGCACAATTTATCAACATGAAAAATTAATTAATAACTCTTTAATGCCTCTTTTTTTATCTGAAACTAATTAAATATATTGAATGCTTGTAAAATTAATAGAAATAAAATTAGACTAGACTAAGAAGATACCTTTATTTACTCCAGCAATGATTGAAGTGCCAATTATGCGCCCTATCCCCCATAATAAAGAGCATTCATGAGCTTCATGAGGTGATTCTATAAACTAGCGTTTTTTTTCTAATTCAACATTCAATTTATATTGTATTAATTCGTCAACCCTTAGCTGGTAGTTATTTCAACACTTAAAATTACCTCTCATCTTGATCATTTAATTACCAAAAATTAAAAAAAAATACCAAAGAATAATGGAAAATACGAAAGCTCCACAAATGACTTCGTTAAGTTGGTTAGACTAGTGCTGACATCTAGTGGAGTTTTAAGAAACTTTCACAACTTCCTACAGAAACTGAAGATTTTAGCTTCGATTGTTATTTAAACATAACCTCAATAAACAGAAAATATTTATTTTCGTAAATAAACGCTTTAATTTCCAATTTTATTGGGAAAATAATCCATATTTATGAGTAAAATGAGCCGCCGAAAAAAAACAAAGGTAATTAATTTTTCTCAGTCCTGCTTATTTTGCCAAAACAAGCACATATCTTACAAAAACTCTTATAATATCAAAGTTTAGCCTAAGATCACTTAAAAGCTCATTAATATTCTTGTTTTTAAGGTTGATTTAAAACCTTCCGAGGAGGAAGCTCCTCCACAAATGCCAGAAAAGCAAAAGCTTTCTCCAGGTAAAAAACTAAACACAGAAGCCGGTAGTTCGAAGGCAAAGAAAGAGGTCAAAAAAGAGGAACCTAAGAAGGAAGAAGAAAAGATTAAAGACGATGTAGACTCGGAGCTTGACGATCCTGTAATTAAAGACCTATTCACAGGCCTAGAAGGGGCTGCATTCCAAAGCAGAATGCCTTTTGATAAAATGACTTCCACCGAAGCGGCATGCTTTCCAGATATAGCTCAGGCGGCTCTACAAACCGTTAAGGTTTACTTAAACGTGCGAAATCGTATTTTGCAAATGTGGTTAGAGGATCCTAAGAACCAGCTTATTCTAGAGGATGTGCTTGAGAAGATGGAGGTTCCTTTTAACAGTGATGTACCTTTAGTTACACGGATACATGCCTTTTTGGAGCGAAATGGGTTTATTAATTTCGGGATTTTTAAACGAGTCAAGCCTATCGAGACGAAGAAATACGGGAAGGTTATTGTGATCGGGGCTGGAATCGCGGGGCTTGCTGCTGCGCAACAAATGCAGCAGTTTGGACTTGAGGTTATTGTTTTGGAAGCGCGGGACCGGGTTGGTGGAAGAATTGCCACTTTTAGGAAAGGTAAGATGCTAAACTCTTGCAATTTTTATGGTCGGAGAACAGGATTTTAAGGTTTATCGCAATTAAACAAAAAGAACCACTTTTATAGATGATGTTTTTTGTAGGAAACTATATTGCGGATTTGGGTGCAATGGTAGTAACCGGACTTGGCGGTAACCCAGTGACCACTCTCAGCAAACAAATAGACATGGAGCTACACAGAATCCGCCAAAAATGCCCTCTCTACCAATCAAACGGTGTAACAGTTGATAAAGACAAGGACGAGATGGTTGAACGGGAATTTAACCGTCTCCTCGAAGGAACCTCATATCTTTCCCACCAATTAGACTTTAATTACGCTGGAAACAAACCAGTAAGTCTCGGACAAGCCCTAGAATGGGTGATAAAATTACAAGAAAAACACGTAAAAGAAAAGCAAATTGAACACTTGCAGTCTGTAATTGCTCTGCAGGAAAAACTAAAGCTTAACCAGCAAGCTTTAATCGATGCTAAGGAGAAAATTGTTGAAGCAAAGAAAAAAGTTAACGATTTTAAAAAAGTAACAAAACGGGATGTGGAAATCGAGTTTGAAAACCGAATTGCAATGAAAGACTGGAAAAATGGTGTTCAGGAGTGGGATAAATTAAAAAAACAGGAAGGGGAAATTGAGGAAAAGCTTAAGCATCTGGAGGCCTCCCCTCCAAGGTATGTTTTATTTAATCTTTTTCTTTTATAATTTTTTCAGAAATTTTCGCATATCACTTAAAAAACATAATTACAAAGCAAAAACGAAATAAAAGTTATTTGTACTACCCCATTTGGGATTTTTACAACATTTTGAACAACAGAATGACTCTCTTTGTATAAGTCCCACCAAATTACTACCATGCAATATAAAAAGCCTAAAAAGGAGATTTTACTGTAAAATAATGCTTTAAAAAGGCATTGCACAATAACCTAAGATTAGTAATTACAAAGAAGAATTTAACTATTTTTCAAGAAAAATTCTGGATTTTATGTTTTGTGTTTGGTTTTCTGCGGTTTATTGAGTGTCAGCTGCTGCAATTTCCTAGATGGTAATAGGTTAATTTTTGTTCCGTTACGTGCTAAATTGTTTGGTTAGTCTTTTTGTTATTTTTAAATTTGTTTGAAATTCTAAAATGTATTCAGAGATTCAGAGCAACATTTTTCTGAAACCCCGAGTGAAACCCTATACGTATTTGATTGTGTTTAACGAGGTGTTTAATATCAGTGCCTCCATCTGACGAGAGAGTTTATACAACATAAGAAAACAGACTTAGGATTCATTCTGAGCGTAGTTTTAAAACTCTCCACCTAAAGAATTAATTCAAAAATAAAATTAAAATAAATGAACTCTTTTGCATTTTTAAAAGTTCTTCTTATTAGATTGTAAAATAAACTCTAAAATTGATTGTTTATTATGTTGGCGTTAATAATATTCTTTCATTGTAATATTAAAAATTCAATCAGAGTTTAAGATCAGTCTTTTATTAGATATTGAAAAATCAAATCTAATTGATGAAACTTTTAGGAACATTTTTCATCACAGCGTATACAGGGTGTTACCAAATAAGTAGGAAAAAATTCAGGGGGTAATTCCTGAACCCATTTTAAGAAAAAAAGTTTCTATAAACATATGCCCGATTTTGACTTTTTTTTTCTTATAGCCCCCTAAGGGCCCCCACTGTTAACGCGTTTTTTTAAATTTTACAAAGGGGAAAATATTTAGATAAATCAAAATGGTCCTATAAAATTTTTTGAAAAAATTATTCTTTTCGAAATTATAGCGAAAAAACTGATTTTTTAGGGGTTTTTGGGGGAGCTCTATCTCAAAAACAAAAGATTTTCGGACACATGTTCATATGAACTTTTTTTCTTAAAATGGGTTCAGGAATTACCCCCTGAATTTTTTCCTACTTATTTGGTAACACCCTGTATAAAATTATAAAATATTTTTTGATTTCAATAAGGCGGATATTTTTTCATTCATAACATTTTTTATAAAATTCACAATTATTTTTATAAAAATTACAGTACATGTTTATTTTATTTTTGACTTTATACTTTGTTCTTAAAAGGTAAATTAAGCAGTGACAATGATCTTTCCTCCGAAAGCTTAGAATTAAATAATTTGTTCTTGCAGTGATGTGTACTTATCATCGAAGGATCGACAAATATTGGACTGGCACTTTGCAAATTTGGAATTTGCAAACGCTACACCACTGTCAACTTTATCCTTGAAACATTGGGACCAGGACGACGACTTTGAGTTCACAGGAAACCATCTAACAGGTACAATTATTTTATACTCATATTCTCATCAAATTCCACGAAATTCGTTTTAAATACTTTAACGAATGGCCTTTTTTATGATTTTTTTATGCGGTGTACAACAATGTAACCAAAACATTTAATATTCACAACACAGATGGTGAGGTACTTTATTACAAGGTAACTTATTGGTAGTTTGTTGTGAACGTTGTTGAAAGAATATGTGGTTAACCTAATCTCCGAGATGATCTTAATTAGAAAGTAAAAAAGCCAAAGCAAAGAAGAATACGGCCTGCGCCAGCCACTACTGTTTGAGGGCTTTATTTAGAAAGACCATATGTAGACTGAGGTTTCAGATCTTAGATAAGTCGCCTGATAAGCTGACTATCTCACGATTTCGAATTTCTTTTTATTGTAACATCGACCTTTGCTTTTTTTTTTGGTCAACACATACAGTGTGTCTCATTGGTAGTTTGCAAATCGTCCTTCTCCAGAATAAATAAATATTTCTTAAAACCGTACAGAAAAAAAGTTTAAGTACCTTGACCAAATGTTTTAAGAACAAATTTGTTGCAAAAAAAGCATAAAACGGCTTCTTAACTAAGTATAATGATGATGTAACAACTAGTTAAAAAAAAATTCGGAAGCCCCAAGTTTTTTACAAAAATAAATGTTTACTGTTCGGATTTTTATTTTATGCTCTCTACAAACCACTTAAAAGGAGAATCGTTAAACGCGGTCCTCCTGTATAGATTTGCTGATTAAAATACTTGGCTAAGGTTAAGACTTTTTTAATTCCCACTGTTGTGCATAGGGATTTTTACGTGTTTTTTAAGAATCTAGATGCTCATCTTTAATTTTATTAAGTTAACGGTAAATTTTTAGTATATCCGACCGTTTTTATAATATATAAAGTATAAAAGTCATCACGTACTAACTCGCCTCCTAATTAATTTAAAGATCCTCAGGATTTTAGCAGTTGAAATTTATTTGGGCATGTATAAAGTTTCTTATTATACTCTTCGTAAACAAAGTAGAAGATTATATTGAATTTGGTCAGACCTTCTCTAAAATGGTTAATTCATCCTAGAGCAAAATCTTTGCAGATTTATTCCTTTCATGACTTTTTAAGACTTTTATTTTTTCCGTCCGTCTGCCTGTCCGTAACGAAACTTGTTGTCACGATAACTAAAGAACGGTTTTTTGAATTGACTTGAGATTCTGTACAAAAATCAATCTACTTTATGGGAAGAACAATATTGTTTCTGAAAAAAAAAATCAAACAATAAATAGAGGGTAAACAAAATTATATTTCGGTTAATAGGTTTCAATTTTACGAAAAAAAATATTCTTAATTTAATTAAAGATTGTATTTTTCCATATAAAAAAGCATCAGGTAATTTTTCTATATTCCACCACGTTTACAAAAAAAATGAGTTTTACGTTTTTTTTAATAAAATAAAAAATTGACATTATTCTTGTAAATTAGAATGCATTTTACCGAAATGAAGTATTTTTTTTTGACTTATTAAAAGTTTACAAGTTAAATTTAATGCTACAAAGAATTACTCTGCAAAGAAAATAAAAAATATAAAATGGTTAATTTAATAATCTAATCTGATTATAAAAATATATATCGTACAAGAATTTATTAAAACAGCTAATTTTCGTAAAGGAAAATAAGAGAGACGTACGTTATCTAGATAATTATTTTAATAAAATTGCAATCAAGATTACAAATAATGATAGACTGTAAGGAAATATCATTCTGCACAACATGTCAGGTTTTTCTATGTAGTCTTCCTAAGAAAGATATGAATTATGCAAGAATTTCAACTGGTGGCAGCATAAACTTGCCGACAAGTCGATTATGATTTTTATAAATTTATTAATGATGTCGCTATGTCTATGGACCTCAATTGTGAACCGGTTCAACTGCTTACTCTTATCGGCTTATCACCGGGCTGATCAATTATCACGGTCTTGGGTAGATGTGATCCAGAATTATCCACTGTACGAGCTTTGTAAATTCCACCTTGTCTACTGCTGTGGATGTTATAATCAAAAATAGTCAGCATTCTTTTAATTCAAAGGATGACTGTGGAGATTAGGATTGCGTTTCTGTTATTGCTGTACGGGCTGATTCTTTCTTCTCAAAAATACGGTTTTGCTATGAGTTTTTAAGGGCAACTTTAAACGTGACACCCGATTTTTTTTTAAATGTTCTTAATTAACATTACATTTTTTTTTAAATAATCCAAGTGTAGATTCGTACTGTACAGTAAAAATGTAATCTGCAAAAATAGTTTTATTCAATTCGGAGACAAAAAAATTTTTTGCAAAGCTTTTTAGGAAATTTTAAAAATTTTATAACTTTTAAAAAGTTTTTGCAAAAAAATGAAAGCACTTGCATAAATACCGATTGAAGATTTGTTTTGTACGACTTCTAGTAAGCATAAAACCCCAGTTTCAGGGAAAACTATTTTTTTAAAATTTACCGCATTTTTAACTAAGGGGTAGGGGTCCCAATATTCTCAGTTTTTTTAATGTCACGATCCCAAATAATTTTTGTGACCAAAAAGAGGCCTTGAGTTTTGCATGGGCATCAATGCGGCATTAATGTCGCAAAACAATCTGCCGAATCCGAATCTGGGGCTTAAATAGTTCGAACGCTTTTAGTTATTTTGTTATGAGCTTTTAAAAACCACAAACGCGACATTCGATTTTTTTTAAATGCTATAATTTACAGAAACATTATTTTCAAAACAATCCACTAAAAAAGTTTTATTCAATTCGGAGACAAAAAAAATTTTGCTAAGCTTTTTAGGAAATTTTAAAAATTTTATCACTTTTGAAAAGCTTTAGCAAAAAAAAAAAACGAAAGCACTTGGAAAAATACAGATTGCTGATTGTTTTGTACGACTTCTAATAACCATAAAAACCAAACTTCAGGCAAATTTATTTTTTTCAAAATTTACCTCATTTTTAACTAAGGGGTAAGGGTCCAAATATTCTCAGTTTTTTTAATGTTACGATTACAAATCATTTTTTTCACCAGGAAGTGCCATTGATGCTTATGCAAATCAGCTGCTGAATCCGAATATGGCTCATAAATAGTTCCAACGCTTTCAGTTATTTTGCTATGATGTTTTAAGGACCACTTTAAACGCGACACCCAATTTTTTTTAAATGCTATAATTTGCAGAAACATTATTTTCGAAATCATTTAAGTGCAGATTTGTATTCTACAGCCAAAAGGTAATCTACAAATAAAGTATTATTCAATATGAAGACAAAAAAAAATTTTGCAAAGCTTTTTTGGAAATTTTAAAACTATTATCCCTTTTGAAAAGCTTTAGCAAAAAAACAAAAGCACTTGAAAAAGAAAACCGATTGCTGAATTGATTTGTTTGACTTCTAAAAAGCATAAAAACCATATTTCAGGCAGATCTATTTTTTCAAAATTAACCTTATTTAAAAAAGATTTAACAATGCATTTGTCTTAAACGACGAAAAAAATCTACACAGTAATACTTTTGCAGGTAGCTGTATCGTTTTAATATCGGTGTAGATTACACTGGCCGTCTTTCAGGGCTCCTATCAGATCAAAAAATATCTCATCCGAAGAAAAAGTATCACTCTTCTCCTCTTCTTCATTTAATTTGAATCTCATTCCAACGTCTCACTCACTTCAGGTAGTCACTTTAAATTATTTTAACGCTCCAATGACTAAGACACCTTGTTGAAGAGGAAGTCATCTTGCGTTTTTCTATCTTGGTTATCAGTTTTTTTAAGGTTTTCAGATTTTATGGTGCATAGAACCTTTGAATTAGAATTCAGTTACGAAAAAACTTTGAATAGAACCGCAATTTACATGAAGTTGAATGTGTTGAAACGTTATTTGGTTACAAGAAAAAGAAATTGTCATAATAATTTCTTAAGCATGCAAAGGTTTGATGGATTGTTAGCGATCTAAAAAATTTGTAATTTAAAGAAGAAAAGTATTTTTCATTCATACTTAGTGTTGATTCGCTTTTTTAGAGGGGCCAGTACAACGTGCCATTGTTTTTGACTGGGTTATTACCAATACCAATGCGATTGGGGTAATTGTAAACGCTTTTGACAACTTTGATTCTAAATAAAAAAATATTATTTTGAATTTACTTAGTAGACAGTGGTGAATTCACAACATACTCTTCAAGACATTTAAAAAAAATGGCTTGATGAGACATTTCGAGATTTTGATAGAAACCCCGCTGAGCCCCCTTCTTTTTTATGGTTACTTTATTTTTTCATACCGTTGTGTTTTAACATTTTTTGTTGAATTTTCATATTTGGGTATCTTAGAAGATCCATTAACCACTTTGGGTGCGCACTATTTTCAAATGTTACCATGGCCTCTCCTAGGGTCCACTAGTACACTTTATTTACTTATAACTTAAAACATGAGCTTTTAAGGACATACTTCTGCGATCTATTCGATGAGTCATGTCGAAATTATTGTCAGAGCCTCCCTGCACCCCACATATTGTTATTTATTTTTTAACACATCCTGTTGATTTGATTGTCACAAAAATTAATACCTATGGTGTATGGTATGGTACCTCAAATTTAATTTTTGATAAAATCATATTCAAATGTAAACTTGAAAATGTCCTTTTATTAAATCAATGCCCATGTAACACCTTAAATTTTCATTTTTTAAATGTTAACTTAAATTGGCAGTTAATTTAATGCGTTTAATACTAGATTGTACCCAAATGAATTTAAATACAATATTTAATTAACTGAATAGAATATGCAAAACGTAATCATAAAAAAAATTAGGTTACATGTTTTCGAAAAAATTGAGTAAACTTAGGGTCATTTTAAGGATTTGTCTTTAGCATTGCACTACCGATCGTTTATGCATTAGTATTTTTGGTATATTTTAGAGATGGGCAATCGGAAAGTTCCCAGTTTGGGAATATTTCCAAAATGGGAATATTCCCGGGAATTTAAAAAGAGGACGGAAAGATTCGGGAAGATACAAAAATTATAATAACACTTTTTAAAATTTTCGCGCCATTTTTATGATTTATTTTTGCATTTTGGCAATATTCCGGGAATATTCCCGAATGTTTCCGTTTGGAAACTTTCGATATATTTCTAGTAGTTAATTTTAGTATTTATTCGTTCATTTTTACATGGGAACATTGCCGGCAATATTCCTATTGGGTATATTTCGGAAATATTCCTAAAAGTTTTCGTTTGGAAACTTTCGAGAATATTCCCGGGAAAATTCCCCAATGGGAACATTGCCGGCAATATTCCCATGTTTTTTCCCAAAGAATAAAATTTTGGGAATTTGCCCATCTCTAGTATATTCATAAGCCCCGAATTTTAAATTTTATAAAGTTGTTTGTATTTACCCCAACTGACCCTATATCTTTTAAGTTTCAAACGAGGTGTCGAATCTCTTCTGTATAAGGTGTCGCTACCAAGAGTTAGCCCTAGGTATCTTATTAGTCTATTTTACATATAAAAATAATAAATGTCTTGTTAACATTTCAGACGGTGCAACTAGGCGTTAAATAAGATAATAAATTATCTTTAATTCTGCGCAGTGATATCCAAATAATGACCTATAAAATCTAACCTGTGTATTTTAGTTTCCCTTAAAACTATAAGCATGTACACGCATCCTCTATAATTATTGTTTAAATAAGGCAAAACATGGAATGACTATCTATCGCAAATGACATCAGAGCGTGTATCCAGTAATTTACATGAGTGCAACTAACTTATGTATATTTTTCTATAGAATGTTTATCTCTAGATGCCAACAAATCTTTCTAACGTAACGTATCCTCTTTCCAGCTAATGTATTATGTAATACATGAAGGAAACAAACCTGGTTAATATTTATTACCTGTTCCAATTGCTTTTTCATGATAAATACCTCAGCGGGTGAAAAGCAATTAAAAAGTCTTCTTTACTGGTTTCAAACCCGTGCATTGATGTCTCAGAGTTTAGATGTCAGTCTCTAGTTATCGCAAATTGAGGTAAATAAATTTTTCTTGGAATTCTTTAAAACAAAAATATTTGTCCGAATTGTTTTGCGCAAACAAAAATATGCATTTGCTATACAAAATTCAATCATTTTTACGAAAAGCTAACGGAATATGCGTGCTGTTGGTTAATAAGTGTAATACTGTATTTTTTATTAAGGCTAGAGAATAAAATTCATATATCCGAAGATCTGTGCTCCTAGAAGCTCGTATAAGTCATCAAGATCTCCGTTGAGTTCCCGTCAATACTAAATAGCACCATCGTATATTAAACCTAAATGTGGTTCTGAAAACTAGAAAAATAGGGCTACAAACGTATTATGGTTTCATTAAAATCGGTTATTTTTTTGTGTCGAAAATCAGACTTCAAAAATGATTATAATATTTTTGTTTTTTTTCTAGTTTTTAAAACTTTATTTAGTTTTAATATACCATTGGGCCTTCATATAGATGTGCTATTCATTAGAATTGACGCGAGCTGAACGGATATGCAGGAGTTTTTTTTAACCAGAATCTGATTGCTAACAAAAAAGTGTTTGGTTAGAGAGAATCAAGTTTCGATTGTGGGATGTTAATGAACATTAAAATAGGTAACTTTGCCCTTATTAATGCAACCTTGTATCTCTTAGTCGTAAGCTAAGCGAGATCCCAATGGCGGTTCTCGAACCCTGTGAAGTAATTTGATTTCTTTGATTTTTAAACATTTTTTAAGAGAAAATTATAATGAAATTACTTGTATTATCCACACATGTTGTACAGTAGCAAAACAAACAGTACCAGAAAAAGCATGTATTTAATTAAAAAATTTGTTTCGCCTATAAAATATTATTATATATATATATATATATATACAGTAGTAGTACAGTTGCAAAACAAACAGTACCAGAAAAAGCATGTATTTAATTAAAAAATTTGTTTCGCCTATAAAATAAAGGATTTATTTGTATTTTTTTGCTAATACACCAAACAATTTTTTTAAACGCTTTTAAAATTGTTTTTTTTTAGAAAAACACTCGTGAGTTTAGATTAATTTGATTATTAGCTAGAATCTTGCAAATAATTATTTAGAGTAAGTGAAGTGTGTATAATTTATGTGATGTGAAATATCTAGCTAGTTAATGCAATGTATATAGCAGCTGAGAAGTTTAAAAATAGGGGCATTTGCATATTTTAATATGGAACGTACAGTCCAATGTCAAGTTTTATTTAATTTAAAATATTTATAGGTATTACATTTTTTGTAATAAAATTATTTAATGATTATAGCAATCTTCATTAGTGAACTAAGTTATGAGGCTTCTGGTTCGGCTACTTTTTGTAAAAAAGAGTGGTGGTAAAATTTTTAAACTTGATTCAGGAAACGTAACTTCTACTTTACTTTCACTTAATTTTAGTTTAACTCCTACCTAATTTAATTATAGTTTAAATTCACTTAAAAGCTCCTTTAATGGTTAAATTATTTAAATTGGCGAATTGTTCCTAACAAAAACTTATTAATAGATGTGTAAAACAATAAGTGCTTAAGAGCCTCATATCTCCTCCGACTACCATGGTGAGACGCGAACGGTGCGGAACGCTAGCATGAGACGGCCTACCGTAAAATGGAAAAAGAGTGTATGTGCAAAAATTGGATTTTGAAATAATAAGGTTTTATTCAATATGCTTCACATTGAACTGCAGGTACACCTTCAGACGTATTAATATCTAAATATTTATCAATAAAATAATGTTTAAAGTATGATTATCGTTTTCGCATGGTCCAAAAAACGTATAAATCAGTAAACATGTTAAAATCAGATACATCCTTTTTCCATTGTACGATAGAGGCTGGCGGAGGGGGAACCCTTTCCTATGTAAATATTCTTGTAATTTAGACTTCAAATATCTTTGCTAATTCTTATCGGATTTTTAAAAACTTGGTGTCATTGGAAAGCTTATTAAATTTGTAATACTTATTGTTTTTTAAAAATTGTTTTTGAGCGATGAATTTCTTAAAAAAAATAGTTGTCGTTTTTGGCATGGTTTACTTACCTTTAACTGTTATTTTTGCTAAACTAGGGACCCAAATTAAAATGTGCCAAACAAAAAGTAGTTAAGGTAATACTATCAAAATTTCAAAGTCATTGCGTTAATAATAACTCTAAAAACTGCGGTCTAAGTTGTACACAAATTTGAGAAGGTGGGATATAGGGCTCTTAAAATGCGCATGTACGATGCACACGCGCTTTGTATTTTTTCACTTTTTACCTTTTTTATGTCAACTATGGAAATTTTAAAGTAGGATACCTATGTGGAGTTTAATTTTTTTACTTGCAATTTTAAAAATGTATTCCTTTATTAATTACAAAAATATCTTCTACCCCATAAGGCTCTTTTACTGAGAATTTCATTTTAAACATAACTATAATAAAAAATTATAAGTATAGACACGTTTATGGTTCAAGTATAGTAATAATCATAAAAGAAATATCAAATTCGCAAAGCGCGGCCGCCTTTTTATGCTTTTCATTTCAATTATTGTATTGAAGAATAGATTTAGCGTGATCTTTTTAAATTGCATGGATCCGGCCGGTGTTCGGTATCGTAAACCCCTTTTTCTTTATGCATTTATCTGTCGGTAAAATACTATGCAGTTTACCGAAAGAAGAAGGGTGTTTCTAGCAATCGTCGGCATATCATTTTATCAAAAATGTCAACTGGGGACCGAAATGTAGGTTATGCCTACTTTGATTTGTTTAAATCAAACGATCTTCTTGAGAGACGCGGCAATTGTTATTGATAGATTTTTTTTTCAACCATTTTATAGAAGATCAAATTGCGTTTTTAATGGCCTAGAATATCTTCATTATTTAGTAAAAATGTTATTTTTATTTTAAACGACATGTTGACAAGCTCAATCTTTCAATTGTTTGCTAATTGTAAATAACGACTGCTAGAAAACGCCCTAGCTCAACATACAATGGATACGTAACAAATTTTAAATTGAAACCATGAATAAATGATAAACTAGATATAAATCCTAATAATAAATTCTGCCTAGATTAGCGTTGATTAAAAATAATGAAAATCTTTTAAAATAAGATTTATCTTGGGTTTACTACGAGTAGGTGTTATTGTGTTTTGTTGTTTAATAATTGTTTTTTGAAATTATTACAATGAAAGAATAAAATTTATTTAAAGCGTAAGTACATTGTTACGCTTTGTTGTAAAATAAAAATAATTCATTGTATAAAAAAATTACTGATTTCTATCTGATAATTTTTAATATGCTTTATTTTGCAGAAAACAGAGTAACCCACAAAATGCTTACATTTCATGAAATAAAAAACCTAACCCATTTCTGTCCTCCCATTAGTTAGTAAGTATAATGAAGTCATTCAAATCTTGTGTAATTAGGTAAATTAAACAAACAAACAAAACGCTTTTTAATAATATAAACGTATGAATTATGTATATTAGTAAAAAAACGCTTTATTAAGACATTATCTAAGCTATCGTAGGACCATCAATGTTCTGAAAAGATTATGTCATTAAAATAGTGGTGATTTTAAGACAAGGAAGCTCTCTAATTATACGGAGTAATATTTCAAGTATCATTTAATCCACCTAAAATATAAGCGTATCGTTTCCGTTAAAAATTTGTATTTAATTACACATTTGAATATAAAATTTATAATTTTATGTCATTTTCGTACTCAGTGGACAGGAACCGAGTACTAAATAGGTACAATTTGGTTTTTAAACAAAGAAATAGTAATGAAAAATAAGTTTGTCTTGTCTTTTGGGTTTGAACAATAGGTTTTTGTTCTACTCTGTGAATTCTTTTTAAAATTGTTTAATTTTGGCCAAATGCATTTCCAATAAATATTTTTGTTTTTTTAAATTTTGTTTATTAGGAATTTATCGCTAAGAAAATTCAGTTTGTTCAACATTTCCTTGCATAATTAATTGCTAAAAAATGGGTCAAGCTGATTTACGGATGCTTAAAGTTTTAACAACGAACGATGTAATATACACTTATAGTACCGCATTTTAAAACAATTAAAATGTAAGTACCAATGTATAAATTGTGTTCAAAACTTTATAAGACCCTCTTTAGCATTAATTATATGCAGATATGCACCTGCTCTTATCACTTCACCTCTTTAGAGAGAAAGTTTTTAACTTGGTGGGTTTATTAGTAAGTAAATGTCAGCTCACACTGTTTAATATTTATGGAGTTATTAATCCGAATGATTTTACACTTTCAATGACGCCGATGCGATGTGCTTGATTCGCGAGCTCTTTATTATATCTTCTTTTTTATGATTCTTTACAACGCCTGGTTATCTTTTATTAGGTGTATTCGTTTGTAAACGCCAAACATGTTCCGAGTCTGACCTCTTACAGACATGTAGGTACTTGAGGCCGTTTGGTAGTTCCCCCTAAACAAAATAAAATTCAATAGGGTCACCAGGATGCATCGAAAAACTTTATAACAAATTCTAATGTCACCTAAATCTATTGTGTTCAATTTACCTTAAAGTATGATTTATAGTTTAAATTATTAATAATCAAATTAACTTAACGCCACTTAACTCCACTAAAACGCGACCAAATTGATGCATTTATAGATTGCTTAATTTCGCTAATTTAAAGCAGTAAACGCCATCTATCGGTAAATTTTAGAATCGTATTATTTTAACGACTATTCTTCGGTTTCCATCCTTATTTTTTAAATTTGGTCTAGTGGCCGACAGATGGCTCTAGTGAAAAATGTTAGAGATGCCTACTTTACCTGAATTAGTTAATATTAAGAAATATAACCCATAAGTAAACGTTAAATGACGTTAATTGAATTTAGAAATGCGATTTCAAGTTTTGTTTAATTCATTTAATTTTGTGTTAATTCGCTATACGTTAATTCTTAGTGGAGTTAAATTAATTTATCTATAAATAAAGCTTTATTATAGATGATTCTTAAAAAAAAGTTAATTTTCATATTTGCGTTCTATAATAAGCACATTATGAAACTCGAAATTTGGTTTTTTAAGGTTGCTAATTTGCTTCATTATTAAACCCAAAATTTTGTTTTATTAGGTTGATTTTCCAGTTGCAAAAAGATGAATTCTTCCATTGCAAGGTACTATTTTTTTTACAAATTTTACTATTATAAACTATCGGGGGACATGGTATGTAGAGGGAATAACTAGAAGAATTGGAGAAACGATATCAAGGGATACATTTTTCCAAAAGCTCCTACTCATTCAGTATTATTTGAGTAAAGCTTACAAATGTCATTATTCAATATTTCTGACCTAAATTTACTATTTACTTTTTACTTCAAAATGTCAATGTTGCCAAAAAACGTTCCTCATATAACTCTATGTTTTAATATACTAATTATTCTGTTTTTTTGAAATTATTGCACCTTTGTTTATTACACGCGTTTTCCTTTGGAGGTTAGCAACCTTTTGTCCGTCTGACACCTGTATGTTCTACCTAAATTATTAAAAAAAGAAATTATATTGGCAGTCCATGCTTATCCATGTTATCTTAAAGGTATGACAGCTTTCCCCTAATTAATCTGCTTCTGCTAATGACCAGTTTCGTGCATGCTTATGTAGTTAAGGGGAATTATCGCGATAAAAGGCTCTTATTTAAATGTTAATATGTTCGGCTTGTCAACGATGTTGAATTTATAATCACTCATTTTTAATATTCAAATTTAAAATGCATTAAAATGTCTATACGATCCAACAAGTGGGTTCTAACTTGTCAAATAAAATGAAATTATTAGTGCGTTCTCTTCTTATGACATTTTCGTCACTTCTTACACTTTTATACAACTCAAAATATTTTCTTTTGAACTTTTGCCAGAAAAACCCGTTTTTTTGTTTAATATTTTGTACTTTCCGAAAACATTTGTACTTTTAAACTTTTACTAAAATCACATTATAAGATCCATAATGAATTTGTGACCAAAATAATTTCTTCGCAAATCATTATTTCTCAAAATATTTTTTTTTTAACTTTTACCAAAAAACCGTTTTTTTAAGTTCAATGTTTTTTACTTTCCAAAAACATTTGTGCTTTAAAACTTTTACTAAAAACACTTTATAAAGTCCATAATAAATTTATAACCAAATTAATTTCTTGCAAATTATTATTTCTCAAAATATTTTCCTTTGAACTTTCACCAAGAAAACCTTTTTTTTTGTTCAATATTTTTCACTTTCCGAAAACATTTTGTCTTTATAAACTTTTACTAAAAACACTTCATAAGTTCCGTAATAAATTTATAACTAAAACAATTTCTTGCAAATCATCATTTCTTAAAATATTTTCCTTTAAACTTTCACGAAAATAACTCTTTTTTTTAGTTCAATATTTTTCACTTTCCGAAAGCATCTGTGCTTGTAAACTTTTACCAAAAACACATTATAAGGTCCATAATGAATTTACAACCAAAATAATTTCTTGCAAATCATTATTCTCAAAAGATTTTTTTTTAGCTTTCACGAAAAAAACCCTTTTTTTAGTTTAATATTTTTCAATTTCCGAAAACATTTGTGCTTTTAAACTTTTATTAAAAACACTTTGTAAGGTCCATTATGAATTTATAACCAAAGTAATTTCTTGCAAATCATTATTTTATTTCTCATTTCTATTTTTCTTTGAACTTATCCATATTTTCTTTTTCACAGAAATTCTTTTAAATTATTGTACCCGTAAAAGTATTCAACTTTATGTATGAAATTATGTATGTTTTAGCAGCTTTCGGTGACAAAGTTGATATAGCCTTCTAGGGGGTCTGTTAAAACAAATAATTAGAATCTTAAGCTGAAATTTATACAGAATTAGCGTATTAATCAAAAGATTATCTGAGCCATGTTTAATAAAAACAAGTCCAGTAGTAATATGTACTAATGATAGTTATTTGTTTCAGGTAAGAATAATTATTATAAAGTAGTTAATTCCGTGTTGAACAAAAAGTGGTAAGAGAACTACTATATCTGCAAATCTATAGGTAAGTTGAATAATATATGAGCGATATAAAACTTATAAATGACTCTTAATTAAATTATTGCTAATTGAATATTAAGAGTGTCCTTATAAATTGTTACGACCCAGCAAACTAATATGTTTTGATGTATTTTGTTAATTTATTTTCTTGATCATAGCATGTACCAATTTGTAATACCGTTATAATTTATTGATATCGTTGATTTTATTTAGATTCTGGTTTTACCATTATTGTTGATCGATGACATTGCTTCGCATTTTTTTTTACCTTATACTGCAAATCATGAGGGTATTTGGTATTTTCTACATACAGAACTGAATTTTAATTACATAACTGTTTTGGCTTAAGCTTAAGGGTACGAGTCAGCTATTCATATGCATAAGAAACAGCTATAAGTTATGTTGGTATAATCTAACGTTTAAGATTGCAAAGATTTCGCAAAATGATATAATTGTAAACATAGAACCTATGGGTCTGTTTCGCAGTAAGTGTAGCTTGACAGTTATTAATGATTTATTACATAATTTAATATTGCCCATACATATAAATTTCATTTTTTATTTCGGGTATTTGTGTGGGTTGTAATATTGGTATGTGGAAAAATTAATATAATATATCTTTTCATAAGTTAGTAGTCAGTGTGAGTGAAACTAGGAATTTATCATTTTGCGGTTGAAAATGAGAAAAATATTTGCAACGGTATTTTGAGCTATACTATCAGATCAAACATATAGCATATTTTTCCAAGAGCTGTTTTGTTGCTCGAAGTAACTCCGAAAATAAACATCCTTTGTGCATTTTCACATTTTTGTCAAATAACATTATTTACCTAACCTTTCTAATTATCTTCCTATTTTTTAATGTCAACTCTCTAAAAGTTTCTTGATTGTTTTACATCATGCTTTATTTATTTTATTTTCACCTGCCTTGTCATATTTGCCTTTATAGTTTTCCTTATCGGTACATGCATTTTATTCCTTTTCTTTGTTAGGTACATTATCTATGATCAGAATGTTCATTTCTTTTACTTTATTCTCTTTTAAGGCTAATTTAATTGAAATGGTGACCATAAAACTTAAATGGCGTTAAACTATAAGAGTTAATAATATATTTATTCATTTTTGCACGGATGCAGGTGATGCTTGTTAATATAGAATTTATTAAATAACTTTAATAAAAAAATCCTATTAAAAGCTATGTCATAATGTTCAACAGCTCGATACGTACAAAAAAAACTTATGTTTATTGACAAGTGTACCACACTACGAAATGACTAACCAAGCACTTAACACCGCCATTAATATGTAATTAAGCCTCTGGTACAATAAAGAGGTTCTTTTTAGCAGGACTATAATTCAAACCATTAATAATTAAACACATTTTCATTCATGTGGGTACTTGTAAATCTGGTTGGTAAACTACAGCTTGATGTTCAGAATGTATTTGCTTGAGTAAATTATTTATTATACCCTTAAATAATTATTAAGCAGTAGTGGTATTAGTCAAGTGGAAAGACTATTTTATTTTAATTGTATGTTATTACCTGCCCCATGTTTGACTTGGTAATTAATATGCCCAGTTATTAATAGATGGTACTCTAGGTACTATTTGTTTCTTCTAGCGCATTCCCCAGTGCCGTTAAGCCTGAGTTTTTCCGCTATAAGTATACCTCTTCAATTGATACTAACTTCTGATAATGTTAGATTGTATCTTTTCTATTATCGTCGTCCTTTCTATTTTAATGTAAGTGTTTTTGTGAAATTAATAAATCATATGTCGATTGTTGTTCTACCATGATTTAGTGGTAAGAATGAGTTGATTCAAACAACAAAAATGAAGAGAAAATAAGTTTGAAAGAAGAGAATAGTGAACGAAGACAATCATAGTTTAAAAATCTACTGAAGATGTACGTGTTTAATTGGGAGATCCTAATTGGCAAACGTTTTATATAAAATACGAATATTATACTAACTTGACTTATGATACGTGGGACCCTTCGTTATGTTTGAAGTACACTTATTTATTAACAAAAGAATACCAACTTTCTTGCATAACGGTTGTTATTTAAAGGGATCTGAAGAAGTCGTTCTTTGCATGGTAATTTATCATGTAACTTTTCATAATGGGATAAAAGATTCGCACCCATTTTGATTTATCATTAACTGATTTCTCAATATTTGAATTTAACATCATTTACCATATTAGTACTTAACGCCGTGTTAGCTTGGTTAAATACCGATTTAAGCCTGTGAAACTGTTGAACAAGAATCTGTTAACGCAGACAAAGAAAACGAAAGTGCGGCGGCGACTTGATGAGTTGTCATTTTATTGGGTAACAAACAATCTTGTTTATTAAAAACGAAGCCGATTCCAGACAGGAGAAATTAAAAAGTCGTTAAGAGTTTGCTAAGTATTACATTGTGACATGTTTTTATTTTTGATGGGTTTTTAAGATTTTTTAAAGGTTTATTAGCGGCGAAACGTGATGATTTTTTGTGTTTTAATATGGGTAAATTTCATTATGGAATGCACGAAGAGATCCATGCATTGATAACGATTAAAAGTTCAAAACCGTTACATATAATTATTAACAACGTATGGAGTTTTTATTCTTTCTTTGGATCCTTTAGGTCGATGCATTGCTGCGACTATAATTAAATTGAATACTATTGTGATACGAACATAACGTTTGGAGCATATTCACCGTGCCAAAAGATACAAATAACTTTTGATTGGGATATTGCAATGTTAATTGCATTTGGATGTGCAATTGATTTCTTGAATTGGACACCGACAACATTTTCGTTTCCAGTTATTCTCTTTGGCCCACAACACTTTTTAATCAACTTTGATTTTTAATACCGATTGTCGAATATTCTATGTTAAATTTAATTGATTTCTTTTTCTGATCTTTAAGTCCGTGAAGTTAATGTTTTTTTTTTCTTGAAAATAAACTTCTGATATCTTTATCCTATAAGTTTCCTTTTGTACTGTTGTCGCCGTAATCTTTACTGTCATCTGGTAAAATATCTTGCGAATATTATCCTAAGGGCATTTTGCTAAACCTATAATTCTCACATCATTAATACATTCTTTGATTATTCTAAAATTACACAAATGAGCGTATCAACTATTAATTGTTACTCCTCTATTCACAATCCTCTAAATCTTTTTTATGGCTGGTGATGTCATCGAACCTACCATCCTAAACAAACACCTTTCCTCATTCGAGACAGACAAATTCACGGAGCTAAATTCCAATTGATTTCTTTTGAAGATGCAACGCATTGTGTATAAGATATCGGTCTGCGTATTCGTGTTAACAATATTAGTTTTTTCGCAGCGAAATAATGCTTCGTCAGTGTGGACGGGCAGGTACATGAATTGGGCGGCCCGTTAAGATATTTACAAACCTCCGATTGCTATAATCGAAGACGCGCTTGTTTATACGGTAAGAAGTGATTAATGATTGGTAATCATAAGTCGTTGATTTACAGTTTATGAATACCCACTCTTAAAGCTTATTGATCAACTGGAAAAGACGACCATGTCACTAGACGAAATGGTCCTAAGTTATGAACACTTTTAATCAATAAAAAATGGTCAATTATTATAAATTATTCTTTTACATAATATTAGAACAGCCTAGGAACGAAATCAATTAGATGCCTTGGTGTTGAATAATTGTAAATGATATTTCTCATAAATCATTTCTTTGTTTGAGTTGTTTGATATATTGAATATCTAATTATGGGATCTTTTAACATTGGTCTTTTAACACATTTGAGCTTTAGAAGGAAGATTAAATTCTACTAAACTCTAATAGATTCATTTTTAGACATAGGGTTTTTTTATTTCAATAAATAATTCAATTTGCACCGTTTATGTAAAATTGCCCACATCCTACTTTTCGTTTTTTCTAAAAGCATTATCCAAATTAGAATTTCGGAACACACGCATTATTGGTAACATATTTTTCAATTTACCAAAAACCGCAATATCAGGCTTGTTATGTGCAACATGCAAATCATTAAATTTAAAAATTATTCTTCGAAACAACATCTGGTAACTAGTAACAATAAGCAGAGGAATAATTTACTTATTCTGTAATTTATGCACCAATTTGCAAATTTGATCATGTGTTGCTTGGTAAGTAAAAATTATCTGTTAAATAAAAGTCATTAGTTCTCCAAAATACCTATGCAGGAAGTTCGTACTTAAATTTTCAATTCTTATTAAAATTGCGGGTTGACTTTTACAACTTGGGGCTCTAAAATTACAATTAGAATTTTTTTATTGGTCGAAAAGTATGAAAAGACTAACCGTATGCAGTATAAGACCAATAATTATTAGTATTTTTAAGAATGGTCTAAATTATTGCAGGAAAGTAATTTTATTACTGCAAAATATGGTCATGTCATGGTCGCAAAAAATAACCTGACAAATTGCAACCTAAAATACACGCTAAAAGCAGGACCTTATAGTTCTACCCATTTAAAATTCTCTATCGATAAAAAAAGTCATGAATTTATTCAGATTGTTTGATTACTAAGTGTCCTAAATTAAGTCTGATGGGCTTGTCGAATTATCATTGCATCACATTACCAAATAGGGAGGGCACCTTGGCGCTTTTTCTACAAGATTACAATTTAAATAATTTCAGGTTTAAAAGATTTATTCCCAAACAATACATGACATATTCATTTCATTTTGAACTAGTTTTGTAGAGACACCTTGGCACATTGTGTTAATCAAGATCGTAAAATGGTGTCTAACATGAAGTTACTTTCAAATCATTAAATTTTATTTCTTACCATATGTGCACAGGTAGATTTGGCAAAGAATATTATAGGTAGATATTAAGGTTTGATAAATGCAATTCTACCAGTTATCCAACACCAAATAGATGTGTGGAATACGTGATTCTGTAAATCTTGTTAAAAGAAGTGAAAGTAAATAACAATGTTGGTATGGGTATATTTTATTTTGTCATATCTAATTATTTATTTAATTAATATCAGAAAACGTATAATATCACAAGGTTTATCTGATTGTGCCCACACAAAACACGTATTTTGAAATTTTCTTAAATGTTCTAATGATTTATTTCTTGGCTTCATCATATATCTTGTTAGTACTAGATCTGGTAGTTAATATTACTTCTGCCTATTACAGGCATCACTTTAAGTGTTTTTATTTAGTACCACTATGGGAGGTTTCATGTTTGTTAAATTATTCGAAAATTACCATAGTGGGCTATTTGCATGATGTTGTTATTTAATAAATTAATATCAAATATTTAGTAATACCAATTTTATATCTACATAGAAAGAAAACCGAAATTAATTGCTTTCATTGTTAGTTAAACGGATGAACTAGTTTTCATTGTTAAAGGACTAAGGATTGGTAACATTAATTTGGAAAAACAGAATCTGTGACGAATGTTTTATGCAAAAACAAAGGTTCTATTTATTCCTTATTTTATTTGTCTCTATATGTGTAAGAAATGTTACGCTTTCATTTTTACCTACAGTAGAAAATAGGATTTTATGAATTGGGTAAATCCATGAAAAATCAACAAACCCATGCCGCTCGACCGATTCAGATTTTTATTATATTTTGAGAATTAAATTAGTAATGTCTCAAAAAAAATATATACACTTTTTTTTTCCAAAAGCTCCACAGCTTGAGGCATAATTCACGTTGACATCTTAAATAACTTTTATCTCTTGTGATTACAATCCGTAAGAAAATTTTAAAATTTGGGTTTTATTACACTTTATGCAATCACCCAATTAATGACATGTGAACAAATTGCCTAAAAAAAGTTTTTTTGTATTAATTAATCCAATTGAAAAAATTAGCAAATTTTTCCAATTTTGGCATAGCAATATTTACTGAACCAGAGAATTTAGAAAGGCACTATTACCAAATTTTAAAGGTTTAAGGCTTACTAATTAATTGGTTAAATTTCTAACTTTAAGGTTTTAACGTTTACTGAAATACAGTAGCCTAAAATTTAAAAATATCCTAAATTTGGCTATCTGTATCTCGGTTGGGGGAACTTGTAGAAAGTCAAAATTCTAGTATTAACATTATATGTCCATGCTTATTCTATACATGAAAAAAAATATTTGTGGTTTTTGTTTTAATCCACTTAGATGGTTATAAGAAAAAAGTAGATTTTTAGGGTAGCCATAAGGGTGGATATTTTAGGCACATCTACCTCAGATTTAAAAAATTTCTGTGTCACTAATAAAATAGAAGCTAAATTGTTAAACTATGCTAAAAATAGTGCAACATTTCCATCAGCCTGAAGATAGATTTGAACCTGTATTAATCCCCTATATTCCACTTTTTGGGAGCCTGTAATTTATTTACTATGCAAAACCACAGCTCAAAACTTTGGATTAATGCTTCTCTAACTCTACACCAATAACATATTTTTTGGCAAAAATCTGCAACTTCCCCCAAAAAAGTTACGAGCTCGTAAACTTTTCAAAATTTTAAAAATAGACAAGTTGCGAAAGTATATAAAATGTATAGTACAAAGTTAAAATTTTTACAGAATAAAGCAAAAAGTCCATTGTTTAATTTACCTGTTAAAAATCCGATAATGCAATCAACCTGCTCATTTTGGAGGCGATCTAAACATGCTTAATTTACGTAAAAATGACTATGTAGTTTTTCGTCCTGTTTATGCTTCTAGAAGATTCAATATTTTTATTTAAGAACATGATGGGTCCACAATTGCGTTTCTTTAAGTAGAACATAAATTGTTTGTGTAATAAATATTTTACATTATTTTAAAATCCGACCAAACTCAAATTTCATAAGGACCTCCATAAAAAACTTGAATGATTAAAAAAAAATATGAATTTTTTTTTCATCTCTACACTCGTAGAATTCAATGTGCAAAATATGAAGAAAAAGCAGAAACACCGAGCGACAAAATAAATTAATATTTGTTGATATCTGGCGGAATGACCCAATTACTTTCAGTTTTAAATACTACACAAATCAAGTATTTTGTCATCTTCAGCATGAAATCTATCTCTGCTGAAGATGAAAGTATAGCTGTTACAATGTATTCAGGTTGTTTAAGTTTCTTTATATTTGCCATAATTTTAAAATGGTTATTTTTATACAAAACTCAAAGTATACGCCAAGAGGGTAAAATGGGGCTTACGGAAGAATCTGCAATCTATTATGGTTCAGTGCGTGTTTAGGATGACCATTGCTTTTACATTAATCGAATAAAAACTCCAAGAAAGAAGAACTTGCATGGTCCACTGCTCCTCATATCGCTGGCGAGATGCACGGCCACATTTTGACATAACTAAGTTTGCTTCGAGCTGATTTCATCGCCGGGATTTTTTTTCACCATCTTGCTGTGTGTTTCTCTTTACAAACGTTTTGGGTGCACGTCAATTTCCCCAGAAAGAGTTAAGAGTACTTTGATTAGTACTGCTAAAATTACATAGTTGTGTTTATTAATTCTGTGGTAAATAGGCAAAAGGGGATAAGTATAAAACTGTCATTTATGCATGTCACTATAAAAATGATTTTCTTGCAAACATTAAACAATATTTATGTAATAGTGAGAAGCTAGCTGAAACAATAGGTTTCAAAGTACGTATATGGCTGATCGAAATTGTAAATATCTAAATGTTTCCATTAAAATTCGGTGTCCGAAAAACAAATTTTTTTAAATGTCAAATATACTTATCCCGTTTTGCCTCCCTACTACAGAATTGGTAATGGTCCTTTGATTTTGTAATCTAATTTGCGTGAATTGAACTTTTTTTGCATTTATTGTTTCTATTTCTCAAGATGCTAAAACATTTGATAGGTCAGCAACGTTTTCTTCCTGCTTAAGATAAGATATAAAATATTTCTACTTAGGACCTCCAAAGTCTATCTCTTTGCATATTCGTATTGTTTGTCTGAGAAGTCCTGATAAAGAGAAAAACTTTCGAAACTACTGTCGATTGTTGGACTAGTGCGTTAACAGCTTTTGTTGATTTTGTTCTAGCAATTCCATTTTCGTTAGATACAATTCTTCTTTTTCGATGTCATAGTTACACATTTCTGTTGATGGATGTTTCTTCTGCACCAAATTGTTGTTGGGTACTGTAGGTGCGAACAGGTTTAGGTTTAATGTCTCGTGGAGCAAATGCACTGCAGCAGACGTTATTATCCTCTCGCACTCGGTTCTTCAGAGCTGTGATTATGGCGTTCAGATTGTCTGCTGACCCCGAAGTATGCAGGCCCACTTAACAAGGCAAATCACCACATTGCCCGGTTACTAGCAGCATCATCTCATATTTCGTAGATCATTCGATTTGCTTTCAGGAAATATGCAACAACAACAAATGAAAATTATGCAATAATCGTGTGAAATATTTTGCCATTATTACTAGGTGTAGAAAAAAACTAATAACCCTCTGATAATCATATATGGGTGTTGTGGAACACCTACTATTACAAGTGAAAGTTTTTTAAAACACTTATATTTTTTAATCTTGCTTATAATATCTAAGCTAACATTATAGAAGGTGACGTTTGCACATTTTCATAAGGACCAGAAATAGGCTAAAAGCAAATACCGTTAGAAATCTTTGCAAAGCAGTTATTTGCATAATCTTAACAATTACGCCATACTTTTGCCACTTAAGATGATCGGCTAGAAGTTTTTTTTATTTTATTTTGAAAAGCAATAGTGTGAGTAGCACACAACTAATTAGTTGACGAGATGGCATTGCCATATACTATAGCAGATTTCCTAGGCGTGAGTCATTTCTGTCTCGGCAGATGGCAGTAACAGCACTTGTCCTCTCTTTGGTACTTGTTGAAAAATACAACTTTCGAAGTTTCTTATAGTTATGAATTGAACGATACGTGATTCGGTTTGGTAAATGTATAACTCTTGTAAGTTAATTGTATTATGTTACTTCATTCCTAATTTTGCGAAGAACATAGTATTCGTATATATGGCGGCTATGTTGTTAATGTAAAGCCTTAATGTTTTTACTTGCAACATTTGATATACAACAACGATATACAATTGCTTAAACCATACCAAAACATAAATAATATTAGCAATGTTTTGTATTTTTTAAATTATTTGAGCTACAGTAGCTGATGTAAAGCTCGATAAATTATTTATGAATTAATCGCTTTCGTTTTGTAATATGTGCACGTTGCACTACTTTCAAATGTCAGGTAGCTACGTGTATTATACGGACTACCGTAAATAATAATCGGGAAAATGCTTGTACAATACTTTGGAACCCTAGCACGAATTGTGTCGTAAATTGCAGAAATTATGTTTTAAAGGGTTTGAATTTAACATTATATTCACAAAGAAGCTTTGGATTTTAGAATATCTGCACTACACTGTATGTATTTTAAATTTAAATGTTTTTAGAGGTGTTTTTGTCCGTGAGTTAATTTTTTAAGCTCTATTTAAATTTAAATTGTTGCTGAATCGATTAATATTGTCAGTTCTATAATTAGTTATTGCTTTGCTTATTATTGTACTCAAAGGAAAAGTAAATTGACACTATTTATAATACGAACATAATTCTTTATAATGAGTTTTTAATAAATTTGAAGGCACAAACCTTGAGCCCTTATAATAATGATTAGGATAATAAATTGTCCTGAGTTTTGCACCACGCCTTGTTTATTAAACGTTGTAAAACAATGAGGTATTACAAGATAAAAGCAAAATTGTTAAGCAACTGATAGATATTAATCAGTCGTCAATGTCGTTATTTCAATCAGTAGCAGACTGCAATTGATTTGGTGCTTGCTTTGGTAACTTTAGATCCTTACCCATATTTATTTTTATGGTTTTTTTCTGTTTGTTTACTTTTTATGTGGTTTTATGTTTTAAAACAATAAACAAGTTCGTGAAGAATGTTTAATGGATTTAATTAGGAAGCTGTCGGATTATCACTTAAGAATATTGTTTTTGTGGTTGGTAATAAAGATCTTTAAGAAGCCCGCTTTAAAGAAAAACGTAAGAAACTATAAATTGTATTGAAACGAAAGATTTTAAAATAAATTAGAGCAAAGAACAAATTTGGGATTAAGTAAGTAATTTTCAAATTTTAAACCTTGGCTTACCTGCACAATTTTAGTTTAAAGTAGAAAACCTTCAATGAGAATGCATTTTCCAAAATGAGATTCCTGAATGGGGTTTGTACAAGGCAAAATTTGCTTTGTAACAATTGCGTCATGTGAAAATCTGTTTTTTTTAGCGGTAATGTTTTGCGTTCTCGTTAAGTAGCTAATCATTGACGTAAAGCTTGATTTAGAGATCAATTAACTTAACTCAACGCCACTCAAAGCTACTTTACTCCACTTAACTTGACTTGACTAAATTAAGGCATTCATTGTATAAATTTATACGTTAGTTATTCACAAGAAAATTTAGTAAACGCCATCTATCGGTAAATGTTAGAATCGTCTTATTTCTGTAAATATACAGAAATTTATATGAAATTCTTCAATAATCTTTGTAATTTTAAAAATTTGGTCTAGTAGCCGATAGATGGCTCTGTGAAGAGGCTTACTTAACATAAAATTAGATGAAATTTACCAAAATTAAGAAATAGAACCTTAAGTAAACGTCAAGTTAAGTTAATTGGATCTGTAAATGCGATTTCATCTTTCGTATAATTTATTTCAGTCGCGCTACGTTAATTATAAGTGAAGTTAAGTTAATTCATCTATAATTCAAGCGCAACTTTGAGATTGCAACTAAATTTATTACCCGCTATCTGGAATAACCTTGATCCTAATGTGTGCTGCCTAACATATTGCGAGGGAGAAAGCTCATTAGGTAAAGGCTTTAATATCCATTTACATATTGTCAGATAAGTCGAGTAATTTGCAAAAACTTTGATATATACTTCGGGCCTGACTGCCTCTCATGCAAATTATCTGTTGATTGTGTCATACCTTGCATACAACAATGTGTGTGCAATGAAATATAAAGTCATAATTATTGTTCGTTTATATTGTTACGGTCTGGGAGGACTTAATAACGAAAATACGGGGCATTGTTAACATTTTCTTAGCCTGTCTTGAGTCTATTTATTAATCATCTTATTTAAGCAGTTCCTAAAGGCACATATCAATAGAACACATGGCTGAAGAATAACTAACTGCAAGTTTTTGCCAGGTACTCACATTACATATTTAAAACCTTTAAGGTGTTTTTTTGACATGACCAGTTTTCAGAAGGAAACACCAGTATTTGATGAAAGATTTCGATCGACAAAGTCAATTGTGGATTTTCAGTGTGCTGCAGAAAATATGGCGTACTAAATTTTTTGCTCCGTTTATCAAGTTTTTTGGCATTCCAGTTATAAATGCGCCGCCACGATTATTTTGAACTATCTTATAAATTTTGAACAAGTTTTAATGTAAACTTTATGTTTAGTACGCCCACTGGGCATATGGACAGTTGTTTTATTGAAAGCATCTTTACAAAATCAAATTTATACCACTGCAAGTTTTTTACTGTGTGGATTCCGACCGGCCACATATTTAAGACGGTTCATCTTATAAATTCTGCAGCTATAAGTAACGGTCGCACCACCATATTTAAGATCTTGTACTGACAAAAATTATTTTCCATGTACTGGCTTTGTGTCTGGATACTTAAATTTTATTAATCAGATATACACCATTAAGGATGTTTTACCGCATCCCGATTTGTTTTTTACGTGTACGCACTTTCATTATTCTTTTTACAGTTTAAAGGTGTGTTTGTTCGTAAATCGCGAACATGTTCTCAACCTGACCTTCTTTAAATAAAATATGTATTTGAACACATTACATATCATTTAATCTTTAAAGAAAGTGGGATTAAACTAACGCAATGCCAAAAAGTCCAAGAAGTGGTTGAATACTATCTTAATTATTTTCGTGACAACATTCTCCTCAAAGTAAATTGCAATAAATGCTGCGATTCTAAATAGAATGCTCGTAAAGTATAATGAAAACCATTATCAGAAAATGATGTTAATTATCATCTATAGAAAAGATGCCCAGGTAGCTGTATAAATATAAACGTTGGACATAACAAGATTTAAAGCATGTAACTACTTAAATTAGTGTTTTTATAAGAGCTAAATGAGTATCAAAAATTTGACGAGAAGTGCGCAGGTGAAGCTTCAAGGATTTTCTTATTATTAATTGAAAGGCCGGCACTTGGTAAAACTATTGCTCATATTAATGGCACTAAAAAAACGAAGCCGCTTTTCTTTGAATAAATAGTCTTGTCATCACTTGGGATTTTCTAATGATGTAATTCAAGAAGCCAGCACTCTAAACGATAATTACCAGTTCATTCAAAGCACGCACTTGAAGAGGACACTGAACCAAATTAAAAAGAATGTAGCGAATGGGCATCGTAAACTAGAATGTTTCAAAACAATACTGAAAAAAAGCTAATGAATTATATCGTCTTCTTCTGCACTTGTAGGTATTTTACTTTTATGTTGTTCGTTGACGAAATGAAAAAACCAGGTTTGTTCGCAATTGCTAACTTTAAACAATGTCGTGTGGTTAAGGTCTTGAGTTCAAGGTTACGAGATGATCTAACATAACGATGACAACGACTTTTTTAATTTTCGTGAAATGTTTTACGATTGTATCTAAAACTTTAATTTTTACCGGTTTTTATGAATCTGCTTACTAAAGTATGGTAGGTACAAAGTTTATTTGTCAAAGGCCTTAGGAAGGTCGAAATGATTCACAGTTGCATAAATTAAGCAAAATTAGATGATCTGGATAACAATTTTTTTCTCTTGACTATTTAGACAATTAATTGGCCAATAATCTTCTAAGCCGAATCTAGTTAGGTGTGGAAAGACAGCCGGAAATCTTCCGCTACTTCATCTCTTAACTTCAGTCTGACTGCATTAATCGGTATTTAATTAGAAGAAGCGCCTCCGAAGCTATAAAAAGTAGACTGGTTGAAGATGGGACCGCTCTGCATAGAAGCTAGCTTGATAATTTTTTGCTGGATGTCATAATCTAGAACAATACAATGGCACCGCATTATTTTATAATAATTTGAGCTGGTAAAAAATTGGATGGGAATGTTGGAGGCGCAATTTTGCAATCTACTGAATCGCTGACGAAGTGCAGCTTTGCCAATGATTTGCCTTTGCCCATCTAGGTATGTCATAATTGGATGAAGGATGATTATCTTGTTAAAAGATGCAGCAGTTGCATTGAATGACCACTAGAAATGACATTTTTAATTCTCCCAGAAAGGAAAGACAATTATTTGCCTTAATAGATTTAAATAGTCGATATGCCAATTATTTCTTAATTGCTAATTATCTTTAATCTTCCCCGTCAGGATGCCATTGGAATCGGGATGTTTCAAACTTTCTGGATAATTTTGATCGTGATTTGTCCCTTGTCGTCAAAATTATCGTTGGCTTGTTTATGAATAATGTTTCCTCTACTTTTGTCTAGACTCTACAGTATTTTAAATAAACTTTTTCTTCTTGAAATTTTTGTTTAAGGACAACATTTTCATGTTTTTAGATGTAATAATATTGACAACCCAGTAGATTGGATTAGCTAACATGATTAAAATCTGCTTCTCTTGGGAATTTAATGCAGAATTATTCTTAATCATTAGTTATTATAGGAAACGTCACTTGGCTACATCCCATGCAGAAAATTGTAAAGGAGAGCAAAATTATATACTCATTTTTGCATTAAATACGTTTATTTGCAATTAAAATGTTGTAATAAGAATAAACCTTTTGTGTGGAATTTGGCTTTAAAATTACTTAAAATTTGTTACGATCACATAAGAAGTGCTCAGTGGTTAAGGAGTAAGAATCTGCAAATTGTGCTCACGGTCTGAAATTCACAACATATACTCTTCAAGACATTTAAAAAAAAATGGCTTGATGAGACATTTCGAGATTTTGATAGGAGCCCCGCTGTGCCCCCTTCTTTTTTTACGGTTACTTTATTTTTTTATACCGTTGTGCTTTAACATTTTTTCATGAAACTTTATATTTGGGTTTCTAAGAAGATTCAGTAACCACTTTGGGTTCGCAATATTTTCAAATGTTTCCATGGGCCCCCCTAGGGTCCATCAGTACACTTTCTTCATGGCGCATTTAAAGGGGTAACAGATTGAATTAAACCTTATAACTTGAGACATGAGCTTTTAAGGACATACTCCTGCGATCTATTCGATGAGACATGTCGAACTTTTTGTCAGAGCCCCCCTGCGCCCCATTTATTGTTATTCATTATTTAACACATCCTGTTGATTTGATTGTCGCAAAAATGAATACCTAGGTTCTTTGCATCCCACTTTATGAGTTCAGATGATAAATTAGTTTAAAAAAATGACAGGGGCCCCATTGAGCCCAAAATAAGATTATTTAAGAGATTTTGTTTTGGGGTGTTCCCATTTGCAAAAAGACATGAAATTTGGATGATACAACACCATTAATGTTCTAAAACGATAAACAGGTTTTGTTAATCGAAAATATATTTATGGGCCCCATTATGCTTTCCTAAGTTTAAAACTTGACATGTGTTTATCTGGTACCTCAAATATAATTTTGGATTAAAACATGAGAAAATGTAAAATTGAACGTGTACTTCTATTAAATCAATGCCCATCTTATACCTTAAACTGTCAGAAGCCCCATTAATAAGTATCATTTACAAAGATGTCTAGGTAAAAAATAGCGCAATCTCATAAAAAAAATTCTTTTTTATTTTTTATTTCTCACTAAAACTTGTGCAATTGATAAAAAAAGATTAAATTATACCTATTTAGAAAGAAAAAATCAAAATAAGAAAAGCCTGTGCATCCAAAATGAAAAAATAACAACTTTTAAATGCTTGTAAATGCTTGTTTTTGAATAAATTATTGAGTTAAGAAATATACGTCATTGTGAACAGTCCTTATTTATGGGGCTTCTGACAGTTTTAGGTGATGGATGGGCATTGATTTAATAGAAGGACACGTTAAACTTTACATTTAATCATAATTTTATCCAAAATTAAATTTGAGGTAGCAGATAAACGCATGTCAAGTTTTAAACTTAGGAAAGCATAATGGGGCCCCGGAATATATTTTCGATTAACAAAACCTATTTATCGTTTTAGAACATTAATGGTGTTGTATTATCCAAATTTCAAGTCTTTTTGCAAATGGGAACACCCCAAAACAAAATCTCCTAAATAATCTTATTTGGGGCTGAATGGAGCCCCTGTCATTTTTTTAAACTAATTTATCATCTGAACTCATAAAGTGGGATGCAAAGAACCTAGGTATTCATTTTTGTGACAATCAAATCAACAGGATGTGTTAAATAATGAATAACAATAAATGGGGCGCAGGGGGGCTCTGACAAAAAGTTCGACATGTCTCATCGAATAGATCGCAGGAGTATGTCCTTAAAAGCTCATGTCTCAAGTTATAAGGTTTAATTCAATCTGTTACCCCTTTAAATGCGCCCTGAAGAAAGTGTACTGATGGACCCTAGGGGGGCCCATGGAAACATTTGAAAATATTGCGAACCCAAAGTGGTTACTGGATCTTCTTAGAAACCCAAATATAAAGTTTCATGAAAAAATGTTTAAGCACAACGGAATAAAAAAATAAAGTAACCGTAAAAAAAGAAGGGGGCACAGCGGGGCTCCTATCAAAATCTCGGAATGTCTCATTGAGCCATTTTTTTTTAAATGTTTTGATGATTATATGTTGTAAATTTCAGACCGTGAGCACAATTTGAAGATAGAGGCCTTATTTTTCCCCTTAACCACTGAGCTAAAAGTTATTAAATCTTTTCGAACAACAAATGTTTAACAATCATTTTCAATTGGTTTTGGAATCCGCATTGCCATAAACTGCATAATGGAAATTGATAATAACGTATAAATAAAAAAAGACCATAAAATAATTTGTTTTATGTGCGTGAATAGAATTGTTTAAATATGTTTACCTAAAAGAACTAAAGTCATTTCCTCTATTTGTACACTTAAACTAGTTCAATTATTACGGTCGGTTGTGTCTAATTTCTCAAAATTACTAAAATGGACATGTCAATCGTAAGTGCTGTTTAACGATCGTCAATGTTAGTAGTAACCTAATTTGTAATAAAATTTAAAGCGTTAAGACTGGTTCAGTTTTACCTAAATAAAAATGTACTTAGCTTTTAGTAGTGCAATTACAAAAATTCATTTTTAGTCGAATTAGAATAACTTTATTTTGAAGTTTTAAGTCTGGTTTAAACTTTATGTAAATTAACGCCACTTAAAATTAACGTGTCGCAAATTAACAAAAAGTTAAATAAATTATACGAAAATTGAAATTTCTTTTACAAATCAAATTTACTTCACTTAGGAAAGAGTTAAAGCTAGTTCTGTTAATTTGACTAATTCTGTTTTAATTCAAGTCAAGATGCTCGGGCCTTAGGCAAGTTCGACAAGCTTACTCTGGGTGGTTCGGCAATGCTTTTATAGAGCGAACAAGACTCTTTATTTTACATTGGTTTGGTATACGTTAAGAGAAAAAATGCGTGCATATAGTCCATACTTTGAATTAGTTAAATTAATGAATCTTTAAAGGCACTAATTTGGTCACGTTAAATTAAACGTAAATTTAAAAGGCGTAAAGCTGATTTAGGAATCTCAAAACGGACCCGAAAGTTGCTTTAGTCGCGCTACTTTAAGTGGCGTTAGGCCATCAAGTCGAGTTAAATTAAGTGAATCTGAAAAATCCTTTTTTTATGTCTTTAGTAATGATTCTGTAATGTTGATTGTTGATGGACTGTTGTTAATGCGTTACTAAGTTAAGAAGTACTTGGACTTCGAAATAGGCTAAATAGTATATTTTTCTATTACATGGGTAAATCCCATCGAAACAAACGAGTCTGATTAGAAATCTTGATATTTGAGCGTGGGCATGCGACATCCGGAGTAAGTACCCAAGATGTTTGATTATTCTGGACACTGGACATGTCTTTTGTCATCAATTTAATTTGTCTGATGGATAAAAGAATGTTAATTGCTTCAAATCTGCGCAAATGGTTCTAATAATTGTAATCATTTGTCACACCTTTTTTTCATTTATGCGGCACTTACCAGTAACTAGGTTTCTTGTACAATGCGAAGTCATTAGAAAGGCGTTCCATAACGTATTTTTAGTATAGTCAATCCGTATGTGGACATCGACAAAATTCCTGGTAGGGCAGCCTTTTTTATATGATTTAACTGGATATCGAAAGAGTAAAACCCCAAATTGGCGTATATCTACCTATTGCAGAAACGGTGTTATGGTCCCCCAAAGGGCCCCATTTAATTTATCACGGTGAAACGGCACCAAATTTTGCAAATCGATGTCAAGTAAGGTTTTAAAAAGATTTTTGTAAAAAAAAGTTCTTTAAAAAAATTCCTTTACCCCCTAAATAGCTCCCAAAGAGTAATAACCAATCACGTTGGATTTACACCAAATTTTGAAGATAGATGTAAAATAAGATGCTAAAAAATATTTATTTATAACTTATTTTCAAAAAAAAAATTTATGCCCCTTTTAAAAGTCCCTTTCGTTTCTGGGGCCAAGGGATTATTTTTTGAAGAAAAGTTATAAGGAAATATGTTTAAGCACCTTATTTTGCATCTATCTGCAAAATTTGGTGTAAATCCAACGTACTTTGTTATTACTCTTTGGGGGCTATTTAGGGGGTGAAGGAATTTTTTGAAAGATTTTTTTTTAAATCTTTTTAAAACCTTATTTGACATCTATTTGCAAAATTTGGTGCCGTTCCGTTTGGGGGGCCATAACTCCGTTTCTGCAACATGTAGATATACGCCAATTTGGGGTTTTACTCTTTGGACATCCAGTTACATCATATTAAAAAGGCGGCCCTACCAGGAATTTTGTCAATGTACCCTCATTATTTAGGACAAATTGACTATACTATTTAGTTACAAAATATTGACCATGAGAAAAAATTCAAGCACCTGAGGTAATAAAATATTATCGGTTTTAGAATCTGATCGTAATATTTTATTAGGTTAGTAACGAGAATCAGCAAAAGCTAAAGGGATCAAATTATTTAATTATCGTACGTGTTACAGACTGATTTAGACTTGGGAATGCGTCTTCGCATCCAGCTGACTATTTTTCAAGAAAGATACTTCGCTTTTTTGCCAACCGAAACCAGGCACATTCGTTTTCGTGAGAAACAATTTGAGACATTTAGAACCTTATACTGCAGGTGCTGTTTGCTATAAAATTATTTCAATTATGACAGCCACTTTGCTCAATTTAAGCAACCAGTTTGGTTATTTTTTTGGTGGACATTTGTTTGTATGACTTGCCATCTTACAACAAAAAACGTGATTCTATGTTAAAGAATTTTTGTACATGGCGAAGAATCTGTAAACGATTTTTTGTAAATTTATTACTTCAAAAACAATTATTTCATTCTTTTTCTTTGCTAATTTATGTACATATTTTGTAGCTTCTAATAAATATAAAAGAACAGTTTTTTAAAGTTAACCTCACTTTGTAGCAAGGGGTAAGGGTCCAAATTTTCTTAGTTTTTTAATTATCACAAACACAAGTAAATTTTGTCAGCAATACCTAAATGTCCTTAATGCTGCTTAATCTTTTGGTTTAATCGATATAACTTTCGAAGGCAACTTTAAAAGCGACACCCGATTTTTTTCAAAATGCCCTTATTTTTAAAATAGTTTTCTTAGAAAAAATCTAAATGCAGATTCTTATTCTACAGCAAAAAAGTAGCCTACAAAATAAGTTTTATTAAAATCGAAGACAAAAATTATTTATGATGGGCTTTTTTGCAAATTTTCAAAATTTGGCCAATTTTGAAAAGCTCTAACAAGAAAACGAAAGCACTTGGAAAAATTCTGATTGCTGGATTTGTTTTTTTACGGCTTTTAATTAGACTTTAAACGCAGTTTAAGGCAAGTCTATTTTTTCGAAATTTACCTCATTTTGTAGCAAGGGGTAAGGGTCCAAATTTTCTCAGTTTTTTAATTATAACAAACACAAGTAATTGTTGTCAGCTATAAATGTCATCAATGCTTATGTAAAACGAGCTGCTTAATCCGAATCTGCCACTTAAAAAGTTCCATCGCTTTTGGTTTAATGGCTATGATCTTTCGAAGGCAACTTCAAAAGCGACACCCGATTTTTTTCAACATGCTCCAATTTTCAAAATATGTCTCTAAGAAAAAATCTAAATGCAGATTCGTATTCTACAGATGAAAATTATCCTACAAAATAAGTTTTATTAAAATCGTGGACAAAAATCATTTTTATGGACTTTTTTGGAAATTTTTAAATTTGGCCAACTTTAAAAAGCTCCAACAAAAAAACGAAAGCACTTGGAAAAAATCCGATTGCTGATTTGTTTTCAACGGCTTTTAATTAGCTTATAAACATAATTTAAGGCAAATCTATTTTTTCAAAATTTACTTCATTTTGTAGCAAGGGGTAAGGGTCCAATTTTTCTCAGTTTTTTAATTATCACAACCACAAGTTATTTTTGTCAGCAGTAAATGTCATCAATGCTTATGTAAAACAAGCTTTTGGTTTAATTGCTATGAGCTTTCGAAGGCAACTTCAAAAGCGACACCCGATTTTTTTCAAAATGCTCCAATTTTCAAAATATGTCTCTAAGAAAAAATCTAAATGCAGATTCGTATTCTACATATGAAAAGTATCCTACAAAATAAGTTTTATTAAAATCGTAGACAAAAATTATTTTTATGGAATTTTTCGGAAATTTTTAAAATTTGGCCATTTTTAAAAAGCTCCAACAAAAAAACCAAAGCACTTGGAAAAAATACGATTGCTGATTTGTTTTCTATGGCTTTTAATTAGGTTATAAACATAGTTTATGGCAAATCTAGTTTTTCAAAATTTACCCCATTTTGTAGCAAGGGGTAAGGGTCCAAATTTTCTCAGTTTTTTAATTATCACAAACAAAAGTTATTTTTATCAGCAATAAGTGTCATCAATGCTTATTTAATATGAGCTGCTTAATCCGGATTTGGCACCTAAAAAGTTTCAACGCTTTTGGTTTAATTGCTATGAGCTTTCGAAGTCAACTTTAAAAGCGACACCCGATTTTTTTGCTCTGATTTTCAAAATATTTTTCTTATAGAAAATCTAAATGCAGATTCTTATTCGACAGCAAAAAAGTAGCCTACAAAATAAGTTTTATTAAAATCGGGGACAAAAATTATTTTTGATGGACTTTTTTGGAAATTTTTAAAATTTGGCCAACTTTAAAAAGCTCCAACAAAAAAACGAAAGCACTTGGAAAAAATTTGTTTGCTGATTTGTTTTCAACGGCTTTTAATTAGCTTATAAACATAGTTTAAGGTAAATCTATTTTTTAAAAATTTAGCTCATTTTGTAGCAAGGAGTACGGGTAAGGGTCCAAATTTTCTCAGTTTTTTAATTATCACAAACACAAGTTATTTTTGTCAGCAGTAAATGCCATTAATGCTTATGTAAAACGAGCTGCTGAATCCGAATCTGGCACTTAAAAAGTTCTATCGCTTTTGGTTTAATTGCTATGAGCTTTCGATGGCTACTTTAAAAGCAACACCCGATTTTTTCAAAATACTCTTTATTTCCAAAATATTTTTCTTAGAAAAAATCTAAATGAAGATTCTTATTTGACAGCAAAGAAGTAGCCTACAAAATAGATTTTATTAAAATCGAAAACAAAAATTACTTTTCCTGGTGTTTTTTTGAAATTTTTAAAATTTCACCAACTTTAAAAAGCTCCAACAAAAAATCGAAAGCACTTGGAAAAAATCCGATTGATGATTTGTTTTCCACGGCTTTTAATTAGCTTATAAACATATTTTAAGGCAAATATATTTCTTCAAAATTTGCCTCATTTTGTATCAAGGGGTAAGGGTCCAAATTTTCTAAGTTTTTTAATTATCACAAACACAAGTTATTTTTGTCAGCAGTAAATGTCATCAATGCTTATGTAAATCGAGCTGCTTAATCCGAATATGGCACTTAAAAAGTTTCAACGCTTTTGGTTTATTTGCTATGAGCCTTCGAAGACAACTTTAAAAGCGACACTCGGTTTTTTTTCAAAATACTCTTATTTTTAAAATATTTTGTTTAAAAAAAATCTAAATCCAGATTGTTATTCTACAGCAAAAAGTAGCCTAAAAAATAATTTTTATAAAAATCGGGGACAAACATTATTTTTAATGGGCTTTTTTGAAAATTTTTAAAGTTTGGCCAAATTGGTAGGTTTTTTCTTTGGATTTTGTGATGATGATGTGACATTTTGGAAGAAGTAAAAATGGTTTTTTGAGAATTAAAACTTAAAATAAACAAACATTTCATATGTGGAGGCGCTTTAAAAGTCTTTTCTTTCCAAGATTGGTTAATAAAGAACCCATTTTGAAGTTTCCATTAATTTTGATTTAAAAAATTCTTAATTTATGCCTCTTTACATATATGTAGCACAGGTATCCAACAGTTCCAAAAAATAAAACGCCGTTTTATTCGTGCCACAACAAGACGTAAAATTCCATCATACAAAAACCTTTTGTGTCCATTTGAATATTTATTGCTTAATTTTATGGGCTTTAAAAAATATTCTTCTATTATGCCTTTAAAAATCAAAAATTTATTGCTACTGTGTAGTTATCCAACCGCACCTTAATAAAGAGCATGATTTATTTTGAATTAAATATATGGCTTAACACTAAATCATGTTCACAATAAGTTTTGATTAAGATATGTAAAGTATGTTAAACTAGATTGGGTGGAAGATTGGTGTCTGCAAATTTAAATTCACAGCAAGAGAGAACTTTTGGTTTGTTTATGGTGCCATTGGGATTCTATATTTATGCGCCCGTCCTGAAATTAGCGACACATTATTGTAGAACTGGTACCATAATAAGTATACATTATAACGACGATCACTTTTACGGAGGCGAAAAAAGCGGATCTAAGAGCTTTGTTAAAATGTTTATTTCTTTTCCCGCAGTCAAATGAAATAAAATATTAAAACCACATTCCATTAAATTAGCCTTCCAATTAAATTCACCAGAGGTGCTTGCCCTGCTGACAAAAATAAGTCGCATTTTTGCATCGCTACTTCTTAAAGTCGATTCAATCTGTGATTGTCGATTTTCAAAACCTTCTTTTGAAATTGCTGTATCAGTTTTTTAATCTGATGTACATTTCTTAGGCTCTATAAACAAGATGAACCGAATCTAAAATCAATAGGATAGCTGTTATTATAACTGATATTGATTTTAATGTTTCGTTAAAAGCTTTTAATGTAGATAGATTGAAAGTGCAAACTAAAAACAGATTTAATACATTAGAACTAAGTATAAAGATCCTGAAATTAAATCAAATTCATTTGAATTGCTTTCCTTGATAATTTAATCTAAATATTGTTTTAGCTTTAAGGCTTCTAACAAAATTTCCTATGCTCCAAAGCATATTCATATGAAACCTTATTAATATTAATTTGCTAAAACGTCGTTTGGGTAATTACTACGTAAATATGTTTAATTTGCACAATTATGTTTTGAAGTATCAGTCAAGCATAACCATTACAAAAGCCAAACGTAACAGTTCATTGAATGCAAGTAAATGTTCCTTTATTTATAATGTTTTGTAAAAATGCAGGTTGCAGGTTTTACTTTCCGCTTTTACTAAAATAATGAATTCTCTGTATTTGGTGTCTGAACTTTTCCAATTACTTTCTCCGCTAAACCTTCTTGACATTTAAATTGCATTATTAAAATTCGTGCACAACGTTAATAATGTTTTAAGATGACAATTGCTCCACGTTACCTTATGTTCGCATTTAACGAGATGTTTGTTTTTACGTCACAAACGATGAAGCATTATACGTGATGATCTTTAACAAGCCCATCTAGAAGGATTGTCTTTAAATTCTGAAGAATGTCTGATTTATAATTGTGGTGGACCGTATCACCAAACACATCGCAATGGATTTGGCTTGCTTCAGTAATTTTGATATGCAATTCATTATCCATTCGTTTTGGTTTTTCGGTAATTGTAATTCACGGCGTATAGCTAATTTTGGCGTCATTTAGGGTCACTTTCGCGAAATTATTCGATTTATCAAAACCAGATTATTATTTGTTGGTCAGAATTATTTCTTGCTGCTTTCATGATTGCCATGTGATACTGTAAGTGTCAAAATTAATTCAGACAAACTCAGGAATGTTTAGAATATATGCTATGCATGTTTGGTTGGTACTTATTATTCAATAAACGTTAATTTCGCGGTTGTAGAGGAAATTAAAATACATCCATGGATAGTTAATGAAGAGCCGATAAAAATTAAGTTTTGTTAAATTTCAGATAGCTAGTTAAGAAGACCAATAATCAAGGCATCATTTAAACTGACGAACATCCGTTTCCCCACCAGCATCATAACTTCTTAATAACTATAATTATGAAATGCAAGAAAACTGTACTTCGTTCCCTATATACTTATCAGTTGGGTATCACTGACGTGTATGCTCTTTATCCGCGCTGCAGAATCATGGTATAACAAAGATTGATTTTTTATGGTACGGCTATAATAATATAAAATTTTGGTAGTCATGTTTGCACATTTTTCACATTGACCTTAATGTTGATTTTAATTTTATATCGCAAACAAGACAGCAGGCTGACGGGAAGTATCATTACTCACCTGCATACAGGGTGTATCACGACGAATATAAGGCATACGTATCTCAAAAATGGTTTGTTATATTTTTTTCAAATTTGGTATGCATAAGTTTTGGTGTAACATGCATCTAGCTAAAATATTTTCAACTTTGTGCCACTTCCGGTTATACCGGAAACTAGTGTCAACTTTGTTATTTTAAATGGAACTACCTATTTTTTTTTGATATTTTCATTCCTTTTTACATTTTAAGTAAACTTTGCAAAAAAAAAATTCAAAAAAAGTTTTTAGTTATTTTTTAATTAAGGTTTTTCAAATTTTTTTTACTGTGGTAAGGGTTTAGAAGATAATCGATTTTTCAAAAACTAATGAATGATTTTAATTGCGATTTTGGCTTACGGTTAAATAATGGTCCCAAAATCTACTTTTGTGATTAAAAATAAAAAAAAAAATAACCGGAAGTAAAATATCGGCCATTAAACCCGCCTCTTTAAAAATTAAATTATCTCACTTTTTTTAAATGTAATGCCATAATTTTTGTTATTGTTTCTAACTGGGGCTTTTAATACCTTTCAAATGATGTATCATTGTCCTATACCTATCTCTAATAGTTTTCGAAATAATAATTTATTTTTATAATTACATGCAATAACTAGTCTACTCGCCGTATAGGAGAAGTTAAACTTTTTTTTGGACCCACTGGCACACCAAGTTTAATCGAAAGAGCTATTTTTTTACTACCAAAAAAACTTGGTGTGCCAAGCCAAATCATGGGCCTAACTGCGGGAGCCCCTTTTAAAGATTATATTTTAGTGACATTTTTACATTTTATTTTGGGCAAATACTGGCATAAGGTGAACTCTGTGTAAATGGGGATTGTTAGGACTAGTTCTATCTTTTAGATGATATTTTTATCGTCCAAATTGGCCCAGTGGGGCTCACAAAATTTGCAATTGAAATTTATTGTCAAAACTGACGTCTTCCAATTTTGGGGCGAAAAAAAGGCAGTTTACAGAGGAAAATAGTGAATTCTTTTAACAGTATTTAAAGAAGCAACTAAATACCTTTCCAAAAATAGCAAAAAAACTTCCTAACACCTAATATTAGTTCTAAAATCTGCAAAATATAAAAAACAGATAGTTACGCCTGAGTTATACTTACTTTTTTTTAGTAAGGACGAACTTTTTCGTGTTTTTTTTAACACGAATACATATTGTAAGCTAAAATCTTGTGATCAACATTTGTTTTTATCTTTTTTCACTGCAATTAAAGATACATTTATTAATTAAACATTTATTTTTGTAAGTTTATGTTATTTAAGGCATTTAACATTGAATATAAACCAAAAGTATACTACTAAATAAAGAGACACGCTTTCAGTATCAATTTTTCATAAAATAAAAAAGGGACAGCTCCTTATTTTTACCAAACAATGATTTAAAGATGTGTGTGAAGATGCCCAACTACGGAGGTAAATATTAGCACGTTTTAATAAAAAAGCATTTTACATTTGAAGGAATCATAAGCCCTAAGATGTTATTTGCAAGATCATGTTGCAGAAAGTTGAAAAAATTTCGTTTTAAAATATTTAATTTTAATTTTATGGTGTTCGTGCATATTTAAATTTATCTTGCTACATTGGCTTAGTTTTAGTCGTTAGTAGAAACATAGATCAAAATATCAACAATCAATTTTGATTTTTATTGATTGTTGATATTTTGATCTATGTTTCTACTAACGACTAAAACTAAGCCAATGTAGCAATATAAATTTAAATATGCACGAACACCATAAAATTAAAATTAAATATTTTAAAACGAAATTTTTTCAACTTTCTGCAACATGATCTTGCAAATAACATCTTAGGGCTTATGATTCCTTCAAATGTAAAATGCTTTTTTATTAAAACGTGCTAATATTTACCTCCGTAGTTGGGCATCTTCACACACATCTTTAAATCATTGTTTGGTAAAAATAAGGAGCTGTCCCTTTTTTATTTTATGAAAAATTGATACTGAAAGCGTGTCTCTTTATTTAGTAGTATACTTTTGGTTTATATTCAATGTTAAATGCCTTAAATAACATAAACTTACAAAAATAAATGTTTAATTAATAAATGTATCATTAATTGCAGTGAAAAAAGATAAAAACAAATGTTGATCACAAGATTTTAGCTTACAATATGTATTCGTGTTAAAAAAAAACACGAAAAAGTTCGTCCTTACTAAAAAAAAGTAAGTATAACTCAGGCGTAACTATCTGTTTTTTATATTTTGCAGATTTTAGAACTAATATTAGGTGTTAGGAAGTTTTTGTGCTATTTTTGGAAAGGTATTTAGTTGCTTCTTTAAATACTGTTAAAAGAATTCACTATTTTCCTCTGTAAACTGCCTTTTTTTCGCCCCAAAATTGGAAGACGTCAGTTTTGACAATAAATTTCAATTGCAAATTTTGTGAGCCCCACTGGGCCAATTTGGACGATAAAAATATCATCTAAAAGATAGAACTAGTCCTAACAATCCCCATTTACACAGAGTTCACCTTATGCCAGTATTTGCCCAAAATAAAATGTAAAAATGTCACTAAAATATAATCTTTAAAAGGGGCTCCCGCAGTTAGGCCCATGATTTGGCTTGGCACACCAAGTTTTTTTGGTAGTAAAAAAATAGCTCTTTCGATTAAACTTGGTGTGCCAGTGGGTCCAAAAAAAAGTTTAACTCCTCCTATACGGCGAGTAGACTAAACGGCAAAATTAGAGTTTTTTTGGAAAAATCTAGTAAGTCATGAAAACAAAAAACAACTATTTGACGTTTGCCACATTTAAATTCATTGTGGAGTGACAGATACTTCTTCTTTTCTTTAAAATTTATTCTAAAATAGTTTTTCGTTTTCATGACTCACTGGATTTTTCCATAAAAACTCCAATTTTGCCCTAATAACATGTAACAATAAAAATAAATTATTAATTCGAAAACTATTAGAGATAGGTATAGGACAATGATACATCATTCGAAAGGTATTAAAAACCCCAGTTAGAAGAAACAAAAAAAATTATGGCATTCCATTTAAAAAAAGTGAGATAATTTAATTTTTAAATGGGCAGGTTTAGTGCCCGATATCTCACTTCCGGTTGAATTTTTTTGCATTTATAATCACAAAAGTAGATTCTCGGACCATTATTTCACCGTAAGCCAAATCCGCAATTAAAATCATTCATTAGGTTTTGAAAAATCGGTAATCTTCTAAACCTTTAACACAGTAAAAAAAATTCGAAAAACCTTGATTACAAAATAATGAAAAACTTTTTTTGAATTTTTTTTTGCAAAGTTTACTTAATATGTGAAAAGAAATAAAAATACCGAAAAAAAAATAGGTAGTTCCATTTAAAATAACAAAGTTGATAGTAGTTTCCGGTATAACCGGAAGTGGCACAAAGTTGAAAATATTTTAGGTAGATGCGTCCTACCCCAAAACTTTTGTATACCAAATTTAAGAAAAATATAGCAAACCGTTTTTGAGATACGTATGCCTTAAACTCGTCGTGATACACCCTGTATAGTTGTACTTATCATTTTATTCTCATTTGGGAATTGCGACTCAGTGCACCTATATTAGCGCATCAAATTTCAAGTTTTGCACATTTTAAATCTTGGATGGGTACCCATTAAAAGTATACGGGTCAAAACTATTTATCTTCATTTTAGCATCAGAATTATGATTTGCTTGTTATTACACTAATTTCTTGCAATCAGTTCTGAAGTTTTTTGGTAATTCGGGTTGATATAAAAATTATACAATGTCCAAGTTTTGTGTTGAGGTTTTTTATTAAGTATGTTATGCCCGTGGGGTTTAAAAGTGCAATTAAATTTAAGACTTACACTGGAAATAGGTTTGTATACAGGTCCTATATTCTAGTTTGCCAAAGAGTCTAGACCAAAGAGATTATACATTTACAATAGAGAAGGTATAAAAATTCATTGTTTGGGGCCAAGATCTTTTTGTTTACCCAATGTAAGTTATATGAACTAACGAGTAAGTGGACGTAAATAAACAAAAGTTTTGAATGGAACTTCCCTATGCTAGCCTTTTAGATCTTGGACCCACACACTGGTAATGTTATGATCATAAGCAATTCATTTCTAGTCATTCTATTTCTATGGTCTAGACCATTAACAGTACTCCAAATCTTCCTCGGCTGATCAAAATTTCTTGAGTAGGATCTTCATTTTGCCAATGAAGTTTCCATACATCGGTTACTGAATTATCAATAAATGACGAATATCTTAAGAATGCGCTTTTGATTGTATACTTTTTGTATAACATAAGCATTATTAGGTTTGTTCGCTTTGAATGGTTTGGTTATAGGTCGATAACTTCAGAAATATGCCCTCTTGCATCGGCAAATGGTCCTTGCTGCAGGGTACCGTTGATTTAAAGTTAAGGTTATTGTTGGCAGTGCGGAATACGTTTAAATTTTTCGGCAAGTGTTTGGCTATTGTAGAAAGCGGTAACAGATTGAAAAAACAATAAAGCAATGTGGTGATGAATACCATCATGGGCCGGCGATCATTCACCTGCCATTTAGTGGTACCAATTTGAGTAACAAGTCAAAGAGATATATAACAATGGGTCGCAATTCCGAACCCAGCCTGCTCGATCGTTACCAACGTCTCGTTCAACTTTTTAAACAATATAATCTTCTTGTCTGTCGCTCAGACTGCCGAAAGCGTGTGGAGCCCATGTTTATGTATTTGTATATTTGAGTGTATGATAATGCTGATTCCACACAAGCCATATTTATGCAATGTTTCCAGCGAATCTGCTGCGGATATTTATATTTATTTTTTAGACTTGTTACATTTGTTACCTGACAATTTTGGCGCATTTTTAAGGCTTTATTGTGTTAAAAATGTAGCGACTGCAGGACCCATAAATTCGTTGTCGGATCTTTCCTATTGTTTGGCAAGTATTTTGTCAAATAATTTTATTGGACATCCCTTTGATATGACTTGAATACGAACACTTTCATTTAAATATTTAGAAGTTATATACAGTGAGAGGCAAAAGTCCCCCCCCCTGGCCTTAACTTTTGAACGGTTCGAGATATTGGTTTCCAAAAATTTGTTATACCCTGTGTCCCAACATAAAATACAAAAAAACAAAACCTTATGCTTCTTAAATTTTTTTTTTTAATTAATTATATTTTTTAATCCTATTTTACTTCGTTTTTTTAAAAAAAATAATTTTGGTAGATTATTTTAAAACATTTGTTATAAAACAAAAAAAAATTATTAATATTTTTAAATAAAAAGAAAACATACACCCCTACTTAGTTTGGATTCACTTAAGTCTTTTATTGTTGCATTTATTAAGACGTAAAACAGGATTTTTGTGCTTCATTTTAAAACGCACAGTACAATAGAACTACTGAATCAATCTAAAATTTGTAAACGTCATTGTCTTGGAAATAAAAATAGCTTTCAAATGAGGGGTCACTTGACCCCCCTTTACATTTAAAAAAATGAAGTAGATAGTCCCCCTATGTGGGGGTTATTATTTTTTGAAAAACCAATTTTGTCAAAAGGTAGTTTTTTTAGTGCTAATTTGTCAAGAATTTTTTTTAAATCACTATCTTAAACCGTTCAAAAGTTAAGGTGGGGGGGGCGGACTTTTGCCTCGCACTGTATATTACGATTATTCAGTGAACAGTAAAAGGAAAATAATGATGACTTTTCTTTGCATCTGAAATTTTTAATAATATTACTGATTTATTTGTAAAATATCCTGACCTAGACCTTAAGTTTAGTTATGAAATAATGAATCTCATTATTTAAGCTTTCGGAAAGATTATGTCTATGTTTCTAATGAAGCATGATGACCAAAACATTTATAAATACAACGTTTTCTTTAGGATCATTTAATAATGGACAGAATAAGTTTTGTGTGAGCCATTCTATTTATTGTGAAAAACATTGCAAAGAAATTAGCTTCAATGCAGAGTTAATCGAGTTCAACTTCGAATGCTTTCAAACCTCGATATGACTTTGATTTGGGTGTTTGCAAAGTTATTATTTGCATTGAAAATGATTTCAACGTTCATATTGAAGAACATAACGGTGTTTGGCGGTGTCAAAGTGCACAAGCTGACTTCGAATTGGCACTTGAATTAACTCCGCGAATGCGATATCATTCTTGCGGTCATGTTTTCTTTATCTCAGTGGTTATCCATGTGTGCTGCGAGTGTAAAGCATTAATGTAATTAAAATTCAAATTTATTTGTTTGTAAATCTTGGTTTCGTGAAATTAGGCTATTAATCATCGTTGTAATAAGTTTTGGAAATATTTTGTCGGCAACAATTCAACGTAGTGTTTTTTAATTAATTGTTTAATTAGTAGTATAACAGTCGTAATTCAAGTAAGCGATATATATTTCCTGTTATAGAAACCACAGTTATACCACTGCTTCACACAAAGATTGAAATTATTTTACATTTCATCACAACTTAACTGAATTTTTTACAACGAAGCAATTACCTTCATTTAATAACGGCGGCGGCGTGGCTAGTGACCGAATATTCCAAATTATCGCTCGTAAATTGGTAAAAAGGCGACAACATTGTTTTGCGGTCTATTTCTTCAGGGTTACCTACCGAGATTTCTATTCTTGAACATTGGTCGATACTTTATTAGCAACCGTGTTAAATACGCAAAAAGTAAGGAGCTTAACTTGGTTATTAAAATTGTTTGACACGTTCTAGTTTTTAATGCGATTGGATATTGCTTTAATACCTTTTTTGTCGTTTGGTTTAGTATCTGGTTTAACTGTTTCAAATATCTCAGAATATACATGCTCTTTTGCAATTGTGTCGTAGGCTGTATTGACTGTACGAGGAATGAATATAAGCAATAGGATACCCTGTATAACAATTTCTTGAGCAGCTTACTTAAGTCTTTTCCAATCAGATAGCTAACTAAAGAAGAATTGAATTTTTGATAGTGCAGTTTGTCGTTAATATCAGGTCTATGTTTCCAGTTTATTTATATGTAAGGCATAAATCCAGAACATAAATAACTCGGAATGTCGTATACATACCGACATCAGAGAGCAATCTCTTAAATTTAATTTAAGTCCATTTCAAGTATTGTTTCTATTATGGTACAAATTTCAAATGACGATCATAAAACATGCAATTTAAATGTAAAGTACGTATTTTCATATTAACTCTCAGTCCCAGTTAACTGGTGAAACATTAAAGGAATATAAGGCATAATATTACAAATACAACTACGATGAGAATGTGCAGAAAGGTAATGCTTTTGGTGTTGTTGTAATGATACTGCCTCCGGTTGGTATCAAGTCATAGGTCGGAATGCCGGAAAACTTTGCTAACTTCTTTGAATCACGCACATATAGTTTTACTTGTACTATGTACTTTTATATAGTATTGAATAACTTTATTTTATCAAAAATTAGTAATAATACAAAACGCTACGCTTATCCTAAACAATATACTGAAACATTTTCTATTTAAGTATAATAACAAAATTGCTATATTACAAAGCACATGGTAAAGTTTCTAATACAAATTAACAACTGTGACTAAAATGGCTTTTACTTATGTGGTCGTTATTGTTGGAATAATAAAAGAAGTTATGTAATGAGGTACACTCACGTAGACACCATAAACTCCAGGTTGTCCGCAACTTTTACCCCATATTACTAAACCTGCTATGTAGTACCGTTGTGATGCTGCATCCAAACACATTAAGGGAGCACCTCCGTCTTGCTAAAGAATAATAAAACAATAAGCAATTATGAGTACTTAACCTGGTGTGAAAAAAAAACTTACAAAACAGGCGTCTCGCATTTGCTCCCCACCGGCACAAATTTCCCCTGCAGGATCTAAGAAGAGGTCGACGTTAGTCCCAAGCAAAGTAGGATTAGCAAATGATGCTCTGCAAGTAGCGTAGTCCACAATGCCTACTGTGACCTGCTTCATAGGGTTAGTTGGAGCATCATTAACTCCAGCTGAAGTTTGCCCCCAGCCGGCCACCATACATCTAAAAGCATTTCTCGTCTTAATAAGCTGCGAAACTGCTGCGTGTACCAACAGTACTTGCAACTAATAAGACCATATGAGACTTTATTGTGTTCACTCTCATATATTTCGTCTCTTGAACATACTTACGCTTATTACCAACCGAAGAATGGTTTTCATTATTTAGCAAAATCATATTTATTTTTTCTCGTTTGAATCATCTCACCTTTGTCCAACGAACGTTTGTTCGTTCTGGGGCAAACATGCTGTGTTGACGGGAACGTTTGCTGCAAGAACCACTGGAGTTGCCAGGCGGATGATTGCAATATCATTTATTAAATGAACGGAATCGTATGATGGATGGATTATTATTTGAGAAGCTGCTACGTTTTGAACGTTGAGCATTGTTGCAGGATCGTATACGCCTAAGCGCACTATAAGGCCGGTGTATGGGGGTCTAAAAAAAATCACAATCATTATATTGGTGTTATGAATTAGATATATAGCAGCAAAGTCTTTGAAATGGGATCGAAAATGAATAAGAATAAGTGAAGAAGCAGGTTAGTCGAAGTAATTTTGTTTTAAATTTATTTGATGTAGGCGACTTCTAAAGGATTGCATCATTACGTATAAATATTTAAGGCGATATTATTGGTTGATTGAAACTATAATTTTTTTATGTATTTGCGTTGAGTTTGATAGGTATTATGTGAACTACAACAACTTAAGTTGTTTACGATTCAGTTCCCAGCCATGTTTATGGTTTTGGTAATTGATGAAAGTCAACATAATAAACAGAGTAATTTATATGCTGCTATTAAAATACACTATTTTGCACCGGTTATGAATAGAATAGAATCTCATCTATAAAATAATAAAAAAGCTTTTAGTTTAGGTATTATAAAATGTATTTAGCAGGGCATCAATATCCTGTGGCTTCAATTTCTATATTTGTAGGATCTAATGGGAATATAATGTACATTATTGGGCATTTTCTTTTGACCTAGTCGAGTCGTAATGATTTGCTAAAACCACTCAGATATAATCCAAATAACGGAACTATTTGTATAATACTCGTTATCTAAATAACCATAATTCTACCAGAAGTGGTACACAATGCTATACTTACAAATACATCCGCACTTTATGGGCCGCAGTAAGAACGTGGTATGGATCTAAGAGTACTCCGCTGCCTGCATAAGGATGCGTAGAATTGGAGAGGTAGACCATCCAAGGATGCGCATCCACGGAAGCGGGACCATCAGCCAAACTTGCAGGAACAGTAGACAACCGTCGACCACATGTGCTCATACTCCCCTGTCCGTAACAAGGTACTAGCCCTGCGGGGCATGACACTTGTCCCTAGTAATGAAACATAATTACAGAGTGAACACTGCATTTCGTGGAAGCTACCACGGTTTTAAACAATGAGAAATACTTTTCCTAAACGGGCTAGCTACTTATACGACTTCTACATGCTACGCTGGTGCTTTCGAGATACTTAGCTTAACAACGTGTTGCTCGAAAGCAGGTAGTACCTCCCAAAATTACTTTGGCATTAGTCAGCCAGTAGTATGTTACTGCCTGCAAGGAACGGGTGGAATTCTTCAGTTTTTTTACCCTAAAGTCATTCCACGTAAAGTTACCAAATCATGGTTCACTTACAACTAGTACTGTTATAATAACTTTAATTCGATGTACTAACGCCCGACGCAAATCCAAATTTTGGTAACTTTATGGGAAATGATGTTCTCTGTTTAGAGGGTAAAGGTGGACTTACCGGAGTAACAATTCTAGGATCAATCCAATTCGGAGGTCGTGGCGAAATGGGATTATTGCATGTCCCGGGTGGTACACAAACATAAAAATCTCCGGTGGGCGATATCCCTTGAGCTTCCACCACAATTCCTTCTTCACCTAGATCAGAAGTTACGATGAATGGAAATGGGTAAACGTCATCTGGATAAACTAATAATTTCCCGTCGAGATGATGACCTAATATGATACGAATTAATGAAAATTTGGATTAGGAAGAAATACGAGTACTAAAGCCAAATTGGAAATGAAGAAATGTGATGGTTAAAAGAGTACCCAAGAGTTAATGTTATAAGATAAAAATTTTAAACTTACCGACGACAAAAAGAACTGCAAATATTAGAAGCCACATATTTCACGTTGTTGTGTCAAAGTGCAACTGCGAATTTTTAAATTTTTGCTGAACTTAAATATGTTTTAAACAATATTCTGACATTGAATTATTGTTATTATAACATTGGATCATGACCGGGAAATTTTATTTATAGGTAAATAATTTATCTGGTCTTGGTTCGTGGTGGAAATAATGTCATCAAACAAGTGTTTGTCCAATTTCAAAAATTTTTCTGTAATAGCCGGATGAGCATAATATAAATAAAATCGCTCGTTTATGAAGGGCGGCTTCTCAAGGTAGAAAGACTAATTGAAAAATTATGTATAAAATTCAAAGTATTTTTGATGAATTACGCGATTGGTTAATTATGCGACATTTATTTATGGTTTATCACATTGTTTTCTAACACCTATTTTCTGCCTTTATAAACATTGTATTTATGAACTATTTTATCAGGTGAAGGTTAGTTGATTTAATTCTCGATTATCGTAATTATAAATATCATATTTTTAATAACGCCTTTCCTTTGTCAAGTTATGTTCTTTGTTGTTTTTAGTTTACCTGGTTGTATGTTCTTGTATATTTTAATGACGTGAAAATTTGTTGCAAAGCAAACATTCTTACAGCATTGTGGTGTTGGCGCAATTTAAAGCATTTTTTACAGTTTCGTACTACTTTTGAAATAAAGAAGTAAAAAACCACATGGATAGTGGGTCGCGGTAATTTGGTTAACCTGTTATTGTGTTTTTAAATAAAGTGCCTAATAAGTGTTCAATTAGTTTGGGTAAATTGGACAATAATAACTTATTTTATTAATACTTTACAAAGAGGCATCCGGTTTTAGGTTTATCTAACTTTTACCTTAAAAAAATTCTTTAGTCATGGTATTGTGGAAATTTTATTAAAATGTATCATTTTACAATCAAAATTCTCGTCCATCGCGCGGTATGAAAAGAGCCATTGATTATACGCACGACTGGTCGCGCTTTTCTTCCTGCATCTTTTTGTTTGACTTATTTGGTAGTACTATTGTGCCGTACCAGTTTACGATTTATGTCTGTTTAGAATGTGGAATTCCGTAAAAGATGACAGAATTTCGGGTAAGAAGCGAATAGCGCTTTATTAATGTTATCACGTGTTTTAAATTTCCTCATTTGTAAATTTTTTTCTATACAGACGCTATAAGGGTATTTCTGATTCTCATAATCAAAAATGATCAAAATGCTTGAACTGCAGAATAGAGTCCTGGACTAGGTAAAAAGTTGATAATTTTTTATTTTTTTTCGAATTCCTTGGGCTTTTGGGAGTATTAATTTCAAACTCTCAATTTTTTTAAAAATTTCTAGGCCGAATAATAAATTAATTACGAAAAATTATTTTTTTTAAACGCGGGCATGCGCAGTTTAAAACTAGCTGAATTTTTAAAGACATAAGGCCAGAATATTTAACAAGAAGAAGAAAAAATTTTGCATCTCCGTGACATTTTTTGACATATGTCAACTATAAATAAAAATAAATTACAAAAACAGAGAAAACAAGCAGAATTAGAAATATATTTTTGCAAAAGTACGATTTTATTAAAAAGTTAACAAGATAGACTGTAGTTTTGGGTTTAGTTTAATATTTTATGAACAAAAAATAGATTATGAAAGTTTACAAGCTATTTTAAGCAAAAAATGTTGTGTTAGTGTGTCCAAATTTCAGTTTTTCTTTAAGCAAAGATATTTCGTGCTGCTTTTATAACTTCACTTTGATAACATAAAAATTATAAAGATTGGCATACTTTTTTGGTAAGCTTAAACCTACCTTGTGTTTAGCTTTCAAAAGTATTAATCTATTGTGTGCAGATTATTCCAGTTTTTAAATTTTGGGGCTACTTTAGTTGGTGTTCTTTAGATGGTGCATTTCAAAAACCAACATTGCGATCTATTTCTGAATGCTGTTATTCCCAAGGCTTGAGTTTTGGACATTGGACAATCATAAGACACACTTACTTTTCCAAGGAACTACGTTGATTTATTTGCTTTTTGAGGTTTAAAATGTAAAAACATTGTTTTGTATTAACTTCCTAGAGTAAACGTAAAGTTGCTTGTAGTAAAATTATTGCCATATGATTAATGCTTTCTAATGTCGTGTTAATAATTTAGGCTGGCACATTTTAAGCCCCGTGTGATGATTTTTCTTGTCACAAAGTTACACGACAGTACACATAGCCATTTGCTACTGCTTCTTTGGTTTTAGAAAACAAACTTGCAAATACACACGACATTTTACCGAACAAAACTGTTTAAAATTTAAACGAAAACTCTAGCTTGTAAAGAAATAAGGTTACAAATTGAAAATTCTGACATCTGACGTATGGCAGAAACTCAAAAACACGAACTTTATCACAGAGTTCTTTGATCAAATTAATATTATGACCGTTTATCACGGATATATTACTGCGCATGCCCGCGCTCTTTTTAAAAATCCAAATCTCTTTTATTTTTTAATAAAAAAAATAAAAGCGAAAATGCCCATACGACTTTACCTACCCATTTTTAAGCCAATTTTCTAATAAATAATCAAGTTTTTGAAAATTAGTCCAGGACTCTATTAATGGCTGGATTTCGCCATTTTGTAATGGATACTCTTAAAGGGAATGGGAAAAATTCTATTTGTTGTACTTTCTTGAAAAGGTACGGCTAATTATGCAGTAGTACCCTTTCGAATGATTGTTGTTTACCAGACGGAACAGTTTGCCACTTGCACGAAAGTGCATTATTATAAAATCGTGTTTATGCAAATATTATTAAACTATGCAATTTTGAAAATCTATAATTTAATTTGTGTTGAAATGAGCACTTCAGCTATATTTGGCTTTACTTTAAACAAAACCTTCGACCTCTGCTCAGAATAAGTCACATATCGTGATAGGTGACTTGGGAAATGTAATTTTAAATTTAAATTTTATGTCCGTGTTGAATACAAACAATAACAATTACTTATATAGGATTATCGCGTGGTCCAAATGTCATCAGTGATTTAACACTCGGATGAACGCTGTTGTGAGTAATTGTGGGATACATTTTATTGGTCATTTTATTATTGTTAACACCTAACGTACAGTTACATAACCTCTTTGGGTTAAGAATTCGTTGAATTAATTCCTTGTTCGATTATCTCTTCTCAATGTTCAATAATTAAACCATACCTTACAGCTCGTTATTGTTCTTAAATTGTTGTGATAAAATATAGGTCATTTTATATCGTAGTTATTTGGTTCAAGAGTTTTTGCTCTAAAATGAAACGCTGATCAAATCAATAATACGCTTTACAGTAATAACGTTAAAATTAATGAGTTCTTCTTTAAGCGTTGTTTTTATGATCAGAAACTAAATTTTGTTTTTTTTTTTTTAATTTTTGATAACATAACGAGATAAATTTCTGATGAATAATTTTACCTCTGTATACGTTTTGTCTTCTCTTGTATAATTATTTTTGCTACGTAAAAGGGGTGTTATGAATATGGCGGATTTAATTCCAAGCAAATATTTAAATTAAATAAGAAAACATAAAATATACCTATTTAACCTTTCAAGGTTTGCAGAAAAATAGTTGTTTTCACTTCCTTTCACATTGTCTATAAAATGTGCACACTTAAATATACGTTAGACCAACTCGCCCATTATAAATGCTCTAAATTAAAAAATTCTCGGAAAATTGGTGAAGTATGTCCCTGAAAAATTCAAACAAAAACTGCAGCATAAACCAGTTAGGAAGGGTGGCCTATAATGAGGTACATTTATAATTTGTATCTTATTTGCATTAATCAAAAATTTTGCATTTACAAGCATAATGATAGTATCTGGTAACAGGGAATAATTATTGGGAAACATTTTAGCACAAAAATGCATACTTTCTTCGCAATTTTCCAATCTAACATCAGTGTTCGTGTTTAATTGTACGTGAATAACAACGAGTCTTGTCCACAGCTGCACGAGGGTACCACTTTGGTGAATGTCAAATTGAAATTGATATAAATTATATTACGAAAGGTCATTCTTGGAGGAATGTAATTCATGTCAAGTTCCACACTGTTATTACTGTAAACCTTTAATGACTAAAGAGGAAATGTGTACCGTCGTTACAATAAATTAGGTGCCCTCACGTTAACTGAAGAAATATTACTTCTTTCTTTAAAACTTAGTTTTTAGACAAATTATGTATTTAGAAGTACTACGATATTTCATGCTTTAATTTCCTGAAGGAAATTGACTTTACCTAACCTACATTAGAGTCTTCACAATATGTTTTATAGTTTCTGAAAATTTACATAATGGAATATTGCAAGATTCATGACGAGTTTTAAGACGATTAATAGTACTCCAAATTTCCCTGGCTGATCAAAACCTCTTGAGTGGAATCTTGGATAAATTGCTTATTGCCAATTAAGTTTCCACACATCGGATAATAAATGGGGGTCTTGTACGAATTTCTCTGGCCCAAGTACTGATTGCCTTAATAGTTAGTTTTTGTTGAGCTGATGAGAGGAATTCCATCCTAAACTATTCTAATGTTCGTTGGGTACCCTGCACTTGATTGTGGTAGTATTAAAAGATTCGCCTTTAAAGCCAATTACAAAATATTTAACCTGGGAAGCAGTTTGAGAACTAGAAATGATTATGTGTGTAGATCAGCATAAATTGGGCCGTACCATATGATTTCCTCTTGTGGTGGCCTTGTTGATGGAAGTCGTGTAGTCAATATGTAAACGATAAGTTCATGGGCTCACGAAATTATTGTTGAAATTATTGGTTGGCGAGACAATAGTGATGGTACCTTTCATCCTTTGGACTAGAATGATGATGATCTGTCTGTAGGGTTCACGTTGTACTGCGGCAAGGAGGGTCAGCGAGTCAACCAGCGCCAGCACTTGTTTGTTTTAGGTTTCTCTGATAATTATACGTGAACGATCACGAGTTCGCCCGCCCATTGCACTCAACACATCCGCATGTTAAGTGTTGGGAACTTCACTCCACCGTCCATCTGCTTTATTTGGGTGCGTACCATCAACATTTGCCCCGTCTTCATCATTTTTAAGATTACCAGATTACTGTTTTGGGGCAAAGCTTTAGCAACATACAATTTTGCCAGAAGAAATAATGATTACTTTGAAAACCAATAAGTTTAGGTTACGAATCTGTTTAAACATGTTTAAGGATTTATGAAGCGAGAGCCTGGGCTTAGTAATCACACGAGAACTGAAGTCAAGTAATGTCTAGTCAGGTCAATACTTGTATAGATGGCATTTTTACTGGTCAATAGGTTTCTTAACGTCCTGATTCGGATTTCATGGTTAGCAGTAGGTCCTCCTTGTTCTTGGTTCTTACAAGGTCCTTAAAGAACATCTTTCTGGAGAATAATGCTTCAAATAATCATGTGGTCCCTGAAGATTGACTAAATCGACGTTAAATGCATTTAAAACCCAAGAAGCATCTGTGAATTAAAATAACTAGTTTTTAACTTCATTTAAAATAAATAGGCATTGCTAAGAACTGGGAAAATATAATAATTAGCTTGGACGTTTGATTATAGTTTGTTATGTTCATATGGAGTTGTGTATAACATTCCGGTTATTTGTTCCCAGAAGGGCTTATGTGATTGGCATATGTAATCACGTTTAACCATTTTACTAGCCGTTTTAGTGTAACTGCTAGAAAAATTTTATTTTTTAGTTTACAGATTAAACAAATTACTGATTTCAACAGTGAATGTTTTATTTGATCCTAAAATGTAAAAAAAATATATTTTAAGATTTTTAAGTAAAAAATACACAATTTCCGTAGTATTTTTAATAGAACTGAAAAAAAAAAAATGCAAATAAATAAAATACAAAGTTTACTGACCGAAGCCCACTCATCTTATTTAATTTATTTATAGTTTTTTTGCTCTTTATAATATAATAATAAATTCATATTTATTCACTGTCTTATAAATAACAATAAAATAAATATAAATAATAACGGGAGCGTGGACTACTTTTATTATTAACAATAAGTTTAACAAATCATTCTTTTTGTAAAAAAGAAATAAAACTAGTCACTTGTAACTGACATCATAAAATACATATGAATAAGAAAGTAAGTACTTGTGTATGTTTTTATACTCTTCGGAAAGAACATGTTTAAAAATAAAAAAAAGGCAAAGTATTAACCGAAACCTAAAACATGTGGTTATCGTAAAGCATTTTAAACAATTTTATATCGTTTTAAAAATATACAACTTTAAAGTTTTTTAAGAATTTTCTTTCCTTCGATTGCGAATAGTACCGTCTACTGGTTTGGACTATCAGTTTATTTCAAAGATCTATAAATAAAAATTATGTTATTCTTCTTGTGACGACGATTGATGATTTTTATGTTTGACACATTGGAGAAATGTTGTACAGAATTTTATTAAATATTTATAAACAAGTGGTTCCGCTAAAGGAGAATTTCTGCTTGATATGACAACAAAAGTCATACCATATATTATATAGATCGTGGCTTATTTTCCATGTCATGGCATAGAGAATAGACACATCTTCGGGTATTGACAATGACTCTTTTGTAAAAACTCTATCATTTTGAAAAAATGCACAATGTAATAGTGTCATGGCGTCTTTTTCCAGTATTTCTAGTCGATCAAGTGGTTCTTTGGGGTAAAGACTGAAGGTAGTACTCGCGTATCGCGACTCTGGCAAAGGGCCACTGGGTTGCCGTTCTGTGTGAGAACCTGCTCTGCACGAGGATCGTGCTCCGGGAAATATACTGGTCAATGCCGGTGGTAAGCGCTCACTCGTTACAAGCTAATAGCGCAAAAACCCTACATACATTGTTATGTTGTGTACTGAAATGATATGGGTGCTGAGTTTTTTGATACTAACAACCCTTTTTAATATCTCTCATCCTTATATCTCTCATCTTAATGTCTTTTAGCATCGCTGTAAAAGTCTCGGTAAAAGTCATCAATGTTATGGGTTTAGTAGACTGGCTGGATTAGATCTGAAAGTTGGTCATTTAGCGCTTTTTTGCTTCCGTTCACTTGTAAGCTTTTTTGCTTTTGTTTATTGTACACTCAACGGCAAAATTATTAGATCACCTAAGAAATTCGCTTTAAAATTTTTCCTGACGGATTTTTTTGATTGAATTTTATTTTTTTAATAAACTGCAAGAATGCTTGTTTCATTAACATAAATTTGAAATTAATATCCCAGTTATTTCTTTTGATAAAAAAAATTAAAAGCTTCGATGTTTTTATTGAGTTTTCAGATAAGAGTTAATCTTGTCTTTACCGGCTTTAATAAAAAAAATTACGGTAAAAATTAAAAAAACTAAGCTCAGTGGTCATGTTAGACCGTCTCTATCTGAGAAAAATTTGTAACACTGGTAACACTATGGCAAATAGGCAAAGTCAACGATATTTCTCAAAATGGATTGGTGTGGCCCAATTTGAGGTTTCACAGATTTTAAGACGACATTAGGAGACAGTTATCCATTCATGAAGATCAGTTCAGGATGGTAGAAGCGTTACTGATGTCAAGCAGGATCCCTACGTTGTTTAGAAGTTTTTTCAAATCGCGCGAAAACTGCTTTCCAGCTCCATAACTTGGTCAGGCAGACTTATGATATCCAACTAAGCAGTGATATGGTAAGAGCACGTTCAAGAGAATAAAATTTGACTTTAAAAATTTTAGCCGATCCACCAATTTTGACGGTATTTCCTCCTAAAGAAATGCCTTCCCAAAAAGTAAAACCTCTTGAACCATGACTTGGGCTATAAACAAAATTAAGTTGGATATAAAGTTTTTAAACTTAATGACAAACTTGTACGCTCGTATCTGAATGATACAGTAAAAATTTTCACTTATTACGGCCCCAATCAGCCCACACAGCCTCTTTACTACTGACGTGTATCTTTGCAAATTGAAGACGCGCTTGTTGATGGGCTACGGCCAAAGTTGATCAACCAGCTGTAATTTTTAAAGTTAAATTTTGTTCTATTGAATGTGCTCTTACCTTATCACTGCTTAATTGGATGTCATAAGTCTGCCTGACCAAGTTATGGAGTTGGGAAGCAGCTTACGCGCGATTTGAAAAAACTTCTAAACAACGTAAGGATCCTGCATGACATCAGTAACGCTTCTACCATCCTGAACTGATCTTCATGAATGGATAACTGTCTCCTAATGTCGTCTTAAAATCTGTGAAACCCTAAATTGGGCCCCACCAACCCTTTTTGAGAAATATCGTTGACTTTGCCTATTTGCCATAGTGTTACCAGTGTTACAAATTTTTCTCAGATAAAGACGGTCTAACATGACCACTGAACTTAGTTTTTTTAATTTTTACCATAATTTTTTTTATTAAAGCCGGTAAAGACAAGATTAACTCTCATCTGAAAACTCAATAAAAACATCGAAGCTTTTAATTTTTTTTATCAAAAGAAATAACTGGGATATTAATTTCAAATTTATGTTAATGAAACAAGCATTCTTGCAGTTTATTAAAAAAATAAAATTCAATCAAAAAAATCCGTCAGGAAAAATTTTAAAGCGAATTTCTTAGGTGATCTAATAATTTTGCCGTTGAGTGTACAATATTAATAACATTAAGCACGCTACTGATGAACTGATGTGAAGTTTAGCGGTACTGCTAGTTTGGAATTTCTTGGAATGTCTAATACATAATATTGCTGGGTTAGTACCTACCTTTCGGTATAGAAAATAAATGTAATTTCCCATTTTGAAATTAAAAATACCTACCCTACATGATTGTTTAAACGGTTTAAACGGAGTGCCGATAAACCCTTTAAATGAAAGTACCAACAAATAATCTATCACTTGAAACACCAAACTAATTTAAATTTTGTTTGTTTCAGGTAAGGCTAGAAGCAACAACATCGCGCTAACTTTGTAACGCAAATACAGGTAGTACTATAGATAATATACTGCATGCGTTTCCAAATTAATTTTATTTAAATACAATGGAATCATTTAAATACATTTTCTAAATTTTACACAATTGTCACATAAATTTCGAATAGATCGAACAGTGCAACATGCTTAGGGACTATGAAAACAATAGCAACAACGTTTAGCATGAAGTTCATATCGCCATCTAATATACTTGCCTATTACAATTGCAAAAATCGACCACATTCTGGAATAATGCAAGCAGAAGCAGATGTATTTACATAAGCCGTGCTGCTAGGTAACACGGGTAATATTGTAAAATTTAATGTTCTCATACCGTGCACTACAACATTGTAACAGTACCGTTCGAACCTTGTAATATTATCGATAATTGGCGTGAATCAAATTGTTTTATGATTTGCTCCGTAGGGTTGTAAACTTCAGTGTTTTAAATTGATCGTCATTAAAGTGGCGTTTTTTAATTGCCCAGAGGAGATACCAATCAGCATATAAAATATTTCCAAACCAAAGTTGTGATAACCTTTGATTATACGAAATTCCTTAAAACCTTTGACGAAGCTCTTTTAATTATACTCACATCAGTCAAATAGAAGAACCTGTGGCAACAATATTTGCAATAATGCCTCGTGAGTACTGGCACATAAAGCATAACCCCAATTAAAAAGATTTAGTAAGAACTGCATATTAATCTACGTTGATATGCCCTTCTTATAAGCCATTCCAAGTACTTATTGAATGGTGTGATAATTACGGCATACATTCAGAGATGTTCAATAAAAAATCTTAATCCTCCTTTTACTGCATGCATCATAAGGAAAACGATTTTTATCGATGTCATAGTTATGCATGCGGTACTTGTTCTTGTGCATCAGAGACCTAACTAATGTGACCAATTGTGGGTAGGAAAACAAGAAGAGGCAACACATGCGATATCGGTTCTTTGTAATTAAATGGCATTGTTAAGAAGTTCCTGTGTTTCGTAACGGTAAATTATCCGTGATGTTTAAAGATACGCCCCTGTGTGAGATCAATGCAGATTTCAAGAGTATCAATCAATATCGTTATTTCTCATTATAAATCATTCGTACTACTAACACCATGTGCCAGCCAACAAACAGAGTTGAGCAAGTTGTTTTTATAGGAATTCTGGGGAAACATTACTTTACACGTAGTTCAAGAGGTACTCTTAGTACTGCTATAAATCATTTTACAGTTGGTGCATTTATGTAATATATTGTCAGGAGCAAATTAGATTTAACGTTTTTCTTCAGGTGTGTTCCATTCTTCAAATGTAAGTAAGATTTTATAGCTTGTCGCTTTTTTGGATATTCTGAACTGTACTACATTTTCAGATCTATTGTAGCTCATAAATAAATCAATCACATTATACCCACAAACCTGTAACTACTACTTATTGTTTTACAGTATTATTCATAAAAGTTTCTTCTATGACTGCTAATTTTGCCACTGAACTTTAAGTAACTACAAAAAAGCTGCTTTCAAGTTTACTATTATGGATAGTACCACAATCTGGCAAACGATACTTTTAGAGTGCTACTAATTTAATGTAAGCCTTATAAAAGATAAAAAAAAAACACCTTAAAGTAATAATGCTCCCAAAAGAATTAAAAAAAAACAATGGAACAATAAATTTGTTTCAATTAGGCAGTTAACCAAATTAAGTATTCAAATGTATTTGGAAGAACTTTCTTGTTAATTCAACTATTATCTTACGCATAAATTAAAACGATTTAGAAATTTAAATTTTAAATTAATCCTTTTAATTTGGTTATGTTTATCTTATTTCTCATTCTACAAATAAATTACTTTGTAAACGAGGTGATAATTTTTGCGTGGGCGTTAATTCCTATGTATAAACAATAATTTAATAATTCGCGGTCATAGATTCTAGTTAACTAAATGATGCGGTTACCTACGTAATAATTGTTTAGATCTTTCCAGGAGCGATTTTAAAGTGAATGGTCATTTACTGTAATTTACTGCGTATTCTTATATTTTTTTAGAAAAAAAGATAATTTTCAAAAATTTAGTTTTTGGGTTTATATACATGGTGTCCCAAAATAACATTCTTTTTCTCTTTCTTGATAGTTGTTTCTGCATAGATAATGCCTAATGTAAACATCTATGCGAAAAAGAAATTATGCTTTGGGGTTTATTTTGCAGCGGTACAAATTGGTATTAAAATTGTAGTCTATAATCTTAGAGCATTTGCATTAGTGTGAATAATCCTCGAAGTACCGCTGTAGTACCTGATACGGATAAAGTGGCAGGTCGAACCAATTGTTTTAAAAATGATAATGACACATAATTGACATCATTGTCACTGTTGGATTAAGAGATGGTATCATTTATTCAGCATATTAACACATAATTGTGTTCGTGTCGTTTGAACGTAGGCTGATAAGGTCTGATTTATGGGTTTCATTAAAACGAATGGTTCGGCAAGACTTGTAAAAGGCTGCAACACTCTGAATACTACACACAGAGTATTGCGGAAGTCCCATTGTCTTTGCTTATTCTTAATTGCAAGCAAATGTTCCTATAAACGATGGTTTATTTATTATAAACTCATTTATGCATAAGTATTTATTTAGACATATGCAGATTTTGGATCGTCGTAACTCGTTATTTAAATGGTATAAATGAATGAGTCATTCTTCTAGATATTCTTAACCTCTTAAAACATTATTTTGCTATGCATGTTTTAGCTTGTACCATTTTCTCTAACACTTGGCCATTGTGGGAATTTAATGTTCATTGTTGATAATCACATTATCAGTACCGTTGGAACCACAAAGTGAGAAAATCAAAGGTGTGTTAAACGTCACCTTTTTTTGCATTACCCAAGTTGGTTTTGCATAAACATTTTATAGCAATAACTTTTTTAATTGTTCATTAAGTTGAAAATGTGAAAGACTATAAAATTAAAGGTACAGAAAGTGTGTTAAAGGTTGCCATGAAAAGCCCAGAAGTTGATCATATTCAAACTTTTGCGGTTAAATTCTGTGTCAAAACTAATTTCTTGACCCACATTAAAATTAAATAATGTAAACAATAAACATCAGTTAATGCCAGACGCAAAGCTTTTATGTTATTTAATTTACAGTAATAACATTTACAGATACATCTGATAATTAATTATTATTGTTCATTAAAATTAAATTTCGGTCTAATGAAAAGCCCAGATAAAAAAACCAGATATAATAAGAGCATTAATTTGAATGTAGGTTCCTCAGCAATCACCTACAATATTAATTAGTTCTGCGGATCATTTTTTTTGACACATGCTTTTTTTAACAATACTATCGCAACATCGTTTAGTTTAACTGTAAAGTTTGATTTATATTTTTGAATGCTTGTGTAAATCCTGTTATAATTAAGAATTTGTTCAATTGTTCTGAAAACGTAGTAATGTTTCACGCATTAGACAACTGGAACAATTCGTGCCTTAGAACAATTTGACTTTTGCAAAGAAAGTAGCAATACTTCGAAATACAAATAGAATTTAAATCCTCCGGCCTCTTAAATACTAGTTGCACTAGAGACTCTTTATATTAGGAATTGTTGCCAACAAATGAATAATTGTCAGAATTTGGAGCATTAATAGAAGGAATCAAATCAGCAAAAATCATGTCACATAAAGCCAGTTTAAGTAAAGCGTTGGTATTCGTTAAATCGGGTGTATTTGCATTGCGCCGGTGATTAAGAAAACACTTGGTATTGCGCCGATTTTCTCATACAGAAACATGTTGCATTGCGCCGCTATTGTTTATAAAAGGTCTATTGTTATATCAGAAACTAAGCATACCCAGGTAAAAGGGATTAAGAAAACTCGATTTAAATACATTTACAGGTATATTCTAAATTAAAAAATATTAAAATAAGTAGAATTTTGGGTTGTTTTCTTAGCATACATTTTTAAAATAGTAGTAGTCTTTTTTTTCTTCATATATTAAAATTTATAAAATTGTGTTGACACATTTTTATGAAAGTGTGTCGATCTCAGGTATATTTTAACTATCACGAATAAACGCTGGGGCTTGTTGAATTTCCCGTCTTACAATTTTTGCTGGCTTTTTGGTGATATTATCAGTAGCTTTTAGTTTTCCGCTATTAGATATGTATTGTCTTGGTAGGTAATGTGCTGACAAGGATTCTTAATTTTTCTCTAGTTTGTTTTTTTTAAATTTCAGGGCTTTAGATATAATTTTACAAAAGCACTGGGGGACCTTTTTCCACTGGGGGACACTAGGTTAGGTAGGTTAGGTTAAGATGTGCTAAAATGAAGACTAATGACTAATTTGTTGGGTTGACAAAGGAAGGGATTAAACAGATGCAAGCAGGTATACGAAATGACCCAAAACAATAGGTATCATAAAATTGGCGCAATACACACTATTTTTGTATACTCAAATTTAACCATCGGCGCAATAGGCATATATCCGTTAAATCTTATCAGTTCTCTAAATGATTAAAAACACTGATGAGGGACATTTTATCCAATTTAACTTTTCAACTAAAAAAATGTAGATAATTTGCAGCATTTCCGAAAATTATATTTATAACCAGTTTAAGAAAGTAATACATTCAAATTGTTCTCTTGTTTCTCTTTAAATAATTATACCCGAGGTTTGATTTACCTAGTATTAACAAAATTTTACCATCTAGTTTATCTACTTCATCTACGTTTGCTATTAGATTGATTTAATATTTATTTCTATGCTTTATGTCTTAAACTACCTTTCGCTGCAATAAAGTGCAAAAGTAAAAACTGGTAAAATAAAATGATCAGCCAGCTTGTCGGCGTAACGCTCCATCCTCAAGTTTCGGCTAAAGCATGAGCAACTTTTTTAGCCGCATTTCTGAAAGCAAGTCTTTGTTCAACCAACTTGGATTCACTTAAATGATCATTGAAAAAAGTTTAGGAAAAGTAACTGTATTGATATTCTTCTGGAAACACTTCTTACCCACATAGCATCCAAAGGAATGTTTTTGATTCTTTGCACTTCGGGCTAAAAAAGAAATTCACGCATCCGTCCGACAATATCAAATTTTTCGAATACGGTCAATGACACTCGAAGATAATAAGAGCAGATCTTGTTCTTTTAACTGTCAGGCATGAAATATTATTTGCTACTTTTTTGCTTCCTCCGAATTGAAAGGTATAATACCTTATCAGAAATTCTTTTTGTTATTGGATACTCATCGACCAAACAGTGGAAAAATAATCTGCGTGTGTTTTTGTATCACCAAATGTTTACACATATTTTGATTAGTGCTTGCAATTTGCATAAAGCTAAATAAATTAATGGAACCGGAATCACATTTCTTGTATCATGTTCTTGCGAGACTCGGCACGTTTAGCAATATTAACGACACTGCAACTTGATCTGGATCAAATAATTAATTGAAGTCGTTACATTTTAATTGTTTAAAAGTCTTCAGTCGCTCTCTAAAGGTAACGTTGCTTTAAATGCATGTGCACGAAACAATAAATCCCATTTTAACACCTTCTCCTATTCTTACACCTGGGTGACGCAACAAATGCATACCACAATAGTTTTCTTTGCATATGATTTGAATTTAATGATGAAACCTCTTCTAGACAAATTCCCACAGTTTTGAAAATGCAAATTTTTCCTGTTATGGGTAGGACTTTAAGCCCACGATCTTAGGTCTCGTTTTTGGAGAAGATCCTAAATAGATATGTCTAGTTTATAAAGTCGGTTGTGCTTTGACATACACAAACTTTTCCTTCTATACACACCAACCATATTAAAATTCTCTACATATTTTACGTTAATTAATGATACAATTTTTGAAACTGATTTTAAATTAGAAAAAGCGTTCGCCAATGGTATGAAAATAAGGGATGGTTCTGAGAATTGTTTATTGTTCCCGTAATGATAGTAAACTTATTGATGGAAATACTGAATACGTTACTGACAATTTAAAAAACAAGATAAATGAAAAAGCTTATCCACAAATTAAAAACGTAAGCCAACTGTCGGACATCAGAGATTATCTTTTAAATGGATTTCGCTCTAAACCTTTGCTCGTCTATGTAATGAAAGTTTGTACGACAAAAGAAAGATGCTTTTCTTAGATAATAATATAGATTAGCTCGGAAAGTTCTGAAATGTTATCCAAATTGCGCTTGTAGGATTTCATGTAAAACAGATGGTTAGTTGGCAGCGCCAGCTCTAATCTAAGTAAGTGTGTAACATTACGTAACACAAGTGTTAAACTGAAGTAATGTGAAAGAAGAAATGTGTATTTACTCTCAATGAGAGAAGAGCTGCTTAATGAAGGTAGATATTGCATAGCGAACACAATGATGTGCTAAAGCAGCGTCGCTTTCACGCTCTAGTTTTGATATCCATCTATGTAAATAAGAGTATAGCAGCAATTTCAGAGACATAAGCGCGACTTTGCAACGCCCTGTCATTAGCCCGACATGGAAATTGTGCAAATTCATGACCGCTCACGTCTCGTCGTACATTGTAACTACGATTTAAATTCTTTTCATTTTTAACGCTCAAGCTGTAATGGGATTTCGATCGAGATGGGTGTTCCATGTCGCTTGTCCCAGCTTAGTTTGTCAGCTTAGTTCTGTAGTATGCAAACTTGCAGAGGATCGAAATTGTGAGGAGATTTATTAACTTGATTTGCTCATTGCTTACTTTAAGCACAACTCTTTCTGCAACTCTTCATTCCAACTATGCAGTCGGCTGCAGCACCGAGTTTTTTTTACTAGCGTTGCATGGTCAGCGATTTCTTACCATCAAGTCTGTTGCTGATGTTGAAAAAGGAACTAGAAATGCTTTATATAAAAAAATTCTTCTTTATATCAGTTAAGGATCGCGCCGATTCAACCTGTGGTTTACGTTCTTGATTTTCTGTAAATATCTGAAGTTGTCTTTCAAGGCTAAATCTTGTACATGAAAGTTTCTATAATCACAGCATTTTAATAATGATAATATGCATTACTTGCCACCTTTGTCACTTTATTTTATTTATTTGCGCAAGTTAGACGTATACTTATTTTACAAAAAAAAATCTAATGCTATATACAGTACTAGGTATGTTGGTTTTTGAGTTAATTTGTAACTCGTCATGTCAGTAACATCAAGAGCATTTTAAAATAAAATTCTGCATCTGTTATTTTAGACAACTTTGTTCTGTCGTTTTGTACTTGAATTTCTTTATCGCAATGTTTAAGAACAGTTTATCGTATCGTCTAGCAATTTTTCATGAATCGTGTCAAGTTCTTTTTCATTTTCTTTGCTCTATTAGCTATTAATCTTCCCAGATTTTTTCGTAAATCCCAATGAATCACAAATAAAAAAGAAGTAAAGCGATGATTAGCTATGAATAATTATGAAAATTATTTACAGACCATTTAAATTTCCACTATATTGTAGTAATAATTATTAGCCATTGAAATTTCCAACTGAGATATTTAAGATGAATTGACTCTTAACCTGCCATGTTAATTGCGATATGAAGGTGCTCATATATCTTAAAACATCGTTAACACTGCAAAAGTGTTTTATTTCATTCTGTAATCTTTGCACATTAAGTTATCGGAGTGGTGTCTTCGATAGGTAATTAAACGAATGAAGCGCAAATGTGCGATGTGCTATAAATTCTCGGTAAAGAGTATTGCAAAAAAGACATTCATTACAAATCCCAAATACACACATGGGACTATTTCGAAATTTTTGAATATTTTTTTTGCCATGATTTAAATCCCAATTTTTTTTTTATGAGAAAGAACATTTATCTCTTCTATATGTTATACCACTTACTTTTAATTTTTTTCAAACAAGTTCACCAGTTTTTTTATTTTTATTAAAAAACTGTTCTATTCGTCCTTTTTCTTGGAGAATAAGTTTACTTTCTTTCAATATTTAAACAAGAATTATGAATTTTTCGATTATGTTTACCTTCTTTACACTTAAATAAAGCATTAAAAATTTTTTTTGAAAAAGAAGCTGTTGCTTATTGATTACAAGAAGCCTGTCGTTCTCCTAGAAAATCTTAGAAGTGCCTGCCGTAAGCAATGATCAATTATAATAAGCAAAAGCAACAGCATTTTTTCCAAAAATTTAGTGCATCAGCATTGCATATGCAACTTTATGTACGTAACGGTAGCATTTCGTAAGGCAACTTTATTCAGAAAGCGGTTAATGTTAAACAAGGATGGTCTTTATTACTCCTTCTTATATGTCCAGTTAATCTAAAATTAACCTATAAAGACAAGATGACCCTTTGACTGTTGTGCTAACCTCTACATGCTGCATGTGTGGAAAATATGTTGTAGACATAAAGTACAAAGAAAAACTCTCATTCAGTCAAATGCTAAGTGAAAAAATAAACATGCTGAAAAATTAATTAACAAAATACAAACTTGCATACTAAGCACAGTTGATTAAGTAATGGAATTTTAAGCGATTTGTTTGGACCTAAAGCTCCCATCCGACGAATTATTTTGCTGACTTAATTAAGAAGGTTTACTTTGCCAATAAGCTGATGGGCACTTTACCTGCATGATTTGGAGAAATGCATATGTCAACTTTAATGCAAATTTATTATGCTTTTTTACATCATACTTTTGAATGTTAAATTTAACTATACATCATTAACTTTGGTTTGTTTATACAGAATGTTTCAAAAATTAATTAAAAGAATTCATTTGGTTATCCACTTTTGGAGGAATGTCAATAGATGCGTTTACCTTAGTTTACAAAGTATGTTAAACCATTTTTTTTAGATTTTTGCTTTATTTAATTATATTTTATGCTTCTTTATCATTAAAAGACCCTATGTAAGGTGTGATTTAGCGAAGTGCTGTAGGTCTTCTAAAGCCATAAAAATCAAGTTTTATTTTGCATTGTAAACGTAGTCCATATTTAGAAGTCTGTGGTAGTTAATAAAAATGAATTGCACTTTAAAAGTAAATCGCTGTTATTGAGAGAAAGCAATAACAATGAAGCGGCGAGATAAGCAGCTTGCTTGGCACTTTGCTTTTTATTTTTTTAATGTGTATGCAAATAAGTTAATCTTTTTTATATTCGCACATTATGCGGATTTATACATTACAAGGATCGATCTTGGTTTATTTGCTGAATTTCGGTTATATTTTATGTTCAATAAAATGGTGAATGTTAGTATATGAATCCGCATAGATATTTTAAAATGTTTTGTCATATTGATTAACACTTATTATTAATGATTGTTTAGCTTATTTACTGCAGAAATGTTTATTATATCAATAAACTTTTGTGCTATTCCAATTACATGTAATTTAAATACCAGTTATATTTTATTGCGTTATTCATTATTAGTTATATTTATAGATTTATTTACTGTACAAAGTAATTTTTTATAGTATTTACTGGAACAGTTACTTTAACACTTTTTACAATGCTTGCGTTTTCATACTTTGAAGTATCGACCATTCTATTGTTTTCAGTTTCCTTGCCTTCTGTTTGCTTTAGTCGGTTTTATATTAATTATTCTTCCGTTTAAGTGAAGTCTCATCTAATTAAATTAACGTTTTTTCAGTACTTCTGTAATAATCAATGTTTAAACCGTTTCTATAATTTTCATTAAACTGATTTATAACCTTGTTTTTTTTTTCATCTGAGTACAAATTATCTATTGATCAGTCTATAAGCAGCATATTAATTGGAATAAAACGTCAGTATATCTAGTTTATTAAGTATGTTCCAACCTCTTTAAAAAGAAAATGATTATCTTAATTATTGTATAATATCCTGTTTACAAATCACTTGAAATTAAATCTTTTCTCGGTTTATTTTCCTTTCAGCAAGGACGTCAATAACATCACTTCTAAATATTTCTAATGTAAGAATAAGTGCAGCTTAGTATTTATCTTCTATTATAGTGCATATAAGTTTCTTAATGTGAAGTTTTTCTTTTGTCCATTACGATTTAAGATACCTTGTTCAGTAGTTATTATTAATAATGTTTTATCCATAATAGTTGTATACATTCCGACATGATATGTTTTGAATATGAATAAAAACGTTTGAGTGAATGACTATAAAATAGGTTAGATCATATTTTATGCTTTCAGATATTGATTTTAAATTTATGATAGATCGTTTTAGGCTTCATATTTTTATTTCTTATTAATTCCTGCTAGGTTTACGACTCTTTTTTGAAAGACCATTATGTATACGATTTTATTGCTTATATTTTTGGTTATTAAGTTATGTAAAATAGAACAAAAGTTCTTGGTATGGATGAAATTGGTTCGTAAATATGGCAGGATCAAGTCGCAACAGGCTCTTACCTAACCTTAAGCATGAAACCATAATTTTGAAGAGTGTGGTCGGGGATCATTGAACGGTGTATATGCAGAGTTAAGGCCTAGACGCCGTCGTCGGTCCTGCTAGCTGCGAGCGGCTTGACTTTCTGCCTCTGTGAGCGTTCATGTCACCAGATCTCACAGAGATAACTACACGTTTACCAATAGTCCTATGTGGCCAACACGATGCCTGCTGATTCTTGGTTGTACCAACTATCATTTGAAGAAATCTATTTGAATCAGCAAATTTTTTCAAAATCCGGAATATCTAGAGGTGTCGCCAAAGTAGCGGAGTGGATTAAACAGATGTCAAGACTAAAACAATAGACCCAAACAAGGCATCAAGATCGCTGTTTTATGTCGTTGGTATTACTAATTATAATAGACCTTGAACTTTTCCTTGTGGAACCCCCTTAACTTTAAAAATAATGCTTTAAATCCATGTAAGAAATTGCCATGTTAAGCTTAAGTAATTTTTATTGTTTTACGAATACTCATGGTGACAATTTATTATTCAGGAACCCACACACTTGTATAGCAATAACAAACAATGGAACAAACGAAGACGAATAGTAAATAACACTCTTTATGCGCATGCATTTAAAACAGTAACTTTTCTCCCGGCACAAACAAATAAGGTAAACATGACTATTTGTTTAAAGTTAGCCTAAAAACTGGTTATAATTTTTCTTATAAAGGAATATGTATACGTTTATTAAATTCCTTCTTGTTTGAACAGAGGCTCGTAAATAAACTCAAAAGTTGTAAATGACACAGAATCTCCATAAAGTGACAACTCGTGGGCCCATCATCATAAAGCAAGCATCTTATTAGTTATCTAGTCACCTTACAAACTTCGATAAATAACGATTGTTGCCGTAAATGTGCCTGTAAACGTGTATTAGGAAATGTAGTTTAATTTAATTTATATTTACATAAGTAGGTATATTTCAGTGCCAACATCCGTATCATTAAAGATGGCTGCCAATAATATACAATTACAATAAAATAGCACAGTTGCTCTTAAGCGGGTAGCTGGTACGATCAACGATCCTATAAATTTTGTTCAACAAAAGACTGGCTATGCTGGTTATAGGAACTAGTTACTCGTAAATCAAAAATACTGTACTAACTACTATTTAGTAACATTGCAATATCCTTCTATTTAAAGAAATCGAATGGAAATATAACAAACAGCGCTGATAAATGCATCATTCTTGGTCGCTATTACCTTGCAAATATTAGCGCATTATTCACACAATTATTATGTTGCGAATAATTGCGACAATCTTGCAGGAATTATGGGCCTTAAAGAACCAACTCGTAAAATCACTAGTTAGTAAACTTTGTTTAATTATGATAGTTTGCTTGAAATTAACGGAATATTTAATGCTTGCTTTGTTTCTACAAATAACGCCTTCAAGCCACATACCTAAAAGAACTATACGATTTTTTAGCCATGAGCGCAGAATACTGCACATGCAGTAGAACAAAAATTAGGCCATTGGAGACCATATGTGTCAGGTTACATTTTAAATTGGGGTTATCAACTTTCCCTTTATTTGCATCTTTGGCAGAAGAAACTGTTTTTTAAAGAATTTAAGCTTGTCTTTACGTTTTATGTAAGTGAAAACCCCAATAAAGCGTGCTTTATAAAAATGTGAAAATGTTGCCTCTATGTAAAAATCTAGGGACCTTATTTATAATCTTAAACATTTTGAGTTGGCAGGCCTGAATTTTGACACTTATAGTCTTCGTTTACCAAACATGGCGACCTCACTTTTTGCAACTGTTTGACCTCTCTCTTGCTCCATATAGGTCTTTTAAGTGCCTAATTGTCGACATTTTACGAAAGAGTAGCTATCAGAAATCATTCCACCATTGACTGATATCTATTTTTTTGTGGAAAGTTAAGATTTTTCTTACTATGGTTGGGTCAGACACCTAAACATTTGAATTTTGTTTTTGGTTTACTTCTAGGTTTATTCCTTATTGGTCTTCTCCATATTTGTTTAAACTTTTAATTCACTATAAATGGACTATCCTTAGCAGATGTGGAGTTTCTCAAGGTATCTTTCTCGGTCCTAGAACTCTTTATGTCTTTATAATTAAAGTACTTTTTAATTTCCCTAAACAAAAACTTGCTTTACAGTCTTAACCAGTTCTTATCGTCGCCGTTTAAGTTAAGCGAAAATTATAGAGAATTATGCATAAAAAACCAGACCAAAAGCAAATAATGCTATAAATAGCAATATGCAGGTATCATATGCATATGATATGCAGTTAAAACTATACATGTTATTAAATCCTTAAGAATTTTCTATACCTTCGCGTCCTTTACACGATCATTACTTTGATACGTATAAATTATGTTAAATAGCTACATAAATGCACGAACTTTTATATGCACAATTCTAAGTTGTATATTTGCTTATGGGCAAGGAAGGTTTGAACGGTAGTTTATGTATGGTTTACTTACCTGCATTTTGTTCCACCTCTGTAATAAATTATTGCATTATCATTGTTCTACATAAGCATTAATAGAACAAAAGTTTCAGTGCTTACTTTGTTTACATTACATAAAGCTTTTTTTTCTACATGCGTTAGAAAAGTTAAGCTTTTCTTTTATTTTCATGCGAAAAAGGGTTTCGTTTTCGTACGTGTGCGAAAAGTTACATGCAACTGTTACTTTTTGCACCGATGTGAAAAATTATCAAAACTGTAAATCGTGATTGTAAAACTAGATAAAAAAAAAATAAATATTTTTAACTTCTACTAGACATGTGGTCAACGGCACCCGTGTGCGAAAAAGCATCACTTTCCACACTTGATATGGTTCACTTACCTTTTGCAGTGGTTTTAGAAGTGTGTCTTGATATCTGTATTTATTTTTGGAGTGTCAATATTTTTTTTATAATTATTATAGGTATTATGAAAGAAATTAACACAGAAAGAACATACTTCTGCAAAAGGGCAGTTCTATATACGCAAAATGAAATACATTGTTATTTTCTTAATATCTTCTTACAACGAACTCCTGCAAAAATAATTTTAAGATCCAATTTAATTACCTCCGTAGTAAATAAACATTCGACCATAAAAGATTTCCCCGAATTCTTCTTGGTATAAAGAACAAGGAATCGATAAAGTGCATTCAATAAGTCTTATGGTTTCAAAATACAGGGTGTCCCAGAATTGGCGCACCACCTGTATGGTACGTTGTTGGGGCATGCCCAGGGATCCCCAGAAAATTGTCAAAAAAAATCCATCTCATACACCCTCGAAGATATGAGGCCCCAAAGTGCAAAACTTTAAACGCATATACCTTAAAAACAACAGCACGTATTAACGAAAAATATGGTTTAACACAAAGCTGCAGTCTATCTTAAACCATTTTACCAATTTTTCTTCTTTTAAATGGTCAAATAACATTTTTATAATAAATTTAATTTTACAAAACTTTCTTAAAATAAGCTGACAACAATTTCAATAAAATTTTAGGCAAAAGTGTATAATTAAAGACTCATAGATGCGATTTTTAGATTTATTTACCTAGACTGTGTAGTATTTTCCTAGACTGTGTTGCCAAATTTATGCAACTTTGTTCGCATTTTCCTTAATGAATATAACAGATGGATTTTTTTTAACAATTTTCCTGGAATCCCCAGGCATGCCCTAACAGCGTACCATACAGGTGGTGCGCCAATTCTGGGACACCCTGTATAATACTCGTCATCACATATGAGCATTGCGGTGTGCATTTTTTAATTAGTTTTTTGTTTGTTAAAACTTTATGGGTTGGCTTACTGAATGCGCTTTTACGATTGCGGACCTTTTTTTATTTCATGTTCTTTTCTTGAACATTCAATATCTTCCGAATAGCTTCTTTAGTAGTTTTCGATTATTGATTTTGAAAATAATTTATGTATATTTGGTCATTCGTCTGTTTTTTATTTCTGCATCAAAGCCAAAGAGCTTATATGACAAATAGGTGCAAACTTGAACGATTACATCATCTCATAAAGTAAAATTACATATGGGCTTGTGGATGGCGCTCATCATAATTTATTCAGGTAGTTCAAGTTGTTAGTATTACTTGACATAGCTTAAACTTTGGAAGAGTTATCTGTACAGGAAATGTATAGTTTATCATCATGCAACGTAGTTTTATTACAACTATATACAAATGTGCAAGTAAACCTTACATGGCACTGACTAACTGTACATATTCACTATCATTGTTAGATAGTAACTTTGCACCTTGGAGGAAATTTCTTGTTGCTAATTTTCGTCACAAAACAGGCCAACTGGGATTTATTACATCATTATTTCGCATGCAGAAGGTAACAGTAGCCTTAGGAAATCATTTTTAGTACTGAAGTACTGACAGTCTTGGATACTCAACGTAATTATCATTTAAATGTGTAGAGAAAGGCGATTTTGGTTTGGATAATACTCTGTATTGTTTTCATAACATTCTTCTAGTGTGATTGTTTCTTTCGTTGCTTGCGTATCCTCAAGAAGGAATCCTTTAATAGAAATGGCTATTTTTTACATTTTAGTCAGTACTGTCCGATTCATTACGTTCAATAATGCATAATAATAATGAATAGCTGCCAATTTTTGTTTAAAAATCTTTCTCTGCAGCATAATTAGATACTGTATGCATTCATATTTCTGTCAGATCTTTTGTTTTTATTATTGAGGTCTTCTCCAATGACAACTGGTTTCTACCTTGGCCTTGGTTTTTCCGGTAATCAAAAAATAAAGCAAAAAATACAGAAAAGATTTTCATTTGGTTGTACTGCAAATTCTTCTTAATTTATTTTGTTTAAGGTTTATGAGGTGTTTTTCTTGTAGGCGTTTATAATGCTATTTCCATTGTAATATTATCCTTTTATTTGCGAACAGTTAAATAAGACAATTTGTTAGTTTGCTAGATAAATGGACGCTTTCTGATTATTTGACAAATTTTTATTTTTTTTAATTTACCAACACAGCTTGATTTCTGTTTGTTTTTTGTTTGTCTGTGTTAAAAATTGTGTAATGGTACAATTATGTTAGATGTATCCTATCAATTAGTTGATTGATGTCAAAAATCAATTATCCAACTGAAGATCTTCATGGTGTGTAAAAAAATGGATACAAAGTGGGTCATATGTTTGGTAATCCAATCTGCATTATTAATTTTCGTAATAATAAAACATATTACTGTTATTTTGGTGAGTTTGATTGATTTGGCAGTATTAATGGATTCTTAAAAGGTATTGAAGTATTTGATGTTGGAATCTCTACGTTAATTTTTTTACTACTCCAACAATTTATCATTATTTGACCTATTATATTGCGGGTTAATTTATTGTCTGGTCTCCCGTATTGATAACGGTAGAATCAAGGAAGTGGGATACAAACACAAATACTTAATGCTCGGCCGGTTAAGCGAAGCGATCGGCGTATGTTATGCCAACTCTTGTAGCTCTCAAATGAAAAACGAGATTATTAGAAAATACAATACTTTTACTAATGGATAATCTATTACGTTTCTCAAACCATAAATAATTATAATACTCCACTACATCAAAAGTGTTTACATTTTCTAGAACACAGTTATCTAATTTTACGCGTTAAAGGTCATGCCGCAGAGTCTGTGTTTTTGCAAATACTTATGTTTTTTTTATTTTATTGAGTTTGTAAATGGTGTATTGTTTCATTTAAAGAACCTTGTGTATAGTACTAACTTCCTGCGCGTTATTTGATTTCATTGTTTTTACCCTTTACAAGAAAACCGACTAAGTTTTCTGTAGAAAATTTATGTTATTCTAGTATGCTACTTTTTAGTCTTTGTAATTATATTTCTAAACTAAAAGGTTTTACGAGTCTTACACGCTTTACCTTCATTTTTTTTTCTGATTATTACTATATTAATTTGTTTTCTACGGCGCTGAATTAGTATAAAAAATACACAATTTCAGGTAAATCTGTTTTTTCAAAATTAATCAAAAAATCTTTTTGCTAATTTTCATTTACGCATCTCTAAAAACGTAGGATTTTCATGTTTTTATTTGCCCCCTGAATTTTTTCCTAGTTATTTTGTAACACCCTGTATGACTTTAACTAAGAAAACTTAAGTTATTACAAATAAAAATAAATTTATATAGCAAGAAAACTGGTTAATCGCCATGACAAAAAAGGTGATTATAGGAAAGTAATTGCAAATGCTTCCAACAGACCCATATAATATTACGTTTCGCTTAAGAAGTCATAACACTGTTACTGCATAAAATGATTGACCTCTATGTAAATTTGTAGGTACATATGTTGTGTAAATATTTGCAAGAAAGTAAAGACGAATACTTTTAAAGATAAATACTTGATATTATTGATGAAAATAATACTGTTACATTTAGAGCTAAATCATTTGGTTTCTTAACTTAAATTTGTTGGCTGGAATTTTTTGAACTGAAGACCGAATAATGCCAAATTACACTTTGCGAAATATTTTAAAATAAAAACTGAGATAACATCAAAAAGCTAATAACAATAATCATAAAGACAATTGCTTTAAAAGCAAGTGAATACTTTTTATTTATAGTTGAAGAAACTATTAAACAATTATCCGACGATGTTAAAATTGTTCCATCGTTATTTAACATCAACTCGAAAGAAGTTAATTTTTAAACACTATGTTTATATTCGTTGTGGAATACAGACAAATGATGTAAGGTTAAGGTCAATACCATCGGACTAACTTCAGTATACCTCGGATATCGCCTTCATCATAAACAATCGTTAAAATAGCAGTCAGCGAACGTCGAACGAAAATAATGTCTACACATTCATCTAAAATCCTTAAGGGTATGATTGCCCTTTGTTAACTACATGATACTTCTCTATACCGAGAAATAATTTGATAGAACGGGAGAGTTTCTCACGAAAAATTGATAAGGCCTTTACTCACTGAGGTATGCAGAAAGATGTTTTTTTAACTAGGCACCATTCTTGTTTGTTAGTCTAAGTATAGGTTGTATGGTTTCCTTTTTTAATAAGTGCTGGGATTAGGAGCTATTGAAAAATAAAAGGGTCACGATCCACATTTTTTCTTTGCATAAACAAAGTAGGTATGCGAGATGTTTAAGAAGACTTAAGTCCTTTTATTTATCGCGAATTTTTTTTAAAATGAATTTAAAGTATAAAATGTAGTGTAACATATACAGGGGGTCCAAAAAATGGCGCATAAACGTGATGGTACCATGTTGGGGCATGTCTAGGGACACCCAGAAAATTGTTAAAAAAATATATCTTATATATACCCTCGGAGATATGAGACCCTAAAGTGCAAAACTTTAAACGCTTATATCTTGAAGATAGCAGCACATATTAATAATAATAAAAGAAATAGCTAAATACAAAGGCACAATCTATCTAGAATTATTTTACCATTTGTTTTTCTTTTAAATAGTCAAATTGCATTTTTATAACCAATTTAATTTTAGAAAAATTTTATGAAATTAAACAATGTCAATATTGTCGATGTGATCTAAATGCAAAAATGCATGCTCAAGAATTTAGATAAGCTTTTAAGATGTATTTTAAAAACTGTGTTGCTGAACTTATGCAACTTTGTTATTTATCTCGATGAATATAACAGATGGTTTTTTTTTGAAAATTTTCTAGGGATTCCTGAGAATGTCCCAATAGCCCTATAGAAAAGACATTTTAAAAGTAGAAATGAAGTCTCACGTTTAATAAACGGTAATGTTTAGTCAAAATTTTACCTTTGTTACACTAAATACTGCCAAAATAATAAAAATACTCAATAACAAGGTTTTAGCTTCAACGCTAGCAGACTTGTTGACATCCGTAAAAGTAAACAACATTTGAAATGGCTTTAATTTTTGTGAAATGTAAACATTTGCCTAATTTTCCCTGTTACTTTAATATGCATTTATTTTTATTAATAAAAGACAAAAAATTATATATTTTTGAAAATAAATACAAAAAATGTCATCAGTCATTTTCTGCGAGAAACGCTAACTTTGGTCCGTGGATAAAGAACTTGGTGCAACTTCACCCCGTATTTATAGTTCCATTTTACTCACGGCTTGCAAGACACACCTAGAGCATTTTTTAAAGTTTAATTAATTTGTGTGATAAGTGTCATTTTAAAGGTAGAAAGTAGAAAAACTACAGTTATTTAGACATCAGCTGATTTTTCGTCTTAGCTGCTTAGTTATAGACCAAAGCACCATGCATTAGAATTTGGTACTTTCCTAAAAACAGATTAAACATTCACGAAGCATGAAATTTTAAAATTATTTATCGTGTGTAATTTAAAAACAAATTATACAAGATAAAAATTAATAAGCATTTTGTAATAAATGAGCACAGTTCGTGATAGGCTTTATTAAAGAAAAAGTGATTTGGCCCTCCATGCTCACACATTTCAATACCCAAGTCTGAGTTCTTTATAACAGCGGTCTTTAAAAACATCCTTAGTTATTTATATCCATACTAATAAGGAGCAATACGAACTCAACAACTGCTCTACGGCGTACTCACCTTGTTCTAAAGTGGCTATACACCGTCGAACCTGCCGAACTTGATTTCACCACTTCACAATAACTACGTGATAAATAAATGCGTTTCTTTTTATGTGTGGATAAATAATGACTTGTAAATCTCTTAATAATTAAATGGTTTATCTATTCTTCTCTAAAATTCGATCTTGCTAATGAAGTAATTATCGCATAATCAATTTGTTAAAGAGGTTTAACCGTTTTAACCACAATTTAATTTTTTATATTTTTTGTTAACAAACTTAGAACAATGAGTCTATTGTAATCATGTTGGACATTTCAATTTCCTGAACATTTAAAGTGGGTTTTTTAGAAGAAAAGTTCAACCTGGTGTCAGTTTAACATATTTTTATTTTCCATATAAAAGTTTTTCTAACTAAGAATGTATTCTTTCTATTTACTTAAAATGCAAATGGTTAAAAAAATTTAAAGTTGATTTTAATTAATTTACTTACGTGTCTTTGAATGATTTTTATTTAAAAAAATATACTTACCGATTCAAATTAGGTCTTCTTTATTTTTTTTATTGTGTCTTTTACTTAAAAAAACTTAATAATATTGCAGTTACCAGAATACTTAAAAACTTTTCATAAAAGTTGTTTTTTGTTTTGTTTCCAAGAAATATTGTTGAATTTAAAATCCACAAACTTGCTAGACTCATCCAGTTTTATTTTATATAAAAGTAACGGTTTAAATTATTTTATTGTTAAATTATTCATGGTATAAACATAAATAAATATTACGAAATTAGGCAAGTTGGTTTCTTGAAAATAATTTTGAATTGCTTATTTAATATGTTTTTTCTTGCTTATACTTTTATGGCATTTCCAATTTATTTTATGCATTAATAATTAGATGCTAATTATTAAGCGTTAATTTACTGGGAAAATTGTACAATAAAAAAAATTGAAATTTTTAATAATCTTTTATTGTTATTATTTAGTGACGTTAAGGCCTTACTAGTGTATATTATTTTATACAAAACATGTTGAAGCAAACGGTTGTAATTAAATCTCATTATAGCTTTACAGAAATCGACAAGTAGGTATTGAAAATATAGAAATTCTAACAATAAATATCAAAAAGTATAAAAAATATATAAATATATACAAGTTTACATACATTTTTTGAACTCGACGAGTTCCTATTTACAGCAACAGGTTGTTAGACTCCAACGTAAGAGTTTGCAAGAGGGTTCATCATTCGCGCGGCATCATTTATTCGTCTTTCAACAGTTCCATTCACACAACCCTTCATGACTATATCACATTCTTCTCTCACATTGCACTCACAGTCCGAATTTATTAATAGTATCACAATAGGTTGACAGATAAATTAGTCTCTAACAGTCTTTTCATATATGGATGGCCACCGTCCTCGTAGGGTGCCCCGGTGGATTGGGGGGCTGCCCCCGTGCGCTGTGCCTATGGTGCACGTAGTGATGCACGTGAGGACTCCGCACCGAACTTCTAAGTCGATTGTTTGGCACATCCGGCAGGAAATATTTCAGTTTTTCCCAAAATAATTTGTCACCCCACTGTAAGTACACATTAGTCTTCAAGTACCGTTTGATGTCAGGATCTAAGTCTTTGTGAGACACTTCTCCGAGCAGCACCACGATAAGGCGGCTCTTTCGATCGTGCAGAATTTGGTGATGGGCGGATTTAAACTCGAACCGGCACCACTCAGACTTGATAAAATTATCTGATAACACCATAATTGTCCGTTTGGAAGACTCGACGGCTTGCACTATGGTATCCGCGAGAAAGGCACCTACCGGAAAGTCCCTGTAGTGCAAACACAATTTATAGTTGGGTTCTAGTGCAGGCGCTAGCACCTCGGAAACCCACGCCTCGTCTTTTGAGCTGTAACTAACGAAAGCGTCGAAGAGCTTCTCTCGAACCTCACGATCCAAGGCCGATGGCCTGTGAAATATGCGAAGCCCGAATTTTGAATGTAACCGCACGCGTAGCTCTTGTCTAAAAATAAACAAAAGCAAAGTCACTATCACAATTACTGAAAACACGCCCAACGTTATGACCAACAAAGGCAAGTAGTCTTCCAGCGATTGTCGTTGTATTATAGTTTTTATGCCGGTCAGGTTTCCATTTATGCTGTTGTCTATGCTGGCAGCACCTGTACACAAGGTTCCATTTTCTTGTCCGATATAAAAGCCGACTTCAGGATTGTCAGAGAACATGGACTCACTGTAATAGTCAACCTCTGTCATATTAAATACGCATCGCACGGTGCTGGTATCGGTTACGACAGCGCTGCGTATCATCCACTCGCGAATCCGTTCCGAGAAGTCGCATTCGCAAGACCAAGGGTTGTACGCAAGAGTGACCTCTATTAAAGTTGAAGGTAGGCTCCATACATTGTACAATGTCAGCCTATTGTGGTCGAGTCGTAGTATACGTAAATGACGTAATCCAACAAATGTTGCATTGTTTATGTGTGTAATGCGATTGTTTTGCAAGAAAAGCTCACGTAACTCGTCCAGGCCATCAAACTCATAACCATACAACTCGCCGATTCTATTCTCGTCAAGGTGCAAAATGTCAAGTTCCTTTAGACCATTAAAAGTTCGATTTTGTATAATTTCTACATTCGAGTTGTTGATGAATAAAATCTTGAGACGTTTACGACCAATAAATGCATGACTATTAAGCGATCTCAAGTCATTGCCATCTAAATACAGTTGGGTCGCATCCATGGGTATTTGCTCTGGTAATTTTGCAACGTAACCACTCGATGAACAGTCAACAACATTCGCCGACCACGATTGATCGTGATAACACGTACAGTTTGTAGGACACGTCATTTCACAGTCACAGGCGTCGAAATCGCAGCAATGGCATAATGCAAAGCAGTGGGTCTCGTAAGTGCAAAGGAACTGATAAGGGGCGGCTTCAACAAGAGGCACGTAGGTACGACCCCTATTGTATAATAACTGACAGTAAATACTTTCCACATCGACGAGCTTTGGTTGCGTTCTGGCACGATTTCCAACATTTACTTTCTGGAGCCACTCCATCGTACAATCGCACTGATAAGGATTTCCGCCAATGTAAAATTCAGGAAGTTGCTTTTCAGCCGGCACCGTTGAAATGCGTAATGAGTTTGGATCCAAGCTTGTTATTTTATTACCAAACAAGTCCACTCGTGTGAGGTTAGGTTTTTTAAAGAATGAGTATGATTGTACCTTTGATATTAAATTATCGTTTAGAAACAATACCTCAACGCTATTAGGAATGGCACTTCCAGTGATTTCTTTCAATTTATTGGAGCTGGCATCGAAGGTGCTTAGAGATAAAGTCGATTCAATTTCAAAGTAATTGCCCAGTTCTTCAATTTCATTAGAATGTATGTCTAGCCATTGGAGTCCAGTTGGTATCAAGGCGTAATCAAAAAATCTTAACCGGTTATCGGATATGTTGAGCCATACTAAACTAGGTAATTTAGCAAAAAGGCCTTCGATATCTGTTAAATAATTTCCATCCAATCTTATCGCTTGCAGGTTTGTGTTTGAATCAAATGCCCCAGCCGCAACTTTCTGTATTTTATTTTTAGACAGATTTAATATTTTTAAAGAAGGCATTTTATCAAAGATGCCATTTGAAATGTTTCCAATGTTGTTTTCCGTTAACCGTAAGCCATACATAAATTTCATTTCATGAAAGGTTTCATTTGTAATAATATCGATGTGGTTCTCGCCCAAATCAAGCGTCTTTAAATTAGGTACATTCTTTAGCACTTCAGGAACTTCGGTTAATTTATTGCCATTTAAATGTAGGTCTTGCAAACTTGAGCAATTCCTTAATGCCTCCGAGTGAATCGTTGAAATTCTATTGTTATCGAGCGATAAAAGTGAAAGAACATAAAGTCCATCAAAAGTGTAACTTTCTACTTTAGTAAGTCTATTATTTGAAATGATCAAAGTATGCAAATTATAAAGTGCAGAAAAAGTGTTCTCTGGTATACTTTCGATAGCGTTGTCGTTTAGCCGCAGGATTTGCAAACTGTATAAGTCTCTGAACACTGACGATTCAAGTTTAATGATTTTATTAAAAGAAATGTCCAGCACAACAAGTCTTACAAGTCCTGCAAAAGTCGCCGTATTTATCCAATCGGTCGTTAATTGATTGTGAGATAAATCCAGCACAAGTAATTGCGTAAGTTCACTGAACAAACCCGGTGCTAAAACGTTTATTGTGTTATTTTGTAAGTAGAGCTCGCGGATATCTCGAGTGTCTGTAAAAAGTTCTGGTGGCAAACTGACTAGTTTATTATCCGACAATTTTAGAATTGTTAATGTTGTAAGTCCTTCAAATGCACGATCCGCAAGATACGTAAGACCGTTTCCTTGCAGATATAATTTTTGAAGCCGTGTAAGTCCCGATAGCTGGCCAGAAGGCAGCTTATCGATTTTGTTGCGGGATAAATCCAACAGTCTCAAATTGCTGCCACACCGCTCCGTTGGATTATGGGCGAATTGGAAATCCGACACTTCACGTAACCGGTTGCGCGTAAGATTTAGGACTTCCAGTGCATAAAGTGGACATAACACTCCTTGAGGTAGACTCCACATGTTGTTTTCACCGAGGTCCAGCCGCTCAAGTAGCCGCAACTCATCCGTAAACGCATTTGGAGAGACTTCCAACGTCATCGCCGACCAGTCGGTGTTATGGGTTCGCACCGTCAGGTTCCGAAGCTCCTTAAGACCCTTGAAGGCGCCAGCAGACAAGTTTCCAATTTTACAGTATTCAATGGAGAGCTCCCTAAGCTCGACGAGGGGAGTAAAACTCCCAGCGCTGAGGGAGCTTTGGAAGAAAAGCGCATCGCTGCACTCTAGACGTAGCCGCACAGTATGTTGTGGTTGAATAACACTGAAGTTGGTATTTTCAAGTTCACTATTGATGGTGCGAAGCCGGCATACAAGAGCCACATCGTCTTCTATATCGCTATCTACCATAACCCACTTGCACTCGTCGGGGGCTTGATAGCGTAAAGCCTTGCTGAGAGACGCCGACAGGACCCCGAAGATACAGGCCCCGAATAGCAAAGCACACACCACAGTGGTGCCCATGTCGTACTACCGCACTAACATCTAAACCATTGTATGTAGCATGTCTTGTGGCATGCCACCGTCTCGCTTGCAGCTCGGTGCTTGACTGCAGTTGCCTGGCCGCACAAGGCCACGTCTCCCTCTCGGTCTTCGCCCGCTACAATGTTGTTAACTGCCCCCTCTTCTCTTTCTTCATTTCTTCACTATGTACCTTGCTTCGCTCTTAGAATAGTCGGTGGCATTCACAAAAAACTGTTAACTTGGTCTGTGTTTTTTAGTTAAACGTCGGATTCTTTAACTGATCGCCTGTTGAAATCTTCAAGAATATCACGCCCAAAGCTTCTCGTCGGCACCTATTTTCATTCTACTTTATAAATTCAACAAAGTAAATATTTTATCATCCGACATTCCTATCCGTCTTCGAGCTTTTTAAACGTATAATCAAATGCTTGTAATTAAAACATTTGAAACCTATTGAATATAAATTGACTTTTGTTGATGAGATTTGGAACTGGAGACTCCAACGCCCAGTCACACAGGAAAATTTCATCTTTTATCACACGTTTTCGTTAGCTCAGGTTATAATGCCTAACAGGTTTGGTTCCGGAAGGCGATTCCCATATTCATATTATCTTAACTTTCATTTGAGGTATAAACATTTGATAAGGAACTGTACCGGTTAAAGAAGGTGGCATAAAAACAAGTTTGTTGTTCTGGTGCGTTATTGCCCAATTAATAACAAAGCTAAGGAATTCAGCTACATGAAAAAGCCATCCTTGCTGGAATATTAAAACATCCCTGTGTACAAAATAAAGAAAATGAATAGGATAGTTAAGATAGCCGTAATGGGTAATCATATTTCAAAGTAACCACAGCCGCCTCTCCTTGACACTGTAGCATTTTACCATGCATGCCCGTACATGCCAAAGTATACTAAAGTGTTATTTGTTGTCGTAGGCTTGCTCCTCAAATAACACATAAGTTAGGATTGGTATTTTCTAATGAAGATTAAGGCTAATTTAAATGTTAAGATAAAGCACATTAGTTCTTCTTTTTATGTTGACTCTGTTGCTGGGAAATTATCTAATCTACTTAATAGGCGCACAATGGAATTCTGCTACCAATAAGGCACCGACCTATTAAATTCCTATTCTTACGTTATTTTAATAAGCGATGCACGAAAAAGTGCACATATTATTGGGATAGGCGTTAAGTTTATTATTTTTTTAGTCGGCGTAAGATGAAAGTAGGAAGCTGTTTCTAAATTTCAAGGTAATTTCAGATGTAATATCAATAAAATGCGTGCTTCTGTATGCGACATAACTTAAGGTCCTTTTCAAACATTACATTGTTTACTAAAACATTTTTCTTTACCAGTGGAATTAACTTCTTAAATGAAAGGTTTTGTTTTCCGGATGGAAAAAATCCAAAATCCGAACTAAGTAAAAATAGTCCGGTGCGTAAGGGAAATTAATCTGCATTTTGAGGTAGAAACATGAAATTTGGAACATATGTTCCTTAGAATATTTAAAAAATATCTGGATATGGAACCCCTCCTGAGAAAGTCCCAGGAGCCCCCCAGGGGGACCCTCTTTATTTGAGGTTTGTAGAATTTTTTTTAAATAACTGTTTATGATAAATGTTTAAAAATCAGATGGATGATTAATAATATGTTAGTCTTTAACTCCATATTTTTTTTTTTTTGGGAAAAAATCCCCACTGGTGCCTCAAATTTTCATTTTTATGATTTTTGATTATTTCTTAAAAAACTATTTTTAAATTCAAAATTATACAATTTAAAGATTCTTTTACACATTTAGACAATTGTCCCACCTAAAATATATGTTAACCCCCCCAAAATCCCCCTTTGCCAAAAATTTTACATTTTCATATTTTTTTTTCCAACTGTGCAAGATAAATGTTGGACAATTAAATAAAAAATCACTTTTGTTTTGATCTAGAATTATATACACTTTCACGATCCTATATACAGATTTATATCCTTGACCCCCCAAAATATCTGCTACATTTTGTTAATGGGGAGGGGGAAGCATTTGGGGGTCTTACAATAATTTGTTTCCCAAAGATAATAACTTTTGTGATTTTTTATTGGATTATCCAACATTTATCCTGCACAGTTATTAAAAAAATTATAAATATGTCAAATTTTTGGCAAAGGGGGATTTTGGGGGGCTAACAGATACTTTGGGGGGTCAAGGATATAAATCTGTAAATGGGGTCGTGAAAGTGTATATGATTCTAAAATGAAACAATAATAAAGAAAAAATTAAAATGCGGTAGTGGGGGGGGGGAAAGCAGTTGGGGGTCTTAAAATGAATTTTCTTTTCTCAAAATAGTAATAATAATGATTTTTTATTTAATTGTCCAACATTTATCCTGCACAGTTGGAAAAAAAATTATGAAAATGTAAAATTTTTGGCAAAGGGGGATTTTGGGGGGGTTAACATATATTTTGGGTGGGACAATTGTCTAAATGTGTAAAAAGAATCTTTAAATTGTATAATTTTGAATTTAAAAATAGTTTTTTAAGAAATAATCAAAAATCATAAAAATGAAAATTTGGGGCACCAGTGGGAATTTTTTTCCAAAAAAAAAATATGGAGTTAAAGACTAACATATTATTAATCATCCATCTGATTTTTAAACATTTATCATAAACAGTTATTTAAAAAAAAATTCTACAAACCTCAAATAAAGAGGGTCCCCCTGGGGGGCTCCTGGGACTTTCTCAGGGGGGTTCCATATCCAAATATTTTTTAAATATTCTAAGGAACATATGTTCCAAATTTCATGTTTCTACCTCAAAATGCAGATTTCCCTTATTTTTGGAACCTTACGCACCGGACTAAAACATTGTAAATTTGTTAAATAGTGATAAATGGTAATAATACGGGAAGAGGGTTTAAATTCAAACATGGTTTACCTTTTGCTTATGGTAAGACACAAAGTTGTCTATAAATTACAAAAGACGCATGAGCCGAATGCCATCACTACAAAGAACCTTTTAAAAGAGAATTAAAAATACACACATTTGTCATTTTTACAATTAGTATTGGACCTTCTGAACACACCACTGGCCGTAATATATTATTTTTAATAGGAACACTTTAATTTCACACTGACTATGGTACGTAGGTAGTTCAATAACTTGCAAAATGAGTTTAAATGGAATGTTGTTTTAAAAAAAGCCCAGTTATTCATTTGAAAAAATGTCAATAATTTGTTTTTGATTTCAGGTGAGCTGTTTTACTTTCATTATTGGTATTATGCTTCTCCATGGGTAAGTCTTTATTCTATCGTGTTTACCAAGAGCTTTAAAAGTTTTGGATTCGTGATGCTTTTGTGTTTTTTTATTTAGGAATTCAGGCATGTTTCCTTCTTTATACGAGTCTACACATACATTAAAAAATAATATTAAATATACCTACCGAAAGGACAAACTATTTTTAGCTAATTTTTATATGTCATCTTGTAAAGGTTTACTTGCTGAAATGCTAAATAAGACTTACACTTACAGTTATCAGTATGTAGAATAGTTTATTTTGCAGTAGCTAGGTACTGTAAAAAAGTTAAAATAATATCCAAACATTGAATGATTCTGTCGCTTCTCTTAAATTCGTCTTTTTATACGAATACTCTGTTGTGGTCTTATAATGTTTCAACAAATGTAAGCATTATTTAAATTTAACACCTTTGAATAATATTAATTTTCCACTAGAATAGCGACGGTTAAAAGGACAGGAAAAGGTGTAGTAAACCTTTTTAGAAAAGTATTAGTATTATTTCTGGTTTGTCGACTAAGGTAAATGACACCTGGGCATGGTTCTCATCTTACAGTGTGTAAATCGTTTTTGGTTTTGTTAGAGCTGATTATAGGGCAAATCCTTACCCTGATGGACATTTATCTAAACCCTTTGGTCTTTATTTTTTTAACACTTGTCTTGCAAATTGTTTTGAGAACGTCGGTTGTCAGTTTTTGGAAAACACTAAATAATTTTTTCCTTCAAGAGTTTCAAAAGGCTTCTTGAATCAAGTACAAAAAAATGTAAAGGTTGCATTAGATTACATCCTATTTTTCTTGTATGATAATACTTGTAGTTCCCATGGAAGCTAAAAAGAATATTTTATTTTGCCCAGGCGCGCTCTGTCCATTCCTCGGACCAAACCGACACGACTGGAAATTGAAATTACCTTTTTTATCTTTTGGTCGCCTCCTTATTACATATTTATTCTTTATGGTGAACGTATGCATAGAGTGTATTGTTTATTTTGCAATGGTCCGCTTGTGGGATATGGAAAACGACTGATATTTTTGTATACGGCATTCCGCTGCTAATATATTTCGCATCGTAAATTCTTTTAACATTGTAACTATCGTTTCTAGAGCCATGAATTATGGTAATAGTCCTGGTCTGCAATGTAATTGCCCAGAATAATGGTGAATTATCTTAATTATTAAGTGGGTTTATGTATAATTTTATTGCGATTCGTCCTAGGGGGTACTGTCCACCTCAAAACACTATTAAAACACCTGTATTTCATTGTTTATTATTTAAGTTTACGTAATTTCCATACAACTGCGTATCTGGTTTGCAGATACTGATAGTAAAAATGACATACGTTTTAACTTTACATTTAATTGTTAAGTTAATTGAAAAATCTGCATTTCTCCAAGCTTGTTATTCACCGTAAATAATTGGGGCCCTAACAAATAAGTTAAAAAAACTAAAAACTACTTTATGAATTAACACTCATGATTTTTATTGGTCCGGAATTTCAATTGTTATCAAATTTTTATGGATTGTTTTCTCTATATCATTTTAACACATTCTTTCTCAGAGAAACGTTTAAATCATGATTTTTGTGCAACAACAAAGAAAATAGGTAATAGCTGATTTTTTCTGCAATCCGATCTCAAAGACTTCGGAATCATATTAGATGTAAATCGAATGTAGAAACTCACAAAAAGTATGTCTAATAAGGAAGTACTAAACCGGCAAGAATTAAAAAAAGATATCTATTTAGTTACAAATTACAAAATAAATACAAGCAATTTAACATATGAGCCCAATATATTATGGAGCGCTTAAGTCTGTCAAAACACAATAACATTGAGGCGGCTATGGTCATAAATGCAAAGACAGATGTTCATATTTCGGGATATCTCTGATCCTCCGTTATAATAAAAAGTGGGGCTTCTTTTATGCTTGACTCAACGGGCGGCTTTGTTAAGCCATTATCTGGGCAATTATAGCCTTTTTGTGGTTAAGGCCATATTTTGGACTAAACCCAAAATTTTAGGGCCAAATTAAAATATTGCTATGTTAACGTGAAACTTTAAAGTCCTTTGCAAATTGCGTTGTAGAATTTGTTATGTTAATTTGGATTTTTAAGTTGCAATTTGCAATCGATGGTTTCTTTGACAATTATGGAAAATTATTAAAAGTGGTGCAAAATTATCCACTCAAGAGTTAAAAGCTTTAGTCTGTCCACTAATAAAAAAAGAAGCATAAAACAGTTTAATAATGCTACAATATACCACATATGCAGGTGTTCATTTTTTTCATCTACATTGTATCCTTAAGCTATTATCACTATCAATTGGAGCTTTACGAAAATAGTTTACCTTGTAAATCGATTTATAATGCTCTGGAGAACACCCAACGAGTCCTGTGGATGTGTTTGTTTATCGATTTGTGTTAACTTTTAAATTCCAGTCGTTGTACCTTCTAAAATGTATGTCTCCGTTTGAGCAAACAAATCAGGTAGCCAATTGTCTTGAATGCCTTGTAATTCCTTGGTTAGACCTAAACAAACACTAAATTTTCTCACTTCGCTTTGTGTGTTCGTGCTACTTATATTCTCCTCCGTTTTTCTTAAATGCTCCACCAGATTCTTTGTTTACTTCATTTATTAGGGACCATGTGCTTATTATTGCGGATAAGGTCTAAAGGGTTGCTAGATCTTTTTTTATTTGGTTTGGTTGTTTGGTCAAAACATCTTGTGTTATGTATAATGGTAATGTAGTGTTGTAGTACAGAAACTACTTGATGAATTCAAATTATTCCTTGTTTTATTGCTACTGTTAGTGTTGTTGTTGTCAAATTGGTAATAAATATTAATGATGCATACTTTTCTTGTTTTAAATAACTTTAAATAATACCAACAATGTGGAATAATTTGAACAAATCAGCATATTACAGAGTCTGTTTTCTGCTTTATTGTAATTCGCCCTTGAAGGAAAAACTAGGAGCATAAACTTGTATTGTGTACTTATTGGGATTGAAAACGCTGGAGCTTCATCTGGCTTCGGCAAGTTTCTAGGTAATTTATTTAACATTCCTTAATTAAAAACTAAGCACTCATTACTCTGCATTATTTAAAAGGATGGAATGTTGCACTGGAACATATACAACATGGAGTTATGTGTATTATTTTCCACATAACTAACTTTCAAGTTTCAATGTCTTTTTAATTTAAACGCAACAATTACTTGACAAAACATGAGAACTATTTGCTATTTTTATAAAGATTCCTTGCCTCAAACAAAAAAGTTTTATGGAGGTAAATTATTCCACTGATTGGAAATTTTCGGAACTTCAATTTTATCATACACGTTAAAGATGGAGGTCAATACGTTGTGATTTCGTGTGAGGCTATAGAGTTGTTTTGAATGAAGCTTAAAGCTGTGTAATAAGCATAAAAAACTTTTGACCCCAATTACGGTTAAGCCAATAAATCATGTAAAATTTTCATCGAAGATTGATAAGGAGTCTTGTGAAGAAGAATTTACTTCATGCTGTCTCGGGTGTGACGTGTAACGTGCTCGTGCTCTGGCGTTTTTTTACCAAAAACTAGGTTAATTGTTCAGTTTTGTTAAAATCCATTCGGGTTCACGGGTTCACTATCTCTGTAGTCTATAACGGGTCGCTTTTACTATTATTAAGTACCTCAATTAAGATATGAATATTGGCAATTAACTTATTTATTTTGCACTAATATCTTCCATCTGTACACCTTGACTGTTTCGAGGTCAATATACGATTTTTCGATGTTTAGTAATTTATTTATTTTTAATAATCTCATTGTTGAATGGCAGGTGTGGTCTTGTTAACTTCTTGATGAGAGTTAAGCTTTTTTACCTGTTAAGCTATGAATGCTTATACCTACGTAAAACGAGTTTTAAGAAAGTGGTGTGGCCTTTTTCTCCAAGGATCATCACACTAAGAAGATAATGACAAAGTACGTGTTATTTTTTTAGTCGTGAGTATTAACAGTAGTATTTTGCGGCCGATTTTTTTTTATTTTTTAGAGTAGCAAAATATCTTTTTCACACCTCTTTAAACATTTTGTTTGAAAATTCAGTTAAATTTTTTATTTCATTATTGATATACTAAAAAGTCTATTTTAATCGTACCTATTGATTCCTACCAACCTTTCGTTAGTTTACTCTGTTAAGAATAATGAAAAATATTTCGAATCACATTATTTGAATCGAATACAAATCTTCGTTAACAAGAAAGTCAAAATTTCAATTAAGTAGTTAATAATAACATTTAATTAATAAAGTGCAGTGAAAAGTAGATACGCATCCATACAAAAAGTGACTTGCATTTTAAGAAGTGTAGCATCTCCACAAAGAATATCTTTGTGTGGTTGCTTGGGTAAATAACTACAACATCTTTAAGTGTCTTTTGAAAGCAGATAAGGCTGTGTTCTTTCCACTCATCATGTCCGAGTATTATAATTGAGTGTCTTTGTGTTTGGATAGAATAAAACATTAAGTTAGGTATTTGAGATCTTTAAACTTGCGGCAAGTATGAGTATAAGGAATCTTATTATTAAATGAAATAACTTTAACTACGGTTTGATCAGTTTTATTTCTCGTTAACGCTTTATAAGATACAGACTTATTGCTTTCTAGAAGTTTAATTTACAAACACTAAAGCCGAATTAAAACCCCTTTAGATATTAAGGAACTTTTTCTGATTTTGATGAAACGGGAACATGACAAAGATGATAAAGAAAGCATCAATAGCTAAGCTGGATGATCAGACAGATGCGAATGTTGTTTAATAGTATGAGCTAAATTTAGAAATTTGATAAAGCTTTTGTTGCTGAAGATGCTAACACCAGCGATAATGTTTGTATAATCAGCGATAAAGTTGTTTGTAAAGCCATTCTTATAAAGTCTAATGCAATCCAATTTAGAATTCCGTAATACCAATAGAAAAATAATTAATTTGTAATATTGAATATTAAGCACAGCTTAAATATAGGTACTTATAAAATCCCATTGTTAGCGACTCGCCTTGCTACTAACAGGATTTGATCTTATCACTTATTTTGCCATTACGATTATGGGAACCTATAAATGATTTTAATTAAATATCATTGGGAAAGAAATCGTATGATACCATAGATTAGTGCTAATTAGGGACATGTGTGATTCAAAAGGTTTAATCAATATGTGGGTCAAAATAATATTGTGTCAATACCATTGTTAGAAATCACGAAATCAGTAATACCTAGTGTGGAACAAGGTTCTTTTAAAAAATGTAATTATCTTTCTGCGAATGTACATGTGTCGGGTTAAGAAGGTGGGTTTAGAGTTATTTTAAATATCGTGTATGTTGCAATACTATTTTACTACGTGCTGACATCATTTTAATTAAATAGCTTTTATTGAGGGGTGTGGGCGAGTATAAGTATTAACTTTAAATATTATATTTGGGTTAGTATCGATTACAAAATTTAAAATCAAAATGTTTAGTGATAAGGTATTTCCTGACACCAATCTGTATCTTTGTTTATTACGGGTTATACACATGATTAATTAAATGATGGTTTTATACTTGACATTGCCACAATAATACGCGGAACCATTTGAATATTAAATAACATGACGTTCAATCATAACATTAGTAATCCTTCTTTGAATGACATGAGTTAAGGATGCAAAATAAAAAACACTTACTATCATACTTAAATGTGGACTTTTCTATAAACATAGATTTGCAGAGGTTGCCCCCAACCGTTTAAAATCAAAAAAGCCCTTAAAGCAAGAGAAATTGGTGTACGATTCCTTTTAAGAATCCGATGTGTGGAAATTTAATTGGCAAAATGTTGATGTGTCCAGTAAGGAATTAATTAAATATCCCATTCAAGAGGTTCCAGGTTTTGATCATCCAGGGAAGATTTGGAGTATTGTTAATCGCCTAAGAACGTATCACCGACGTTGTAATGATGTATTATATAAGTGTAATGCATTACCTAGTCCATGTGGTTAATGGGGTGAATGTCCAAAAACTATTAAACATTAGAGAATTGTCCAGACACCAATTTTAAAGGCGGTTTTTATGAAATACATAATCCGACAGCGAATGCGTTAAATTGGATATTAACCTTGAAACCTCTGTAATTTTGGCAATTTATTGTACCTTGTGATAAAACCAAAGTAATTTTTGCCATAAACCATAACCGTATTAGAATTATTCAATAATCATCAAATCTGCGGTTATAGTATTTCCCTTTCGTTGTTGGAATTATCTCCATTTTCAAATTATCCACCAGAATTCGTTATATTTATAGTGCTAACTCAACAGCTGCTTAACTAAGCGACATTCTAATCATTAAAGATCGTTTTAAGTATGGAACAGGATGTTTTACTTTACTTTTAGTAGTTAATTCTCATGGCAAATTGTAGGTTGCACCTAATTGCAAACGTATAGATTAATTCCCTGTTATCTCATTATTTACTACCTATAAAAGAAAAGGTCAGTAAATGTAAAACCACAACAAAAGTACTTATTGTCATTTTATTTAGTTCTGAGGCATTTGGTTTTGTAGGTAGGTTCGCAATAAATTAGTGACACTTTCGTTTGGATTGCCGAAGGTTGGCGTCGGATTGGTATTTCTAAAGTTCTCAGGTAGAATCTACATAGTTGACTTGTTGCGGTTTATTAAAAGACACTGTTTCTAAAATGTTGTTATTTATAATCGTTGTAAATCATTGCAAAGTGACTAAAAATTAGTAATGCTACTGCTTCAAACCACAACTAGTCATAAATTAATAAGTTTGGTTACCTTCTTCGGCATATTTGGAGGTAATAAAGATATTGATTTCAACTTTTTCAAAGAATTATGTGACAAATTTATTTTTAGTCACGAATTGGTTAGGTCCTGGATTTAACTAAATTTAGCAAGAAATCTGATAAAGTTAACGATTATAATTATGCCAGAGATCTGTAAGTGTGAGTAATGAAAGTATTTCATTTAGCCTCACATGATTGCACACGCAACTGCAGATATAACTTTATCATTATACAAATTGTTAATAACGATAATGTGTCTGAGTACGGGTTGTAGTCCTGGTTAAAAAGTGAGGCGGTTAAGGCCCGCTTCAAATGAAACTAGCAGGGGGCACACATTTGGGCCCCCCGCGAGCCTGATAACTCACCACCACACTGACAATTACATTCAAATTATCATTCTTTAATATTTTGTGCATGTTTTACAGCTTTTTCTCGTTTGATCTTTATGCTAATGAAGCAATTAGATTTTCGTTTTCATTTAATAGGTCGTCATCATTTGATTTAATAATATGAAATTTACAAAGAGTGTCATAATATAATACCTTCTAAGACATCTTCAATTTTAATAGGATCCAATGATGGAATTCAATTTGAAACTAATTAAGATGAAATGAGAAGATGCCGATGTTCTTTACAACACGTAACAAGTTTGGTGTTGGACTCCTCCAGCCAGACAAAAGTCGAGAACCATTGAATATTTTAACACTTTAAATTATGCATACATAATCCAAATAAATTTCATTGTTTGTGATATAATTATTGAGCTTCAATAAGCCCAATTAAGTGTTCACGGTAAATTCCAATCAAGGTGAGAAGCTATTCAGAGTTAGGTAGGCATATCTATCGGACAAATGGACAAAATAATGGCGGAACATTCTTTCATGCATGCATGAAGATAGCTGTCATTTTTTTTTGGAACAGCGGCATATCTCATCTTTGACGTGTAAACAAAAGCCATACGGTTCACACGTTGTTCCGATGAAATTATTTCGGGACCATTGCCGTCATTGGCGTCGACAATACCTATTTTATTATCTCCTTCAGTTCTTCTCGAAGTTTGCTTTGTTCATTCGCGTCTTCATTGGAGTTAATACACTCTTTAAGTTTGCGGAATTATTTTCGCTGAGAGTTGATTTTAATGAGAATTCACCGATATGCTGTAAAATCAATCAATATTGGAGCCACAATAATCGATGGCCCGCCAATGATCTAAGCAAAAGGGTCAACCACTGAAGCAGTATATCCGTTGAAAGAATCGTTGTGATGTTACACTTGGTTTAATAATCTAATAACAAAATCCGTAACTATTATAAAAAAAAACATTGATACAATAGATTGGATCACCTTCGATTTACGCATTTATTGCAGCCGCTCTGAAACCAATTGAAAATTACAAATCTGAAGTTAATTTAATGACTTGAACGAATCAGGTACCGGAATACAATGGAATATTGCTTATTGACAATATCTTAATTAGATTTATAGGTTATTATAAACTTAGCCCATTTTTCTTTTGTTGATGTTTGGTATTTTGCCCCGCTCATTATTCTTACTTCCTTTCTAGGAATTAAAAAAAATTACACCGCACCCTCGTGCTAAGATTGTTGTCCAACACATTTTGTTCGAATATGTTGGTCCGTGCACTTATTTTGTCTTGTGGAGGAGTTTCATATCTACCATCATTTTCATCAGAAAATTTAATTGACTACTTATCGTTAAAACTTAATTATATTTTGATTTATTGGTATACTATTTATTGGCAATAGAGTGATAGGTTGACTTCTCTAGAGATCTAGTTGGCTATCTAAAATGTATCAAAGTGTAATGTACGGCCATAACCATATAATTGATTACAAAATACATTGCAGTTGCACATCCTATAACTAAAAGTCCCTAATATGGAAATTTGTGCAAAGTTAATTAAATAAATTTTGTTTCCTGTCACCGAAATAATTAGTTAAGATTGAATTTAATTAGGCTTGGAAGTTTTGCATTGCCGGTTTGGGTAATGATGAGTTTGAGTGTTAATTTTTAATTTAACAAAACGGCTTCTCTCATCTAATTTAAGTAGTTAGTTGGGTTTCTTTTACTGTAAGTGGCGATTTAAATAATTTAAAAAGGTTATGGTAAATGCTGATGCGACGTTTTAATGAGAATGTGACCGAATCTGGCTCGTTATCTTAAATTCTTTGATTTGACACGTTCTCTCTTCGTAACCCTGTGCACATTAAAGTCTGACATAACGGGTAGCATTTTACATATATTAGAAGTCGTAAATAAACAACATCACATTCCCTACTCAAATAAAGTCCGATTTGAACTTTTTTAAGTTACATTTTATTCATTCAATTATCATAAACATGTCTGTTTTCATGATTCTTGGTATGAAATTTAATTTGTTTAAGTGAATGCAGCAATTTTAGTGCACAAGGCAGGTATACGACGTAGTTTTACTTATTTATACGAAAATTAATTCGCTGCACAGGAAAAACGAGTATTTGAATGTCGAAGTGGGCTATTTTGAGCATCGGGAGCGTATTATATTGTCCGGACAATGTGATAATGTGTCTATTTTACTGTCATAATTATGCACGCCACTCGAATACGTGGCTATTTATCGAATTACTCTGAATAACAATAATGATGCAGTTGCTTTGAACGATGGCGCCCGCACATTGTTCCGCTGCTGCAGCGTTTGGAATTATAATCACCAAAGAGATGCACTTCAGCACACCGACCTCCCGCCAGCCCTCTACACTAAACATTATCATCCTTCTTCTCTGCTAACTGAATAATTCCTTCTGTCCCAAGTACGTCACTTCTGACGGCAACTTCTATTTGCTTTATTTCTTCAGCTAGCATTCCTTCACTCATCCGTGCAGTTACCATGCACATCTTCAGAAACCATGCATTTTATTGGCCGTGCCAGACAACCAGATCATGATTCTTAGATGTCTTCTATTTAGTAACTTTAAATCAGTTATGCATATTAAGAGCAACAACTTATTGTGAAACATTTTAGCTTATCATTCTTAAATTCTTTGTGTGTTGTCATTGGATCTTGGCTATTGCTTTGCCCTGTTATGTGCAATTTTGACGATTTTAGTTTTGAGCTCAGTTATCATTTTTTTTGTTAGTTAATTTGCCATTAATTAAGAAAAGGAATTCATTATACTTAACGAGCTTTATTAAGTAAACTAAGTAGCAACATCAAAACAAGACCTATTAATACAAGTACGAAAAAGCATCTGGACGGTTTCCTTTTAAGTGGATTAACTGATGAATACTTTATTGCTTTAATTCGGACTAAAACTTATAATACCATTCTTTAGTGTTCTTTTCGGAGACATAATCTAGGTACTTATTTGTCATAGCGGCATTGATGGCACGGCTCTTTTCCATAACTTTTGGCTAAGCGGTAGTTCCTGAAGCAGGAGAACAAGGTCTTAATATGTTAACGAGTAACTTAGTTTTTGGTTTATGGTTTTATTAACGCACTAAAATACCAATCGGCATCATGTGAATTTTAATACTTTAAACTTTAGGGTATGTGCAATAAACTAAAAAGTCGGTTGTAAGTAATTTTTACTGTTAAAGTCTTTTCGGTTATTTGCCCACTCGTTGATACAAAGTCGAATGCAAAACCAAGAGTTTGCAAGAAATCATTGCAGAAGGGATAGAGGTTTTCATTAGGAAAACCATGGGAAAAATAACTCCAGCATACCAGGGTCAATCTAGTATAATTAGCAGGTACAATGAATTGCCAAAAATTACAGTGGTTTCAAGGTTGATATCCAATTTAATTCATTTGGAGTCAGATTATGTATTTCATAAAAACTGCCTTCAAAATTGGTGTTTGGACAGTCCTCTACAATATGTTAAATAGTTTCTGGAGATTTACCACATTCACATAATGGACTAGGTAGTGCATTTCGCTTATATAACGGGGAGCGAGTAGCCAGGCCGCTTTCTCAGTGGTCACACGATCACTGAAGTCAAGCATCGTCTGGCTAGGTTAGTACTTGGATGGGTGATACGAGTACTAGTCGAAAGGCTCGCAATCTCGTGATTCGGAACCCACGTTAAGCTATAGATCCCCCTTGTTCTAATCCTAACATCGTATGATCTGGAGTAGCCTGGCTATAGAACATAGGTTTACAATGCACAATATGATTGCAACGACCGTGACACGTTCTTAGACGATTAACAGCACTCCAAATCTTCCTCGGCTGATCAAAACCTGGAACCTCCTGAGTGGGATCATCGATTAATTTAATTTGGATGATCTTAAACATTGGTTTGCTTTGGTTTGGTCTTTCTTTGGGAAAAGAGCTGTATGGCCCAAGAATTCGTTCATAATTATGTGTCCAGTTAAAAAGGCGGATGGGCCTCGTTGATGAACTTGGTTCCTCGGACCAGGGCTGGGCAGCACGTAATAAATAACTCGATAATGGTAAGGTAGGCAAATACTAATTTCAGACCCATTGTGTTACCGGACTTCTGATTATTTATAAGTATTTATTTACATTGTCACCAAACTCGATTCTCATCCACATGATGTGTAATTTATTATAGATGCTTAAGGCTAACGCGGGTCTAAGGATTTGTGTCGCGGCTGCCTTTATTTATTTAAAATCGGTGGGAGGGGTCCAACCATTATTTATGGGAGTCTACCAAATTATTCTTGGAAACGTTATTTATTATGCTCATGTGTTAGATTTTTTATTGGATTATTGGTTGGTGGTTATAAAATTAATATTAAATTTGTTTGTGTCGAGATTCGTTCATATGTTTTGAAGGTCAACCCAAAGAGGAACTCTTTAACATTTTTGTACCTCTCAATTTATTATTAAAAAAAAACCGTCGCAGATCGCAATCCTTGCATAACGTATTTCCTTTTAAAGAAATAAATTTATTTACCCAACAATACTATTTGTTCAGTATTCTAGAAATCTAATTTTCTTCTACAATAATTGTTATACAAGAGAGTCATGCAAAAAGCTTGTTACTGTTATGTCAATTTCTACTCTGTTATTTTCCATTGTCACATTTAGCAAAACAATTGATGCTTTTTGCAGCGACATAAATAGGTTTTAATATTCCGAAATGTTTTGTAACTGTTTCTTATAAAGAGTTCATAGTATTTGGTTCCTATTCTTTGTCTTTACGAAAGGCTTCGTCTGTTTAAAGCATTTACAACTTCTTGAGCCATAGGACGTCGTGTCAAACACAAAACTTAGGTCTAAAAGAGACAGCATTGTTTTTTTGAAGGTTTATAAATTGGGGGTCCTAATAAAAAGCACATTAACACGATCCCTTGAAGTGGACTTTTGTTGTTTTTTTATTGGATAACGGTGACAGGTTTTATGTTACGATCTAGGGGTGTATTTAGAGTGTCTCTGTGGGTTCTTTTACAGATTTGTTGTAAAGTGTGTCTGTTTCGTTGGCTAAGTGATTTGGTTTTGGAGTTATTTATTGGTTGCTCTTCTAGTCTCACTTATGTTTCTTTTAGTTAATATTTCCTAAAGAGAAATAATTGCACATCTATTTTAAGTGTCCGCAATCCTGACAGCTGGCTCAGTTAGCTAAGTGCCTGACTCCTAACTAAAGTGTTTATTCGGGTTTTGTTGGAGGAATGTACAATGGTCCAATTAAGAGGCCTAAGTGCATCAACCTTAAATTGACCTCTACTTAAATTTAGATCGAGAATTCTTCTCAAAGTGTTTTTGGCCTTCAGTTGGCAATAGTTATTTATTTTAATAAAAATAAATCTTGGATAGTTTTCTTAAACACAGGACAACTGTTCCTTAAAACTCGATGTAAAATTTTATTTTTTGTGTTAAAAAGATAAATCATGAGCATTGTAGGAGTTTTTGGTCAAGAGGCGACATATTTGGAAAGAAATCGCCCATTAGTTTAAGGCAGTGTATAATTTCTTAAGATGCCTTTGAATAACATACTACAAATTTAACTAAATGGGTTGTTCCAAGCAGGATTCTCACTGCTATGGGTAGATTTATAGCTCACCTCGTTTTTTGTGAACATTTTCTTATATCCGTGGTTTTGTGTAGGCTGCCTGAAAGCCTAAGTGGATGCACGATTTAAAAAGAGGCGCCCATTGTACTTGAGGATTCACTTACCTCTAATTCGTATTTCATGGTGGTCCTTGCCCAGATGGAAGGCGGTGCCAAAATAATCGATTGATTCGCCGAATATTTAGTTTACCATGTTAGCGGGGCTATTTTTCTTGGTCGTACTTTAGTGTAGTACCTATAAATTTGTGTGTCTGTTAACTGTTTTCACAGAGGTATTATTAAGTCAATTTGGTAACCATGTTATTTACTTTTAAAAAAGGTTTCCTTATGCAAAGTTTTTTTATATTAATTATCCAGTCATCATCCATTACTTATGCTTTTTAAATGATTAATTAATTAAAGGTAATCGATTTATAATCTTGGTATAACCAATATTCTTAAATATCATATAATTAAAATGAATAAATAAGCATAGTAGATGCCATTAGCGACTATGTTAATTTTTTAAATTGTTCATGTATAAATTACTTAGTTAGGAAAACGCAAAATGTATATTAACGAAATTATGTTGATGTTATTAATCTTAGCACATGATTGCTATAATCATCAATTGGCTTCCTGAGCAAACTAGGTTTCTGTTTTTAGATAGTAAAATAATTAAAGCATTTTAACACCTTACTGCGAGAATGTTCAGGATTCTATAGCTCATTTAAATGGTAGAAAACTGTCAGAGAAAGCCAAATTTGTTTATTTACGGTAAAGATACACAGTCTTATGGCTCATATATGTGCAATTATCAATTTACTCATAGGTAATATCCCTAGGGGAGGGAGTTTTACTAAAAAATATACAGTTGGTCGAGACTTCCGGAAAAATTTGTTGCCCGAGGGATATTTGGCAAGAGTATATCCCGAGATAGTACCTATTAGGATAAAATAAATAGATAAGTCAAGATTGTGAAAGATAAAATTTGTATTAACATTGTCAAATTTGACAGCCGGGGTTTTTCCGCGGAAAAATTTGCCGCCGGCAATTTTTCCACTGTAAAATGCCATAAATGACACCTCAGATCACTGTAAATGACAGGAGGGATATACTCGTACGAAAAAAACGATCCCATTTCTGATGTTTTTAAAAAAGCTTTTGTTAGCAATTCCAGTTAATTGAACGTTCGCTGACATGTTTTTTTTTTGTTGCTAGCTCATTATCTAATAGAGCAATTAAGAATTTTCCTTGACAAATGAAGAATCGTAATATACACTAATACGTTGAACATATGAGCATAATAATATACTGTGTATTATCGGTGCTGGTGGTCAGTTTTAATGGTGTTTTTTAACAGCAGAACTAAATTGTTGCTATTATTTTATTTGTTTCTTACAACTTAATTGTCAATAAACCTGCAGTGTATACAAGTTTGTAGACCATTTATTTGAAAACGTGGGTGTGAAATTGTATTTTAGTTTAAATACATATACTATATTATTGTCATGTGCAACAACCTGCTTAATAATAAGTGCTCTGTCAACGTTCTGTGAATTTATAGTTTTATAAAATAGTGTAATGGTATAATGTACCTCATGACATTATAGAATTATTTATAAAGATATAATATTAAATAATCGCTATTAGTAATGGTGGACATATCATTTTATATAGTCTTTATTTCTTTGTTATTTAACCTTGGATTTTTGATTTTAGTATTATAATAGAAGCATATGGCGTTAATTACAACTGTATCATTCTCGTAATAATTAATAAGAATGAGTGTCGATGATTATTTCAATAGGTTAACAACAATTGCATATTTCAATGCTAACATAAATAATTTAGGTACATATTTAAAATGCTTGCACAATTTTTTATTGTATTGTTTACCAATGTTTCTTCGGTTCATTAGCATGTATTTTATGAAGTGCAATAACGCCTCATAAACATTTAAGATTTAAAGGCCGATTTATAGAACGTTACTTTCATTTTACTTCCGCTTTACTTCGGCGTGACTTTACAGAAAATAAAATAAAATACATGGGAATGTATTAGCAAATTTATACTTCACTTTAGCGCTACTTTGCTGGTTCATTTAGCTGTAAGTAGTACTGTCAAAAGCCGAGCTTGGCCGATGATGCGCAAAATTTGCGAAAAAATGAGATATTCACCCTTATTGTCAAGGGTGGTGATTACGGAATATCGCTTCGTACGAAACCCGTTGGATCTTCTTATGTAGGTTTCGTACGAAGCGATATTCCGTAATTACCACCCAGGTGTAAATAGTTAGAGGTCGCGAGTTCAGACACATGCGCATAACTGTTCCCAATTTCACGTAACTTTACAATCTATAAATTAAGAAAATTTGTTAAGTTACGCGGAAGTGAAATTACGCCTAAGTAAAGTGAAAGTAAGTTACTTTCACTTAAAGTAACGTTCTATAAATCGCCCTTTAGAATATGTCAACTTGTGCGTTGTTTATTTATGTTGCTGCTGGTAAGCACAATTTTTAATCCTGTAATAATTCCACTAGGCAATGACCAGAAAGTGCTGTTATTTATTGATTTTAAGCAACCAACATTACATAACCACAGTTTCTATGCTTCGCGACATTCCCTGTTAATGGAGATTCAGTAACTCTAGAATATTGTATCTTTTAACATGATCCTGCTTTAGTGACGCCTCTCGCTTAATCAATCGTTAAAGTCTCCAGTAAAAACTAGTTGTTTCACCCCATAATTCATTAACACATTTTGCAATTAAAGCATGAGGTGTTAAATCCTGAAATTACTGACGTAATTAATCACCTTATCGTAAGTGTACGGTGTCAAACATTTCTTTTTATATCACTCCATTAGGTGCAAACTAATTGCAACACTTATAATGTGGATAATTATTATTAACATTATCTTTTTGATAAAGCAATAAGCTAATCAAATTCATAAGAAAACCTATCAATTAATTTAGTTTTTTTGTTTTTATTTGCCTTGAAAATGCCACAGGAGTGGTGCTTATTGTTTTATAATATCTGTCAGTTAATTTTAGTCTTTTCCTATTAAACATATTATTTATAATCGGGCGTAAGGTTAATCCTTTCAGTACAGTTTACCAAGAAAATCATCGAATCCTTAGCAGAAGTTCTCTAATTTATAAAGCAGATCATCTTCGTATTATTGATTAAATTTAACAAATTTTAGGACATGATATTAGTAGTAAAAATAAAATAAATGATGTGGAGTAGCAGGAGTGTTTTTAAACCTTCATATTTCAACAAGGTGTGCTATGCTTAAGCATTTAAGTAAATCTTCAGCTCAGTCAAAAGCAGAAGAATGTTCTTGAGCTTTGGTTTATTTTCCGTTTAGAGCCAGAAGGTGGTGGGATTCATTTATAAAACGTAAACTTTAAATTACTTTCACTTCACTTTAAAGCAATAGACCCGGTCAAGTCCTACGTCACAGTTCGCAGAAGTGTATTAAAATACTACCTGTAAAATTTTTTTAGGCAACCAACATTACAGAGTTACAGACCAAAGAAAATGGTATTTTTTTTTTTATTCTATGTTTAAAACATTGGCCTTTTTAAAACATAATATTTTGGGACTCAACGAAGAAGCTTGGCAAGAGTCGAAGTAAAATTTTGTGGATCGCACATTATACAGGGTGTTACCAAATAAGTAGGAAACAATTCAGGAGGTAATTCCTGAACCCATTTTAAGAAAAAAAGTTTATATGAACATGTGTCCGAAAATCTTTCGTTTTTGAGACAGAGCCCCCCCAAAAATCCCTAAAAAATCAGTTTTTTTGCTATAATTTCGAAAAGAATAATTTTTTAAAAAAATTTTATTGGACCTTTTTGATTTATCTAAATACTAGAAATATTTTCCTCTTTGTAAAATTTAAAAAAACGTGATAACAGTGGGGGCCCTTAGGGGGCTATAAGAAAAAAAAAGTCAAAATAGGGCATATGTTTATAGGAACTTTTTTTCTTAAAATGGGTTCAGGATTTACCCCCTTAATTTTTTCCTACTTATTTGGTAACACCTTGTATTATTTACGATATTTCAAGTTAAATTTACCCGAGAATTTACCGTAAAAATAAAAAAATCACTTATTTATCTGTTGAATATGATGACCCACCATGATGTCAGCTTTAACCGCGAATTGCTTGAAAAAGCAACCATATCAAGGGGTATGGTTTGTTCTAGTTAGTGGGAAAAAATGTTAACTTTACAATGGTACATAGATATGGTTGCTTCCTTAAGCAATTTCGTTTAAAATTCACATTTTGGAGGGTCGGCAAGATTAACAAATAAAATGTAATTTTTACAATAAACTAATTTTGATATATCGAATTTAAGACATTATAGCACATTTTTATACCTAGGGTTCTCTGAAAAAGCTATTTATTTTCATAAAATATGGTTCACAGACACTTTTTTAATGCAAATCTGTAAGCTGTGACGTAGCACTTGACGGAATCAAGTGAAGTTTTCGTTCATATTTACATTCAAGTTTCAAATTCTAAAATCATTATATTTCTGCGAGCCTTCCAGTTAGAAGCCTTATTTAAGTCAATTTCGAAAGAAATGCAACTTACTACCTTCTTTCTAAGAACGGTATCCAACTAACAGAAAAGATGAGTTATAGTAGGCTATTGTTTCAGGCGCCCGGTGAATCTAGGGAGGCCGCGCCTGCTATTGTCACTTTCAAACAAGCTCATAGCGCTTCTAATAAAATGCCATCCAACTTAAAACCCGAGCCGACCATGATGAATGAATTAAATCTCTTGTTTGTGTTTCTTAAATAATACTGGTTTCAAATTTATGTATCTATAAAATGCTCCTACACATTTAATTTAACTATGCTTGTTAGATGTAGAATGCCTTCTTAAGATATCTTAAGAATAGAAACATGCTGTTTTTAGATAACCAATTTTAAAGTATGAATTAGTATATGAGCTACAAACTTCTATCGCAAAATACTTCTTCTCTTACAATATACCCTTAGAAATATAAGACCCCAAAATTTAATTTAAATGCGTAATTACTCTGAATCGAACTCTTGAATGTTCTCTTCATCTCTAACTAACTACAAGCAGAATAATAAAATGCAAATGCAGATTCCATGTCTGATTGATGTGTTTGGCATGTGCGTTTTTTTATTCTACGGCAATTAGAATTTTGTATTGCAATGCAAAATAAGCGCATAACCGTTTTAAAGAACTGAGAATAGAATGAATAATAGTATTTTACTTTATAATTTCTTTATTAACATATTAATTGAAAAACTGTAGTTACCTTTAGATGACTGAAAATGAATAACTTCGATTTTAATGATCTTGGAAAAGTAGATCTATGATCAATGTAAATAATTATTGGATTTGACATAGATCGGTACTAAGTAACCTACTAGTTTCTTAAAGAAGTTTAATAGAAGTTGTATAAAAACAACGGAAAAAGAAGTCGCCATCATGCTTCTGGACTCTAAGCACGATTTATAAAAGGTTAGTTTCCCTTGGCTTCAGCGTAAAGTGTGATTTAGAGTTAAATTAAATTAACTCAACGCCACTCAAAGCTACTTTACTCCACTTAACTTGACGCGACTAAATTAAGGCATTTATAGTATAAATTTACACGTTAGTTTACAACAAGCTAATTTAGTAAACGCCATCTATCGGTAAATGTTAGAATCGTCTTATTTCTGTAAATATACAGAAATTCATCTGAAATTCTTCGATTATCTTTGTAATTTTAAAAATTTGGTCTAGTAGCCGATAGATGGCTCTAGTGAAGGGCTTACTTTACATTGAATTATCTGAAATTAACCAAAATTAAGAAATAGAACCTTAAGTAAACGTCAAGTTAAGTTAATTGGATGTGTTAATGCGATTTCATCTTTCGTATAATTTATTTCAGTCGCGATACGTTAATTATAAGTGAAGTTAAGTTAATTCATCTATAATTCAAGCTTAACTTTACTTCAAGTTACCTTAATTTTGCCTAATTTATAGATTAGAAATTAGCAATGTTAAAGCGCATGTATCAAACTCTCACGTGTCTTTTGTCAGATTATTCAACACTTCGCAAAAGGTCCAAATAATCACCATTGTAACCACACCAGAGAAAGAAATTCACAAACATGTAGGACAGACAAAGTTAACCGATAACCTCACTTAAAAAGGTGACCATTCGAACCTTATCCTTTAGATAAAGGCAGATTGAGTTAAGAAGGTTTGCCCATGCGCCTGTAAACGACTAGCCGACGAGGGCCGACTTAACTCGACGTAAGGTAAATTATTCACTAAAGTAGAGATAAAGCAATTGCATTTGCCTGTACATCTTTATGTGATCTATTTAATTTTCCGTTAATTTACGAATGCCGAAGTAAAGTGAAATTTACATTTTATAAATCGGACTTTAAAGTAAAGTTACACGATGAGTTTAATTGTTCTAGTTTTAAAGATGGTTTAGAAAAATTCGCAGAAGGATTGAAGGCCTTGTAATTACTTGTAGTCGTTTATTAAAAGATTTAATTTGAACCCAATATCGTTAGTATAACGTAGCAATTTTCACTAGTTCATCATTCAACCTAAATATGGTATTTACACGCCACTTTTTCGTCAAAGTGGAATTAGATATAACTGCATATTCTTGACCGGATACTTCCGACAGCCTATAATTTGCGGCTATTAACAAAGTTAAGACTTAAATTTATGGCGACTATCTTTCGTTCGCATTGTCAGCAAAAATTATACATTTTGCAGATGGAATGTTTGTTTTGTGTTAATTCACTTCATTATTTATGGGGTTCTCATAACACGTTATTAGTCGGGGTTAAAAGGATGTTATGTGATACAGGTGATGGTTATCATTGCAGGTTACACTCACTGAAATAAAGAATGGCGTCTGGTATATTCTAATAATTAGATTTTTATCAGGGATAGTTTTTTTCGATGTTTTACTTAGTATTCTTAATAAGGTTAAATTACCGTGAAGTTTGTAACATGATATCTTTAGAATAAATAGAATCATTCTCCCTTTTATCATCGAAAAGAAAATTACCCCAAATTTTACCATAAAAACAAACCATTAAAAAAAAATCAGATTGCTGATTTGTTTTCTAGGGCTTTCAATAATAATTGTAGTAACCAAAGTTACAAATGTATTTTTTTAAAATATACCTATAGCAAAGGGTTTTTAATCAGTTTTTTAATTAGCATGGTCACAAATAATGTTTGTTATCAATAATAAAAAAAAAGTCGTAATTGCGTTTGAAAAAAAGTCCAAGCTACTGTTTCCTAGTTTCTACCGTTTCTGTGTATGGGTTCAGAAATCTTTAAAAACTAAAAAGGTAATAAAAGAAGAACCTAAGAAAACGGTTGCCTTAATATTTTTTACGATCTTTGGCAATGTTTGGCAACCCATACTTAAAAACCTTTGATTTATTACAATTATATACAAGAAAAAATATGGCTGCCTTAATTAATTATTATGAAGCCCTGATTGCTACATTTTAGCAAATCAACGATAAACTTAAGTGTTTTAAGAACTTTTTTACGACAAAATGTAAAATTTTTTCAGGAAAACCTTATCGCAAACATAAAACTGATAATGTACCACACATCAAGAGGACCCATTATATTGTTAATCAAGATAATGATATTGTAATATTTAATTACGGTCATATATTTGGTCAGACTCGTATAATAATCACATGAGAAAGAAAATTATACCCCAACTCGCATCATATTTTAAAGTTAAATTTTAACTACGTACTTCTTGCTTGATTTAAAGGCACAACTCAGTGGCGTCCAGTTATAATAAATGATTTTACAAGACTTTCTAATTCCCTAAATTAAAAACAAATTCATGGGTATCTATAGTACCGCCTCTGGGTGAAAGATTTATTTCTTTTTGTGGAGACCTATTATCAATCATCTTCTTTAACTCCTTAAAGTATGGCTCCGAAACTAAGGACCCTTGCGTAATTATAGGGTATCCATTCTTTGAACAAGTTATATTTTTCGCCTGTTTTACCCTTCGCAGCGTAACTTAAAAATGCTTATTACCCTATTTGCAGATCATATTACAATGTAAGTCATATTTCTTACTAAACTAGGCAAAAAGCACTTTATAATGTAGTCCGATAAAATATTACATTTGGCCAAGAAATTTTTCAGGCACAATTTTTGGGGGAAAATTTAGTATGTATTTGATACTTAGAAAAGTATACTTACCATGCGCATATTAGCACTTTTTTGCTGGAACCCCTTAAAGAGCCCCCTTTTATTCGTAATACTAGATCATGATAGATCTAGACCAAATTTAGCAAACAGACGCCAAACACGGTTCTAAAAAGATATTCGTAAAAAATGTCTCCTAAAAAAAATTCTTTACCCCCTAAATAGCCCAAAAATGAGAAGTATTTATCACGTTTGATCTACACCAAATTTTGCAAGCAGATGAAAAATTGGATTAAAAAAAATCATTTTCTGAAATTTTTTTCCCATTTGTGGTCCTATTTTTCATGAAGGGCGATCATTTTTTTTTAGAGAAGTTAGCTAAAAAGCTAACTTCTCTAAAACATTCTAAAAAGAATGTCTTTTAAAACATTATTATGAAGTTATTTACAAAATTTGTTGTGTTAATCCAACGTAATAAATATTACTATTTTTGGGGGCATTTAGGGGGTAAAGAAATTTTTTTAAGAGTTTTATTTTAACAAAAATCCTTTTTTTTTCGGTTAGGCAAAAATATTTACTAAGAATTTGGCTTTTAAATAATGAGTCGTGCATTTAATGGCAATGCAGAAAAATTATATATGCGAAGGCGATATTGTTTGATGAATTTTTACTTATGGTCGATTATACGACCCATAAAAAACCTTTAAATACTTAAAGCATGAAGATTCAATATACAAATCCGATTTGTATGAGAAAATATTTAAAATTCAATTTATTATTCCGTTGAAGAAAGATTAATAATTTTGTTTTTGTATGGGAAAAATGCAACAGTCAGCACTTTGGCTTTTTACTTGCGTAATAAAATTAAGTGGAAGACAAAAAGGGTCTGCTTTGTTTTATTTTTAACTTTCAAGTAGGTCTCCACAATGAAAATTAAATAATTGCATCCTCCTTAAAATTAATGTCATTAGTGCAAACGCAGAATAAATGGTCCCAAGAATAATAATGCAAATTGTTGGTTGTTGTTGGTTAGCGTAAGTACTACTTAAAATGGCAACATTTGCTCTAGTCTTACTGGGATTTATGTATATGTTGTATCACAATACCACATATACATCTTGGTTCTCGTTTTGTCAAACATAGCATCCCCTGACATAAGAAAATGAAATGTGGCGAAAATATAGTTAGACAAGATTCAATTTGAGTTGAATAAAATTCCTATAAATCTACATTTGCAGAGTTTTTCTCCCAACTAGTTAAAATCGAAATCTTTAGGCAAGAGGAATATGTACGCAACTCCTTTCCAGTATCCGATGTTTGGAAACTTATTTGGCAAAATGTTGATGTGTCCATAAGGAAGTAATCGAAGATCCTACTCAAGAGGTTCCAGGTTTTGATCAATCGAGAAAGATTTGGAGTACTGTTAATCTAAAATTGAATTGTGACCCAGGTATGCTGCAGTTATTTTTTCCACGAGTTTTTAGAACTTTTTTTTATTATTGAATAAATACAACGCGTCTTGCAATAAAAATAACAACAAACTACCATTATATGCAAGGACATGATTTTAGTTGATTGATTTTTATAATTCCATTGTTTAAGTTTACACCTTTCTGTCTCTAAATACACACATGGCAATGGTCTAGGGATATTTCGAAATTTTTAAATATTTTTTTACCCTGATCCAAATCCCAAAAAAAATTTTTTATATGAAAGAATATTTTATTTCTTTTAATAATGTTTGTAACCCTATGTTCAAGTATCCAGGCTACTCCAATGCCTAAGGCTGTCCGGATTAAGAACAAGGGGGACCTATAGCTTAACGTGGGTGCCGAACCACGAGGTTGCGAGCCTTTCGACTAGTACTTGGGTGGCACCCATCCAAGTACTAACCTAGCCAGACGTTGCTTGACTTCAGTGATCGGGTGATCACTGTCCAAGCGGCCTGGTCGCTCGATCCCTCCCTATAATCGAAAAATCCAAAATTTTTGTTTGAATATTGAAAGAAACTAAAAGAAAGATAAAACAGTTCTTTAATAAATAAAAAAACTGGTGGTCTTGTTTGTATGTGTGTATGTATGTTCTTGCTAAATGATGGAACAATGCTCGTAAAAATGTTAGTCTTAATACAAAACAAGAGTTTTTTAATTACTTTTCTGCCTTCCTATGAGGTATATGGATATCGGCTTTTTTTATGTATTAAGTTCCATGGTTCCCAGCCATAAACCGATAATAAAGCAAATTGCTGCATTATTCACCAATAAATAGTAATTACAACTTTTTATTTACTGCAGTAAATGTGCATAGCTTAAAAAGATAATTGTTTTTAGCAACATCGTAGGTAGTCTAAACATTTTTTTTTTAATTATCATTTTTACAAATAAAGTACCTTTTTTGCGACGCTAGTAAAAAAAAATAACCTACCTATTTCCTGATTTAAATCTAATGTCGTCAATTTACACAACCGGACGAATGGAGTTGATAAGGCAATTAAGTTTATTTAATAAATTCATGATAAAAATAATAAATACCCATTTAATAAAATAAAACACCTAAAACCGCTTAACTTGATTATATGAATAATTATCTTAACGAAGTTACAGTTTTACAGTGTATTTAAGAGTTTAGATTAGTAGCTACAATAAAAATATTCGTGAAACAAGCTGTTTACTTGGAGACTTTAACAGGCGATCAAACAAGAAACATTTTTTTTTTTGTACAGGTGTTACTATTTTTACAAGCTTTGCAGACAAAATTAAGTAAATTAGTCTGAGAGAAAGTTATTTATTTAGATCATTCTTTCCTACTGATGTCTTTGGTTTTAGATATTCTGACTATTCACAATTTTTTCGTTCTAAATTAAATTAAAAAAAAAAAGTGTTTTAATACGCGTTTTTTTTTGCGTGGCTTTTATGTCAAGTTGTGGCATGATATTTTGGTAAAGCTGTACCATGAGCAACTCTGTGGTCTCCCATAGAAGTGCGCGGAGCAGCGTATAAAGTGACCGGCCGGACCGGTCTCTATTCTACTTGCTGATTGCCGATATTGCCCGAAGTTTCAAGTAAAGCATTGAAGGCATCATCGATTCATTGATTAGATATTTGTGCAAGAGTGCTGATATACTCATTCTTTGCAAAGAGTACCAAGTTGCAGGTTTAATTACATTTTGGCTGTAGCATTTACCAAGACCATTTTGAATGATATAATCAGTAGTAAATAGAATTTTTGATTATTAAATGAACGAGTGCTTGTTGCATAGTAACTTCCCGTAAAAGTAAGGGTGTTGTCTAATTATTTACCGAGTGCGAAGCCCGAGGTAAATAATTTAACGAAAACTCCCTTACTTTTAAGGGACATTGCGTATTCAACAAGCACCAGTTCTTTTAAAATCGAAAATTTATCAGGAGCACGAGGGCTATTCGACACGATTATTTCATTTATAAATACTACTTACCCAAAAAAAATAATATTAATTTACTTTAAACACTGAATACGACTAACCCAAAGAACACTTTTTGACAAAATTAACAAAAAAATTATAACTTTGACTTCTATCCAGGTAAATTAATTCGCTGTCAGTGCTTGACAAGGGGATATTTCAGCTCAGGTTGTTGCCAACGGGTGATTTCCAGTATAGTTTGCTGTAAAATGCTTTAAATTGTGGCATAAACCTCTAATTTGACATATAAATGGAATAATCAACAAAATCTGGTAAATGGTATTCCTGGCTAACTTATTGCAAACTAGCACTGTCTCTAGCCTATATTATTAAAACCAACTTAAAATCGGTTGCGACAGTTGTATGATGGCTGTCATTCCTAACAGGAAAAATAGTATCAAATGTGGCTGCTTTTCCTGTATTTATTTTAGACATATTTTGCATTTGATTCCGCCTTATAACTAATTAACAACCTGTGGGAAATGCACTCAACTGAATAAGTCGAGCTTCTGCACGCACTTGAGTTAATATGTAATATCAGTTCACATTATTTCATCTGTTTTGTACAGCGCCATCTCTGACTGACATTGATAAGATATTGTAGAGTGCCTGGAAGAATTGACAGTTATTGTCGTCTTATAGAGTGGCGCCATGCATCATTCCTTCTCTGTCATACAGATTATGTCATCAATTGTGATTGTAAGTTGTAATTGTTGTCACTTTGGATATAACGTTAATGACATAATCTGTATGACAGAGAAGGAATGATGCATGTCGCCACTCTATAAGGCGACAATAACTGTCAATTCTTCCAGGCACTCTAAGATATTGCGCTCTCGTGATGTATCGTGTTGTACCTGCTCTTATTATATTTAGTTTGTTTTTAATTTTCTTTTTAAAGATTTTTACTTTAAAATAATTAACAAAAAATTTTAATATAACAAAGATTCTCTCCAAACCACACTTTATTTAGAAAAATCTGAATACGTATTTCGACAGCTACATATGCTGTCATCTTCAGCAGAAGATAGAAGATTCTATCTCTAAATGCATTAATTTGGTCGCGTTAAGTAAAGTGAAGTTAACTGGCTTTAAGTGGCGTTTAATTAATTTAATTTAACTATAAATCGCACTTTAAGGTCAACTTTTTTTGGGTAAATTAGGCATGTTTTTCACTAGAACTATCTGTTATATCTATTACATCTATTATATCAGCTACTTGCCAAATTTTTAAAATTAGACAAAAAACTGTAAAATGGAAATAAAATCAGTAGAATAATGAGATTCTGATATTTATCGATTGATATCGTTTACTACTTTAAATTAGTTAAATTAAGCAATTAAATCTATAAATGCAATAATTTGGTCGCGAAAATTGTGGCGTGTTATTATAAGCATCTTTTAACAGACCTTTATGATTTCATCTTAAGGCAAAAAATTCCTTTTGTTAAATAAGCAAAATTTAAGATAGATATGAATAATTTACAATAAAATGTTTATTTTGCATGTAAGATCGTTTCCTGAACTAAGCTATAATGTTTTTTTATGTTAGGCTTTCCGTTCTTGATTTTAAATTTTGAGTGTTAAAAAAATGTAATTTTAAAGTCAAGCACTTGAATGGGCCATTAAGCATTAAACGATGTGAACATTATAATAAATTGTCTGCGATGCTGATTACAATAAGACAATTATGTTAAACTTATTATTATTGCAGTAAATTTGCATATTATAATAATGATTTTAATTATAATTTTTTTTTATTATTTCAAGATGTAAAATTTAGCATTTTTTTGTAAAATATTCCTTCTTATATGGTTAATATAAATTGCAAACTTTACCACCTATTTATTGCAGTTTTAATTACAATTCTTACACTACATTTACATATGTAAACAAGATTCACCATTTTATTATTAAAATTCATTAACATAATGCATGTTATATATTTATTAATTCATGCATACTTATAATTTTCATGTTAAGATGTGGTAAAGTTTTGGTTTGAGTTTTTTATGACTGCACTATGTGCTAATAAAATGTTGAACAAAGTTAGGTTTATTTGTATAAAATAAGGCGGTACTGAATTAAAACCTGATTATAGTACCCATAAATTATATATTTTTTTTGTTTACCGAAGCAAAAACTCAGCATGTGTAAAAATAGCAACACCATATTTGGCACGCATCCTTTTTGCATAAAAAAGTCTTTGATTTTATCCTTGATCATTGTGTTTATATTCGTTAGCACATTCCAAAGGGGTAAATATTCTAAAAAAATTGTTATTGATTATTTAATTAAAAATTCCATTTTGCAAATTTAAGTGGAAACATTTTGGCAAAATATAAAATCCTTGTATATGTATTTTTAATAACTCTATGGACCAAAAGAATCAAAATTAAAAAACCAGTTCGACATTCAGCTTCCTCTCCTAAAAATAACTCCAAACAAATAAATGGACTAATTAATTATTTTATATCTGTAACGATTCGTAAGTAATTTGTAAAGGCAGTAAAAGGGTTCTTATCAGTTTTTGTGGCAGTAAAGCTCATTAGTAATCGGCGATAGGTTTCACTAAAGAAATTATTTTCCTTTGGCTCCTATCAGCACTTAAATAAACAAAACAAGTCCTTTATCTTAAACGCTTTCAGTTTAAGTCAAGCTAACTTAGCTAAAGTATTAAATAAAAAATATTTGAGCTTAGAGGAAATAGCGTGTTTCAGATTTTTATTGAGTTGATTTTTAATCAATAAAGTTCATATTCCTGATCTCTGGTAAGAAATTAAAGTAAACTGAACCAAAATAGTTGCTTTCATGTTAAACTTTAAATTTATGAGTTATCGTATTAAGGCTGTCGCTCGATTCAAACAATTTGAAATGAACATAACCTCAAAACCTGCTAAAATCCAACATTCTCATGGTTTGTTTACATTTTTAGTTCTAAAAGGTGATTCTAGTAATTTGGTAATCCTAAAAACTGTGTGGTGTTGCGAATTAATTATTGAATATTGTAAATCGGCATAATTTAAGGTTATTTCTTCTTAATAGTATTTGAGGTATGTTACAGTTTTTCATTTGATTTTAAAGGCCGATTTATACAACGTAACTTTTACTTTACTTTGCCTAATTTACAGATTGCAAAGTTACGTGAAATTGGGATCAGTTAAGCGCGACTTCTGACAATTTACACCTGGACGGTAATTACGGAATATCGCTTCGTACGGAACCTACATAACAAGGTCAGCAGGTTTCGTACGAAGCGATATTCCGTAATCACCGCCCTTGACAATAAGGGTGAATATCTCATTTTTGCAAATTTTGCGCATGATCGGCCAAGCTCGGCTTTTAACAGTACTACTTACAGCTAAATGAATCAGCAAAGTAGCGCTAAAGTGAAGTATAAATTTGCTAATACATTCCCATGTATTTAATTTAATTTTCTGTAAAGTTACGCCGAAGTAAAGCGGAAGTAAAGTGAAAGTAACGTTCTATAAATCGGCCTTAAAGCACTTTGTTAAGCGTTCATTTCATCAACAATTTTAAGCTACAAAATAAATGATTTTAGTGTCAAACTGTAGATAGAAGAGAAACACCATTACTACTTGCTAATTCATGCTATACTGTTTTTTGTAAAAAAATCGTTATTTACGCGATTCATGGAATGGGTGATTTTTCACTTAAAACTTGGCAACCAATAAAACTTCTTTCCAGTCGTGGTTCATTTTTAAATCAATTTTTTATTTTTTTTGATAAACCATACCATTTTGGTTTTTGATCTAATTATAGGACACCCTAGCTGTATTTACTTAAAGTTATTGCTGCCGTTTTTAATTTGCTCGAAAAAAACTGTTGTGTAAATAATAATTTATTTGGCATTTTCGAAGCCGTTGGTGGCACTATAAGTGCTTTGGTATATTTGTCGCACATGTTTTAAGAAATTGTGGGTAATAATACTTTTAACGGACAGTAGTCTCGATAAGTGGCATCTCGTGTTCCCCTGAGACACGTACGTTCATTATTACAGCGATCTCTAAAAAAAGTCCCATCAAATTATGTGCTTGCTGCTTTACTTCAGGTTCACAGTACACCATCAGGAATTTTAGAATCATTTTTCATTGTATACTTTTATTTTTGTTGAAAATCCAAAACCATTGGTTTCATGTTCCCAAGCAGTTAGGGGCTATTAATTACTGGGTTTCAAAGTTTTTTTTATGGCGCTATTTACGTTCCTCGATAATAAAGGACGATTTTTAAAAAAACAATTTATTTGAAAAAGTAAAATTACCAAAGTACATTAAAATATGAAGCAATGTTAAAGCTTTCAATATTAAAATGAGAATGAATCTTCCTCACGACAAAAACTACTGTAAAGAAATTTAAGATGTATAACCTTGGTGCTATATCTCCTTTACATGCACTTTACTTGTGAGGATAACAAAACAAATGTTAACTAGCTTTATCATTGCTTGAAACATGAGAATTAATAAAATATTATAATAATAAAAGCAATAAATGCCTTTACGTAAATCCTCCCTGCCTAAGTTAAAACATTAAGGGTAAAGTCCCTTTAATTTTTAAAATTGATCTCTTCGAGGGGGATTTCCTTATCTTTAATAACAAAAGTTTTCGTTTTCTTAAAATTAGAATAAAAGCGAATGCAAAATGCAAAAACAAAAATGAATAAAATTACATATACAATAATTGTCCAAACACTGATATTATCAAAGTGTACCGAACTTGATTTAATTTGTTCTAACTGGTCTTGGGTATGTTCCAGCTGCTGGACCAAAGGGCTTAGCTCGTCTAAATTAATGTTCTCCAACTGGATTTTTGAAAGTGGTTGGTGATTGGCCGCAGATACATTAAAGTACGGCACGGTGACTACAGGCTGCTTACGGAGTGCGACATGTTGGTATGCACGAATAGTTTCTCCATTGACAGAAAGCGTGCAACCTTCAGGGATGGTTACGATGTTGCTGTTTTGTATTTCGGTGTTGTAGTTGTTGTCATGGCAGTTGATTATAGCCACTGATTTTTGCGGAAGAACTACCGCCCATTGATTGTCGGTTAGTTTTTGTATAACTGAGTTTTTAATTTGCACTTTCACAACATCGCAGTTTTTGTAGTTTTGCGAGTATAAAATTAGGTTGGTTTCACAAGGCCCATTGTCGTTGATCAGTTTAGTGTTTTTAGCACGGCACAAATATTCGTTAGGTACCACCTCTTCACATGGTTCATTAAAAAGTCCATATCTGTTTTTGTTTAGGTTAAGGTATTTGGAATTTGGGATAACTATTTGGTATTGGTCATTTATGGCGATTGGAAATGAAAAAAGATGATAAAAGCTAAATGACTGTATTTCAACCAAAGGAATTTGAAGTACAAATACAAACTGTTGATTTTTTACAAAACTCTTAAGAGTTATGATTTTTTCGAATAGTAAGATCGATTCGGTATTTGGTTTATAAGGTAATTTATTCCTCGTTATTAAGGTTTCAATTGAAAGTAACTCCTTTAGTAAATCTGTAGCTTCTATTATAGAAGTATGAAATATATTTAGTTTTGCAAATGTTAAGGCAGTTTCCAAGGTATCTAATATCTGACCAATTCTGCTAAGAGATAAGTCTAGCTGAGTAAACACAGTGTTTATTTTTACCATACTTAAAACGTATGCTTCGTTGGTACCTATGTTATACAGGACGTCCGCGCTTTTTATTAAATCTTGCAACTTACTTACTATTATTTGCTGGTTTCTAGACAACGTTTGAATGCTTGCGTTAAACTTTTTAATCGCGCTCGTAGTTAAAGATATTTGTTTATCTAAAACATTTTTTATTTGTTGTTGGTTACCGTTTAATTGTTCAATAGCATGATCATATTTAAGAGCATCTGAGCTGTCTAAATTACCTGTAAGAGTTTTTATAATTGAACCAAGACCGTTTATTAAACCTCGTTTCTTTTTTTGATTGATTTTTGGTAATATTCGATCAAATTGATTTTTAATTTTATCAATTATATGATTTGTGATATAACAATAATTTTCAAGCTCGGTTGCATAGGATGTGTTAGTATTTATAGAAACATTTAGCTCATTATAATTATTAACTAACATTTGATAATTGTCAGATAAGGGTTTTATATCTAAGGTAAGAATAAAGGACCAGGAGTCAACTACATTCTGGGAATTACCTAAACGGATAGGAATTATACCAGGATTGTTTTTTACTTCGGTTACCTCTACGGTGGTTGCTCCGGTGTGTTTGTACCAGGTAAGGGCGACGAGGGTGGCAAGGGTGGTGGCTGTGTATCTGGAACAACGGCATGTCTTAGATTTTTCAGATGTACGTACTTTACAACTTTGTTGTTTTCTATACGTGCCACATTCTTGTCAGAAATTTTTGTTATTGTAAAAGGTCCTAAATTTCGTTCTGCCGTTTTAGTTCTTTTTGACCTATAATTTTTCTCGTATACTTGCGAACCTACCTGTAGCTTTCGCGTATCAGTACCTTCATTTCGTCGTTCAGCAATTCTTTGCTTATCAACGTCCATTTTTTCTTTTACCTTATTGTAGGTAATTTTTAACTTGTCTCGATGATCGGTTATGTAGTCTTGATACAACTGTTTTTCATAGTCGATATCATAGGGATTTTTCTCGGAAAAATTCCCTATAGTTAATTCATTTGGTGTAAAATTTGTACTTGAATGAATTGTGTTATTGTAAGCAATAACTGCATATTTCATTAAGGTGACGATTGGGTCTTGATGTTTTATTCTCATAATACGGATGTGCTCCAAAATGGTTGAGTGAAAACGCTCTACAATTGCGTTTGAATCGGGATGATTTTCGGTAACAAAATGTACATTTATTTTGTGTAATTCTAAAAGATCTTGTAAAACTTTGCTGTTAAGTTCCACACCGTTATCGGATGTAATATTATCTGGAATACCGTAAAAAGAAAAGAAAGTAATTAGGGCTTCGGTTATTTCTACACTATTTTTTCCTTGAATAGGTATTGCCTGTCCTAGTTTAGAAAATGCATCAACTAATGTTAGATAATTTTGTCTTTCTATGGTAAATGTGTCTACGTGAATTTTTTGAAATGGCTTACTTGGTGTAGGTGTTACCTTTATTGGTGTTTTAGGTGGATTTCTATCGTACTTTGCTCTTTTGCAAATTTCACACTTACTTAAAAAGGCTGATACTTCAGTTTGCATATTTTTGAAGTAATATTTTCTTTGTATCCTTTTTACTGTCTCAGCAATACCTCGGTGATTGGTTTTTGACTCATGATTATTTTGAATTACATTAAATATATCGTCTTTGGTGGTTAAAACTATCCTTTCCTGGGTACATTTGACTAATTCAGGGCCGTTGTCATTAAAAATGTTAGTATAGACTCTACAAAAGTCTTTATATAGTTTATCAGTTTTGAAAAACAAATAGTACCTCTTCTTAGCTGCTGTATATTCGCGTAAGAAACTAATTATTTCTTGCTCGTTATTGCGCTTGGTAAATTGAGCGTGAAGTATTGTACGGCCGTTCTTTTTTTCAATGTGACATTTTTTTGGTTTGGTAAAGACTTCAGACAAAAAATATTGAATTGGTTTATTATTTATTATGTCATCTAGAATTTGTATACCTTGAATCGGTTCGGGATTTACCTGTGTGTGAACGGTATCTAAATCCGAATTATCTCGTAAAAGTTCTTCAATTTCTTCGGGTTCAAGGTCAGGTAAGTTAAGGTCTTCATCAACTTCCAAATTTCTTGCTGCTGCATCGATTTCGTCTTCATTGATATTTGGCATCAATGACTCATTTTCCATTGCGTTAATTTGAATCCTGCTTAAAGCATCAGCATTTAAATTAAGCCTTCCTGGTTTATGAATGATTTTATAATCCAGGTCATCCATTTTTATTCTCCATCTTTGAAGTTTTGAATTTGGATCTTTGACGTTAAAAAGCCACGACAGTGGTCGATGGTCCGTGTAAATGATGAACTTTCTGCCATATAAATACGGCCTAAAGTATTTGGTTGCCCAAACTATAGCCAATAGTTCCTTTTCAATAGTACTTAGTTTTTGTTCACTTGCGTTTAGAGTTCTTGATGCATAACAGACGGGTCTGTCTTTTCCTACTTCACCTTGGGATAAAACAGCTCCGATAGCGAAGTTTGAGGCATCAGTGGTGACTATGAATGGTTTTGTTAAATCAGGATATTGTAATATTGGGTGATTGACTAATAGTTTTTTGCATGTTTCAAATGAATTAATGAATTCTGCGTCGTGTATGATTTTTGCTTCCTTTTTTAAACATTTAGTTAGTGGTTTTGTTATTTTGGCGAAGTCTTTTATGAATCGCCGATAGTAACCAATCAATCCCAAAAATGCTTTTATTTCCCTGGTTGTTTTGGGAATGGGATATTTTACCACAGCTTCGATTTTCGCTGGGTTAGGAAGTACACCTTCAGGGGTAACGACATGTCCTAAAAATGCTACTTCTTTTCTTAGGAACTCGCTTTTATCCATTTGTATTTTAAAATTGGCTTTTCTGAGGCAGTTAAATACAGCACGAAGACGTTCAACATGCTCTTGAAGAGATACGCTGTAGATTATTATGTCGTCCATGTACACAATGCATTTTTCGTTTTGTATACCTCGCAGGATGTTGTCCATAACTCTTTGGAACGTTGGGGGTGCTCCTTTTAATCCAAATGGAAGCCTATTATACTCATACAACCCTCGGGGGGTGCCAAATGCAGTTTTACATTTGTCCTCTTCGTTCATTTCGATCTGGTGGAAGCCAGACGCCAAATCAAGTGTAGTGAAGTACTGACACTTGCCTAGCTTGTCTAGTATTTCGGTGATATTAGGTAGAGGATATCGATCGTCGATAGTCTTATCATTCAATCGTCGATAATCAACTACCATTCGATATTTTTTCTTTCCTGACGCATCTGCCTTCTTGGGAACGATTAAAATTGGGCTACTCCAAGGGCTTGTTGATGGCCTAATGATGTCTTGTTCAAGCAAATCCTCTACTTGTTTTTGAACCTCTTTTTGGCTTTCAAAAGGTAAGCGATAGGGCTTTATATAGACTGGGATGTTATCGGTCGTTTTAATACAATGTTTTATTTCGCTGGTAAAGCTTAAAGGAATTTTTTCACAGTGGAATATATCTCTATATTCAAAACAAAGTGATCTTATAGCTGCTTTTTCCTCTTGGTTTAAATGGTCAAGCCTAAGTTGTTTTAGATTTGCTTTAAGAAGATTGTCCTGTTCGATTGTTAAATGTTGGTCATTATCGATATTTATTTGTTCGTACTGATTGAGTTCCGTTATATCAAGGGGTTGGTTTAGTTTAATTTGGCATGGGTATGTATTAAAGTTTGTCACGGTCACGTAGGCATGGCTCTTATCTATTTTAACGAGAGAAGCTGGAATTTCAATGCCATCACACAACTGCATGTATTCTATTATACCTTCGCAATTTTTCGAATTTACAGGAACTCTAACAACCTGACTTACTCGAGGTCCGACTGTAAAATAACAGTCTTTTTGCTGAGTATGTTTCCAAAATATTGGGATATCTCCGGTTTTTGTTTTTAAAGTTTTATTTTTTATATCAATATTTGCGTCAAGTTTTCGTAGTAAATCCATACCTATTAAACCTTCATAGCTATTGTTAAAATTGAAAATATTGAACTTATGAAATTGACGGGTTTTAAAAGTTTTTGGTAAAGGAATATTCGCAACATATTTATGATTAGAAACTTGATGAGCTGTTCTAATCTGGAAGGGTTCTTCACTTACATAATCGCGATAAAATTCCTGAACTACTCGCGGATTGATTAACGATTTTGATGAACCGGTATCAATAAGAAATTTGAAATTTACATGGGGTATTAATACGTAAGGAAGTACGTTAGCGTCTATTTGGTGGTTTATTTGAATTACTTCACGTCGTTGTCGCTCGGGCCTGAGGGAAAATTTGACTGATCGTTTAATTGATTGTAATTATTGTAGTCATATTCGGGGTTTTGGTAGTAGTTTTCTGGGTAATATTCTTCATAGTTTTCCTCATAACATTCCTGATATTCGGGGTTCGAATATTGGTAATTATTTTCTTCAGAAAACTGAGCTGCTTCGTCCTGAGCTACCTCGTGTTGAAATAGTTCTTCGGCGACGTATTTAGGCGGTTGAACCGTACGTCGACTTGTGTTTCCAGAACTGGTGTCCATTGGGGTAGGACGATAATTTTGGTTAGATTGCTGTGGTGGCTGTTGAGGTCCTCTAAAGGGTACATAAGGACGAGAAGGTCCTTGACCGAAAGATCCTTGAGGATTCCAAGGCTTGGCAAAAGCCTGTTGTTGGTTTGGCTTATTTCTCCAATCGTTTTGTGCGTTATAAAATGGCCTTTGTTGTGGTACAAAAGGTTTAGGGGAGAATTGGGGTTTGAACAAAGGATTTGCATGCGGGGTAAATTGTGGATAAAAATTTGGTTTGCTAGCTTGGATTTTTTGAATTGGTTTAAAGTTTTTGTTGGAACCTAAATTATGATATCGGTCTCGATAATAATTTACGTTCTCCTCTTCTACAACCAATGCCATAGCGGCCTCTAAATCCGCTGGTCCTCTGAATCGAATTTTATCGGACAATTTTTCCGGCAAAGCATTTAAATAGCTATCTAACGCGATTTCGTCATACATTTTGGTTTTAATTCTTCGCGTATTGATATCGGGTTCCTCTATAGCTAATTTAGTTAAAATCATGCTTCTAACGTCTTGAATTCGCATTCCTAGCATATAGGGTGTCTCCGCTTTGTCAAATCGAATATTCATTAAGTCTCTAACTAAACATTTAATGTTTCTTTGGTCTCCAAAGTACGCAATTAAAAGTTTCTTTATCGCTGGCCAACTAGTAGCCTCCTCGCGACTACCAACTAAAGTTAAAGCTCTACCTTCTAACTTATTTATTAATATACGTAAAATCCACGCATTATTTTCTGGTTTCCTTTCGTCATAAAAGGTGGTTATAAATTTCTCACATGCTCCGATAAAAATACCTAAAGTGGCTTGCTCGCCATCGTAATTGGGAACTGCGTTAATAAAGAATGAGTTAATGTTGAACTCAGTCATTTTTGAATTAGTTTCACTAATTAAGTTACCTTCAATTAGCTCAAGAGTATTGACGCTTTGATCGTCGTTTAAAATTAAATTATTATCGTTACAAACAGTATTTGCACTTGTACCTATTCTTAAATTACCAACTTGATCGATTAATTGATCAATTAGATTATCATCAATTTTACCAGGATTATTCATAAAGGAAATGCATACAAAGGAAACAGACTTACAGTTTCATACTTGAATTAAAGCTGAGGGGTACTGCTCGATCTGCTCTGCTATGCAATGTAAGGGGCTGACGGCGATGCTTGTCCGGGCTCCTTGTACCAACCAAGAGTCTGTGCTATTTTGTTCACTAACTCTTCACCGTGGTCTATTACTTTTCACTTAACAAATTGTCTAGGTTCCTCTAGATTAGGCGTTGAAACGCGCGAACACTACTAATCGAAGATTTTATCGATATTTAGCGTGAACTTCTAGAATCCTACCGACTGCGCCATTTACGTTCCTCGATAATAAAGGACGATTTTTAAAAAAACAATTTATTTGAAAAAGTAAAATTACCAAAGTACATTAAAATATGAAGCAATGTTAAAGCTTTCAATATTAAAATGAGAATGAATCTTCCTCACGACAAAAACTACTGTAAAGAAATTTAAGATGTATAACCTTGGTGCTATATCTCCTTTACATGCACTTTACTTGTGAGGATAACAAAACAAATGTTAACTAGCTTTATCATTGCTTGAAACATGAGAATTAATAAAATATTATAATAATAAAAGCAATAAATGCCTTTACGTAAATCGCTTAACAATTTACAAATCATCAGTGTTTTGGCGATGTATAATTTAAAGCAGATTCTGGAAATTCTTCTCCATTTAAATCCAAAAAAACAAAGAGAATTTTGCATTTTGCAAATTGAAAAGTCGAGGCTATTATAAAGTCCAACTATTCTAATAAACTTTTATCTTATTATAAACAAACACATTTCTTTATTTGTATCAATTAAGGCGCCTATAACTTTAAATGTGTCATTCTATTTACGTTTCCACGCCGTAAATCATTACTAATTAACAATCTCTTAAAGATATAAACGGTTGTTTTGCCTTAGTCAATGAGCTTTTTATTCATATATTCATATAATTTCAAAAAGGAAGTTTTATTAAATATAGCCAATATAAGTTATTATAGATTTCTAACATATTATTTAATTTATTGCGTGTAAATTGCAGAGCATTAGGTCTCATTAGACATTCAGTTAGAATATTTTTTTCTAAGATGACTGGTAATATGTATTCTCAATCTGAAGCTAAGAAGAGTTATTTTACAATTTTAGAATATTGACCTAGAAATATTTCGGTACTTTTTAAAGCACTAAAATCTCCAAATTGAGCATTTATTTGTTAGCATAAAAACTAAGTATCTACCTACTATTTTTTTAAATTCTAATTGATTTAAAAGCATCTTATCTTAATGTATGTAACTGTCCATTATTAAACGTTTAAAATAAATTGGGTTATTACTATTCCACTATCTTAAGCTATAATAATAAACAACATACCATTAGTTGTTATTCGTGTGATTTAGAATATTTAATGTAGCTAACTATTAATTAGTTGCAAAAAATGTTTGCCTAATAAAGTAGTGCTGTTTAAAAACAATTTATGTTTAATTACTGTAATTAAATATTTGCCTTTTAGCATCACTTTACAAATTACTGTGAATATATTTTAAATACCGATACTTTTGTAACGCCTGCCTTTTAAACATTCAAAATAATATTTGTTTAACATTTTAGTCTAAACTATACTTCCTTTTTTGCGTTAATCACATTTGACCTTATTTGTTGTCCCAGGTCAGTAAATTTTATCGCCACTTATTTTAATTTTAGATAAATTTTAATAGCCTACACCTTACACTACAGTTTTCCAACAATGCAAGATGTTTAACCAGTACATTTTATTTTAACATCTTGGCAATACAGAGTGTCCAAAAATTGGCGCGTACGTTTTCGGGGTATGCATAGGGATTCCCGGAAAATTGCTTAAATCCATATGCTATTAAATTGAAGGAAATACAAACAAAGTTGCATAAATTTGGCAACAGAGTCTAGGAAAATACATCTAAAAGACACATCCATGAGTTTTGGTCATACACTTTTGCATCATATTAGATTTTATTGACATTGGTGTCAGCTTCATTTCATGAAAATTTTGCTAAACTAAATTGATTATAAAAATGTAGTACAGCCATTTAAAAGATTAACAAATGGTGAAATGAACATTAGAAGTTTTGCACTTTAATGAGATTTTTTTAAGATTTTTCTAGGGATCCCTAGACATGCTCCATAGTACCGTTGCGTTTGTGCGCCAATTCTTGGACACCCTGTATTTTATACCATTTCAAGCAAAAAAGGGTCAAAAATAAAACAAAGGTTGACTTTTTATAATGATTGCAATTGATTTTGCATGCGAAAAGAAACTTCTAGCGTTTACCATCTCTGAAGTTTATTTAAAATTAAGTACATCAAAAGTGCCCAGCCGGATAAATTGCTTTGAAATGATTAATGAGCACTTGTTGCAGCACGAATAGTGATCATCAGTTAAGGCATACAGTGCAGTCTGTTGTATTAACAAATCCTCTTAAAATTAACCACAAAAGTGCCGCTAAAAAGACGATTTTTATTGAATAAAAGTTCTTAAATGTTTCCATTATTCTTAAAAACGTTTTTGATTTTTTTTACCACGACTTAAAATCCCACGAAGTTTTACCTTATAAAAAATGAATTAAGAATAGGACACAAGTGGACATTGAAAAGTTTAGGACATTTACGCACGGATTCATTGCACATTCTTTACTATTCCATAAAGTCTCAGTTACAGTTCATGGTAGGTATTTATAAAATTTACATATAAAAAGCGTCTTTTATTACCTGTTATAAAACAACCTATTCTAAAAGATAACTTACTTTTATTAACTTTAATATGACCTTGATATGACCCTAACAGTATTTTTGTTTTTCTACACATTAAAACCTAAAAAATATATAGCTATAATCATTAGACAGAGTCCGGTTTAATAAAGAAATAACTTTTCTCATGCTTAGTTAAAATTAATAATGATTCTATGTATTTTAAGTCCATGTCAGGATTATCATACTTAACGACGAATATTTTTATTTGTCATCCTATTTAGGTGTACCTATTAAATTTGTTAGGCTTCTTTTCTAACAGATTCGTTTGCTGATAAAAATATTTTGATATTATGAAAACAGTGTTTTGACACCGATAAAGATCGTAAATTAAAAATAAAAAACAGGACAGCATAAATCATTAGATTATTTAATTCTTTCATATTGGGAATTAAATAAGTTTATAAATTAAATACATGACAATAATTAAGTACTAAAGTCAATAAAGGACACCTTTAAACAGGATTTTTAAAGGAACTAGCGTTTTTTTTTCTATGATTTATTAATTTTTTTATTAGGTTTTTTTAGAAACTAAAAATATCGTAAATCCTTAATATTGCAATAATAACGCAAAGATTCAATGGAATGTGGTTGTCAAATAATGCGACATAAAGTATCATTTTGAATTACTTCTGCAAAAATGTCTTTTAATTGTAAAGTGTGTTGCATGGCGTGAATTAGACTTTATCGACACTGACTATTTTTGATATCAAGTCCAATTAAAATAATCTGTCACCCGAAATGATGAATAGCAATGTTGTACACGCATAAGTAAATTGATCGAATGGTTAACAAACTTGATTTTAATTTATGTGTAAATTTTTATAAAAAATTAATCACTAAGAAAGCTTAGCAATATTTGCGACTCAAAATGTTAATAGCATCGTAAATTACTGATAACATCTATTGTTTTGATTAATTTGTTTAACATCAAGTTTATTGCTGAAATAATTGATTATTTTTTGCATCAAGTAAACTGTAAAAGATTAATGAACTCTGCGTTAAAATTTCTTTACTAAATTGTTGGAGATCCTATATTTTATTTTGTCTATTTTTGTGTTTAGTGAGAATTTTAAAAGGAATTTCCTATAATAAATGAGACAAGTATTTTAAAGTGTTAATTTATTCAAACAGTCTGAGAATCTATACTGTTATAGACATTTATTTAGATCTAGGATTTACGAATTCCAAGTTAATAAAATAAATTTGGCTAGACACTGACAGCCACAAAACTTGGTTGTAAAATACTCCTACGATGAACATATGGCATTTAAAGCTATTTCGACAACTTTATGACCTAAGTTTTATTTAGAAATAGATAACGCCACTTAACTCCACTTAAATTACCGCAAACTGAACATTAACCAATTTTTGCTTTTAAGTGTGATTTATAGTTAAATTAGGTTAAATTAACGCCACTTAAAGCTACTTTACTTAAATTCTTCATTAAAACAGTAAACGCCATCTATCGGTAACAGTTAGAATCGTATTATTTACCGGTAAAAATTTGGACTAGTAGCCGATAGATGGCTCTAGTGAAGATGTCTACTTTACCCTGAATTCGTTGAAATTTGTCGAAATTAAGAAATATAACCTATAAGTTAATGTAAAGTTAAGTTAATTGGATCTATAAATGCGATTTCATTTTCTGTATATTTCATTTTGTGTGAATTCGCGATACGTTTATTCGAAGTTAGAGATTTCATTAATTTAATTAATTTAAAGCATGCATAAGGTGAACGCATCTATCAGTATGTCTCCGAAACTTTATTATTACATAGATTTTACAGATTTAAATATGATTTAGCTTGTCCTTTCCATCTATTTAAAGTTTTGTCTAGAGGCCGATAGATGGCGCCAGTGAAAAACGGACACAAATTAGTCAAATAAACAGAAATAACCTACAAAGTGTCCCTTTTAAAAGTTAATTTGATTGATTGAAGTACGTAATACTGCTCTGCATTTAAACATGTACCATCAAAATCATAGTGTAAAAAAGTATAGATATTATAATGTTTATGTTAAAACATGTACCCACTTATTGGGTGTTAGGGTGCTAGGTATAGTATATTTTTTTAATTATTTCTCAGTAATTAGTTTTGCTGTAAGTTAAATAATGCTTCTTTCGAATCCTGGTCTGTACTGCCATTATAAAATTGTTTTCTGTTCCTTTTTGTTGGCGGTTTCTTTCGCTAATGAAGTGACAATTTTCACACTTAATTGGTTTCAACTTCAGCGCTACGTACTTGCCCTACACTACACTGAATGTCCACAATGCAAAATTAATTAAAATCTAGGGAAACATGGTGCATCACGACTAACTAACGACTGCTGTTTTTTTACGCAATAAAGGAAAAACGTTTCGAGTTGGTATGTCTCTCTTAATAGTGTCCCACGTGTAAAATACGACAATAATAATTAAAATGATATAAAATACTATGATGTCTACACGAAACGAAACATGTGAGCGGGCATCCGTAAAAGGCAAAAATGGAAACGACATGAAAGACGTGTTATCGCACAAGGCCTTGATCATAGGCAGTTGGCATACAAATAGCAAGATTTAGATTTTTGTAATCAGCGGACTTCCTTTGCGCTAACCAGCTATGGAGAAACTTCATGGAGTCCGTTCGGTGTCAATTCCCAGACGATTCTGAAAAAAGAAATGTTCAACATGTAATAAAAAGAGCATTGATCTGCAAAAAATGCAAGGTGAATCGGTTAATTGTAATTAACACTTGATAATAAAGCTATGAAAAAGCGTTGGTTCATAAGGGTTATGGAAAGAATAGACACCGTCAAGTCCTATGTCTCAGTTCACAGAAGTGCATTAAAATACTATCTATCTATAAAGGTAATTTTTTTCTTATTCTGTGTTTCCAACATTGGTCTTTTTAAAACATTATTTTAAGAAAAATAAGAGAGTTATTCAGGTCCCATTGGTGTTAAAATGTTCCTTAACATCTTATTCACGATATTTTAATTTAAAATTACCCGAGAAACTACCGCAAGAATTAAAAAATCCCTTATTAATCTGATGATGATGATCACCCACCAAGATGTCAGCTTTAAACGCGAATTGCTTGAGAACGCAACCATGTCAAGGGGTATGATTTGTTCTAGGTAATAGAGAAAAATGTTAATTTTTCAATGGTACTTACGAGACTTCTTGATATGGTTGCTTTCTCAAGCAATTTGCATTTAAAATTCACATCTTGCAGGGTGCACAACATTAACACTAAGTATATTATAGAGTATTACAATGAACTAAACTTGAAATATCGAATTTAAGACATTATAGCCCATTTTAATACCAAGGGTTCCCAAAGAAAGCCTTTTATTTTCTCAAAATATTGTTCTAAAAAAGTGGCTAAATCTGAAAGATTCAAAATTCTACTTCACAGACAGTTTTTTAATGTGGATCTGTGATCTGTAACGTAGGAGTTGACCGTGTATATTTAACCTAAAATGTAATACATTGGTTAAGATAATACACTAACGACTACATACTAATGATTCTGAAGATATGGCCACTGTTGCTGAATATTTTCCCAAAATAATGATTTTTATTTAAAAGAAGTATGCTACTTCAAAATAAAATTTGTCAAAACCGTTTTTAATTGACCCTAACACTTTATGCGTAATGCGTAACCGAAGCATAATGCATTGTTTATTTTCTTGGTAAACATAAATAAAAAGAAACCAGACTGAGTTAGGTTTCATTTTCATAACCATTATTAAATTAAAAAAAGACCACCTGCGCTGTAAAAACCTTTTATTATTTCATAATTTTTAAATTACCGATACGAATGTTCCGGTGTTATGCGTGAAATTGATCGGTGGCAGGAACTGTCATCAGTTGGCAACAGTCCGCTTCTTCTTTAAAGTAGGTAGGTATAATTTGCCTGTCATCCACTTCCATCCTTACTTTTGTGCTTTTTCTTCCTATTCATAGATACCAAAAGGATTTCCATTTGAGTAATTCCACGCGTACTCACCAAACAACTCACCTTGGACAAAGCGGTTTACCATTAGGTCTAGTTTACTATGATTGTTTTAAGCTGGTTTACTTTAGGCTTTGTGTGTGGGAGAACTGTTAAAATATGGGCATGCCTTTTAGAGCAAACCAGGAGTTTACAATAAGATATATTGACTTTCGAACTTTTAAGTCTTAAGCTTTATTTAGATAACATAACTTCCTCTATCTCTTCGTAACTTTAATTTTACTTAACTTAATAAAATGTCTTTATTTGAAGCTACAGATAAGTAAGGGTAATTTTACAGTGAAGCACCTTGTTGCGAATTACTTAATGGATATTAATACAGGACCGAGTCACTCCGAGTGCATTCGAGCGATGCTAGTGTGGAGTTCTCGGACAAGAATCTTTATTTTACATTGATCTACGTCAAAAAAAAAAACACACTCATACTGCATGTTTTGAGTTAGTCAAATTAATGAATTTCTAAATGCACTAATTTGGTTACGTTAAAGCTTGATAAAAGGGTGATTTATAGAACGTAACTTTCACTTTGCTTCGGCGTTAACTTAACAAATTTGCCTAATTTATAGATTGCAAAGTTACGTGAAATTGGGAACAGTTAAGTGCATGTGTCTGAATCCGCGCATGTCTTCTGACAAAAAGGGTGAATCGATCATTTTTGCAAATTTTGCGCATGATCGGCCAAGCTCGGCTTTCGACTTTGTACGACTTAATGCGACTTAAGGCTAAATAAATCAACAAAGTAGCGCTAAAGTAAAGTATAGACCGTCAAATAATCGTTAACTTGTTACATTATTGCCAACCATTTATACCAGTACCTTTACTACTGACAAATATTTTTGCCAATGTACGTAAGTATACGGGTTTAAAACTTTAAGCATTACTATTTGATTAACTCAGCTGTATCTCATTACCGTAACGACCCATAACTTTAAATGGACATTCTAAGAAGAGAAACAACAGATTTTTAGTTCTGTAGTATTTATTCCGAGATGGTGTCGATAGTTATTACGTTTTAGGTCGCAAGGAGCGCAGAATTAATTTTGTGTTTTACGTTTACTTATTCATAAGTCAAAAGACTCCAACTGGAAATTAGGCACGAAACCTTTTATCCTGATGGCATTAATCAGTTAAATCAATAAATAAATAATTATTTGTGAAGTTAAAATATTGCAGATAATTTAAAATTCATGTCTTAAAGTCAATAAATTGTGGGAACCACGCGGTTCGCATATATTTTGCATCAGAGCGATGCGGCATTGACATTGACCTTATCGAAAATGCTTTATTGGTTATGCATTTTAGAGAGGCCATATTTAAGTTGATAAATGATACCACGTGCATGTGTTAATGCAATTGGTAAAGTAACATCGTCATCATCGTGAGTTTTGGTGCCGCTGGAATGTATGTATAAGATAGGTCGACCTTTACCCTAAAGAAACAAACCTATGTCAAGTTTACATATTTAGAAACGAGTATTAAACTTTACGTGCAACTTGTTCAAAATTTAAACAAAACACTAAAGCTTGACTTATGTATTGTGCAAGTAAACGGTTTTTTGAATAAAAAGCTTGGATATATGCCTGTTGCGCCGATATTTAAATTTGGATATACAAAAATATTGTGTATTATTTCGTATGTATACCTGGTTTCCATCAGTTTAATCTCTTCGTTTGTCACCCCAACAAATTAGTCATTAGTTTTCATTTTAGCAGCAAAACTTAACCTAACCTACCTAACCTAGTGTCACCCAGTGAAAAAAGGTCCACCAGTGCTTTTATAAAATTATATACAAAGCCTTAAAATTTAAAAAAACAAACTATACAAAAACTACTATAACTAATAGGGCATATACGAGGTGGCCGCGCTATAAAATTTAATGAGGGTTGATTTGGTGGAGGTGGCCGCACTCTACTGCATGGGTCATGGTGGAAGTGGCCGCGGTGCCTTTTCTACCTGCTTCCATGTTTAGCAGAAGTTTTATAGAATTTATAGATGAGTAGAAACACCAAATGAATTTTATTTTTCTAAAATAACAACGATAACTATCAATATTTTATTGAAAAAATTATTTACATTGCAGTTTGATGACAAGCACATTTGTTTAAATATTCTTTTTAGCAGCAAAACTTACCCTAACCTACCTAACCTAGTGTCCCCCAGTGGATGTGTCCACCAGTGCTTTTAAAAAAGTCTGTCGGTAACAATAAAGCTTAAAAACACATGCATTGAGTACTTTCAACGTTGCTGGCTTGTTTTAATGATAATAAAAGTCTGTATATTATCCAAAGAATTCTCTGTTTTATAATTTTCTAATATCATAACTCAATAAAACATCGGATACAGAAAAATAAATCTAGGTAAAAGGAAGTTAATTAGTCGCGGCCACTACGACCAAACCAGAAATATCGCGCGGCCACTTCGACCATGCACCCTGCAATTAGGCGCGGCCACCTAGTAGTACTTTTAGGTAGATGCGGCCACTTGGTATTCTCCCAACTAATATACTATACTACTGATAATATCACCAAAAAGCCAGCAAAAACTGTAAGATGGGAAATTCAACAAGTCCCAGCGTTTATTCGCGATAGTTAGAATATACCTGAAAATTTATTTAAATCGAGTTTTCTTAATCCTTTTTACCTGGGGCTTCTTAGCTCTTGGTATAACAATAGACCTTTTATAAACAATAGCGGCGCAATACAAACTATTTCTGTATAACCAAATCGGCGCAATGCAAATACACCCAAAAAGCTTCAAACTGAACTTTCTTAATTACATTACCTTACCTATATTTTGTGTTAAACTTCTAACGCTTTTTCTGTCCCTATTTTATAAATTATTTGCTAACTCAATGTGGGAGTATCTTTATCGGTGTGTAGCATATTTTATTTACCACATTTCGGGTATTTTATTTCGATTTCCGGCGTAGATAAAATAATTTAGAAATCCAAGTTCCGCCTTAATGTGAGCTTAATTGTAAAACTAGGTAATTTAAATAGAAATTACCATTTTAATCCTCTTGAATATGCACCCCTGACGTTAAACCAACAAAAACACCCAACACCTTGAACGTGTCAAAATTTGATACTTTTAGGCCCTACGAAATGTGTTTACCTTGTTAGGGGTTCACAGTTACATTGACTGGAAGGTCGATTTATAGAACGTTACTTTCACTTTACTTCCGCTTTACTTCGGCGTAACTTTACAGAAAATTAAATAAAATACATGGGAATGTATTAGCAAATTTATACTTCACTTTAGCGCTACTTGACTGATTTATTTAGCTGTAAGTAGTACTGTCAAAAGCCGAGCTTGGTCGATCATGCGCAAAATTTGCAAAAATGAGATATTCACCCTTATCGTCAAGGGTGGTAATTACGGAATATCGCTTCGTACGAAACCTGCTGGTCTTCTTATGTAGGTTTCGTACGAAGCGATATTCCGTAATTACCGCCCAGGTGTAAATAGTCAGAAGTCGCGAGTTCAGACACAATGCGCATACCTGTTTCCAATTTCACGTAACTTTACAATCTATAAATTAAGCAAATTTGTTAAGTTACGCGGAAGTGAAGTTACGCCAAAGTAAAGTGAAAGTAACGTTCTATAAATCGCCCTTGAAGTTGGAAGGCGTGTGGCGATTTTTACATGGTACCGTAAGTCACCTGCCGAAACCGCCTTATGTGAGAAAATCGTTATTCTTTGTGAGGGCTTTTTAAGTTTATTATAGTAAAGTAAAAAGTCGTAAAAATAGTACAGATACCTTTTTCTTTTACTAAATCGTTTAAAAGATTTTGGGCTACGGGCCCCCTATTGAAAATTCCTTGGAAAATTCCTAGTTACGTCAACAACCTGCCCTTTCTGCCTCATTAAAGTACAGACTGCCCTACCTAACTATACCTTTATTGTATGGGCGGAATATTACTCAAGATAATTTATCTTATTTGAAAACAAGAACAAAACATTTCATTCATTTGTTCTTATGTATTGTAGTTTATTATTCAGTAAGCTTTTAATGACTCAAACGATTTGCATCAGCTTTTGCTGTTGATTGGATATTTAAGATTAATTTAATTTTTAATTAGGTATCTAAAGAATTTGTGTTATTCTTAAACTTGGAGAGACGCACTTTTTTAGAACATCTTAAACAAAATGAGTGGTTTGAGGTAAAAAAAAACTCAAAAAGCGTCAGTGGTTTTTTGGATAGCTAAAAACTACGGTGTGTCTAAAAATTGGCACATAAACGCGATGGTACGTTGTTGGAGCAAGCCAGGGAATTCCTGGAAAATTGTTAAAAAAAAAATCCATCTGTCCATATTTATTTAGGAAAATGCGAACGGAGTTGCATAAATTCGGCAACACAGTCTAGGAAAATGCATCTAAAAATTCCATCTATGAGTCTTGATCATATACTTTTGCTTTAGATTTTATTGACATTGTTGTCAGCTTCATTTCATAAATATTTTGTAAAAGCTTCATTTCATACAAATTTAGTAAAATTAAATTGATTATAAAAATATAATTCGACCATTTAACGGGAGATTGCGCGGTAATGTTGGTTGCCTAAAATCAACCAAAAACAACACTTTCTGTTTTATGGACATTGGGAATATAAGAAAGATTTCGGATTAAAAAAGGTACTTACCCGCAAGAGAAAAGATCAATAAACAATATGAGTGGTTCAAAATATGTATTACAATGCACTAAAATACCAAATTTAGTAAATTAAAAAACACTTTTTTTTGACCATTTGTAGCTCTTTTTTAATCATTTTATTCAGCACTTTTTAGATTGATTTACGAACTCAAAATCACTCATATTGTTCTTCATTTAATGTAGAATAATTATTTACTGCATAATAGATGTTTATAATTCAAATAAACTCAATGTCCATAAAACGAATTTGCAATGCTTAAAAATGTCAAAAAAATTTAAAAACTAAAAAATTATCGACCCCTGCATTACCGATATTAAGAAAAATGGACAAACGTCAGCTTTAAAATATTCGTAAAGAATTGATAGAAACTCCGAAATCTTTTTATAAGTTATTATTGGTGTTTGTTTAGTTAATCCTATTTTGTACAAGGTAAGTAAAGGTATAATTAAACTAAAACCTCATTTAAAGAAAGAACAAATCCCGGCCAGTGTATCATTCTCGAAAGAAAAATACAAAAAATAAGAAGTTGCAATATTGGTGGAATGATAAAAAACGGAAAAGGCCTAAAAAGTAAGTTACTTTCAACTTTAAATACAACCAACACTCAAGGTGTCCTTCAACCAAATTAGAAACGTTAAAACATAGGGACATAGGAAGGTACTTACTGCAATTTCAGAATCATTTTCTTAAAGTTTCTAAAAATGCTCATTTTTGTAAATACAAATATCTTCCAAAAAAGATGCAGCAAAAGAAAAAACATTGTCCGTAAACAGAACCTCACACTTTAATCCTACATTCTACAAATGCATTCATTAACACTACACTGGAGAGCCACTTTTTAAAGACATTTTGTAAATACCAAATACAGATGCCTACTGGTTTGCAAGCAGAAAAAAACGTTTGTAATTTTATTAAACTGGTGAGTTCAGATCAATTTTATTTCGTTTGTTCTCTTTCCACACGTTTCACTTGTTTGTAAAGAATCTTATCATCAAAAATTAAAGACAAATACGCGAACAAATGCAGCAGAATTATTTTTGGCTTTATATTTCAGATCTATATTCTATTTTAAAAATACGAACTTTACTAGACACCACAGTCGGCCATTTAATAGCTTATAATGCTTCCTCTCTACTAGTCGAAGTAGTGGTTGCGCACCGAGCAGACTGAGCAGAGCGGATAAACCCGATCACAAGACGAGCAGCCAAAGTCGGTTTCACCAGCGACGCCGTACCTCAGCGCTACCAGCAAGGCCCGCTGCGCGGAAGTGCCCCCAATCGGTTGTGGCCACCAAATGACAGAAAAAATGGGAATCTCGCGGGCGGGCCCCAAAGAATGCTGGTACGTCCTGGGTTTCACAGTAAGTCGCCCATAAACTTAGAGATAGAAATGAAATTGCGTCATTGGAATAACCCCTTATCCATCTTTACTTTACAGTGATACCCCGGTTTCCCGAAATAGAAATAACATGGAGTGACCAACGTTATTTTCTGTAGAAAAATTACCAACAACATGTTTTGGATTATTTAATTTGCATCGACAGAAGAACCAAAATTAAATTTAATTTTAATTTTGAATCGAGTAATTTTTTGCAATTTTAGGTATTTTAAAAATGTTAGTTTTTTTATGAAAAATAGGTAATAAATTCCTTAAAAAAAAGTTGTTTTCTTTTTTGACTTATACCTTGTAGTTTTTATACAAAAAAGAAAAATTTAATACATGACCAATTTTTGTGTACAACCCTGTATATGACCTATATATTTTGACGTCTTTTGACAAAGTCATAACCCAAAAAATAAAAAGTTGACAGAAGTTTCATTTTTTTAGTAAACTGTGGTGCCATCTTTTATGATTTGTTTGAGGTTTTTTTGTTTATTTCAAAAATAAATCAATAGAGGGAGATTTGTGCAATCCCCCTTTAAAAGATAAATAAATGGTGAAATGGTTTAAGAAAGACTGAAGCTTTGTATAAAACCATTTTTTGGTCGATATCGAAATGTTTATTAGAAAATATTAACCTTATGACTAATGAACGCAATTATTCGAATGACAATTTTGATTATTGTTATATCTTAAAAAGGAATCAGTGGCGATGACATTATGTTTTGAAAAATTTACGAAGCAATAAAAATATTATAGCGCATAATTTTATGTGTTGATGTTTTATTTATTTAATTGTAGAAATATTAAGAATTAAGATAACGAACAATTTATTAACCATTTAATTATTTTTTTTTTCGTTTTTTTAGGTAGCTATGGTATGACTTCTGTTTTATTTTCTTATCTTAAAAACCTGTTCTGCACAATACTTTAACATGTAATTTTTTTTGGTATGTTAGTTTATCTCTAAAACTATTGTAATAACAGTGTCTTTACCATTATTGATTACTTTAAATTCAACAAGCAAATTATTAATTGATACACACCTATCAAGATTCTTGCAATCATAGAAAAATAAGTACAAAACAATGTTAGAATTTTATGATAAAATACCGTGCTTATGCATACGCCGCATTTTACTTGGTATTAATACCGGTAGTTTATCATTTCGCGGTTAAAAATGCACAAGCATACTTCAGAAAAACATTCATAGGTACTTCAATTATTTATACTGACTGTGTTGGCAAACATGACTTCATTATGAATGTCGGAAACATTCTGAGAGCTATCTTAAACATATTTCAAGATTCTTTGCTGATTTTATTGTGATCGTAATTCAGAAACATTCAAAATGGCCGCAATGCAACTAAACATATGTTTTTTGACACTAAAAATTAATTTGGTTGTGTTTAATGTCAATTCCTATATTACTTTAACAATAGGCACTTTGTTTACAATTTTTAACCACAACATTTTGACCCCTTATTTAATGGTTAGTTGCATGTTAAATAGACTAGCGACTGCGCCATGTTTTTTTTACATTCTTTTAAAAATTCATTTAAACTGATTTAACATTTCAACATTGTGAGCCATAAGATCTTCTTAAATTTAGATAAGATCAACGTTCCTGTTTGATTGCGTGAATGTCGCCGCTTTAATAAGAAATGGTCTTGCAAAGAAACGTAATACATATATTAATTTTAAGAGCAGTCAGCGGACATGAAATTTCGGGATAATTGGAGTTAAAAAAATTATCACGCCGTCGCTGATCGGTGTTGAGTGACAAAAAGATTCGCGGCATATTCACATAATATAAATCGACGCGTCAATTCGGAATTCTAGAACGCTAACTCACATAGAGCGGGTTTTTAGTAGTTCGACATTTTTTAAAGTCCAATTATTTTTCAAGACAAACCTTGTCTGCAAGCCGTTTGTTTTTGAACGCGAAAAAACTGGCCTTCTCACTTGTTTTTGGGCAGTGCAGAGCCGACTGGGATTTATATAAGTGTTGGCGATATAAGATCGACGAAAGATTGTAGACCTGGATACATGTTTGGCGAATTCATTAAATATTGTGTATGTTTTATCGAGCCGGGTTGTTTATAGTTTGCAAGACAATTAAATTATCTTGCTCTTATCTGATTTCAGGGTTTTATGTGTAACTTTTGACAATCCATTTGGTGAACACTGCAATAATTAAGGTAACCGCGGACCGCCATAAATGACAGAATGACCAAATTTACGGCCACTTCTTTCAATTTGACGTACCTACTTATTTTAATTAACATCGAGATTGGTAATGGAATTTTTATCACAGTTGTAGGTCCTTAAAATAATAATAAAAGTTTTATTGTTCTTTAATGTCTCCGGAGAACCATTAGTATTAAGAAATTTAGTCAAAATGCAATTCTTTGGACATTTTATTGCAGCGACTTCAACGTTGAGTTAGAAGCGTAACCTTAAATGCTTAAAAGCAACGATAAATTTGGTAAAGCGGGTTCTTGAGAATTCAAAATTACTTTAGGAACTCGAAAATTTATTTGTTGTTTCGGGAATTATTTCGTCTGCAGAATTTAATTAAAAAAACGGAATACTAGTTTTTTAGATGGGTTGCAGATGGGAATTTAATTAGGTTTTGGTCTTTAACCAACAAATTATGTTGGTTTCATTTAATTATAAAACCCATTACTTTTTGGCTCAAACTTGGATACAGATACATTTGTTACCATTTAAAAAGTTGATATGACTGTATCTATAAAATTTTGCAAAACTGTAGGACAGAAAATTTGTGGAATTAAATTGATTGTTTTTTTCTTGGTTCTTTACGAGAAGTTTTATAATAACTAATGTGTTGATGAGATTATTATTAATTTAACGATCATATAAAGTGTACTTGTCCGGATTTAAAATATTCTGACGTAATCTCACACCAAAAAGACGGCATGGCGTAACCAAATGTTGTACAATTAAAACATCAAACACATTTAATTTAACGTCATTTGACATTATGACAGGCGTCTTTTATAGTATTATACATATTAATTTAATGTAACAGATGTCCGAATACCAAACTAGTTAAAATTGTTTTTAATCCTTCTTTATTTCTTCAAGTTAAACGGGCAGAGCGCCGCTTCTGGGTTGTTGACCGCTATATTTTATTTGTCGATTAATTTCAAATAAATTCACTTTATATGCTAATATCGGAAGCGTCAAATTATTGACAGATAAAAAATATGTTAGCCTCACACTGAGTCGTAACATTCCAGTCATGTAAATAGTAATAATAATTAATTGAAAACGTATTAGGTAACGTTCGTAGAATATTTTTGTTATCTCCCAAAATAAAACGTAAAACTTAAAAAGTAAAATTAGTTGAATTTTTTTTGCAAGATAGTTTTAGCGCTTTTAAAATTCTTGTATTTATTGAATTTGGAACGGCTTTTAAAAATTAGTTCCTTTAACTAAAATTATAATTTTTCGATGAAAAAAAAATTGGTAAAATACAAGTGCGTTTAACTTTTTTGGTCAGTTGCTAATTCATACAAAAAATCCGTTATTTTATGTGCGGCTCAGTGCTGTAATATTTCATGAAATATTAACACTGTTTAATATAAAAAAACTGGTTTGTTAATGTTTATTTTTAATTAATTAACCCGTCAAATATTCTGCCGAAATTGAATAATTGCAAATATATTTAATGATAAGTATTATACAAAGTATCACTTTATTTTCCCACAGTGATGGCTGGACCACCATAGACTACAAGTTTTTTAAAAGCCTTTCCGGATAAATTTATTATAATTAGTTTGCTGTCGGATATATCAATAATACATTATTGAATATATGGGCATTTAAAGTTCTTGCTTTTAGAAAATATAGGATGTCTTCAAAATGTTGTCATCAGCACTGTGTGCTGTCTTGATATGGTTTAGTTTTTAAATGGAGTATTTTTCCTTCTTTGTTTTACTCCTTTTAGTGCAGTCAATCCGTATGTTGACATCGACAAAATTCCGGATGAGACTGCCATTATAATTTGTTATAAATGGAGGTTCAAAATGTAACACCTCAAATTGGCACCTGTCTTGGAAACGGGGTTTATGGCCCCCCAAAGGCCCCCTTTAATTTATAATATAGGATTATGGTGGAACTGCGCCAAATTTTGCAGCTAGATGTCAAATAAGGTTTAAAAAAAAATTGTGAAAAAGTTTCCTCTGAAAAATTTTCTTCATCCCCTGAATAACCCCCAAAAAATAATAATCAATTACGTCGGATTTACACCCAATTTTGCAAATAGATGCAAAATAAAGTGCTAAAAATTATTCCCTCCCGTTTATGGGGTAAAGAAATTTTTTTTAGAGAAAAAAGTGTAGGATACGGAGGCTATTTATAGGGTGAGGAATTTTTTTCTGGAAAGAAAAAATTTGTACGAAAATCATTTTAAAATTTATTTGACATCTAGTTGTAAAATTTGGCGCAGTTCCACCGTTAACTTGCATAACGAATTGAAGGGGGCTCTTTGGAGGCCCATAACCCAGTTTCCAAGACAGGTAGAGATACGCCAATTTGAGGTTTCACATTTTAGACCTCCAATTATAACATATTATTATGGCGGCCCTTCCCTGAATTTTGTAGATGTTCCCTCATTATTTAGGACAGATTGAGCCTTATTCTATATACATATGCATTGAGATTGATGTCAGCGTTGACATCATGACAGATAACTGACATTTTACATGTACAATTGTCATTTATCTGTCATATTTTAATGTTGACATCAATCTTAATGCATATAAAGAATTAGACTGATTGACTGTACTATTAGTTGTTAAGCTTTTTGTACAGTTCAGGAGATTATTACTCTTTTGTCATCTAATGAGATTTGGAGTGATTATCTTATCAAATATCATTTGTGTGTCGAATTTTGAACTCTGGTCGTAACACCCTGAATATTTTCTTTTCTTCACCCATCCTTTATTCTCCTCAGTTGTGAATAAATAAAGGCATGTACGTTTCAATTGCATGTAGGTATTTATTCTTGCATCTATTACTTTCTTACCCATGCAGTTTACTAATAACTAATACCTGCCAGAGATCTGATAATGCTTCAGCAAAAAACGATACGTAATAATGAATTGTAATTGCTCGTATCGTCTATCTTGGTACATAAAGTGCACTATAAAATGGTTTTCACCATCTGCACATATCAAATTCTAAAATAGTTATTGGGACTGTAGTATACGGATAAAGATAAGGTAATCGTCAAGTCTTGTTACTCATTTAATAAGACGATATGATAACGTTGTATTTATTGCAAGGTGGCCTTTATGGTAATTTTGCATGTCATTAGACTATCTACTGGATATATTGAAGGAGGCTTGCAATATTGATTGTCATGTTGGTTCATTTCTGGAAGTAATGTAATTATTGTAATCATTTTGAGCGAACCAGTTTCTTGCATAGTTTACTTTTTTTCTAATTTGTTTGGCTTTAAACATGGAAAATGTTCTTCAAGAGAAGACAGTCTTAAAGTCTTCTTAAAGCGCCCCAACGTAAGCTTAGGATAATTATTAGAAATACACAAACGCAAAGCAAACGAACCTTGTTATGATTTCATTAGGATAAAAGATTGTGTGTATTTTATATCTCCAAAAGTAATTTCTTTCGGTAACGGACATTATTTGGAAGAAATGCACAAATAAAATTGCATGTCCATTTGGCAGTTACCATTGAGCCACCCTCTTAAGACTCTTAAGAGTATTTTGGAAAGTGCTTTAGCATCAATGAAGACTTTTTCTTTCTAAAACATCAGTGGGGAGAGATCC